>OW964549.2:47511636-48761636 GCA_943138885.2 Tholera decimalis
CACAGCTTTTGTGTTTCAGGGGGAGACTTGGGACGAAGTACGACAAAATGCGGAAAAGGGACTTCACAGGGCTCAACAATGGCTAAGATTTAATTTATTGACCCTAAATGTCGCTAAGACATCGTTAGTGCAATTTAGTAATTCTCGTATAAAGCAGCCGAACTGTGAGATTTCTATTCACACATGCGAATTCTCAACAAACCAACAGTGTTCTTGCCAAACGATTACTAAAATCCCTGCAGTAAAATACCTTGGAGTATTATTAGACGTGGAAGCCGCATATAGACATGATAGCGTCAAGAGTAAGAAAGCTAATATGGGCGTTTAAAAACCTTAGGGACGTGGCTAATTTAGATCTTCTTCGTTCTGTATATTATGCACTGGTTCAGTCGGTTATTGGTTATTGTATCGGTGTTTGGGGAGGCGCATGTAAAACGCATATTATCCTTTTGGAGAGAGCTCAACGATCCCTGCTTAAAACTATGACTCGTAAGCCGTATAGATTCCCTACTAAAACGCTTTATGAGATTTGCAAAGTTCTTACTGTAAGGCAGCTATTTATTTACAATATAATTACCAGTAAACACATCTGTACTCCCTATGACCCAACAAAATTTAGCAACAAACGTAAAATTATTAAAGTACTTAACTGCGTTAGATGTCGTACCGCGTTAGGAAGAAGACAAAAGGCTTTTCTTTCGGTGCATCTATATAATAAAATTAATAATATTCTAAATTTTTACCCCCTCTCCTTGCGTGAATGCCAATCTAGGCTTAGAGACTGGCTTCTTACGCAGAACTATGAGGAAACTGAAAAATTACTGCAATAACTTGTGGATATACTATATATATTTTTACGAGACATACTCACACACATACACTCACACACACACACACACACACACACACAATCAAGCACACATGCATGTAGGTACTCACTATACACTTATATAATTCATACTAATGTATAAAATATAATTTATTAATTTAATCCAATTCAATGTAATTTATTTTAAACTATTTCATTTTAATTTAATTAATTTAAAATCTGTTATTTTTTGCATGCTCTCATACCTGTAAACATACTCTGTAAACACGGTTTTTGACATTTAAAACAGAAAAATGGAAGAAGGCGCTGATTCCTGATATACAGGTTCTAACCTAGTTTGGGATTCAGAGGCTTCACAGTGTCTTGTATCCTCATTTTATGTCAATAAAGATTTATTATTTATTTATTTATTATTTCTGTTTTTCTGGACTTATCTCTGGAACGGCTGAACCGATTGAGGAGGTTAGGTAGGGGAAATAGTTAGCTACTTTTTACCCCAGGATAACAGTGGGATCAGGATTCACGCTATTTATATTTTATTAAAAAAGTATGTACTGCCACTTTAATAAGTGCGACCTAAGCGCAATATGCTTAGCATTAGAAAGTATGATCTCTTTTCAGGGCATTAAGTAACACCATTTTAGTTACTAGTTCTGAGCTAGTACCTCACACTACTTTCATTTTACATGTAAGAAACGCAAGTGTGTACAAGTCGCACTTAGCACAATTTCCCCTCTGACATTCTCACTCAGCCCTCGCACTAATCAACGTATATCAAACACACTGTAGTTCCATAATTACCATATTTCGTGTAGCCCATAAAATGTCTTAAACAGTGTATTATGGGGTCCATCAGTCAAATGAATGCGAATATGCAACTTTACATAAAATGACCCCGAGCGACTGCCAGCACGCGATTGGTGGCGGAAACAAGGGCACTTAATTGCTTTTTAATTGGCCTTTATTTCACGTTTCTTTGTTGCAGGTTAAAAATATTAAAGTGGTTTTAATAAGGCAGAGGTTGGTTATTCTCGTCGGGGATTGCGAGACCCGTAGGCCCGGGCTTGTGGATGGCGAGCAGGGGTAGTTCACCGTCCCATAAGGACTAGGCCAGGGTTGACGGTGCGTCGTGTTTATCGCACGATTCAAATACGGCGACACGTTTGGCACAGTGGTTAAGCAATTGACTACTGCGCTGTATGTCGCAGGTTCGATTGGGGTTGTGGGAATGTTGTAATGAGATACCGCGGCCTTAGGACGCAAGAGCGACTAAAGGAAAAGCGTGAGTTTTTAGTCAGTGTAAGTCTGTCACTCCCTCGTAGTCATGCTCATTCCTTATTCCCCCTAAAAATAAGTTTAGCTATTAGTTAGGATTAAAAAAATATTTACATAACTAGAGAAATCTTAACGGCGCGAACTCAATGAATTTAAATGTTTATTGGAACTTAACGTAGATGTGAGATGATTTTTCCCGTATAAATCCCGATCCCGTGGGAATTTCACAAAATCCTGTCTTAGCGAGCATCTACGTACTAAAAGTAACCCCCATGGAAAATTTGAGTCCTACTATCTGTAGTATCTGAGATTTCGTGATTAATCACTAATCAGTGAGTGGTATTTCGCTTTTATATTATAGAAGATTATCTTATCTTAATATTCAAATAAAAATCTCGTAAATTATCCTCAACAGAATGAAACGTAATCCCAGCAGTATCAAAGGCGTTATTTAAAAAAGAATTTTAAAAGAACTTCAGCAAAGTTGGAAATTTTCAACTTTTCAAGAAAGCCGAGGTCGTGCGGTACTCAAACTGCCCAAAGCCGCAGGGGGAGCAAACTCTTTAAGACGAGTGGCCGCTGTTCTCATTACTGTAAAAGCTTGAAGTCTCTTCAGGCTGTACTTATATAGCCGCAGCTGTATATCTAAGCTTTTATATTTTTCCGATACCGAGCTTCATCATTATTCGTTATCAAGGAGCTACTTTGGTTATTAGTTTCACATATATGTACTATGTAGGTACACATATACTTGTTTATACTTTCTATTTTCGAGCTGATTGGAAAATAGAAAACAAGACTATTATAAGCAATAAATGAGATGAGAACGTGTAGATGGGCTATTTTTCTAGTCTGTAGTTGCACCAAATTATAGATCTTACATTTTCAGAGAGTAAAATTTTGATCACGGGTCAAATAAACATATTTTATTTATTTATTTATTTAATTTATGGAGGACTTACAGCTAATAAAACCATAAAAAAGGAATACATAGTCGCCAGAGAGCCAATAACAAGTCCTCACGTTTAGAAAATTTTAATAAACAATAACATTTTTTTTACATTATTTCCTCATAACGTCAGTTTCCATTTGATAAATCAAATGAAATCTGTAAACTCTAGCGGCAATTTTACTTATATCTGTCTGTGAACAGCGCCACATGTTGCCTACTTATACATAATTATGACATACTAGTTTCTGCCCGCGACTTCGTTCGCGTGGGAGGGGTTTCCCGTTAAATCCCGATCCCGTAGGAATTTCGGGATAAAAACTATCCTATGTCCTTCCCAGGGTCCTAAACTATTCCCATACCAACATCTAAATCGGTTCAGCGGTTTAGGCTTGAAAAGGTAACACACAGACAGACAGAGTTACTTTCACATTTATAATATTAGTATGGATTAATACTATCACACTATGTTCCTATTGTGACATTGTATTTTTTAAGGAAATTCTCGCCGGCCGATCGATTCCTTGCGTGACCGAGGGCTGGCTCGTTCTTTGCCCAAAGCATAAGCATTGCCAAACAACGCGGCAATGATTCCAGTCTTCTGGGTACGTTTCCGGACGACAGCGATGTGGAAGAGTATTTCGACGCCTATGTAAAATAAATTTTTGTTTATCAATTTTAGTTATAAAATAAAAATTCATAACTTGATTAATTAATTATTTTATTAAATTGTCACAATAATTGAACCAACAATTGGAAGAAGGGAATAAACGCCACTTTTTGACAAATTCAGTTTTCTACATTTTTACATTCTTTAGACGTAGCGCTAAATTGTGAGTTCGAAGACAGGAACAAAAACCACTCGCTTCGTATAGATTCATGCGGTCATAAAAATGGTTAGTTGGAAGAAGGAAACAAATCCTTCCTTTATTCCCTTCTTCCAACTATCAACTGTACGAGTATAGAAATAGTGTTTTATTTTCCGTTTTTATTTTCGATACACAATACTGCGTCTCCATTGGTGGGGGACGCAATACTAGCGATCTAATAGCCGCTATTTTAGTTGTGTTTGAAACTGCATTCGTTTAGCGAAGAAGAGGAAAAGGAAAACTTAGCTTCTTCTTATATAGAAGCTTTGAATATAGTTCAAGTCATAAAGGTTACTTGACACGTACCGAATTTATCGATGGCTTCATGAAAACTACATTTTTGCTCCAAAATTCTTCTCTCCAAACTTCTAAAAACCTGAAAACACCAGAAACTGAATGTCTGTGAAAATTTTACTAAAATACCCATTATAAATGAACGACATACACAATACAAATAATCGAGTGTTCTTACGTTTTTTCCTGTGACTATTGTTTTTTATAATAATTAAAAAGTTCTTATCATTATATCGTGTATATTGAAGAAGGGAATAAATCCAACACATTTACATGTACAGACGCCAGCACATCAAGCTACAACAATCTGTCAAATTATTTTAATAGATTTTCAACTTTATTTTTAAAGAAATAAGGTTCAAGGTTGATTGGGAAAATTTGACAGTTTCGGGTAGCTTCATGTGCTGGCGTCTGTACATATATAAATGAATATTTTATATTTCAGCCAGCTTTATTAGAAAATAAATCAGAATTTGTATTTTCTTCATTATCATTCATTATCATTTCTTCATTCTTCATCATCACATGAGCCTATAAGTTAAAAGTATAAAATTATAAGGCTTTTTTTGATTATCTTCATTCTTATTTTTTGGAATTATTCCCTTCTTCCAATTGGTGGTTCAATTGTGTTTGTTGGTGGGAACTCTGGTGTCCTCAAATAAGTACAAGTTTTAGCTAACTTTAGGCATCAGTCTCTCACAAACAAAATATCGTTACTTATCTCATTGTGCTATTTGCCTTATCTATGTATTAATTTGCTATTATATTTTGGGGAAATTAAATATAAACATTAATTAATTAATAAACAAATACAATATCTACCTGCGTATTGAAAAAACAGCTGAATCAAACCGATTAAAAAAACAAAACTACTGCCTAACCGGCAACTATAAAATTCAAAGTGTTTCACTGAAAGCCGACTAATAACTTCTCTAGGCTTCACATTCCAGGTCTTTCAAGTTTTACGCCTGGCTGGAGCTTCTCGTTTGAGCTTCGCCTCGCCTCGCCTTGCCTCGCCTCTGAAGGCGCTAAATTACTCATGAGTCGGTGTGAAGTTCACTACCTGAACCTTGTTATAATTGTTCCGTCTTTAGTGCACACGTGTTCCCGTTAATTGAAGCACTACCTATGGGTAGTTCGATGTTGTGGTAAATTATGTGCGTTATTTGTGCAACTTTATGTTAACTATAGGTAGGTTGCAACAATATTAATATTATACAACGTTGATTAAAAGCGAGAGATCAATAGAAGCAATAGTTTAGTCACTAGAAATGTTTGAAGTTTTTCTTAATGTAAGATACATTAAGAAAAAAACCCGAGCAGCTGACTGAATACTTTCACATAGTTTATTTGGGGTCGTGTTCAGACATAAGTCCAAATACATTTACAAATTTACGAATAGCGCGTTAGTAGTTTGTTAGTAATACCATAGATAAAATAAATAAGTATTTTTGATTTCTGTGAGTAATACACACAAAAATAAATTTATTTCATATTTCTGAACAGGTGTACGTACACTTACCCAGTAGGTACACAGTAAAAGGACTGTTACTGTTTTATGCTACGGTTCTGAGGATAGTGTTGGTGCTTCCGCGGACCCAGCTCACCATTGATCCAGTTCTTCTCCAGATGATGGAGAAGAAATCATCGATGGAAGCATCCGCAAATATTTTTTTATAAGCCCGCCACGTGAAGTTGATCCACAGACTGCACTTTTTTTTTAAATGAGTACTAGCAACGTGGGTAGAGTTCACATTACTAGCAATCTTGTTACTCCCTCCTACTAAGCTAAATAACTATGCTTATGACTGGAGTGGGTTCATAGCAATAGTGTAATGGGTGAGGTTCGAACCCGCGACCTTTCGATCACAAGTCTGACACCTTAGTTATTATGGCTATTGACGCTTTCTGAACATGTAAAACGACTGACAGAATATCCATTATTTTATTTTAGTAATCAATGTAAGTACTTAAATGCTAGGATTATGTGGATTGTTTTTATTTTTTTATTCCATTTATTATTTTTTTCTTTTTTTTTCCTCTCTTTCCTACGACGATTTCTGGCAGTTTGAGTACTTTCGCGACCTACTCAAATGTCCCTTCTTTGGCATTGTTCGTCAGGTCGTTGAGCTCCTTAGTAGTCCAAAGTTGAGCTTACAGACTAACTGACAAAGGCTTGCACTGACAAGACAGGTCCACTCAAATCTGTGAGCATCTTTCTTCAAAAGATCGCCTCAGACTGAAACCTACAAGGTTCCCATATAATTAAACCAGTGTAGATTGTATGGACTTCAAAAGAGATGGACCCCTGAGTTTGTTTCGGTGTTTCTTCTCAGGGTAGTAACACCGGCCACATCTAGAAAAAATGACGTGTAAAAGTGTTATTTAATAACCAATTTGCAAAATAATGCTCATGTATCATTTATCAGAAAAAACATTTTAACAAAAAATTAAACCGACTCCCAAAAAACACTGCAAAGTGAAAAATAACTTTAATTTCGGTAGTCGGTATCTTTAGTTTCGTTTTTTCGTTTTTGGCATCGACTTCCGAAATTAAAGTTATTTTTCACTTTGCAGTGTTTTTTGGGAGTCGGTTTAATTTTTTGTTAAAAAGTTTTTATTTCACTCTTTTTAGTTGGATGATTTTTAATTTACCTAGTTACAAGAGCCTAAATGTCAACTACTTATAACCTTTTACAAAATATTGCTTTTCCCAATGCTGGGCCGTTAATTGTTGAGGAGTTCTCCTGGTACTTCACCATCAGCTCTACATCACCATATGCATTGTGACGAGCATAAAGTGCTTAACATCCATATTCAAGTAATCGAATCGCAATCCACTCAATACTTATTATTGAGTAGTTTCGGCGGCCATCTGTGGTCTTCATCATCAGTTCCACTTCCCCAAATGGTACTTTTTGAGAGCAACTGCACAAGTTACTAGAAGAAATACCCAAAACGCCATAGGTGTGCCTATAATATTTGAAGATTTCCCTCAATTTCTCCAGGATCCCATCATCAGATCCTGACTTTGGTGATAATGGGACCAATTTCGAAGTATACCCATTCGAACAAAAAAAGAATTTTCCAAATCGGTTCAGCCGTCTTCGAGAACTCGATGATCATACATTAAAAAAAAATATATATATATACGCGTCGAATTGATAACCTCCTCTTTTTGTCGTCGGTTGAAAAGTAGCAGCTTTACATCTGTTACAACAATATGCTTGCATGCAGCTATAGATCTGTTTTTTGTTTTTCTTTATTTATACAGTTTCTACACATGTATAAAAAACCGACGTATATTTTTACATTTTTTGTGAATTACTTAACAGGATAAGATCGTGCGAGACTGGGCCGCGTCTCTAGTAATATTATCGAAAGTCTGTCCGTCTGCCCGCTAATTACCCATTTTCATGAAATTTTGCATGGAGACAGTTGAAGAATCTGTAGTGTCAAACATCCACTAACCTATATTTAACCGACTTCAAAAAAAGGAGGTTCTCAATTCGTCTTAAACTTTATTTTTTATTTTTTAATGTATTTTACCTCATAACTCGGAGACGGCTGGACCAATTTGAAAAATTCTTCTTGCGTTTGAATGGGTATACTTTCTAGTTGGTCCCATTGTTACGAAATCAGGATCTGATGATGGGATCCTGGAGAAATCGAGGGAACTCTTCAAATATTATAGGCACACCTATAGCGTTTTGGGTATTTCTTAGAGTACCTTGAGCAGTTGTTGCTTCCGATAAGTAGTTACTATTTGGGGAAGTTGAACTGATGATGAAGACCACAGATGGCCACCGCAACTACTCAATAATAAGTATTTCGTGGATTGCTATTCGATTACTTGAGTACGGATGTTAAACACTATATGCTTGTCACCCAGAAGAACTCCTCAAAAATTAACGGCTATGCTTCAGGAAAAGAAATATTTTGTAAAAGGTGATAAGTTGTTGACATTATGGCTTTTGTAACTAGATAAATTACAAACCGACCCACTAAAAAGAGTGAAATAAAAATTTTTAGCAAAAAATAGAACCGACTTCCATATCAAAACACTACAAAGGCAAAAATAACTTTAATTTCGGAAGGCGGTGTCTTTAGTTTTGTATATATTTTCGTTTTTGACACCGCCTTCCGAAATTAAAGTTATTTTTGTCTTTGTAGTGTTTTGATATGGAAGTCGGTTCTATTTTTTGCTAAAATTTTTTTTCGAAAATCACCCTGAATGTCCGAAAAAGGTGTCAATTTGATTTCGAAAAAGTCGTACAACCAATGTCACAAGCACCGTTACGGTTATTTAAAACATTCTGGAAACTTTACAAAGCCAGAAGACATGAATTTTAATGTCCTGAATGTATTAAAGCTGAAACGAATCAATCTGTTACATAAGAGAAGGTCACGATCACGTGGCATAGTGCCAAGTTGCCAACTGTACGCCCCTATTTGAACGCAGTCCACAGACAATATCCATATTTTTTAATAAAAGTTACGCAAGCACGACGAATGTCAATAAGAGAAGTCTTCGAAGCAATAACGGCCGTACTTAAATTCAAATTCGATATAACTCTTTATATGTACTTACTTCTTACTTTACTTCGCCCGCGACTTTGTCTGCGTGGTTTTGGAAATAAGTTATAATGCAACTTACTACTAAAGAAAGAATTTTTAGAATTCGATCATTAGTTCTGAAGATTACCACCCCCTTTTTTTCTGGATGAGAAAATCGTCGAATAACTTCTCCCGTTCCGCGGGTCGAGCGGAAGGGAGTGTCAAACTTTTACTGATTAAAAACCAAAACCCTACATCCTCTTCTACTACCGGTCTACCAGAAGTACTGCAGGATACCATCAACACTTGGTCGATATACCGTCTTGTCGTACTAAGCGCTTCTCCTCTACATTTATTGTGCGCACAGCCAAGGTGTGGAACTCTCTGTCAGGTTCTGTGTTCCCTGGCACATATGACTCGTCAGCCTTTAAAGCAAGAGTGAACAGGCATCTTCTGGGCTCGCTCGTTTGATCGTAGACCTCATCTTACACTTACCATCAGGTGCAATCAGGGTCAAGAGCGGGCTCATTGGTAATAAAAATGTACTTGCAAACAAATTTCGCCTCTTTATAATGATAGTATATACTTCTATAAGTATAGATTTATTATTTTATTAAAATCAATTTATTAACAATATTATAATATACACTACTAAGCCTAGCGAACGTGTTCCACGCGCGCTGCACTGCTGCGGTCAGCAGCATTGACGGGGCCTGACAGGGCTAAAAAAATTTTTACCTAAAAATTAAACCGACTCCCAAAACACACTGCAAAGTGAAAAATAACTTTAATTTCGGTAGTCGGTGTCTTTAGTTTTGTATTTCCTTTATTGGCACCGACTTCCGAAATTAAAGTTATTTTTCACTTTGCAGTGTTTTTTGGGAGTCGGTTTAATTTTTAGGTAAATATTTTTTATTTCACTCTTTTTAGTTGGTCTATTTTTAATTTACCTAGTTACAAGAGCCTAAATGTCAACAACTTATAACCTTTTACAAAATATTGCTTTTCCCAATGCTGGGCCGTTAATTGTTGAGGAGTTCTCCTGGTACTTCACCATCAGCTCTACATCACCATATGCATTGTGACAAGCATAAAGTGCTTAACATCCATATTCAAGTAATCGAATCGCAATCCACTCAATACTTATTATTGAGTAGTTTCGGCGGCCATCTGTGGTCTTCATCATCAGTTCCACTTCCTCAAATGGTACTTTTTGAGAGCAACTGCACAAGTTACTATAATAAATACCCAAAACGTCATAGGTGTGCCTATAATATTTGAAGAGTTCCCTCGATTTCTCCAGGATCCCATCATCAGATCCTGACGTTTATAAAATGGGACCAATTTCGAAGTATACCCATTCAATAAAAAAAAAAATTTCCAAATCGGTTCAGCCGTCTTCGCGTAATCGATGATCATACATAAAAATATATATATATATATATATATATATACGCGTCGAATTGATAACCTCCTCTTTTTGTCGTCGGTTGAAAATAGGAAACAGAGCAAACAATAATTAACCACCCCCGCTTACTTTAGGTTTCCTTACAAACCGAGCCCTGAGCAAAGATGATAACAACCCATTTTAACAAATTCACCCCAACCCACGCTGATAAATATTTAGACAAAAACTTATTTTAAGCCCAAAGTTATGATAAAGTGGGCTTGTAATAAATTAGGTAGATCGAGACTCTCCGGCTATTTCAGGGCGATATAGCTCACGCTTCGGTCACAAATCCTTTAATTAATTGGGGCTAAAATGCAGATTGAGTATCTTCCTCTGCATTAAACCCGTAGATTATAAATGACTAGCTTATGGCCGCGTGGGAGGGTTTTCCCGCGTAAATCCCGATCCCGTGGAAATTTCGGGATAAAAGCCAATGTATTATTCCAGGATGTCAACTACCTACTTACCAAATTTCATTCAGGTCCGTTCAGTATATTTGCGTGAAAGAGTTTATACAATTTATATTAGCCTACTTGTAAGCTGCAATATTACGGTATCTCTTTTTAGATTTCCGCAACCGAATGGCAAAAAACGGAACCCTTATACATAGTTTCGTCATGTCTGTCTGTCTGTCCGTCCGTATGTCACAGCCATTTTATTCCGAAACTATTAAGAGTACACATGTGAAATTTGGTAGGTCGATGTTCTCTGTGAACCGCTTTCCAATTTTTAGACAAAAATTAATAAAATTAAGGGGGGCTCCCATACATGGAACTGAAACTAAAAATATTATTTTCATCAAACCTATACGTATGTGGTATCTATAGACAGATCTTTAAACAGGTCTTGAGATTTCTAAAACCACTTTTTCTCAAAGTCATTTCATACAAAAACTATGAAAAACAAAGTTATTTGGCGTAGTTACTACGAAACCTTTCATGGGCGAGTCTGACTCGCACTTGGCCAATTTTTTTACACTAAGTCCGTTGTCCAGGTCGACAGGGTGTCGTGTACCACGCGCGTCTCAACGTGCAACTTGCACAAGTCCCGATACGGCCATTGCCTGGTGGGGTAGCAGGAATATTCTAACGAGATACCACGACCCCGGGGGCAAGTGCAGCTGAAGGAACTGGGTGGGTTTTTAGTCAGTAGAATACTCTCTTCCGCTCCATAAAATGTAAGAGACAGTTGATGATGATTGTACCCTGAAGTAAAAAGGCAAAGGACAATGTGCTATTCTATCGCTGAAGCAATTATCGTAATGCTAAAATACGAGTATAAGGTATCGAGTGATATTTCGATAGAATTTGGCAATCCCATAAAGTGGCAAGTGCACAACTGCACGATAACTCTAACAGCCTGTTAGCCTGATATAGGCTGGATAGTTCAATTATGTGGCACTGAATGAAGATATAGATGTTGAGGTGTGGCCTCAACTCTTGAGGGTTCTAGATAGGTTTCAAGGGGCCGACCAAAATGAGTGATTTATTTTCCTCTGGATTACAAAAGTTTATTGCTACTAAGAATTATTAAGTACCAGCTTTTGCCCGCGACTTCGTCCGCGTGGAATAGTTACTTTGGGCTAACGTTAAATTTAACCCCGATTTTGAAGCATTCTTCATTGGCGCTCCGCTCCTATTGGCCTTAGCGTAATGATATATAGCCTATAGCCTTTCTCTATAAATTGACTATTTAGATAAAAAATAATTTTTCAATTCGAACCAGTAGTTCCTGAGATTATTGCGTTCAAACAAACAAACAAACTCTTCAGCCTTATATTATTAGTATAGATAGCTGTTGCCCGCGACTTCGTCCACGTTTCTGTCGTTTTTCGTAAAAAAAAGTAGCCTATGTCCTTCCTCACGGTTCAGTGATTTTGATGTAACAGACAGATTAACTTTCGTAATTTAGTAAGGAAATATAATATGTCAATCTATAATACTGTTGAAAAATATCGCAATACCGAACCGCACAATATTATTGTTAATAGCTGTGCCCGCGACTCCGTAAGCGTGAACTCCTTGTGTGTTATTAAGTTAATGTATTGGTAAAATTGTTTAGATCACGTTCACATGAGGCTTAAGTACCTATAGAACGAAAATACTTCAGCGCAAAGTTTCCGGGTAAACCATGTTGAAAGTTGACCCGTCCGGCACGTGAACATAAAGATTTCTAGAACTGCTAACCCGGGAAAGAGCGACGTACAACTGACCATGCGAGAAACAACTGACACCGAGATCTACTCCAGCAACACGAAAAGTCTGCCCTTGAGCCTTATTAATTGTCATTGCATAACACACCGATACTGGGAATTGCGTTCTTTTAAATTGGAATGGAAAATTATTTGGTATTATGGGAATTCTGGGAATAAAGACGGTTTCTCCTGCACCGCAACCTGTTAAAATTTGAGCCTCGATTATATTTTGTTGCAACTGGGTTACTTTTAGCTAAGTTCCATTGCAAAGTTGTGGTGGTTTTAAATTTCGGAGCAGAATAATAATCAGAAAGCGTCGAACTGCTAAGCTATCGGGAGTTACACGTGTTATTGTGAGTCAACCATAAAAGATAGATATATGCTGTCGTGAGATATTTTTTATATAATTTTAAGGAGAACATTTCCGTCATAAATGATTTCTGTGTAGCTTTAACCATTAAGGTTGCACTCGCGACGGAAGCTTAAAAAGTGGAGTAATTTCTCCCGTTTTCCCAACATTTCCCTTCACTGCTCTGCTCCTATTGATTGTAGCGTGATGAAAAGTATACTATAACCAGCTCAGGAGTATGAAAAATAATTGTACCAAGTTTCGTTAAAATCCGTCGAGTAGCTTTTGTTTCTATAACGGTTATACAGACAGACAGACAGACAAAAATTTTACTGATTGCATTTTTGGCTTCAGTATCGATCCCTAATCACCCCCTGATAGTTATTTTGTAAATATATTTCATGTACAGAATTGAACTCTCTACAGATTTATTATAAGTATAGATGTTACAATGGTTTACAAGTCAATTGGGGTCGAGGCGAGAGGCAGAAAGAAGGGGCGAGCTGGCGTCGTCGTGTGCTTATATACTCCTCAATCAGTGCCTCCTATCTGTGAGTTGAACTATTCAGCTTGCTTGACGGGTGACGTAGGCGCTTGTCGGTTGTGTAGATATCGCGTCATTTTAATTCTGAAGTATTTTAATGTTCTTTGGTATTCATTATTGTATATTTTTTATTTCGTTTTATTATGTGCCCTAATGCCTCAACACGAGGGCTCGGGTTCGATTCCCGGGTCGGGCAAAAATGGGCTATTGGATTTTTCTGTAAGGAATTTTTCAGTAGTAGTTCGGAGTTTGAAAGTTGGTGGTGAAAGCAAGTAAAGCCGTTGGCCCCCGCTGTCAATTGAACACCTTTAATGGCGGTTTTTTTTTAAATATAGACTACTAGCAATGTGAGTAGAATTCACATTACTAGCAATCTTGTTAACATTCTGAGTGGAGCAACGTTATAATACGCAAAAATGTATAAACGCTATTTAACACAACGTTTAATCACGTTAGCAACAGCTATGTCTTTCTATATAAGTAGAACTTGCATAAACGGCTGCGGCTTATACCAATTTCTTCAAGTTAAGTCATCGCGCCGCGCGGTATTACTTAATATTTTTGGACTGCTAGCGCCACTCCACGTTTGTCTTTTTGTACAATTTATAAGGCTACTCACACACATATATTCTAATTACGATTACATTCGCAACGTCATATAATACGTCCTTTGGCTAAGGACGTCAACGTGGTTAGATGCTGCTCTTCATTTATACGTGGATTGCATATGGCATAATATGGATAAAAGTCGACGTGTAGTTAACGGTTATTCACATTTCGTATTATTACCTTTACTTGTATTAAAAGCAGAACGTCAAGAAACGTCATTTATTTTGTATGAGAAAATAATGCGCCGCGCAACTAACATTTAAATACCCCGATGCTCAGCTGAAAGTGTTAACCTCTCCAACTGTCTGGAGTAAGTTCAAGGCAATAGTGTAATGGGTTGGCTTCGAACCCGCGACCTTTCGATCACAAGTCTGACATCTTAGTGATTAGGCTACTGACAACATATTCGAGGCTAAATAATAACAGCCACGTGGGTTGATCTTCAAGGTTACGCAAAGCTTGCCGAGGTGCCGAGGAGCTTGCAGATGGATGGGTAACCATCTTAAAGTAACACATAGAGGTTCCTGCTTGCATCCAAAGGAATGTTAAGCCGTTGATCCAAGCTCGCATTTGAATATTTTTGACTGTCGTTACGGGTAGTCAGAAACCAGAAAATCTGACTAGTCTTGCTAAAGCTTTGTTTTCCTAGGAAAGCGGTGCCGTCATATAGCGGCCGTAATATTACGGACGCGAAAAGACGGCCGTCTTTACGGTGACGACATGTGGAAAGTTCCACGGCCGTTTTATAACACTGTCTGCTTCATCGCTATCTAGTGTATTACATTCTCTTTGAAAACGTTCACGAAACCATCTGACACCGACAAGACGGCCGTCATGCAAATGGCGGCATCGCTTTTTGACGTTACGGTGTCAGTTACCGCTCTCTAGGAAACCGCGCCATTTTGTTTACATAGACAACGTTCTAGTGACGTCATTCACCGCTGTATTACGGCCGCTATTTGACGGCACCGCTATCCTAGGAAACCATCCACGCCTTGCTGAATAAACACAGTAAGCTCTCCCTCAGATGTAAAATCCGAATCTACACGACATGCATACGTCATATCATGACGTACGCCTGTCCGGTGTTTGCTCATGCCAGTCCCAATCAGATCCATAGGATGCAAGTCATTCAGAACCGTTTTCTCCGAAAGGCCACGGGCGCGCCCTGGTTCTGTAGGAATGAGGATCTCCACGTAGACCTCAAACTCCAGACCATAAAGCAAGTGTTGAAACGCATGTCAGTGCGTTACTTCACCTCTGCTGATACCCACACTAACCCCCTGATCGTATCGGCCGCCCGATACAGACCCTCCAAGATTTCTCGGGTTCGTCGCCCGCGTAACGTCCTAGACGAGCCTGACGACCCCACCACCATCCGACAAGAGAGCAGTAGGGAAACCAGCACTCTTAGAAAATACAGATACAAAACGCGTTCCGTATTCCGGCCTCGCCGACGAGGCCCATCGCGACGTCCGCGTACTTGTAATAGAAATCCCCCCCGACCTTTGCCAAACGAGCCAGCCCGCGATGCTGAGCCAGTAGCAATAAATACTCCCGTAAATAATAATATGACCCAGCCTGTCCCTTTGCTGCCCTCCCAAAATGACCCCGTTATGCCGAGGCCCGTACTTCACAGGGAGTGCCCTTAGCGTGCGGTCATTAGTTTTAAGTATATTTTAGTTTGTAAGCCCTGGCTGGGGGCCTTTAATTTATTAGAGGTCACCACAGGACAGACCGGTTAAGTAGTACATTAGCCGTATAGAGCTATACTACGAGTGGCCCTACCTAAAAAAAAAAAAAAAAAAAAAAAAACTAGGAAACCAAAGCTTAAGGGGTATCATGTTACCCAGCTATTGGGTTGTGGAGGTCAAGTAGGCAGTCGCTCCATGTAGATAGAAAGATAGATATATTATTTATTGTTCACCATAACAGTACATAAAACAAAAAAAAAATTGGCCAAGTGCGAGTCAGACTCGCCCATGAAGGGTTCCGTAGTAACTATAATAATATAATATAATATGTATATTTATTTGACGAATAAAAAAAAACCTTAAAAATTTCTTAAAACTAGCTTATTTACATTTTTACAACTACGCTAAATAACTTTGTTTTTCATAGTGTTTGTATGAATTACAAAGTTATATTTGCGGTTTTACGGTTTTAGAAAATATGCTGTATCTCAAAAACTGCTGACCCGATTTCGTTCAAACCAATTTTGGTTGAAAGTTTATATTAAGTTCTACAGATGTATATTTTTTTATATTTTTCACTTCATTATTATAGAAGTTAGAGGGGGGAGACACACATTTTACCACTTTGGAAGCTTATATCTTTTAAACGATTGACTTTATGAAAAAGTGGTTTTAAAAACCCTTATATTATTTTTAAAGACCTGTGTATAGATACCACACATGCATAGGTTTCATGAAAAAAAATATTTTCAGTTCTAGTTATGGTAGTACCTACATATGGGGACCCCCCTTTATTTTAAATATTTTTTATTTTTTTTTCTTAAAATCGGAAAGCGGTTTACAGAATACATCTACTTACTAAGTTTCACATGTATAGTCTTAATAGTTTCGGAATAAAATGGCTGTGACATACGGACGGACGGACAGACAGACAGACGGACAGAGATATCGAAACTATAAGTGTTCCGTTTTTTGCCATTCGGCTACGGAAACCTAAAAAAGGAAGAAACAAAGACATACATAATAACAACAATTTAAGGAGAGAGATAAAGATCTTTTACTAAGTTTTTGAAAGAAGATAGGGTTTGTGCTTGTGTTACTGACACGGGTAGAGCATTCCACAGCCGTACTGCTTGTGCTGCGAACGACTTACCATATTAGTTAATTGGTGGCGTGACTCGGTACCGCAAGCCTTAAATTTTCTGATGACCTCAGAGATTTTGCATGTGTGTCATGAAGGAACTTAAATCGTTCTTTAAGATAAGTGGGGGTTTTAGGATTAAACGGCACACTGTAAAGCAGAGACAAAATGTGTAAGTTCCGGCGAAGACGTATTGGAAGCCACTTGAGTTTCGTACGAAATTCGGATACGTGATCATATTTGCGCAAGCCAAATATAAATCTAATGCAAACATTTTGGAGTCGCTCAAGTTTATCAAATTGTGCCTCAGTAAGACTCGCGAGAATTTTTTTTATTTTTTTATTATTTTCATTTCGGGGAGTGTGCGATGGAATTACACAATCTAATTCCACCAAGCCCGTTCCATCATCGGACTACGAGACAAACGGCGAAGCGCCATCGTTACATGGTGGACATCCCACCCATACGCACAAAACGTTTTGGGAATACCTTCATTATGCGTACGGCTAAGGAGTGGAATTCCCTGCCGGAGTCTGTGTTTCCCGATAGCTATAACCTAGGAGTCTTTAAGTCAAGAGTGAATAGGTTACTTTTAGGTAAGCGTGCTCCATCTTCGACCACATCATCACTTACCAACAGGTGAGATGGTGGTCAAACGCGAACCTATTTTAAATAAAAAAAAAAAAAGATCAAGATAACTGACATCAGCGTAGTCTAGGATGGGGAGTAAAAGAGACTGTGCTAGCGAAATTTTAGTAGCAGTTGGCAGAAAGTTACGCAACCGTCTTAGGGAATGGGCAGAAGCAAATAATTTGCGACTGACTTCTTGCTCCATCTGGTTAGACTGGAAGCCGGCCCCAAAATATCTATGGTCTGATAATAAATATGAACTTTTAAATATTGTTTTAAATAACATTCTTAAATAGTTAGCTGAAAGGAATCGATCCCAAGTTGTTATATTAGTATCTTTTCCAGAAGTATTGAGGAAAGTGGTTGATTGTCGTGACATCATCGTTGTCACGTCGACGTCGTTATTAAATTGGTGCCAATCTGTCATATCTGTAATCTATCGCTGTTCGAACACCACGCTCGGCTAGCGATTAATTCGTGACATTTTCAGTTATATATTCTTTCATTTCAGAAATTTGTAGTTCAATTTAGACCTTGTTCTGTTTGTAATTTGTTCGCAATGGTGCCTTATTTTGTAGTCCAAATCTTCATCAACTGGATGCAGCTGAGTAAAAGTGTTTTACATGAAGTGATTGACTATCTCGTCTCGGCAACCCAGTAGCTGGGTAACCCCTTGGCAAGATCAGGGTCAGATTTTCTGGTTTCTGACTACTCGTAGCGACTAGCAAAGATTACAAATGACAGCCGAGACCGAGGTTGACGTGCTTTCCGAAGCACGGATAAAACTAGATAGATATGTTAAGAAATCTAACTATATATTTTTTTTTATATACAACGCGTAACATAAAGAGTATATACATAACAATCGCACGCCTTCTTTGGACGATAGCAAATAATATAGTAAGGTTTTTGTAATCCTATGTCTACATGTGTGGAACTTATTAGAAATTTCAATAGATTGATACCAGAGGCCCATTTTTTCTAATGAAGAAGAACGAAGAGAATTATCGTGTTTTTGGCAAGTGACGTGGAAAGTTATTGGCCCTCGTAGTGCTGTGACACGTTTGGTATGTATGGTATTCAAGAAACATGTGAAACCGATAATTTGGTATCAATTCTTTGAGTCACTCATTTTGACCTGAAACTGTGCATAGAGACTCCATACCAGATGTTGTCTTCAGTCCTTTTGGATAGATATGGGGTTTCCGTTACACGTTGTATAATAATTTAATTAATTGGCTAACAAAATAACACATTGAATTTTAAAAAACACTGCTAAACCTAACTATGTACAGCCATGCCAGCACATGAAGCTATCCGAAACTGTCAAATTTTCCCAATTAACCTTGAACCTAATTTCTTTAACAATAAAGTTGAAAATCTATTAAAGAAATTTGACAGATTGTTGTAGCTTGATGTGCTGGCGTCTGTACATAATTTTTTTTAATAAAAAACAAAAAATAAGCTTAGGTTTCAAAGTACTCCTACATCACTGTCGTCCGGAAACGTACGTACATACCCAGAAGACTGGCAGCATTGCCACGTTGTATGGCAATGCTTATTCTTTGGGCAAAGAACGAGCCAGCCCTCCGGTCACGCAAGAAATCGATCAGCCGGCGAGTTAATTCCAAAAAAAAAAATTATGGCATGAATTGAATCGGATACAGCAAGGCTTTTGTTCCAAGTCTTCTTATTAACTCGGCTTTCAGTTGAATTAAGGGTGCTCAGGTCAAGGACGACTACATTAGGGAAGTTTGGGCCATGCCTGATTCCGAAATTTTATTCCATTTCAAATTAAGAGATTTGTTGACCGTAAAATTCGACAAAGTTGCTTTTCGGTGTAGGCAGAAGGGTAATGGAAAATAAGGTACAGAAAACTTGAGAGAATATTTTAACTTTAAAATTAACTCACTCACTCTCGTAGATGGAATAATCATTAGTTTAGTTGAGTTAATATTATTTCTTTTTATTTTCTCGTACTAGGTGTACCCACATTGTGGTCTTTTTAACCCGAAAGTTGACTGGCAGAGAATGCCTTGTTGCATTAATCCCGCCCATGCACCTCTAATGTACATAAAGTTTAAATAAATAAACAAATATTTTGATATCCAGAAGAGACTGCAGTTTTATGTCCGCCTCACAGAGAAGGAAGCTAGATAGGTGATGTGTGTGTTTTTAGTCGAGACGATGGAGGACGCTTACCTAGAAGAAACCTATTCACTCTTGACTTAAAGGCCCCCAAGTTATAAGAGTTATATTGATGTGAGAGGTCAACTATTAAAACGCAACTCCTTGGTGTTATCATCTGAATATTCTGACAAGAACAAAATCCAACGAAAGGCAGAACAGTCCGACGCTTTACCGCAGTTGCACCGTTCCATTGGAAATGGCGCAGTAGCGATTCACGTACGGACAGTCCAGTCAAAGTTAGGGACAAGTTCCTGTTGTTGCTGCCCCACAGTCCACGCACAAGGGATGCACAGCATTTACGCATTGTGGGATAGATACAATCCACATGTGAGTCCACGAGCATCCTAGATGCGTTACAGTAGCGGGGCAGCCTCAACAGCACCTAATAAGCAGAGGTCAGAATTAGGTAGAGTTATTTATGCACTTGCATCGAAATGTTAATATTAATATGGATCTTCTTGGGATTGCTAATAAAAATTCCTTGTGACCAACAATATTATGTAAATTAGGCAACGTCGCGCGTGCACTGGTTTAAATTGTGTAAATTGTAAATAACTTTTTATTTAATAAATCACGGGATTTTTCTGCTCTTCAAAATTAATCCCGGGATTTGGGGCATATCCACTATATTCTTTCGTTGGATGAAATCAGTGTAAGGACATAAATAACTCTAATTCCGACCTCTGCTAATGAGCTAACGAGTGGAATTCCCTGCCAGTCTGTGTTCTGATTGCTATAACTTTGGGTTCTTTAAGTCAAGAGTGAATAGGTTACTTCTAGTCATGCGTGCTTCATCTTCAACCACATCATTACTTACCATTAGGTGAGATGGTGGTCAAACATAAGCCTAAAACCGTAACGAAAACAATACCTTCAGAATTAATATTTTATTAACGCTAAGGGATATACATTATATTGTAAATCCAGCCTTATGTCTCATTCGCCATTTTATTAGGTAAATTAATATTAGCGTAAAACCTGTCATTATTTCCCTCATAGTCAACAAAGTGTTGTAGTTAGTAAATAATACGACACTTCATTTCCTGTCAAAAGCAATTTGAAAGGTGATTACGGGTTTTGTTTAGTAGTACGAGGTACTTAGATACGAAAATGGCTATAACGCTCTAGTAAAAAGGCGCGACACGGCAATATTACTATTTACAGAAGAATTATTTTACAGATAAGTTATGTATATACATTTGATGGAAAGATTATCTGGGGCATGGTAAGACGAGCAAAGCGAAGCGCAAGGGCGTTACCTACCTTTTCTCGAAGCTTTTCGTTGTGTTTTTGAGAACTCATATCTTGGATTTAGATAATAGTAGTTTCCCGGGTAAATTCCGATCTCGTGGGATTTCCGGGATAAAAAGTAGCCTATGTGTTATTCCAGGATGCCACCTACCTACTAACGAAATTTTATTTAGATCCGTTTAGTAGTTTTTGCGTTAAACAGCAACAAACATATACAACGTGTAACGGAAAGGGTATAAAGGGCACGGCTTCTTTCGATGATATCAAACGATATTGGAAGGGTTTCAACTCAAAATAAAATACTCTAAAAATTGATACCAAATTGTTGTACTAAGTTTCTTAAATTGAAATCATAACAATCGTGTCGCCGCACTACGTAGGTCAATAACTTTCCACGTTACTTACAAATATCACGATAAATCTCTTCTGTGATGTGCTTATTTCAATTTGAAAAGTTCGGTTTCTGGTATCAATGTATTAAAAATTCTCATTATTTCCAAATATGTAGAGATAGGATTAAAAAAAATTGGCCAAATGCGAGTCAGACTCGCCCATGAAGGGTTCCGTAGTAACTATAATAAATATAATTTAATATAATTAAATAAAAAAAAAACTTCTTATAACTATTTTATTTGCAATTTTTACAACTACGCCAAATAACTTTGTTTTTCATAGTGTTTGTATGAATTACAAAGTTATATTTGCAGTTTTAGAAAATATGCTGTATCTCAAAAACTGCGGACCCGATCTCGTTCAAACTAATTTTGGTTGAAAGATTACATTAAGATCTATAGCATATAGTTTTTTTTAGCTTTTTCACTATATAATTATAGAAGTTAGAGGGGGACACACACACATTTTACCACTTTAGAAGCGTATATCTTTTAAACGATTAACTTTATGAAAAAGTGGTTTTAGAAACCTCAATGTCATTTTTGAAGACCTGTCTATAGATATCACACACGCATAGATTTCATGAAAAAATATAATTTCAGTTTCAGTTCCATGTATGGGGAGCCCCCCTTTATTTTTTTTTTATTTTTTTTTTCATAAAATCGGAAAGCGGTTCACAGAATACTTCTACCTACTAAGTTTCACATGTACAGTTTTAACAGTTTCGGAATAAAATGCCTGTGACATACGGACGGTCGGACATACAGACAGACAGACAGACGGACAGACATGTCGAAACTATAAGGGTTCCTTTTTTTGCCATTTGGCTACGGAACCCTAAAAACCCTTCCAATATCGTTTGATATCACCCAAAGAAGCCGTGCCCTTGGTATGTATATACCCTTTCCGTTACACGTTGTATAGGTACATCCTCACAAACTTTCGCTTTTATAATATTAGTAGGATAAACAAAGTTCTCGATCGCCTTTATTCACCTGGCTGATATCACCCACCCAGGCGAACAAAGTGGAATAAACGACAGACGCTTGATTAAAAGCTGGCTATGACAGAATCCTTATACCTGAAGAAAACAAAGATTTATTTTGATATGTTCCTGTAAAATTCAGGAACTTGATAATAAACGATAATCATGCAACGTTCTGGATAAAAATACAAACAAAAGAATGAAGGTCCTCAAGATTTTTTTCTAGTTAGATAAGCCGTCTTCGAATATCGTAAAGAGTTCATTTCACAAACCATACACTTATAGGTATAAATGGCTAACAACTTCAAAAGCCCCAGACAAGCTCTGTCTTGCAAGACAAATCCGGAAAAACCCTTCCGCCCTACAAAGGACTCTTAAATCAAGATTTAAGAGATACTTTGCTGTCGAAATTGGTGACAAAGTACCAACTATTTACAAAAACCATACAGCCGACGAGCAGGCGGCAACGGAAAAGGTTTCTTTATCCCACATGAGGTTCTCGGCAAAGAGTACGGGTTTTATTTTATTTTATTAAGAATAACAAACATTCACATAGCAAAAGATACACAAAAAATTGGCAAAGTGCGAGTCAGTTTAGCCCATCTCGTTGAAACTAATTTTCCTTGAAAATTTACATCGATCTAGAACATATATTTTGTTTAGAGTTTTCACTCCATTATTATAAAAGTTAGAAGGAGTGGAGACACATTTTACCACTTTGGAAGTGTATAAATCTTTTAAACGATTGACTTTAAGAAAAAATAGTTTTGGAAACCTCAATGTAATTTTTAAAGATCTAGCTGTCTATAATAGACATCCCGCAAATATAGGTTTGATGAAAAAAAATAGTTCTATGTATGGGTAGACTCCCTTAATATTTTACATATTAAATTATTTTTGAATAAAAATCGGAAAGCGGTTAATAGAATATATCTATCTGTCAAGTTTCACATATTATGTAGTCTTCATAGTTTCGGAATAAAATGGCTGTGACATACGGACAGACAGACAGACATGACGAAACTATAAGGGTTCCGTTTTATGCCATTTGGCTACGGAATCCTAACTATGTATTTAAAAGTGTTTGTTTATTTGTCCTTCTTTCGCGTCAAAACTGGTGTGAAGTTCCTCTCAAGGACCGCCATTATTTACGTCAACTATTAGTTGAGCCCCGCTGGCACACAAATTTTGTGCCAGCGGGGCTCAACAAATACTTGTTTTCTGGCACGTTTTTGTGCCGCTGGGGCTCTAGAGGTTAAAGGGCTGGATAGTGACAGGTAGGCTACGTCAATTTCACTGAAAAATATATTACATGCGAACGAAGTCACAGCTTGCATCAAATATACTTGTTATTTAAATAATTACTTTCTACCATTTAAAACTTCACGGGTATAGCCCAAACACGTCTATCGGTGGGTGGGACATAAATTCTTCTAATACAAGGCCTTAGGGTCATTTTGGCCCGGCTCTGGTTCATACCATGGTTCGGAGCGAAGGGGAATGGGATGCAGTCCTTGTGCGAAGCAGGAAGAGGCTAAACGCGTGAGGGAGAGACTCTTCTCATCCCGCTCCAGCCGCGATGCGAGCCGATCTCCGGCCACTGTAGGTGCGGGCTTGCCGGGCCTCGATAGGGCCAAGGTTGCCGAGGCTGCGTCAATATCCTAACGAGACACCGTGGCCCCGAAACGTAAGAGTAATTAATGGAACAGGATGAGTTTTTAATCAGTAGAAGTCTGAGACTAAGGGAGTCTCCACTGCACACAGAGCAGGAGAAGTCATTCGATGATTTTCCCACCCAGAAAAAAAAAGGTATAAATAGGCACAGAAAACTACAAAGGCATCGCTTTCAACTAGGGAGGAGTCATTTGATGGATTTCCCCCTGAAAAAAGGGTATTTTTTGCTTCCTTTGATTTATCGTAACACAACCTCAGCATAAAAAATTACATACCGCTTCAAGATTAATGCTTACACTGCCTCCATTTTCCGGGTCTATTCTGTACTCAATCAATGTTAACGGGTTCTTTATATGTAGCGAGCTGGTGAGTTCAAGGTTCCTATTCAGCCAAGGAAATTAGTTTTCCAAGTTTTAGCCGAGTAAATGATTGATTAAATGGTGATGATATACAGTATTTGTGAGGTTTATTGACGACTGTGCTGTTACTGATTGCCTTAAGTAGGGTGGTATTACCAGTGGCGTTTTGCATATCTAATAGGCAAAATACTTGATGTTTTTTTATTGATAATAAGCCCGCGTTTGACCACCATTTAATCTGATGGTAAGTGATAATGTGGTCGAAGATGAAGCACGCTTACCTAAAATAACCTATTCACAGGTTATAACATTGGGAAACACAGACTCCGGCAGGGAATTCTACTTCTAAGCCGTACACACAATGAAAGTATTCCTAAAACGTTTTGTGCGTATAGGTGGGATGGCCACCATGTAACGATGGCGCATCGCCGTTTGTCTTGTAGTCCGATGATGGAACGGGCTTGAAGATTGTGTAATTCCATCGCACAATCCCCGAAATGTAACCGATAGACTTGCAACTCGGCGTCGATGTTCAATGCTCGGGAGCTTTGACTTAATAAAGTAATAATAAACCGAAGACGTGCGATATCCACCAACCTGGGCCCGCGTGGTGGGTTAGAGCCCATTACCTCTCAGAGAGGCGAGGCCCTAAACTCCCATGCCAAATTTCATCTAAATCGGCTCAGCGGTTTAGGCGTGAAAAGGTAACAAACAGATAGACAGAGTTACTTTCGTATTTATAATATTAGTATGGATTAGGGATGATTTCCGGGATAAATAATATTCCATATCTTCCCCAGGGTCCTAAAGTATGCCCATACCAATTTAAAAAATCAAATTTAATTAATTTAATTTAGCTTTTGCCAGCGACTGCGTCCGCGTGAAATTCGAAAACTATCCCACGGGAATCTTAGGTATATCGGGATAAAAACTATCCTATGTCCTTTCCAGGGTCTTAAACTATTCCCATGCCAAATTTCATCTAAATCGGTTCAGCCGTGAAAAGGTAACAGACATACCTACAGACCGAGTTACTTTCGCATTTATAATATTAGTATGGATGTAAAAAGATTGCAATATCAATATTTAAATCCAATATTTTTTTTATAATGTACAGACAGACTCCCAGGAAACATTCCTCTACATAAGTATTACATTTCGTTTGTAACCCAGCTGCATGGACGCTTACGGAATTGGGGTTATCTCCATCAATCTAATTTATAGATATCGGTAATCTTATCAATCAATTGTGGAAGGCCTTTGCTCAACAAATTACGAGACTTAAGTTACATTTTTTTCCGTCTTAAGGCGGTGTTACCCCGTTAAACATAATCAATTTAATTTATTATGTAAGTACCTACTTAAGTAATCAAGTAGGTATCATCCATCAACCAGTATCTACATAAGTAGTTACCAATAATTTTTTGAATGATAAACATTCTTTCTGTTTCATTGATTGCGTCGTAAATTAATGTAATAGATAGCTATTTACTACGTTTCTTAATATCATAAATGTGAAAGTAACTCTGTCTGTCTGTCTGTTACCTTTTCACGCCTAAATCGCTGAACCGATTTAGATGAAATTTGGCATGGGAATAGTTTATGACCTTGGGAAGGACATAGAGTTTTTATGCCGGAGTTCCTTTATAGAGTTCCCGCGGGATCGGGAATTACGCGGGAAAAACCTTCAACGTGAACGAAGTCGCGGGCAAAAGCTAGTAATATTATAAATGCGAAAGTTTGTGCGGATGTATGTATATTTGTTGCTCTTTCACACAAAAATTACTAAACGCATCATAATGAAATTTGGTAAGTAGATAGTTGACATTCTGGAATAACACATAGGCCACTTTTGATTCCGGAATTCCCACGGGATCGGGATTTACGCGGTATAAACCGGGATTTTTTGCTCACGACTTCGCGAAGTTAAAATCATCATCAATCAATAAACACTTCTAAATTACATATAGGAGGTATTTTATGTTCAATTGTATAATTCTGAGTTTTAGTATTTCATTTGTTTTTAGAGTTCCGTAGCCGAATGGCAAAAAACGGAACCCTTATAGTTTCGACATGTCTGTCCGTCTGTCTGTCTGTCCGTCCGTCCGTATGTCACAGCCATTTTATTCCGAAACTATTAGGACTATACATGTAAAACTTGGTAGGTAGATGTATTCTGTGAACCGCTTTCCGATTTTAAGAGAATATTTAAAAAATATTTAAAATAAAGGGGGCTCCCCATACATGGAACTGAAACGGAAAATATTTTTTTTCATGTAACCTATACGTGTGTGGTATTTATAGACAGGTCTTTAAAAATGACATTAAGGTTTCGAAAATAACTTTTTCATAAAGTTAATCGTTTAAAAGATATACGCTTCCAAAGTGGTAAAATGTGTGTCCCCCCCCCCCCCCCCCTCTAACTTCTATAATAATGAAGTGAAAAATCTAAAAAAAAACATTAGTTGTAGATCTTACTGTAAACTTTCAACCAAAATTGGTTTGAACGAGATCGAGTCAGCAGTTTTTGAGATACAGTATATTTTCTAAAACCGCAAATATAACTTTGTAATTCATACAAATTCTATGAAAAACAAAGTTTATTATATTTATTATAGTTACTACGGAACCCTTCATGGGCAATTTTTTACCTTTGCTTTTATAGCGACTTATGCGCAAAATGTGTATAGCGTGCAGTGCTCTTTTTTCACTGATGGGGCACTTAAAAGTAAATAAAAAGTATAGTAGTAATGGTATATAAATGAATTAACTGTAATTTTAATAAATGAACGATTGTCTCACAATTTACGCAATTTAAAATAATATTATACGTTTATCACATTATTATAAATTTAAAAGCAATTTATTTAAAATTGCAAAAAAATCGTGACTTTCTCTGACCTTTGGGATCACGAATACCTGTTCGTGCCCGAAATGCCGACGTAATCCAATTTTCCAACTTTTCGAAAAAGTTTCACGTTTTAGTCGCATTAAAGGTCATTATCATGGATAGAAACGGCTCAGTGGGCACGATCGGACCCTTCACGCAAAAACACTTCCGCAGAGGTCAAGGGCGCGTCCCATTTTCCGAGATCACAATATTATACATATATTATGTATTATATGAGGTATACATTACGATGCTTCATAATTAATAGCATAGTGCTATTGTTGCCATAGCCAAACTTCACAGACTTTAGTCTGTGAAGTTTGGCTAAACGTAAATAATAACGCTTACGTCACTAAATTTGTTAAGGTTTAGTGACGTAACCGAGCGTTTGTGAATTATCTGCTTTTTTTTTTCAGTAAACTTTTAAATTCAGTTCGAAAGTTTTTTCCCGCTTTTCGCAAAATTTAAAAATAGTACATTCTTTGATCACGGCTTTTACGAGTACTTAGTTGTAAACATTTAGAAAGAGAACAAAAGCTTAGAATTACCGAAATATCTATCAAAAAAAAGTTTCAAGAATCAAAGTATTACCTATAAATCTACAAGGATAATGAAAAATAAAAATCAGTTTATCATGCACGAATAAGTTTATAGCTATGAAGTTGGTCTAATCTAGACATTGGATCAATCGCAAACATAAAAATAAAGTATTGGCTTACCCTTTGTAAAAGTTTCTGTCTGTTATCTAGAGGCGCTTCAATTTTAGTCTTAGTTGGTTCGTTGTCATTTCTGTAAGCATTCCTGTGTACAAAAAGAATAAGTTATTAGAGTCAAATGTTGTAAAGTCGGGTTCGGCTTCCAGTCTATGTGGTTAGACTAATTTAGTACCTGTCTCATCTATACTTATAATAAATCTGTACATGAAATATATTTCCAAAATAACTATCAGGGGGTGATTAGGGATCGATACTGATGCCAAAAATGCAATAAGTAAAATTTTTGTCTGTCTGTCTGTCTGTATTACCGTTATAGAAACAAAAACTACTCGACGGATTTTAACGAAACTTGGTACAATTATTTTTCATACTCCTGAGCTGGTTATAGTATACTTTTCATCACGCTACAATCAATAGGAGCAAGGCAGTGAAGGGAAATGTTGGGAAAACGGGAGAAGTTACTCCATTTTTTAAGCTTCCGTCGTGTGTGCAACCTTAATGGTTAAAGCTAAAACCGGCCAAGTGCGAGTCGGACTCACGCACGAAAGGTTCCGTACCATCCATACTAATATCTATACTTCCATATACTAATATTATAAATGCGAAAGTAACTGTGTCTGTGTGTCTGTCTGTTACCTTTTCACGCCTAAGCCGCTGAACCGATTAGTTATATCCGATAGTTTTATCCCGAAATTCCCACGGGATCAGGATTTAAGTGGGAAAAACCTCCCACGCGAACGAAGTCGCGGGCAAAAGCTAGTTTCAAAATAAATGTGTTATCTCGAGTGCTATGTAATAATTTACACGATACTCATCATCTATAAAAGTGTTATTTATAACCAATTTACAAAATATAGTAGATTTTACAACAAGTGCACAAAACAAACGATAAAAATGATTTTGTGGACGAGTTATAAACTCTGCTTTTCACTTCGATTGCGAGGAAATAAAACAGTAGTATAACATAACACATAACATTTCTTTAATTAAAATTCAAAGTAAAATTAGAACAGTTTTGAATACTGAAGGAAATTGTTTTTTTCTTTTCTCCAATTTACAAAATTATCGTAAACTTTGAGATATTTTTCCCGAGACTTTGGCGGTAATATCTGTTGCACAACTCTCTGTGCATTCATTTCCATAAGCGTATTAGGAGAGACTGTTAAATCCTCTTCTTCACTGGACATTTTTAACAATTTTAGCAAATTGAAGAAATTAATAAATGCACGAAAAAAGCACAAGAGCTGTTTCCCGCCGCTTTATTTTTTTTTAAATCTTACGACATTGATATTAGGCTGCAGACCTATACAGCCTACTATTAAATTAATTTTCTTAAATCAACTAACCTACCGTACTTGAATTAAAATTTTAATATCTATTATATCTTAAAAAACACATAAGGCAAATAAATTAAAGTAAATATTATATAACTAATAACAAATTCTATCTATGAACTTCTTATTGCATTTGGCTGTATGGCTCATTTTCTTTGCCTTAATATAATACATTTATGAGTAGATTTTGTGCAGCCTATACCCTGCACAAAGAAGCACTTTCAGAGCATGAGAAGTGAAAAATATATTTCATTTCATCTGCTTATCCCATCTATGTCGGAATCGGCTTCCAGTCTTAGTTTAACATAGGTGGGATGTCCACATGTAACGATGGCGCTTCGCCGTTTGTCTCGTAGTCCGATGATGGAACGGGCTTGGCGGAATTAGATTGTGTAATTCCATCGCACACTCTCCGAAATGTAACCGATAGACTGGCAACTCGTCGTCGATGTTCAAGGCTCTGGAGCTTTGACTCGACCAGTGCATCGTTGCCAATGAGTCTCGTGGCCCATTTCTCGACAGACTCAAACGCGTCCAGTTGGTATTTGGCAGAATTATATATTGTTCGCCTAGAATTAGTTCATTCTTTTAAATAAATTAATCTTTAAAAGTTAAGCGAAAGGTTAGATGGATGTTTGTTACTCAACCACGGCAAAACGACTTCACGGATCGTGGAATTAACCATAGGCTACTTTTAATACGGGAATATTCACGTAAATTCCAAACCCTTACTATCCCTTCCTTCCTTCCCTTCCAGGTTTCCGCGAGAAAAAACTGCCACGCGAACGAAGTTGCAAGCATGTCTTGTAAACTCATAATACCATTTTTCCCTTCATTTAACCATTTTTTTTATAGCGAGGAACCTCACTTTAGGCGCTCAGGCTTTTCGGATAAGACCGAGGAGTATGGAATTTTAACATCATTAAAACTACCTCGGTAGTCACCATCAGCTCATGGCGGTAAGCCTCGGGTCCTCTTAGGAGATTATTCCCTGTGCGACGCTTATTCGAGCACCTTCTTGGGAAAGACTGAAAAAGGTCTCTCCTGAGTCTCGCGGAAGGTAGTTTCAGACTTCTGCTGAGTAAAAATCCACCCTATTCCTTCAGTGGTCCTTCGCTCTGGAACCGCTGTATCATTATGGTATCGTCAAAACATTCCCGCAATGGAAACCCCTGGAAGCGGTTTCCCTAGCATTTACCATTGCGAGGTTTTTGTTTGTGCCACTCAAATTATAGCTAACTAAACTGTCGAACGTATTCTATTTAATTAAAAAATAATGCTTTGATATAAGGTCGCGTGATTTTCTTGTCATGTTGAGGAAGTTATAAGGGAGCATTCCATTTTAATACTATCTCCCCGATCCACTTCCCACCCTCGCCCTATTCGAACCTTGGCAGGTATTAGAGTGAAACACGCGATATGCAAGATATACCTATCGGTACATTGTATACGTTAACTATTTGCAAAAAGGCTGGCGCTTGAAAATCGAGGGAGTGAAAAGGTTACTTCAAGGTAAGCGTGCTTCATCTTCGACGACGTCATCGCTTAACATCAGGTGAGATGGTGGTCAAACGCAAGCCTATCAGCAATTTAAAAAAAGAATTTCTTCCGTGTATTTCAGTTACAATTAAAGTGAACCGCACACCAAACCAATATCATGCTTGCATAATAGCGCGCGTTTAGTGACATCGATATTCTAAACATTTGTTTTAATGCCCAACTCATGAATTCTTTTTATTTTAAATTAGCTTTACCCCGCGGCTTCAAAAGTTTTTTCAACAACAGAAAATGTAAAGTTTCTCCAAAGTCTGTACCAAATTTCATAAAAATTGGTTAGGCAATTTGGACGTGAAAGTGTAACTCACAGACAAATTGAACAGAATACGAAAGTATTGCATTTATAACAATATTGACGTTCTGTTGCCCGTGACTTCATTCGCGTAAATGTAATATAAACCTATGACAATGTAAACCTACATATAATCCTCTATTTCGAACCTTTAGAGATTGATTTTTTTTTTATTAGTTTGACCCTGGGTCTTAACTATTTTCATTCCCAATTTCATCCAAATAACATAAAGCGTAACAGACAAACAGACAGATTTTCGTATTTATAATATTCATATGGATTATAGTAGGAAAGTCGGGATTATAATTATTAGCATAGCATCAAATACAACAAATCGTATTTTTCACCTTATTGGCGCCCAACAAGACATAGTTTCCTTCTTTTCAACCACAAAAACTTCTTTTATTCTTATTGGTATCCGACAATGGATATCGCAATATTTTAAATCTTATCGGCATCAAATAAGAGGTAATGTTGCCTATAATTCTCCCAACAAGAGACATCGTAACTTTTTATTCTTATTGGCGCCCAGCTTGGGACATAAGTAGCATTTTACATTATTTTCCCTCAACTGGCCGTCATGTTTCCCGCCATAAAAAGCTTGGTGCTAAGATAATCTAAACTAATATTATAAGGCCGAAACGTTTGTCTGTTTGTTTAAAGGCGCTAATCTTCGAAAGTACTGGGTAGATTTGGATGAAATTTGGTATAGAAGTAGCTTCAAGCTTGAGGAAGGATATATAGGCACTTACTACTCGACCGCTAAAAAGAGACTATGTTTTTGTCGTGTTAAATTCCACGGAAGCGAAGTCCCGTGCGACTACTGATATTGACATATACATAACTCGCAATCTTCATAGGATCACCTTACCTATCTGGCTGCAGCATTGAAGGTGACACCTTCTTTCTGAGGTTAGCGAGCGCCGTCAGCTCTTCTCTTTTCCTGGAGGGAGGCGGCGCGCCACATAACGTCAACATTGGCGTCGGCGTTGGCTGTTGTGGGCGCGATAGTAGTCTGAAAACAACAAAAAGACACTTTTGACAGATCTTTGACAGTTAAAAAAAAACAATCCTATAATGGATGGATGTATGTTTGTTACTCTTTCACGCAAAAACTACTGAACGGATCAGAATGTTTGTTAAGTTGATAGTTGACATCCTGGAAATCCATAGGTTACTTTTTATCCCGGAATTCCCACGTATTCGGTATTTACGCGGGAAAATCCTCCCACGCGATGGAAGTCGCGAGCAAAAGCATACATTCATATGATTACGTAGGTTTAGCTTAAACGCTTCCTAAACCCGTAGCAAATAGAACTTTTCAATTGCCGGTAGCCGTCAACTTATTTATCGTGAAGGTCTCTGTAAGATTGATGTGTTCGACTTCAATGAGTCAATACAATCAGAAAAAAATGGATTATTTTTAGGACATAATAGGATGACATCTTACTTAGGGTACACACAAACATAGAGTGGTATTTTGTTTTTTACTACTTTAATCAAAACCGCGTACAAACTATTAAAAAAAAGCTATTTACCTATATTATCCGCGGTTTTATTCTTCATAAAAACTTTTTAACAAAAAATTAAACCGACTTCCAAAAAACACTGCAAAGTGAAAAATAACTTTAATTTCCGTAGTCGGTGTCTTTAGTTTTGTTTTTTCGTTTTTGGCACCGACTTCCGAAATTAAAGTTATTTTTCACTTTGCAGTGTTTTTTGGAAGTCGGTTTAATTTTTTGTTAAAAAGTTTTTATTTCACTCTTTTTAGTTGGATGATTTTTAATTTATCTAGTTACAAGAGCCTAAATGTCAACTACTTATAACCTTTTACAAAATATTGCTTTTCCCAATGCTGGGCCGTTAATTGTTGAGGAGTTCTCCTGGTACTTCACCATCAGCTCTACATCACCATATGCATTGCGACGAGCATAAAGTGCTGAACATCCATATTCAAGTAATTGAATCGCAATCCACTCAATACTTATTATTGAGTAGTTTCGGCGGCCATCTGTGGTCTTCATCATCAGTTCCACTTCCCCAAATGGTACTTTTTGAGAGCAACTGCACAAGTTACTGTAAGAAATACCCAAAACGCCATAGGTGTGCCTATAATATTTGAAGAGTTCCCTCGATTTCTCCAGGATCCCATCATCAGATCCTGACTTTGGTGATAATGGTACCAATTTCGAAGTATACCCATTCGAACAAAAAAATAATTTTCCAAATCGGTTCAGCCGTCTTCGAGTACTCGATGATCATACATAAAAAAAAAATATATATACGCGTCGAATTGATAACCTCCTCTTTTTGTCGTCGGTTGAAAAGAAAGCAAATCAAGGAAATTTCTATCCGAGGTCGTTGAAATTTCTGTTATTTTATTTGAAACCGAATTTGATTTTGGAATCGAAATGACACCTAAATTAATATGTAGATTGAAATACTACCTGACGATCAATTGAGATATGAACAATTTCTAAGACAATAGTTAATTGTCTCGGCAAATTAAGGTCGCATACATCACAATCCATATTGGGATATTTTGTAATGAATACCTACTAATTCCGAATTCTACTACTGCGTCTTGCCGCGACTAACCTGTATGTGTTCTACCTACATAAATAAAATCTCATTATCACAAAATTATGACACTCGGCAATGGCATTAGTTAGTTCATCAATGAAAAATTTTTGACATCAAATATTAGAGAATAGTATTTACAGTATTTACATAATTTAAAAAAAATAATGGTAGGTACGTATTATTATAAGGTATTCATAATACTTATTTGTTTTTAAACTGGAAAGCCTTTCTGCACTTTAATATTAGTTAATTATCGTCATTTATGCTTAAATAGCAATGGAAAACTTTCGAAAATCTAAACGACGACTGAAGCCTTGTTTGTTGTTTTTATTCATGATTTTTTTATAATAGGTAGGTACATGAGAAGCAATGAACAAAAATAATAGATATGCTATTCAGTGAATGCTATCGCTGATACAAATATCCAACTTATTGATACAAAGTGTAAAAAAAAGATTATACTTAAAACAGTATTTTGATGATTGGAAATGAAAGAAAATTATTTATGGTTGGCTTTTCATCTTGATTCCAATTTCAAAATACACATTCTTTAGGCACGTAAAGATACTCGTACACATCATAATAAAATTGTGATTTATTTTCAATATTTTTGTTTGGCAGATTATTTTATGTTGATGCTATAACATCTACTTACCTCAAAAAGACACTGTTCTATCTCCGAATCAAAAACAAACCTTGAGCACACGAAAAATAAACCAAACAAAATACCTTTTAGAGGCCGGTGTCCTTTTCGACAGTAACGTGTAATCATAGAGATTTGAGCTCGACGGATTGTTGTTGAGAGGGGGCGGGAAGTATGAGTCGTCATCTTTATAGTTATTGTTGACTAGCGCCGACTTTAACGGTAACAACTCAACAGTGTCGTTGGGACGGTGTTCGCGTGGTGTTGTCATCGCGGGACTGGCATCGTGCGGCCACGCCGGCTGCTTGCAGCCTACTGAAAGATGTGGCCTTGAAAATGGTGCAGCGTAGGGATGGGTAAATCTGTTGTTATCGACGAAGCTGCATGGTTTTCATTACATGAGGACAGCAGTAAGGTCCGAGATCGTGGCTAAATAATAACAACCACGCGGGTGGATCTTCACGTTAAAGCAACGCTTACCGAGGTCTCGACCTCGGTAAGCGTTGCTTTAACGTGAAGATCCACCATAATAACATATCAAGATTCCGACGTGCCTCGAAAAGCTCGATAAGCCGTTGGTCTTGGCTTCTATTTGTATATCTTTGACAGTCTTTAGGTACGGGTAGTCAGAAAAGCTGACATCAGTCTGCCACAAGGTATCGTGTTACTTTGCTACGTTGTAGAAGTCAGATAGGCAGTTACATATAACATTACATAGAAGCAACAAAAAACAAAACACAAAAAATAACAAATAAAAAATAACAAACACAAAAAAATGTGATGGGAAAAGTCTAAGCAGATGATGATGAGGATAACAGTAACGTAGCAACCTTACGTAAAGCAAGTAGGTAAGTAGGTACCGTCTGGTGGCATCCATTGTATTTAAGGATAATATTTGTTAAGGTGGCATAACTAGGTCCTAAATCGTTCGCAGGTTTAAAAACTTTAGCACTGCCCTGCGTTCATGTACCTGAGCAGGATATAGAAGCATAACAGACTTCGTTAATAAAGATGTTTTACAAAGACATTATTTTTAGCCGATTTGATTTTTTTGCAGTGATAACAGCAAAACAGTGCAGGCATCTGGACATCACTATTGTTAAGGGGGAGGAGCCAGGCAGTTCCGGAGCGAATCCCGGGCCGCGCATGCGTTCAGCATTGCGCGTTCTGTCCTGTCATTTGCAGCTATCCCATTACATCCAGACATCTAGATAATGCGACTTTTAACCTGACATCACCGATGAACCTCCTGCGTTTGATGGTCTATCATTGTACACGTGTCATTGGCAAAATTGTGGTGGCTCCTCCACAAAAGCCACTTAACAAGAGTAGAAGAAGTATACTTTTAACCTGACTCTAGAAATATTGTCTCATAAAACACTGGTATGTTTTATGGGTATTTTAAGAATACCTATTAATATAATAATAATAATATAATGTTTATTTCTCTTTCACAAATAAATAACAATTTAAATACAGATATTCAGAACATGTACAAACGTAAATGATATTTTATTTGTGAGAGAGAGACTGGTGCCTGAACTAAGCCGAAACTTGTATTTCAGGACACCAGGGTTCCCGCCAAATAATCTTGTGACAATGGGTACCTCCTTTAAAAGTAAAAAGCTATGTACAGTAGGATAAAAGTAATATGCGAAAGAGACAGTAAGAAAAACATAATATTTGGAACAAGTAACTAAAACAAAAACGATGTATTACAGATTATTATTGTGATTACTCTGCTTTTTTATTGCAGTAAAATAATAATTAAAAGAACTTGATCAAGGTACCAAGGAAAATGAGGGACCTCTGTTTAAAAGTTGAGCAATATAACTAATAACACCAAGGCCCTATTTAATAAAGCTGACAATTCGACATATATGTCAAAAAGTGACAAAATTGACGAATTGTCGCGCTTAGGCTGTTTAATAAAACTGACAAATATGCAAAATCAAATATAGGCAAAATCGTGACATATTTGTCAAGTAAAAACGCATTTAACAAACTCGATATATGTCACAAAACCACATCAAAATATTTCTGACAATTGTCAGTGACAATTGGCGACGACAATTGTCGGATTATCGTGACAATTATGTCGACTTTTGACATATTTGTAAATAATTTTGTTTTATGAAGATAAATAAAGACAAAATAGAAAAAAAATATTAACAGAGTAAAAGAATGAATCACGACGTCGCGCGTCGACGGTGACGTCGATGACGTCGATAGTGTCGCGCGCGCCATCCCATTCTCCCAGTACATCATGTTGTGCTGGCGCTCCTGCTGCAGCTGCGGAATATCTCAAGCTACGTAAATACAGCAACCACGGTAATAACTATGTTTTCGAGCCATTTGGCGTCAAAACTCTCGGTCCGTGGGACCCGTGTGCTCACCGCCTTTTTATAGAAATATCGTAAAGGCTCATTGACTCATTGACGCATCTTTTGACCCAAGGGCTGGCTATTTCTTTGGTCAAAGGCTAAGCATTGCCAAGCAACGAGGCCAAGTATTATAGTACTCTATGAACGTGGCCATACCGCCAGTCTCTTGGGTATGTTACCAGCCGACAGCATTTAAGTTGAATGTTTGATGCTTTATTCTAGTTTTCTTTTAAGTATTTTAGTTTTTCATAATGGTTATAAATAAATAACTTTTTTACACCTTCAAAATTCAAACTAAGATTTAGTGACAGAGGATAATGCGCCTGTCAGAATTGTCTGACAATTCTACAAATATGTCAATATGTCATGACAAGTTTTTCACGAAAAATTGTCACCATCCCTTAAAAAGTTTTATTAAACAGAAAAATGTCAAATTGTTGCAATTTTCCGACATATTTGTCAATTTTCTACCATGATAATTATGTCGCTTGTGAGTTTTATTAAACAGAAAAATTGTCGAATTGTCACTTTTTGACATATGTCGGACTTGTCGGATTGTCAGCTTTATTAAATAGGGCCCAAGTCGATTGTCGAGACTACACCCAGTAGCATGAAATAGCAATACTGAGGCCAATAAATTATGGAATTAAACTGATTAATGAATTCTGCTATAAAATAAAATATTCTAGCGTGATGCCGTAACGACTATTATCTTCGTTACCGAGAAAATCACTAATTAATTGCTATTGGCCGATCAATACTAAATTGCTACTATCCATAAAATACGTAGGATTATTCCGAAAAACATCAACTGTGATAATGTAAACCTTGCTTAACTTCGTAGTATTTTTCATTATTCAAAGAAATATATCTCATTTATTTTTAACAACATAATAAAGCTTAAACATATAACTACGAATATTCCAAATCACAGATAAAATAGTATGACTATAAATAAAAAATTTCCTCCATAGAGATGGAGGAAGGAAGCGTTCCCATAATACTGATCGCATTGCCACGTTGGATGGCTAGAGAGATACGTTGATAAAGATAGTGTTTTGAACGCACATCACCACTCCGCTGAATGAGTTGAGCTCCTATTGTATTTACTAACTGACTAGCTTCGGTTGACCATGGGCCCATTGTTTCGACAGCGAAAGGCACGAAATGATTATTGTTCATAAGAGATTCGTATTTAATGAATTTTCTTTTACTTGCCGCCATCGCAGCTGCTCCTATTTCCTTCGAACTGGACTCAATATAGCTTGCCGCAAAAGTGTCAATACAAGTAGCATCCCAAATGAGACATTTTCCTTTTGACCATGGACAAAGAGTCATTCCATCTGGCCGTTTACCGTCATCTCGGTATAGACCTACAGGTTCTAAAGTTGAAGGAATTTCAATGCTGGACATTGATTGCTGAAGAATTTTATTGAGCTCAGTGTGTCTTGAGAATCTTCCTGCGCTCTTCTTACAACTCAATCCATGTCTACCTTTCTCATCAACCAAAACTCCACAATTGCACGTGTGCGCCTTACAAATGTTGCATCCAAGTCGGAGAGCAACACACACGCGAAGCTTCTGATTGTCCAAGAAAGTGCCTATGTTAGGTGATGGAATAGCTTGGAGCCAGCATCCAGATTCTTTGGTTTGTATAGCTAAGAGACGTGCCGATTCATATATGTCTTCATAGTTAAATTCATGTTTAAGTATGCGTTGCACGTTGATCAAATCCCAATTCTTTTGAAATTCTGGAACAGTGGGGTAGTTTGAGCCGTTTTGATTTTCCCAACATTTCTTAGCCTCATCCATATAGCATAATTGGAGCTCGTTGTCAGAATTGTGTAAGATTTTAGAAACGAGGTCCTTGACGCTGTATAGAGATGATAAGAAAGCAGGAAGACATACATCTGCGACTCGACGAATCCCCAAACCTCCGTTAATTATAGGGAGGGAAGCTTGAACTGCTTGCGAAAGATGAAGTTGGATATTGAAAATTTTCTCCATGGCTGATCTAATCGAATGGTCAATAAATTTAATGATGTCAGGGAATTTCCATAAAGGGAATGTTCTCAGAATATAAGTAAGTTTGGGGATTGCAAAGCAGTTTTTAAGTAGATGATAAGCATAATGGGCTTGAAGTGATGATAATCGGGAAAACATTGTAGTCAATTTGTGTAGATGATTTTCAATTTGAGATTCCAATCCTTTCTCTAGGATTGGTGCTCCAAGTAAATTCAGATCCTTGTCATCAACTACACGTATACCAGGTGCAGCGTCTCGAAATTTTTGTAAAACATTAAAATCTACTTTCCCTGAGCAGAAAAAGAGCTCACATTTGTCCGCATTGACTTCAAGTCCAATCTCTTTTGCTTTTTTCATGAGGTTTATAAAATCATTCAAAACTATGTCAGGCGAATCACATAACGTTCCATCATCCAAGTACCATATGTTGAAAGTAGATAATAAGCTCTCAATAATAGGATGAATAGTTAAACTGAAGCTCATGGGCCCAGTTGGATCACCTTGCTGTGCTCCGACTTGCGAAGAAATGATTTTATCTCCAAACAGAAGTATGGACGGTTCACGATAGCATTGGTACAAGAAAGGATATAAAAGCGGTGTTTCGTGCTTAATTTGGTTCAACATTGCATCCCGTTCAATAGAGTTAAAAGCGTTCCGAAAATCGATTTTAAGGAGAACATTGTTGCTGTTACTTTTGGAGATGACTTCATGTCGCGTTGCATGAATTGCTGCTTCGCATCCACCTTTTGAAGCGAAACCGACTTGTTTTGGTTGGAAATAGTCGGAAAGTTGTTCACGAACAGAGAAACATGCAAGCCTCGAAACTAGTCTTCTGAATACATTGCCGACTGCTATTGGACGGAGACCTCCGTCTTTTTTCGTTAGTGCACATAAAGAAGCTCCATACAGTAATGAACAAATGGTAGGGTCTACGGATCCGGCTAACATGACGTTACAGAGATTAGTGATAGAATTTAGTAAACGCTGGCCTGCTTCCCCTGCACTGTTAGATACGAGATCCTTTAAGTGCTGTGGCGTTAGACCATCGATGCCACCAGAAGAGCCGCACGGAAACTTGAAAAGTGCAAATTTGACTTCACTGCGACCCACCTTTAAGCAATCAAAATCTTCAGGAGGATCAGGGAAAGCCAGTGTACGGGATGGAGAAGGATGCTTGTCTGTAAGTTTCTTATGGTTTGCTTCATCAACTGGTGCAAGAGTATCGTTAGAGGATAAAATTTTAACAGCATTCCGGGTATCGAAGTCAGCAACTTTAGCTTCTACACGTTTTTCCAATGTCATCATTTTATTTTTGGTAACGGATTTTGCTGGAAACGAATTGTTGTTGACGTTTTTCTTGACAGCAGTAGTTAGTGAAATTGACTTTGATTTGGTTGGAACGTGTAGTGACATTGTTGCGAAACAAAAAAGGTTTCTCCATGAGGTTTCATCATTTTTGTTTGTGCAGCTGTCGATTATGGTAGTTAGTTTCTCTGCAACTGCCATTCGAGCGCCTTTTGGTATCCGTTTCAAGATTTTTATATTTGATTTAGAAGTAGAGAGAGTGGTAGCCAAATCTTCGAAATTCACAGCTGGCGGAGTGGCTTGAGACAGTGGAAACATTGGAGTGTCTTCAATTTTTGAGAAACCTACCGTGTGCATAATAGAAAAATGTCTTTTGGTTCCAATAAGTCCTTTTAGGCCTGACTTATTACATATTGGGCATGTAAGTAGCTCCGTAGGAATTGAATTAAAATTAAAAAGAGCATCACACAGGTTGCAAAGCCAAGGTTTCTTTTCAGCTGCCAAAATAGAAACTTCTTCATCCGAAAGACCTGCACAAGAAGAGTGAAACCAATCTGTACAGAAATTGCATTTGATGCTTCTTTTGGATGTAAAATGTTGGTCATCAGTTTGTCCACAAGTGCAATAGCTGGGTTTCATTGATTTCCTGATGACGGTTAGATTCTTTGAGACAGATTTCTTCTTTCCAGGACGTGGCAAATCGCTCAGGTCTTCGATGGAATTCAGCTTTCGAGTCGTCATTTCCACGTTAAACGTATTCACTACGCAATACAATAGCTATGACGTCGCAATATGGCAAAGCGACAATTACTTCCATGTTTTCTCAAATTATTTTACTTTCTTATGGAATTGAATTTCTATTTATTTACAAAGAAGATATATGACTAGTGCTTGTTATTGGAAATTAGGTATAGGTATAATTTTACTAAAATTTTGAAAAACTCAGCGCAATAAAAATTCGAATTGTCATGTCAACGTCAAACCATAGACCAAAGAAATGTCATTTTTGACAACAATTTCAATAACATCATCTGTGTTCTGTGCAAAGAGTATAATAATCTATAGGGTAGTTCTACTAGTTCTAGTTTCTAGTTCTGTGGTAAAGTCAAAAGAGTCAAAAGTGTATTGCTCATATTCAACAGTCATACAATTTTGTGTTTAGTGCAGTGGTCATTAGGGAATGACGAATTTTGCAAGCTTTTATTGATCATTGACCGTTGATGTTATTTTCGACAATATTTCGGTTACTGCCTCCCTATTTCCACCATTTTCCTGACCGGCTTTTATAACTGTGAGTTCCCAGCATTCCCAGTGTACTTTTAAATATCGAATGTTTTGTAAGTAAAAAAATTCTGCTTATTTTATAAACTCAAGCAGAGATTTGATCCTTTTTGAATTACGTGCAATTTTCCTGTTACATATTGTTGTGTTAAAAGCCGATAACTTTTTTTTATAAAATACTTGTTTTCATTAGATTACGATTTATTTAAGATAAAAATAGTTGTCCTACGGCGACTTAATACCTATTTGACAGTCCAAAAGCTTTTCGTTTTAAATTACTACTAATTCTATAAGTTATCTTCTCTTTTGTAATGCTTTTTGAGCAAGGCCACATGTTTTCCAAATATATAGGTAATGTTTAATTTGGGAATCACAACCACTGCAGTATTTATATATGCTCTCAGTATTTATTTTCATTTTGAACTATATCATATTGATAAAATGGGATCTCGACTTAAAACTAAATGGCTCTCCTTAAACAAGTTTTGATTTCTGTAGATATACTACCTAATTTAATATTATCACAAAGCTAAGCTTATTATTCTTTCCAGAACTTACAGCCATGGAACCTGATGCAGCCGCCTTGCACCCTAATGATGTACTACAATCTCAGGTACATAGTTAATATTATCAATATCAACTAAATACCTAATATTGCTATTCTAAGACTCATCAATATGATTTTTAAGCAATAAACATTTCTTTATTTACAGAATCCAGTTGGACATGTATCTGCAGTTTTTAAATGCCAAACAAAAGATGCTTCTAAACTCTGCGTCCATGATGCTCTATGTAAGCTAAAAGAAGATGGAGATTTTGATATTGGTGGTACTTATGCAGACGCAGAACCCGAGTTTTGGTTTTTCTTCACAACTTCTGTCTGCCATGGAGGCAATCACTTACTTAATTTATTTGTGTGTCATAGAAAGACTGGATCTTTTGCTGTAGATGTTTCTAACTCAAATGACTTGACACAAAGTGTAGCACCAGAGGATGACCTTCCCCATTTGATATTACCAGAAACTATGAATAAGTATACTTTCAAGTCAACAAAACAGAACAAAAACTTTTTCATAAAAACCTTCTGTTTCAAGAAGTTGGAACGCTTCAACCAATCTTGCACATTGTACATACCAATAAAGATAACAGTAAACCCTAAGTTTGTTCTGAACATTAATGCTGTGAAATCTATAAAACTACAACATGATCTGAGTGGACTTCTCACCAAACAGGAGACTACAGACTTTGTTCTTGAATCTGCTAGTCATAATAAGTTTCCAGCACACAAGATCCTTTTGGCTGCACACAGCCCAGTCCTTAGGAATATGCTTAAGAATACAGAACTAACTTCTATGTTTATTGACATAAATGATAATGACATGGAACTGCTTTTACAATTCATATACACAGGCACAATAAAAGATGTTTTGAAGCAAGACTGCCTGAAGCTGTTAGAGATAGCTGATAAATTTCAACTGAGTCAACTGTTCACTTTGACACAGCATGTGATCGGTGATCAGATCAATGTGAACAATGCTGTGGAAATGGCAGTTATCGCCAAGAAATATAAGCTAGAGGATTTACAGAAAAAAGTATTTGCTTATATAGCAAACAATCCGAAAGTGTTGGAAACGGATGCGTGGAATGACCTTACTGATGTTGAATTAACTAAATACCTATTTCGGTACACTCATTCAATGAAATAATCAGGTTGTCAGAAATGTAGAAGCAACCTGAAACAGGTACAATTTTGATGTTATAGATGTGTTTCATAACTAAGATTTAATTTATAAAATTCTCCAATTAATTGAATTAGTATGAGAACATGAAAACCAGAAAAAAAGAAGAACCAGACGAAAACCTTATTTCAATGATTGCTCATGTTTAATTTGAGATTCAATATGGTACCCCATGATTCATACTTTTTTTTTACCAGTATTTCAACAGTAGAGGTAATATCTGTTTTACAATAAATACATGTCTATCTATTAGTAGGACTAAAATATGTATGGATTACCTAATTTTAAATTGCGCATGAAAATTAATTTTATTTGTAAAGCCGGCTCTACACGTTGGCCAACACAGTGGCGAATGTAGTGGCCAATGCGTATTGGCCAACGTGTAGACGGCGTGTTTGTGCATGTTGGGTGCACAAACACCCCCTCTACACGTTGGCGAATAGTCATTGGCCACTACATTCGCCACTGTGTTGGCCAACGTGTAGAGCCGGCTTAAAGCCAATGGGATATGCATTATGCAGTGGTTGGTGAGTAATTTTCAATTAGACATAAACTATACAGATATGTTCTAATAAGCATGTAGTGTTCGATATTAAACTAATACTATCATCATATTCAAACATTGCAATAATGTATTCACATTTCTCATATATTTCTTCTAAATATTTGATTGTAAGTGCTCGACTAATAATGCCAAGTACAGAAACCTAGATAGGAAGGAATGTGATGTTATGATGGAAAATAATTATTTTGAATATGATATAGGTCTGTGATAGTAGTCTGAGCATATTGTGAAGTGTGAAGAAATTAAATATACGCGCACTATGGTGGTGTGGTGTGACCACACCTTATTATAAGAAACAAATTATTTTATAATGTATAACTTTTATAATTCTTTTATGTAATATATATTTTATTACTTTCGGTGTTTTAAATACAATTTCATAAAAATGGGTTTTAATTTCAATCTGTGGTTCAAGATGCAACGAAATGCTTAGTCATATAGCTATCTCTCCACTGGCGTGGAAGTAACTATCGGCTATTTTCTCGCTATAAATAAATACAATAAATTTAAATTCCGTGTAAACAAAAGAAATCAGACAGTTTAAGTTAACACTGCCGGCGAGTATTCCACAGAGTACATTTTCAACCGACGACAAAAAAGGAGGTTATCAATTCGACGCGTATATTTTTATATACTGGAGTATTCTCTCAACTAAGTAGGTACATAGTTTGTCGCTGAACGATAAGATCAATCAAAAATAATACTCCGAACTCATGCCGAGAGACCAACCAAATGATAACCCAGCAACGAATTGATTAGAATTGCAAACTGCTATATATATGAATGTACTCTGTGGCAAACTGCTAGCCCACTATTTTCACCAGGGCTGCCAGCACATTAATCTCGTTTATACAGTCGAGTGTCTGCAATTATACGAAATTCGACTGCATTATACATAATTATTTTTATACCCGATTTTTTTATTACTTGACAATAAAAAAAATACTGGCTTGTATTTAGTCGCCACCGTTCGGTTATAGGTATTAAATTTTTATGATTTTTGTTCATTCTTCGAATCAATCAAATTAACCAGGTACCTGTCTATCCTTTTTAGGGTTCCGTAGCCAAATGGCAAAACACGGAACCCTTATAGTTTCGATATGTCTGTCCGTCTGTCTGTCTGTCTGTCCGTCCGTCCGTATGTCACAGCCATTTTATTCCGAAACTATTAAGACTATACATGTGAAACTTAGTAGGTAGACGTATTCTGTGTACCGCTTTCCGATTTTAAGAAAAAAAAAAAATTTTGAATAAAGGGGGGTCCCCATACATGGAACTAGAACTGAAAATATTTTTTTTTCATGAAACCTATGCGTGTGTAGTATTTATAGACAGGTCTTTAAAAATGATATAAGTGTTTCTAAAGCCACTTTTTCATAAAGTCAATCGTTTAAAAGATATAAGCTTCCAAAGTGGTAAAATGTGTCCCCCCCCCCCTCTAACTTCTATAATAATGGAGTGAAAAATCTTAAAAAAATATATATCTGTAGATCTTAATGTAAATTTTCAACCAAAATTGGTTTGAACGAAATCGGGTCAGCAGTTTTTGAGATACAGCATATTTTCTAAAACCGCAAATATAACTTTGTAATTCATACTATTATTATTATTATTATACAAACACTATGAAAAACAAAGTTATTTAGCGTAGTTGTAAAAATGTAAATAAACTAGTTTTAAGGTGTTTTTATTCGTCAAATAAATATTCATATTATATTATTATAGTTACTACGGGACCCTTCATGGGCGAGTCTGACTCGCACTTGGCCAATTTTTAGTACTGGTCATACTCAATCATATTTATCATTCACCGAAATAAACGACAGTTATATTCAAAGTAAACGTCAGAGTGTTGAGAATGTTCCCCGCCGCGTACAGGAATTATTAGCAAACAAGAATTATTTTACTGTGTTGTATAAGTAAATTTGTAGTACGGTAGAAAAAAATTAGTTAAAATTAATAATAATGTATATAATTAAATTAGCTTTAAGCAATGACATCACAAAAAAAATGTATTCCTCTATTATTGTATTGTGATATAGGTATATAACCATCTATGTATCCGACTGAAAGACTTGTATCTATGGTCATGAATAAATTTAAAAAAAAATTACATATTGGTGGTAAAATTTAAATCTGGAATTAAATTAAATAATATGAATCACATTCACATGAATACATACGAAGATTGCGTCGATTTAGACTGCCATCAATCGTTTTACTCCTCTATTCATTTTCAACAATTACTATGTACCTACATTTAACATTTTTGCGAAGTGCCTTGCAAAAGCAAAAACAAAGGCAACACACAAAAAGAAGGTGGTAAATGAGAAGCACAGGTTAGCATAGTAGGATAGTTAGTTACTTAATATAGTTAGTTCTGGTCTTACCAATTTCCATTCATGCAACCACAAGAAACCAACCATCATGCAGATTTCTAATATTAATTCTTTTGTAGATTAATTTTTTGTTTAACATAGCGCTAGAAGGCTCAAAAGTAATGCACCTTCCGTGTTTGGCTATGCCATTTTTTGTACTCATAAGAGCAGCTATTGTTTCAGTTTTCAAACAGTTTATATCTTGCGTTTTTATTTTTTTTTAAATGACTAAAAGTGCGCTCAACAGATGCATACGAAAATGGCAATATAAGCAAAAGTGCTATGACTAAAGCTTTTGTTACCATGTCGATCACTAAGTGAAAACACTTTTTTCCAATATTGTGCTGCTGAAAGTTTATTATCCAGACCTAAACTTTCATGGTCTAGGACGTTTTTCGAATGGAAGGAACAAATTTTGTTGTTCGATGTATGTACACATAAAAATCATGAAATATCCAACTTTACACTTTCAGCCACACAATGTGAGTCAGTCAGTCACACAGCTTTAAGTCACATAATATGAGATATTATTCATTAATTAATTAATAACTTGCTTGACGCAGAACGCAAGACTTGAACAATCCAACCAAAGTAACCAAAAGAGGCGCCAAAACACAACACACGACAGTCAACAATTCTACATGGAAAATTTAAAATATAGGAAAAGGAAAACACGTCCCACAGATGAACAAACACCACACCAAACCAACCAAACGTTCAAAGACTAAAAAAAAAACACCACACCACTATAAATTATATTGTCAAGTTGGTAAGCATACTGATACAGTATCAGTATGCTTACCAACTTGACAATATATACAGTATCAGTGATACTGTATATATCTTCATCTCTGTTTATCATCATCAGTCGTCGTGACAGAAAAAGGCAAATAAGTACACAACGTTTCTTTTCAAGGAGGTCTCTTTTAGAAATAAATATGCCATTTGCCGTGTTTTTTTTTGTATCCAATTATACTGAATGACTACCTATACGCAATAGATACAATGAACAGTCCGATTATACACGTTTTGTATCCAAATATACAATCTGGCAGCCCTGATTTTCACTTGCCTTGCTTGGCCTAGTGTATAGATGACGCCAAATAACTTGGCAAGATTTTGGCGTAGTGGGGGTAAGTTCGCGCATCGTGCACTTAGTGGAAGAAAAAAGTGGTCACTTTTACTGCTGGCCATTATTCTATGGTTATTGCCATCATTTATTTTTAACCATATCTGTTCAGAAGAATGTTAAAGAAAGAAGAGGAATAATAATAGATATAATACATAAATACATTTAAAAGTGAAAAAAACATTAAAAATAATATGTTCTCGTCGTCACAATTAGTTAATAAAACTGTTACCCCTTTTATTCTTCTTTTTTACCGGTGTCATAAAGACAGTGACGAATTCGGAATTTCAACCTTCCTTAACTATAGTGTCTAACTGTTCTTTCTGACGTTGTAATAGTCTGCGTATTTGGTCCTGGCATTGTAATCAAGGTAACAAAAAATAAATTTAAAACAAAAACAAAGGGTACAACTTTCGTGTACGCACGTGTATTCGGGAGCAAATTGAACTAGAACTACTAACGCACCAATCGCGCGCTCGGAGCGGTGCTACGCTACGTCATACCCCGCGTCCCGCTGACAACCGCTGACACCTAAAAATTGACTTCTGCGCATTGAACGACTCTTGCCAAGTTATTTGGCGTTACCTATATTACATTCTCTTTGGGCCTAGCTAGGCTAGCACTACTCGTTAAATCGCCGGCCGGTGGGACAAGTACCTTAATATTTTGTTGAGGAAATAGTAGCACGTACCTACTGTATACATTAATTTTTACACATAAGTTCGACCATCTAATACACTATGTATGGAGCTTCAATCAGAAAGCGCGGCATAATGGTGAACGCAGACCTAGCCGCACCGCAGTCTCTACAGTCCCCGCAGTTATCGCTTTTTGTTAATGGCCTCGCACATCTATCCGCGCCGCAGTCGCTGCAGTCGTTCCCGTCAGTGTTGCCAGATTTTTGAAAGCATTATCTATCCGAAGATTTAAAAAATCTGTATAAAATCTGTATTTGGTATTGGTATTTTGCTCTTTTGTGCAATTTTATCTGTAGTTGCTATAATAGGGAATAAGCAAGTAATTATTTATACGAGAATAAGTAATTTTATTATAAACCGTTGACAGAGATTCTCTGTCTACTTTATAACTCTGGCAACACTGCGCGCCGTGGATGCGAATGACGTCATCCACGCTGCGTGCGGGTGACGTCATCAGCTGCGGCTAGGGGAGTTCGGTCGTTTCAGGGACTGCGGCGCGGGTAGGTGTGCGAGTTTGCATAGAACTTCATATAAAGAATTCAAATGCAAAGACTGCGGCGCGTGCGGTGCGGCTAGGTCTGCGTTCACCATAAAGTAACATTGTGTAAGTACATAAAGTTGAAAGGAGTCCCTTGATGCTAATACTGTATGTACTTAATTAAAACACATTCGTGTCCGTAATGGTAGAAATTGTATGAATGTTAAGATAAGAGCTTATAGATCAGTACGATAAAGTACTAGACATTTAAGTTCATTATATTCTTATTTTCGGTGTGTATTCTTCGAAAGACCCATGTTCCAAGCAAGGAAGATTTCAAAAAATATATGAATGATTGAATGAATCAAGTCAGTGGAATGAATGGAACTTGAAGTTTACTTATGACCATAGACTACTTTGTCATTATTTTTTGTGACAACCATACACAATTGAAATTCTCTCTCCCTCATCCCGAGGTACCCTCCCGTCAAGCGTGGCTAATCAAGGCACGAAAAGGTGAGGTTTGTCATCATTTTAGAGCATTTAATTCGGTTTATTTAGAGTATATCAGTACGTAATTTGAGTGAAATTGGTATTTGGTGTCGAAATTTCAGTGTGATCTTCCATAAAGTCGTGAAAAAACAGGTGAAAACATCGGAATGCTTAGAATTTTGCTGTAACAGTGTGGACTCCGAAGCGTTGGATTTTTTGTCCGAAACTCGGAACGGAAACGGTTTTCGCTTATCACACAGTTTTCTTTTTTAGAAAAATGAGCAGCTCGGAGGAGGTATCATGGATTTCATGGTTTTGTGGACTTCGGGGAAACGAGTTCTTTTGCGAGGTATGTCATTGAATGTAGTCATATAAGGTGGAGATCGCTAAAGATATTGATCCAACATGTTACTGTTCTAGGTGGACGAGGATTATATTAACGATAAATTTAACTTGACGGGACTAAATGAACAAGTGCCTCACTATAGACAAGCACTGGACATGATTCTAGATCTGGAAGCTGGTGAGTACATGCTGCACAGGATCCCAATACCTCAGAGTTTTATACTATCACTACTTATTAAGGCAAAGGCATTCATGTGAAACAGTTACAAAACAAAGAAACAAAACTCCATTTCAAGTTAGGTTTTTAGTGCTAAATTTTTAGGTCACTTACATAGATAAATCATAGCCCAGTTCTGGGCAGACTCCGTTTAACTATTTGCCATTGACATGCTAAGAAGAAGACTTACTTAGGTGAATTTAGTGGATCCTAAGTTGTCACTGTATGTGTACTTACTAAAACATAACCTTAATCTGTGTCACTGGAACTAAAATCTGTGTCAGATGAGATATAGCATGCTGATTGTTTCTGGCTAGTGAGTTATCATTTTTATTTATATTATAGCCAAAAGTTGTTTAAGTATTTGTTATTTAAGTGATTGTAACCTGTTAAATCCATGATATTGTTGCAGGCATTATTAAATGTTAGTTGTATTTATGTTCAATATTGGTCCCATAATTTATGTTTACTGCAATCATTGTTAGAAAATATATGCTTCTGGTAATAATTAGTGTTTGGAATGCTGTTGTCTCTGTATTAGAGATGGGTGTTAATAGCTTCACAGTTTTTACTAATTTGGCTATAGTCATTCACAATCTTTCTCTTTAAATAAGTTTTTGTTCAAAATGAATTTAATAAAAAATTTAAAGAAACCAAATGTCACATGACTGTAGTTAATATTGGTGATGATGTCTATATACAAGGAAAAATGTCTGGACCACTTTATACAAAAAATAAGTGTGGACAGAGGAGTATAAAACTTGGCACAGTTAAAGATTGTAAGATTTATATTTAAAAGATGAAGTATGGTTACATTTCAATCACAAGTAGACATTTGCTAATGAAATACCTATTAGTAACAATCACATTATACCTAGAAGTACAATTTACAAAGGACCTTATTATTGCCTTCCTTTTCTTGTTCATCTTTTATTGTTCATTCATAGTACTATTCTAACATTAAAAATGCGAAAGTCTCTCTGTCTGTTATGCTTTCACAGCATCAATTTGGATGAAACTTGGAATGAAAATAGTTGAATGAAAACCCAAAAAGTGACAAACATAGGCAACTTCTGTTTTCAAAAATATTTTTTTTACATATTTTTATGCGAATTAAGTCGTTCACAACAGCTAGTCTGTAATAATGTGTTACCTTGTATGTTTTTCAGACGATGACCTTGATGACAATCCGAACCAGTCTGATCTGGTGGAGCAGGCCTCCGAGATCCTCTACGGACTGATACATGCTCGCTACATTTTAACTAATAGGTAAATAGATCACACAAATTGTTGCTTGGTAGAAAAATTGAGGTTAGTATAAGCTGTAGACAGAGGTATAGTTGCTAAATTTTATCTGTATCTGTAAACATAGTGTAACAGTCCTTTCACTTTCAAAAAACAGGTAGACCAACATAAAAGATAAAGCAAATAAATGATGACTTCTTGAGCTCATCTTTGCCCGCTGTAGGCCTCTCTCAGCTACAAAGGTACTCTGAATAGTACTCCAATAAGAATCTAATCAATTAAGGCTAAGGAATCAGCACTTTTTGCAGAAGTATCCTAATTCCCTCATCAGTTCTTTGTGTATTAGGAAGGAAAAAGTGGAGTGATGGCTGCCTTGTTCCATACACAATTGTCCCATTGTCCCATGCAGGGACTAAGTGTGGAAACCAAACTTGAAGGAGGAAAAAAAATGGTGTAATAAACTTCCCAACAAACATCAATACAAAAATTCTATAGACAGAACTAAATGACTTAGTTTGAATTAGGCTAAAATGCTAATTAATATAACACATGAATATTAAAAAAAAATTATAATTACGAAAGTAGGTAACACTTCTCTGGATATCTGTTCTCGTAAACCACTAGACCAATTTTGATGAAATTTGGAGCAGAGATAGATTACAAGGACATTTTTTCACTGCAGAAAAAGCATGTGAAAAGATTGTTATATTTTAACACGAGTGAAGCCGCGGGTAGAAGCTTACTACTAACATAATACTATAATTATGAAAGCAATTTTAACCAACTATCTACTCCAAAGTGTAATTAAATATATTTTTGGTCTGCAATCAATTCAAACCATTGCCTTATTCACATTGTCCTATCATATTACTGTCCAATCGGTTCTTCCATACTGTTTGTACAATATTGTCAATTTCTTCAAGGTTAAAATTTTACCAAATCTACTTTCATGCTTATATATGTAGCATGACAAGCTAAAATATATGGTATCATTATGTTGTACCTCAAATGTAGTACAAAGCAATTCATACAATATGTTTTTTGTATTTCTATTCATTGAAACAAGCATATTTAGGCTAAAAATGTTCTCTACCTGTCCATTTGAGCAATATTTATGAATACAAAATGAAATCAGGCATTACTTTGCAGAAATCCATACAAACTTAATACTTCAGAAAAATATCTAGTGTTAAATCCACAAAAAACCAGATGTTTATTCTTGCATGCACATGCAGAAGTGACGCAATGAAAATGCATGCAGCAATTCTTGCATGGAGTATGCAGTAATATATATTTTTCTAAAGTATTAGTAAAATGTATATTATAAAAATTTTGTAATTTCTTAAATTAGGTTCTTTTGTATGATGGCTTTTAGTTTACAACATTTGGTGAATATTGGCGCTGATAACCGAAGTACAGGCACTGCCTAGTTTGGTTATACATGCTAGATTCTTTTGTTAGCTCGTAAAATTGTCAAATAAAATATTATTTATTTATTACGAGCTGCTGCCTGCAACTTCGTTCGCGTGGGAGGATTTCCCGCGTAAATCCCGATCCCGTGGGAATTCCGGGATAAAAAGTAGCCTACGTGTTATTCCAGGATGTCAACTATCTTCTTACTAAATTTCATTAAAATCCATCCGGTATTAGCGTGTTCAAACAGACTTTTGCCGTGTTACCGTTTCTTAACCCAGCTCAATTATTATTTTTGAAAAATTAATATGTACAGACACACTTTTTTTATTATTTTATAATATGTATAGATTATTTATGTAGCTACCATGACAATAAATACATAAAATGTTGTTTCGCATTTGCAGAGGAATCGGACAAATGTTAGAGAAATTCCAGGCGGGCGATTTCGGCCATTGCCCCCGAGTTTATTGTGAATGCCAAACTATGCTTCCACTTGGTAAGTATTTTGTAGAGATTATTAATATGTACATACATATCTATGACGGGCAACTGTCTGAAACTCTACGACAAAAAAGAAAAGAAAAGAAAGCGCCTACAGTCCCGTGTAAAGGCCCGTTCCGCAATCCCATTGAAAAGGATTGCGAATCCTCCTGTATCTTCCGACCAGACAAGTGTCTGGTGGGCAACTGCCCGATGTTTGGTTATGTGATTTGTATGCAGGCTATTTGTGCGGTAAACCTACTGGCGCAATACAGGATTTCCATCGTTAGTTCGTATGTTGCGAGATAGAGGTCTCTATAGATCCATCTCGGTTTCCTCCAGAAAGGCGGGCAATGCCCTGGTTTTACTTACCATTTCGCAGACAGTACCTGGATTTCCGAAGTATTTTGCCCTATAGTCAGAAGAAGAAATTAGATGTGATCTGATATGAACATTTGCCAGTCTGTATCAGTCATCAGCTAAATAATTCTCGAACAGTAGCTAATGTTTTGTACAAATGCATTTTCCGGCCGCTACACTGATTTCTAAGCACGCGCATTACACGTGCTCGTGGACTTATCAGAAACCTTAATACAATTAACCAATGATGAAGTTAGACACTTTAGTGCTTCGTTGTAGCTATCAAGAAACACAGACACTCGCTTAGCTCAATGGAAGTATAAGATGAGATCCACCATGTAACAATTCCGCATCTCCTTTCGTTGTGTAGTTCGGTGGTGGAACGGGCTTATTGGAATTAGATTGTGCAATTCTATTACACGCTCCCCGAAATGTAACCGATGGGCTTGCAACACGTCGACGATGTTCAAGCTTGACTCGACCAGGCCCTGGTTGCCAATGAGCCTCTTGGACTCAATTGCATTAACCTAGTATTTGGTAAATCCAGATTAAATACATTTACAGTTGCAATAATAATTATTATAATCAACGAATATACAAGGTGTAACAGATTAAGCGCAATACCTCAGACACCCCAATTAGAATATTAAATTATAAGTCTAAAACAACATCCGTAACTAAATTAATTGAAACCAAAACTAGATTTTTTTTATAAATAAGTTATCCTTACTAAACGCAAAACGTATGTGCGTCATACAATATCCTTACGCAGACGCATACACTCGTGCAATGTTAGCGGCCGACACTCACACGAGCGCATTTCCTTGAATTAAGGATTGTATTAATTTGTCATGATATTGTGTTTCGATTTTAAGTTATATGAAACATTTTCCGTCAAAATTTAACACCTTTTATATGATGGAAATCGATTCAAAATCCAATTCTGAACCAGCTACTTTCAGGAATTGCGTTTATTCTGTTACACGTTGTATAACCAGGGATTCTCTTATACCCTACTTTAAGTTAAGAAATAGCTTAACAAATCTAGGATAACAACTCTTCTGTTTGCAGTTGCCCTAATGTCAGCTATCCTTTGCAGGCTTATCAGACGTCCCCGGCGAGGCTATGGTGAAGGTGTACTGCCCACGTTGTATGGACGTGTACACGCCCAAGTCCTCGCGACACCACCACACTGACGGCGCCTACTTCGGCACCGGATTCCCGCATATGGTGTTCATGGTCCACCCTGAGTACCGGCCCAAGAGACCCGCCTCGCAGTTCGTACCTAGGTATGTTGAGTTTTGATAGCATTTTTGTGTGTTGAGGTAAAAGATGTAAAGGCAAAATTAATCCAAGAATGAAGAGTCCATTCTAATAATTCGCTCCATTAGAATGAAAGTGACTCACTGAAAAATTGCTACTTTTGGTATTGACCAAGAAAAGCTTTAAAAAAAAAGCAGTGTTAAGTAAATTTAAATGTACATATTTCTCAAAAAATCGATGTATAAACCCTTGAATATTCGTAATTTTGAGCCCTATCATCTCGGCAACATCGCCGTGGTAATTAATAGGAGCAGTGTTTAAGCTCAGTTTATATTTATAAACCAGAAGTTATAGGAATTTCGATATAGGTCACTTTCATTCTAAGTGTGATTACGTAGATCTATGAAGCTTTGCAATTTCTGGATAACAAACTGCATGGCAATCAATTTGTACACGGTAAAATAACAGTTTTTTGATAAAGATTCGACATCATATTAATTTCTCATCTGGCTGGTGTTTAGTCCTCAAAACGGTAAAGGAATAACATTTGAACCTATCACTTGGTGTGTAGTTAGCAGCACAGTCTGTAGTTATAGTTGTTTCATGTTGTTACGCGCTTTATTTATTTGTATTCATACTTATGAAGGTAACCATTCACGTCACCAGGTTGTACGGATTCAAGATCCACCCGCTCGCATACCAGATCCAACAGCAGGCGGCGGCTAACTTCAAGGCGCCGCTGCGGAGTCTCTCGTATAACAACGGTAAACGCTAGGGCCGCGCCGCGCGCCCGCAGCGCCCCGCACTCTGATACAGACGTCCACTCGTGTACATACACCGCGACGCCGGCCGCTACGGAACGCACACCACCCTGCCTTCCGTAACGTGACATACTCATCTAGTTTCATGCTGCGAGCGACAACACATACAAGAACCTGATCATTTAACAACATTCATTTAAACTGATTGTGAAAAAAATCTCTGTCCAATATCACTTTAAATTTCCAAACAAATTGTGAAAGATTTCCGTCAAGGGTTCTTGTATGGCGCCTAGTGTCTCGCACGATGAATTTTTGTGTTCCTTCTGTTTCTAAATCTAACTTTCACGCTTATAATAAGCTTCAGTCTGAAGTGTTACTAGCGGAAGTTTGGCTTGCTCCGGCAGCTGTGCCTCGTGTGTACACGGAGGCTGATCTGTATCAATAACACGTGAACAAACAGGTGTCGTACATGTGGACTAAACAATCTCGTCTGCAATAACAGTTGGGTCTGCTAGCGCTGTTAACATACCGATGGAAGCAGAGGCATTTCTAAACATTAGAATACTTACATGGGGTTATTCTGTTTGTCTTGGGATGTTGTTCTGACTTATATAATTATGATAATTACTACCCTGTGGCCAATTAGTGATAAATTAACACTCTAATGTGACTCCAGCAACAGTTCACTCACGGCACAGCCTTGTTGTGGACACTCAAGTGATCTACTCTGAAGTGCAGACACGTATTTAGTTTAATGAGACTTGTCTATAAAATCATAAGTATTGTAGTAAGTAAATGCATTTGACGAGTCGTAGCAATATGAACTGTAGCTTGCATTGAATATAAAGTAACAGTAGGGGGTTCATGTATTTTTATTTTTATATCCGATAACAACCATTAGGATGTAGGAGATCATTACATGGACTCGTATTTTTTTCATGAGAGATATATTCTATTTCGTTCTTGTGTACCGGTTCCAGTAATTATCAATAAACGATAAGACAACTATTGGCCTTTTTTCTTGCTTCTCCTGCATGTTGACCACGACGAATCCTCGCTGACCACATACGAGTGGATTTATAGATTCCAAATTAGATGTGAGACGTAACACTGACTCTGAGAGCCATCGTAGCGTTGCCGTCGGCTAGAACTTGCGACGGATGCAATAGTACACTTGAAATGAGTACCACTTTAGCTAGTACATACTGATCGCTATAATTATACGTAGTGCAGCGCTGTCACATGGACTGTTCACATACAGTGGGCCGCTACCGGCTCCGAACCATGTCGTGGAGACGCTTTAGGCTTGTTGCATTGCCTGCTACGCTTGTTTACGATTGCAATACATAGCTAGGCATTGAGACGCTTCTAGCGAGCCCATCGCGATGTGAATGGCCCATCCGCATCACGATAGTAAATTAACAAGAGCCTTTGTCGCACTACACCCGATCATAAAAACGTCGTGGACTAACATTTTAACAGAAGAAAATGTTTGTTTGCCGCAGAAATGAAGACTTCCAGTAACATTCCAAAATGATTATTTAGCCATCGTGTGCGCACGTGACAGGGCATAGCCCCGCCCGCTGCGCCTGAGCAAGTGACCTGCGCCGCGCCTCACTTGTACAAGCTATATATCTACTACGAGTAACATACATAATGATATTTATTATTTAATTATTAATTTTATTACTTCCCATATAACGATAGTTATGTTTTAAATTCAATAAAGTTTATTTTTACGTTTTCTGTATAATATGTTTTTCATTTATTTTGTGTGTAAAAATAGTTATGACATGATATTGTATAATAAAAAAAAGTATTTTTTTGTAAATATAGGTATATCATTTATTTAATTTTATCAATTATTAATACTTTAACTTGGATATTAAAACAATGCAAACAAAATATTTATTACATAACGAAATTATAGACATATTCCAAACAGTTACATAAATGACTGTGACTAGGCCTTACTGTACACATTATTTATAAAGTATCTGAAGTAGTAAGTTGAGACACAGATAAGAAATTGTATAAAATATATTTTTATTCACAATACACTGCCATCACTTGAAAAATTATCAAAAGTACACTTACTACAACAGAAAAATGTACAAAGATGAGTAAAAATTTGAATTGGAGAGAGACAAATGCATGTTGTTAATGGATAAATATGCAGTTTCATCTAAACAGCTTTCTGCTACTAGATACAGAGCATTTAAACTTAAATGCACTTACATAATAGGGTAAATTCCACTGTTGAAAAACAAAATTTTTTTTTACTGTCGGTTAGACCCTAAAAAGACATTTGAAATCATTAAAAAATGATAAAGGTCAAAAGCTTAACATTCAGGTGGGCTGATGACTTCATTCATAGCATATAAATATAGGAAAGCGTACATCACATACAATAATTGTAACTCATTTAATGAGTTGAAAATTCTTGTGACTAAAGAAAAATATTCTTTCAATATATCTGATGTTCAAAGTAATAAACTAAATGGATTATTTTAGGAAAATACCTTATTGGAAGTTTCTGAATATTACATCAATAAATATATTTAATAATGTTACACATGACAATGGTTGTTGAGATGGCTTCCTATTGTTGTAACCAATTAATTCTACACTGAAGTCTCATTCCAAGTGTTTTCATTGAGTCATATAAGTGCACAATTGCTTGAGCAGTTCAGGGTTTGTAATCTCACCAAAAGCACTACTATAAAGTACTTCTTTATTTTCTTTAATAAACTTCATTGCTTCCGATTTCAGAAATTCCGAGTCATACATATCACTAATAATTAGAATATCTAGGGCATTATCTAAGGTCATGTGTTCTGAGAGAGCATACTCAGATAGCTCCCAAAGCCCTTTCAAGTTGTATCTATCTGCTAACATCAGTAAACTGCCAAAGTTAGTATTTTCAATATCCTTGACCGTTCCTGTATAAATGTACTCTAACATGTACTTGAGATCTTCCCCACTAACATCTATTAGTTTCACGTAACTGTTCTGGCTCTCAGCAGTCTCTCCTTTGAGCATGGCTTTGAAGACTTCACTGTGTGCAGCAAGTATGACTTTGTGGATGTGAAACTTAGCTCCATCGGCAGATTCTATGACAAAATCAGTGCCAATAGGGTCAGCTAACAGAGCACTGCAGTCATGGTTAAGTTTAATGTTATCTATGACCCCAAGACTGACGCCTTCTGCATCGGCAAAGGGAAATGAGGCAGCAATATACAATTTTCTGTTTTTCAAACACTGTATGTCTAGTTCTGTGAAATTGTATGTGGTGAGGTAAGTGTGTGACAGCTCAGTGAGCTGTTTGAACTGAAACTCTGTGAGGTACTGCTGCAAGTAAACTGTGTCAGATTTTTTATCAACTTTGAACTTGTTGCCACAGCTCAGAGCGACACTGAAGGAGCTTACTCCATGGTTGCAAATAAAAAGATGGAGAAGGAATGTGTTACCGACTTGCTCCGTTTTGTACGAGAACCAGTAATCCGCCACATCCTGCATGTAAGTGCCACCGATGTCGTAGAAGTTAGGCCTGTAGAACTTCTGGTATATGCTGTCCAGACACAGCCATTTTACCTCACGAGTCTGGCATGTACGATGACCAAACACCACGTCTGCAGCCTGAACATATAAATTGAGTCAGGAATTAGTCATTCTTACGTTTGAAAAAAACACAGCTAGATAATAATGAATTCGACTTACAGTGATATTAGGTTTGTTAACCCCAGGATCTCCTATGCGTGGCTCGTACATGATATAACTTACTTGTTGACAACTAGACTATAATTGATAATAACAAAGTTGAATACTCGGGTCGAATGTTTATTAAATAGTGAAGTATAAAAAACGCGCAGGATAAGATGTAGAATTTACAACAGCAGAAGTCAACTGTCAATGTCATTCTTTTTTTTTTTTTTTTTTTTCCTTCCCCCTTCTCGGGCAGGCTAAGGTCTTAGACCATACCGCCTCGTCTTCAGTGAATGTCAATGTCATTCGTCATATTTTCTTTGACATTTTTGACATTGAAAGTTTCGTCAGAAAACAATATAGCTCCTTTATTACGTCTACCTTCCAAATAGGCCATGCCATGCAGGCTTATTTCTGGGAAATTGTGAATTGAAGAAGTAAATTACATACATTGTATGCTTTTCAGAAGCTGAATGGTTTTTTTAATCCAATAATGCATTAAAATCGGTAAATATCCGAATAATAACCAGTTCCGAAATGTAGCAACTATATGTATCATCTATGGTAGCAACTTCAAATAAAATGTCACCTTGACAGATTGACAGTGCATGGATCTCGATTGTTTTTAGAATTTTTCATTTCATTATTCCGTAATTTTACTTTGGATCTATCTTCCTAATGCTGTGACAATTACTGAGGCTCTAAGCCTCTATCAGAATGGTTCTAAACGCTGCTGTGCAGATGTTGAGGTGTGTAAGAAATTCATATTATTGTAACCTAGTTTCAATCGAAAATTTTGTAATATTTTCCAGTGAGGTCAATGGTCAATAATGTTTCTATTTTCACCAGAGTACATTTAATCGCTTTAACTGTAAAAGAGTCAACAAGATTCATTTGACGTTATGAATCTTAAGGATGTTCTGTGACCCTGTAGAAGTTCGTCATTGAATGACACATACAGTTTTCTTGATACTAAACGAAAGTGATTTATAGGGAGGCAGATGAGCTGAAACAGAAAATATCAAAATTCAAGAGTGGAACGTCTATGCTCCAAGAGAGGGGTCTTTGGGCTTCACAACAACAGTTACAAAAGGTTTGAAAACATAAATAAACTCTTTATTTCCTTATTATAAGATCTTACTTAAAAAATTAATGATTTAATTTGAAATTAAGTTTTGGTATTTTAGAAAGTCTATTTCAATGCTCTTTCTAACTCCCACTCATTCTAATTTTGATGTGCCCTGTATCTATAAACCTGCTTGGATAATCTTCTTCTTTAAAACTGTTGCATGATCTTTATTTTTCTAATATGTAATAGACTAGAATCTCGATAGCTTGAATGTCAAGGGTAATGCTAAAAAACTTGTGGTAATGAGTTAATAAGATTTTCGAGTTATGAAGAGTAACTGGTCTAATTTCTACATAAAAAGGTGCAATTTCAAAGAACATTTATTAAAACAAATTACATACATATGAGTAATAATGGACAAACCCAAGTGACCAACAATAAAATACATAACATCTGTGTTTCTTAGTGTATGGGTAAGGTACATTTGAAATCATAAACTGATGTGAGTCAAAATAGTGCCATATTAAAAGTTCACAACTTAACAAAAAGGTAAAGTTTAATGAATGTATTCATTCATTGCATGTGTGCAATTCATAAACAATACATTAGAGGCCCCAAATATTCCTTTTGGATTTTATTGCTATGAGTTCGGGGAATCCTAAGTAAGGAGTCATTATATTATATGAACTTTGACTTACCGAGTTTGCTTTTTGCAATTCAAGTTACAGAGTATTAAAATGTACTATTAATACCTCACAGGGAAATAACATTTTGTTTGAGTTACTAAGTCTAAATAATTCAAGATATTATAAGAGCGAGATATTGCATAATTAGCGGGGTTCAGCGGAAGGGAATGGAATTTATTTTCGCTTTACTAAGTATTACCACTCAATTAGATTCGAGGTATAGAGATTCCACTAATATATAATGTTAATATATAAAGGGTTTTGTTTATCGATATAAATACAAATGGTTATCTCGGTAGATACTTGCTTATCAGATAATGAATCCACATTCACTGATGAAAAGCTATTGTTAAACTGAACACTGAGTCATATGCTCATATGTATGCCCATACAGTCATGGTAGTCTGATAGGCTGAGGAAAAAGACTTTTTTCTCATTTATGGTCATACAAAGTTATCAATAGATATGTTTATTTTGTTGAAAATGAACAGACATTTGCCTATGAGGATATTCCAACATACATCCCGATTTTGTGGGAATTCTGGGATAAAGAGTAGCTTAGATCTTGCCCTATAACCTACGGTCTATAATCTTCCAGTGAAAGTCTCATTAAAATCAGTTGAGCCGACCAACAAACTCATAAACACAAATATTTTAAAATTGTGTCTTATTATGTTTTTCTTAAGTGCTATTATTTACACAAAACAAGAATTTATCCAAAACTAGGTGTGTATGTAGATTTCTACCTGGACTTTAGATTTCTACTAACTCATAGCTTACTTTTTATCATGGGACATGGAGATATGTTTGAAATTTCCACATGAATATAATAATAAGTTTTTAGTAGAGAAATAAATGAAATAATGATGTTTAATTTGCAAATAGGTTATAACACTTTCACATGTCTTTGTTTTTTCGTAAATGTAAACTAGATGAGGCCAGTGTTTCCTAACTGACTACTCTGAGAAGAAACACTGAAACAAACTCAGCAGTCAACATCTCTTGCATAAGAGGGCAAATCCATTACAATAATACCATGAACCCACACCAAACACAAGCATATTTAGCTTAGTTAGAGGAGTTAACAATATTGCTACTAATGTGAACTCTATTTACCTAGCTTTTATTATTATTATACTATATAAAGCTAAATTACCACTCACTGACTGACTGACTCACTCATTGACATAATTGTTCTCCCAGATGGTGGATGGGGAGGTGGGTATATTTTGACAGATTCGTAAACAAGTAACTCTCAAACCTACGGGAAAAGTGCCAAACCTCCCCTTTTCCCCCCCCTTCTCCCCCCCCCTATCGTATCTCGGAAACTACGAGACCCGTATTTTTTGTTTTTTACGGATTCGTATAGAGGAGGCTCGGTAAAATAAAAACCATTTTTCAAAGTCCCCCCCCCGCCCCCCTTCTCCCCCCCTTTAGGCGGATCTCGGAATCTAAGAGACTTGGAACATTTTTTTTTTCAGATTCATTTAGAGGGGCAAAGCTTTAGTCGAAATACTTCTGCAACCCCCCCCATCACACCCACCTTTTCTATTTTTTTTTCTTTTTTCACAAGCACGCGAGGTGCTTGCACCTCGCGCAACACGCAAATACTTGATTTAGAGGGGCAATGCTTTAGTTTTTTTCACAAGCACGCGAGGTGCTTGCACCTCGCGCAACACGCAAATACTAAACCCCCCCATCACCCCCCCCCCCATTTTTTCTTTCACAAGCACGCGAGGTGCTTGCACCTCGCGCAACACGCACATACTTGATTTAGAGGGGCAATGCTTTAGTTTTTTTCACAAGCACGCGAGGTGCTTGCACCTCGCGCAACACAAAAATACTAGTTATATTATATAAAGCTAAATTACCACTCACTGACTGACTGACTGACTCACTCATTGACATAATTGTTCTCCCAGATGGTGGATGGGGAGGTGGGTATATTTTGACAGATTCGTAAACAAGTAACTCTCAAACCTACGGGAACAGTGCCAAACCTCCCCTTTTCCCCCCCCTTCTCCCCCCTCCCTATCGTATCTCGGAAACTACGAGACCCGTATTTTTTTCTTTTTACGGATTCGTGTAGAGGAGGCTCGGTAAAGTAAAAACCATATTTCATAGTCCCCCCCCCGCGCCCCCCTTCTCCCCCCCTTTAGGCGGATCTCGGAAATTAAGAGACTTGGAATTTTTTTTTTCAGATTCATTTAGAGGGGCAATGCTTTAGTCGAAATACTTGTGCAACCCCCCCCCATCACCCCCCCCCTCTTTTTTTTTTTTTTTTTTTCCACAAGCTCGCGAGGTGCTTGCACCTCGCGCAACACCCAAATACTAAACCCCCCCCATTTTTTTTTTTTTATAAAAAGCACGCGAGGTGCTTGCACCTCGCGCAACACGCAAATACTTGATTTAGAGGGGCAATGCTTTAGTTTTTTTTCACAAGCACGCGAGGTGCTTGCACCTCGCGCAACACGCAAATACTAAACCCACCCCATTTTTTTTTTTCACAAGCACGCGAGGTGCTTGCACCTCGCGCAACACGCAAATACTAAACCCCCCCCCCCATCACACCCGCCCCCCCCACTTTTTTTTTTCTCACAAGCACGCGAGGTGCTTGCACCTCGCGCAACACGCAAATACTAAACCCCCCCATCACACCCCCCCTTTTTTTTTTATAAGCACGCGAGGTGCTTGCACCTCGCGCAACACGCAAATACTAGTTATTATACTAGTTATACTATATAAAGCTAAATTACCACTGACTGACTGACTCACTCACTCATTGACATAATTGTTCTCCCAGATGGTGGATGGGGAGGTGGGTATATCATTTAGAGGGGCAATGCTTTAGTCGAAATAATTGTGCAACCCCCCCCCCCCATTTCCCACCCCATTTTTTTTTTTTTTTTCACAAGCACGCGAGGTGCTTGCACCTCGCGCAACACGCAAATACTAGTTGTATTATATAAAGCTAAATTACCACTGACTGACTCACTGACTCATTGACATAATTGTTCTCCCAGATGGTGGATGGGGAGGTGGGTATATTTTGACAGATTCGTAAACAAGTAACTCTCAAACCTACGGGAAAAGTGCCAAACCTCCCCTTTTCACCCCCCCACCCTTCTCACCCCTCCCTATCGTATCTCGGAAACTACGAGACCCGTATTTTTTTCTTTTTACGGATTCGTATAGAGGAGGCTCTGTAAAGTAAAAACCATTTTTCAAAGTCGCCCCCCTTGCCCCCCTTCTCACCCCCCTTAGGCGGATCTCGGACACTAAGAGACTTGGAACATTTTTTTTTTCAGATCCATATAGAGGGGCAATGCTTTAGTCGAAATACTTGTGCAACCCCCCCCCATCACCCCCCCCTCTTTTTTTTTTTTGTTTTTTTTCACAAGCACGCGAGGTGCTTGCACCTCGCGCAACACGCAAATACTAAACCCCCCCCCATCTCACCCATCACCCCCCCCACTTTTTTTTTTTTTTTTTCACAAGCACGCGAGGAGTTTGCACCTCGCGCAACACGCAAATACTAGTTATACTATATAAAGCTAGATTACCACTCACTGACTGACTCACTGACATAATTGTTCTCCCAGATGGTGGATGGGGAGGTGGGTATATTTTGACAGATTCGTAAACAAGTAACTCTCAAACCTACGGGAAAAGTGCCAAACCTCCCCTTTCCCCCCCCTTCTCCCCCCTCCCTATCGTATCTCGGAAACTACGAGACCCGTATTTTCTTTTTTTTATGGATTCGTATAGAGGAGGCTCGGTAAAGTAAAAACCATTTATCAAAGTCGCCCCCCCACCCCCCTTCTCACACCCTTTAGGCGGATCTCCGAAATTAAGAGACTTGGAACTTTTTTTTTCAGATTCATTTAGAGGGTCAATGCTTTAGTCAAAATACTTCTGCAACCTCCCCCCCATCACACCCCCTTCTTGTTTTTTTTTTTCATAAGCACGCGAGGTCCTTGCACCTCGCGCAACACGCAAATACTAGTTATTATATTATATAAAGCTAAAATACCACTGACTGACTCACTCACTCACTGACATAATTGTTCTCCCAGATGGTGGATGGGGAGGTATATAAATTATTTATTTAAGAAATAGTGCAAAATACAGTTACAATATAAGTCTTAAGAATTAATTAAATTAAGGAAAATTAACATATTTGCCTGTACTAGGTTAAAAACCTGTGCTTCAGGCGATGAAGTACAAACTATCTTAAGTGGTACATAATTTATGAAATAACTAAAACTAAATCTAGATAATAATAGTTAAATATGTGTTCCTAGTGTTTTACATTTTATTTGCATATTGCAAGTAACTCTTCCGTCTGGTCATATGTCATATTTTGTAAATAATTACATGTTGCTTTTTTACAACTAAAATAATTTAAGTTATATATATTTAAGATTCTATTTAATCTATTGTACAATAGTGGACCTAAAAACGAAAAAAATCGATTTGTAAAGATAAATTTTGAGGTCGGATGTGAGACGCAGACTATATCTTTCCGCCTCTTGTTAGTTGTTAGTAATGTGCGAATTATAGGTAAGCATTGTATGTTGTTTTAGAACTATGTGCATGATGAAAAGTTGACGGACTGTTAGTACATTACAGGATTTATATAACTGGGATGTAGGAAAGAGAAAGGGGCGGGAGGTTGCTACTTTTAAGATCGTCCTTTGTGCTCGTTCAAGAGGCAGTATATTTGTTTTCAGAGCGCCACCCCATGAAGTAATGCAATATTGAATTATAGATTGACATAGGGCCAGATATACTTGCGTGATTAGTTTGGAGTCCGCGATTGATCGTAGTTTCTTAAATACAAATATTAATTTACGGACTCGACTAAGTTTTTAATTTGGTGTCGGAAGGAAAGTGTATCATCAATTGTAATCCCGAGGTATTTTATGTTGTTAGTAGGGAATATAGTAGGACAGTTACACATGTTCAGAGATGGTGTCATGCATTCGTGGGCGTATAGCTGAGGGTTAGAAGTAGCGTATTGAGGCCTGCGCATGACAAAATGAATGTATTTTGTTTTGTCAGCATTTAATGTGAGTAAATTATGTCTCAACCAGTTGTTTACTATATTAAATCCTGACTGCGCTTTCTCATATAGTTCGTCAGTAGTTGTGGCGGTAAATACAAGTGCGGTATCGTCGGCGTATGATATTATTTTGCCTTGATCTAAATTAATGTTGCACAGGTCATTAATATATATTAAGAACAATGTGGGGGACAAAATACTTCCTTGAGGCGAACCAAATCCAGTGTTCTTTTGATAATTGCTCGTAATATTATCTATCTTAACACATTGATGCCGATCATCTAAGTAGTCCGCAAAAAGTTTTAGCTGCGTTCCTCTTACACCAAGAGGTTCTAATTTGTGTAAGAGCGAAGTTGTACAAACAGTGTCAAATGCGTTGGCTAGATCAAGAAAGATCCCTAAGGTGTGGTTACCTCTTCCTAATTCCTGTGTCAAATAACTAGTCAGGCTATGCACCGCGTCAGCTGTTGATAATTTGGCTCTGAACGCGAATTGGAAGGGTGAAAGATAATGTGTCTTCTCCAGAAAGTTAACTAGTTGGCTATTTATAATCTTTTCAAGTATTTTAGATACCGACGGAAGTAATGATATTGGTATGTAATTAGCAACTAGATCTTTGCTACCGGATTTATAGATAGGGATAACTACAGCCTTTTTAAGGAATTTAGGAAAGATACCTCAGAGAGGCATATTTGAAATATATATGTTAAAGAAGGAACAAAAATATGCATGAATCTTTTCAGGATCTTATTGCTTATACTATCCCAACCAACAGCACAGTCCTCCTTTAACCCTGTGATAATTCGCACTATTTTATGTTCATCTGTGTCCAGCATAACGAAAGATGAAGCTCTAGTGCTCGAACTGTGCGAAGGTGGAGTTGTCTGATAGCCAGTTAGGTGGTTAGGTGGGTATATTTTGACAGATTCGTAAACAAGTAACTCTCAAACCTACGGGAAAAGTGCTAAACCTCCCCTTTTCACCCCCCTTCTCCCCCCTCCCTATCGTATCTCGGAAACTACGAGACCCGTATTTTTCTTTTTTTACGGATTCGTATAGAGGAGGCTCGGTAAAGTAAAATCCATTTTTCAAAGTCGCCCCCCCCCCACTCCCCTTCTCACCCCTTTTAGGCGGATCTCGGAAATTAAGAGATTTGGAACTTTTTTTTTTTTCAGATACATTTAGAGGGGCAATGCTTTAGTCAAAATACTTCTGCAACCCCTCCCCCATTTTTATTTTTTCACAAGCACGCGAGGTGCTTGCACCTCGCGCAACACGCAAATACTAAACCCCCCCCATCACCCCCCCCATTTTTTTTTTTTTTTCACTAGCTAAAGCAACACGCAAATACTAGCTCTCAAACCTACGGGAAAAGTGCCAAACCTCCCCTTTTCACCCCCCTTCGCCCCCCTCCCTATCGTATCTCGGAAACTACGAGACCCGTATTTTTTTTTACGGATTCGTATAGAGGAGGCTAGGTAAAGTAAAAACCATTTTTCAAAGTCCCCCCCGCCCCCCTTCTCACCCCCTTTAGGCGGATCTCGGAAATTAAGAGACTTGGAACATTTTTATTTTCAGATTAATTTAGAGGGGCAATGCTTTAGTCGAAATAATTGTGAACCCCCCCCCCCCATCACCAGCCCCCCCCCTTTTTTTCCTTTTTTCACAAGCACGCGAGGTGCTTGCACCTCGCGCAACACGCAAATACTAGTTATTATATTATACTATATAAAGCTAAATTACCACTCACTGACTCACTGACATAATTGTTCTCCCAGATGGTGGATGGGGAGGTGGGTATATTTTGACAGATTCGTAAACAAGTAACTCTGAAACCTACGGGAAAAGTGCCAAACCTCCCCTTTTCCCCCCCCTTCTCCCCCCTCCCTATCGTATCTCGGAAACTACGAGACCCGTATTTTTTTTTTTACGGATTCGTATAGAGGAGGCTCGGTAAAGTAAAAGCCATTTTTCAAAGTGCCCCCGCCCCCCTTCTCCCCTCCCTTTAGGCGGATCTCGGAATCTAAGAGACTTGGAACATTTTTTTTTTCAGATTCATTTAGAGGGGCAATGCTTTAGTCGAAATACTTGTGCAACCCCCCCCCTCATCACCCCCCCCTCTTTTTTTTTTTTTTCACAAGCTCGCGAGGTGCTTGCACCTCGCGCAACACGCAAATACCAATTTCTTTTTTCACAAGCACGCGAGGTGCTTGCACCTCGCGCAACACGCAAATACTAAACCCCCCCCATCACCCCCCCCTTTCTTTTTTTTCACAAGCACGCGAGGTGCTTTCACCTCGCGCAACACGCCCCCCATCTCCCACCCCCCCTGTTTTATTTTTTTTTTTTTTTTTTCACAAGCACGCGAGGTGCTTGCACCTCGCGCAACACGCAAATACTAGTTATATTATATAAAGCTAGATTACCACTCACTCACTGACATAATTGTTCTCCCAGATGGTGGATGGGGAGGTGGGTATATTTTGACAGATTCGTAAACAAGTAACTCTCAAACCTACGGGAAAAGTGCCAAACCTCCCCTTTTCCCCCCCTTTCTCCCTCCCCCCCCTATCGTATCTCGGAAACTACGAGACCCGTATTTTTTTCTTTTTACGGATTCGTATAGAGGAGGCTCGGTAAAGTAAAAACCATTTTTCAAAGTCCCCCCCCCGCCCCCCTTCTCCCCCCCTTTAGGCGGATCTCGGAATCTAAGAGACTTGGAACATTTTTTTTTTCAGTTTCATTTAGAGGGGCAATGCTTTAGTCGAAATACTTTGCAACCCCCCCCCCATCACCCCCCCCCCCCTCTTTTTTTTTTTTTTTTTTCACAAGCTCGCGAGGTGCTTGCACCTCGCGCAACACGCAAATACTAAACCCCCCCATCACCCCCCCCTTTTTTTTTTTTTTTTTTCACAAGCACGCGAGGTGCTTGCACCTCGCGCAACACGCAAATACTTGATTTAGAGGGGCAATGCTTTAGTTTTTTTCACAAGCACGCGAGGTGCTTGCACCTCGCGCAACACGCAAATACTAAACCCTCCCATCACCCCTCCCACTTTTTTTTCACAAGCACGCGAGGTGCTTGCACCTCGCGCAACACGCAAATACTAGTTATATTATATAAAGCTAAATTACCACTCACTGACTGACTCACTCACTCACTCATTGACATAATTGTTCTCCCAGATGGTGGATGGGGAGGTGGGTATATTTTGACAGATTCGTTAACAAGTAACTCTCAAACCTACGGGAAAAGTGCCAAACCTCCCCTTTTCACCCCCCTTCTCCCCCCCCTTCTCCCCCCTCCCTATCGTATCTCGGAAACTACGAGACCCGTATTTTTTGTTTTTTACGGATTCGTATAGAGGAGGCTCGGTAAAGTAAAAACCATTTTTCAAAGTCCCCCCCCCCGCCCCCCTTCTCCCCCCCTTTAGGCGGATCTCGGAATCTAAGAGACTTGGATCATTTTTTTTTTCAGATTTATTTAGAGGGGCAATGCTATAGTCGAAATACTTGTGCAACCCCCCCCCCATCACCCCACCCCCCCTTTTTTTTTTTTTTCACAAGTTCGCGAGGTGCTTGCACCTCGCGCAACACCCAAATACTAAACCCCCCCCCATCACCCCCCCCATTTTTTTTTTTTTATAAAAAGCACGCGAGGTGCTTGCACCTCGCGCAACACGCAAATACTAACCCCCCCCCCATCTCCCCCATCACCCCCCCCCCCATTTTTTTTTTTCACAAGCACGCGAGGTGCTTGCACCTCGCGCAACACGCAAATACTAGTTATTATACTATATAAAGCTAAATTACCACTCACTGACTGACTCACTCACTCATTGACATAATTGTTCTCCCAGATGGTGGATGGGGAGGTGGGTATATTTTGACAGATTCGTAAACAAGTAACTCTCAAACCTACGGGAAAAGTGCCAAACCTCCCCTTTTCACCCCCCTTCTCCCCCCCCCTATCGTATCTCGGAAACTACGAGACCCGTATTTTTTTCTTTTGACGGATTCGTATAGAGGAGGCTCGGTAAAAGAAAAACCATTTTTCAAAGTCCACCCCCGCCCCCCTTTAGGCGGATCTCGGAATCTAAGAGACTTGGAACATTTTTTTTTTCAGTTTCATTTAGAGGGGCAATGCTTTAGTCGAAATACTTGTGCAACCCCCCCCCCATCACCCCCCCCCCCCCTCTTTTTTTTTTTTTTTTTTTTTTTCACAAGCTCGCGAGGTGCTTGCACCTCGCGCAACACGCAAATACTAAACCCCCCCATCACCCCCCCCTTTTTTTTTTTTTTTTCACAAGCACGCGAGGTGCTTGCACCTCGCGCAACACGCAAATACTTGATTTAGAGGGGCAATGCTTCAGTTTTTTTAACAAGCACGCGAGGTGCTTGCACCTCGCGCAACACGCAAATACTAAACCCCCCCATCACCCCCCCCACTTTTTTTTCACAAGCACGCGAGGTGCTTGCACCTCTCGCAACACGCAAATACTAGTTATATTATATAAAGCTAAATTACCACTCACTGACTGACTCACTCACTCACTCATTGACATAATTGTTCTCCCAGATGGTGGATGGGGAGGTGGGTATATTTTGACAGATTCGTTAACAAGTAACTCTCAAACCTACGGGAAAAGTGCCAAACCTCCCCTTTTCACCCCCCTTCTCCCCCCTCCCTATCGTATCTCGGAAACTACGAGACCCGTATTTTTTGTTTTTTACGGATTCGTATAGAGGAGGCTCGGTAAAGTAAAAACCATTTTTCAAAGTCCCCCCCCCCGCCCCCCTTCTCCCCCCTTTAGGCGGATCTCGGAATCTAAGAGACTTGGAACATTTTTTTTTTCAGATTTATTTAGAGGGGCAATGCTATGTCGAAATACTTGTGCAACCCCCCCCCCATCACCCCACCCCCTCTTTTTTTTTTTTTTTCACAAGTTCACGAGGTGCTTGCACCTCGCGCAACACCAAAATACTAAACCCCCCCCATCACCCCCCCCATTTTTTTTTTTTATAAAAAGCACGCGAGGTGCTTGCACCTCGCGCAACACGCAAATACTAACCCCCCCCCCATCTCCCCCATCACCCCCCCCCCATTTTTTTTTTTCACAAGCACGCGAGGTGCTTGCACCTCGCGCAACACGCAAATACTAGTTATTATACTATATAAAGCTAAATTACCACTCACTGACTGACTCACTCACTCATTGACATAATTGTTCTCCCAGATGGTGGATGGGGAGGTGGGTATATTTTGACAGATTCGTAAACAAGTAACTCTCAAACCTACGGGAAAAGTGCCAAACCTCTCCTTTTCACCCCCCTTCTCCCCCCCCCCTATCGTATCTCGGAAACTACGAGACCCGTATTTTTTTCTTTTTACGGATTCGTATAGAGGAGGCTCGGTAAAAGAAAAACCATTTTTCAAAGTCCCCCCCCGCCCCCCTTTAGGCGGATCTCGGAATCTAAGAGACTTGGAACATTTTTTTTTTCAGATTCATTTAGAGGGGCAATGCTTTAGTCGAAATACTTGTGCAACCCCCCCACCCCCTCATCACCCCCCCCCTCTTTTTTTTTTTTTTTTACAAGCTCGCGAGGTGCTTGCACCTCGCGCAACACGCAAATACCAATTTCTTTTTTCACAAGCACGCGAGGTGCTTGCACCTCGCGCAACACGCAAATACTAAACCCCCCCCATCACCCCCCCCTTTCTTTTTTTTCACAAGCACGCGAGGTGCTTTCACCTCGCGCAACACGCCCCCCATCTCCCACCCCCCCTGTTTTTTTTTTTTTTTTTTTTTTCACAAGCACGCGAGGTGCTTGCACCTCGCGCAACACGCAAATACTAGTTATATTATATAAAGCTAGATTACCACTCACTCACTGACATAATTGTTCTCCCAGATGGTGGATGGGGAGGTGGGTATATTTTGACAGATTCGTAAACAAGTAACTCTCAAACCTACGGGAAAAGTGCCAAACCTCCCCTTTTCCCCCCCTTTCTCCCCCCCCCCCCCCCTATCGTATCTCGGAAACTACGAGACCCGTATTTTTTTCTTTTTACGGATTCGTATAGAGGATGCTCGGTAAAGTAAAAACCATTTTTCAAAGTCCCCCCCCCGCCCCCCTTCTCCCCCCCTTTAGGCGGATCTCGGAATCTAAGAGACTTGGAACATTTTTTTTTTCAGTTTCATTTAGAGGGGCAATGCTTTAGTCGAAATACTTGTGCAACCCCCCCCCCATCACCCCCCCCCCCTCTTTTTTTTTTTTTTTTTTTTTCACAAGCTCGCGAGGTGCTTGCACCTCGCGCAACACGCAAATACTAAACCCCCCCATCACCCACCCCTTTTTTTTTTTTTTTTTTCACAAGCACGCGAGGTGCTTGCACCTCGCGCAACACGCAAATACTTGATTTAGAGGGGCAATGCTTTAGTTTTTTTCACAAGCACGCGAGGTGCTTGCACCTCGCGCAACACGCAAATACTAAACCCCCCCATCACCCCCCCCACTTTTTTTTCACAAGCACGCGAGGTGCTTGCACCTCGCGCAACACGCAAATACTAGTTATATTATATAAAGCTAAATTACCACTCACTGACTGACTCACTCACTCACTCATTGACATAATTGTTCTCCCAGATGGTGGATGGGGAGGTGGGTATATTTTGACAGATTCGTTAACAAGTAACTCTCAAACCTACGGGAAAAGTGCCAAACCTCCCCTTTTCACCCCCCTTCTCCCCCCTCCCTATCGTATCTCGGAAACTACGAGACCCGTATTTTTTGTTTTTTACGGATTCGTATAGAGGAGGCTCGGTAAAGTAAAAACCATTTTTCAAAGTCCCCCCCCCCGCCCCCCTTCTCCCCCCCTTTAGGCGGATCTCGGAATCTAAGAGACTTGGAACATTTTTTTTTTCAGATTTATTTAGAGGGGCAATGCTATAGTCGAAATACTTGTGCAACCCCCCCCCCATCACCCCACCCCCTCTTTTTTTTTTTTTTTCACAAGTTCGCGAGGTGCTTGCACCTCGCGCAACACCCAAATACTAAACCCCCCCCATCACCCCCCCCATTTTTTTTTTTTATAAAAAGCACGCGAGGTGCTTGCACCTCGCGCAACACGCAAATACTAACCCCCCCCCCCCATCTCCCCCATCACCCCCCCCCCATTTTTTTCTTTCACAAGCACGCGAGGTGCTTGCACCTCGCGCAACACGCAAATACTAGTTATTATACTATATAAAGCTAAATTACCACTCACTGACTGACTCACTCACTCATTGACATAATTGTTCTCCCAGATGGTGGATGGGGAGGTGGGTATATTTTGACAGATTCGTAAACAAGTAACTCTCAAACCTACGGGAAAAGTGCCAAACCTCCCCTTTTCACCCCCCTTCTCCCCCCCCCTATCGTATCTCGGAAACTACGAGACCCGTATTTTTTTCTTTTTACGGATTCGTATAGAGGAGGCTCGGTAAAAGAAAAACCATTTTTCAAAGTCCCCCCCCGCCCCCCTTTAGGCGGATCTCGGAATCTAAGAGACTTGGAACATTTTTTTTTCAGATTCATTTATAGGGGCAATGCTTTAGTCAAAATACTTCTGCAACCCCATCCCCCCCCATTTTTTTTTTTTCATAAGCACGCAAAAACTAAACACCCCCAACTCCCCCCATCACCCCCCCTTCTCTTTTTTTTTTTTTTTTTTTCACAAGCACGCGAGGTGCTTGCACCTCGCGCAACACGCAAACACTTGATTTAGAGGGGCAATGCTTTAGTTTTTTTCACAAGCAAATACCAAACCCCCCCATCACCCCACCCCCCTTTTTTTTTTTCACAAGCACGCTAGGTGCTTGCACCTCGCGCAACACGCAAATACTAACCCCCCCCCATCTCCCCCCATCACCCCCCCCACTATTCTTTTTTCACAAGCACACTGCAAGCACCTCGCGCAACACGCAAATACTAGTTATACTATATAAAGCTAAATTCAGTGAGTGACTGACTGACTGACTCATTGACATAATTGTTCTCCCAGATGGTGGATGGGGAGGTGGGTATATTTTGACAGATTCGTAAACAAGTAACTCTCAAACCTACGGGAAAAGTGCCAAACCTCCCCTTTTCACCCCCCTTCTCCCCCTCCCTATCGTATCTCGGAAACTACGAGACCCGTATTTTTTTTTTACGGATTCGTATAGAGGAGGCTCGGTAAAGTAAAAACCATTTTTCAAAGTCGCCCCCCTTGCCCCCCTTCTCACCCCCTTTAGGCGGATCTCGGAAATTATGAGACTTGGAACATTTTTAGAGGGGCAATGCTTTAGTCGATATAATTGTGCAACCCTCCCCCCCATCACCCCCTCCCATTTTTTTCTTTTTTAATTGAACAAGCACGCGATGTGCTTGCACCTCGCGCAACACGCGAATACTAGTTATATTATATATAAACGCCAAACACTGCCTCTTAAGAGACAGGTATAAGCTTGGTTTAAGAGACAGGGTTCAAAATAGTGTAATGACTTTAAGAAATGCACTGTACTTTACCTATGGTGATAAATAAACTTTTTATTATTATTATATCTTATTGTGTTCTGTTTCTAGGTTTACCAAAAAGTATTAGTTTTGGATCTAGACTATGCATTGGACAAGAAAGTGGAACAAGACTTGTGGAATGTCGGTTTCAAGCAGCAGATTGAAGCCCTGCAGGCCATCTCTAAAGACAAAAAGGTAATAGAAAACAACTGTAAAATTTATATCTAGACTGTAAAAAATGTCATGCGGTATGAATACATGAAGCAAAAATTGTGTACCCCTTTTTACGAAAACTACGCCAACGGTGAAGTATGAAACTTGACACAGGTAACGTTCAAATGTAGAAGGAATACAGAAAACTAATATTTCTATAATAATACATCCTTCCTACTTAATATTATAAATATATAAGTTTGTGAGGATGTATGTATGTTTGTTGCTCTTTCACGCAAAAACTACTGAATTCTCAATGAAATTTAGTAAGTAGACAGTTGACACCTTGGAATAATACATAGGCTAATTTTCATCCCGGAATTCCCACGGGACCGGGATATACGCGGGAAAATCTCCCATGCGAATGAAGTCGCGGGCAAAAACTAGGTAATTTTAATTATTTCTAATGCGATCTCTAGTAAAATAAAATATATGTAGTAGTTATCCATAATGAGCAGTGGGGGTGGTCACGGGCCCGACTTGTGAAGTCGTCGTGGGTTCGATCCCGTTAGGCACATTACTTTGTGTAATTTATTTCATCACCATTACTCTCAAATTGGTGAAAGAAAACATCGTGACAAAACCGGTATGTCCTAGTAAACGTTCGAAGACCTGCGACATCCACCAACATCCACTGGACCCGCTAGGTGGATTATATAATAATAATAATATTGTAATAAAATACTTTAAATTCAGACCAAAGTCCTTATAGATACACATTTACACATAACCAAAAAATAAATACAAATTCAAAATAAATACAATAATAACAAGACAAATTAGACGAAATATTATAAAATACACTTAAAAAAGTAATTACTTAATGTATGTGAATAATAATATAATAATATTAATAATATTCCACAACTTTTTCACACAACGCCATCTAGTCCCAAACTAAGCAGAGCTTGTGATATGGATACTAGACAACTGATAAACATACATATATATTTCTAAATACATACATATTATAGATAAATTACACCCAGACAAAGAACAAATGACCGTGCTCATCACACAAACATTTGTCCTAGGTGGGAATCGAACCCACGACCTTGCGCATAGCAGTCAGGACCACTGACCACTATACCAACGGGCCTGTCAATGACGCTGGGAATGACGCTCTGTGAGTCACATTATTGGACTATTCATCCTATCGGCGACGACAGCTATCAGGCTGTTGGAGCTATCGCGCACTCGCCGCATCAAAGATGCTATACGCGACCGTATTAATGCAAAAAAATCAGGCACACCTTCCTCCGCAAACATCCCCGACGCACTGCAAAAGCGCGGTAGCCCCAACATTACCCTGAAAGCATTATTGTATTGGACTCGCAGAGCATTGTAGGAGCCAGGGCCATTATGGTCCATTCCCACTCATAGAGAGGTCGCCTGTGTCCCTGCATTGGGAACGTAATCGGCTGAATTATGATTATAATATAATAATAATAATATGCGTTTTGTACGGTGGGCTTTCTCGGGGACTGGAATCAGCCCTCGAGAATACAAACCCCACATTACGGAGCGCATTGACTTCCTAAAGCAGAAAATTTGTGCATGGGCAAGTCGTATCTGACGGTTTAAACGGAGGGTCCAACGCTACTCACAGAATCGCATGTTCCAGAGCGATGAGAGGTGGGTATACAGAGCTTGGGAGCGACCCAATCAAAACGTGACTGACGTGTGCCGCCCGGATGATACCGCCACGAATTTATTCTGGCGCAACATCTGGTCGGTACCCGTCTGTCATGTTGAGGGTGACTGGATGCGTGAAGTTGAACGCGTGTGTGAAGCTATACCACAAATGGATAAAATAATCATTAACACTTCTGATGTAGCCAAAGCAGTTCATCCGTTGCCAAACTGGAAGTCTCCAGGACCGGATGGACTGCACAACTTCTGGCTCAAATGGTATAGCAGCTCGCATGCGCTTTTGGCTTCTCAATTCCAGGCATCCTTAGAGACTGGGTCTCTACCAGAGTTTTTAACGACAGGCTGTACCCACCTGCTTCATAAGAGTGGTAGTCCCACGGAACCCAAAAACTATAGACCGCTTACCTGTCTGTCTACGGTCTATAAGATTCTTACGTCCATCCTGAGAGTGAAAATAAATATGCACATTGAGTGCAACTCAATTATGTCCGCTTCTCAGAATGGATGTAGGAAAGGGTCCCGAGGCACTATTGATTCTGTTCCTCATACCTGGCTCATCAAGGTGCTAGAGCTTTACAAAATAGTTCCCACTCTACGCACGTTCCTTGAGTCATGTATGAGGCAATGGAAGACGGTACTTTGCTATCCAGGATGTCGACCGATTCGAGGGAATGATGAGCCTATTTGGATCAGACGGGGAATATTTCAGGGCGACAGTTTGAGTCCACTTTGGTTTTGCTTGGCCCTGAATCCTCTAAGTACAATGCTAGAGGAGTCAGGCCTGGGCTATCGGTTGAGAAGAGGAGGTCAAAGTATATCCCACCTCCTTTACATGGATGATTTGAAACTCTTTGCCCCTAACAACTTGCAACTGATGGAACTACTGAAGGTAACTGAAACTTTCAGTAGTGCCATCAAGATGGAATTTGGTGTGGACAAATGTGCAATCATGCATGTAAAACGAGGAGAGATTATGGAATCTGAGGGAATTGAACTTTCAGATTCCATACACCTTGGATCTCTCTGCTTAACCGAAACTTATAAGTATTTGGGTATGTCGGAAGCTTTGGGCATTAATGTTGCTGACATGAAGCAATCGCTGAGGGAGCGCTTCTTTGGCCGCCTGACAAAGGTATTAAACAGCCTTTTGTCGGGAGAAAATAAGGTGCGCGCTTTCAACGGTTGGGTCATGCCGGTGTTGATGTATTCTTTCGGCATACTCAAATGGACTCAAACCGAACTGGACGCCCTGGATAGGAGGGTCCGTACACTGCTAACCGCAAATCGAATGCATCACCCACGATCATCGGTGATGAGACTGTACATCCCGCGGAAATGTGGAGGTCGAGGCTTTTTAAATGCCAAAACTCTCCACAACCGCGAGATTTGCAGTCTCAGGGAATATTTCCTTAAAGCCGATGTGGGTTTGCCTATGCACCGAGATGTGATTGCAGTGGACAAGGGACTCACCCCGCTTACCATGGCTAAAGAGAACTGGCACAAACCTGTTATACTTACCCCAGATGACCGCAAGGAGGTGTGGAAAAGCAAGGAACTTCATGGTCGCTACCATCGGGCTCTTTATGGGTCCGATGTAGATTTGACAGCTTCCGTTGCCTGGCTACGCTTCGGGGATCTCTTCGGAGAAACTGAAGGTTTTGTCTGTGCAATTATGGACGAAGTTATCTTGACGAATAATTACCGGAGACATATTATGAAGGACGGGACGATTGACGTGTGTCGGGCATGCCATCGTCCTGGTGAGTCCATCAGACATATTGTCTCCGGTTGTTCTCGTCTTGCTAACGGCGAGTACTTGCATAGACACAACCAAGTAGCCAGAATTATCCACCAGCAACTTGCTTTGAAATACAAACTTGTCGATTCTGAGGTACCGTATTACAAGTATGTGCCCGACCCAGTTCTCGAAAATGACCATGTCAAGTTGTACTGGGATCGGTCTATCATCACTGATAGGACTATTGTGGCCAATAAGCCTGATATGGTGGTGATAGACCGATTAGTGCGCCGCGCAATGATAATCGATGTTACCATCCCACATGACGAGAATCTCGTGAAAGCTGAGAAAGAGAAAAACATAAAGTATCTCGACTTAGCTCATGAGGTTGTTGACATGTGGGATGTGGACTTGGCTGTCATTGTGCCGATTGTCATATCAGTCAATGGGCTGATAGCTAAAAGCTTCGACGACCATCTGTCGAAGCTGGCTTTGCACAGCTGGATAAAGGGCCTGATACAGAAGGCAGTTCTCCTCGATACAGCTCGTATTGTGAGGCGGTTCCTTTCTCTGGAGACCTAACCACCGGTAGCTTGGACCCCGTTCCCGATACCAGTGGACTGCCATTTTTTATATTTTTAAATGTTTTTTTATTGTCACTTTTTATAGAAAAGTATTTAAAAATGTAATTTTTGAGAAGTATATAAAATAAAGGAGATAATAATAATGTTTTATTAAATAAGAATGTTACATTTTTAGGGTTACGTAGCCGAATGGCAAAAAACGGAACCCTTATAGTTTCGACATGTCTGTCCGTCTGTCTGTCTGTCCGTCCGTCCGTATGTCACAGCCATTTTATTCTGAAACTATTAGGACTATACATGTAAAACTTGGTAGGTAGATGTATTCTGTGATCCGCTTTCCGATTTTAAGAGAAAATTTAAAAAATATTTAAAATAAAGGGGGCTCCCCATACATGGAACTGAAACTGAAAATATTTTTTTTTTTATGAAACCTATACGTGTGTGGTATCTATAGACAGGTCTTTAAAAATGACATTATGGTTTCTAAAATGACTTTTTCATAAAGTTAATCGTTTAAAAGATATACGCTTCCAAAGTGGCAAAATGTGTGTCCCCCCCCCTCTAACTTCTATAATAATGAAGTGAAAAATCTAAAAAAGCCATATGTTGTAGATCTTAATGTAAACTTTCAACCAAAATTGGTTCGAACGAGATCAAGTCAGCAGTTTTTGAGATACAGTATATTTGCAAAAACCGCAAATAGAACTTTGTAATTCATACAAATACTATGAAAAACAAAGTTATTTGGCGTAGTTGTAAAAATTGTAAATAAGCTAGTTTTAAGAAATTTATAAGGCTTTTGTTTTTTTTTTCAAATAAATATACATATTAAGTAAGTATGTTATATTTATTATAGTTACTACGGAACCCTTCATGGGCGAGTCCGACTCGCACTTGGCCAATTTTTATTTGAAGCCCTGACTCCTGAGCTAGCTCAGGAGTCAGTGTCTTCACCCGCTTGTTGAACATGCCATTATTATGCCACTAACATAAAATTAAATAAAAATACAATAATTAAAAAAAAAGTTAACAGTAGGTATCGCATGCTTGCTCTTTAAAAAGTGTCGGTTTGTATTACATTGATGTGCTTGAGGATATATTATGATTATGAGTTATCCATATAGCAGTGAAGGTGAAGAGCTCGTGGCTAGATGTAACTACTTGATATTGCTCATTTGTTGTAGAACCCCCTCCGCAGTGAGGGTCAGGCGATGCTGTCCTGGGTACTGCAGGCAGCCGCCGGATTCTACCTCTGCTTGCTGCATCAGATCTGCACTACATTCAAATTGGATTTACCATTTAGGTATGTTGATGACATCGTGGAAATCGGGATTAGTTTCCTTAAAAAAGTATAATAGACTAAGATCCTTAATATGTAAGGATCATAAAACAAAGTCTCCCGCCTGTTCGCGAAAAACTAAAAATATACCTACTAAACAGATTTTCATGCAGTTTTCATCATTAGATAGTGATTCATGAGAAAGTTGTTAGTGCATAATTCATTAAGGTTTTATGCGAATTAGCAGAACGAGACCATGCGAAGCCGGGCTGGGTCCCTAGTTATTTATATTTATCTGTATAATGCAGACTCTTCATTGAAGTCGTATACTCTTGACAAAGTGGTGGCCTTATACATAGTGTCCCGCCAGCCATCGCTATTGTGCCTTTTGCCAAAGGTTGCAGCTTTTGCAAAGAGCGCCCTTTTGACGTTTTGGAGCATTGTGGGAGGACTGGACTGTTTTGGTTTCCGTGGCCTTTTTTGTTCGGCCTCATGCCCTTTTCACATTACGGGTCCTTCGACGAACCCCCCGAATGATCTTTCCTTGTGATGTGACCTAATAAAATCAAGATTGGTAGTTGTACAATCGAGGAAATACGTCCAAAGCATCGTTGTGTCTTCAATACCACATGTCTAAAGCGTCCTGATTAGACCTTTTCAGAAGCCCTTATGTATAAAGATTCTACGCTCATTTAATGCATTTAAGACCAAACTGACTCAGTATCTATACTAATATTATAAAGCGGAAAAGTTTGTTTGTTTGTTTGTTTGCTTGAACGCGCTAATCTTCGAAAGTACTGGGTGGATTTGGATGCAATTTGGTATGGAAGTAGCTTGAAGCTTGAGGAAGGTTATAGGCTACTTTTTACCCGACTGCAAAATAGGAGAGTTATGTTTTTACCGTGATAGAATCCACGGGAGCGAAGCCCCGCGTGAGTACTAGTTTGATATAAAATAAAAATACAATAACACATTGAGGGTATTGTTGCGGCTGCCTTGCCTTTGCGCTTTTAATTGTGTGCGTATTATGTGTCATTTGTTTCTGCAATACAAAATAAACTACACTTCTGGACACATCTATTGGCCCACCTTGTATTTTCAGTTTCGTTTGGTCCTAGCTAAAATTTTATATTAGGTCGAGCAAAAAGTTTTTATGCAGTTTTGAACCTGGCACATTCACAATTTCATTCAATAGTCTTTTTTTTGAATTTCGAACACAGAATTTAAAGAAACAAAAGACAATTTGGAGCCTGTTTGTTGATATCAAACAATCGAATACTAAGAAAACTTGGTTTTATTGGTTTACTTGGATTTAATTCTTGAAAAAGTGATTGATATCTTTGCTTTTGCAACAAACATTACTTATTCTTAACATTAAGGTGAGGTTCTATCAATAATCTATGGATACTTCACCTGAAGTCGCCGCCCAAGCTGTGGCACTTATTCAGGCCGGACACAGCCAAAGAAACGTGAGTGCTCAACTTAATTTAAGTCGATCTGCGGTCTGAAATGTTTATCGGAGGTACCTAGAGACTGGCGGCTTTGTTCGTCGCCAAGGAAGGCCACGATCTCGGGTCACAACTGAAAGGCAGGATCGATTCATCGTGACGACCAGCTTGAGAAATCGTCACCTTACCTCCATTGAGATACAAAACCAACTTCGCGACTTCCACGGAGTATCTGTGAGCGCTCGAACTGTTCGGAGAAGGTTAAAAGAACGCGATATGGTACCACACAAGCCAGCTAATGGGCCCAAACTAAAGCGAGCCCACCGAACAGCGCGCCTTCATTTCGCACGCAGTCATTTAAATTGGACACAGCAAGATTGGAGCCGTGTACTCTTTTCTGATGAGTCTAAAATTGTGTTACATGGCAAAGATGGAAGGAAGAAGGTCTACCGGCGTAAGGGAGAGCGTTTCGCACAATGCTGCTTTGAAGAGAGGGTTGCTTATGGCGGTGGCTCATGGACTGTCTGGGGCGGTATATCCGCGAGCGGCAAAACTCAACTTGAGGTTGTTACAGGACCACGGCTGCCAACATTAAATGCTGAAAGATACATTCGTGAGTGCTTAGAACCTCACGTGATACCATACGCGGACTATGTGGGCCCAAATTTCCTTTTTATGCATGATAATGCAAGAGCCCATGCGGCCGGCATCGTCAGGGAATATCTTCGGGATGTGAACATCACAGTTATGGACTGGCCAGCCAGAAGCCCAGACATGAACCCCATTGAGCACATGTGGGACGAGCTAAAAAGGCGTGTTAGGGCTCGTCAGCCAGTTGCCCAGACGATGCAGGAGTTGAAAACTGCCATAGAAGAGGAATGGGAGATGATCCCTCAAAATTTCATAGAGCGGTTGATAAACTCTATGCCTAATCGTATGAGAGCTGTGGTAGATGCCCATGGAGGCAACACGCGTTATTAAATTAAACCTTTATTTGATAAAACATGTTTTTTATTCAAAAATTAATTGCCTTTAACAAGGCGCATATCCGACTTGTTAGGCGTAGGTCCATGTCGTATGGTATTCTGAATTCAAATTTAAAACTATACGATCGAAAAAGATGGTAAAATGTATCAGGTTTAAAACTGCATCAACAGTTTTTGTTCAATCTAGCAATCATATTTCGGTAGGGGCCATCGAAACCTAAACTCTAAGGTGGGGCAATAGTTGTGTCCAGAAGTGTATTATCTCTATAGCAAGTAATGTTCAATCGTACCACAGACGGCGTGCATCTCTGCTGGGCCTAGTGGAGGGCTGGGGCGCCGGCGAGTCGGCCGCGGGGGCTCGCCTGCCGCCCCCGGCCTCCGCGCGCTACATCTGCCAGCACTGCCTGGTGCACCTAGGAGACTTGGCCAGATACCGGCAGCAGTTGCGTGTTGCACATACGTTTTACAGGTACCAGTGCTATTTTCCGTAAATCTGATAATTAATTATTGATGCTTTAATTCTTTTCCTGATTCAAATCTTGGAGCCTTTTTCTATATTTATGTCTTTATCTGCAATGGTATTAAAAAAACGAATACTATAGAAAAATGTGTAGTGTTGATTACGCCGATTCTTGCATGCAGTATGCAGCTGCCACTCTGCGAATGAAATTAATTCGCAACAGTGGCGTGCACTCCATACATGCCAATAAGCTCTGCATACCCTGTGGTCCAAGGATTCCCAACCTTTAACCCTCAAGTTCATGATAAAATACTACGCCCCCTTGTCCCACTCTCAACTACGATGGACATAAAACAAACGAAATAAAAATAACTGAAGTACAGCATACTATTAATAATAATAAATGAGAGCATTGGGCCGCAATTTATTAACTAATGGATTAATTCTTGGCTTCATGTTTGTCAGTGCACAGTGCAGATCATTTTCGACTTGTAGTCTAAATATGATTTTAAATAAATACCTACAGGTAGTTTAAATCTGGAGTAAATAACAATGACTCTTTTTTTTTAATTTAGTTAATTTATTTACATACATAGGTATCACTTAAATCTAAACTCGCCAAACTTTTACGTTTGATGGCATCCAACTTATTTGAAAAATCATCTCACGGCTGAACACTTCGCGAATTAACCGCAATCTATTACGTTTATTTGGAACTAATTCATTGGAATTTCTTCGCCAATTCATCATGCAGAGAGCGCTCCAGAGTCCTGTGAACGAAAGCAGTACTACGGCCTGCTTATATTTCATACAGTGCGTCTCGTGTAGTACACAGCAAAAGTGTGACTATGTGCGCGTGTTCGAGTTTTGAAAGCACTGCTTATTTTGCAACCCGTTCGAATTAAAAAGCGGTAAAAGCACCGGTTAATTGTTTTTTGCAGATGGTCCACTTTTTTTTGTAGGTCGAGTAAGTGGACGAAATTCTTGCAGTTAATTTTTTAACACCTTATACCTATATTTTTTTGTAAAAATCAATTTATTGTCAATTTGAAGCGTTAATAGTCAAGGTAAAGAATAGGTGATGTGTGATTGAGAGGTCGCGGGTTCGAACACCACCCATTACACTATTGCCGTGAAACCACTCCAGACACAACCATATTCAGCTTAGATGGAGGGGTTAACAAGATCGTGAATTCAGGTCAAGAGTGTGATTTTGATGTGAATTCTGCTTGCATTGCAAATTTACTGTAAAAAAAAAACCATTGATAGAGCATGGTACGAAAATGTAATATAAGTTGTTCTCCTCTTCGAAATTTCGCCAGTATTATACTTTCTACTTTATCGTCTTGTGCCTCCAGACACGCACTAGTAGTATCGGCACACTCGGGCCAGCCGTACAACCAGCTGGCCCTGGTAGCGTGGCGCCGCGGGCGGCGGCTGGGCGCACTGTACTGGCACGTGCGCTCGCTGTTAGTGCGCGCTCCCTTCCCCCCCGCGCCCGCCAACCTCGCCCGGACGCTCAGGGCTGCGGCCGCACTGCCTGGGTAAGTACACTGACATAACACTAGTGGTATCAGCACACTCAGCCCTACAACCAGCAGGCCCTGGTAGCGTGGCGCCGCGGGCGGCGGCTGGGCGCACTGTACTGGCACGTGCGCTCGCTGTTAGTGCGCGCTCCCTTCCCCCCCGCGCCCGCCAACCTCGCCCGGACGCTCAGGGCTGCGGCCGCGCTGCCTGGGTAAGTACACTGACATAACACTAGTGGTATCAGCACACTCAGCCCTACAACCAGCTGGCCCTGGTAGCGTGGCGCCGCGGGCGGCGGCTGGGCGCACTGTACTGGCACGTGCGCTCGCTGTTAGTGCGCGCTCCCTTCCCCCCCGCGCCCGCCAACCTCGCCCGGACGCTCAGGGCTGCGGCCGCGCTGCCTGGGTAAGTACACTGACATAACACTAGTGGTATCAGCACACTCAGCCCTACAACCAGCAGGCCCTGGTAGCGTGGCGCCGCGGGCGGCGGCTGGGCGCACTGTACTGGCACGTGCGCTCGCTGTTAGTGCGCGCTCCCTTCCCCCCCGCGCCCGCCAACCTCGCCCGGACGCTCAGGGCTGCGGCCGCGCTGCCTGGGTAAGTACACTGACATAACACTAGTGGTATCAGCACACTCAGCCCTACAACCAGCTGGCCCTGGTAGCGTGGCGCCGCGGGCGGCGGCTGGGTGCACTGTACTGGCACGTGCGCTCGCTGTTAGTGCGCGCTCCCTTCCCCCCCGCGCCCGCCAACCTCGCCCGGACGCTCAGGGCTGCGGCCGCGCTGCCTGGGTAAGTACACTGACATAACACTAGTGGTATCAGCACACTCAGCCCTACAACCAGCAGGCCCTGGTAGCGTGGCGCCGCGGGCGGCGGCTGGGCGCACTGTACTGGCACGTGCGCTCGCTGTTAGTGCGCGCTCCCTTCCCCCCCGCGCCCGCCAACCTCGCCCGGACGCTCAGGGCTGCGGCCGCGCTGCCTGGGTAAGTACACTGACATAACACTAGTGGTATCAGCACACTCAGCCCTACAACCAGCTGGCCCTGGTAGCGTGGCGCCGCGGGCGGCGGCTGGGCGCACTGTACTGGCACGTGCGCTCGCTGTTAGTGCGCGCTCCCTTCCCCCCCGCGCCCGCCAACCTCGCCCGGACGCTCAGGGCTGCGGCCGCGCTGCCTGGGTAAGTACACTGACATAACACTAGTGGTATCAGCACACTCAGCCCTACAACCAGCAGGCCCTGGTAGCGTGGCGCCGCGGGCGGCGGCTGGGCGCACTGTACTGGCACGTGCGCTCGCTGTTAGTGCGCGCTCCCTTCCCCCCCGCGCCCGCCAACCTCGCCCGGACGCTCAGGGCTGCGGCCGCGCTGCCTGGGTAAGTACACTGACATAACACTAGTGGTATCAGCACACTCAGCCCTACAACCAGCTGGCCCTGGTAGCGTGGCGCCGCGGGCGGCGGCTGGGCGCACTGTACTGGCACGTGCGCTCGCTGTTAGTGCGCGCTCCCTTTACCCCCGCGCCCGCCAACCTCGCCCGGACGCTCAGGGCTGCGGCCGCGCTGCCTGGGTAAGTACACTGACATAACACTAGTGGTATCAGCACACTCAGCCCTACAACCAGCAGGCCCTGGTAGCGTGGCGCCGCGGGCGGCGGCTGGGCGCACTGTACTGGCACGTGCGCTCGCTGTTAGTGCGCGCTCCCTTCCCCCCGCGCCCGCCAACCTCGCCCGGACGCTCAGGGCTGCGGCCGCGCTGCCTGGGTAAGTACACTGACATAACACTAGTGGTATCAGCACACTCAGCCCTACAACCAGCTGGCCCTGGTAGCGTGGCGCCGCGGGCGGCGGCTGGGCGCACTGTACTGGCACGTGCGCTCGCTGTTAGTGCGCGCTCCCTTCCCCCCGCGCCCGCCAACCTCGCACGGACGCTCAGGGCTGCGGCCGCGCTGCCTGGGTAAGTACACTGACATAACACTAGTGGTATCAGCACACTCAGCCCTACAACCAGCTGGCCCTGGTAGCGTGGCGCCGCGGGCGGCGGCTGGGCGCACTGTACTGGCACGTGCGCTCGCTGTTAGTGCGCGCTCCCTTCCCCCCCGCGCCCGCCAACCTCGCCCGGACGCTCAGGGCTGCGGCCGCACTGCCTGGGTAAGTACACTGACATAACACTAGCGGTATCAGCACACTCAGCCCTACAACCAGCTGGCCCTGGTAGCGTGGCGCCGCGGGCGGCGGCTGGGCGCACTGTACTGGCACGTGCGCTCGCTGTTAGTGCGCGCTCCCTTCCCCCCCGCGCCCGCCAACCTCGCCCGGACGCTCAGGGCTGCGGCCGCACTGCCTGGGTAAGTACACTGACATAACACTAGTGGTATCAGCACACTCAGCCCTACAACCAGCTGGCCCTGGTAGCGTGGCGCCGCGGGCGGCGGCTGGGCGCACTGTACTGGCACGTGCGCTCGCTGTTAGTGCGCGCCCCCTTCCCCCCCGCGCCTGCCAACTTCGCCCGGACGCTCAGGGCTGCGGCCGCACTGCCTGGGTAAGTACACTGACATAACACTAGTGGTATCAGCACACTCAGCCCTACAACCAGCTGGCACTAGTATCGTGGCGTCGCGTAAGTACACTGATACAGTGGTACCCAACTGATAAGGCGTGTCGTGAATCTTCGTACGCGCAGAAAAGAAAGTATAGCCCCGAAGATTAACGAAAGAACGCTTAAAACTTACAATCAACCTTAGATCACTACTATAAGGTTCATAATACACTGCAGCTGTTAGTTCCGTCTCACTCACCCGTCACGTCGAAAAACGTCGTTTGATACACGTGGACATTTGTTACTGCAGTACTCGGCTCCATAACCCCTCGCCTTACGGCTCGGGCGTAACTCCGCCTCGGCTGCAATAACAAACTTTCTCCACTTATATCAAAATGTACTATTTCTGCGCAGGTACATCGATAAGCCATATTAGTTGGGTACTACTGTACCGCAGCTAAACAAAGGTTTAAATTCAAATTCGAAATTGATATAAATAATACTTAGTCACAATTTACTTTTAAAATTATTAGAAGATTACAATTTTTTTAAATTATAATAATCAAATATTGTAATACAAGTTGATGTCAATTAAAAAGTTAAATTAGAAATTCATTAACAGATTAATATACCTTGTCATTAAATAAATTAAAAAGATTTCGTTTAAATTCATTAATGTTATTGCTAAGTATAACTTGGTCAGGTAGCTTATTATATGTATAATTTTGGGGCCATTGCAAATATGCTTTTGTGAAAAAAATCTAGGTTTAGTGGTGGAGTAAAGGTTGAGGCGAGTGAAGATGGAGTACCGTTAACTAATCGCCTGGTAAAAGTCGGTACAAAGCCAAATAAATATGTAGGTTTGAACACCTCGCGCGTGCCCCGGAATGGTGGGAATGAATAACATACGTAGCCTTATCAAAACTGAGTAGGTGCCGGGGCCCCTATTAGTAGTATTTTCTGTAAAGCTAATTTTTAATATGCATGCAAAAATATTATAATACTCTTAGATTCGTTTCTGATAAGTAATTACATTGTATTATGTTAATTGGTCTATACTGTCACCTCATACCTATAAAACTGTATTATGCAGATATTGAAATATCTTTTTAGGGTTCCGTAGCCGAATGGCAAAAAACGGAATCCTTATAGATTCGTCATGTCTGCCTGTCTGTCTGACCGTCCGTATGTCACAGCCATTTTATTACGAAACGATGAGGACTACACATGTGAAACTTGATAGGTAGATGTTTTCTGTGAACCGCTTTCCGATATTTATATAAAAGTAAAAAAAAAATATTAAGTGGGGCTTTTTTCATTAAACCTATATGTCGCTGCTTAAATTCAAAAGGGCCACAAGTCGAAAAGTCACTTTTTTACAGGAGAGCCCGTCAAAGTTTTGATATATTTTATGTTTTTGTTTATTATTTTTATTATTCTACGATGTAAATCTATGTGTTATATATCATCGGATGTATATTTTAAGCCTCTATTTGTATTTAATTTGATATTTCCTATAAGTTTTACCCAGTTAATAAAAACATCACATAAGTCCCTTTTGATTATAAAAAATCATATATAATGTTTATGAATTTTATAAATAAAAAGCCACAACTCAAACAGAAAATAAGTTTTACTGTGTAATTTTGTATAATGTTTTTTGTTTATTATACTACTTTTTAATTAAATGGTATATGGTTTATAACTAAATGGTAGCATATTAGCAATACCTTGCAATAAAATTACAAAAAATCAACCATAAAAAGATACAAAACAAATAAAAAACGTACATTTTTAAATGTACTTTTAGAGATAATCTCAAGATATCCAGAATTTTGACTGGAATAAGCAATATCGACACCTAACTATGTCACATACAAAAACAAAACTTAAAATTACATCAGCTTCTAAAGAAAAAATGTACTTAAGTTAACAAAACACAAATTGCTTATAAATCTCTAGCACACCATGTTAACAAATTATTAAAATGCTTATTTTCGTATCTAAATTAAATCTTCTCTTAAAATAAATCATAAATTAAAAGGCGACGTAAATCTTTGACTTACAATGAGATATAATATTATGCAAAGTTAAGGTATTTGTCAGAATGTGGCCCTTTTTCACAAAACAAATGTGCGCTCGCACTGATTGCAGGGTCAGTGCAAAAAGGGCTGTTGTGCGATTAGCTCCATTTTAATGCGAAAATACTGGGTGTCTTTTTCGAATATGAGTAAGAAGGCAGAATTGATATGATTTTTGCTTTAAAAAGGATTTGTAATTTTTTCGACTTGTGGCCCTTTTGAATTTAAGCAGCGATGTGTTTGTGTGTCGTCCCCTCTCTAACTTGTATAATAATAGAGTGAAAATAGAAAAAAAATATATAGTAGAGTAATCGTGGAGTTTCTTGCCGGTTCTTCTCTATAGGAAACGATCAATTCGAACCATGCACTAGCTTCTAACGTTTTATAAGAGCCCATGTAGGTCTATGTGAAATAAATATTTTCAATTGATTGAATAAACTTAATTTCACATTTTCTCCTCTCTCCAATTATGTAGTCGTTGTCCAATTATGTGCGGGGAGTGATGATCAGTAACACTAGATAATAAGCTATTATGTATAAGTTATTAACATCTTATGGATTGTTACCGGCCTTATCTAGTTAAAATTTACGAAAAAAAAAATATGTGTAAAAGTGTTATTTAATAACCAATTTGCAAAATAAAGATCATTTATCATTCATGTATCATTTATTTCCACAGCAGTGAGCCACAGCCTGTGCTGCCGGGGCTGACGAGCAGCAGTGCGCCGGCGCCGGTCCCGCTGAGCGGACGTCTGGACGCACACGCCTACGTCACAGAGCTCATCCGAGCCATGCACTACATACACACTGTGGAGCAGTAAGTTGTACATCCCAACACTAGCTTCCAGCAGGCGTCCGTCACTCGCTCAAGGCCACGCGTTATATGCATACCGCTTCGCGTATCGCCGTCGGTACATCCGACAGTGGGCTGCCGCACGCCTGCCTTAGCCTTTTTAAATAATTTTGACAACGTCATAATGGATCGACCTAAAAACAATTGATTTTCCTCCGCTTTGCTCCTGTTTCCCTTTTGATTATTTATTTGTGCGGAATTTTATTAAAATTAAAATTATTTACGTGGTTTCGGATATTTTCGACACTAAAATTTAATAATCGGGAATTCAGGGAAGGAAAAATGCATCTATAATTTTATTAAACTATAACATATTTGATCAACAAATAAAAAATATTCGTTTTATCTATACTAATATTATAAAGCGGAAAAGTTTGTTAGTTTGTTTGTTTGTTTGCTTGAACGCGCTAATCTTCGAAAGTACTGGGTGGATTTGGATGAAATTTGGTATGGAAGTAGCTTGAAGCTAGAGGAAGGTTATAGGCTACTTTTTACCCGACTGCAAAAAAGGAGAGTTATGTTTTTACCGTGATAGAATCCACGGGAGCGAAGCCCCGCGAGAGTACTAGTCATCATATACAACCCTAGGACATTCGCTCGATGACGTGGGTCGCCCGGCGGGCAAAACAATCTCAACTCTCTGTGTGCGTACTTATGGTACATTTCTTCTCGCTGCAAACATCTGGTATTATTATTAAGATTTTGTAGGCTATTATAGCGTAGGTATTTTCGCTTTTGTATGAGAGTGATGTATCTGTTACGAAGTAACTATTTAGTAATCTGTGCTTCCAGCGACTATAAAGGGCAAATGTACTGACTTCTGAAACACTGGCTTTTACTGTCTCAGAAGTCAGGGTAACAATCTACAGTGTATCATTATTATTATTATATATTTTGTATTTGTAGCTTCTGTCCGTGACTTCGTTCGCGTGGGAGGGTTTTCCCGCGTAAATCCCGATCCCCTGGGAATTCCGAGATAACAAGTAGCCGTTGTTATTCCAGGATGTCAACTATACACTACTAATTTTTAATTAGTACAAAAAAAAATGGGGCTCTATCCGTACCCTTTACTGATCATATTTATGTAGTCAAAAGTAAAAAAAACGAAACCCCAAAATTGTCTACGAAAATTTGTCATAACTGGTAAACTCATAATTGAATCAATCATTCATAACAATTGCTACTAGAAAATACTACGCGCAGTGCTAGTCCAGTTAGATCGTCATTCATAAATCCCGGCAAACTCGCGTCTAAGCTCAAGCCACGCCCCCTCTGGCCAGCGGTCCTTTTTACAACGAGTGAACGAACAAACAGTGCCAATTTGTTAGCGGAAGTGTGCGCGTGCTTTTTAAACATAAGTTGTTACGTTTTTACTGTCGCGATGGCTTACCAGTTTTCATCTCGAGAGTACGTGGCTATGTTGCGTGTGTACTTTTGGTCTGGTGGCCGCTGTTCGTATGTACAGGGAAGAGTACCCAAATGCTCGCTAGCCAAAGGTTCGGACTGTGGTAAATGTTTACCAACGTTTACTCGACCATTGATCATTCCGCGCAACGGCCCATCGCCAAGGACATGGAAGACCGGCCCAAAACCTTTACGACGATGTAGTGGACTACTTTGAAGATCCCCGGCGAAGTACGAATGACGCAGCTTGTCATTTTAATATCAGCCAGTACTGTGCATAGACGATCATTAGTTCGTCTGGATTTCACCCATACCACTAAAGAAAGGGTCAAGAATTGACTACTGTGGATAATGAACCAAGGATGGAGTTCTGCAGGTGGATACTGAACAACACAAGCAAATGGCCCAATTAAAGTAGGTATGTAGGTAAAGTTTGAATTTAATAAGTGCCTATTATTTTTCGTGAACCTTTTATTTTACTATTTTTTAATTCGTAAAGCTTAAAGATGCGTCTAAGCTACCTACAATTACGATAACAGCTGTTGGAGGCGGGGCAAGTTTGAGCGAGACCGCGTGACCGCGACATCACGATTAATGAATACATGAATGGCCTGTACAATATGTCCGTAAATTGAGTGACATTTTGGGATATAAACAAACGCTAATAACTTTGCTATTTATCAATATTATATAGTGAGACTTTACATATATAATAACAAGACCTTTTCTAATAAGCCCTTTAAGTATTTGTACTAATTAAAAATTAGTAGTGTATACTTACCCACTTAGACCCGTTCAGTAGTCTGCGTGAAAGAGTAACATATAATACAGTTATAAATCTTATACATCCACTAGTACTCACGCGGGGCTTCGCTCCCGTGGATTCTATCACGGTAAAAACATAACTCTCCTTTTTTGCAGTCGAGTAAAATGTAGCCTATAACCTTCCTCAAGCTTCAAGCTACTTTCATGCCAAATTGCATCCAAATCCACCCAGTACTTTCGAAGATTAGCGCGTTCAAGCAAACAAACAAACAAACTTTTCCGCTTTATAATATTAGTATAGATTCTCACAAATTTTCGCATTTATTATATTAGTAAGTCTGATTCTTGAAGGATCATACACGCTATGCCTGGTTCTTAATTACATAATCATTATTTCAGAAGAAAAAAAAAATATGTTGCACAGTGTAAATTTCCCCTCTCGATCATCATCTATTTAGCTTTTCAGTCTAACCGGATGCAGTTGGGTACTAGTGTTAGACTTCAAGCCAGTAAGTTGGCTATCACGATATCCCTTGGCGCCTGGCCATCTGATCGTCTACCCGACCTTGTTATTATTTTCGCCTGATGTGTTAAATCCATCCAAAGGTTGTCTGTAAAAGATCGCTTTTAGCGATAAGACTGCCTATTGTAACACTATTTGTAGTTGTTAAGCCCTTATTTTATTTTAATGTTTTTATTTTTAGCTTCTGTTTTTAATTTTTAATGTTTTTATTTTTAGCTTCTATTTTTATTTTTTCATTTTTATTTTCCATGGTTTAGAACTAGTTACATCAGAATTAAAGGATATGTTTCATTTTTATATGGGGCTCCGGCCATAACATGTACATTTCAGCAAAGCTGGGAAACTTACCCCTGAATAGAATAAAGAAACATTTTTTTCATAATATCAAATGGTTTTTATGTACAATATAAAAATTAAAAATGTTTGACGTTTGTCCTAAGAGTTATGACAGCCATGACAGGTTGTAGAAATGACGTTTACTAACCCACAGAACCCTAGCGGGGACCTGACTGGCCAGTGACTGATAGAGTTTCAAGACAACAATAGTGGTTATTTTTAATTCGTTCAGAAACACATTTAAAAAATGGATACTAAAGATTTTTGTAATAATGAAATCATCACACTTAATTATGTTTACTCAAAAATATGTACAAGAGAATAATAGTAATTTATTTTTAACACTACAAGAATACACACATTTTTTAATTATCGTCTACGTAACATTGATTTGATGAGACATGATTTCAGAACGAATGAAGTATGCAAGCAAACGAGACGCCATGTTGAATAAAACATGGCAATAATTGAAAATCTATTATTTTTTGTACACCACAAATCGGGCTCAAATTCACCAGAGAATATTTTTCTCCAATTTGTAGTATTTTTCTTTTTTTCCGATAAATGTACATCTGATGGCCGAAAATGAAACATCTCCTTTAATAAATAATGTGTTATGACTACCGCAATTCAGGTTACAGGCATAACCTAGTTTGGGGACCGCAGATTAAAATAAGAAATTGACACACGGTTACAAATTAACTGTAACAACGTAAAATAAATAAAAATAAATCTTGTTGTAGATTGGAGTCGGCGGCCGCCCTCGTGAGTTCTCTCAACTCCTCGCTGACAGCACTCATCGCGACGGACAGTTTTGAGTCTATGACACTCATAAAGGTTGGAATACTCATTTAATTCAAGTTTTATTTAGAGGAGAAGCATCAAATCTTCTATTCTGGGTCGTCAATTTTCTAACGAGTTATCGTGGCCCATGTAAATTGAATACAGATGTATAGTTTCAACCCCATCCCCTAAAGTAGGTAAGGCCTATATCTTATATCAAAATCTCTGAGGTCATCAGAAAACTTAAGGCTTGCGGTACCGAGTCACGCCACCAATTTCTATTGTAAGTCGTTCGCAGCCCAAGCAGTACTGCTGTGGAATGCTCTACCCGTGTCAGTAAGACAAGCACAAACCCTATCTTCTTTCAAAAACTTAGTAGAAGATCTTTATCTCTCCTTAAATTGTTGTTATTATGTATGTCTTTGTTTCTTTCTTTTTTTTTTAAATATGTATATGTATGTTTTGAAAACGTTATTTATTGTTTTGTATTCAAATCTATCCAAAGGTTGTCTGTAAAAGATCGCTTTTAGCGATAAGACCGCCCATTGTATCACCCTTTTTAGGGTTCCGTAGCCGAATGGCAAAAAACAGAACCCTTATAGTTTCGACATGTCTGTCCGTTGGTCTGTCTGTCCGTCCGTCCGTATGTCACATCCATTTTATTCCGAAACTATTAGGACTATACAGGTAAAACTTGGTAGGTAGATGTATTATGTGAACCGCTTTCCGATTTTAAGAGAAAATTTAAAAAATATTTAAAATAAATGGGGCTCCCCATACATGGAACTGAAACTGATTTTTTTTTTTTTCATGAAACCTATACGTGTGTGGTATTTATAGACAGGTCTTTAAAAATGACATTATGGTTTCTAAAATTACTTTTTCATAAAGTTAATCGTTTAAAAGATATACGGTTCCAAAGTGGTAAAATGTGTGTCCCCCCCTCTAACTTCTATAATAATGAAGTCGAAGATGAAAATCTAAAAAAAACATAAGTTGTAGATCTTAATGTAAACTTTCAACCAAAATTGGTTTGAACGAGATCGAGTCAGCAGTTTTTGAGATACAGTTTATTTTCAAAAACCGCAAATATAACTTTGTATTTCATACAAATACTATGAAAAACAAAGTTATTTGGCGTAGTTGGAAAATTGTAAATAAGCTAGTTTTAAGAAATTTTTAAGGTTTTTTTTTCATATAAATATGTTAAGTATGTTATATTTATTATAGTTACTATGGAACCCTTCATGGGCGAGTCCGACTCGCACTTGGCCAATTTTTAATTGTTAAGTCCATAATTTTGTTTTACTGTTATGGTGTACAATAAAGAATATATCTATCTATCTATCTATCTTAGGGGGCAGATCGCTATAGGGTTACATACATAGAAATTTACATAGCACAAGTGGAATGTGTCAGTTTGTATAGTCTGCTTTTTAATCTTGGAGACAAAGCTATGAGGTACAAAAGATAAACTTTAAATTATGAGTGTTTATATGGATTTTCCATAATACTAAACTTAATTTAAAATTAAATTATTATATGTGTGTTATATAATGTTTGTTTAATTTATCTATTTTTAATTTGATTATAATTAATGTTGCATTAGTTTGTTTTCATAAGTCTATCTTATATATTTATTATTCATTGTTTATTTAATACACAATTATGAACTTGAAAAGTGTGAGTGTGTTTATTGAATACGTGTTTTTTGTTTTGTCCAGATGGCATGTGTAATGGTGTGGCTAGTCCACTCCACCACAGAGGACCTGACGGTGGACGAGAGCGCCATGACGGAGGGCGAAGCCCGAGCGGCTCAGCTGAGTAGCTCGCTGGCTAGCGGCACCCTACTGGCGCTGCTGTTACCCAACTACACGGTGGATGCGCCGCTGCCGAGGTCACTGCCCGCCTGTGAGCATATACACACACACACTAACTAATCTAATATGTATATTAAGAGGAGGCTTCCTAAATTGTATGTAATTTTGTATTAATACTCTGAAACAACCAAGCATACAACCAAAATGGAACTTTAATATATGATTTATTGGATCTTTTTCTTTACATGTCTAGACATGTTTCGTAATTGGAACATTTTCGCTCGGTTCATATTTTAATCGAAAATCATGTCTTTTTAAAGATTATTCAAAATTTAATCAAGATTACTCGGCTTTTATGTCTAAAATTAGTATTGACAGTAAGAAAATATAGTTTATTATCCAAATATAGGACATAATTTCTCTAGATCAATTATCACTTTAATTATAAACGAAATAAGAATTGAGACTTACGACATTTAGTTTCGAACCAGAATATGGTAAAAGCGCGCACGCGATATTCAACTTTATTACTGCTGCGTTAGCGTTTAGCATGGGCGAGCACAAGATTATGACACTAGTAATGCGGCTAGGATGGCCAACTTTTTTTGACGAAAAAGATGTACGTCTACATACCTGTTGTCATTAAAACTACTTCTGGCACATGTGTTGTAGTCGGTTGGGTGCTAGATGAGCCAGGTTCACTTAACACTTCCTGCATCAGTGTATCTTGGCACTCTTGAATGAGTTGGGTTCTTTGTTTTTTAACAAATACATGTCTAGAAGTACTAGTATCACTCATCCTTTTTCTGCGGTCTTCCTGGCAATAAAATTTTGTAAGCACAACTCCATCTACCATGATTATCCTCTTGCTTAATCCCATGTTATATTGATAGCCATATCTTTCTCAATCTGAAATATATTTTTTAAATGTTATTTTAAATCCATAAATGTTGATGTATTTAGTGGTAATAAATATCATTGAATATTTAAATATTTGTGGCTATTCAGGTATAATACAAAAAAACATCTCAATTATCTAACCTTAAAACAGTAGAATAACTATATTGTAAAAATGTTTTAAGTTAGTAATAATAACATGTTTACTTACATCAAAATGATCCTGACAGAAGAAAATTACCGAACTATCCTTTATTTCTTTACTATTTCTGCGTGCAAGTTGTAAATACTTATTAGAACTTTAACATTTTTTGGAACGGTTATAAATAGCTTCTCTATCGTTGGCATCTTTATCGTTGTATTTGTGCACCGTGGTACTGCACACCATTTATAACTCATTTTTTCTAGTAAATTACAGCCAGAAACTTTATTAAACTACATAAAACTCTCAATTTGACTTGCTCTCCAATGTTTATATACAAACGTGAAACGTGTGACATCACTCCGTCATATTGTTGGTCCAAGCGTTTTGACAGCTTATATAATCACTATATGTTGTAATGCTTTTTTTTTAAACGAAATATTTATAAAATATGAAAATAAATATTATTTGTAGGGTCCTTATACACCAATAAATAATATGAGACAGTTTTTAGAAACCAGTCAAATAGCCTATTCTGTCTATTATTTTTACTCGGAACGGCAAACAATGTTTGTGTGCTTGCAAATAGGTGCTATTTATAAACTATTAGGCGTTTTTAAGTTATTATATTTTGTTTATTCATTTATTTAGTATTAATTAAAGTCATCTAAAACGTACGAACGTTTTATTAAAATATCTGTGAATGGCAAGTAAAGCACTGCATTTATGCCTTCAAGGAGCGCACGCCCCTGGCGTTTAGCACACAACGACAGTTTCGAAACCGAACATGGTGAAAGAGCGCACGCGATATTCAACTTTATTACTGCTGCGTTAGCGTTTAGCACACAACGGCAGTTTCGAAACGGAACATGGTGAAAGAGCGCACGCGATATTCAAGTTAATTACTGCTGCGTTAGCGTTTAGTATGCAACGGCCTAACCGGGGTGGATGGAGGCGGAGTTTGCGTGAAAATTATTTTGCACTGCCTGGTCTTAAAGGGGTTAAAGGGAATATTCTTACGAGATACCGAAGCCCCGGACCGCAAGGGCAGCTGAAGAAACAGGGTGGGATTTTGGTCAGTAGAAGTGCGACGCTCCCTTGCGCTCTACTCACAGCGGAAGAAGTTATTTGATGATTTTCCCACAAAAAAAACTTTTTTGCAAAAAATAAAACCGACTTCCATATCAAAACACTACAAAGCCAAAAATAATTTTAAACCAATAACACCGACTACCGAAATTAAAATTATTTTTGGCTTTGTAGTGTTTTGATATGGAAGTCGGTTTTATTTTTTGCAAAAATATTTTTATTTTCGTGCTTTTTAGTGGTTCAGTAAATTTTCCAAATCGGTTCGTAAATGACGGAGTTATGCGCGAACAAAAAACGCAATGCAGAGGAAACGAAAAGATCATCAACGTAAATATTTTTTTTAGACTTTTGTTGATTATTCAGAAACGGCTTGTCCGATTTCGATAAAATTTCCATGGGACCATTTGGGAAGTATACCCTTTCTAACAAGATAAGAATTTTTCAAATCGGTTGGCAAGCGACGGAGATATGCGCGGACAAACATTAAAAAAAAAAACAAACATCCGAATTGAGAACCTCCTCCTTTTTTAGAAGTCGGTTAAAAAAGGGGTTAACGTATGAAATTGCCGATTGATACCGAAAAAATTCTATACATATAGCCTCTAGCTTAGTACCAATGAAATAATTTTAGAATTGACTAACATGAGTTCCGGAGATTGGGAGGCTCCAAAAACTTATAGAGACAACATTACAAACAAATTTTATTTTATAATATTAGTATCAAGCCAAATTCGACCTTAGGTTCTACATTTACAGCTTAATGTTAGTGACCGCCACTATGGGTGACGTAACGTACGACAAACTTATTATTTGCGGTTGGTACAGCAATCGTGTCTGGGGATCGAACAGTAAAATTAAGTTTGTTTTTTATTGTATGGGATGTTAAAGTATAATTATTATACATTGATATAATAAAAACCCAAGAAGAGTCTCGACGCTCGAAACTGTCGCCAAACACTCACCACTTACGTTGTAATAGTTATGCTATAAGATAAGGTATGTTTTTGAAAATTCCATCTTATGAAAAAGAATTAAAGTTGGTTTTACAAAGCAGTGTGCGAAAGGCGAAAAAATTTTACTACTGACGTTCGTCGGTAGGACAAGGCATTGAGTGGAGACGAATATATTTATTACTTATTTTTTTGATAAGACATTTTTGTTAGTACTATAAAAGTTTGTTAAATTGTGTTCTAAAGTCGTAATTATACTCTTATGTGAGATTGAGAGAGATTTTATAATAAAATGGTCCAAACATGAGCCGCTTTGGTGGGTAGGGAGGTTATGTGCTGGTAGAAGCCCATGAAATGCGCAGATGTTCAAGTAGTTTTGCGCATGAGTATCGGTTCTACCCGAAGCAATGTTAATGTTTATATCGCCTGTTAAGATTATATTTTTAAATGACCAGAGTTTTTTTTAAATTTATGTCAAGAGACTCCAAGAACAAATCTAAATTTTGAGAGGGAGGCCTGTAAATAGCCACGACTACGGTGTCGTAATTGATTTTAATAATTAAACAATTACTGTCCTGATATGTTGGTTCTTCTGCGGTTACTTTTAAGTTATTTTTTTTTTCTTTGTACTGTGTAAAGAGTAACCATCAATTGATCGTATCTCATTTGTATGATTTGATAGCCAACATTCTGTTAAGACTATGATATCACAACTTATATCGAGACTGTGCAATAAAACTTCTAATGCATTCATGTTACGGTTTATGCTGCGAATATTTTGAGTCAGTAGTGTCAAAGTTTTCTAATTTGGGGTCAAAAAATTCTTACACTCATCAATATTACAGGTTATGATTTCAGACACAGATAAATTATCGAGTTCAGAAAGTAATTGATCAGTCATTATAAATTAAAATTAACTGATAACTAAAATAAATTAATATATAACTGTTTATGTGCTCAGTAATAAACTAAAATTAGTGGCGCTCTTAGACGCCCTCATAGTCTATTGAATTAATATAATTGATCTCAGCGTGGTGGTCACATCTTCTGTTGTAACGCTTACACGTTGAACAATTGGCGGGATAAATTTTATTGGCACACTCCTTAAAGGTATGTCCAGTCTCTCCACAGTGTTTACAAATAGGGCTGGTTTCTCTGCAAAATTTCGCTGCGTGACCGAATTGCTGGCAATTGAAGTATTGTGTGACTATCGTAAAATCTCTGACAGGACATGAGGTCCAATTTATAAATAGTCGTCCTTGATTGATTAGGGCTTTTCTGATGCTAGCGGAAACTTCAAGTATGTAGTTGCAGGTAGATGCGGTTTTTTTACCCGATTTATGGCTTAATTTCATTGCCGCCAGGAGGGATTCTTGAGTTGATTCGGTAAACTTATCGGCCAGGTTTTGTTCATAAAGGCAATCAAAAACCTCTTTTTCACTCAGGGCTACGGGAACACCAATGACTATAATTCTAGGACGGCGTTTAATCGGTTCTTCAACAGTAAGGCAAGCAAGGAAGGAAGCAAGCTTCTCCGAATTCCTCAATTTTTCAATATCTCCTTTACAGTCGGTGCTAATAATAACACCTCCATTTCTAACTTTTCGAAGGCCACGAACATGTAGTTTCAGTTGCTCTGGTGAAATAATTTTTTGGACGAGAGATTTTGTGTCGTCACTTGTTTTAGTCTTATCGGAGGGATAGACGGCAACCGAGCTAAGATTATTAGGGCGAATGTAGTTCTCAGTGCCTTTTTTTACCATATCGGCAAAGGTCCGCTTTTCACCTGATTGCCATTTATCCTCAATGACCTCTTTTACTTGGTGTAGGGTATTTGTAACACCTTGTTGTTCCTGTAGGTGCTGTATGATCGTGTGCGCATGCATCGTTTTTTGTTTCAGCGCTTGATAAAGGACCGCCATCTCAGATGTTCCATGCGAAACCTTACGGCAAATATTAGTGCGTAATTTCTGCTCAGAATTCATTTTTCCTTCGGAGACTGTTGTGCATATTTCATTTAAAAGGGACTCAATGGAACCAAGCCATTTTTGTATCTCCTGAGTAGGCACGACTTCACTTGGCAACTCATTTACATTGGGCGCAGGTGGATTATCGGCGATCGAAGCACTTTTTTCTCCGAAAATAATTCTAGTTCATAGTTGTTGTTTAGTAATGATCGCGAATACACTTCACACGCTTATATTACTCACACCGCGGAAATTATAATAATATTGTTTATATTTAATTACATTTCATTGCAACACAAATAATACGTCCGTATGCAACAAAAAACATTAGCAAAGCCAAAATATAAATATGGCAAGATATAAAGATTAGGTAACACCAATTATACTAACGTGAATTTAAAAAATATCCATTTATTGAAATTTTATCGATATTTATCGATTATGTTATGAAAAAATATCGATATTTTGATAAGTATATCGAACTGTCAAACCGACATTTCAAAATGACATTCGCATCACTGTTCAACAGTGACATGGCTGATCCACCATATTGATTGTGTTGCTTTATTTGACATAGTTAATTTGAATATCACACTAAAATAAAGTGAAATTGTAGAAAATTAATATTAAAAAATGGTTACTACATTGTACGTATATATTTACATGTGGTGTACATTGTGATATGCCAGGCTCCATACATTTCTGGAACATCTCTTTTATTTACATAGATTGTAGGACTTGTAGGTAAAGTCACGTCAAAACCGTCAATAGCATAATGGCTAAGGTGTTTGTCTGTGGTGCTCTTTAAAAGACCGAATCACAAAGATTTGATCAGGTCCGTCCAAACAGTGCAAGCACTTCTCAGTTATCGCATAAATCAACTTAGAACTTTAAGGAGCTCGAACTTCGAACTTTAACGAGTGACGGGCTAAATAAAATATTTACGGAAATATCCTATTGTTGACACGTAAGTAATGGCAGTGTGTTGTGGTACAGTGAAGGTGTGGCTGTCGTGGGCGGCGTGGCAGGCCAAGGTGCTGGGCTCGGGCGCTTGGCGCTCCGTGGCGGCGCTGTGGCCGGCGCTGGCGCACACGCTCAACATGCTGGCGCCCTCGGCCGCACTGCTCACTGACAACTGTAACTATACTAATACTTCAGCATTTATGATTACTACAGATGTAAAAAAACCTAACATAGATTAACTACAAAGCAAGACTTACCACGACCTAGAAGCTCTCTTGCAAACACTTCAACAAGGTAGACAACATATACCCACAATACATGCAATAAACATACCCACACACATCCACACAAACACGCATGCATATGCGCACACACACACTCACCCACTTCCATGCACATAAAACGTGAAATTTTAATGGTTGTTTTCCCGCAGCGAAATGGCTTTGTCTTGGTAATACAATCGTTTTATAAACAAATAAAATATTAAAACCAAAAAATGGCAGATTAACCATTGTGAATAACAAAACTCTAAAGTGATCACGAATCAATAGCGATGGTTAAAAGGAAATAGGGTATAAGCGACATTTTGGACTGGTATTGTTTTGAAAGCCGACTGTTTCTTGTGTTCTATTATCTTTTATTTTGTCATATTTCCCGATTGGAAAATTAAAAACTGTTTTAGTTTTCACCATGTTTTAATAAAAAATACATCAGTTTTTCTAAAATTCTAAACTTTGAACGGCTCTCCTGAACATTTCTTTTTTTTTTGTCGCTTATTTCCTTTTAACCCTCGATAGTAATCCTCCCCGATATGCGGCCGCGCGGCCGTTGACCCCATACTTTTAGCTGCAATTTATTGAATACAAAATTAAATAATAAAAAAACAACAAGTTTGTTATGTAAGAAAAATAATTTTCTGAATTAGAGACCTAACAAAGTATTTGAGGCATATGTCATAAATTTGAATCAACTTATTTACAATAATTTTAACTAACTTAACTACTTTAAAATGTTCATTATTTACAAAAGTACGAGTAGGTACTTACCTACACTTCCCGGTAACGGAGTAATTGTTCGAAGTGCAAGCCACTGCGTTGAATACACAATCAAGTACGTTTTAATTGATTGTCTTTCAATTTTATTAAGGTGTCTATGTCACTTCTAACGATATTAAAAGCGTCCACTATCGCAGTTATTAACGCGTCGCGTAGTTTCATGTTCCTCACAATACACCAGGCGCTTTAGCGGAATTAGGTCCGGGCTAGATCCCAGGTTAGACCCCGTTCAAAGTACTCGATGATTTTTTAGTCAAGCTCTGGCGAAATAACGGCTGTTCGTCCACTGCTCTGCGCGATGCTGGTATCTGGAATTGCTCATGATCTAGTAGCCGCTGTGTCGCCGCTACGATCGTCCGGGCCGATGGGACTTGGGGGTTCAGAACCTCGTGAAAACGGAGCGACTCCAAGTGTTGCGGCTCCGCGTAAAGTCGCCGGGTAGCATGGGAGTCATAATCAGCTCTAGCTTTCAGTTGCACCATAGCGACGTACTCCAAATTGCAATAATTGTAATGATCCATTGCATTGATAAGGTGCACTGCGCGTACAACATTCGCGGGAAAACTAATTTCGCCATCGTACAAAAGCAATAGGAAGTCGGCACGCGGCATCGTTTGTAATTCTTGTTAGTTTGTAGTTTATGCCGTATCACTAAACATGAGAGCTTATTTTGCTTTGAACATTCAAATCGGTATTTTCTTTGTCTTATTTGTGTATTTTGTGTTGTTGCGTACAAACTAGTTTATGCCGTATCACCACGAGAGTTTATTTTGCTTAGAACATTTTTATGCACAGCTGTTCTTTGTTGGCGGGGCGTGCGATTTGAGTAGTACCTACAAGTTACCTCTAGTGTTACTTTTGTTTCTCACGTTTTTCGATTCCATGAATATTTTTTAATTATTTGAAAACCAAAATACCTTTATTTTTTCCTTGTACTCTGTGCTTCGAAAGTACTCCTTATGCCAAGTTGTTCTGGCGCGGGAAAACAACCATTAAAATTTCACAATGTATATACACAAACAAAATCATATCGTATCATAGTATTTTTATTTCTTTATTTTGTAATTAGTTTTATTTTTATAAATCATAGTTTTCAAACCTTGTCATTCACACTGTGTCAGTTATGAAGAGCGGGGCCTCTTAGCACAGGTGTTTCATATACTTAAAAGGAGACCCCTGCGTAAGCTGGATTGCTTATGACGAAGGCGACAAAAAAATTAATGAAAAAAAATCTGAAAAATATCTAGTGTTACTTCCGCCAAAAAATAGATGATCAATTTTGCATACAGCATGCAGCGCTGCTCTCCCGCCCGCGAATATATGCACATACAGAAGGGACGCATTAAAAACATACCACATTTAAACAAACCACTCTGATTCCAATCTATATAGTAAGTATGCGAAATGTTTTCTGACAATTCCACAATGTTCATGCCTTGTTAATATATAAGTTCCAGCGACCCGACGTAATTTAGAAAAGGCAAAGCAAATAATGATGTAGGATATTTAAAAGATTTCTCTCAGTCTGATATTAGACCTTGGTTTCTCTCAGATGATAGCGTACCATTACCTGAAGACGAAGAGCTAGCAGGGTTCTTACCTCTAGAGAACGCTATGAAAGGTCTCCGGTTCCCCAACCACGCTGCTTGGGACACCTACGGAGGACGAGTACCAGACCTAGATGAAGATGCAGAGGATAATGATGTTGAGTAAGTACCTTTTTGAGGTCTGACGTCGTTTTTAGGGATAAGGCCACCCATTGTATCGCTCTTTTTGGTTAAGTCCTTATTTCATTCTGTTATGGTGAAATAAAATAAAGAGCATAGTAATATACAGTATGTTAACTAACAGAGGGCGTTCCCGTAACCCGCAATAGTATAGCATCCATACATGCTAAATAAAATATTACCATTCGAAATCAATTTTTTTTTAATATTTAAATATTCACAAAAAATGTTAAATTGATACGTAAAAGAAACACTCTACACGCGTACGCATTCATAAATAAATTGCGACGTTGCCGTCCTTCAAGTAAATAGGCTAGGCAAATATACCGTCTACATGTTGGTATTGGCCAATACCAACATGTAGACGGTATATTTGCCTTGTCTTGCTATCGCTCGGTGTCACTTGCCTAGTTGGTTGCGTATAGACAAGCGCCAACGTGTATAGACCTCATTTGACGTAGCTTGTCACAACTTGCAGTCGCTCGCGATCACTTGCCTTACTTCGGAGCGGTGTCGGTTTTTCTGCACAAATCAAAGGCGCGCGCTCGGCCAATAGTGTTCACATGTTTGTCCGCGCGCTATTATGCGGTTGACGTCCATCGTAGGCACGCGTACAAAATGTCGCTTTCTACGAATGACGATGTATTTAAGTTTTTGGAGTTTTAAATAAATAGCAGCGGCTGAGATAATTTCGTCGTCGTCGTCCATCTTGTTTCAATGCACAATAAAACTGACAGCGCCCAACATGTGGGCGTCTCCTCAAAACTCGTCTATACTGGCCATTTGCATTGGCTTCCTTCAAACTTGCCGAACGTCTAGACAGTAGCGCTTGCCTTGTGTCAATTTGTCTAGGCTCGCGTTGGTCTAAGCTCGACATGTATTGCAGGCTTTACATCATTGCCTCATATTATTAATTATTTCATATTGTGTGTTATTCAGGCCCCCATCAGAAGTATCGGTGACATGTTTGAGCGGGGAGCCAGAGTTGGAGCAGAGAGTTCGCGCGTATCGACTGATACTGTTGGGGAAGAAACTGTCGCAGTTGCGACCCGAACAACTGTCTTATACGTGAGTGTATTTTAGTATTATTTACTGCCTCGGTAGCCTGGCGATCACAGGCGTGCCTGCTGAGCAAAAAGTCTCGGGTTCAATTCCCAGGTCAGTTAAAAAGTGCTATTGGGTTTTTCTGTAAAAAAAATTATCTGTTTGAGTTTGAATTTTTTTTTAATAAATAGATATCTTTATTAACAGCCAAAAACATTACAATAGTCAATGAGTACATACATTTTTGGAGGGGATAATATACGAAATCTGAGTCTGCTGACTCCCAAGTTGGTGGTGTGTTCCTGCGCCTGATCTGTCTCCGGTCGTGTCGGGTTGCCGCCCATCGGACTATGAGAAAAAAAGGAACAGAGAGTGCATTTGTGCACACATACTTTCAGGATGTTGTTGGGCCTCCCACGATTCTGCAGCGCGTCCAATATGTTTGCTGAAGCGGCGGTAGATAGCTTTGGCGCTATCATGAGATGGCGATCTGCGTCACTGCTGCGTAAGATTCGTGGGAGTACCAACAGCATTCTGAAAGTCATTGCGGACAAACAGGATTGTGTTTTCCTGTGGCATTGGACTCGCATGCATTGCGGTGAAGCTGATGCTGCGGGAAAATATATGAATTCGTTTTTAGTTTTTTTTATTACTAGCATAGAATGTAAGGTGTTTTTTTTTAATAATAATATTCCACAACTTTTCACACAACGCCATCTAGTCCCAAACTAAGCAGAGCTTGTGGTATGGGTACTAGACAACTGATAAACATACATATATATTTCTAAATACATACATATTATAGATAAATTACACCCAGACAAAGAACAAATGGCCGTGCTCATCACACAAACATTTGTCCTGGGTGGGAATCGAACCCACGACCTTGCGCATAGCAGTCAGGGCCACTGACCACTATACCAACGGGCCTGTCAAAAAGACACGTTTTTCTATATTACCTTCAGTCTTTTTTTTATTTTTAAGTTAAATCATTTTACTTACGAACTTTGTATGGATTTCTTTTCTGAAATAAATAAATTAATAATAATATCTCCTGTGCAGATGGCTAATTGGCTGCCGTGGCTGAAATCGGTTAGGACTATTGTTAAGTGCCTTACGTTATTATTATAAGGTACCGCGGTACCTTGAGTTACAGGACTTCACAAGGAGCAACCTTTGTGAATAGAATTTAGACACTATCATTTTTAATATCTCTTTGTTGGAAAACAATGTAATCCTTACTAATATTATAAATGCGAAAGTAACTCTGTCTGTCTGTGTGTTACGCAATCACGCCTAAACTGCTGAACCGATTTTAATGAAATTCGGTACGGACATAGTCTTGAGCCTGAGAAAGGACACAGGCTGCTTTTTAATGCGAAAAAAGGGCTGTACGGGGTTGAAATAGGGGATGAAAGTTTGTATGGAAATTATGTCATTTTTAAAGCTAGAAGCTTGAAACTTATTTTTTAGACTTTGGATTAGATATTAATACATACGACATTCAAATTATGTATGAGTTTTATTTTCAAATTAATTAGTCTAAAAAATTAAAAATGCTGCTGAAAGTCACTATTCCGCGCGGACGAAGTCGCGCGCACAGCTAGTATATTATATATTAGTAAATTTGTATTGGCAACACTGCCATTCGAGTAATTTCTAGAACTATTATGTTTTTTTGGTCTATTTATCTCACGTCTGTGTAGATTGTCTATGTTATATACTTGTAAATGGTGACTGAGCAAGCGTGCAAATAAAAGGTTTAAACAAAGAAACACTTATTCAATATTCTAAATTCTTCTATCTATAAATGTGTACGTTCAATAGAGTTTTTCAATATTGAATTAATTGACTTAGCGTTTTCCGATTAGACTGCGATATTCGTGGCCAAAGTTATGTGCTTATTAGGGTTCCATACCTCAAAAGGAAAAACGGAACCCTATTATGTCGTATCACTTTGCTGTTGGTAAAGACCCTTTTAATCAGGAACGCGTCAGTTGCGCAGATTTATAGTCTCTTTTAGCCATAAAACAAATTCAGACTTGAATGTCGAAAGCAATCGAAAGATATAACCATTTATATCGCATATTTTCAGATTTCACGAGGGAATCAAAGTGTCAAATCACTTGACGTTATCCTAGTATCATAAAATTGAAACTAGATGCTAGGTCTAAGTTTATTGGTGCCTTGGTGAACTAATTAGAAGAGTAGTAACTTGTAGTTAGTTCGGTACTTGTGCACTTATATACTTAGACTAGCTTGTGCCAGCGGCTTCGCCCGCGTGGGAAGTTTTTCCCGTGTAAATCCCGATCCCGTGGGAATTTTGCAAAATCCTTTCTTAGCGGATGCCTACGTCATAACATCTACCTGCATGCCAAATTTCAGCCCGATCCGTCCAGTGGTTTGAGCTGTGCGTTGATAGATCACTATGTCAGTCAATCAGTCACCTTTGAGTTATATATACAGTCGTGGTCAACTAATTAGGGACACTCTTTGGTTAAACCGAATTGTGAATTTATTTTTTATTTTCCAACGAGTCTAAACCATATTCCATATCTCTTACATGTAAGTATAATTAGTCATTTATGTACCCAATTATACAAACAATAACAACTTATTAAACATTAAACCTCTTTACAGTATAGCTGATAGATTATCGTAGTGCTATTTGTTCAAATAATGCTGGCTGGCCATTTAATTAGGGACACTGAGATATTGCGTTCTATTTTCAAAATTTGAATCTCAATACTTGTTTACTTCTTCTCTTATTGTTTCGTGGTAGTTTTGGCGGCAATCCCGATATTTATTTTAAGTTTTGAAAAATATTTTGAAGAAAAATGGGTAAAAATAAAAGTTGCGATCCAACACTACGAAAAATTATCATGAAGTTTGTTGTCGAGCATGGTTGGCCATACCGAAGGATAGCAGAACATTTAAATTGTTCAAAAACTATGGTATACAATGCAGTGCAACATGTCAGACGCAATACCACAGATTTAAATGTGCCCAGAACAAAAAGATCGAGAAAAACAACTCCGCAAGAAGATAGAATGATAGCCAGGTTAGCTAAGAAAGATCCGTTTCTAGGCTCTATTTTAATGAAACACGAAGTGTTTGGGACAAACGAAAGAGCTGGTGTCTCAGCGAGGACCGTTCGACGACGTCTGGTAGAAGCAGGGTTGTTCGGAAGAGTGGCTCGCAAAGTACCGTTGTTGAAGAAAGAACATAGAAATGCTCGTTTGGCGTTTGCACGTAAATATGGACATTGGACCTACGCCCAATGGCAACATGTGTTATTCTCTGACGAGACCAAGGTTAATTTGATTTCTTCAGATGGAAGGCAATACGTACGGCGTCCAGTAAAAGCGGAAATGAATCCAAGATTCACAAAAAAGCAGGTGAAACATGGCGGTGGAAACATTAAAATGTGGGGTTCATTTTCTGGACGTGGAGTGGGACCTGTGAGGAAAGTTCAGGGTAACTTAGACCAACATCAATACAAGGCAATATTGGAGGAAACGATGCTTCCCTATGCTGAGGAGCATCTCCCTATTATATGGACGTTTCAGCATGATAACGACCCGAAACATACCGCCCGTTCAGTCAAGTCGTTTCTTACCAGTCAGTCAGTATCGGTGCTAGATTGGCCAGCAAATAGCCCGGACCTTAACCCAATCGAGCACCTTTGGCACGAAATCAAGAAAAAAGTAGCCACTTATCGTACCACAACTTTAGATGAACTTAATGAAGCTTTTTGTGAGGCATGGGCAAACATTCCTGTCGAAACATGCCAGAAACTGATAATGTCTATGCCACATCGGTGTCAAGCGGTAATTACTAACAAAGGTTTTGCTACTGGGTACTGATTTTACACGAAATAAAATGGAGCTGTTAAAGATATTATAATACTGCAGATTATTAGTTTTGTTTAACTCTATTTTTCATTATAGTTTACTGTCCTTAATTAAATGTCCAGCTACAGAATTATACCTTAAAATTGAATACATGTTCAACCTTTGATATTAAATACTTTTTTCTATTTATTTATTCTTTTATTTACAGCCATTTAAAGCATAATAATCGGACCAAATTATGCAAATAATAGTTACTGAGAAATCAATAGGGTTTTATATTTGTATGTACATAACCGGTTATTGTTCTTCACTATCTTGCATGTCCCTAATTAGTTGACCACGACTGTATATAGATAAGTTAGTAAGTAATTATTTAAATTGTAGAGAACGTTTTATATAGCATATAATTTAATGAAGTTTATTAGTATGTTTACTTGTATAAACTATCTATATCGATGTGTTACGGAATAACCTTTAACTAAAGGTATAGGACGAAGGTTTTAGGTCTGTGTTGGTCACATAATTCAAACTAGCGTTTCACTCTATCTTTTGAATCTTTATATGTCTGTGTTTTTGGTGGTTGACTAGACGAGTTGTACCCAAATTTTATTTATCAATTTTTTTTAAATTACTTATTAAGTTACGTACGGAACCCTCGGCGTGCGAGTCCAACTTGCACTTGCCTGATTCTTTTTTGTTGTGTTTGGGTATTTTAAAATAATTTTAATTTTATTGTTTACCAGTGAAGAGGAAGGCACCATAAAGTTCACAGCAGCGTCTGTGGGCGGCGAACAATTGTCCGTGGCGCTAGCAGCCCTACGTGCGGTGCGGGCGACGCCGGGCGGAGCGCCGGAGCCCGAGGACAGCGACGACGAGCCGCCGCAGCCCCCGCCGCCCGTCGTCATCTCCGAGGCCGACTTCAGGGAGAAAGGTTACTGTACCCTCACGTTATAGCTGTCTGTGGCTCTAGCAGCCCTACGTGCGGAGCGCCGGAGCCCGAGGACAGCGACGACGAGCCGCCGCAGCCCCCGCCGCCCGTCGTCATCTCCGAGGCCGACTTCAGGGAGAAAGGTTACTGTACCCTCACGTTATAGCTGTCTGTGGCTCTAGCAGCCCTACGTGCGGAGCGCCGGAGCCCGAGGACAGCGACGACGAGCCGCCGCAGCCCCCGCCGCCCGTCGTCATCTCCGAGGCCGACTTCAGGGAGAAAGGTTACTGTACCCTCATGTTATAGCTGTCTGTGGCTCTAGCAGCCCTACGTGCGGAGCGCCGGAGCCCGAGGACAGCGACGACGAGCCGCCGCAGCCCCCGCCGCCCGTCGTCATCTCCGAGGCCGACTTCAGGGAGAAAGGTTACTGTACCCTCACGTTATAGCTGTCTGTGGCTCTAGCAGCCCTACGTGCGGAGCGCCGGAGCCCGAGGACAGCGACGACGAGCCGCCGCAGCCCCCGCCGCCCGTCGTCATCTCCGAGGCCGACTTCAGGGAGAAAGGTTACTGTACCCTCACGTTATAGCTGTCTGTGGCTCTAGCAGCCCTACGTGCGGAGCGCCGGAGCCCGAGGACAGCGACGACGAGCCGCCGCAGCCCCCGCCGCCCGTCGTCATCTCCGAGGCCGACTTCAGGGAGAAAGGTTACTGTACCCTCACGTTATAGCTGTCTGTGGCTCTAGCAGCCCTACGTGCGGAGCGCCGGAGCCCGAGGACAGCGACGACGAGCCGCCGCAGCCCCCGCCGCCCGTCGTCATCTCCGAGGCCGACTTCAGGGAGAAAGGTTACTGTACCCTCATGTTATAGCTGTCTGTGGCTCTAGCAGCCCTACGTGCGGAGCGCCGGAGCCCGAGGACAGCGACGACGAGCCGCCGCAGCCCCCGCCGCCCGTCGTCATCTCCGAGGCCGACTTCAGGGAGAAAGGTTACTGTACCCTCATGTTATAGCTGTCTGTGGCTCTAGCAGCCCTACGTGCGGAGCGCCGGAGCCCGAGGACAGCGACGACGAGCCGCCGCAGCCCCCGCCGCCCGTCGTCATCTCCGAGGCCGACTTCAGGGAGAAAGGTTACTGTACCCTCATGTTATAGCTGTCTGTGGCTCTAGCAGCCCTACGTGCGGAGCGCCGGAGCCCGAGGACAGCGACGACGAGCCGCCGCAGCCCCCGCCGCCCGTCGTCATCTCCGAGGCCGACTTCAGGGAGAAAGGTTACTGTACCCTCATGTTATAGCTGTCTGTGGCTCTAGCAGCCCTACGTGCGGAGCGCCGGAGCCCGAGGACAGCGACGACGAGCCGCCGCAGCCCCCGCCGCCCGTCGTCATCTCCGAGGCCGACTTCAGGGAGAAAGGTTACTGTACCCTCATGTTATAGCTGTCTGTGGCTCTAGCAGCCCTACGTGCGGAGCGCCGGAGCCCGAGGACAGCGACGACGAGCCGCCGCAGCCCCCGCCGCCCGTCGTCATCTCCGAGGCCGACTTCAGGGAGAAAGGTTACTGTACCCTCATGTTATAGCTGTCTGTGGCTCTAGCAGCCCTACGTGCGGAGCGCCGGAGCCCGAGGACAGCGACGACGAGCCGCCGCAGCCCCCGCCGCCCGTCGTCATCTCCGAGGCCGACTTCAGGGAGAAAGGTTACTGTACCCTCATGTTATAGCTGTCTGTGGCTCTAGCAGCCCTACGTGCGGAGCGCCGGAGCCCGAGGACAGCGACGACGAGCCGCCGCAGCCCCCGCCGCCCGTCGTCATCTCCGAGGCCGACTTCAGGGAGAAAGGTTACTGTACCCTCATGTTATAGCTGTCTGTGGCTCTAGCAGCCCTACGTGCGGAGCGCCGGAGCCCGAGGACAGCGACGACGAGCCGCCGCAGCCCCCGCCGCCCGTCGTCATCTCCGAGGCCGACTTCAGGGAGAAAGGTTACTGTACCCTCATGTTATAGCTGTCTGTGGCTCTAGCAGCCCTACGTGCGGAGCGCCGGAGCCCGAGGACAGCGACGACGAGCCGCCGCAGCCCCCGCCGCCCGTTGTCATCTCCGAGGCCGACTTCAGGGAGAAAGGTTACTGTACCCTCATGTTATAGCTGTCTGTGGCTCTAGCAGCCCTACGTGCGGAGCGCCGGAGCCCGAGGACAGCGACGACGAGCCGCCGCAGCCCCCGCCGCCCGTCGTCATCTCCGAGGCCGACTTCAGGGAGAAAGGTTACTGTACCCTCATGTTATAGCTGTCTGTGGCTCTAGCAGCCCTACGTGCGGAGCGCCGGAGCCCGAGGACAGCGACGACGAGCCGCCGCAGCCCCCGCCGCCCGTCGTCATCTCCGAGGCCGACTTCAGGGAGAAAGGTTACTGTACCCTCATGTTATAGCTGTCTGTGGCTCTAGCAGCCCTACGTGCGGAGCGCCGGAGCCCGAGGACAGCGACGACGAGCCGCCGCAGCCCCCGCCGCCCGTCGTCATCTCCGAGGCCGACTTCAGGGAGAAAGGTTACTGTACCCTCATGTTATAGCTGTCTGTGGCTCTAGCAGCCCTACGTGCGGAGCGCCGGAGCCCGAGGACAGCGACGACGAGCCGCCGCAGCCCCCGCCGCCCGTCGTCATCTCCGAGGCCGACTTCAGGGAGAAAGGTTACTGTACCCTCATGTTATAGCTGTCTGTGGCTCTAGCAGCCCTACGTGCGGAGCGCCGGAGCCCGAGGACAGCGACGACGAGCCGCCGCAGCCCCCGCCGCCCGTCGTCATCTCCGAGGCCGACTTCAGGGAGAAAGGTTACTGTACCCTCATGTTATAGCTGTCTGTGGCTCTAGCAGCCCTACGTGCGGAGCGCCGGAGCCCGAGGACAGCGACGACGAGCCGCCGCAGCCCCCGCCGCCCGTCGTCATCTCCGAGGCCGACTTCAGGGAGAAAGGTTACTGTACCCTCATGTTATAGCTGTCTGTGGCTCTAGCAGCCCTACGTGCGGAGCGCCGGAGCCCGAGGACAGCGACGACGAGCCGCCGCAGCCCCCGCCGCCCGTCGTCATCTCCGAGGCCGACTTCAGGGAGAAAGGTTACTGTACCCTCATGTTATAGCTGTCTGTGGCTCTAGCAGCCCTACGTGCGGAGCGCCGGAGCCCGAGGACAGCGACGACGAGCCGCCGCAGCCCCCGCCGCCCGTCGTCATCTCCGAGGCCGACTTCAGGGAGAAAGGTTACTGTACCCTCATGTTATAGCTGTCTGTGGCTCTAGCAGCCCTACGTGCGGAGCGCCGGAGCCCGAGGACAGCGACGACGAGCCGCCGCAGCCCCCGCCGCCCGTCGTCATCTCCGAGGCCGACTTCAGGGAGAAAGGTTACTGTACCCTCACGTTATAGCTGTCTGTGGCTCTAGCAGCCCTACGTGCGGAGCGCCGGAGCCCGAGGACAGCGACGACGAGCCGCCGCAGCCCCCGCCGCCCGTCGTCATCTCCGAGGCCGACTTCAGGGAGAAAGGTTACTGTACCCTCATGTTATAGCTGTCTGTGGCTCTAGCAGCCCTACGTGCGGAGCGCCGGAGCCCGAGGACAGCGACGACGAGCCGCCGCAGCCCCCGCCGCCCGTCGTCATCTCCGAGGCCGACTTCAGGGAGAAAGGTTACTGTACCCTCATGTTATAGCTGTCTGTGGCTCTAGCAGCCCTACGTGCGGAGCGCCGGAGCCCGAGGACAGCGACGACGAGCCGCCGCAGCCCCCGCCGCCCGTCGTCATCTCCGAGGCCGACTTCAGGGAGAAAGGTTACTGTACCCTCATGTTATAGCTGTCTGTGGCTCTAGCAGCCCTACGTGCGGAGCGCCGGAGCCCGAGGACAGCGACGACGAGCCGCCGCAGCCCCCGCCGCCCGTCGTCATCTCCGAGGCCGACTTCAGGGAGAAAGGTTACTGTACCCTCATGTTATAGCTGTCTGTGGCTCTAGCAGCCCTACGTGCGGAGCGCCGGAGCCCGAGGACAGCGACGACGAGCCGCCGCAGCCCCCGCCGCCCGTCGTCATCTCCGAGGCCGACTTCAGGGAGAAAGGTTACTGTACCCTCATGTTATAGCTGTCTGTGGCTCTAGCAGCCCTACGTGCGGAGCGCCGGAGCCCGAGGACAGCGACGACGAGCCGCCGCAGCCCCCGCCGCCCGTCGTCATCTCCGAGGCCGACTTCAGGGAGAAAGGTTACTGTACCCTCATGTTATAGCTGTCTGTGGCTCTAGCAGCCCTACGTGCGGAGCGCCGGAGCCCGAGGACAGCGACGACGAGCCGCCGCAGCCCCCGCCGCCCGTCGTCATCTCCGAGGCCGACTTCAGGGAGAAAGGTTACTGTACCCTCACGTTATAGCTGTCTGTGGCTCTAGCAGCCCTACGTGCGGAGCGCCGGAGCCCGAGGACAGCGACGACGAGCCGCCGCAGCCCCCGCCGCCCGTCGTCATCTCCGAGGCCGACTTCAGGGAGAAAGGTTACTGTACCCTCATGTTATAGCTGTCTGTGGCTCTAGCAGCCCTACGTGCGGAGCGCCGGAGCCCGAGGACAGCGACGACGAGCCGCCGCAGCCCCCGCCGCCCGTCGTCATCTCCGAGGCCGACTTCAGGGAGAAAGGTTACTGTACCCTCATGTTATAGCTGTCTGTGGCTCTAGCAGCCCTACGTGCGGAGCGCCGGAGCCCGAGGACAGCGACGACGAGCCGCCGCAGCCCCCGCCGCCCGTCGTCATCTCCGAGGCCGACTTCAGGGAGAAAGGTTACTGTACCCTCATGTTATAGCTGTCTGTGGCTCTAGCAGCCCTACGTGCGGAGCGCCGGAGCCCGAGGACAGCGACGACGAGCCGCCGCAGCCCCCGCCGCCCGTCGTCATCTCCGAGGCCGACTTCAGGGAGAAAGGTTACTGTACCCTCATGTTATAGCTGTCTGTGGCTCTAGCAGCCCTACGTGCGGAGCGCCGGAGCCCGAGGACAGCGACGACGAGCCGCCGCAGCCCCCGCCGCCCGTCGTCATCTCCGAGGCCGACTTCAGGGAGAAAGGTTACTGTACCCTCATGTTATAGCTGTCTGTGGCTCTAGCAGCCCTACGTGCGGAGCGCCGGAGCCCGAGGACAGCGACGACGAGCCGCCGCAGCCCCCGCCGCCCGTCGTCATCTCCGAGGCCGACTTCAGGGAGAAAGGTTACTGTACCCTCATGTTATAGCTGTCTGTGGCTCTAGCAGCCCTACGTGCGGAGCGCCGGAGCCCGAGGACAGCGACGACGAGCCGCCGCAGCCCCCGCCGCCCGTCGTCATCTCCGAGGCCGACTTCAGGGAGAAAGGTTACTGTACCCTCATGTTATAGCTGTCTGTGGCTCTAGCAGCCCTACGTGCGGATCTCACGTGACTTCAGATTTTTGTTCCTAGGACAAGCCGGTTTCTTCACAATGTTTTCCTTCACCGATTTGAAAGCAGTAATGATAATATAAATTACACAAAGTCACCTGCTGAGGACGATGATAAAACCATTTATTTGGTACAACAAAAGACACAAAATACATTTAAAATAAGACACAGTTGGTCTTAACGTAAAAAAAAAAGAAGAAAATAAAACATGCAACAGAAATAAACATTGATAATACGACTGCAGGAACCCAGCAGAATATTAGCGCCAGGTATTTACAACCTCTTCGGGGATCGCGTGCTGATCTCCGGCCACCTCCGGGCGGGTTTGTGGACGGCGAGCAGGGGTAGCTCGCCGTCCGGTAAGGACCAGGCCCGGCGAGACATAAAACTGCTACCTCTTTTATTCTTCTTTTTTCCCGGTGTCCTAAAGACAGTGACGAATTCGGAATTTCAACCTTCCTTAACTATAGTGTCTAACTGTTCTTTCTGACGTTTTAATAGTCTGCGTAAAACGGTATTTGGTCCTGGCATTGTAATCAAGGTAACAAAAAATAAATTTAAAACAACAACTCGTAACAAAAACAAAGGGTAGGTACAACTTTCGTTTACGCAATGTATTCGGGAGCAAATAGAACGAGAACTACTGACGCACCAATCGCGCGCTCGGAGCGGCGCTACGTCATACCCGCGTCCCACTGACAACCCTGACACCTAAAAATCGACTTCTGCGCATTGAACGACTCTTGCCAAGTTATTTGGCGACAACTATAACTAGGTAAATTAAAAATCTACCAACTAAAAAGAGTGAAATAAAACTTTTTACCAAAAAAAATTTTTTTTTTTAATATCGATCGCTGACTTCACACTGCCGGCGAGTACCCACTTCACTAGTTCCGTCGCTGAGCGACAAGAGCTGTCAAAAACTTTTTTCCAAAAAATTTAACCGACTTCCAAAAAACACTGCAAAGTGAAAAATAACTTTAATTTCGGAAGTCGGTGCCAAAAACGAAAATACAAAACTAAAGACATTCACTACCGAAATTAGTTATTTTTCACTTTGCAGTGTTTTTTGGAAGTCGGTTAAATTATTTGGAAAAAGTTTTTGACAGCTCTTGTCGCTCAGCGACGGAACTAGTGAAGTGGGTACTCGCCGGCAGTGTGAAGTCAGCGATCGATATTAATATAAATGCATCTCTCTTGTATACACAAAAAGCATATCAGTGAGGGGTATAGAATCAAAGGCAGCTATATCCACACTTTGGTCTGTTTTAAACTATGAACGTCATTTTATCCTTTGACCAATTTTATTTATGATATGAATATCTTTTCTTATCAAAAGTAGCTAAATCCTATAGAAAATCCGCGTCAAAAAACTGCATTAGAATCAAAGATAGCTATATCCCTATTGTTGAGAAACAAATACAGCTTAAGGTCGCGGCTGACCAATCGGAGCGATCTATTTTACGTTTTTCAATGTGGCGTTTTTATTTAAATTTTGTGGTATTTTGGACAATTTTATTAACAAAAATTCGTTAAAAGTAAAGCTAAAAGTGATATGGAAGTGCCAGTAACAGAAGCTATACACGAGAGGGGACGAAAACGCCAGAAGAAAGAGCCGGAGAAATGGAAGGCAAACAGGGCGAAAATTGAAAGGCAAGTCTGTACTAGTGATGTGCGCATTGTAATGCAAATTCGATAAAATTTTTGTTACGGCTCAAACATTTTAATTTATTTTCAATTTTTTCATAAGTACTCGTCGTATTCGTTGCCTGGTAGAATTATTGCTCCCAGGACTAATTGCCGAAAAGGAAAAAAAACAGAAATGATACGACTGTCTACAATTTCAAAAGGCATAGATGTAAAACCACTAAAGCTCAGAGATGTGAGAAATCTACTACAAAAGCACTATGGTGAAGACTGGAAGGAGTTACCTAATTTGGTATACTACAAGAATGTTTTATTTAACGTAGACGAAGAAGAATTACAGCTATTAGAAGAGAACGGAGAAAATGAAACAAACGACATGGCAGAAGAAACTTGTGAAAGAGTCAAAGAAGATGTTACGCTAAGGATATAACAATAAAATATTTTTTATTGTTATATCCTTAACGTAAGATCTCTCATCATTTAATATCTTTCTGCCTATTACACAATTTACAGACTAATAAAGTTGATTTTTCATATTTTATTTTCATTTTTGGTTTTAATACATACTCTTGCTGTCGCATTTATATTAGCCAAACGTACATGGAAATAAAATTAAATAATATTTCTTGTTTCATTCATCATACCTGTACTGTTAGCAACCGCACAGTGGACCTCGACCCAGATATAATTTTGTTAATTTTGTTAATTTATTAAATCTCGTACCATCACGTACGAGAGTGCGTAAAAACTCTGGCAGTTCGGGTCGAGCGGGCACAACAGTTTAACAGTCGTAACAGTAATTTTAACAGTCTACAACAGTTTTATAACATTGTACTTAGAATATAATAATTTTAAAGAGAAATGAAGAGGCGATGAATATGCAATTCGATCTCTTATCGCAACATCTTAACATGACAGATGACTATTTACGGAAATTGGGTAAGGCTGTTGAAGCTAACGAAGCCATGGACTACTTCAGCATCATGGCAGTGACCACAGCAGTAATTTTATCTAAATTGCGTCACATCCAACAAATGCTGTTAGACACAGCTATCAATATTCACCATGGTCATGTGGATACCAGACTTTTGCCACAAGGCCAGCTTTTCCAGGAGATCAGCATAATCTCGGGACAATTACCACCACATTTATCTATTCCCGTTGACAATGTTCAAGCTCAATTAGCCGACATATATAAACTACTAGAGGTTAAGTCTAGATTAGTAGATAAATATTTTATCATAGAAATTACATTGCCATTAACAGGCGACAATCAGTTCACTATATACCGAACAGTTCCTATACCGATGATTACAAACAACCAACAGTCGCTTGTCATCAAAACAAGCTCAGAATATGTTGCAGTCAATATACGGCAAGAGACATATATGCAACTAACGAGCAAGGATCTCGAACACTGCATTAAAATTGAACCTAGTACCCATATTTGTTCATTAAATAAACCAACACTTAATCTAAGAAATCATCAAATTCCGTGCGAAATTGGTTCAATAACAAACATTAAATTAGCAAGATGTGTCTACGCATCCGTAGGCTGCAATAACAAATGGGTACCACTTCAAAGGCCTAACACGTGGCTCTATGTCTGCTGCAACGAGTGTCAGTTACAAGTTATCTGCGAAGGTCGTATGACTTCTAAAGCTATAAATTCAACAGGAATTTTAGAAGCCAAGGCAGGATGTATCATCAGAAACAGTGAAGAAACATATTATACACAAGTGTATTATTCTAACAACATGTATGTCAACCCGGAAGTACCACTGATAGATCTGGAGGACATCAACAATCTGACATCGGTTCAGCCGATTGATATATCAACTGGACAAATCAATACGCAATTTGTGAGATCGGATTATGAGAAACTTCATAATTCCTTGAAGGAGTTGGAAGATCAAACTGAACAGGTGGAAATGTCGCAACATGATGTACACCAATATATCGTCTCTTATACAACGATGGGACTTCTGATCTTATCAGCATTCGTCGCGGGAGGAGTCTACGTCTACTGGAAACGTAGCAGCAGTGTCACCGTCGGCATCAGCGCCGCCCCAACTAGACTACCACCACCGAAACCACCGAGGGCTGCATCATCTAACGAAAACATAGAAATGTCCACGTTCAGAAATGATACATATGCAACACCTCATAACTTTAATTTTTAAATTTACATATTTTTATTACTTTTAGATCTAAGTGTACATTCTTTTTACATTTTTGTTAATTAGATTGGTTTTAATTAACTTTTGTTGTTAGAACGTTATATTTTTTCTGTCTATTAAGTTGACACTATTTATGCCGGCCAAGATGTACGGTTAGCAACCGCACAGTGGACCTCGACCCAGATATAATTTTGTTAATTTATTAAATCTCGTACCATCACGTACGAGAGTGCGTAAAAACTCTGGCAGTTCGGGTCGAGCGGGCACAACAGTTTAACAGTCGTAACAGTCAACAGTAATTTTAACAGTCTACAACAGTTTTATAACATTGTACTTAGAATATAATAATTTATTTTATTAATAATTAATTAAACAGTTTTAAACAGTTAACAGTAACAGTCATTTCCTACTCTCTCTCAACATTAAACAGTAAACAGTATAGGCTTTTGCCCGTACAATACCATTATCCATACCATCCGATGTTCTGATGTCATGCGTACATCACTAGCATCGTGACGTCATCGGTCCAGTGTTCGAATCAAAGGCAGCTATATCCATTATTGTCAGAATCAAAGACAGCTAAATCCAATAGTTGGTATCAAACACAGCTATGTCCAATTGTCCAGCACAATTTATTTAAAATAGCCGTTATATCTTACAAGATATGTGTGTTGGTACACCTGCTTATTTTGTACTAAAGCATCCTGTCAAACAGTCGTGTTTACGGTGTTGCCAAATAAAATAAGTTTTTTTCGTTTTGTGGAAAATAATTTCATACGGTTTTAACTGCCTTTGATACTATACCCCTATTCTATTGTACGTTTCTTGAGCGAGAAATAAGCCACTGGCGGTGGGACAACTGCCTTAGTGTCATTTCCTGTTTGTTTGTAATGATACTGAAGCTGTAATTTGCTGTGAATTGTATTTTGTGCCTTGAGTTGTATTAAAAAAAATATCTATCTATCGTATGTAATATTTTTTGGTAAAAAAATTAAGCACAGATGCTTGGTAATCTAACACTTATTATATGGCATCTCGTTCAACAGTTCGCGAGAAACGCGTGGGTATCCTGAAGCCTCAAGGTTCCCTGGAGAGGGCGCGGGAAGAACGCGCACTCGCCACTCAGGAGGATCAAGTTGTGGTACTTACTGCTCACGTTTTGTAACATTTGGAACTTGTAGATCAATTTAACGACACTATTAACACAGTGGTGGAATAATTGACTGTTGTCCTTTATGTCGCGGGTTCGATTACCACACCAAGACAAATTGGTACGTTGGGGTGTTTGCAAAAACGCGTCGACGATACAGGAGGAAAGTCCTAGTAAGGGGCAAACATTTTTTCCGATTATGTCAGACTCAACGCTTTTTTTCTACAGAAGTTTGAGCGTTATAGACTTTGATATTGTTACGAGCTGGGGTTCGGGATAAAATAATTTACGCCAATTAAACCAAAATTAACACTTTAATTAAATAAACACAAAATAATGCCGTCTGCGTTCCTCTGGGATCTATTTATACCCCGGTCTATGAGTTCTAGAACGTTCTTGTAAAATCAACTCACTGCCTATACTGCCAAAAATGTTCCAGAAGCTACTTGAGATACTCAGTACTGTTACTAGCCGCCAGATGACGTTAGTGTCTCGAACGTATTAGAAGTCGGTTGAAGTTTCTCGATATACTCAGTACTGCTACTCGCCGCCAGGTAGCGTTAGTGTCTCGAACATTTTAGATGTCAGTTGAAGTTTCTCGACGTACTTAGCTAAGCAACTGGCGTAACAATATCAAAGCCTATGTCGGACTTCTCGATCTAATTATCAAATTTAAAGCCTTATAACTTCGTCAACGATAAAAATAAAGAAAAAACATATTTCTTTATTTCTCACTAGGCTTAATAAGTTTTTGTTTCTTAAAGAGAACTAGCAATGCTTCTACCAATCTTGTTCACACCTTCAACTAAGCTAAATATGCTTGTGTCTGAAGTGGGTTCACGGCAATAGTGTAAAGGGTGGGGTTCGAACCCACGACATCTCGATTTCAACATATATTTTTTTTATTTACAAGCAAATAAAAAATTACATACATATTTCTTATTGTCCGTATTCTCATCAGGAGGTGGAATTGCTTGAAGATAAAAGCGAAGACAAGAAAGAAGTTCGCAAGCCGCGCGTCAACATCGCGATGGCCGCCATTATGAGGAAGCAGGAAGAGACTAACAAACAGGTAAACGGGTTACATATCTATCGGTTTTCTATCAGTTACACGTCGGAGAGTGAGCGATGGAATTGCAAAAACTAATTCCTTCAACCCCTTTCCATCATCAGACTACAAGACGTAACTTTGAGAATAGTTTCATTGTGCGTACAGCTAAGGAGTAGACTGCTCTACCGGAATCGGTGTTTCCTGATAGCTGTAACCTAGGGGTCTTTAAGTCAAGAGTGAATAGGTTATTTCTAGACAAGCATGCTTCATCTTCGATCATATCATCACTTACCGTTACTTGAGAAGGTGGTCAAACGTGAGCGTAGCTAAAAAAGAATGGTCCTACTGGTCCCGTATGTGTCCCTGTTGTATTGTCACAAAAATACAGTGAATTTGCAGGTTTTTTCCACTTTGTTCACCTGGGTGATATTACCATGACATATGTAGTGTAGGTGATAAAAGTCCATAAGACGAATGAAGTCGTTTTTGTTCACCTGGGTGAATTAATGCCGAGTTGAAAAAAGACGAGAAATAGATTTATTCAAGTACTGACACATAACAACTACAATATAAACTTCCAACATCAAGACACCTGTGGTATCACCCAGGAGACCAAAGTGGGATAAACCAATTTGTGACTTGGTGTAGTGAAAACATTCGTATTAAAACCTCCGTATCAATACCATTTTCAGGTGAAATTCGTAACACCACCGCCAACCCCGGACTCGGTTACAGACGCAACGGAATCCAAAGAAGAAAAGGAGAAACCTAAAGTAATACAGCCGAAAGCTATGAAGTCCTTAGCGAACCTGCCTGTTGGGCGAAAGACCGGCGGGATCCTCTCTCTCAAGGACAAATCTGCAGGGTACCCCCACCTGGTACTCAACACGGAGCCCGAACCAACCAAGAAGACAGAAAAAGATGAGAAGAAAGATATCAAACCAAGTCAGTCAAGTCAGAACTCACAGACTTACCAGCAGAAGAGACAGGATCACCCTCCGTCTCCTAATTGGAATCCAATCCAAAACACATACCCAGACACGCCTAGAATGAACTTCCAAAAGAACTATGGCATACAGAACGCAGGCTTAAGCTACAACCCAAGCTACCCTGCGCCTAATGTCAACAATCAAGGCATAAGATTACCCGTAGTAAACCCCAAAGAGATTGATGTGAGAACCGCAGCGCTACAGAAGCAAAATTCTCGACAGGAACTGTTCCAAGACGGCCAGAAGTTCAACCAAAATTACCAAATGTCAGGCGATAAGAAAAACTTCTTGAACGATCTACCTCCACGATTTGCCAATCAGTACAGATACTGGCAGACCGCTCAAGAAAATCAATTTAATGATAACAAATTTAGAGATGAAAGCTGCAAACCTAATAATACGCTGTTTAACGCTCAGCAACCAAGGAGTTGGAATACACAACCGCCTCAGCAACCGCCGGACGGTTACCAACAACCGATGTGGTGGAAACCGGAGCAACCGAACAACTTTAACGCAAATTTCCAACAGGCTCCGATACAACCCAACTTCTACTCTCCACATACGAATTTACCGAACCCTTATCAAAATCTATCGTATAACCAGTTACAGAATAATGTGCCGCAGAACAAACCTGAAGGTTTCAATCAGTCGGGCTACTTGCAGTCTGCTATAGGACAGCCACAGTTACAGTCCTTACAGAATCTAGTAACATCACCTAACTTTAACTCGTCACTGAACAGTTTCTCCTACGCTCCCACAGTTAACTATGACTCTTCGATGTACCCGCAGTTTAACAATAAACTAAGTTACCAGCCATTACACATGAAGATGGTAGATAAGCCGTTAAGCTATCAGGGTAACAAGGATCTCATGGATATGAACCCGTTGAACTTTGGAAGCAACGCGCTCGATATGCAGCAAAGGAATATGAATATGAACTTTAATGAGCCGATTGCTAATGATATTGGGAATATGAAGACTATGGATCAAGTTGGGGTGAGTTGTTTATTTTTATTTTTACCGACTTTATGCAAATGACTCTAGTCGCCAAGAGATACTAAAAATAGGTACTGATAAACTATGTTAGTAGCAATAAATCGCATTTTAATCAACGTGTTGTTATAGGAACCCTAAGCTAGTATTAAAATAGTGCAGTCAAACTTATCAGCATTAATACACGTACTCTGTTATATGCTAGAACATTTCAATCGAGTGTTCAAGGAAAGTATGTGCAAATAAAAAATCTATGAGATTTTGCTTTAGCTATTCGTAACGAGTCGTCAGTAACTTGCGTGTGCGTCGCTGCGTCGGTACTGAGCACATCTGCTATACTTCCGGATGCCGACGTATATAGCTTTCAAGCCATCATCAGAAAAAGAATAGGAGGGCTGATGAGCAGTGAGAGGCAGTTCCAAGACTTATCTGAAGGCAATTACTGAAAAATTGAAAAGGTTCATATGGAAACAATAAATAAATAAATCTTTATTGAATTAAAGCCTTAAAAACTATTACATTGGTATAGTAGAAGTACATACATTCAGAGGCTTATACTAGGTAGCAATACAATGAAACCCTGAGCCCTAAACTATATTGTATTGGCTGATAAAAATAAATTAAAAACTGACATAGTTTAAGGTACTTTTCTTTCAGTACAACATTTTTATCTAGCGACTAAAATTTTGTACTTACGTTGCTGTAGACTGAATCACCATATGCACTAACAACCTGTATATTATGTTGTGTAGAGCGGCGAGGGTGCGAGCAATGCGACGCCGGGCAGCACGTACTCGTTGTTCAGCGGAGCCCCCGACACCAGCGCCTGGGGCTCCGCCACGCACCGCCAGCCACCGGTAACTAAACCCTTTTTAAAGAATCTTTAACTTAAATCAATCAATATGGCTTATCCAAATGTCCTTACTTTAGTATTGTTCATCAAATCGTTCGAGCTCTTTAAATTTCTAAGTTGAGCTACGCGGTATATGAAAAATGCTTACATTTGGATGGGTCTACTCAAATATGTGTGTTTCTTTCCTCAAAAGAGCACCACAGACATAAATCTTCATGGTTGACGACGAGTTGCAAGTCTATCGGTTTTCTATCGGTTACATTTCGGGGAGTGTCCGATGGAATTACACAATCTAATTCCGCCAAGCCCGTTTCATCATCGGACTACGAGACAAACGGCGAAGCGCCATCGTTACATGGTATCCACCATGTGACAATGACGCTTCGCCGTCCCACCCATACGAACAAAACGTTTTGGGAATACCTTCATTGTGCGTACGGCTAAGGAGTGGAATTCCTTGCCGGAGTCTGTGTTTCCCGATAGCTATAACCTCGGAGTCTTTAAGTCAAGAGTGATGGTGATCAAACGCGAACATATTTTCAATAAAAAAAAATATTAGAACGGAATATTAGTCCCTACTAACATAAAAAATATTGGCCAAGTTTGAGTCAGACTCGCCCATGAAGGGTTCCGTAGTTGTAGTCCGATGATGGAACGGGCTCGATATGTTACGATGGTCACGCATTTATAACTACGGCAAGCGTTGCTGTACCTTTTAGAACGGGCTCATACATAACATAAAAAAATCGACCCGTGTGACTGTTATTTTTTTTTATATCAAATAACAACTCATGTTTGGTTGTTACATTTTACGTGATATAAAAATATCTGTCTCGTCTAGTATAAACTTAGGACAAAAAATGATGTGTTAAAGTTTTATTTAATAACCAAATTGCGAAATAAATATCACCTATCTTTTACCTCATCTATCTTTATTTTTTTTTTCGGTGGGAAAATCATCAAATGACTCTCTGAGTGAAGCAGTCAGTAGAAGTCAGTGTAGAAGTGTCAGACTTCTACTGACTAAAACCCATCCTGCTCCTTCAGTTGCCTGTTTGGTCCGGGGCCGTGGTATTTCGTTAGAACATTTCCGTAACCCCAGAAACGAATGGCCCTAGCCAGTCGATGGTGCTGACGGCTCTTTGAGGAGCGTGGTCAATCTTAAATTGGATCGTTTTTTTTCTAGTCGCTATGGTCGGGGCCGGGTCCCTCTCCGTTGGAGCGCCTGTTAGAGCAACAGAAGCAAATGAAGCCTCCTCAGTGACCTCCGCAGGCCCTCACAGGCAAGCGGCGCCTGCGAAAGTTCCACCTCCGGTTCCACGAGGCTATCCAGTAATACTCCCTACCATACTTTCGTCACTGTGATTTAGCATGGTTATAACGGTCATTGCTTACATTTCTTAACAGAGCTTAGCATTGTTAATCTCGAAAAAATATAGACTACTAGCTTCCGCCCGCGACTTCGTCCCCGTGGAAAAAAAAATCCCCCGTTTTTGAAACATTCTTCATTACTGCTCCGCTCCCATTGGTGTTAGCGTGATGATATATAGCCTATAGCCTTCCTCGATAAATGGGCTATCTAACACTGAAAGAATTTTTCAAATCAGAACGGTAGTTCCTGAGATTAGCGCGTTCAAGCAAACAAACAAACAAACAAACAAACAAACAAACAAACAAACTCTTCAGCTTTATAATATTAGTATAGATTTTATCCAGTTTTTATATATAAACAAATAGGTGTTCAGTAGAGATAATTATTAGGAAAAGAGCAATGACCTTTGTTGCTATGTTAAATGGAAGGATATTACGGATACAAACATTTTGACTATGGCCGTTGTACGGTCTTCTATATTTGCTCAGTTTTATTTATTATGACTGAAAAGCAAGAAAAATTCGATTTCTTACGCATCTAAAATATATTGAATGATTATATCTCAGTCCAGGACAATGGAAAAATTATCAATTCTCATAAAATTATTCCTATTAACATTTTAAAAGACGTAAACAGGAATTAGGTTTTTGAGACTTAATGTTGAGATTCCCAATGCGTAGTCTTATTTTAAAAATTCTCCTTGATGAATGTCTGAATAATAATAAAATGCTGTTGTATAAAATTGTATAAATGTAAACAGTTATGTAAAGGCGATGTCGCCAATGGCGGTACTTGCATAGTATTTTTATTCAAGCACTATTCAGTAAATCTGAAATCTTGTGTTGCTTAAAAATCTATTTTACAAATCTAGAAGTCGACTGGTTTATGATGTATTTTATATTTATGTTGTATCAATACTTATACTGATTGAAAAATGAACTGATTGTGATTAGTCTTTGCCGTAACCGAATGACTGACTGATATTATAATGAAATGTCTTTTTCTGGTTGACAATTATTTTTCGAATAAAATTTATCGCAAAATTGTTAAAACATATTGTCAAACGATCAAGCTCTGATTGGCTGTATGAATTTTCAACAGCCAATCACATCATTCAAATCGCATTTAATTTGTGACATTGCGATTTTTTTTTACAGAAATCCTGGTTAGCTTTTTACTTTATTTATATTAGATACTAAATGGTTCGGGTACGGGTACTTTCAGTAATAGGTCGGGTTTCTTTCTTACACAAAAATACTAAGAGAGTGCGGCCATTGACGGATGTGAATAAAAAAATAATCTTATTCTTGTACACTTGCATATTTTTGTATATTAACTGTCGTATGTTGCGTCGCGTGAAAGATTGCAAAAGTTTTCGATTATAAATGTCGAACTGCACAAACGTGATTTTTTTTGTTTATTATGCAATTTCCAAACTGAATTGAATGTTTTTTTCTTTTGATTATTGTTGATTGTTTATAACTCGTTATTCTAAATTCAAAATTATATGAATTCTGTTTGTTCATCGTTTTAACATGATTGTGTAGTTTGTGGATAGTTCGACATTTACAAAGGATTTATTTTAAGCATGATTTTGTTGTGATTTTAAGTGAAAGTAAATTGAAGTAATCTTTGTGAAACAATATTTTGTAATAAAGATATTTTTGTTATTACAAAAATTATTTGTTCTTGTTTTTTTACCCTAAATTAGGCTTACATACAATTTAAATCTCAAATTAATTTCCAGATTATTTCATGTGAATTCTCTTCCATTTATAAGTTAACCCTTTTATTGCTTAGCCTTAGCCTTTTTGCTAATATGTTGACTTAGACTTCCAGTATAACCGGATGCAGTCGAGTACTAGTGTTTTATATGGAGGGACTGCCTGACCTCCACAAGTCAATAGCTCGGTAACACGATACCTCCTTGCAAGTCGTATCAGATTTTCTGGCTACACTACGTGTAACGACTGTGAAAGATGTTCAAATGCATGCCGGAACTAACAGCTTTCTGGCACGGAGGAATACAACACCAAATCGAATTTCAATTGATGGACCACTATACAACGTGTAACGGAAACCCCATATCTATCCAAAAGGACTGAAGACAACATCTGGTATGGAGTCTCTATGCAAAATTTCAGCTCAAAATAAGTGACTCACAGAATTGGCACTAAATTATCGGTTTCATATGTTTCTTGAATACCAATAATGACAAACGTGTCACATCACTATGAGGGTCATCACTTTCCACGTCACTTGCCAATAAAACGATAATTCTCTTCGTTCTTCTTAATTTGAAAAATTCAGTCTCTGGTATCAATGTATTGAAATTTCTAATAAGTTCCACACATCTAGACATAGGATTACAAAACCCTTGCTATATCGTTTGTTATCATCCAAAGAAGCCGTGCACTTGGTATGTATATACCCTTTAAATTACACATTGTATAGCGAACGTCTAAATACTCGAACGTTCATAACATCGAATGGTTCATAAATCGAACATTCAATATGTCGTACACTCAATACATCGAGTGATCAAAATATCGAATGTTTCTTTGATCGAACGTTCAACGTATCGCATATTCATTATATCGAAATATCAATATAAGATCTCGGGTTTGAGATCTATTTCTGTCAATTATTAGGTAAGATTGAATTTGTCGAAAAAAATATTATAAGCTCTAGATTAATAAATATTTTACGGAATATTCAATATGAAAGATATGGCAACGCAATCGTTCACTTGTTGATTATTACTTAAAACTTAAGACCTCATACGGGAAAACTGTTTCAAGAAGTACTGCCTTATTTTTTTAAAACTAACGATTAATTATCTTTACAGGTTTATCACCTAATGCGAAAATGTAGTCAAATTTATTATTAAAAACTACGGCCAAACAATAAAAATGTAACAGCTTTTCCTTGTACTTATTAATATGTGTGTGTGAACTGAGGGACCACACTGGGAATTCGCGAAATGAAAATCCTAGGATTTAGTAGTAGACTTAAAACAATTGTAGAATGAATCTGGGAATTTGTAAGCAAATATATTAAAAACTATGACCCATAAAGTGTGGTCCCTCAGTTCTCACAGACGATCAGCCAGATCTCGGAAAGTATCTTTAAAAAGAAGGTTTTGTGAATACAGACATTTAGTAAAGAATTTGTAAAGATATTTACTAAATAACAGACCACAAAGCATTAAAGATAAAAAAATATATAACGACTGAACTGTGGTCCCTCAGTCTACATAACAAAGATAAATATTTTAGTGAATATTACTGAATAAATTAATAAAACCGTTCTTTTTGTACATAAAGTTTTAGTAAAAGTCTTAAAACATTTTGTAAATAAGAAATGGAGCAATAATATCGAAGCATTTTGAAAATAGCGATGATTAAAACTGGTCCCTCAATCCTCTCCACTAACATATGTGCGTGTGCTAGCTGCTAGACGAGAGGAATATCAGAAAGTCTAGTGTACTTAACTTTTAGTAATAAGTTTCTACTAAATAATAGGTATCTAAAATTATGTACTTTATACCTCTCAGCTGAGATAATATTATTTTTTTAATCCTATGAAAATAGATATAGCAGTGTGACCACACAATAAAACAAAAGGTATACAGTACTGTTATACTTTATTTAATACTAGCTTTTGCCCGCGACTCCGTCCGCGTGGAATAGTTACTTTGGGCTAACGTTAAATTTAACCCCGATTTTGAAGCATTCTTCATTGGCGCTCCGCTCCTATTGGCCTTAGCGTAATGATATATAGCCTTATAGCATTTCTCTATAAATTGACTATTTAATTAAAAAATATTTTTTCGATTCGAACCAGTAGTTCCTGAGATTATCGCGTTCAAACAAACAAACAAACTCTTCAGCCTTATATAGTATAGATAGCTGTTGCCCGCGACTTCGTCCACGTTCCCGTCGTTTTTCGTAAAAAAAAAGTAGCCTATGTCCTTCCTCACGGTTCAGTGATTTTGATGTAACAGACAGATTAACTTTCGTAATTTAGTAGGGAAATATAATATGTCAATCTATAATACTGTTGAAAAATATCGCAATACCAAACCGCACAATATTATTGTTAATATCTGTGCCCGCGACTCCGTCAGCGTGTAACTCCTTGTGTGTTATTAAGTTAATGTATTGGTAATATTGTTTAGATCACGTTTACATGAGGCTTAAGTACCTATAGAACGAAAATACTTCAGCGCAAAGCTTCCGGGTAAACTATGTTGAAAGTTGACCCGTCCGGCACGTTAACATAAAGAGTTTTAGAACTGCTAACCCGAGAAAGAGTGACGTACAACAGTGAACATGCGAGAAACAACTGACACCGAGATCTACTCCAGCAACACGAAAAGTCTGCCCTTGAGCCTTATTAATTGTCATTGCATAACACACCGATACTGGGAATTGCGTTCTTTTAAATTGGAATGGAAAATTATTTGGTACTAGCTTTTGCCCGCGACTTCGTCCGCGTGGAATAGTTACTTTGGGCTAAAGTTAAATTTAACCCCGATTTTGAAGCATTATTCATTGGTGCTCCGCTCCTATTGGCCTTAGCGTAATGATATATAGCCTATAGCCTTTCTCTATAAATTTACTATTTAATTAAAAATATTTTTTCAATTCGAACCAGTAGTTCTTGAGATTATCGCGTTCAAACAAACAAACAAACTCTTCAGCCTTATATTATTAGCATAGATAGCTGTTGCCCGCGACTTCGTCCACGTTTCCGTCGTTTTTCGTAAAAAAAAGTAGCCTATGTCCTTCCTCACGGTTCAGTGATTTTGATGTAACACACACATTAACTTTCGTAATTTAGTAGGGAAATATAATATGTCAATCTATAATACTGTTGAAAAATATCGCAATACCGAACCGCACAATATTATTGTTAATAGCTGTGCCCGCGACTCCGTCAGCGTGTAACTCCTTGTGTGTTATTAAGTTAATGTATTGGTAATATTGTTTAGATCACGTTCACATGAGGCTTAAATACCTATAGAACGACAATACTTCAGCGCAAAGCTTCCAGGTAAACTATGTTGAAAGTTGACCCGTCCGGCACGTGAACATAAAGATTTCTAGAACTGCTAACCAGGGAAAGAGCGACGTACAACTGACCATGCGAGAAACAACTGACACCGAGATCTACTCCAGCAACACGAAAAGTCTGCCCTTGAGCCTTATTAATTGTCATTGCATAACACACCGATACTGGGAATCGCGTTCTTTTAAATTGGAATGGAAAATTATTTGGTATTATGGGAATTAAGGGAATAAAGACGGTTTCTCCTGCACCGCAACCTGTTAAAATTTGAGCCTCGATTATATTTTGTTGCAACTGGGTTACTTTTAGCCGAGTTCCATTGCAAAGTTGTGGTGGTTTTAAATTTCGGAGCAGAATAATAATCAGAAAGCTTCGAACTGCTAAGCTATCGGGAGTTACACGTGTTATTGTGAGTCAACCATAAAAGATAGATATATGCTGTTGTGGGATATTTTTTATATAATTTTAAGGAGAACATTTCCGTCATAAATGATTTCTGTGTAGCTTTAACTATTAAGGTTGCACACGCGACGGAAGCTTAAAAATGGAGTAACTTCTCCCGTTTTCCCAACATTTCCCTTCACTGCTCTGCTCCTATTGATTGTAGCGTGATGAAAAGTATACTATAACCTGCTCTAGAGTATGAATATTAATTGTACCAAGTTTCGTTAAAATCCGTCGAGTAGTTTTTGTTTCTATAACGGTTATACAGACAGACAGACAGACAGACAGACAGACAAAAATTTTACTGATTGCATTTTTGGTATCAGTATCGATCCCTAATCACCCCCTGATAGTTATTTTGTAAATATATTTTATGTACAGAATTGACCTCTCTACAGATTTATTATAAGTATAGATATCATTATTTAGACGAAACGAAAACAAGGTTGTACGGTTAATTTAATGCTATATTACATGGCTTTTGTGTAATTAGTAAAAAGTAGATTACAAAATTAACTAATCACTTATTATAATACTTTTGTCAGTACTTACAATAATTTTGAAATAATGATCATCATAGCAAAAGAAGCTCGTTCAGAAAACAGTGCTATCTGTAGATAAAGGAAGATTATGTAGTCCTAGTTTTTTTATAGCATTTAATTATTTTTTAGTTACTCGTATCTTTAAATAACTAAGTTGATGATTAGCAAGCTGTTTCCGAACGCAAACTTGAAGTAACATTAAATTACCCTCTTTTTTAAATTTATGTTTAATGTGTATCAGTTCAGTGGTTTTTAACGTACGCATAGTGTTTATGATGATAAATAAAACAGGAAATTTAATATGTACTGTATACATACGTACTAAATACTTATGTCGAGAAAGTTTAATTAATGCCTTTATTTAGCAGAGCCGACCGTTCTCGTATAGTATCTCTTTGCAAACCGTACGGACTCTTCGGTCATCATAACTAATATAGGGCAAAAAACGCTACTGATCCAAGCAGTTTTACATTTGAATTAATTTCTAAAAATCGGCATTATAATTAAAAACCCACAATAACATTGTAACAGAAACTGCTTAGCTCACAAAAGCCATGATGTATATCAACGTGGGAGGTGAGATCGGCAAAGGCAAAAATATCCGATCTAGGGACAACAAGTAACAAAAAAAAATACTCATCTGCTTAACCTTTTCCCTTACTTGATGCAGCTGAGTCTTTTACATGGAGTGACTATCCAAGCTGACTAACAAAGATAGATGTACAAATCCCAGCCGGGATCAACGGCATAACGCACTTTCCGAGGCACGGGGGTATCACTCCGCCAATTCCAAACTCTGGGCTACTTACTACTACTAAGAAATTTCTAACAGAAAAACCCAATAGCAGTTTTCGCTATACCCGGGAATCGAAACCACGACCTCTTGCTTAGCAGTCGCTTTTGTGACCACTAGTGGTCACAAAAGCGACTGCTAAACTAACTGCCTCGTTGGTCTAGCTAGACCAACGAGGCAGTTAAATAAATATTTTTAAACTTATCTGCGGGCCTAGACAAAATCCATTTTCTGTAAGCGTTAACGCCAACGGAAAAATTAAATTGTATGGAGTTGACATTTACTAACACGTGACAATCACGTGACATGTGGTTAGCAAATGTCAAATCCATACAATTTAATTTTTCCGTTGGCGTTAACGCTTACAGAAAATGGATTTTGTCTAGGCCCGCTGGACTGTACATACAAATCGGAAACCGAATATCAGTATAAGGTCAAAATGAATATCATAATCTGCATCTACGACTAAGCTCTCACTATGAACCGACGCGACCCAGAGTAACTTATGTCTTCTGCTATACTGTTCAGGATACGGAGTGCGCGCGGGACCTCATTCACCTGCTTAGTGCTACACTACCACACGATATAACGGACAGTCCTCTGTGCAGGGCATGCATGGGGACGGAGGAAACGGTTGAAACATGTGCTCCAAAGGTGCACGGTAATCACCGACATACGGAAACAAACCTTTGAGTCATTGAATTCCCTTACAGACATCCTGAATAGATCAAGAAAGATTGAAATGGTTTCTTCTAAGTAAGCGTGCTCCATCTTCGACCACATCATCACTTACCATCAGGTGAGATAGTGGTCAAACGCGAGCCTGTCCTCAATAAAAACATCTGCTTCTGAAGGGAGGTTGGCTGGATAGAGTGATGGCCGGCATGGCCCACGCACAATGGTCCTGTACAGGAACTAAGTGCGGAAACCAAACCCAAGAAGAAGAAGACCAGCTTAGTGCGGCATTTTGACTTCGTTGCTGTCGTTTTCTGCTTCTAGCATATTTGCGGTCACTTCCTAAGCGTAAGAAGGACCGGCTATGGTGTTATCCGTAGCATCGCTTGCCTGTCGCTGACCAGCATGAGGGTTAGCGCCCTCATACCCCCCTTGCACTAAGTCTTCCGATCGGGGTTCGGAGAGACACCCCCAGCAGGATAGGTCAACCCCTGCTGAGGCCCCTCATAAGTCTTTGACGGCTCCATAGTGCTTCACCCCCGCAGCTTGTATTAATGCGGGGTTTTAGCATCATGCTTGACGAGGGTGGACTCCTTCCCGCACTACAAAATGTCTATCACTGGAAGAAATTGAAGCTTGTAATTACAATCTTCGTATTACAAATGTCAGTCAAATCCCGGAATTATATTTCTCCGAAAGTCCGCCAGATTTTCAGTTGTTTTTTTTTTGTGTTTGTAGTCCATATGTGCAAAAACTTGCAAACATTGAATACATAAGTCAGAAAAAAGAAAGATTTTGAAATATTCCCCATTATCTTAAAATTTAAAAGCCCTAGCCTACTCCTGATTGGTTCTTAATCTAGTCTTAGGGTGAAGCTTTCAGGCTGCAAAGGAACGTAAAGCATTATATATACGTAGTTTATGAGAAAAAAAATGAAATCGTTAAACTAGACATTCCGGGATTCCGGAATAAAAATGCATTTTTGCAAAAACTATAATGGTTATGCCTAGGCTGGTAGGGCAAAATTAAACAAAACAAATTTAATCACAGTAATCATTGACACTATTATTTAGTGGCGATTTCAACAGACACGAACGATTTTAATAATATATCTATAGAGAATAATTATTTGAGCCATCTTTTTGACAGAAGTTAAGAGTTTTAACGAATTATATGACATTTCGTACAAACTTTCAGCTCTTTATTTTTAAAAATGAATGATCCGATGTTAATGAAACATCCTACGCATAAGCAGGATATACATAAATCTATAAAGTTATTTGAGAACATTTTCGAAATATCTAGTATATTATTGCATAATATGTTTTGTCAAAAAAAAAAAATTAAATTAAGTCACAAAAAACCACAATACTTGAAAAATCAACGTTAATTTTTCCCAAAACAACATTTTTCGGGAACTTTCAATTTTTTTTTTTTCAGAATACATAATATGGACTATTAGTTACGTAAATTTTAGAACAAAAAAATAACCAATGAGTATGCACCCTGATCTTTTAGTGTGACGTCACCGAATGTCACACAATGGAAGCAAAATATAAATTACAAAACAAGAAACCACGCACAACAAAAAAAGTGAAAAGATTTTCACAATTCTCGTCTATTCCACGATTTACTTATTATAAATAGAGTCTAATGATAATATGTCTGTAATAAAATCATTAAACTTACCTGAAATTTTGCGTCATACAAATATATATTTTATAAAGTGACAAAACGGTAAACACATGTTTAGACGCCAATACATCAAAAGTAAAAGGCTGATTTTTTTTTTTTTTTGTTGGGTTGGCAGTAAATCGAATGTTTCCAGATGTAATAAAATGCGGAATGTAGAAAATCTATGTAGGACACATAATTTCGTCACACAAGGTTCGTCACACAAAACAACGAAATACGGAGACATCATTTTTACTTAAATATTCTCTTTTATTACAACGTTTATAAAGAAATTAAAAGGTTTTTCATGCACATTGATCATTTTCCAAGTATACTATATTAAATAAACCTGTATTAGTTCGATTATCAAAAAGTATTAATTTTTTCTTTTAAAATTAGCACATGGAGACAACTCTTTTTTGTATGACAAAAAATCGCCACATCATTATATTTCATTTTTATTTTATTTGTTTTGCTTAATTCTGTTGATCTGGTATTTATATACGAAAACATGAATAATAAAGAGCCTTAAAAAATAGAACGTCTTGTTTATTCACTAAATAGGATTTTTTACGCCCGTGTTAGTAATGAGGACACCGAACTTTTTCTTATGTACAATTTTTTTGATATTCACTCATATGATACAAAACCGTGACTCAATACCGTCTTCTCCATCATATTTATCTGGTGCACAGTCAAGGAAGAAAGGAATTGTCTGCCAGCCTGTGTTCCCTGCCACAATGTCCCGTTAGCCTTTAAGTAAAGAGGGAAGAGGCATCTTCTGTGATCGCTCATTCCATCGTAGACCTCATCTGTCGCGATCAAGGTCAAGATTAAGCTCATACGAAATATCTACTTCTACGTTAGCAGCAGTGATGATGGGAACAATATTAACACTAACTTTAGCCTGCAGATTTGCTCGCACGAAAAATGTTACAATAACCTTTTTGCAGCTTTTGGACATGTGCAACAATGTCCGAAACGTGGGAGACATATAGTGGGCTATTTTTCCACGCAACCGAAATATGACAACAGCAAGAAAATAAAACAACAGTGTAATCAGTCATTAATTTAAATTTTATTCCTTCATAGTCATTCTAAACAAATTATCAGATGAAATACATTTCTAATGTGTAAAAAGCGTACTAATTTTCTAATTGCATTATACATAATTTATTTACAATATCACTAATAAATATTTGAGTAAAACAAATAGGATTTGAGACAAAAATAATACTATTCTGTCATCTCGAATCTATAACAAGTTCAACTACAAATAGGTCTAATATTACTTTAAAAATTGCATTACAGAATCTCTTTACAGGCTAATGAGGTTTTCAGGGAAATTGTGACTAACAGTCACGGCACTGAGGCGAGAGGTCTCCTTTAAAAACAGAAACACGACATTGACCTCAATTTGACAGATGTCAAAAAGTTAGCGTTTGACAGCGGGCCGGACCTAACGCCTCAGTGCTGCCACCTGATGAACGTTATTTCAGAAAACCTTCATTAAAGGAAGTCAATTAAAATAACATTATTTTAAAGTAAATAAATCTAGTTATCGAGTTAATAAATAACAGTCGTGCGAACACAATACGCTAAGATATGTACAACGAATTGACAAACAATAGTGCAAACTGGACCATTTCTCCGCCATCGCGAACTCTACATGGCTCCTCTCACCAAATTATCATTCTAATTCATATTTACTTTGCATTGGGATCGGGTTATTTACACAGATGTATTATAAATAAATCCTCCAGCTCTATATTGGTAAGAAAGAGAGAGAAGAACTTTATCTATAAAAGATCGCTTTTAGTGTTCAGACTGCCCATTGTATCACCCTTTTTAATTGTTAAGTTCTTATTTGTTTTCTGTTATGGTGTTCAATTAAGAGGATATCTATCTATCTTTATTATAGATAGGGTACCCGTAATCTTATCTCTCTTTCTAATAGTCAGAGGTTTCCACCAACAGGCAAATGATTTTTCCAAAAACACTTAAGGTGTGACGCTTCAGTGCTGCCATCTGGAAAAAGTTGTTTCAGTAAACCCTCAGTCAAAAAGTCAGTAAAATTCAGTGCTTAAAAGTATTTTCAGCACCCTATTACATTTCCGACAAAAATACTTCCATGTACAAAACTAAAGTTCACACATACTCGTTGTAGGAAATAAATACATTTTCTAATACACGATATTAACCTGTATTAACAATCGGGAATAACCTAATGACATGCAATTATATCAAAAACAATAGGTTCTTGAATATTTAAAACTAAAATAATCTAATATAAGAGCCTTAAAACCATTCACAACTTTTCGTAACCGTCTTCTACCCGGATTGTCGAATATCTTTGACAACACCCGGGTAACGTCATACCATAGTGATAATTGTCTAAAAAAATAGACAGGGCACAATAAAATGGTATGTACAAGTTCTCTGCCAACCAACTTTCACCTTTAAAAAGTCAAGTTTAAGGTTGAAAATTGGTCCACAAGGAATCGTCGCCTACGCGCCTACTTCAATGAGCGTATGGTACAATCGTTTGGTCGTTAAAATAGTGCTTGTAATTCAAATTCGTTTAGTTTGACTAGTCATTGGCTGGCAAAGTGCCCGGTAACCAAACCGACCTTTTGTACTGATACTTGGCACATTGACATTACACATACATCGTAAAAAAAACCATTCGTTAGCACTGACAGAAAGTACTAGCTAAATAGACTTTCTTAGTGACAGATTGTACAATGTCGACGGATATTATAATAATAATAATCGAGGCAAAAATTAGGAAGATCATTTTGTACGTTAAAATGAATCTTTAAAATGAATTTGATCGTAAACAATACTCTCAATGTCTGTGGGCTCTGGGGCTTAGTATAAGTGTGCAGTACTATATTGTTTTCGAAAACTATCGTTTTGTCTCTTTCATCCTCATATAGTTTGGTGCATGTGAAAGAAACAAAGCTATAACTCAAACTAAATCCCACTGAATGGGAGTTCTGACGCAGTGGTAGACGCCCACGGCGTCGGACGTCGGCCGACGATCTCCGGCCACCGTAGGCGCGGGCATGCGGACAGCGAGTAAAGGGCAACTCGCTGTCCGACCATGGACCATGCCCGGGTCGACGGCGCGTTGTGTTCCACGCGCGCCTCAAAGAGCGTCAGTAACATGACGAGGCCCCCCTGCAGAGGGCCAAAGCCTGCCGGGGTCGAGGGACTTATCCCATTACGGAACGTAAAGGGCTATTGATGGAACACCGTGGATTTTAGTCAGTACAAGCCTGACAGTCCCTCCGGCCCTGCCCGGGGTGGGAGGACTTATTGGATGATTTTACCACGTAAAAAAAAAAATGTGAGTTCTGAGGACCTTCACATATTTCACGGGAGAGATATGTACACAAAAATTTACTCATGAAGAGAGCTTTTTGAAGAGTATTGCTCAACCCCGAAAACAGATTGTTTTTTAGTTGGGTCACTTACTTTCTAAGATTGCAATTTAAAGTGTTTGTTATTTTGTAATTATTATACATTACACAAGTGACTAACCAACACAAGTAAAGGGCTCGTATGCTTATCACCTAAATGAACGTGTAAACCCACTCAATTGTAGTTGTTGTATTTTGGACCCTAGGTGCTGAGCTAAGGGTTGACACTCCAATGTCTAGAAAACCAGACAAAGACCATTAGATTCAGAACTGCCTTCGTGCCGGGTATGCTAGTATAAGAAAAGAGAATTCACATTTTCCATTTTTTGATACCACTACAATTCTAATTTTAATTAAAAGTTAGTTTTTTATACATTAATCTTTTAAATATTTGTATCGAATCTCTCAAGTAATATTTGTGCAATTTTAATTAATTTAAACAAATACACCACTGTAAATCCAGACTACACAATATATACATAAAGTAAACGGCTAATCATTATTCTAAAAATCCCTCTCTACAGTAATCTTTAAAGACATTGCCGACATTGGAAAATACACATCCACTTTCTGTAACGAAAATTCTCAACGTATAAAAATCAAGTAAGTCTTGTGCAGTGATTATTTCAATAAATCATACAAACAAATCCGTTTTGCTTGGATGTTAGAGTTGACACACAGCCTGACAGCAAAAAAATTCTTACATTGTTAAGGTAAGATCAAAATTTAAAACACCGGCTAAGACTCGTGTATTTACGGCAAGACTGCGTTACGTTTTTCGAGACAATTCTTCAATTTTACAGGATTGAATAAGGCGTTACTTTGAGGAAATCCATACAATATCTAGTTTTAATTCCACCAAACAACAATTGTTTTTTTACCATTGCCACTCGAAAAAGAGCACTTTATTCATCGATAACAGTGAATAAAACGCTCTTTTACTCACTGAGTGAATAAAGACTTTTTGAATTTGGAACAAGCACGAATTATGTAAAAAAAATTTGAAACGTGCTGAAAGTACCTACTGGCTGGCTAAATGGATCTATTCCATAGAGCTATACGATTATATTAAAAAAAAAACCGCCAATTTTAAGTTCTTTTCTCTCTGTTATCGTGGTTGTTTTGTGTCATTGGAAAATTTATTAACATAATAACTGAAACAAAATGAGTTCTTCCGATGACGAAAATGAGACACTGACTCCGGAATCATTTCGTACTAACGCAGCAGTTATAGTAGATGATTTGTTGCCGCCAAAATCTCGGGATTTGTATCTGAAAACATACAATTTGTTCTGCGACTGGAAAACCACGAATGGCACCAATTCCTTCTCAGAATGCGTATTTCTTAACTATTTCAACGAATTAACCAAGACGAAGAAGGCGTCGACACTTTGGAGCATATATTCTATGCTAAAATCAACAGTGAGAATGAAACACAACATTGATATTTCAAACTATTCAAAGTTAGTGACATACTTAAAACGGCTGTCTGAGGGTGATAAGCCAAAGAAATCTAGAGTGCTAACCTCCCAAAACATTGAACGTTTTCTAAATGATGCACCTGACCACAGTTTTCTGGCCGTAAAAGTAAGTACCTACTTAAAACATATTTATTTACAAACCTACTGAACTTTTAAAGTTTTCCTGTAAATACATATTTTTTTAATTATTGTTCACAGGTTGTGCTCATTTTTGGCGTGAATGGGGCCTGTCGCAGTAACGAATTATTAAAAATAACTATGAACGACATCCAAAAACACTCGGAAAATTTATTACTGGTTGTTTTAACTGATACAAAAACTAAAATTGATAGAACGTTCGTAATACGGCAGGAATACGTTAAAATCGTCGAAAAATATCAAGCTATAAGGCCCACTAATACAAAAACCGATAGGTTTTTCTTACAATACCATGGCGGAAAATGTACTCGGCAACCTATTGGAATTAACAAAATAGGTGCGATGCCAAAAGAGATTGCCACATTCTTAAATCTACCAAATCCCGAAAAGTACACAGGACATTGTTTCCGTAGAAGCTCTGCCACCCTTTTAGCAAACTCAGGTGCTGATCTTACAGAACTGAAACGCCACGGAGGGTGGAGGTCCAGCACAGTAGCAGAAAGCTATATCGAGGATTCGATCGAAAACAAATCCAAAAGATGCAGCCGAATAATTGACAGTATAAATCTAAAACCGTCTGCTGTTGACCCTTCTGCGCCACTATCTCCGGCGCGCCCTTCAACATCGAAAGGAAAACCTTGTAAAACAACTACATTACAGCTTTCTCAGCAACAGCAACCACAAAATACGGCGACTTTGCCAAATACCCAAGTCTTATCTAATACGACAGTTTCAAAACCAAACAAGAATATAACACTGAATTTTGAAAACTGTTCTAATTTCACTATAAATTTTTAATGTTTATATTTAATCCTTTGTTCTTTTATTACTGATTATATAATAAAATTCTATGAATATAAATATTAGACTCCTATTTATTTTCTCACAGTCAATGGTAAAAAGTAGAGTACACAACTCGTGAAAAAAAAATTTATCTCGGTCCTTGTATCCCTCGCTCCGCTCAGGATTCTAATCTAGAATCCTTCGCTGCTCTCGGGATCCAACTTCGTACCTCGAATTAAATTCCCTTTTTTTTCACTTGTTGTATAATCTACTATTTCACTTCTCATGCTCTGAAAGTGCTTCTTTGTGCAGGGTATAGGCTGCACAAAATCGAATTTTGTGCACAAGGGCATTAACGTATCTACTCATAAATGTATTATATTAAGGCAAAGAAAATGAGCCATACAGCCAAATGCAATAAGAAGTTCATAGATAGAATTTGTTATTATATAATATTTACTTTAATTTATTTGCCTTATGTGTTTTTTAAGATATAATAGATATTAAAATTTTAATTCAAGTACGGTTGGTTAGTTGATTTAAGAAAATTATTATTACAAAATTAATTTAATAGTATGCTGTATAGGTCTGCAGCCTAATATCAATGTCGTAAGATTAAAAAAAAATAAAGCGGCGGGAAACAGCTCTTGTTCTTTTTCTCTTCTCTTTTAAAAACAATTTCCTTCAGTATTCAAAACTGTTCTAATTTTACTTTGAATTTTAATTAAAGAAATGTTATGTTATACTACTGTTTTATTTCCTCGCAATCGAAGAGAAAAGCAGAGTTTATAACTCGTCCACAAAACCATTTTTATCCTCGACATTACTATCAGCCCTCGCCTTCGGCTCGGGCTGCTAAAAGTTTCGGATAAAAATGGTTTGTTTTGTGCACTTGTTGTAAAATCTACTATTTTTTTCCCGAGGATGCTCCGCTCAGGGGAGAAACTCGAGTCGAATGTGGTTTTCTTGTATGTAGTATTTTACTACATACTGCATGCAAGAAAAAAATACTTTTTTGACAGAATTTACACCAGATATTTTCTGCAGAATTCGTTTAATTAATTATCAATTAGTTCCCAGTGCAGTTAACTGTATTTTTATGTATTAAGAAGTTATAAAAAGCAATAAATCGCCAATGCATGCCGTGCTAGAACTCCGTAAGTATATAACTACACATCGACACGCGATCACGGCCCCAGGGTCACTCACTAAAAGCTTGGAAACTAGAGACAATGGATACAAAGACTAGTGTGGTTTATTTGCTTAACCTAACCTTTTTGGCACAAAGAGGAAGGCCGATGGTAGATTTCTTTGTTCGCTAACTACGTGAGTCTGTATAAAGGAGTGGATCGCACTAATATAAAACTGAAATGGGTGGAAAAGGGGGAGGAAATGAAAAAATTTTAGCTACGGTGGAATGTTTTTAAGGAAAAGACGTTTACCATCCCGATTAAACACAGTTATTTTCAATAATATCCGCAGTCTCTAATTTCAAAGCCATCTCCATTTCGTTACAATTACACTATCAAATAGATATGTGAAAACATTGCTACGATATCGAATTATATTGTCAGTTCTTCCGTTGAGCCGACTGACTTACAATATATGTCACATTTATAACACAACCAATTTACAATAATTATTAATGTCATGATTAAAAATTCAGACGTCGTAAAACTACCAAACTACCATAGTAGTTATAATTTTAATAGGTGGCAACATCGAGACATCTGTCAGACATGATTACTAAAGACAATTATTAAATTAACATGATTATTAAATCTCTCGTTTTAAATAAAATTTAAAAGAGTCGGGTTTGAAGGTAAGCCCTCATCTTTATTTACTTTTGTGTTTTATGTGCATTTACTTGGTGTTGTTTTCTTATTGAAGAGGACTTTACTCACTCAAATATCCAGAATTCTAAAGTCACGTTATCTCTCATACTCAAGCAATATTTTCGTTGATTGGATTATTTCATTTATACATGTGATTGTATTTCTACTATCTATGAGGGAACAATAGACTATTGTAAACTATTAGTGTGGCAATCTCTACCTAAAGGTATTGAGCAGTAATTTCTAAGAAATTGGCGTAAGTTCATATTTTTTTTAGCTGACAGAGGAGTATTACTTATAATGTTTTGTCTATTAAAATCAATTCAAATCGATTTCAGGGTCATGTCAATTAGTGTTTACTTGGAGCAGGGATATTGGACCTTCTGTGTATGGAGTTAGGATTTACTTTCACGTCTGTCGTTCGACACTGAAGTTGTAGGTGAAGTCGCGATCAAGCTCGAAGCGCGTGCGCCGCTTTATAACAGGCAGTTGTGTCTGAAACGAATACATTTTGATTAATACTGGGAAGTGCTTTATTAAAAACTAGCTTGTGCCAGCGGCTTCGCCCGCGTGGGAAGGTTTTCCCATGTAAATCCCGATCCCTTGGGAATTTCGCAAAATCCTTTCTTAGCGGATGCCTACGTCATAACATCTACCTGCATGCCAAATTTCAGCCCGATCCGTCCAGTGGTTTGGGCTGTGCGTTGATAGATCACTATGTCAGTCAGTCAGTCAGTCACCTTTGAGTTATATATATTTAGATGTTATTTTTAAACTTAAGTGTGGATAGTTTAAGTTAGTCATAAGAAAAGACAGTCGGTACAGAAATATAAAAATATCAATGTCTTCATGTTGGTCTAAAATCTAAATGAAAAAAACTTTTTACCAAAAAATTAAACCGTAATTAAAGTTATTTTTCACTTTGCAGTGTTTTTGGGAGTCGGTTTAATTTTTTGGTAAAAAGTTTTTATTTCACTCTTTTTAGTTGGTCGATTTTTAATTTACCTAGTTAAAAGAGCCTAAATGTCAATTACTTATAACCTTTTACAAAATATTGTTTTTCCCAATGCTGGGCCGTTAATTTTTGAGGAGTTCTCCTGGTACTTCACCATCAGCTCTACATCACGATATGCATTGTGACGAGCATAAAGTGCTTAACATCCATATTCAAGTAATCGAATCGCAATCCACTCAATACTTATTATTGAGTAGTTTCGGCGGCCATCTGTGGTCTTCATCATCAGTTCCACTTCCTGAAATGGTACTTTTTGAGAGCAACTGCACAAGTTACTATAATAAATACCCAAAACGACATAGGTGCGCCTATAATATTTGAAGAGTTCCCTCGATTTCTTCAGGATCCCATCATCAGATCCTGACGTTTATGAAAATGGGACCAATATCGAAGTATACCCCTTCAATCAAAAAAAGAATTTTCCAAATCGGTTCAGCCGTCTTCGAGTAATCGATGTTCATACATAAAAAAAAAAATATATATATATATACGCGTCGAATTGATAACCTCCTCTTTTGGTCGTCGGTTGAAAAGACGAGGATTTCTTTTTATATTGAAAAATGTTTTGTGGCATAATCTATTCTATATCTAGTCCATTTTACGACTAACTTAATAATTTTTGACCATGTAGTCTTCACCTTAAGTGATTTTTGCACTGTTAAAAATTTTACTTTTACTGTATAAGATATGAGAGTAAATATTTGTTGGTAGACCAACTAATGAAACAAAATAAAAGGCAAACATAAACGAATAATTTACCCATACATGCATATATCATAATCACTGAGCTCTTAAATATAAATTAAAGACTTTCTAGTTACACAAAGTTCCGAAAGTGAAAGAAATACTTTAATTAACGTGTAACTGCTGCATAAGCTTTCAATCATCAATAATACTATTAATTTTTAATAATAAAATTAAGGAAAAATGTAAGTATTTCTATTGGGCCATTTCACATTAGACCAAGGGCGGATCCAGGGGGTGGGGGGGGGGGTGTCATGGGGTCATACTAGATAATACTCCAGTTTCTGTCGTTGTAAACGAATAATAATAAAACTACATAAACTAAATTCTGCCAGGTGGCTACATCTCACAACAGCCGTGCCAAGGGGTATTTCATCGGCATTCGCTCCATGTGTTACACTAGAAGGTTTAAGAAACTTACCAAACTATCATTAGGCAGTCCTCTGAGCTTGGGGTTCAATAAAAATGGCACTCCTTCCATTCCATTATATCCTCCTAACGTCTGATACATGGTACAGTTCCTTGGTAACGGTGCAGGGCCCTTCTTTCTGCCATGAGCTATGGGGGACGTAGGGCCCGCGGGGCTCCCGTGAGGGATCGGGGACTTCGCTGACGGAGGCCGGGGCGCTGGCCGAACTGGCTTGATGTTGTAGGAGGGGCTTAGAGCTTCGTAGTCGTGGTCTGTGGTGAACTCTTCGATTTTGGGGTATGTTGTAGGAGACTGTTTGAGATTCAAGTTGTTCAGCTCTGAGACGAGAGGCGACAGTTTTGGTGGACGGTCTGGTGCTCGTAACCTGTAAGTAATTTATAATAATAGAGTGAAGGGAGTGAGAGCAGTCGTGACTCACTAGTTACGGCCCCGACTTGCGAGTTGCAAGACGTCAGTTCCAACCCAGTCAGGCACATATTACTTTTTGTAATTTATGTAATCTCCACGGCTCTTAAATCATTGAGGAAAAACATCGTGAGGAAAATACTATCCTAGGACGAAAAATTCAAAGACGTGAAATTCACCACCACGCAGTGGGTCCTTGTGGTGGATTAAAATCCATTCCCTCACATATAGAGGCCTGTGTCTCGGTAGCCAGAACGTAACTGGCTGAGTTACTATTATTCGAGTGACCTAGACTCGATACGTGTTAGTGAAACTTAAAAAATATTTTTGTATAATTTACATAATCGAAAACCAACAAAATTAAAATCAAAATTTCTTTCCGCAGGAGAAAGCGTTGCAGTGAGTTATATACTTTAATTTATTTGAATTTATAAAGCGCTAGCTGTTGACCGCGACTTCGTTCGCGTAACTTTCATCCACTATTTCAACAATTTAGGGGTTGAATTTTGAGAAAAGATGTTATGTAGCCTATGTGACCTTCAACTATTTTCATTCCATATTTCATCTAAATCGGTGCTGTGGTTTAGCCGTGAAAGCGTAACAGACAGACATTCGAATTAATAATATAAGTATGGATTATCTATACCTATAAATTAAACTGCAGTGTCTTTTTCTGATTTCAAAATAACTATTAACTCAACTCCATAGTTATTTACACAATACAAAACACAACGTTTTTTAATTTTCGTCAGTCTGTCTTTTCGTTAGTTCAGGCTAATCTCTGAAACGGCTAAACCGAAGACAATAGAAGGAAGAGAGAGAAATTTATCTGGCAACATATTATAGGAAACTTTTTATGCAGACTACTTATTTCTTAGGAATGGGGATTTACGCGGGAAAAAACAGGCTGTCAGGTGAGCGCAGACGGTACATGAATTGATTGTATTCTTCGATCAATTATTGTATGTATTTTATTTGTTACTAACATAGTTTGTTAGTATCCTGTACTAATAATATAAATTAAATGTATATGCGTTTGTTACTAACATAGTTTTATAAGTCATTTGTAACACAAACAAAACTATCGATCTTTTGGTCTACAATAAAATATTTTTAGTCTATTGGCTCCCACGTTATCGAAACCGCTGGCACAGCTACTCGTAAATATTACTTCTGGGGTACTTGTTTTATTTAATAGACGAGATTAGCCAGCGGCGTAGAAGATAATAGTGCACAAGTATGTCCGCAAACAAGTGCACTTTCTGTTCATTTACTCTTGTAGTCCGATGGGACGGCAATCCCAAACGAACGGAGAGAGATCAGGCCCAAGACCAACACGGCTTAACCCGCCCGCGCCGCCCAGGAATTTGAAACAAGACTCAGCCCTCTTGCGAGAAGACCACTTTTTTTTCGGTGGGATAATCTATTGACTGTTCCTGACCACTACACCATCGTTGGTTATAAAAAACACGTATCAAATTGTTTCATTTAACACACCTCTGGCTAAAGACACAATGTTTGATAACTTCTGTATCAATTGTTTGAGACCGTTCATTGACTGATTACAATGATCACTTGTGGAAGTTATTATGTGCCCTTATGTAACAATGTATGTAGCAGTGAGGCCCAGAAGAGGTCTCGGTCATATCGACTCGTAAACTTTCTCTGTTTATGGCTCATTATAAACTATATCGTGAATATTGGCCTCCTATGACACTTCAGATTGAAAACGAAACATATAAATAAAATTTAAGTGTCTCTCTGTGGTTCAAAATAACTGCCATTCCACAAGTGCTTAGGTATTATTATTTACAGGATACTAAAAACAGACTTTTTATATTAGTTCCACAAGTGCTTATTAATATTTACAGGATAGTTTATATTAGTCTATCTGTCTTTCTATTTGTCCGGGCTAATTTCTGGAACGGGTGTGGCGACTTTAATGGAACTTTCACTGGAAGATAGAGGGATAGGGCAAAATAAAGGCTTCATTTTATCCCGGAATTACTACGAGATCGCGAAATTTGTCGCGGGCACAACTAATTTATGATATTACTAGCTGTTGCCCGCGATTTCTTTTTAATATATATATTTTTTTAATATTAAATAATTAAAAAAAAATCATACCCTAATTCAACCTAATTCAACTATTTTCATTCCAAATTTCATCTAAATCGGCGCGGTGGTTTAGCCATGACAGCGTAACAGAGAGATAGACAAACAAACTTTCGCATTTATAATATTGTATGTATAAATAAGTAAACAATAAATCGTTTCATTCCTTCGTTGTCTTAATTGCTTCATGTTCAACTGGGTTTAAAAAAAGAAGTCATGTTTGAACACAATTTTATTAATTCAATTTGTTAGAATTGATATTGGCTTTACTAATACGTTTAGCGTCAAGCTTCTAAAGTCTCTGTTTCAATTGTATAAATTTAACACAGTTTCTGCTTTCAAGAACTTATTTATATCCCTACTTGGAACTGGATTTTATTTGTTAAAGATTGTTTTAGTAGTCAAAAAGTTGAATAATTACTCGATGAGCCAATTGTAAATCTGTACTAAAATTATAAAGATGTATTTGTTTGTAACTTTGCACATAGGGGGTAATCTCCGGAATAAAAGGTTCATTATTTGTGAGTGCTATATATAGGCTACAAATTATTTCAAAATCCAACGAGGACAAAGTTGCTGGCGGGCAAATTGCTAGTTTTTAATATGTCTTGAGTATTCGCCCACTCCCGAAGAAAATCGATGACATGGCAAGCTCGCTCCCGTATTTTGGGACCAAATTGTTGTATCAGAAAAAGCGCGGTCCGCCCTACCCGAGCTAAGGATAATTTAATGTTAATTCGTATGTCAATCATTGTAGCCCCCTTATCCCGTCACTTAATGGCGGATTTAAGGTCAATGTATTTAGAAGAGTCTGTGATACAATTTGCAGTACGTGTATTGATGATGATCTCAAATTTGCTTTCACCTCTGGGACGTATTAAAATACCAGCTTGACGCGCTTGAGTCTATCGAGAAACGGGCCAAGAGACTCATTGGCAATGATGCACTGGTCGAGTCAAAGCTCCAGCAGAACCTTGAACATCGACGACGATTTGCAAGCCATCAGTTTCCTAAAGGTTACAACATTTCAGGGAGTGTGCGATGGAATTGCACCACCTAATTCCACTAAGACCGCTCATCAGACTAAAAGATGCGATGCGTCATTGTTACATGGTAGAAATCCCACCCATAGACACAAACTACATCACCTTTTACCATCGGGTGAGGTGGTGGTCAAGGCGACCCAATGAAAACCCTTTTTTATTGGTTATAAGCTTGCATTTGAGAGATACAAAAATACAAAAAAATACAAAATATTTATTTTATAAACAAGAAGTTTTGAATTAGTTAGTGATTGGAGCCTCCTTTTAAGCAAGTAATGCCTGTGTTAGGAGCCTCAGCTCTTCTACAGCAATATAAATTTACTGACTAACTTAGATATAAACAGTATTCTTATTTGTGTGTGTATGGTGTGTGCGAGATGGTGTGCGTGTTTGTTTGTTGTTATGTGTGTCTGTGTGTGTGTGTGTGCGTGTGTGCGTGTGTGTGTATGTTTGAGGGAGTGTGTGCGTGTGTGTGTGTATGTGTGAAAAGATGAAGCCAGATTACCTAGAAGTAACCTATTAACCATCTTAACAAATGAAGATTCAAAATGAAGAGTAAAACACCAGTAGTCAACTGGATCCGGTTAGACTGGAAGCGGATAAGGCTAAACAGATATTTAAGTGTACGCTTACCTCCTGTTAGCCTCAGGCGTGATGTTAGTGAGCACGTTCTCATACTCGTTGTGTGTGGGAGAGGTGTCGGTGCTACCACCGCTCACTTTGTAACACACCATCTTGCCATTTATCTCCCTGAGAAAAGAAAACAACACAATATAATTTGAAAGATTCCATGATCTAAGGATTCCAGTAGTAAAGCAGGAACACTTATAGTATAGACATAAATCACGCCGATAATCTTACTGCGTAGGGTCTGATAGATGCATCAATAGCCCACCCTTACATCATTGCCAGATACAAGCATATTTTAGCTTAGTCAGAGGAGTCAACAAGATTGCAAGTAGTGTAAATTCTACCCACATTGCTAGTAATCTTTTTAAAAAAAGATGGCCTAAAGAACAGGCCAAGTGCGAGGTGGTCTCGCCCATGTAGGGTTCCGTACTAGCAAGCAGACCCAGCTCACTCTGAGTATATGCCAAGAAACCATAGGTTTTAAATTACGTTTCGCAAATGGCTTTAAAAAAAACCTGCATGGTTTTAACTTTAACTGGAACTGAAAGCCTCTCAACCTGATCGGCTAGTAAAGGTACTTTCCCTTATCTCAGCCATTTATTTCGTGATAAAATAATCAGTACAGAGCGCACGTTCATCATATAAGTTTCATGTAACCTACACAGTCACTGTTAATCCGGGCTCACGTGCACCCGATATTCCAAATCCTAATTGGATCCGATTACCCGGAATCCTGTAAACCAGCTGAAGCCTATGTTAACAAACTCAAAGCTCATGTTTCGTTAGTTATCTAACGAAACATGATTTGGTAACAAAGACTGGCGAGACTTGTCGACTTCCAGTATCGGATGCAGAGATAGAGGACAATGGCCAAGTACCAAGTCTCTGGTCTTGCACAAGTGTTACGCAGCTACTGGGTTACGGACGTGAGATAGGCAGTATCTCAATGTACTGAACACTAGAACTTAGCCACATCCTGTTAGATTAGAAGCCGACTCGTAATTTGGAAAAAAACTAAGCCGATGCTGATGTTGTTATATTGCATAAAACCTTGGATCAAATATTTAGGAGAAGACACAGGCTCCTGTAGTATACATCCCAGCCATGGGTAGCCAGTAACTTCTTCAGTAGGCGCAATAAAGGTGTTTTTATCCAATGCTGGTAGAGCCCTCATTTTGTAAAGACGTTCGAGGCCAATAAAGACTGATGACGCTTCGTAGTCCGCCTTGAGGTATACGGAGGAGCCAGTCAAACTCCTACTGACTAAACCACACGGTGTTTATCTTCGTCACTTCTTGCTGGGGACACATTATTATTCTCCACAATCATCGCAACAGTTTCACTCACCCAGCCAGTATGAACCCCTGCGGCGCCTGCCTCATCTTGGAGCACAAGATGACGTCGGTGAAAACGAAAAACAAAAAACCACACGGTTTTCTCTTCGTCACTTCTTGCTGGAGCGCGGGACACGTTACCATTCTTCACAATCACTTTCAAAGTTTCACTCACCCAGCCAGTATGAACCCCTGCGGCGCCTGCCTTTCCGCTTCAATGTTACAAGCACACATGAATGAACGGGCTATTGACAGTGTTGGTTGTGGACTCACTCAGCTAATATGAACCCATGCGGCGCCTGCCTCATCTTGGAGCACACGATGACGTCGGCTAAAACGAAAAACCTTCCTAGGGTGCGGAGGACACGTTGCATTCTCCACAGTTATCGCAACAGTTTCACTCACCCAGCCAGTATGAACCCCTGCGGCACCTACTTCATCTTGGAGCACACGATGAAGTCGGCACAAAACGAAAAACGGAAAACCACACGGTGCTTCTCTTCGTTCGCTCCTTGCCGGGACACGTCAGTCTCCTCTACAATCACCTCAGCAGTTTCACTCACCCAGCCAGTATGAACCCCTGCGGCGCCTGCCTCATCTTGGAGCACAAGATGACGTCGGTGAAAACGAAAAACAAAAAACCACACGGTTTTCTCTTCGTCACTTCTTGCTGGAGCGCGGGTCACGTTACCATTCTTCACAATCACTTTCAAAGTTTCACTCACCCAGCCAGTATGAACCCCTGCGGCGCCTGCCTTTCCGCTTCAATGTTACAAGCACACATGAATGAACGGGCTATTGACAGTGTTGGTTGTGGACTCACTCAGCTAATATGAACCCATGAGGCGCCTGCCTCATCTTGGAGCACACGATGACGTCGGCTAAAACGAAAAACCTTCCTAGGGTGCGGAGGACACGTTGCATTCTCCACAGTTATCGCAACAGTTTCACTCACCCAGCCAGTATGAACCCCTGCGGCACCTACTTCATCTTGGAGCACACGATGAAGTCGGCGCAAAACGAAAAACGGAAAACCACACGGTGCTTCTCTTCGTTCGCTCCTTGCCGGGACACGTCAGTCTCCTCTACAATCACCTCAGCAGTTTCACTCACCCAGCCAGTATGAACCCCTGCGGCGCCTGCCTCATCTTGGAGCACACGATGACGTCGGTGACGGGCGGGTGGGCGCGCGCGGCAGCCGGACGCGACACGCGCGTGCACAGCCGCCGCTTGCCCGCGCGACCCGCCACGCTGTACCCCGGGGGAGCGGCCTCCCGCTCACCCACTATTACTACGCCGTCCATCACGTAGCCTGGTACTCCTGCGTACGAGACATTGTTAAATCAACAAAAGGTTCAGAAGACAGGGGGAGGAGCTCGTAACTAATTAATAGCAGCCACACGGGTCGGGTTCGTGAGTCCGTGCCCCGAGGCGCGTTAAGCAATTGACCTCGGCTGTCATTTGTACATCTGTGGCAGTCGTTACGGGTAGTCAGAAGCCAGAACATCTAACACTGGTCTTGTCTAGGGGTATGGTGTTACCCAGCTACTTGGTTCTGGAGGTCAAAAGCTCAGTCGCTCCATTTAATATGCAGGAACGAATTTTTGAAATCGGTCCAGTAGAAACAACACACAAGTACAAGAAGTAACTATAACTTTCCTCATATTATTAATAAAATCAAAACTTCCTCTTTATAATATTAGTGAAAATGTAGTATTTCTGCAGTGCCTACATAGGCCTATCTTCCTACAAGGATTTCGAGCGAATATTTTAAAATGCAATCTAGTTTTGTTTGTTTTCTCGGTCACATACATAGTTGTACATATCTTTTACCTTTCCGCACTTACGTTCTCCTAATTATGCTGGTAGACCTTTTAATTAGATGCAGCTAATAATTGGGTAACATAACACATGGCGGGGTCGTCGGGATTTCCATCTTCTGGCACCCGGAAGAATATCAACGATGTAGAATTGACGGACGACACCAACGTCGCAAGTATGATGGAATCTAGATACTTGCTCACAAATCCTCGGAGCCACCTATTTCAGCCACCTTTCATCACCTTACACATCACAATAGCAGTTAATTCTAAAGGATTCATGAAAGTATTTAAAGCAAACTCGAATACGGAACACATTAATAAATTAACTGACTGTCATTTTCCTTCACATTGAACAATTAATCGCACGAGAAACGGGAAACCTAGTAAGTTTCCCCTTGTCCTTTTTATTCCGATCGACCTATACCTATCGGGACTATAAAATTCACCTAGCAAAGTATTAGTCACCCATTGCACAGCTGTCTAGTGATTGGTTGTACATAGCAGATGTGAGGAACTACCATCAAAAACGAAGGCTAGCGCTGCGCACTATGGGACAAACAGTATTTTTCATCTCGAAAATGGTTTTGGCGAAAGTCGTAAATCTATAGATTTCTTTATGGTTTTATACTCTCAAAGGATGGAACTTAAGAATAAATTACAAAATAACTTAAATAACTTAGTTTTACGTTTATAAAATGAACCTCAAACATTGGGCATAAATATTTTCATGCCAATTAAATTACCGATGAGGAAGTTCAACACAAAATTATTCGGAAGTTTTCCAAGGAAGCATGTTAGTGTTATACATCATTAGATAGCTTAGAATGTACACTTTTCAACCACGTTCGATATTGTAAAAAATGTTTATTTCAATTGGAGTTTTCCTTTTTGCCGAAAGCTGCCGGTGTCAAGTTAATCACTCTATTAGAGACCTTACCTATTCAGTAATATGAGGATTTAAAAAAACTCGCGTTTTTTGCGCCTGTGGTGATTTAGAAGCAATAATATCAATCGGGGGAGAATAAAAAAATCCCCGAAAATTACGGTTCTTCTTTTTTATTATGAAATATTATATTTAGATGTCTATCTTGTTTCTTTTCCATTTCTATGATAGAAGCGTACATTAACAAATTAATAGACTACTATTATATTTGAAAGAATCTTCCCATGGCACTTGTGTTTGCGGTGATTACCTTAACCACAAGTATGATAAACTATATTGCTGCGGAAGTTCTATTTATCTGTTGTGGTAATTAATTACAATCAGTACTGATTACACTATTTCGATGAGAACTGCCATAAAGGCTCCTGACAATTAGTGAGTCCTACTCAGTGACACATGGGCTCAAATACAACTCAAAAAAGAGTGAAATAATGATTTTTAAACCGGACAACAAGCGATACACCTTCGTCCCGAATTTCACCTTATGTGGAATAGCTTTAAAAGTAGTCGAGCAATTCAAGTATTTGGGCCACTGGGTCACTGGGGACCTTAAGGACGGTAAGGACATTGAAAGGGAGCGCAGAGCGTTGTCTGTCCGATGCAACATGTTGGCCCGCAGATTTTCACGGTGTACGAGGACTGTCAAAGTTACGCTTTTTAAAGCATATTGTCAATCCTTACTTACACCTGCAGTCTGTGGGTTAACTATACGCAGCGGACATACAGCGAATTGTGAACTGCGCGTTCAATACAATAACGCGTTCCGGGTGCTGATGGGGCTGCCGCGCTACTGCAGCGCCTCCGCGATGTTTGCGGCGGCTGGCACAGACGGCTTTGCGGCCATTATGCGTAAGCGGTGCGCATCTACCTGGCGCCGCACGCGCGGCAGCCCCAACACCATCCTGCGAGCGCTGGTGGACCGGTGGGACTCCCCGATGCTGGCTCGCTGGATACGGTTGCACGCAGTCGTATAATCATTTGTCACTATCATCGGGGATTCCACCCGGACATGTCCGCTGTTTAATTAGTTAGTAAAATTTAATTATTTTGATCTTTTTATTATAATTATTATTATTTTTTAATTTGTCGATAATGTATTTTATTTAATTAATGATGTTTTTAACTTTTTTATGCTGTTTATCAATTATAAAGTAGATTAAATGATTAATTAATAGATATTATTGAAAAGTATTGAATTAAATTGTTAATATTATTTTTTTTAACTTTTATATGGGCCTGCGTGCCTGCAATAAATGATTTTTATTTTTTTTTATTTTTTTATAATCAATTTTCCCATGGTTTTTGCACAAGGCACTAAAATATTGGTTCTTTACATACCCATGTTTTCAGCATACTATTCATCAAAGTGTTCAGATACTTCTTTTCAATAACAATTAACAGACAAAAACATATATTATCTAACAATGAGTGAATTCGTTTGTGTTCGACGCGATCTTTGTGATCAAATAATAAGAGGGAAAAGTACTTCAGACCTCAAAAAATATTTATTGGACAACTTTAATTATCGGAAACTGACGGTAATACTGTAATAGAGAGTATTCAAAAAATCTAAAATCAAGTTGCAACCAGAGATGGACGAAAACTCAAAGAAAGCCAGACAGGTTCGAGAGCCTATACTCAAATTGGTTAAATAGTGAGTTTAAAGTACCATTGAATTCTTGCAGTACCTCAACATCTGAAAATTCTGGCTTGAATACTTCTGGTGATCGTGGTAGACAAACAAAACCATATGACGAGTGTTCGGAAAACACAAAGAAACAAAAAAATATGGAACTGGTCCAGGAGTATGGAATGGGACATGTCCGTAACGCTTATGTGCAAGGTTTACGATCCATGGTTGAAAATGACGAAGCGTCGATTGTGACTATTATCAGAAATAAGGAAAAAGAAGAGAAAAACGTAATTCTACAAAACATACTCAATCCAGATAATGCACTTTCTTTTACAAAAGAGGAGGCATTGAGTATGTGTATTGAAACAGATCTAACCAAAGCCCAATATGCGTACCTAAGAAAAAGGCTCGTTGATAAGAATTTAAGTTCTATATTGCCTTCGTATCAAACACTAAGTGAAGCAAAAAAGGCTTGCTATCCGCCAGCATCCAGCATAACGGTGACAAATATAAGCGCAAAAAATCAATCTATAATCATAAAAATGTAATCAAAATATAATCGCAAAAATGCCATATTATAAAGATAAAGTCAGAATCGACCAATTACAATCGTCTCAAGCTATTCAAATTATAAATGCTAAATGCTAAATATAATATTCAAATGCTAAATGGGGAGGTGATGGATCCTCCGGGCAAAGTGAGTATAAACAAACTCTACCGGAAGAAAACGAACAAATATCGGATGCTAATTTGTTTGTAGTGTCCCTTGTACCACTGCGACTAGTAGACGAAGAAACTTCTGCAGTTATATGGCAGAACCCTACTTGCTCATCTGTTAGATATTGCAGACCAATTTCATTAGAGTTTGCAAAAGAAACACCCGAAAAAACTAAAGCGGTTGTCAGTGAAATTGAAGCCAAAATTAATCAATTGAATCCAACTCTTGTGTCAATAGACGACAAAGTCATCAAAGGTAAACATGAATTATTTATGACAATGATTGATGGGAAAGTTGCTCAAGTGTTAACGAACACATCATCCAGTGCTACCTGCACTGTTTGTCGAGCAACTCCCAGACAAATGAATGATCTTTTATAAGTTACAACGAGAGTTGAAAATGAAAATGCGTTTAAATACAGATTGTCAACACTACACACATGGATAAGATTTCTGGAAATGATCCTCCATATTTCTTACAATTTAGGTTTTGAGAAGTGGTCTGCAACAACTCCAGAAAATAAGCAACTTAAAAAAGACAAGAACTAAATATGACCAAAAACGTTTCCGAGAAGTGCTTGTTTTGCACATTGATAAACCACGTCAAGGTTCCGGTAATAGCAATGATGGAAATACGGCAAGGAGACTTTTCAAATATTACCAGAGCAGCATCTCATCTTTTTTATATATATATCTATACCGATGTATGTTTTTCACACAATCATGTCGTCTATCAACGGTTTAGGGGGCATTGTTCTAAAATTATTATATTTTTGTAAAAACTGTATTAATAGAATAATAATCCACACTAATATTATAAATGCAAGAGTATTTTAGTTTGTTCGTCCATCTTTCACGTCAAAACGTAGAACCCGATCAATGCATTTTTTGGTGTGGGTCTATCTAGCAGGCCCCAACGAGATTTATCAACAGGTAATACGGTTTTCATAAGGACATTATTTTGTACCTACAGAAAATAAATAAGACATATTTTGTACCTGGATAGTTTTTGATTAAATGACGTTTTTATTAAGTGTCTAGCTAGCGGGCCCCTTATCATTATTTTTATTGTTATTATACTTTCAGATCGCCCAGTAGTGCTCGGAGTTAGAAACTATTATGTACCTTACAAAATACAAATCCAAAATTTCAACATTCTGTGAGCTATACTTTAGAAGATATTCGTTACTTAGACAAATGGCCGGCCAGCGGGCCCCTTTTTTAGATACTACTCTTTTATATCATTCAATATCATTAGCAGCTTGATACTATTATGTACCTTGCAAATCCAAAATTTCGACTTTCTGTGAACTATACTTTAGAAGATATTCGTACCATAGACAAATGTCCGGCCAGCGGGCCCCTTTTTAGATACTACTCTTTTATATCATTCAATAGAATTAGCAGCTTGGTACTATTATGTACCTTGCAAATCCAAAATTTCGACTTTCTGTGAGCTATACTTCGAAGATATTCGTTATTTACACAAATTTCCATTTTTACTTCCTATAGACTTCATGCTCATGACTTCATATTCGTTCCTAAAATAAGCGACTAGCTAGCAAACCCGTTTTCAAACATTATACTTACTATTTTTGGTGTAGATATCGTTGAAGGACTGAATTTACATAGGCAACTATTTCCGCTGAAAATAAACATTTTACGCAAGCGAAACCGCAGGCAGAAACGAGTTCTTCATCATGTATAGGTACTATGAACTTGTCGAATGGGCTTACAAGTATTTAGGTAGGTGAGTAAGCCAAATAAAAAGTAATTGATCAACTAAGCGTATATGGTTTCCTTGTTCACACACGTTTGGGTACAATATTATCAATTTGCGTATCACCAAACATGTTGGCATTACATGTGGGTATGTATGTTGAATAAGATAGGTAGGTTATGAGCTTATTATTAATAACCAATTAAAATAATTATCACTAAATGTTATTTTTTGGAAACCCAATGACTAATAGTTTAAAATGACATCATGTCACTAATCTAACATAAAAATATCTCGTGTGACCAGTGTTTATTATCGAACTCCTTTGAAACGGTTTGACCCATTTTTATGAAATGTTGTGTACTCTATATTTAGTAGTAGGTCTGAGAATAGGTCGTAGGCTTGTCAAAACAACCGTATAAAAACATATTCCTATAGACATTGTTGTAAATAACAAGATATATCCTCCGACTGGCTCATGCTGGGTTAGACACAACCAAAAACATTGCTCCACACTCAACATTTCAACTGTATTGTCGATGCAATTTTACAAACACTAATTGGCTATTTGACTATAAAAACATTTCTTCCAGTGCGAGAAATGAACCCGCGATACGCAGCGCAGCAGCCAATCGCTGAACCATTGCACCTTCCGTGTCGGGCAACGCTAAACTACTTTGTACTTACAATGGCACTCTATTATTAATTAGCAGTGAAGGTGTGACTATATCACCACTACATAACAAGTCTCAAACAAATCTACCAAGAATCTGAACGACCTAAATCAAGAACGATGATACAGCGTGCTGTGTATGTTAGGAAACTGACGAGTAGACCGTGGGAAGATACGAAGATCAGCACAATCATTTAATCAGTGGCAGCATACCATTACGCTGACTCCTTACTTCTACGACACTTTGATGATGACACACTACTTAATCCTATTGCTTTGTACTGAGATTAAAGGAAAGGTACGTAACGATAACACTCTTAAAGCATGCAAATGGATATGATAAGCGGCATGCCTTTGAGTTCACATGGTATTTCATCAGGAGGACCAATTAATTAGTTTAAATTAATTTGACAACAGCGATTTATACTTATCGCGGAACACAACAATACGATACTAAAAATAATAAATAAATTATAGTAAATAGCGACTTAGTCCGCTGTATCAATTTATTGACTAAGGACAGTCGGGTTTGGCTGCTATACTATGCCAGATACTGTACGTAGTTCTACGCAAGCGAGTAGCGACTGAGGATAGATCACGATGCGGTCTTTTTGTGCCAGAGACCTGCAACTTGTCACATGGCGGACATCCCACCCCTACACAAAAACGTTTTGGGAATACTACCATTGTGCGCAAGGAGTGGAATTCCCTGTCGGACTCTGTATCCCTGATAGCTATAAGCTGGGGGTATTTAAGTCAAGAGTGAATACGTTACTTATACGTAAGCGTGCTTCGTCAGCGACCACATCATCGCTTACCATCAGGTGAGATAGTAGTCGAACGAGCTTATCATTAATAAAAACCCATCCGTTTGCATCTGCAAACACACCAGATGCGCTACAGAAGCGTGGAAGCCGCAAAATCGCCCTGAAGCAGTTTGAAATTGGATCCGCAGAGCATTATAAGCCCTTTGCGTATAATTGACCCACAAACTTCTCGTGTACAGAGATGTACTACATACGCTCTAAATAAAGTTACTTCACTGCATCTAAATGAACGCGGAACTTCCAAGTATCAATTATTTCTATGTAAACTTCATGAAATCTAAATGACTTTAGAACGAGATAAGACTTCTTTTGGTAAAGATAATGAGCTGGCAAAGTTCAAAAATCGAGGAGACATGCGTAGTGATATGTAATTCACTTAATTTGGCCTCATTTGAGAGGACCAATATTAGATGGATATTAATATTGTTAAATAGGTGTGTTAAAATTTTGGTGTACAATAAAGTATATCTATCTATTCTCTTTATTGTACAACATGATAGAATTAAACGAGGACAAAAAGGGTGTCGCTATGGGCGGCCTTAATGCTAACAGCGATCTTTTACATACAACCTTTGGATAGATTTGACACAGATACGATACATGCACACTACTAAAGTTAAGAATATAATTATAAAGATCTTCTACCGTGTGTTGGAAAGAAGGAAGTCTTTTTGCTTTTCTTGAAATGGCACTATTACCGCCAGATAATAAAACTGAAAAAACTAACTTTCGAATACCACGCGAGTTTTGGATATTGAGGACAAATTCGCCAAGTAGGTCTAGTAAGTAAATAACGGTCCCACTCGTTTGTACCTTCTACCTTTCTGGGTCAACGGTTTAAGGATTATTATCCGAAGTATATAACTGAAAGACGTTCCGAACTTTTCTGTACCACGTTACGCGGAACTCCCATTTCCGGGAGAACAATAAACGGGTATTAAAAAATGCATTAATAGGGAGCGGTGCGGCCGTCTAATAACAATATGACGGTGGCCGGTGACCCAGTATGGCTCTAGTAAACAGATTGTCTGGGGGCTGGTCGCTAGCCTGTCTTCAATCGTGGCCCCGTTACGATCATTGAGTAATCATCGGACAACAGATTTGGCCTTCGTATCAAGTTTAATGAAAGTGAATGAGTGCGACCATTCCTGTACTTGCCGCAATTAGATTCGCTTTGATTTTTCATGACGGCCTTTGGGTTAAATCATTTTTAAATCACCTTGGATGTTAATCGAATTTTATATTTAGCAAATAAAGTTATTGACTAAATTGATTGCTCTTATTTTGATCTTACTTTATGTCATACTAATAAATAATTTTGTTTTTTTTTAATACTTTTCATCAACCAAGATATTCACTTAACTTAACCGAACAACCTCCTGCGTATGATGGTCTATCATTCTACACGTGATATTGGCAAAATTGTGGTGGCTCCTCCACAAACGCCACTTAACAAGAGTTGAAGTTAAGTTTTGTCAGCGTGGCTTTTCAGGAAAATTGACACCACCAAGGTGGCACACTGACGAGAAGGCTTCTTCATTGGAAACTTTGACGTATAGTGACGTCAATTTGACAGCTATCAGAAAACAAGCGTTTTGACAGGTGCCCGGAACCTGACGCCTCAGTGATGTCACGTGAGGAATGTCATTTCAGAAAACCCTCAAATTTTTATCGTGCACGTCTTATAACAATTGATGTCATTATGATGTGGTTTTTGATATGGTAGTGTTCAACATGAGGCAACTCAAATCCTAGCTAGCAGTCGAAAAAACCATATTATCTTTCTTTTTATTACCACATAAGGGCTTTGGCCTCGTAGATAAACAAAGAGCATATCTCCATAAAGGGCTTTCATAATTCAGTTTATCAAAGTGGCCTATTTATCTCGGCGGCAAGTATTTGTATTGCGTTTTTGTTAGTTGTTACCCAGTACTCACAGCGCAAAGACAATGCTTCATTCTGTCACAATACGGTTGTATCGATTCGTTAATCAATTTACCGAACATTTGGTGTCTGATAACACGTAGGTAACAATCGATTTGAAGCCTTTCTCTGCGTTACAATAGTGTTTTGTTTTTTGTTCGAATGACAGACCAAACTACCAATAAGTACAGGAAATTACAAGGAAATTGGATCTGTTTAGTTATTAATTCATTTCTAACTTATTGTGCCCGCGACTCACATGAAATGTTTTTGCCGCGTAAATCCCGAACCCATGGGAATTTGGGAATAAAAGTAGCCTATGTGTTATTGTTTACAGTATTTCAGCCATCTAACCTAGCAAATTTCATTTATATCCGTTCAACCGTTTTCGCATAATTGGGTTACAAACTTTGGCTTTAATAATATTAGTTTGATTATTAACCGCAGATTGTGATAAAAATTTACCAAAACTGTGACAAATCAATAAATGACGTAGGTACCTATATTTTTGGTTATGAGTCATTTGATTCTTTAGCTAAATAATCACAGGGGCACGAGTCAATCTTCAAGGCTAAACAACGCTTAACGAGGTTGGTCCGTGGTTTGACGAGCATCTTAAAATATTGTTACGAGCTGAGGTTCGGGATAGAAATAATTGACGCCAATTAAACCAAAATTAACACTTTAATTAAATAAACACAAAAATAAAATTAACACAATTATTTACACTACGATACTTGTCACTAAACACTTAAATCGCGCTAAAATTCACTTGTAGAGCTGCGATTATATCGCGTATTCGCCTCGTAATAAGACGTAGTAATAAGACGGATATGAGTTCTAGAAGATTCTTGTAAAATCGACTCACTGTTTATACTGCCAAGAATATTCCAGAAGCTTAGGCTTAGGCGTTAGTGTCTCGAACATTCTAGATTTCTGTCGAAGTTTCTCGACGTACTTCACTAAGCGACTGGCGTAACAATATCGAGATTCCTCCGTGCCTTAGAAACCATGTTAAGCCGTTAGTCTTGGCTGTCATCTGTACATCTTCAACAGTCATTACGGTTAGTCGGAAGCCAAAAATTCGAACACCAGTGTAGCCAAGAAGCATCGTGTTAACCGGCTACATACCCGACTATTGGTTTGTGAAGGTCATATACGCAGTCGCTCCATGTAAAACACTAGTAATCAGTTGCATCCGATTTGACTGCATTCTGAGCTAGGGCTTCCAATCCCGGAATACCGAGATCTCGGTATTGCGGGATCCCGCGTGATGCGGATTACCCAGTTGATTAATGCATTGTTTTTTATGATAAACGGTGTAATTTGATTGATCTCATTCTAGTAGTAATACTTAAATAAATGTGGAGTTAGTTGATTAATTCATTGTTTTTTTGTGATAAATAAACGGTGTGATTTGATTGATCTCATATTAATAGTAATACGTAAATAAATGTGGAGTTAGTTGATTAATTCATTGTTTTATTTGCCTTATATAAATATGAATATTTTCAACATGCGGGATTCCGCAAATACCGAGATCCCGCGGGATTGAAAATTCGTAGTCCCGCAAATACCGAGATTGAATTCAGGCTGCGGGATTGGAAGCCCTATTCTGAGCCCAACATAGTCGGGAAAAGACTAACAAGGAGACGGCAAGGGTGTGGAGTCCTCAAATCAAACGGAGGTTCCGCGTGTAGTTAGCACTCAGTGAGTGTATTCATATTATACTCAAACTCTAGAGCCGCACTACTTAGCCATAGCCGAGAAAATAATTCCTGAAGTTTGAAAAAACTTTTTTTTTTTTCGTATCAAAATCTAATAAATCGTTATAAACCATTTCTTTTGAACTTTTATACATTATTGAATCGCGAATTTAATAGTTTTATTTGTTACGTATACGAGGGTGTGGACCCTTGCCATCTCCTTGTGAGCAGATTTTGATTTGATTTTTGTCGAATGCAGCACTCATAACAGAGGTCATATGTCTACGTCTAGGTCACGCACTCTTTCTTATTACATAAAACTCTTAAAGTGATTCAAGTTATAAGAAATCTAACAAAGTATCGTGTAGACTGATGGTTTAAGTGGGCGGAATGCGCCGAGCACTTCCAATTAATCATAACCCCTCCCGGAGTATAATTACTTCAAATTCGTTCATAAGCTCGCTGTACGGAGAAAACAAATGAGGTAATCAACTGTTAAAGCATGTTTGGAATGAGCGTGAAAGTGTTAAACTTTACGGTCTTAGCTTGGTCCAAGTCAAGGTTGTGTTAACCATTACATTGTATAACACTTCTAAGTTTATATCCACAGGTTATGTAATGGCAATACTAGTTTGAGTCGTAAAGTGCATAGTATGCATAACGTGACCAGACGTCCCGTTTTGAACGGGACTGTCCCTTTTTATAATTACGAGTCCCGGTGTCCCCGCAATGATCTCTGGGACGCAAAATTGTCCCGTTTTCTGAGACCGCGTCAGCGGACTCATCGGTCGACGCGAATATAGCCGAGAATGGCCAAGACGTCGTCGCTCGCGCTTTGTTGACTATTTATTTGACAGATTTTTCGTTCGGCTACTTCTAGATATTTGTTTTGTTGTTGTTACGTGTTTTTTACGTAGTTTATATTTGACATTAACATTCATATCTGGAGTGAGGCTATCAAGAGGCACGGGGAAGAACTTGCTGTTTCCCTTGACATCTCCAAGGCCTTTGACAGGGTCTGGCACGATAGCCTTATTGCTGAGCTTCCTTCTTTCGGTTTACCCACTCAACTTTGCGTTTGGATTGAAGACTTCCTGAAGGACTGGTCCATTCGACTGGTCATTGATGGCTGCTCGTCTGGCCAATTGGCAATTAATGCCGGGGTCCCTCAACTTTATTCTTGCTGCACATTAATGATCTGCGTCCAGTACCTTTGGGTATGCAGACGACAGCACAGTTTCTGAGAGATATGTGTCCAGCGCGTGAGCTGGTGGGTCACAGATACAGTCTCTCCGTGAGGACATGGTTGGGCACTTGAACTTGACCTTGAAGGCTGTCTCCGAATGGGGCGATGCCAATCTGGTCAAGTTTAATGCAGCTAAGACCCAGGCGTGTCTCTTCTCCGCAAAAAGAAGCCAATTCAAACCAGCTCCTACTTTCCGTGGTGTAATCGTGCCGATAACCGATCATATTGAGCTTCTTGGGGTGACTTTAACTTCCACACTCAATTTTGGCCCGTTTATCGAAGCTAAGGCTCAGTTAGCATCAAAAAAGTTGGGAATCCTAGCCAAGGTGAGACGGTACTTCACACCGGAACAGCTGCTCAATTTGTATCAAGCCCAGGTTCGGTCGTGTATGGAATACAGCTCTCATCTTTGGGATGGATCTGTGAAATACCAACTGGAAGCGCTTGAGTCTATCGAGAAGCGGGCCAAGAGAATCATTGGCAACGATGCACTGGTCGAGTCAAAGCTCCAGAGCCTTGAACACCGACGGCGAGTTGCAAGTCTATCGGTTTTCTATCGGTTACATTTCGTGGAGTGTGCGATGGAATTACACAATCTAATTCCGCCAAGCCCGTTCCATCATCGGACTACGAGACAAACGGCGAAGCGCTATCGTTACATGGTGGACATCCCACCCATACGCACAAAACGTTTTGGGAATACCTTCATTGTGCGTACGGCTAAGGAGTGGAATTCTCTGCCGGAGTCTGTGTTTCCCGACAGCTACAACCTAGGAGTCTTTAAGTCCAGAGTGAATAGGTTACTTTTAGGTAAGCGTGCTCCATCTTTGATCACATCATCACTTACCATCAGGTGAGATAGTGGTCAAACTCGAACCTATATTAAATAAAAAAAATAAAAAATTGAAAAATGTCCCCTGTTACTAAAAAACTTTTTTGAAGATTCCACATCCAAACTGTGGCTTTATTTTTTACACGCTCAGTCAACAAGTTTTCATCAAGCTGAATTGAAACTTGAAGGTTAGACTACTACTACTCTTACCATAGAAATGTAGATATTTTATTGGGCTGATTTAAAAAAGGTCCCCGCATGGGAAATTGTTCAAAAATTGTAGACGTCTGAGAAAACCCAGTTACAAATTTCAGTTCTAACGGCGATGTTGATAATTAAGGTGATTATACAAAAAAAAAAACCGGTCAAGTGCGTGTCGGGGCACGCGCAGTGTAGGGTTCCGTAGTTTTTATAACAGCCAAGTGCGTTTCGTATTCGCTGACTGATCGTTTCGTACCATGCTCTAACTAAAAGCCAAACATGACTACCTAACTAATTTGACTTCCTATACAAATCCTCACCTGATCCGACAATTTTGCAAAGAGATTTGTATAAAACTTGTTATAGCCGGTGTTTTGAATTTAAATACGGACACAGAGCTACACTACTCAATCGTCACAAGAAGCTAGCACGATACAACTGGCGCTTAGCGCCATCTATCGACATTTCTATAGAGTTGTTCGAAATTTTCGAGTCAAATACAATTGATCGACTATTACTCGTAAACTTGTAAAGCCCACTTATGTGTGATAGTTTTCCTTTAAATTTCGTTATATATAGGTACTACTGCCGTGACATTTGAATTTCTAACTATAACCGTTTAGTTGATAGAGGGGGGGACACTTGACTCTAACGAAAATTGGTACTTTAATGCTTGATAAGTCACGAACGGTTTACTTAATCAAAAAACGGTCTTACCAAACCCCTAATATTTTTGAAAGACCTATCCAACGATATCCCACACTATGGGCAGAACGAAAAAAAAAATTATCATCCCACTTTACATGTATGAGAGGTACCCTAAATAATTGCTTTTTTCAAAATTTTATTTTACCACTTTTTCGGCGTCGTTAACTTGTATACTCATGCCAAAGTACAACTTTCTAGTACCAATAGTTTTTGAGCTAAACCGCGGACAGACGGACAGACAGACGGACATGGCGAAACTATAAGGGTTCCTTGTTGACTACGGAACCCTAAAAACATGCTAAGAATTTCATTCTTACTTAAAATCATCATCAGCTATATTAAAGCATATTTATTCATCTTTCGTAACTTTTAAGCTAACTGATTATTCCTAAATAAAAAACTCAATTTTTTTTTTATTGATAACCTTTTAATTGACCTTGATAAACCAATGTCCCGTTTTGAGACAAAAAATAAATGGTCACGTTAAGTATGCAGCATAAACAATAGTAAATGCTCAATCAATAACACGTCTTTTTTGGTTTAATTTAAATTACATGAGACCAGTGTTTCCTTACTAACTACCCTGAGAAGAAACACCAAATTCAGAGCTCAAAGTCTCATTTAAAGTCCTTACAATCTGTACTAATCTAATCATATGAGAATCATGCAGCTGAGGTGATCTTTTGTGTAAAGAAGCAGACAGATTTGAGTGGATCTGTCCTGACAGTGTATACATTTGTGATATCTCAACTTAGAACTTTAAGGAGCTCAGCGATTTGACGAACGATACCAAAGTTAGGTCATTTTCGTAAGCCGCACAAAGTTGTTTAACTGCCACAATTATGTTTATCCCGAATATAATAACCTACTTACATTAGGAAACAGCAAATCAGAAGTAATGAAAAACAACAAAACAAAACACGACACTTACCCTCCGATTTGGACAAACAGATATAATGGCTGGGTTTCTTCCCGAACAGTCCATTAGTGCGCAGTAGCCCTGCATCGGCGTCTTCATCATAGGTCCTGCTCACTGGCCAGTATCCTAAGGGACACTTGGCTGCACTCTCCACGATCTGCAGAGACAGTAAGGGCCTTTCGTCCGGCAACGCTCCTCCGAGCGCGCTCAGCACTTTAGACATCTTCCGACTATGTCATCACTCAGTCTTTAACAGAAGTCTGCACTTCTAAAGGTTTCAGTCTTCTCTTTTTTAATTGTTTAGCACCTGAAACAAGATGTATTCAAATAAATGTATAGTTCACGCTCACCGCTTGTTCAAGAAATCTTTAAGTATTCATCATCATCATTATCCACAACTTGACTTCAGAAAAAAAAGAAGGCAACAATGTCGTCTATAAGATCGAATCGTAATCTATACATATAAATAAAATAGAAGAGTCTATCTGTGATTTCAAAATAGGTAACTGTATTTTCTCAAGTCATTATAATTATTTACACTACATCACGAACTTTTTTTTATTAATTCTGCCTGTCTGTTTGTCACGGCATATGTTTGGAGCGGCTGAACCAATTTTAAAAGGGCTTTTATATAGGAGGTTACAGGACTACACATAGGCTACTATCCCGAAATTCTAATGGGTTCGGGACACAGGAAAACCTTCCACGCGATCGAAGTCACGGCCACGGCTGATAAACCTATTGTTAATCTCGAGCTGGGCTTGTTTACCTTGTAGATGACTCGTTTTAACGGGAAGAAGCATAATAACGGAAAATGTACAAAAAAATCTAGGCAGTTTAAGGAATGCTAAGTACAATCCACAACTTCGTTACGTCCCGACAGTTTAGCCACATAATCTCAAACAACTTAAGAAGCGTGGAGGAGAGTGTATTTACCCCTTTCCACGCTTTTCAAGTCGTTAGTGATTATAGACGCTAGCCTAGACGTCTGACGACCAAACGTTTGACTCCACAAAGACATCAGACAAGGTGGAACAAAGCGACTAGGGTCACAAACTTTCACTTGAACCAATCCAAACGAGGTCTTCGCCCTATCCTAGGTCAAATAGATGCCAGACAGATCTGAGACTAGACGAAAATATTGATGAAATATAATGTCGTATATGTATTGATGAAATGTGTCTGTGAAATGCTCTGAGAGTCCAATTTAATAACGGCTTCCACGCTTCTGTAGCGAGTCAGATATGTTTGCTGATGCGCAAACAGATGGTTTTGCAGCTCTCTGGCGCGATCAGACCACATCTCTCCTCAATCGGTAGCATGGAAGTACGCACAGCGTCCTGCATAGTATGACAGCCAAACCTGGCTGTGCGGTGTGCCTATAATTTATAAACTGGTACCTACAGCGGGCTAAGTCGCTATTAATAACTATAGTTCATTACTTACCTGTGTTATCATATTACATTGTGATAAGTAAATATGAATCTCTTTTGTCTTGATAAAAATATAAAATTTAAACAAGCTTTGGAGTTCGGAAAAATTGCATTATAAAGCCGATTATTAACGACTAGAATTGCCAACATTTGATCCGATTACTGTAATGAAACGTGTGGACTTATTGCCACTTATCGGCTTATATTCAGTGTAAAAGACGTGAGCTGCATTGTGCCCTATTTGTTACGTAAATTCTAACTGGACTTCATGTTAGCCGAGCAAAGCATATTATAATCTGCTCTGCATACCAGAATGTACTCAATGTACTAGACCAAGCTTATCAACGTAATAATGTAACATATTTAATCATTTTACTGTGCATGCTGGTAATCCTATCAATAGTAGGTTTACTTAATAAAATGTTTGATAAAGTGCAATATAATATAATCTTAACCTAACATGGACACTGATGTTTTATTATAAAGATCAAATAAGTAAATGATGTGCCGATTAAAAAGTAAGTTATGAGCCCTTTTTTATCTCAGTCTTGATCTGGTACTACTACTATGGTGACCGAAGCGGCAGTAATCAGTTTTAGTATTTCCAATACTAAAGTCACCTATTGGAAACCCTACGATGAAGAGTATTAAAGTAATTTCCATAGTAGGTAAATTATTTCTTGGCAAGATGTGGTGATGATAGGTGGAGTAGAATCCCCACTGAATGCACCCGCCTCATCTAGTTTTAATGTACGAAAAAAATACGTGTAAGTGTTGTCTCCAACTAATTTGCAAAATAAGTACTATTATGAATGAGAATCGATAGAAGTGTCAGTAGACCAACGGCTAGATAGGTGGACGATATCTAGAAGATCGCGGGTTGTAGCCGGTTTAGACTCGCGCAGCTCAGGGAAATATGGTACAAAAGGGAAGAAGCCGCCAATAATCAGCAATGGGTGGAACAGTGAAGACAATAATGACGGTTACATTTTCTAACGAAACGAGTTTAGTAAGTTGATTTTATATTTGGAATGAATAACGAAACAAAGCCTCTGCAATTCCGTATAATCCTAAAACCATTCATCTCCTATCAACGCTATGATATCCGAATTGATACTACAAATGGGCACGTGGCATACCTAATGATCTATGAAGTTTGTATCGTTTATATAACCAAATAGGACAAGGTAAGAAAAATAAATTAGCAAGCACCACGATGACACAAGGTCGCCATTAAAAAGTGATTAGCATACAAAAAGGTATGTAGGTAATCCCACTTCTCAGCAACGGCTATCAAGAAGCGAACACATTAAGAAAGTCCACTGGGGGCATTGACTGAGATAATAGAGCTTATAGACTCGGGACCGATGGAAAAGCAATCTTCAAGATTGCTGTAATTACCACGCTTGGGCGTGTTGTCGGAAATAACGAATTGAATCCAATCTTTGATGCGTCTTCCATGATTTTTCTGTATTGGTGAATAGGGATTTTATTTTTTCGGGGGTAAAATCACCAAATGTATTTTTACGCCCTGGGTGAAGCGGAAGAGAGTATCAGACGTCTATTGACTAAAAACCAACCCTGTTCCATCTGTTGCTCTTGCGATCCGTTGCCACGATACCCTATTAGAACGTTCCTGCAAACCGTGTGTGAGGGATAACCTACGCTCTAGGAAAGCGAAACGTTTAGGAGCCTCTATCCTGTCTGAAACTATACGGTTCTTATATCTTCGTTTATACATGCCCTAAATGTGGGCGCGAATTTCAAAATCTTCCCAGCAGTTTCCTACAGTCAGGTTCGGCTTATAATCAAGCCAGATCTAGCTGAATACTACCAATATGTTTGGTAAAGAAGTACTGGAAAAAAGCTGTTAAGGAAAATCTGGACGTCAACAAGCCCAGACATCTAGGAAATAAAGAACACGGTTAGCAAACTCGCAACTTCACACTATGTCAATTGATCCTAAAGCCTAACTAAACTGGTTTCCTGTGTGTGGTTACTCAACAATCTGTGATAAAATTATCCAACGTCTTCATGACGTCAGGTCGATTCAGCCTTGTAGCTAGGCGCTTAACCTTGAAACTTATGTACATATAGCTGATTGTTACGCTCTGGTGGGAACCGATACACGCACATTTTTTTATTAATTTAGAGCCTAATACACAACGTACTTTGTGCATTTCATTATGGTGATAAACTTTATATGAAGGATATTAGATTGGGGGAAGTTAGCGCACTTTTGGGGAAACTTATGCCCAACCAACAAGATCGTACTTATCATGGTATTTTTATCTATCACCAAACTCACTTCTATCACTTTTTATTTTTATTATTTCATCCATTTTTATTATTAAATTTTCTGCATTATTAACATAGTCTTATAATTATATTTTACTCGCCAAACTTCGCAGTACTCGCCAAACTTCGCAGTACTCGCCAAACTTCGCAGTACTCACCAAACTTCGCAGTAAATGTGGTGGATTAAGGCCCATTCCCTTACAGAGAGGCCTATGTCACAGCAGTGGGAACGATATAAACTGAATTATCATTACTACACCTAATATTTATAATTTTAATTAATGGCAATCGGTGTAAAATACCTGAATAAATGAATTAAATTAATTATTATGACAGTTCTTCGTCAGTGGGACAAAGTACGACGTGTACCTAATTGGAAAGCGTGGCACCATGGGGAAAACCAGATTTTTTGTCGACTGCACGACGTGCTATGAACTCGTTATACTCGATGTTAATTGATGCACGACGATTAATGGACACAGCTTCGGATTTCTTCTACAAACAGTTTTCTCAGTATAATTCATACATCATCATATAAATAAAATTTAGGTATATTGTGTTCGTGATTTTAAAATAACTGCGTTTTCTTAAAAGCTCATAAATAGTTATTAACACGGTACTTAAAAAGCAAACAAACTTTTAAATTTTTTGTCTGTCTCTCTGTTTGTCCGGGCTAATCTCTGGAATGGCTGAACAGATTTTAATGGGACTTTCACTGAAAGATAGAGGAGGTTAAAATGCAACATATACTTTTCCCGGAATACCCACGGGATTGGGCTTTGGAAAAACCGCTTACACGCGAACGTAGTCGGAGGAACAGCTAAGTTCTATGAATAATATTCGAATTCTGAAGAGCAGCTACGTCATAGCCAAGGCGGAACCTGCTCGTTATCATTAGTGATTCATTGGAGACAAGGACATCTCAATGAACTTGCGAATGCTTACGAATAAGCCTTCTGAGTGATCGCAACATGAGTTATTAAGACTTATACAGTACGGCCGTTCTAACTTGGCGAGTGTGAAGTTAAGCTCTGCGAACTTTAGCCATTGTGCACTCGTACAAAAATAAAGGTTTTAAAAAAATAAATGCCACTAACAGTTGTTAACAGGAATAACAACTGCTAATTGCATTTATTTTTTTAAAACCTTTATTTTTGTACGAGTGCACAAGCGTTAAAGTTCGCAGAACCTAACTTCACGTTCGCCAAGTTAGAACGGTCGCATTGTAAACATTCTGACTCAATATTCGCCTATATTACTTTTCTTGTTTTTTGAGAAGCTCCTGGCTGAATAATAACACCCGCGCGGGTCGATTTTCAAGGTTAAGCAACAGTTGCCGCGGTCTGCCATTGGATGGGTGATCATCATGACACATCGGGATTACTTCGTGCCTCGGAAAGCACATTAAACCCAGTCCCGGCTATCATTTATACATCTTAGTTGTTACGGGTAGTCAGAAGCCAAAAATTCAGACACCAGTGTCACCAGTCTTGTCAACGAGCATCGTATTAATTACCCAGCTACTGGGTGCTGAAGCTCCATGTAAAAATACGAGTACTTAGCTGCATCTTTTAGTCTGGACGCCGACCCTAACATTTTTTCTTTTTTTTTATAGTTGGCTTGCGTTTGACCATAATCTCACCTGATGTTAAGCGATGATGTGGTCGAAGATGAAGCTCGCTTGCCTAGAAGTAACCTATTCACTCTTGACTTAAACACTCCCAGGTCATAACTAACAGGAAACACAGACCCCGGCAGGGAATTCCACTCCTTAGCCGTACACACAATGAAAGTATTCCCAAAACGTTTCGTGCGTATGGGTGGGATGTCTACCATGTAACAATGGCGCATCACCGTTTGTCTTGTAGTCCGATGATGGAACGAGTTTGGTGGAATAAAACTGTGCAATTCTATCGCACACTCCCCGAAATGTAACCGATAGAAAACTGATAGGCTTGCAACACGTCGCCGATGTTGGAGCCTTGTCTCGACCAGCTTCTCGTTGGCGAGGAGCCTTTTGGCCCGTTTAGACTCAAGTGCATCAAGCTGGTATTTGGCAGATCCGTCCCAGAGATGGTTGGTAAAAGACTACGCAAATAATATTTTTTTTGTGTTACTTTTTTTTTAAACTTGAATTGCGGTTCATTGACATGATGTCCGTTACTGAGTATTTTTTTTTAATTTGTTATAGATTCTTTATCGACTTCTTTCCATCATCGAATATAGTTTACCAGTCAAAATATTCCAAATACGCCGCCGTTATTAGTGATTTGTTTGAGTCACAGATATTTGCTGACATTTCAGTATAGCCAATAGTCGAGCTTGACTATTTTATAAATAACCATTTACGTAGGTACATTCCATACGTAGTGCGATCGTAAACAACATTTTAGTGGTTGTTTCCTTAGATGGTTTGAGAAAATCGTTTAACTTGGGTGTCATGCCATCGATTCCACCTATATAATAATAATAATAATATTCCACAACTTTTCACACAACGCCATCTAGTCCCAAACTAAGCAGAGCTTGTGGTATGGGTACTAGACAACTGATAAACATACATATATATTTCTAAATACATACATATTATAGATAAATTACACCCAGACAAAGAACAAATGACCGTGCTCATCACACAAACATTTGTCCTAGGTGGGAATCGAACCCACGACCTTGCGCATAGCAGTCAGGGCCACTGACCACTATACCAACGGGCCATGATTGTAAATGCGAAAGTCAGGGCCAATTATGCAGTGACCATTAGTTTGCACCGTTTTCATGGCTAAAATAGGGTTTTTGGTTAGCACTAGAAAACGCCATTAGCTGCTTTAGATAATAAACCAAATGCAGACTTTTATACTTGTAAACTAGCTTTTCACGTGAGAATCCCGATCCCGTGAGTATTCTGGGATAAAAAGTTAACAACGATTAGAGAATAAAGAAGTGCTTATAGTTGCACTATAACCTCCTCCATCTTCCAGTGAAAGTCCCATTAAAATTAGTTCAGCCGTTCTAGAGATTTGCTCGAACAAACAGACAGAAAAAAGCACTTACGAAAACACCGTCATTTTCAAAATATTACTTAATTATTTGTGCATGTCGGGTGTGAGTCGTACATCTTTTCGTTAAATGTCTTTTAAGTGCTCTATTTGCGTCTTTAAATCTCCTGTATTACTGTTAATGGCAAATAAACGTATAACTTATAGTGTATAGAAGATCAGATTTTGTTTGTGGAGAACTCGAAAAATATCGGACTTGTAAGAGGATTGTTTAGCTCAGATAGAGAGTCTATAGACTGCCACACGTTGATACAGTAACAAGAATAACAAAAGGCGAATACTAGACAAAAGCTTAGGGTGAGCGGCCTTAGATGCCCTCTAGAATATACAACGACAATCGATTTTGAATCAGTAAGATACTAATGCTTTTTCGGCCTTTAAGTTTCGGCGTCTAGATCGTGTACCTAGGAGCGAAACGATGTCAGCAGGACTCAACTAGGTGGACCGAAGACCAGGAGAAAACCACGTGTCGGGCATCTTATAGTCCGATGCACGTTCCAACATCGGACTATTTACCAGACGAACGGTGATGCACCACCGATACATGATGAACATCCCACCCATACGCACAAAACGTTTTGGGAATACTTTAATTGTGCTTACAGTTTCGAGTGGCATTCCTTGACAAATTCTATGTTTCCTGATAGCTATAGTCTTTAATTCAAGAGTGAATTTACTTCTAGGTAAGCGTGCTTTATCTTCGACCACATCATGGTTTACCATCAGGTGAAATGCTGGCAAACACGATCAATAAAAAAAACCGCTTATACTCGTAAGAAGTAAATGCAACAATGGTTGAGGGATGGAGGGATAACCAGAAGTCCATAACTTTTGTCGTATAAATATTATATTAAACAGAAAACAGGCAATAGGAGATTGTCACAAAACACCGAATACAGTTAATTTTTAAATCACACAACTCGTTAAGGGTCTTTTGTGATCAGTTAAATTAATTAGACAAATGATTGGAGCCATTACTAATTACTCACAGACTATTTTGCTAACAAATACCTCAAATGACTTTGTTTAGCATCGAATGGGAAAATAGTTTACACAATAGATAATTAATTACAAAGGTTTATTCAAAGCAATCATGATTGCTAAGATAAATAACAAACCCTACATTTCTGTAATATTAACGTTCTGACAAACACCGCGGCGCTAGAACACACGAGAAACTGAAGAAGGATTTTAGTCAGCAGAAAAATCTGACATTTCCTTCCGCTCGCGGGAGGAAATGCGAGTCATTTGATGATATTCTTCCCAATAAAAGAGCCATTTTGCTTATAATAAATAGAATGCCAAATGTTAGTAGTAAAATTTTGACCACAACTTGAATAAAAAACCACTTTATTATGGTTTTACGCCTTCTTATAATGACCTCATCATCAAGATACCACGAAAAAACTTGGTCTAAAGTATAGCAGTACCATTACATTTCACAATGATATTATCACGTGAACGCAGCACCTGGCCAGGCCAGTTGCATGCTAATTGTTAACTAACCCAGATATCATACAACTCATTTATAACTGTACTGGTTGCCTACACTCAGTAAGAATAGATGAATCATTTGTTGTTGTTTTTAGAACGGGTTTTTGCGTCAAACCGTTTGATACAAAAAGAAATAGTGTTTTGCTGTATTGTCGTTGTAATTGACAATAAAGGAGTTTAATATTTTGTACCTATTTTAGTTTATTATTGTCTGTGAATTGCTTCTGGGCGCGAAATGACGAATGTTGAGTCTTTGGTTGCTGCACTGCGTGTCGTGTGTTTGATTCTTGCTCCGGAACATATATTTATGGACAAATTCCTAGTGAGGGTCCAATTTCTTTACATGAAAGAAGTTGAGTTTTATTGACGAAAATCCAAAGTTTCAATCCAACTTGAATTAATTTACCTGTTCAAATGTGAGATATCTGATGATAGTTATCTATGGAATTAAATCCAAAACTAAACTTTATTATTCAAAGTATGTATTTATATTTAAGTACTTAGTAGCATTTGGATCAAATTCTAGTTAGTCCTAACATACTTGGTATACTGATAGTGGATACATAAACTTTTATGTTTGGACAATCAGTATATTTTTGATGTTGCTATACTTATCTGTATATTAATATGTGAAGCAAAACCTTTTGTGCCCCTTTTTACAAAAATTGCACAAAAACAGAGGAGTATGAAATGTTGCATAATTAAAATTTATAAAGAGAATTACAGAAAGCTAATATTTTTGTAGAATAATGAATTTGAAATAATTTCAATATGGTTGAATTTTGACCACGAGACAATTACTAGTTTGAATAAATTAGAATATCGACTGCAAGTGCTACTGCTGAACTTGAAATTGTTGCACTATTTTATTTTGAATTTCGATCACTAGAGATTTGCAACTAAATATTGTGTTATCCAGATACTGGGTTGTGGAAGTCAGCTAGGTAGTTGCTCCCTGTAAACCACTAGAAATCAGGTGCATCCAGTTAAGACTAGAAGCCGACCCAAACATATTTAAGAAAAGGCTATGAGGATGATGGGTTTGATACTAAACCATGGCACCAACACATAAACCATTAAACCAGGCTTTGATACATCTCTACATAAGCCTTTGGGGTAATACAGATGGATGTTATACAATATATATATTTCAATAGTCAGCATTGTTAACAATTGCTTCAAAGCACTATTGTATGTTCTTTGTGTCTCAATTGATATAATTGAATGATATGCTACATGCTTCAGAATGTGTAAGGTCCGAGTAAACATCATACAAGGCCGATTCCAATTTATTTCTGATAAAAATAATACAGTTTACGGCTGTGTGTTTATATTCACATTCTTATGATGCTTAGGGGTAGACCAGAAGGGTTGTGGGAATTCTGGGTTTTGGGAATACTTTAACGAGATACCACAGCTTCAGAATGTTAATAAATGCAACTGAGGTGGATTTTTTGTCAGTAGAGCACTCCTTTCTGCTCCAAGAGCAGGACAAGTCATTTAACGATTTTCCAAGGGGTAGCCCAATTGTAAGTGAATTCTAGCCAAAATTGTCTTTAAGATAGAATATAACTATAGTACATTGTGTGAAATCTATGGTGTTTTAAGCCTTGCCTTCTCACATAGTACTCTCAAGGTAGATCAGAAGTTGAGAGTGAATTTAATAAATAAACAGTATCTTTGTACTAAAATTCTTTTATCTCTCTCACTCTCTCTCTCTCATTTGCATGATAATGATCACATGGGTTTAAGTTTTGTAGATCTAATATTAGCTAATATTCACTATGTTTATTAGAAAATAGAACAGTATGTACATAATGTTATCACAGAAAAGACTCTTTCAACAATGCATGCCAGATATTCATATCAAGAGAGATATTATGGAGGAACAAATATTTAGTTAATTTGTTGATACTGGGACTTCCCTGTGAGGCCACCAAAGTAGACAAAGTAGACTAAGTCTTCACCTAGTGGTGGTGACTCAGTCCACTTTGTTTGATTTTGGAAGCGGTAAGGTTTTTTCATTTTCATGGCTTTGCATTAGCATTCAGCCAATGTCAAAGTTTGGGAAAAAAAGTAAGTTATTATTTTTGGCTTTTCTCACTTTTTATTTCATAAAGCAAAAGAAATATTTCATGTACCCCAAGGTCTATTTTATCTCCGTACCAATCGCATCAAAATCTTTTTAGTGGTTCAGACATGAAAGTGTAATAAGCAGATAGAGTTTCTTTCGCATTTATAATTTTAGTAGGGATTAATATTAAGTTATGCACATACTTTTACCATCACTACTAAGTATTATCAGAGTTCTTCAATAAGGTAAGTAAAGATTGTGTTTATAATTTGTATTGTTTCCTACAATGTATAGTTTACAGTTTTTTCTTATACTTGTGACAATGAAACATGAACTTAATAATGAAACATGATATAACAACACAACTGTGGGAAAATTCATTGGTTAAATAATGAAACTATAGTAACAAAGATTGTGCAAATAAAAAATGTTACAAAGACACATGAATTGTACGAATTTAGCAAACAACACTTACTTGATGAGAATGGAAGAAAACAGAATCATGAATCAAACATTCGCGTTTCAAGACGGAAGCCAATGAAATTGAAACTTGAGATCGCAGTCTCGGAAAATCACAAAAATATTTATCACAAGAAAATCCACACAAGCACTGACACAATCGTAAATAATACACTCAAAATAGGAATATCAAGACGATTGAATGAAAACTGGTTACGCGATACGACCGACTTGGCACTATTCCATATGATCAGTGACGGAGACACGGAGTACGCGCGCACCGCCTTCGGTGCAACACTATTCACTAATAATTAACAGCAATTGGCAGGCGCCCGGGTGACCAACACGAACAATGACCCCCGCCAGATGATTCAATCTATATTCAACTCTTATTATATAGCCGTTGCACAGCAGTTATGATAAACTCACCGTCATGACATCACGTAAAATAACTCGCCTCCTTGTCTTGCAGAGCCGAAAGAAGTACCAAAACTACCAAACAATGAAGCCACAAAACAAATAAAAAAGCAATAAGATAATAGTCCGATTAACATAGAACTTTACACCCAACTTCGTCACAACTTAATTAAGTTTAAATATGTTATTTTCTGTGAATTAAACTACAGAATTGTGTATATTTATTTTTATAAAATATTTGACAACAAAAAACCCGTCGCTCATCATGAAACCAACGAAATAACTGTGTTGCTATACTGATGTCGAAATTTCTTACCAAAAAATAGTAAATAGTCACGGAAACAAAAACTTCTAGGTACGAAAATAATTCAATTGGAATAATCCTAAGATATTAATACCATTGTATTCGTATAGAAGTTCAAATATTTAGTAAATATCAAAACGAAAATTTAATGAAAAAATCTGAATTATTAATTTATAAATAACAAATTAATTTTCGAGTAGAAATAATCTTAATTATATGCATGGCAACTCAGAAACTGTAGGGTGGAACCATGGAACTAACTCATTTGAATTGCTTGGAACGGGGCCCTTTCTCTCAAAACATAGTGGATTACATTCTCTTTGCTTTCTCTTGCTCCTAGGGTCTTCTGTTTTAAGCCTGTACTGTCGTTCTGTGGTTAAGAAAAAGTACAATAATATACAGGCAAGGCTACGGTTCGAAAAGTGCTGTAGTCCGAACAGACTAGCCTAAACTATGCGAGTTTGATACACATAGACCATTAACATTATTGTGTTCATAACGTGCAATGCAAGAGATTCGAAACTTCTATTGTAATTTCCTGATGATTTTGCGTCCGTAGAAGCTGCAATGAGACAAAACATGGTTTTTTTGTGACCTCGTCACCTAGGTCAGCCACTATTTTACTTGACTGTTCCAAGCTATGTTAAAAAAAAAAAAAATACAAAAAATAAAACCACTTCATAATGGACATAATTTTATTGTATTATAGCAATACATAACATTATCTATACAGACTAATACAAGGCATTCACAGTTATCAAAATATCACTAGTGTATTACTTCGCTTTACCAGATGAAATACATATGCCGAACTAAAGCATCTGCAAACAACACATGCCGCTTGGAGAACAAAATTCATTTGTTAACAAAATATTCGTATTAAATAAACAACAACATATCAAAAAACTGTGTATTCGAAATAAGCTAAACATTTAGGTTCAACATTAAAATAAGGAATTCGTGCTATGATACAAGTTATATTGATGTCAATAAATTAATGAAATGGAAATATTGTACATGGTTAAGGGTTGTCACATAGAGAAGCTAAGACATAGACAAAAGCTATATCACAAAATACATTAATGATTTTCTATTTTTAACATACACAGCAGCTTCTAGTCTGTAGATTACAACTATAGCAATAGCGATATCTAAAGAATAAAGTATGAAAGACCTAATAGTGCAGACATTGGGAAACAGATGACCAAGGGCGGATCCAGGGGGGGGCGAGTCATGGGGTCATGACCCCCCCACCCGCTGGGCTGGGTCCAGGACCTAGGTGGACCACTAATTGAAATTTTTATACATTGTTACTAGATAATACTCCAGTTTGTCGTTGTAAACGAATATCGGCAGTGGATGGCCAAGTGGCAGCGGAGTCAGGAAATACAAATTATAACTTCTTGTGACTTGACCACGATTATGTGACCCCCCGGCACCAAAGCTGGATCCGCCCTTGCAGATGACGCCACTGAATGTGGGCCTAAATAGTTTTATTGACATTAAACTTTTTCTATTTTTATTTTTTATATTTCTGCAATATCTTGGTGTTGCCACTTCAACAGGCAGTGTCTCCCGATTTGGTAGCATTTTTTACTATAAAGAGACAAAATCAGTAACTTCTTTTTAAAACACTGTTCACTGATAAACCTATTATTTCCCGCCCATGACGCTATTCCCGTGATATTAAACCATGTTTTATTCCAGCACTTTGAATGGTAGCGGTGTGGTATCCGTAGTGCCTGCAGATGAGCTAAAGTATGGAGATACGTCTGATAGATAGTTTCGCGGTAGAAGACCGATGAGCAGCGCTATCTTAGCGGCTATGGGGGCTTTCTCCTCATCGTCGATTATCGTGTCCTGATCTGGCATCATCTGAAAGCATAATGAAGGGGTTATTAATATGATATTATAAAATGGATAATAATCTATACTAATATTATAAAGCTGAAGAGTTTGTTTGTTTGTTTGTTTGCTTGAACGCGCTAATCTCAGGAACTACGGATCTGATTTGCAAAATTCTTTCAGTGTTAGATAGCCCATTTATCGAGGAAGGCTATAGGCTATATATCATCACGCTAAGACCAATAGGAGCGGAGCACTAATGAAGAATGATTCAAAATCGGGGGATTTTTTTTTCCACGCGGACGAAGTCGCTGGCGGAAGCTAGTAGTAGATAATAATATATTCCACAACTTTCACACAACGCCATCTAGTCCCAAACTAAGCAAAGCTTGTGGTATGGGTATCTTTATTGTACACCATAACAGATTCAAATAAGGACTTAACAACAAAAAGGATGAGACAAGGGGCAGTCTTATGTCTAAAAGCGATCTTTTACAGACAACCTTTAGACAATTATTAGTTGTTTAACATAATCGGCCTATAATCTTCCCACTCCTGCGACACAGGCCTCTTCTCTCTGAGAGAAGAATGCAGAATGCAGTTTGTGCAGTGCAAATTGGTTGACATCGTAGTACATGCGGTTTCCTCACGAAGTCACGATATTCTCCTTCAGCGTTGTTTGAGAGCAATGGTGATAATTTAAATTAAACAAATAAATGTGATAGGTTTCAAACCCACGACCTACATCTTGCATGTCGAGCCCGTAACCTAGGACACCACTGCTCCGTTAGCCATTCGTTGATATGTATTTCTACCATACGATATATTTACCTTGTCTACTATGTGCTTCTGTATCAAACCATCTGAGCCGACGTAAAATGTGGAGAACCCGTCATACCACCTGTAACATAAAAGAGAAATGTTACAGAGTCAATTTCTCTCAGAGGCTCGCGTTTGACCACCATGTCACCTGATGGTAAGTGATGATGTGTTCGAAGATGGAGTACGCTTACCTAAAAGTAACCTATAAGAGAATAACAGCGACTGCCTGTCTGATTGGTCAGACAGGCAGGTTGGCCTAGTAGCTGGTAACACGATACAATTTGGTAAGACCGGTGTCAGATTAACTGGCTTCTGAGTAACCGTAATAACTGTTATACTCAAAAGATAGCTGGAACCAACTGCTTAACGTACTATCGGCCAAAGATACGCATGCTCACTTAAGAAAATATTTCTGCGGAAGCGCAGCCAGTGACAAACCACATCCCTTCCTGGTTTCGCCCAATTAGAGACAATATACATTTTGTGAGTACAGGGCGTGTAACATTATATTAATACTTACCAGTGGCGAAAGGTGAATTTTCATAAAAGGGAAGCCGGACCAAAAAAATGCATACCTTGCTCAAGTGTGATGCGTGAATTCAAGTAACTGTAGCAATGTGGCTGACTTCGAAATCTTGTAACTTCGTAAATAATTATTTGTTTAATTGAAAATAATATAGATTAATCTATACTTATAATAAATCTGTAGAGAGGTCAATTCTGTACATTAAATATATTTACAAAATAACTATCAGGGGGTGATTAGGGATCGATACTGATGCCAAAAATGCAATCAGTAAATTTTTTGTCTGTCTGTCTGTCTGTCTGTATAACCGTTATAGAAACAAAAACTACTCGACGGATTTTAACGAAACTTGGTACAATTATTTTTCATACTCCTGAGCTGGTTATAGTATACTTTTCATCACGCTACAATCAATAGGAGCAGAGCAGTGAAGGGAAATGTTGGGAAAACGGGAGAAGTTACTCCATTTTTTAAGCTTCCGTCGCGAGTGCAACCTTAATGGTTAAAGCTACACAGAAATCATTTATGACGGAAATGTTCTCCTTAAAATTATATAAAAAATATCCCACGACAGCATATATCTATCTTTTATGGTTGACTCACAATAACACGTGTAACTCCCGATAGCTTAGCAGTTCGAAGCTTTCTGATTATTATTTTGCTCCGAAATTTAAAACCACCACAACTTTGCAATGGAACTCGGCTAAAAGCAACCCAGTTACAACAAAATATAATCGAGGCTCAAATTTTAACAGGTTGCGGTGCAGGAGAAACCGTTTTTATTCCCAGAATTCCCATAATACCAAATAATTTTCCATTCCAATTTAAAAGAACGCAATTCCCAGTATCGGTGTGTTATGCAATGACAATTAATAAGGCTCAAGGGCAGACTTTTCGTGTTGCTGGAGTAGATCTCGGTGTCAGTTGTTTCTCGCATGGTCAGTTGTACGTCGCTCTTTCCCGGGTTAGCAGTTCTAGAAATCTTTATGTTCACGTGCCGGACGGGTCAATTTTCAACATAGTTTACCCGGAAGCTTTGCGCTGAAGTATTTTCGTTCTATAGGTACTTAAGCCTCATGTGAACGTGATCTAAACAATATTACCAATACATTAACTTAATAACACACAAGGAGTTACACGCTGACGGAGTCGCGGGCACAGCTATTAACAATAATATTGTGCGGTTCGGTATTGCTATATTTTTCAACAGTATTATAGATTGACATATTATATTTCCCTACTAAATTACGAAAGTTAATCTGTCTGTTACATCAAAATCACTGAACTGTGAGGAAGGACATAGGCTACTTTTTTTTTTACGAAAAACGATGGAAACGTGGACGAAGTCGCGGGCAACAGCTATCTATACTAATAATATAAGGCTGAAGAGTTTGTTTGTTTGAACGCGATAATCTCAGGAACTACTGGTTCGAATTGAAAAATTATTTTTTAATTAAATAGTCAATTTATAGAGAAAGGCTATAGGCTATATATCATTACGCTAAGGCCAATAGGAGCGGAGCGCCAATGAAGAATGCTTCAAAATCGGGATTAAATTTAACGTTAGCCCAAAGTAATTATTCCACGCGGAAGAAGTCGCAGGCAAAAGCTAGTATAAAATAATAGACTAATATTTGCCATATTTCAAAAAGGAAGCCGGTAGGAATCGAGTTGTATGGAGCCTTCGCTACTGATACTTACTATTACGAACACTAGTAAAATACGCTTCGTGCATCCTATTGGTCAACATACATGCGTTAGGCGATCGAGTTGCGAGCCGTGCTATGCGATTATAGCCTTAAAGGTGAGCATGCGGAAGATTGGTCGATAGTAGCTTAATATGTTAATTTGATCACCCACCCACAGATCGACCCCAGCAAGTGTAGCTTAACCTTAAGGATCGAACCATGCGGCCGTTATAATCTAGCTATGACCTCCTCCTTTTTTAATTTTAATTTTTTTTTCCTTGTAACTTTTCTTATATTTTGCACCTAATTAAGTTCACTAATCTTAAAGCTCAGATGTCTAACTTATATAACGAGGGTGGGCGCTAATACCTATAAATACAAGATATTAAGTTATCTTAGTTTAGGTATTGGCTGCAACTCTTACATAAACATATGTATTACCTTAAGGCCTATTTACATTGTAACATTGCCATTTTACTTGAAGGTGCAAATAAACCATTTATTTTAAACCATTTATCCTACTCAAATGATCACAATTCATACTCACAGTTCCTGGTCCTTAAACGCCTCTTTCATGTTCCACAGTTTGTACTTCCAGAACATGAAGAATACTTTGAGCCCCGAGATACCCTTGATGCGCCACCTCATCCTGGACAGAAATGACAAAACTAACATATACAATTAGGCTTTAACGTTCCCATTGTTGGGAGTCTGGGACACAGGCGTCCACTCTATGAGAGGGACAGAGAAATTTTGATAGTTTAATGAGTGTGCGATAGTTGTTTATGTAAGAGCCAGGCAAATGCCATAAGGAGCAGCCTCAAACTTTTGCCATTTCTCATTACTTACTAGCAAATGAAGGAAAAAAAGATATGCTGTGCCCAGAGCCGGATTAACCCTGTCAGAGGCCCTAAGTCAGTGGCATTCTCGGGGCCCCTTTTCTTACTTTGACTGACCAAATCGTGTGTGAACTGAGGAAACGCACATTAAGGGCTGTGGTTTTTAATATATTTGTTTACTTATTCCCAGATTTGTTATAAAATTGTTTTAGTTCTGCTACTAAATTTAACGATTTGTATTTTGTGAGATAACAGTGAGGTCCCTATGTTCACACGCACATCAAATTCTGGTTCGAAGAAACATGTTTTCTTGGTACTGGCACTAGGCCTGGGCCCCAGGCCCAGTGCTTTTTGAGTTTATGAAAATCTTACCAATCCGAGACGTGAGCTCAGATTTATAACTTGCCTTTAAACGAAACTTGAACGAATTAAAGAAAAAGGCGTAAATGATGCCGTGACGTTTGACAATGGAAGAAGAAAATATGTAGCGCCAACACCAAGTAACTGGGATAAAGGCAGAGCGATGATGATGCTTTAAACACAAGCACTCGAATATCATTTGTTTTCACTCTATATTTTGTAACAACATCCATCATGTTGTGATAATTCTTAAGAAGAACAATAGAGCTAACTTCGTTTACAATTTCGTTCGAAGACTTTCCGATCCGACCTGTTTTCAATGAAATCCCCTTTAAAATAGTCCCGATGCACGAAGCGGCTACTTGTTCGATAACGCCTGTCCCTAGCCACCTACCCCCGCGACGCCCTAAACCTAGGTCCATACCCCACAGGAGGTGCTTTTAGCGTTTCTAGGCACTTAATTTGTAAGTTTATAAGCCCTGGCGGCTTTAATTATTAAGGCCGTCACAGGCAAGTCCGGTTAAGCAACCGACAACCTCATAGGTTGACCTTCGAGCGGCCACTCACAAAAAATAACCGAAGCGGTTACGTAACTCATCAGGCTCTACCTGTGCTAACTTAAAGTACAAAGAAAACTAATAAAAATCTAGCACTTCTACTATTTACAAAGATATTTTCTCCTCTAGTTCCATTGAGACACACACAATGAGCCAAAGTGTGAAACTGTCTGCCAGCTTCATTGTTCCCTACCACATTTGACCCGTCTGCCTTTAAAGAAAGAGTGAACACTTGAACAGCCATCTTCTGGGCTCGCTCATTCCATCGTAGACCTCATATTACTATGAGGCGGGATTGAGATCAAGATCGGATGATATTACCGTCGTCATATTCCAGGTACTACATAAATAACAGCTGTTTATATGATAAGAACACTACATTAGGATACCTTATCTAGTGTTTATTCTTATAATAATATTGGTGTGACCTAGATTACATTCTAGCACCTTAAAGGTGATAAAAGAAAACAAGGCACGGAGGAATCTCGATAATATGTAAGATAATATTTCGATAATATCTAGTGCGGCTTATTATTTAGACATGAGCTCCACAAATAATTTATCATTAATTAATTTATCAAATAATTTTTTATTGGTGTTGCATTAGACAGGCTATAACAATGATTAATAAAAAATAATGAAAACCTATAAGATATTCATATTTTGCGCCGATAGAAATATCAAGAAACTCACTTATTGGAACGATTGGATACATACAATGGAATCGGTGTTACTGTGAGGAAATCCATAACAAACTAATATTTCAGTAAAACATCGCTAAAAACTCAATGATCAATCTTGCATGCAGTATGCTATAAGGTTGAGACAACGGCACACCTGCTAATCGGCTGCCATGTAGTAAAAAAATTGGGTCTAGTATTTCGGTAACATATTATGAATAAAGAATTCATGAAATGGTAATTAAAACCAGAGCGATGATCGCATTTATAGAAGAGCTGGGATGGATCGACTGTTTTATTCTTCCTACCCGTACGCAAAATACCCGCTTTGTTGTGGAGTTCAGTTACATGCCCGACATACATGCAGACAATAGTCGGAATCTCATTAGAACATTTCAACAAACCCGTAATGCCCCATATAATAGATTGAAGAAGTCGATTCTTGGCAACGAGACTTACTTGACAGATGAGTCCTCAGGATGTGCGGTGATCTTGATGACTTCCAGTTTGACGTAAGCGAACTTCAAGTGTCCAACAGTACGCAGCAGTGCCACCTGCTTCACATAGTGGAATAGACCTCTGTGGGATGAAATAAAAAAATATCGTAAATATTGTATCATGTCATAGTCTAAGAGCCCGTGAACCCCAGACCTTCGTTATTTTATAAAAGCTGAAAGTTTGTCAGCGCATGCTCCCAACACAGGTAAGAACGATGGACCATTATGAAGTTTGGGTTATAGTGGCTTTGACAGGTAAACGGTACTAAAGGTGTGTAAAATACCGATCTAAATTTATCAAATAATAAAGTGCGATTTTTTTATATTATCTCCAGAATATTATTAAAAATCACGTTATTCATTGCCAGACACTTAACATCGTGGCAACCCCTTGCCAGACACCCTTAATGTTCATGAAATTATAGTTTTACTTACGTTATAGTATAAAAGCTGATTTTTATATATAATACTTGGGTAATAAGTAAATGACGTTTCCTCATTAGGCAGACATTTTTGATAGTTCCAACCCCTTGCCAGACAAGCATGTAGGGTAGCTGTAGGAGCGAGAGCGAGGCAGTATGTATATGAGTGGGTGCGAGTGAGATGCGTTTGTATTGTTTAGTATTTAATACATGCTTACATCAACTAAAACAATAATATGTGCTATCTTCAAGTATTATTAATTAAATATTCGTTATAAATGATAAGAATAATATTAATTATATCATTACTTACGTTAAAGTGTAATAGCTGATTTTTATATATAGGTAATACTTGGGTAATAATTAGATGATGTTTCCTTATTAGCCAGACATTTTGACAGTTCTAACCCCTTGCCAGACAAACATTGTAAATCTTAAGAAGAGATTTATGATTAGAATGACTTATGCAAATAAACTTTTTGGCGCAGATTTATTTAACTAATAATCTATGTAAATTTTAAAAACATCTTAAGGAAAGACATTCGATGCTACAATTACCTTAAATTGTTAAAAATTTTAATTTATTTTATCAAAAACAGGTTTAAATAAAGCCAATTAAAATATTTTTCAAAAATTTAATTAAAAATAGGTTAATGATTCCCTGTGATAGCCACCCTCTGTATATTCACGTGGAAAAATGATGTCATTATACTTAAGGTTATGTTTTTTTCGCAATTTTAAAATTAATTAACATTTTTTCAATGTCTCGTCAGAAAATAATGTCATTTTGCCACTACTTTTGTTGCAAATAACACAAATTAATGTACCACCCATGACTTATTTTTAATTCAAAATCACTTTTATTTAAAATGTCACATAAACAAATTATAAACTTATAATCTACGTATCATACTATATAATATTATTTGTCACTACTTTTTTTGCAAATAACACAAATTAATGTATCACCTATGACTTGTTTTTAATACAAAATCACTTTAATTTAAAAAGTCACATAAACAAATTGTAAACATATAATGTACGTATCATACTATATTATATTATTTTAGCTGATGTAAACATGTACTGAGTACTAAACAATACATGCGCAGTAGAAATAACAACTGCGCTGTGAGGGATCGCGGTAGACTTAACTCGCCATCTCACTCGCACCCACTCATACATACTGCCTCGCGCTCGCTCCTACAGCTACCCTACATGCTTGTCTGGCAAGGGGTTGGAACTATCAAAAATGTCTGGCTAATGAGGAAACATCATTTACTTATTACCCAAGTATTATATATAAAAATCAGCTTTTATACTATAACGTAAGTAAAACTATAATTTCATGAACATTAAGGGTGTCTGGCAAGGGGTTGCCACGATGTTAAGTGTCTGGCAATGAATAACGTGATTTTTAATAATATTCTGAAGATAATATAAAAAAATCGCACTTTATTATTTGATGAATTTAGATCGGTATTTTACACACCTTTAGTACCGTTTACCTGTCAAAGCCACTATAACCCAAACTTCATAATGGTCCATCGTTCTTACCTGTGTTGGGAGCATGCGCTGACAAACTTTCAGCTTTTATAAAATAACGAAGGTCTGGGGTTCACGGGCTCTTGCTCTATCATGTATTGCTGAATTTCGAAGTTTAAAATATCGATGACCTACCTGTGTTCATCAAGTTTAAAAGTACAGTGTGAGAGTTAGGAAGTACGCTATGCCGAATTAACTAATTGAGAATTTTCATCATTGCGATGTACAAAACTTCGAAAACTTGTTCGCTAATTCCAACGCACGGTTCGTTTCCCGCGGCTTGTTACCTACGTCTTCTTTATATTATTCCCTCCTTGTATGTGGTCTGATTGAGATTGGGTAACTGACCCAGAATACCATTAGAAATTTGCTCAAGCAAAAAATAGCAAAGTACTACAAAAAATCTATGATTTTGAAGGAGTATTAAAATTTAAGCAATATAATTCTGATCGATGTACACCGAGATCAAACACTCGAAATTCAGTAATTTGAAAGTTTTCGAAGTTCCGTACATCGAGATTATGTACATTCTCAATTAAGTTATTCGTCATAGCGTTCTCTCTTACTCCCGAAATTCGTATTTTTAAACTTTATGAATACAGTTCATCGATATTTTAAACTTGGAAGTTCAGTAATACGGTTCAGGATGTTTTTAATTTAAAATAATAGTTACTTTTCTGTAATTTATTTAATTATTAGAGATGAGGTTTAATTTAAAATTTTAGTTCTAATATTTTTGGTAATTTAATGTATTCGTAATGTACAATTATTACTAACATAGGGATATGCATTAACGAAAAAATTATGGATGGCAACATCTGAAATAAATGTTTAAATTAATTACTTATTCAGTAATCAGTAGACTAAACATAAATTTCCTATTTGTTAACATCACATAACTCTTGCTTATACAGGGTTATTGGATATATGTCCCGATCCTGATAAGGGCGTGTAGATGAGGTCATTAACTAACAAATCAACCCTACGTTGCTAGGGCTAAAGTATACCGTTATCGAGAAAAAAAATATTTTTAAATATTAAAATAAAATAGGACTTTATCTCTTTTAAAAATTTATAAAAAAAGAAAACGAAAACACGTTTTAGCATTCTTATTTATTAAATAACTAAAAAATTAAGTTGCGCATAATAAAAAAAAACATAAAACAATTAAAAACCTCCGTACTTTTGAAAAAAAAAAGATCCAATACTTATTTTATTTTTATGATTTTTGCAGTCTTATGAAATAAATATTTTTTTCTCCTAAAAATCACTAATCTATTTTGGCGGCAGAACATTTTATTTGTTAGTTAATGATCTCATCTACACGCCCTTATCCAATCCAATTATCCAATAACCCTGTATAACCAACAATCCAAGGATCGAAGGTCGAGTCTGAAGCCATAATGTGCACCATAATATAAGAACGTATTTGAAGTGCAAATAAAAATAATTGCCCATTCTTTGAATACAACTCCGTACAGTTCTACGAGAAATAAGTTGTAGACATGAAGAAGATACTAACAAATGGCCACTTAAAGTATTGTTACAATGTAAAATGGATTATTTACTATGTGTATTTATTGTTTTTACAGGTACTGTCGCAGCCTGGAATTTTTGGGGCGGTCACTAACAATAAAATATGCCGAGTAAAAGACTTTTCTTTATTGCACAATACAAATTTTATTGCATACGTTATAAATCAAATGGAAGTCTTCTATTTTTATTAGCAAATCGGGTAATAATATTTGGAATGTCTTATTTTGCAATATTTTAGAAGATTTTCTTTAGTGGTGTACGATTTTGGGGGAGTCATGTCCCCTATGGCCCCTTTCGGAATGCGCCTGCATCTATGAACATGGCGATTGCAACAGTGCCGAAATGTCAGAAACAATAAATACACATGGGTGGTGAATATCCCGTTTTAAGTTCTAAAGATATGGAATAATAATTCTGGCTGGCGTAGCTTGTGGGCTCTAATGTGGATAGAAAAACCATCTTTGTTAACAAAAATTCTTGCACAGAATGGACAAGTGAGAGCATAGCGTCTATAGTCTAATGGCTAAGGTGAAGTACTTGTGAACGAGAGGTCGTGGATTTGAACCCCATCCATTACACTATTGCCGTGAACCCACTCCAGACAAACATATTTAACATAGATGGAGGCGTTAAGAAGATTGCTAGTAATGTGAATTCTACTCACATTGGCAGTTCTCTTTAAAAAAAAAAATATGATTACATAATTAAGGAGAAGTGATTTACTTACACAGATGTTGTACCCCTGATGTTGTTCACAAACACCATGTTTGGATGGTAGATAGAGTAATCCAGCGGTTTCACAAACAAATTTGGCATCTGTAATACCATAAACATTTTTAACGACTATTTTGCATGGTTGGTATGTATTTTACCAAGAAGTGATATTACCAGCCTCTAAAGTTTAACAGACTTTATAACATACATTTTTACTGACTTGAAACGGCATACATGATGATCATAAGAAAAGAAACATTTAGAAATACAACTTCCATAAAAAGACACAATAACATGATATGAAATAACTTTCCTAAATTTAGTAAAGTTTCAATAATTTTAGACACATTCTTTACATGTTCTTTATAATGATTCTAATTTGGATTATTTTTTTAAATTGATTAGTATACTGACCGTAGCAGATAGAGTGTGAAACACTTTCATGAGTTGTTCCTCACTGGGCTTGCCATCATGGCTAGGCTCAACAATTGGAGCACTCAAAGGGTTAGTAGACGAAACAGTACCACGGCAGAACGCAATAGCATCCCGTTCAAACTCCGAGAGGCAGGTTGGCTCTATGTCCTGGAAGAAAGATTAAGAATTTTAGATATATTGTATATATTTAGTCTTTGTTAAATTATTGTATCGAGCTGTATATGGTTTGATTGCAATAAGACCCCCTCCTAGTTTGGTGAGTCACAATGGTATTCTAGCCATCTAAGCAAAATTAAAAACATACTTACATTACCATATTTCGTTAAATCTATATCACTGATATTGCTGTAAGGAACGTCAAATGCAAATGGAGGCATTCGCCTCTCTATATAGTCATCGGGTGTTATTCCCAGGGTCTTCAATTCAACATCATCCCCATAATCATAGTTCCTTCTGCAGTTTGGTTTATAATAGTCAAAATCAGGTTTTTGATGAAAGAGACGGCCCTTCACTGCCTCCTCTTGGATATAAACATCGTCGATGTTGCTCTCCGTGGTACATTTTGGTGCTGGTTGACAACTGGATATGCGTCGATTTAGGAACTGTGTAATTAAAATAATTAATTTTAATATATTAATTCTTCTTGATATTTTAGATAAGAATTATGTCACCTAACTTTAATATTTACCTCAATTGCAGTTTAAATTTTGTTTGAATATCATATTTAAAGATTATAGATAGCACTGAAAAATATGGTAATATTTATAATGTATTGCATCTGTTTAAGTGCACAGATAACAAACAACACCATTTACTTTTCTAACCTCTAAAATACCTTTAATTTATTTAATATATTAAACAACTCAATCACATTCAAGATGCTGGTACAAAGCCAAGACAGATTAAATCTCAGTTTGTAAACAAATAATGTCACCCTTGTAATGCATACATTTTTCATTAGCTTCTCAAATAACATTGGACATCTTATCAGAAGGAAACATGATGATTTACATGAAAAAGTGAGTTTTGTTCTTGCGAGAACTATTAAACTTTGCTTGACAAATATTATTTATGTTAGAAAGTCTATGTCAGCACCACGTGAATCAGTTCAGTTCCATTCCGCATACTCTCTAATTAGTTCAATGTCAAAGAGGAAAATACAGTTGGCAATATAAATAATAAAGTATTCTTCAAATATTACGTAACTAGCTCCACTATTCCAGCACTCCAGGAAAATAATATTTAAACACACCAAAATTACGTAAAATACTCACTTCTTCCAGAAATTGTGTCCGCAAAGGTATATTTCTACACAAGCGGCTTGAGTGACTTTTGGTAGAAACGATGCCGTTTATAGGCAATATTTTTTGAGAAAACGTACGTAAACAAATAGACATTGTAGTACAGTACGGAAATCAATCCTAAAAGCTGGAAATCCCGACTTTTTTCGAAAATATGTCGTAGAAAAGTCCCGACATAGCGCAAAGAGATTGACAGTTGTGTTTATTTTTAATATTCGAACATCTGTTTTAGCACCGAATTGATTGATTCAGCGTGTATTACATTCTCTTTGGATTCAACTTTACTTGAAATTATTTCATGAAATTATAATATTATTTTATTAAATATGCATAAAAAAATGAATTATAGCCATATACTAAAATAATATCAGGTTTTTTATTTTTATCAAAAGTATAAACTATACCAAAGAGTATAGTAATAGAACATAGCTCTAAGAGTAATATAAATACGTACTGTGCTAATTTCGGTCTCACGAGTTATTTTTTTAACACCCACATGCTTTAATTATGAGTATTCAACATATTTTAGTCAATAAGTCAATTCGTCATATCATAGTGAATAAACATATTTTATTATATACACTGAAATAAAAACCAATACATCTATCAAGCAAGCTATCAAGTTATTGTTTACGTTTGTCTATGCTTTGATCACTGACATTATGTCAAAGTCAAAATGACATTTTGATTTTTGAGATCGATTCATTCATTGAAATTCATTCGGTTCAGCAATAGTGTATTACATACTCTTTGCGGTTCAGCTGACAATTTAGTTTCTGAACGTGTATTTTGTGCTGCAACTCGCGGATTTTGAAAACCATTTAGATTTTAGACTGATTTCTCTTAAAATATATTACAATTATCATCAAAAGTTGATATAAGTTATGAACCTCCAAAGAGCATTTCAGCGAGTATACGGCGTTTTATTGAACAGCAATGTAAGCAGGGTACGTTAGCAGGATTTTATGTTGTTTGTTTAGTAAATTAAGCCTATTATCATGATTTACAGATATTTTTTGAGTCTAGCTATCTCTAACAATATTATGATACTGTTATTTAGGTCTCCGGCGACAGTAACCACATAAAACAGTCTTAAATTCACAAATATAATGGTTGGAACAAATTCTGTTTGTTTTTTTGTTATTTTTCCAATTTCCTACGTTACCTCATCTAATACTATGCTTTCTCATTTTAGTCAGTACCATGTTCTTATTCAGTCCGCCTAAAGCATACAGAAGAAGAAGTAAATGCCCACAGAGCTAAAGTGATGGCTAAAGGACTGCCGGAGAAGAAGCCTCTGCCGGGTGTCAAGAGCATAATACTTGTTGCCTCAGGAAAGGGAGGAGTCGGGAAGACTACTACTGCTGGTTTGTATATTCAGGTGTTCTGTAGCCTTGGTAAATGCCATAGGTGGGAATATCATCTTATGACTTCTTCTCTGGATGGAGAGGAAGGAAGTATCAGGCTTCTACTGCTTAAAAACCTTAGGCTCAGAGCCGGATTAACCCTGTCAGAGGCCCTAAGGCAATGGCATTCTCGGGGCCCCTTTTCTTACTTTGACTGACCAAATCGTGTGTGAACAGAGAAAACGCACATTAAGGGCTGTGGTTTTTAATATATTTGTTTACTTATTCCCAGATTTGTTCTAAAATTGTTTTAATTTTACTACTAAATCTAACGATTTGTATTTTGTGAGATAACAGTGAGGTCCCTAAGTGCACATGCACATCAAATTCTCGTTCGAAGAAACATGTTTTCTTGGAGCGTGCACTGGGCCTAGGCCCCTAGTTGATGCGGGGCCCCTAGGCAGTTGCCTACTCCGCCTAATGGTTAATCCGGCCCTGCTTAGGCTCTAAACATTTAGTAACTAAATATTACATCTTTTTCTTAGAGTTAAAATTAATTAGGATTACTTTTTTATTGCACAATATTTATACACAGTTACAGCTTAAATGCTTGGCTTATAACTTGATTGATGAATTGATAGGTACATTTCCCTGTTAGCTTCAGCAAATTAACTTGAAATTAAAATATTGCTTAGTAAACTACATAAAATTTATATATATTTTAACATAAACATAAGTAGCTTGAAAATATAGAATAAGAATATCTAATATTATAATTTACATTATTTTAGAAGTTTTTATCTCATATACATTCTTAAATACTACAAGATACATATTTGTATAACCTCTCAATGACAAATAAATAATATCTGTTTATGTATCAAATTTTTTTTTGTGTACCTATTTAATTTAGTATTATAAATGTTTGTCTGTGTAGAAAATCACCGATGGTAAAATTCTTAATTTCACTTTGATGTGAAACAGTCTATTAAATTAAATTACTTTTCCAGTGAATCTCGCATGTGCTATGAAGGTGATAGAACCCGACAAGGAGATAGGTCTGTTGGATGCTGATGTATTTGGTCCCTCTGTGCCTCTCATGATGAACATCAGCGGCGAGCCCATGCTGAATGATGACCACCTCATCGAGCCACTGCTGAACTATGGTATTAAATGGTGAGATCATATATGTCTTTAAAAAAAGTCCTATTTGTGCTTTTGCTGATCAAATTATTTAGATTAATATTTGTACTCTATCTTTGTGTAGGTATACTATTGCTAGGTGTTAATCTCATAAAATCTTATAAATGCCTCAACCAATTTGTCTTCTTTTATCTATACATAGGTATAGGTACCATATTGCGTAATACAAAAAAATAATATAATGGGCCAATTATATAAGTTGTTAAAAAATTAACTGCATGTATTTCGTCCACTTACTCGACATCGAAAACGAACACATAAAAAATAAGAAAATTCCTTTTGAGCATTTTTATATTTTCACATAAATAAGGCCGTGCGCGCACTGCCTTGCGGTGGCCGCAATTCCGGTAGTTCTACCGCACCGGTAGACTGACCGCAGTGCGTGCTTTGCGGCTTGGGCTGCTAGCGGTTCCCCCGCCACTACTCTTCCCACAGCTCTCGCTACCCCCTCAGTCCCCCTTCCGCTCCCGACCCGTTTAGTCGTCCGATATCCGTCACGCGATCGGCGATAAGGGTGTGTTTCCCTGTGTCATTCCGGCAAATATGTGCGTTTACGCAGTATCGTGAATACTTTTAATAATGCCGTTTACGTATTCATACGAGAGTACTTAGATATGGTAGTGTGCTACATTATGACTGGTGGAAGTTTTGCTGCGGCACGTAACCGTTACCGTGAACTGTAAGGTGATCAACGACGAGTGCCTGCTGTCCAAACAATCCTCGGAGTCTACCAGCGCTTATTAGACTATGGCCAGTTTCGTCCTCATTAAGCATGACATAGTGGCAACAACATCCAAAATGTGGACGAATTAAAAACCCGTATAATTAGTGCATTTGATTTAATTAAAAGTGACTGACACATTAATCGCAGTGCAAGGAAACGTAATAAATACGTCGTGCTAACTTGTGCATTAGACAAAACGGTGAACACTTCCAGCACCTTTTGTAAATATGGTAAAAATTAAGACTCCTTGTAAATACACACATCAAAAGTGTCTAGGGATCAACATATATTTTTGCAATAACTTTTCTCCTGATTGATATTAAAACTTTTCTCCTGATTGATATTAATTAAAATTTTCTTTAAGGATTCATCAAATAAAGTGTTTTCGTTTGTCACAGTAACGATAAACCAAGTCACCTTTGCATTAATAAAGAAATTTGCCATTTTCCTAATAAAGGGATTTTTGACATTTGAACCACTAACATTAAAGTTCGAAAAAAAGACTGAAATAACAGTTTTCTTTAAAATTTTATTGGGTAACTTAAACAATTAATAATCCGTGTTTCTACCGCGAACACTAACAACACAAGAACATCGGTTTGGCATACTCAAAATGAGTTCATCCAAATCACGCTGTGGAATGGCCTCCCATGTTCGTTGCAACAACAAAAAAAGGTCTTCTTGCGACTGGATACCCTCCATATTCGGCAGAGCTCTTCTCTGTAGCATATCCCATGCATGCTCAATCGGGTTCAAGTCTGGCGACTGAGCAGGCCAGAGCAGGACATTGATGTTAGCTGCGGCGAGAGTCTGTCTTACAACTCTTGCGGTGTGCGGTCGTGCATTATCATGCATTAACTGAAATAAGGGACCGATTTGCACTTGTAGAGGAACGATGACGTCAGATACAATCGTCTCAGCATAAATTTGAGCGTTGAGGTTGCCTCTGATCCAAATCAACTCAGTTCTTCCGCCGATCCAAATACCCGCCCATACCATGATGGTTCCACCACTATAAGGATGGACTTCCTGGCAGGATTTTAATCGCTGTTGGTGACCAGGGGTTCTCCAGTGTCGTATACGTCTTGTATCCGGTCTCTTACCAAAACGAGACTCATCAGAAAAGCACACGAAACGCCATTGTTCTTCTGCCCAATTTCTGTGTTCAAGAGCCCATTGATATCGAATCCTACGATTGTGCATTGCTATAGGTGGTACCCGTAGCGGTCTTCGGGAATGAAGGTTCACTTCATGCAAGCGGTTTCTGACTGTTTGGTCGCTAATTAAGTTCCCTAAAGAGTGATGAAGCCTCACGGCTAACATCATGGCGGTTATTGTTGGAGCTCTTCGAGTCAAGATTTGAATGTATCGGTCTTGTCTCCGTGTGGTGCAGCGATACCGTCCTCCATGGCGCTCAGCCACGGTACCAGTGCTTCGGTAACGTGTCCAAAGTCGACTGATAACACTCTGACTTGTATTCAGAGCTAAAGCCACAGTACGTTGCCGGGAACCAGCTTCTATCATTCCCACGGCTCTGAGCATTTCTTCCCTGCTTAAATGACGTCGCCGCTCCATAATAACGTTAGTTTTAATCAGTAGTAGGGAAACAGTAGCACTAATAATGTCTTCAATGCGTTGTATGTTTTTATAGGGAAAATATTGACAGCTGATTTTCATCTTTTACTCGAATTTGATTAACAGTTCCTGTTTCAAATTATGAAATGCACCAAAAAGGATCCATATAAATTTATAAAATCATAAATTTATTACAAAGCCACATCTCAATCTCAAGAAATCCGCATAAAAATGCTTGATCCCTAGACACTTTTGATGTGTGTAGTTTTTAAATTATTGTAAATAGGTTGATAAAAATTTTTAAACATACCAACTTATCGAGCTAACTTAATTTAAACAGTCATTTTATGTATAATAAAGTATGCTATTTGTAAGTAGTTGAAAGTCCAAAGTCTGAGAAATGTAATAGGAAAATTAGAATCAGCTGTTTATGAATTAGCGACGCGGCGAGCGCACAGTGGTTCGAAATCGACGCTCCGTAGACATTGAAATTAAAATTTCTTTAGGCGAGAAATAAAAATCGGAACGGCAGTCTCAGTATTATTTATAATATTTGGTAATATGACAGCTATAGACAGCACCAACTCCGAAAATAAAAAAATATTTTTTTGTATGAAGAAAAACACAAAAGTCGATTTTTCTCACAACTAAATAAAACTTAAAGCCTGCGGGTTACATGGGGTGTTATCCCACATGAGGCGATTCCGAAATGCTATAACACGCACACCCATGCGCGCCGCTTCACTCACAGCAGAGTGTTGAATTTCGAGAAATTCAGTTAGAGTTTTTTACGTTGATTTTGGTGTGATCTTGAAAATATTCAAAGTAATTGACTTTAGTGTGCTAATTTTATTTATTATAATGAGAAATAATGGAATATACAATATAAAAATACTAAAAAGAACACTCAAATAGAGACTCATTTAAAATATAAATTTTGCAATATTTCTTATGATAATTTAATTCGTTGTTGACTAATTAATTGGTAGTTTCGACTTCATAATTAACATAAAAAATAAATATTTTTAGTACAAAAACTTATAACTAATACAGAAAAATACTAAGAATAGGCAATTGTATAATTGAGAAATATATAAAATTTACACCAAAACATCAAACATTAAAATCTAGTCTACTGAGTTTCGTCATCGCTATCAAAGAATTTAAAATCTTCACTTCGCACCTCAACAAATTCATTGAGTTATAATGTACTAGTACGTAGTACATTATAACTCAATGAACAAATTCAATGTTTTCCTTATCCATGGTATCCGGGTTAATTAAAAGAAGAGACTTCATTTCTTCAGTTAAATCATTTCTACTCTTATTTGTCAGTTTAGGTCCAATGCTTGACAAATATGGGTCTGAGGATACAATGAAACCAGTAAAGATGTCTTCAAAATTTCCGCGTATGATGTTCCCTGAGTTTTCTAAAATATTTGTTTCGGGCCTCAGGTGCCTCTTCTGATAGCTTTCCTATAGGCAAAATGTTGAAATGTTTTATTATTTCGGCTCCATGCAGCAGAAATTTGTGGATACTGGAAGGCATGAAATACCAGCCATACAGTTCTACATACAGCTGCGCAGTTTCGTCGAGATAATTGGCAAACAAATCAATATTAATAGACTGTCCTGATGATACAACACGGAGAATAGTTGCGAATTTCCGGATGAGCTCCTGACTCAATCCAGTGATATTTGCAGTCTTCTCAGGACACTGGGAAAATTTTTAGCCATGTTGCCATCATTCGTGGTTCCAGCACCTTTATAGAAAAATACTGATATGAGAACAGTATTAGATAAATTTTATAATATTACACTAACTAAAAAACCCTTTGATATTATACAAAATAAATAAATCAACTAACCTTGTTTTACGATATCCACTGGGAGTCCCATTTCCTCTCGAAATTTTCGCTGTATCGTCTGTTTGCGACTTTTCAAAGCTGCTTTACTAGCTTCATCTCTGGCTTGCTATTTTTTTTAATCTTATCGGTAAGTGATATGTAGCAGGCATTCCATGGATCTGATCCATGCATGCAAAGTAGACAAACCGTGATTGTAAATATCAGATGATACAGATTTCCTAAAATATGAATAAAAAGGTTAAAAGTGTTCTTCAATGAAATAAAAAAATGATATATATATTGATATTTTAACATTGATTTCCAATATTACATGTTAATCATCTCCAAATCATTTATTTCACTTGGTACAGCTTTACAGATGTCACATGTTTGCATAGAGGTTTGTGACAAGTGAGACGTTATTTTGCCATCTATCATGGTCATTAACATTGAATGTTTAACTTGTTTATTATTTTCAATGATAGATGGCTTCTATGCTTTAATTTCAGCATCGATCAAACCCATTTCCTCCTTCATGTCCAACTTATTTTCGCTGACAAACTTGAAATAAATTGGTCTGCAAAGCATTGTAGAAGGTTTTGGGTTTTCCCAGACCAAATCGTCACCACACATCAATTACAAGGGCACAAAATAGCGCATAAAAACACGAGAGTCGTCTTCATCTGCTATAGTGCATAGTCTTCATGCATTGCTTGTAGTTGCTTTGATTTGACGTACCATTGAAGCCCCATTTGCAGATTAAGATGAGTTCTTTATCCTGCAAATGGTCCTAGTTTAATGTTTTGGCAAGTCGAGTGACAGTGATGTCCAAAATAGCTTGAAGTTTTACTTTAACTCCTCGTTCGGTCACTTCAATATAGCTTTCAGGAGGATAGTATGCTTTCTTGACATTTAAAACTGAATAATATGTTGGGTACAAATCTACTCCACTTTCTTTCGCAGTTTCCCTTAAAGTTATATACTGCCACTTCGACAGTTTCAAAGAAATCAATATACACAACGTCTTGCCTTTCCAAAAATTCTTGATCTCTGCTGCTTTTTCAGGATGCTCGGTAATATATTTTATTAAATCTTTGACGTCCTCATTCTCCTAACCACAACTCACTGCAACAGCATATGCAAGTTCCTGAGAGTCGTGCGTTAAAAGTTCTATTCTTCTCTTATTGTTTTTTTTATTCAGAATGAGCTCACTCTTGACCTCAATCTCGCATGATGGTAAGCGATAGATGAGGTCTACGATGGAACGAGCGAGCCCAGAAGATGCCTGTTTACTCTTGCTTTAAAGGTTGAAAGGTCATAAGTGGCAGGGAACACAGAAGCCGGCAGAGAATTCTACAGCTTAGAAGTGCGCACAATAAAAGTGGAGGAGAAGCGTTTGGTACGACAAGACGATATATCAACCAAGTGTGGATGGTATTCGGCCGTGCGTCTGGTAGACCGGTAGTGAAAGGGAGAAAAGTTTTCTTGGGCTTCTTTTTAGTGTTGTTGTGCTAACAGTACATGTAGTTACTTTGGACGTGGATACATTTCATTTATACCACTAGCACTTGAGGTTGAAGGTTCAACAGTATCAGTAACAGAGTCGATTGATACCAATCCAATTTCTCCACTTTGTGCAAATCTGTCTTTAATGAAGTTGGGCCATTTGATCTCTTTTTCTAGCCAAGTCTCATACTTCTTGACGAATGTATGCATCGTTCGATTACACGATTTCCAATTTCTATGCAAAACACACATATACACTTGACAAAACTGTTTTAATTTATTTTGTTCTTCTTCTGACAATTTTGTCGCTTTGGTTAGAAGTGCTTCTAACAAAATACTGGGCTGGGCTGCGAAAGGCAACTTTTTGTTTTCACAAATATGAATATGTCCAAATTTGTATAAAATCCTTCCATGATAATAAGTAAGCACGTAAGCAAGAAGTTAATGTTATAGCGCGAACAGTTGCTGACTAAAACTTATGATTTTGACGCTGTTGTCCTTATTTATATAAAAGTACCCTCTTAATCGTATCTTAATTAATAGTAGTTGGTTAAACACTTCGTAAAAATAGCCCTTAACTAATCTATCTTATCTCGTTAACAATATCGGCAATTTGCACTAATGAGATGAGACTAAATTACTATCATAAGTTAATTAGCATGCCTTTAGCATTGATTTCCGGTTAAACTTGAGATTACGAACAGCTTACAACAAACAATCATTACTATGAAATTATCGTTTCTAGTTGGTATGTGTACATAATATGTTTTAAATTCCTTCGAGAAATCCACTGAATTTCTTGAAGTTCACTACTCTGCTCTGAGTGAAGTGGTGAAATAATATATTTCTTATTTATACAATTGCCTATTCTTAGTATTTTTCTGTATTAGTTATAAGTTTTTGTACTAATAAAAATATTTTTTTTATGTCTATCATTATCATAATCTACTAACAATGAATTAAATTATCATAAAAAATATTTAAAAATTTATTTATATTGTAAATGGGTTTCTACCTGAGTGTTTTTTTTTAGTTTTTTATATTGTATATTCCATTATTTTTCATTATAATTAATAAAATACACACTAAAGTCAATTACTTTGTATATTTTCAAGATCACACCTAAATCAACGTAAAAATCTCTATCTGAATTTCTTGAAATTCAACACTCTGCTGTGAGTGAAGCGGCGCGCATGAGTGTGCGTGTTATAGCATTTCGGAATCGCCTCATGTGGGACGGGAGATGGTGCTGCCTATAGCTGTCATATTACCAAATATTATAAATAATACTGAAATAAAGCCGTTCCGATTTTTATTTCTCGTCTAAAGAAATTGAAGTAGAGTAGTGAAAGTAGTGAAAATATTGCATACCTCTGAAACGGGTTGATATTTTGAAATCTTTTTTTCGCCAATATTTTTTTATTTACAATTCTCAACAAGTTCTTACTTTTCGTGCAGTTAATTTTTTAACACCTTATATATGAGTACAGTTATAAAAACATATTTACCCATTGATAAAGTTTACATTTTAGTACTGTGTGTTCTCGCCTTTTTAGTTATTATACAGACTGCCAATTTCGCCTATTTTTCGGGGGGAAAATCATTTAACGACTCGTTCCGATCTGAGCGCAGCGGAAGGAAGTGAGGCTACCCTGGGCCTTCATTCAGTTGTCCTAACATTCCGTCGCAGCGGGATCTCGTTAGCCGAAACCCCGGCAAGCAATGACCTCATCGGGCCATTTCTGCCGACTGCTCTTTCAAGCGCGTTGACACGTATCTGGTCCTTACCGGATGTTGAGCTACCATCGCTCGCCATTCACCAGCCCGCGCCTACGGGCGCCAAAGATCTGTTTACGGTGTAACACCATATTCTACGATCTGCGATAGAAACACAAACACTGCTACTCATTTCAGATTGGAGGCAATTACTACTACCATTGTTAGCTTATCGTATTTCTCTGTTATCATTTCCAAATTAATTACGTTATCACTAATGAGTACATACCTAATGCAAACACTTAGGTGCAAATCAGATCTTGCCTGTAATCAAATCGAGGATTTTATTAGCAATAGATTGCAAGCATGTCATTTCATCAAGTCCTTAGAGCTATAGTGTCGTAGCATTCACTACTCTTAAGAGTTCCATACGTTCCGTCGTAGAACTCGTCTAACGCAGGCGTGATCGGAGTCTAGAGCGAGCTCATACGTAATACACAAAAAGAGTAGCAATAAGGCTATTGGTCCACAATAATAGCACTTAGGAAAATTTCCACCCGACGAAGTCGCGAACTACATCTGTTTTTTTTATTCTTGATAGGTACGCGTTGGACCACTATCTCACCTGATGATAAGCGATGATGTGGTCGAAGATGAAGGACGCTTGCCTAGAAGTAACCTATTCACACTTGACTCAAAAACCCCCAGGTTATAGCTATCAGGAAATTCAGACTATGATAGGGAATTGCAGTCCTTAGCACTCCATGGGTGGGATGTCCACCATGCTAGTATTTATGTAAGTCAGGATGATCATATATCACTTGTTTTAGCATGTCAATGGGACTGCTGGTATCAGGCGAGAATGCAGTGGTATGGCGCGGTCTGATGGTGATGCAGGCACTAGACAGGCTGACGAAGCAAGTGGCGTGGGGGCCTTTAGACTGCCTCATCGTGGACACGCCGCCTGGCACTGGAGACACGCATCTGTCGCTCGCACAGAACTTGCCTATTGATGGTGAGTCGTTTAGAGTAATAAATTATCATATTTATGTCGATATTTTCGTTATTCAATTCAAATTAAATAAATCTTTGGTTACTGCGCTATTTTTTAATGGATTGCAAGAGCCAGTTTGTTTCCCATGGCAGAGTCGGATTAACCCTGTCAGAGGCCCTAAGGCAATGGCATTCTCGGGGCCCCTTTTCTTACTTTGACTGACCAAATCGTGTGTGAACTGAGGAAACGCACATTAAGGGCTGTGGTTTTCAATATACACACATCAAAAGTGTCTAGGGATCAACATATATTTTTGCAATAACTTTTCTCCTGATTGATATTAATTAAAATTTTCTTTAAGGATTCATCAAATAAAGTGTTTTCGTTTGTCACAGTAACGATAAACCAAGTCACCTTTGCATTAATAAAGAAATTTGCCATTTTCCTAATAAAGGGATTTTTGACATTTGAACCACTAACATTAAAGTTCGAAAAAAAGACTGAAATAACAGTTTTCTTTAAAATTTTATTGGGTAACTTAAACAATTAATAATCCGTGTTTCTACCGCGAACACTAACAACACAAGAACATCGGTTTGGCATACTCAAAATGAGTTCATCCAAATCACGCTGTGGAATGGCCGCCCATGTTCGTTGCAACAACAAAAAAAGGTCTTCTTGCGACTGGATACCCTCCATATTCGGCAGAGCTCTTCTCTGTAGCATATCCCATGCATGCTCAATCGGGTTCAAGTCTGGCGACTGAGCAGGCCAGAGCAGGACATTGATGTTAGCTGCGGCGAGAGTCTGTCTTACAACTCTTGCGGTGTGCGGTCGTGCATTATCATGCATTAACTGAAATAAGGGACCGATTTGCACTTGTAGAGGAACGATGACGTCAGATACAATCGTCTCAGCATAAATTTGAGCGTTGAGGTTGCCTCTGATCCAAATCAACTCAGTTCTTCCGCCGATCCAAATACCCGCCCATACCATGATGGTTCCACCACTATAAGGATGGACTTCCTGGCAGGATTTTAATCGCTGTTGGCGTCCAGGGGTTCTCCAGTGTCGTATACGTCTTGTATCCGGTCTCATACCAAAACGAGACTCATCAGAAAAGCACACGAAACGCCATTGTCCTTGTGCCCAATTTCTGTGTTCAAGAGCCCATTGATATCGAATCCTACGATTGTGCATTGCTATAGGTGGTACCCGTAGCGGTCTTCGGGAATGAAGGTTCACTTCATGCAAGCGGTTTCTGACTGTTTGGTCGCTAATTAAGTTCCCTGAAGAGTGATGAAGCCTCACGGCTAACATCATGGCGGTTATTGTTGGAGCTCTTCGAGTTAAGATTTGAATGTATCGGTCTTGTCTCCGTGTGGTGCAGCGATACCGTCCTCCATGGCGCTCAGCCACGGTACCAGTGCTTCGGTAACGTGTCCAAAGTCGACTGATAACACTCTGACTTGTATTCAGAGCTAAAGCCACAGTATGTTGCCGGGAACCAGCTTCTATCATTCCCACGGCTCTGAGCATTTCTTCCCTGCTTAAATGACGTCGCCGCTCCATAATAACGTTGGTTTTAATCAGTAGTAGGGAAACAGTAGCACTAATAATGTCTTCAATGCGTTGTATGTTTTTATAGGGAAAATATTGACAGCTGATTTTCATCTTTTACTCGAATTTGATTAACAGTTCCTGTTTCAAATTATGAAATGCACCAAAAAGGATCCATATAAATTTATAAAATCATAAATTTATTACAAAGCCACATCTCAATCTCAAGAAATCCGCATAAAAATGCTTGATCCCTAGACACTTTTGATGTGTGTATTTGTTTACTTATTCCCAGATTTGTTCTAAAATTGTTTTAATTCTACTACTAAATCTGACGATTTTTATTTTGTGAGATAACAGTGAGGTCCCTAAGTTCACACGCACATCAAATTCTCGTTCGAAGAAACATGTTTTCTTGGTGCGTGCACTGGGCCTGGGCCCCTAGTTGATGCAGGGCCCCTAGGCAGTTGCCTACTCCGCCTAATGGTTAATCCAGCCCTGCCCATGGTAGTAGCTAACATAATAATGACAATCTCTTGATTTTCTGTTTGTATGTATTTGTCGATCGTGTTCTATTTACTTCCTAATTTATGTTATAGGTATTTTGTAATTACCTGTCTTTTATTCTTTTTTCTCTTGTTTTTGTTTTTAGTGATTATCAGTGGAAACTTGTAAATGGCCTTCAATTGTATATTGCTTAATAACACTGTATAAGTTAGCTGTAAGTTTCCCGAATAGAATAAAATAAAATCTCATAACAAAAATTAAATGATGCTGGAAGAATTAAATGATAATAATTTTATATAGGTCATAGTGTCAGAGTTAATTTTATTGTAGCCCAAATTACCCTAGTAATTTGGGGAAAGTTGTGAGATCCCTAGATCCACAACTTTCCCCAGAACGATAAGTGCGCCTTCGGTTCACGCGTAACTTTCATCTCAATAATATTTTAGCTGGTAAAACAATTTTTCTTGAAGATATACAAATACATACATGTGTAAAACTTGTCCTTTAATGATACTGGATTTATTTTACGAGGTATTTATTTTCTGCTCCTCAGGGGCAATAGTAGTAACCACACCGCAGTCTGCAGCCCTCCAAGTAACCAAACGAGGAGTGAACATGTTCGAAAAGCTGAAAGTTCCCATCATAGGCATGGTGGAGAACATGTCGCACGCAATCTGTTACAAATGTGGCACGAAAAACTTCGTGTTCGGAAACGACACGAAACAGACTGCCGAACAAATGGGGCTCGAGATAATGGAGAGCTTTGAAGTCGACCACAATATGTCCGAATGCATAAATTGCGGGAAACCGGCCATCTACGCGCTCCCTGACAGCACGCACGCAGAGAAGTACAGGCACCTAGCCAACAAAGTGTACAAATATATAGAAAATAAGGAAAAGGTCATAGAACAGGCGAAAGCGAAAGAATAGACGCACAATGTATCCTGTGATGTATCCAGTAGTTTTTGAACAATTCATATTATATACAATTAAATGTTTTATAAAACATCAGTTGTCACTTTTCTCAGATTAGGCTCGTTGTGATACCAAATAAATAATGCGAAAGAATTAGATTAGTCAATTAGAACTGCATAGATTTTTAAGGTTATTATAAATAAACAATATAAACATTTAAAAAATAAACCATTTTTATTATATAAAAATTTATTCGGAACAATCTTTTCAGGAATCTTTATCATCTATGGCCAAACTGAAACTTACGAAAAACAAATTAAAAAAAAAAAAGAATACAAAAATATGTGTCTTTTAAAAACTTTTGATAAAACAAATAATTATTTATGTTTTTTATGACTACATTTATTTTAAGGAAGATGAATTACAAATCTTCGAATTGTGATACCAGTTTCACTTATGGCTACTGGAATATTAAAATTCATAAAAAGAGCGTAATTATTTTGCTTTTAAATTCAAAGATCTGTCATCTGTTATTATTCAGTCGGTAAGTACAAAATAGATACATTTTTATATAAATATTTACATTACATTGAATCACAACAATAATTAGAAAAGGAAACGGAATGAAAATGTATGGTTTAGCAAATGAAAGCAGGAGTACGTTCAGTCTATACAGTATACACTTAGACGTGAAGGGGGCCGCTGACAACATATATAACGTCTTTGCGGGTAGGAAGATTGCTTATTATTTTGGTGCGTGAGAACGCAGCATTGCCCAACTTACATATTATCGCAATTGTAACTCTGTGTTTTTATATAAACTGACCTCAAACACTAAATCCTCGTTGCATTAGAGGTCTGTGTCACAAGCAATAAAAAGTCAGCCCAGCATACATCGCTTACGGGATATATACGACAGCCAGCGTAATCAACTAGTTACCCTCTTTTCTAAGGTATTTTAATGCTCATGCATTAGTAACCAATCAAAATTTGCAAAACACTGTTTTTTTGAAGACTTGCTCTACCACAAAAGCAGCAAATTTTGAGTTACGTCACTTCAAATCTAGAGTGCGAAACATGCTCGATTTGCGCACTTAACTTTTGTTTTGCGTCGTCGACACGTGCTTTTAAATTCACATATCAATGTGACTCATTTTAAGGCCTTCAGGTGGAATTTGCGCAATAATTCTTTGTTTGCACTTTTTGTTATAATTATGTAGGTAGTGTTTTAGCAGTAGATATGTTTCACCATGCAATGCTGCGTCCTTGCGATAAGCTACGGAATTCACAACACTAGTTTAACAGTGCTAAGTAAATACTTTCTTATATAAAAATTGACGAGATATAAATCGTGAACCGTTTTTATATCGGCATATTATCAAAACGTAACTAGGGTCAATGACCTGATCGAATGTTTCATTTACTGTAATTGATTGATCAAATACGTGCACTATTATATAAAATTTTGTGTTTGACATCAATTGTGTTGTGTTGCCGGCAATTTGCTTGAAGTTTAGTAATAGTTAATGAAATTCAAATATATATACCTCATTTTGAAGGATCCTTTATATTTAATATTACGACATGCATTGTAATAAAGTCTACAACAAATTAATTCGGAGTCTTTAGGCGGTAATGTTTAGCCAGTGTGTAGTGGATTGCAGTTTCATTTTACAGCCGACTCCCGCGCATTTTATAAAACTTAGTTGCGTCACAATCAAATTTTGCGCAAGTTTTTAGGTACAGCTTAGTACTTGTGTGTACTAGGTACGTGAAAATAATTATGCACTAAAGTACACGGATTTTAGTCTTTATTTTCTTTCTATTCCTTGATATGACGGTCTGGGGTGTAAAAATTATACATCTCTGTTCCAGTCCCAAAACATCAATGCTATATTATCAGTAATTACACTCTGTTACTTATAAAAAGTATAATTAAAAACTATTTTTTTACATAACTACATGGTGTCATCAGTGCACTATTGCAATCTAAATTTGTATTTTAAATTATATTATTTGCCGTAATATTCATCCTTCCTACCGTGGAGGGACAAGTTTACCCGCGCAAAATTTGACATTGACTTATAAATGACGTATATAAAGCAAATTGCCGCCAACACGAACAGGACACTACAGGATATGGAAGTAAGCTCAATGTTCACAATTGTCGCCGACTAGTCAGATTGTCACATAAAAACACCAAAATGTATGAAATATTTTTTTCCTTTCGCACCATAACATCTTAGATTAAAATATCAAATGTCTCTCACTGTGCGTACATTGTACACACTGGGTGGGTTCTACCACTTCTTCTTGTGTTCGTCCATACTGACTCCGCCCGGCCCCAAGTACACGATCATTAGAAGACCGCCGATCACAGATAAGGTCTGGAAATAAGAAACAGAGGTTAATGACTAGCAGATAATTTTTCGGCAAATCTATACTAATATTTTAAAGTCGAACGAGCTAATCTTCCAAAGTAATGGGTGAATTTGGATGAAAGGAGAATGCCAAGGCTTCCTTCAGACTCGGCCAGAACCGACAAAGATGAACTATTTATCATAAAAAAGGAAAATAATTATATAATTTGACTGTATAGTCAGTTTTCTATAAGAAGTACACCAAAAAAAGTTATAGTTCTTTGAAGTTGACCACTTAATACTTCTAATGTTAACGATAACATGAAATCTATACTAATATTATAAAGAGGTAAAATTTGTAAGTTTGTATGTAGGGGGTAATCTCTGAAACTACCGAACCGATTTTGAAAATTCTTTCGATTACATGTAGCTGCATTATCCCTGAGTGCTATAGGCTATAAATTATCTTTATATCATGCATATTAGCCGAGCTAATAATAATAATTATCTTTGTGAAGCAAGTCGGGGACGGGATCCCGTGGAATATTTTCGACTTCGCGGACGAAGTCGTGGGCAGAAGCTAGTCTAATATATAAAATTCTCGTGTCACAATGTTAGTTACCTTACTCCTCCGAAACGGCTTTACTGATTTTTACCAAATTTTATATGCATATTCAGTAGATCTGAGAATCGGCTACTATCTACTTTTTATCCCGGAATTCCCACGGGATCGGGATTTACGCGGGAAATCCTCCCACGCGAACGAAGTTGCGGGCAGCAGCTAGTAAACTATAAAATGATTGAATAATGACTATTGAATTCGTTTTCAACAGCCAAGATAGTCTTAGTAATACAGAAATCGGAGTCAGTAACAAAGCAATAAACAACACAAAACTCAAAAAACACAAGACACTTCGTCGCTCGTCATAAAACGCGCAAAAGTAAAACTTGACAATTATCAGTGACAACTACAAGATTAAGTGTTACCAGCACTAAATAACTATTCTAAACTGTATCGATAATTTAATTGAATTACTTTAAATTATTATAAGATATTAAAAAATATAACTAAACATTATTAATTGTTATAAGAATTACAAGTTAGGACTTTAGTAACTAATAAGTTCACTTACGTAGGTTCATAATGATATTAATGTAATTGATTTGCAAGTGCAACTTCGTATGATATTATCACAGTCTAAAGATCATACAGTCGTCCGACGAAGACGTCTAGACAGGGCAATCGTGCGGGGTGTGAGGGGCGAGACGCGGGAATGCCGATCCCAAGCTGCGAACAAAACTATGTTAGCAGCTTGGGAGACATCATTCGGGGCTAGCACGTGTTTGTTTTTTAATTAATTATTTAAAGTGGTACATACGACGTGTGCTGTGAGAGATTGCAAGTCTTCATCTTGTTTAAATAAAGATCTCCGGTTTCATCAGCTTCCACGCACAGAAGAAAGGTAAATAATTAATAATGTTTTGTTATCGTTTTATTTGTAATGTCGTGCCGCGTTGATAACGCTTACAAAATAGCCGAACGGCGGACGGTAAAAAAATTATATCTAATAGGTAATCGCACAGGGCCGTGAGAGTTTGGACATTTTATATATTTTTATATCTACTTAATATTATTAGGTGTTCTATTTTATTTAAAATGATAACGATACTTTGAAGCTTTATTCGAATACAGATAACGAAAAATAGTAATTTCAAATTGAAGATGGTGAACTTTTTTATTATTTAATAAAGGTGAATTTCGAGATGGTGTACGTATTTTTTTTTAATAAAATATTGGTGTCAATTTAGAGTTTAATTGGGGTGTTTGTTATGAAAATGCCATCCTTTTTGAAATCCAAGATGGCGGACGTCATTTTTTTTAATAATTTGATATGGGTGTCAATTTTGAGGCTAATTGGGGTGCTTGTTACGAAAATGCCATCCTTTTTGAAATCCAAGATGGCGGACGTCATTTTTTTTTAATAATCTGATATGGGTGTCAATTTTGAGGTTAATTGGGGTGCTTGTTACGAAAATGCCATCCTTTTTGAAATCCAAGATGGCGGACGTCATTTTTTGTAATAATTTGATATGGGTGTCAATTATGAGGTTAATTGGGGTGCTTGTTACGAAAATGCCATCCTTTTTGAAATCCAAGATGGCGGACGTCATTTTTTGTAATAATTTGATATGGGTGTCAATTTTGAGGTTAATTGGGGTGCTTGTTACGAAAATGCCATCCTTTTTGAAATCCAAAATGGCGTACATCATTTTTTTATAATTTATTTATTTAAAAAACCTTCACTTAAGCAACATTACAGTACAGTAAGTGTCACAATACCTAATTATCACGTGCATCAGTTCAAATTTTAAATCTCTTTGTATACGCCTCATCTGCATTTTTATGTTCACCCTCAACTGCTAAATAATACGTGCAGTAAAGAGCAGGTTAAAATTGTTTTCATTATTATATTAAGTAATAATATTGCTAACGATGTCGATCTGCAATAAAAAAAATATTTCATAAATATTGTTTATTTGTGATAACCCTGGCCGCTGCGAGACTGTCTAGACGTTGTCGGCATTTTCCACAAGATCAAAGGCGTCAACCTACTGTACGATCTTTATACTGTGATATTATTTTATTTTGGTATTGGCAACATTTATAATTGAAATTGTAGATAGAAAACGTGTTGATAAATTGAATAACTATTTAAAATGATTTTTAAACGGTGTAATTCTACAGATTTTATTTATATTGTATAATTATTACAGTTTTATATAATGAATTATCATTAATTTAGAAAGTCTGTCTGACGCCACATGATTCGAGCCGAAACTTGGCATTCACCTTTGGTATGGAAGTAGCTTAACCCTTTTGCAGTTAGAGGGAATATTTTTCCCACCAATAAAAACCAATAAAAAAAATAAAATTACTTTTTGCAATTTTAATTTTCGACCTGACAACACTAACGTAACATTATAACGTTTGTTTCTGTTTTTTTTTTTACATTGACAGATTAATTTTTTCTCAAAGTTCTTGAGGTGAAAGTTCAAAACTGGTGTTTTTTTGTACTGCGAGAAAAATCGGTACATATCTTTGCAATACATTGGTGAAAAAAGGTAAGTTCTTCTAGAACTTGTGCTTTTGAATGTTATTTCATAGATGTGAGACGTATATTTTATGTATCTGCCACGAATTTTCATTTATGTCGATTTTTGTTGGTGGGAAGAATATTCCCTCTAACCGTGAAGTATCCGCTTCCTACTAATAAGGTTAGAGAAAATATTCCTTTATTGTGGTTATGGTAACTGTTTTTATTGCTTTGCGACTAAGGAATAAAGGTTATTTATGGTGGTCTTATTATTGCTTTTCCTCGGGGCTTGGTGTGGTTTTTGCATGGCTTTTGTTTTTTATTTGCAGATTGATTAATTTTATTTTTGATGCCTGCATCACAATTTCATTTTGACTCCAGGGAAAGAATGCGAATGCAACCAAATTGTCCAACCTGGAGTATCATATAGCTCTAGCCAGAGGACTCATTGGTTGTTTTTCTTCCCGAAAACGTCGTGCTGATGGCGTCAACTACGTCGTAACAAAAAAAAAAAGTTGCTGTATCTGAAAATTAACAAAGGCATTTCACATTGTTGCACCGGAAATTCGCTTTTCCAATGTTGGTGATCACATGCCAGATGATATACCGTCGTATCAAAGATATTGCAGCACTAAGGCAAAGGATAAGCGATCTAAGATCAAGTGTAGCAAATGTGAAGTGCCTTTATGCATAACACCATGCTTTTCGAATTTTCATAAACAAATGTAATTTTCTTTTATTTTTGTTTCTATTTTCTTATTGGTATTCAATTATGTGATTTTAATAAAGTTATTACCTATGTAAGATTTATATTGTTTTTTTAGTTTCTTGAAAAAAAAAACCGCTATTTCATTACTCTCAAACAGGTAGAGGGAATATTCTTACCACCAATTAAAAAAAAAGTTAAAAAAAAATATATATACCTATTAATTTTTGTTTTAGGCATCTTATGTAACACAAATCAGAAAACCAAATCTTTCTATCTCATCTAGATCCTTATAACCGTTAAAGGGTTAAAGCTTGAGGAAGGTTAGAGGCTTTTTACCCGACTGCAAAAATGGAGGGTTATTCTTTATCGTGATATACGGTACTTAGTTCAGGAATAGTGTAGAATTTTCGAAATCGATTCAATAGATCCAGAGATAACTTCCTACAAACTCAACGTTTTTATAGTATTAGTATACATTCTAAGAAATAAAAATGTTAAGGATCTTATTAGGGATTTGTGTAGTCGTTTATTTGTTTAGAGATTTGAGGAGCTCATAGCTACGCTTGTCAAGGTTGGTGCATCCTAACATACTAGGATTCCATGAATCTCCTTTCAGAATGCACGTTCAGACGTACCGGTAGACGGAAGCTAAGAAATCTGGTAGCAGTCTTGCCGAGGGTGGCTGATCTCAATACCTTTAGGAAAACGCTAGTCACGTTAAGTTATTTTAATATTACTTGGGGCGTATATGAAAATAGCGAAAAATATACAAATAATAAACAAACAATTTAAACAGAATTAATTAGAATAATCTCAATTACTTTACTACATTACATTATAATAATGGTTCTACAATTTAGGAGTATCTATACTAATATTATAAAGCGGAAAAGTTTGTTTGTTTGTTTGTTTGCTTGAACGCGCTAATCTTCGAAAGTACTGGGTGGATTTGGATGAAATTTGGTATGGAAGTAGCTTGAAGCTTGAGGAAGGTTATAGGCTACTTTTTACCCGACTGCAAAAAAGGAGAGTTATGTTTTTACCGTGATAGAATCCACGGGAGCGAAGCCCCGCGTGAGTACTAGTAAATAAATAAAAATGCAAACACTATGCGCAAACTTAGAAGCTGTAACCTGACTGGAATGCAAATAAAATAAAGTGTATTGAACGTTGGAAGGTAGCTAGCTCATATTACAGCCACAATAGGGCGAAACGCAGCCCACTCACTAAACGAAGAAAAAATCAAGCACGGCCGCGCGTGTACTTTATGATTGTTCGTGTAAAATGCACGAAGTGAATAAAAAAATATGCTATCCTTTAAAAGTCGTTTTAAAACATTGCCCCAAACTAGCATTTTTTCCTGTATCGTGAGTTCATTTCTACAAAGAGTCAGACCAGGACCAGCTATTTATAGGGTTTACAAACATTTGTTCCTGTGCAGGAATCGAACTCACGAAATGCAGTGCAGCGAAATCCACTGCACCAAACGTGTCATGTTTATTTAACAGAACATAGTAAGGGATGATGTGATCGAAGATGAACCACGCGTACTTAGAAATAACCTATTAGCTCTTGACTTAAATAGGTAACCCCCAGGCTATAGCTATCAGGAAACATTACTCCTGCAGGGAATTCCACTCCTTAGCTGTAAAAAACTGGGAAACGTATTCTCATAACACTTTGTCCGTATGGGTGGGATGTCCACCATTTATGATAATGGAACGCATATCGGACTACAAGGTGTGTGAAATCAATAGCTGTTCGTTTGTCTCGCTATAACTCGAGACCGGCCGGCGAAACTGATTTAGCTAGTTTTGGTTTATTTAATAAAAAATATTTAATGGTAATTTTTTTTTTTTTAGCAATTGATGTCCCGCCGTTTTTGAATATCTAGGTTTAATTTAAAATGTGAGAAAAAAAAACAATTTGGTCGATTCCAGCTAGTCTGGTAATAAAGTTAAAACATTTACCTGGAAGAAGTCATATTTGAGGAAATCCCTGAGGGGTTTGTAGGAGGGCACGGCCCACCACGCGTTGTGGTACAGGTTGAGCACGGACAGCACCACCACTAGCATGAGGGCGGACAGCTTGGTGCGGTAGCCCACCGTCACCAGCACCATGAGGATGCTGCCCAGCAGGTCTTGCACGATCTGGAATAATACAACATTCACATTATACCATCTTCAGCCTTCTATGCTCGTTACATTTTTATTGGGGTTGATTTTTATACCAGTAAAAAATGAGTGGATGGGAGTGTCAGACTTTTACTGACTAAAAACCCACTTTGCTCCTTTGTTCCGGGGCCGCGGTATCTCGTTAGAACATTCCCGCAGGCAGGGTAGACTGTGTCATCTGTGTCCTTTGCCTTTTGACTGTGACCCCGCGAGTAAGGCTCAAGTACCTTCGTAGAGGTCGTGACCCACAATTTGATCACTGATCTACTTAATCCTGTATCCTATGTAATACTAGAAGCATAGAACAATACCTAAAACCATGTGTAAATATATCATCCTAACAACTGCTTGATAATGATAACGGATAGCCTTGACCTTAATCTTCTAAGGATTGAATTATGAAGAAGTCTATAAGTAGCCAGGCCTCAGCCTTGACTCACGAAAATTTCTGTAAAAAAAAAGAACCCGTTTGCAAAACTGAGAGTGAATCAAATATGTAAATATAATGCCAGCTCTATGTAAATCGGTCAACTATTTATAATTTCCGCAAGATAGGTAGGTGATTATGACGTCATAATTCATTAACACTTGATTATGTGTTCAATGAATTATGACAGGACGTTAGTGCCACCTACCTCCTACTTGCGATAAATAATAATAGTAGATTATTAACCAAGGGCTGTATGACATCAATTGCATACGAGGTTTTTGGCGCCTGAGCGAAGCGAAGGCGCTAATTAACCCGAGTATGCAATTGATGCTTACGCCCGAGATAAATACTCTGCTTTACATATCGATTGTGAGGTAAGTAAACAACAAGACAGCAGGTTTCAATGAACATTTATTAAGAAGAAAAAAATGTGTATTTAATTAAAATTAATAGTAAAATTATTACAATTTGTAAGAGATATGGTCACGTTCTTTTTAGGTATATTTATAGTTTGAATATGAGTTTGTGATGATAAGACTTGAGTTTGAGTGACTTGAGGTTCTTGCATCGTAAATGGCGGCAGTTGACTGGTACTATTTTCTTCATTAAAAAATGGCTCAGATGATGTGCTTTGACGTGGTGATTTTAAGTTTATATTTTCTGTTATTTTAGAAGTAATTTTGCTTTTGTTTGCCATCGAATCTTCGATATAACCTTCGGCCACTTTGCTGGACTTCCAGCCGCCGTGCCTTTTTAACAGAGTGAGGTTGGCTCCCGAATCAGCCAATAGAGTCGCTGATGTTCTGCGAAAGCAATGCCCGGTGTATAACTCTACGTTACTCAGTTTTAAATATGTGGCTATTTGCTTTGGCATGCCTGTAAATTTGTTTTTTCCTATTACTTGTCTGTGGCATTTTCCTTTACTGTAATTAAGAAAAAAACGATTTGTATCCACGTTTTCAGGCCGAAGAGCTTGATATTTTTCAACATAATTTGCAAATTCTTCATGCACAACAAATGACCGGTCATTTTTAGTTTTCGTGTTAGGCAGTTTTATGAGTAGTAATTTGTTATGTTTTTCTACATTTTCTATTGTCAAGTTTGTCAATTCCACGGTTCTGCAGGCTCCCGATATCCCAAAAATTAGAACAACCTGTAAAAAAGACATAAGTTGTATTAAAGGCACCAAATTCGCATAGTATTTCTGTGAAATATTTTGGTAACTTATTAAAAAGGGCAAGTAAATACGTAGGTACCTTTATTGCTAAATAAATTTCATCCGGAGCTTCATTTAAGAATTTCTGTACTTCTTCTGCAGTAAATACCTTCGATTTCTTGCTTTTAAAGCCGTCAGACTGCCTTTTCAAGAAAGCAGTAAGTTTAGAAAAATCTTTCAAATTCACGTCATGTTTTGTCATCATTGTAGATTTTAGCATGGAATAAAAGCACCATAAACTGGAAGGTTGTAGCCTCTTAGATAATTCATCAAAATATGATATAAAAACACTTTCAGAAAGAGATTTCACTTTTTTTTCTGACCGCCATTTCATAAATTCGTCGTATGCCTTTACATATCTTTCTTTCGAGTTCGGCGGTAATATATTTTCGACAACTGTTTTTGCCCTTTCTTTAATAAAATCGGGCGTTAGATCTATGTCTTCGTCACTAGACATGTTTAAAACTTTTGAAAAAGAACTCAAACAAGAAAATTAATTATTTTCGCGATGCTTTCGCGCCTACTAATAGACTGCCTTTTTTTTTCACGCACGCAAGCGCGTCAAATCTTGCTGGCCAGTTTGATTTTTAAATCGATTCCATCTAACATACGATGTGGAAACAAATAGTTCCATATTTAAAATAAAATCTTTATAAAATAAATTGTCTAGATTCCGATTCGAGTAATTAATCGATACCGAGAAAAAAAAAATTAACTTTTTAAAAATATTCTTCGTGCAGTATGAGTATGACAGTTCTTTTTTCAAATTCCAAAACCTATGCTGTAATGATAGTCATACACCCCGGCATTCAGGGGTGTAAGGGTGTACTTACAGAGCAAGAGATATGTAAAATATTTAATGTTTTCTTCGTGTAAAGGTTAAGGGAGTAAAATTTTAAAGGTCATGAATTATCAAAAGATTATAATCTAGTTACTAAAAGGCGTTGGAGTTAGTAATACATATATTTACGTAATTATAATTAAGTAGTGGTCTTCCTGTTTGAAATTCAACCATTACCATTTTTCTTTGTATATTTAATATAGTCGATCATACAATCTGATGAACTGACTCAGATGTCCATACAATCCGTACTGATCAAATCATATATGATAACCATGAAGATTTTTGTGTCGTGCTCTTTTGACCAAAAGAAACACACAGATTTGAGCAGATCCGGCCAAACAGTGCAAGCATTTGCCAAATATTGTGCAGCTCAACTTAGACTTTATGGGGCTCGAACGAATCGGCGGATTTACTAACCTGCAAGAACGAGAATTCGAATCTCAGCAGTGTGATGAACATGAACGCCAGCAGTATCCTCCCGGCGAGCTGTAGGTATGTCTTGGGTTTGTTCTCTCCGAGCGACGGCACGCCAGCGAAGAGGCTTCGCCCCTCGGCCCGGGCCTCCGCTAAGACCAGGAGCAGGGCTCCGATGAGCGCTAAGTTACGCAGCAAGAACTGCATGTCCCATAATATACTGTAGGCGAATGTCTGGAAGAAAATATTGTTGTTAGAGAAAGTAGACATATTCTTATAAAAAATCTAATTCAGAATCTTAGATAGGTAATTATCAAGTTTCGGGCTCAACAACACCGAGAACAGAAAAAAAATGCCAAAAAATTTTTCGTTTACAGCTGCCGGTTTTTTTTAAATTCATAACTCTAACATAATCATTTATATATTTTACCATGCGAAGCCCTTCAGAAGAGACATTTTCCCTATATAAAAACTTCGATAACAGAAAATGTGACAACAAAACAAATAAATGGCCAAACCGTTGGAATTAAATGGAAACAAAAAATAATGTTGGTCATTGTGTCTTAATGGGATAATGACCCTGTAGCGACGTGGCCATGACTCGGCCACTACGATTTACAATAAAACGTACATACATACATTGATGATATATTCGATGTACTTGTAGCACAGTCTAAAAATAGCACGAGATTGCGAGTGTTCGTGAATATTTTCCAATGTTCTTATGCCATGTCAAGATGAATTTATATACTCAACTTTTACTTGGTTGCTAGTAATAAATTAACCATCATTCAAAAGTTTACAAGCGGAATCCTCTGGCGAGCTGCAGGCTTTTGTCTAGAGCTATATAAGTATGTACTTCCAACGTAACTTGGCGAGAAGTTGCGTAAGGAAGAATTTTGGCCGAAGGGTGTCATCTAAAGACGTTTTCGCGGCCGATTATGAGGCACTTCGTAGTGCAACATGACCCCGTCACTTCCTGTTATACAGTTTTTAAGTTATTATATACGCGTCCCCACTGCTGGGCACAGGTCTCCTGTCTACGAGAAAGGGCTGTAAACCACCACGTGATCCCAGTGGGGGTTGTTGGATATAGTCTTTGAATTTTTGCTTCTAAAACGTGTTGCACGATTTCCTGTTAAAATAACTATTGATGTATTAATTTATTGTGTACTGTTATAATTGTATGTGTATTGTTGTTCTATGGGTCTAGCATGTGCCTAAAATAAAGGAAATAATGATATAGGTATAACAAAACAAATTATGGAGTGCTTTTTTTAAGGCAGGTAACTTGAATGTCGAAGGCCCGCCATACACGGACTGCTTGAAGCAGTCAGGATCGGCTGCTTCAAGCTACGACTGCATAGTGAACTACAGACTTCTACGTACGTACATACACGAACAACTCAAGCAGTTGCAACTGCTTCAGGCAGTTGGCAGCACGTTGAAATTTCATCATGCGGTCAAGCAGTCGCCAGGCATACACTGACTCATTGGCAACATTGATTGTGACGCGCTTATAAGTGATTAAATTCTTCATTATAATGTCGTGTTTCCAATATGGGATGAACACACAATTTTCTACTTTTACGCCGCCGTCGTCGTCGTATGAGCAAAAGCAGCAGAAGTGCTTCCTCCTCAAAATCCACGATGCTACTAATTTGAATTAACATTGAAATTGCTAACTGCTCGAGCAGTTATCAATGGCAGCTTCAAGCTGTTGACTCTGTCTGCAAGAGCGGTCCGTGTATTTTGATCACTGGTTAACTGCTCGAGCAGTCCGTGTATGGCGGGCCTTATACCCTCAGCACAGACACATCTGGTGAATAATGCTTAAGCTTGACAAGGAGAGAGGGGAGTCAAATAGAAGGAGGTCATTAGGTAACTTCCTATGAAATTTATTTTTTCGTTATGCTCTCTGTTCTTTTCAACTCTTTTCTTAAATTGCTTCAGTCGTCTGACCAGCAACACCAATCGTCAAATCGGTGTGTTGATTTATCCAACATGCTTTTTTCAAGGAATTAAGTTACTCACCTGAAGAAGGGGATGGGACATGCATGTGACTATGAGTGATGGGTCTGAATATTGATGTATGGAGAGGTAGTCCAAAGAATGAATTGTATGAGGAATGATATAAAAGACACACGAGTGAATGATACCGTGACGTGAGGCAGGGGAAAGTGGAAGAAGAGAGTGTGCAAAAAAGTTCTTGTGAAAGAAGATGATACAAGTATAAATACTTTTTATTGACATTAATACAAAGATACACTATATTGTACCCCTGACTTCTGAGCTAGGCAAAGCCTTTCAGGAGTCAGTATCTTCACCCTAATTAATCACTACTGTACCAGATGACATGATGATGTACCTCACCTGTAATACAACGATGAAGAACAGCACTCCACACGCGATGTCAACCTTGAGCCTGCCCAGCACCATCACACAGCCGCCCAGCTGTCCAACTAAGTTTATTATCTGTTAACAATAGACAACTTCATTAACATTCAATATTTGAGGCACGAGTCTTTTTCTGTCTTTGCGACGACGCCGAAGACCCAAGGCCAACCGGCCCAAATTGCCTAAAACATTAATTCCGCCTTTTTAGCGTTTTTGGTTAAATCCTATACTAATATTATAAATGCGTATATTTATTGATGTTGGTTACACACAGCCAAAATATCTGCACGGATCTGGATAAAATTTGGTACATAGATAAATCAGTCTAGAAGTACTTAAGCTCTTCATACCGATAAAACGTAAGACTTCCGTGGGATAGATTTATCAAAATATCCATGCAAACGAAATTGCGGGCAACAGATAATAAATAACTATAAAACAATTAACCTAATGATATTAACAGTGTTATATATAGGAACACTGCAGTAAAATCAGCTTGTAACGAACATATAACTTCCTACACATACGAGGGGAGGCCTGCTGTGTCCCAGGGGTGAGTACATTATAGGACGAATTATTTTAATATTAATATAAACGAACTCTACTGCTGGGGCACGAAACCTTCCTATGATAGAGAGAAACAGTGGGCAATAATATTCATCACGCGAGGCAACTGCAAATTGGTGATTGGCCATGTCAGATGTCTCTCGATGTTCTTCCTTCACCGTTCTAAGGGCACTGGTGAAAAAAATTATCTACTCATAAATAGTTCTTATTTGAGTTTGAAGCTAGGACTCATAAATCGAGACTAAACTTACAATACAACTGAATAATCACAACTAACATTTAGACTTTATAAGAGGAAGAAGTCTCTAGAAGAGGTTTATGAAACCCTTTTAACAAGCGGAAAAACTCCAAGTTTTATTCAAATCCGCAAGTATAATTAGATCCTATATTTTCAAAACGAACCTACCTAATAATGAAAAAAATGATTAGAAGTCATAACATGTCAATCACTTTGTCAGCTCAGTTAAAACAAGTTTGTGGAAGAATATCTTCCTGGTGCTATTATAATCTGATCGGTTTCAATTTACTAACGTACCGTATTTGTAATGTTATAAAAGCCTGTGTTATTTAATTACGCGAGAAAGGCGTTCCTGCTGAGAAAACTGCTCCCGTATAATATAGGTCATTATCGGGCAAATGTGGGTAGATGAACATGCTTCGACATAATATTACAGAGCCCGGCGTTATTGAATGTGAGTAGGTACATGACATGCTACTAGGAACAGGAGAAAACTACTACTACAATTAATTATTTATCCAATAAATCACTGCAGATCTTAACGATAATTGTGAAAGAGAGGGAACGTAGGCTCTCCGTTGTAACATGTTGGCTCTCAAGTTTGCACGTTGTACGAACTCGGTTAAAGTGACGCTATTCAAAGTTTTATGTCAGTCCTTCTACACGTATAGTAAATTATAGTTATGGGCGTGGCAAATCGAGTTTCATGTAAAATAGTTCGGATTTGTAGTGTTCTATCTGTGTCTGTGTCTCTTTCTACAGTTCGATGAAGCCGGATATTTAGATGCGACAAGAGAGTTTATCTCCGATAGCAGCTCAACTATATACTTTGATTCCTTTGTGAAATTGCAAAACATGCGACGTAACATAATAGGTTATCTTTTTTCTAACTGGTTCGGTAGTCGGTACATGATAGAAACGGCACACTATTTAAAAATGAGTTTGTATTAATAAACTACTTAAACATAATTAAATAACAATATCTTCTTCCTTATCAGTTGGCCACGGAGCCCAGAGCCCGTTATGCGGTTGTAATGATTGTCCACCGTCCCCAGACACGGCTCGTTAGGACACGCGGCTGCCGGGTGGTTAATAGCTACTATTAGCTGATTGATAAATTAAAACAATAACCCTATTAGTAAAACTTTCACATGCAATTACTCAGCTTTACCTCTGGGGAATTGGTCCTTATTCAATGAATGTATAAGTATCAGTGGCGAAGGGTGAATTTTCATAAAAGGGAAGCCGGACCAAAAAATGCTTACCTTGCTCAAGTGTGATGCGTGAATTCCAGTAACTGTGGCCCTGTGGCTGACTTCGAAATCTTGTAACTTCGTAAATAATTATTTGTTTAATTGAAAATAATAGATTACTATTTATATATTCATATATAAAATAATAGACTAATATTTGCCATATTTCAAAAGGGAAGCCGGTAGGAATCGAGTTGTATGGAGCCTTCGCCACTGATACTTACTATTACGAAGCCGGACCAAAAAATGCTTACCTTGCTCAAGTGTGATGCGTGAATTCCAGTAACTGTGGCCCTGTGGCTGACTTCGAAATCTTGTAACTTCGTAAATAATTATTTGTTTAATTGAAAATAATAGATTACTATTTATATATTCATATATAAAATAATAGACTAATATTTGCCATATTTCAAAAGGGAAGCCGGTAGGAATCGAATTGTATGGAGCCTTCGCCACTGATAAGTATCTATACTACTATTATAAAGTAGAAAAGTTTGTTTGTTTTTATACGCGCTAATCTTCGAAAGTACCGGGTGGATTTGGATGAAATTTGGTATGGAAGTAGCTTGAAGCTTGAGGAAGATTTTTACTAGACTGCAAAAGAAGTCGATTATGGTTTTATCAAAATAAAGCCCATGGGAGCAAAGCCTCGCGCAACTGCTAGGAGAGAATATAGAACTGATCATCCTCGAGAGTTTTAATTATCCCTATCAATTGATAGTAGGCTCTGCTGGTCCAGCCACTTATTATGTACTAGCTGTGCCCGCGACTTCGTCCGCGCGGAATAGTGACTTTCGGCAGCATTTTTAATTTTTTAGGCTAATTATTTTGAAAATAAAACTCATACATAATTTGAATGTCGTATTTATTAACATCTAATCAAAAGTCTAAAAAATAAGTTTCAAGCTTCTAGCTTTAAAAATGACGTAATTTCCATACAAACTTTTATCTCCTATTTCAACCCCTTACAGTCCTTTTTTCGCATTAAAAAGCAGCCTATGTCCTTTCTCAGGCTCTAGACTATGTCCGTACAGTTACTTTCGCATTTATAACATTAGTAAGGATTTGTAGCCTAGTACGTTTTATACTATTGTAAAGATCCCAGTTGAGTGGGATGTCCGCGTACTTCGACGGGAAACAACAGTGACGAAATGCTTTAAGTGTGTGTATACCTCACAGTAGTTAATGCAAATTAGCAGGCCCTTATTTTTGTAAATTAATGTATCAATCAAAATTAGCTATAATTATGTAAGATACCTAGGTCTAAATACTTAGTTAAAGAACTTTATCGATAGTCAGCTCATAGGGAAAAAGGCAGTGAATTTTCACTTTCTATATAAAACTTTTGCTTACTCTTACTGACTTAAGAGCAAGGACACTAGATATATGTAGGTACATCGGGTTTAAAACTCAAATACACATCGTGGTCGGTTTACTACAGTAGGTACCATTAACGGCCATTGCACGAGATCATTGTATCGTGTATGAATGGATATAGTATGATAATGTGACAAAACTTTATGACTGTTCGTAGCAAGTAATATCTGAAAGTAGTGACCCAGTTAAAAAACTAACACGCTCAAAAACTTTTAAATTAAACATCTAATTTCTGCCGGTCTAATTCTTGGGTCGACTTTCGATGTTTGAGCCTAGCACACAGTTATAATTTCATGCCACTTTCGTTTCTTCTACTTTTTAAATAGTGTGCTGGACCATTTAGAAAAAAGATAACCTTTTATGTCGCATGTTTTGCAATTTCACAAGGGAATCAAAACATATAGGGGATTCCGTTGAGCTGCTATCGGAGATAAACACTTTATCTTGTCGCATCTAAATATCCGGCTTCATCGAACTGTAGAAAGAGACGGACATTATTTTTTTTCGTTATTGGTGCTTATTGTATCTATCTATACTTTTTCTATCCTAAAATTATAATCAATATCTTAATTATTTCTTTTTGTAACCTAAGTAACGCATTACTTAGGTTGTAACCTCACCCAACCGATGGACATTGTAATGGCAGGCAAGAATCAAAGAGGACTCTCTGGCTCCGAAGACACAGGCTTTGCTTATTTTCGTAGTTTCTTTTTAATGTAATAGGCTAGCGTTTGACCGCCAGATACTAAACCACGATTTTGTCAAAGATGAAACACGCTTACCTAGAAGTAACCTATTCATTCTCGACTTAAAGACCCCTAGGTTATAGCTATCAGGAAACAGACTCTGGCAGGGAATTTCACTCTTAGTCGTACGCACAATGAAAGCATTCCCAAAACATTTTGTGCATACGGGTACAAAATATTATAATTCTTCATTAAATATAAGCCCTACTTATTTATAGAGCCCTCTCTCAACTAAGTATTGAACATTTCAAATCTATTATTAATTAAATTAACTAGAATATATGATAGAATATTTACAATTTGTGTAGACAAAAGTTAAGAAAAGGAAAATAGTTTATTTGGGCTAAGTATCAGTCTCCAATTTTGTTTCTAGGATGCGTAATTTTCTATGTGTCTGTTGTATGTCTCTTGCTTCCATAGCAAGATGAAATTTAAAAAATCTTATTTAGATTTACATTTTTCTTTTACAATGAATCATTGTTCATCTATTTTCAAGAGCGAACGTATTATGGGTATTATGCTGTGGTTTCACTGTAATATAAAACGTATTCGGGTGTTTTACAATGTAAAATTGAAGCAAGTTATTTTGGCACTCATAACAATGCACACAAATATTTTATCAATATTAATTACTTACATAAGATGCAAATAAACAAACACGTGACGTGTCTCAAACGGAACAGGTGCAGTGCTAACTAAACAATTATTATATTATTATTAGACTAGTATTGTTCCACACGAAGCTATCGTTTATATTAGACATGCTGTAATTAAAAACATTCTTGGTTCGCTCTTTTAATTAGTTACATAATGAGTGTACCTTTATATTTGTGATTTCCTGTAATAAGTAGCCCCCGACAACCTTGAAACACCTGGATCAGATCTTGATAAATTGTAGCTAAGCACTATCTTCATAAAAAACCGCATCTTAATTGATCCATTCGTTTAGCTACAATGCCACAGACAGACACACAGACACGTCAAACTTATAACACCCCTTATTTATAATAACGAACTATCATTCCATATTTTTTATTTTTTTCGGGCTGAGCATCACCAATCTCCTCCTCCCCCCCTCTGGGTGGAGCACAAGGGGGTGTCAGACTCCTACTGACTAAAAACTCACCCTGATCATTCCTAAACCTGCCCTCAGAATTACATTTGAGTACAAGAATTGTGTGTTTATTTTAGTGTAAAGCAGTCTATTGTTGTACCAAATAAATTTATTATTTATTTATTAGCTTTTGCCCGCGACTTCGTTCGCGTGGGTCGGTTTTCCCGCGTAAATCCCGATCCCGTGGGAATTTCGGGATAAAAAGTAGCCTATGTGTTATTCCAGGATGTCAGCTATCTACTTATCAAATTTCATTCACATCCGTTCAGTAGTTTTTGCGTGAAAGAGTAACAAACATCCATCCATCCTCACAAACTTTCGCATTTATAATATTAGTAAGAAAGAAGTAAGATATTAGTATGATAGTAAGAAGTAAGATTACATACATACAACTATCTTTACGAGAATTTCCAATGTGATAGTGTAGAAAAGAAAAACGTATTTTCACGTATTTTTATATTCAATTTCATTATGATAATCAAGTCTAATAATAAGTCTAATTTACCTATTCTATGACAATAGTTTCTAATAACATTACAATCGGCTCATGAAGATAACTGCAAATGAGTTACAAATTTACTAAAAGAATAAAGATTGACTGCATGCTGTCAAATTATAATAACAAACAGTTTGGTTAGCTATCATCTAAAGAGATACATAACTTTTAGTTATTACAGATAAAAATATATGTTTTGTATTGATAAGAAATGATAATTAAATTTTAATTAGATAGGGAACTAGAGTTACCGGTTTTTAGGCCTTCTCAGTGACGTAGTAACGTTATTTGGACTTTCTGAACGATTGATTTCTGTTTTTATTCGACAGTGCAACGCGAAATAGGGTTATATGTTTATCAGACGTAAATATGCAATAACCGGAGCTCGTGGTTAAAAAATAACAGCAGCTGAGGTCTCCATGTTTAAATATCTCTCGCCGAGGTCGGTCAGCGGATGGATGGGATGGGAAAATAATATCGAGATTCCTACATGACTCGGAACGCACGTTCAGCCGTTGGTTCCGACCATAAATACAGTATGTTAACCAGGGCCGGATTAACCATTAGGCGGAGTAGGCAACTGCCTAGGGGCCCCGCATCAACTAGGGGCCCAAGCCCAGTGCACGCACCAAAAAAAACATGTTTCTTCGAACGAGAATTTGATGTGCGTGTGAACTTAAGGACTTCACTGATATCTCACAAAATACAAATCGTTAAATTGAATAGTCGAATTAAAACAATTTTAGAACAAATCTGGGAATAAGTAAACAAATATATTAAAAACCACAGCCCTTAAGGTGCGTTTCCTCAGTTCACACACGATTTGGTCAGTCAAAGTAAGAAAAGGGGCCCTGAGAATGCCATTGCCTTAGGGCCTCTGACAGGGTTAATCCGGCTCTGATGTTAACTAACAGAGGGTGTTCCCGTTAACCCGCAATAGTATAGCATCCATACATGCTAAAAAAATATTACCATTCGAAAACAATATGTTTTTTTTTTTTTAATATTAAAATATTCACTAAAAATGTTAAATTGATACGTAAAAGAAACACTCTGTACACGCGTACTTGAAGGACGGCAACGTCGCAATTTATTTATGAATGACGGGCCGCGTGTACGGCGATACAATTAATGTGCTTATACTATTGCGGGTTAACGGGAACGCATCTGTTAGTTAACATACTGTATAATAAACAAGATTTCTATGGTCCCGAATGTCTTTTTATTTTTGACAATCGTTACGGGTAGACAGCAGATTAAAATGTTACCCAGCTACCGGGTTGTGGATTTCAGATAAGCAGTCGTTCCATTTATTAATTAATTAATTAGTTATTTTCTTGTAAATGCAAATATTATGTACCTAAATTGTATTTTTTTTTCTTATATTATTTTTTTATTTGGTTTTTTTTTCCTTTTGAATACCTACTTTGTGTTGTGTGCTTTGTGGCATGTGCTGAATAAATATTTTTTCTTTCTTTCTTTTCTTTTAAAATACTAGTAGTCAGCTGCATCCAGTTAGACTAGAAACAAACTCCAACATAGTTGGGAAAAGGCTACGCAGATCATCTTGACATAATGCTATAGCAATATTGCCGTACGTATGTCTGTACTTTTGTTTGTTCCTTTGTAGTAGAAAAGAACAAATGCGTGGGCATATTTTGATTATTCCTCGCAGACTGCGGCATTTATTTCAGTTCAACCAAATTTTGTGACCAGAACTGCATCAGACTGAATAAAACTAACTGACTCGTTTGAAACTTTTCACTTTTAGTAACTCTGTTTTCGATATAAGTAGAAAATATGTTTTAACTCTCCTAGTCTTTTTTTTGCAATCTATTTCTATGTTTCAAGTGAGGAAGATTGTTAGCAAACTTTATTATTATCATTTTGTAAAGGCTGGTTAACACTTCCTGTGACCCAAGGGCTGGCTATTATTCTGGCCAATGGCTGAGCATTGCCATGCGACATGGCAATACCGCCAGTCTCTTGGATAGGTACATTACCGACCGACAGCGTTGAGGACGAATTCTTTAATACATTCTTTATTTTAGTTTATGATACACCTATAGTTTTTATAGAAACTTACAAGTCATTATAAATGTCCGAAAGAGTTATTCGACATGAAAAACGATAAGGTACACCTCACATTGGTTTTCACGTAATACTTACGTTACCTTTTTTGGTCAAATTCAACGCTCTGAAAACACAGGCTTGTCTTTTCAGCGCTAAAAGGAGCCCTTTTGAATTGACCCCTACTTTCCGAAGTACATCTGTGCCAGTTACCAATCACCTGGAGCTTTTGGGCATGGAGGACCTCAACTTCGGCTCAACCATCGAGTCCAGAGCTCAGACTGCAGCAGAAAAGCTGGGAATCCTACACAAGGTGAAGCGGTACTTCACACGCCTGGACAGCTTCTAAATCTGTATAAAGCACAGGTCCGTTCTTGCGTGGAGTATTGCAGCCACTTGTGGGATGGCTCTGCAAAGTACCAACTTGCTGCATTGGACTCGATCGAGCGCAGAGCTAAAAGGCTTATAGGGGACGAGGTGCTGGTGCACAAGCTTCATAGCCTGGCTCATAGTTTGCCTGTCGGTTTTCTACAGATTGTACTTCGGGGAGTGTGCGCAGGAGCTTCATGACCTGATACCTCCATCTCCCTTTCACTACCGATCTACCAGACGCACGGCTGGGTACCACCCACACTTGGTTGATATACCGTCTTGTCGTACCAAGCGCTTCTCCTTCACATTTATTGTGCACACAGCCAAGCTGTGGATTTCTGCCGGCTTCTGTGTTCCCTGCCACTTATGACCTTTCAGCCTTTAAAGCACGAGTAAATAGGCATCTTCTGGGCTCGCTCGTCACATCTTAGACCTGATCTATCGCTTACCATCAGGCGAGATCGAGGTCAAGAGTAGGCCCATCAGTAATAAAAAAGACCGAGAAGAGAAAGTAATAAAGAAGAAGAAGGAGAGAATACATAATTCTATTCAATGATACCCTTCTTAACATAGTTGTTTAGTAGTGAAAGTAAATAACTTTACTGAAGTAAGTTAATGATTCTCAATTACGTTCGTGATTGGTAACACCCAGACAGACCAAATGAGACATCAGTAAGTAACGTGACATTGGGATATAATCCGCTTAAACAAGAATAATTAACACTAATTTGTAAGGCTTCTGCGGAGATTTATGCTAAAAAGTATCCCAATAGGGGTTTAAAAGATAATGGTAGGGGACGAAAAGTGCCGAGGTTGCGGGAATATCTAACGAAATACCGCGGTCCCGGAAGTTAAGGGCAGCTGAAGGAACAGGGTGTGTTTTTAGTCAGTAGAAGTCTGACACTCCCTTCCGCTCCACCCACAGCGGGAGAAGACATTCGATGATTTACCGGGAAAAAAAGGGGGCGGACATCAACTGTCAAAATCCCGCCAAAATGCACGAAGTTTGACAGGTCGAAGCATTCCGTCTGTTTCGTTTCTGTATCTAACCATTTTAATAAAATCGACAAGCGTCCAAGAGAGCCGTATATGTTTTTGAACTAACTTCTGCCCGCAGCATTGCTCGAGTGAAAAGGTTTTTCCAGCGGGGAAAAAAGCAGCAGTCCTTTTTCAAGGCTAATCTTTATACCAAAATTCTTCAAAATCGGTGAAGTAGTTTAGAAGTAAAATTTTAACAGATGGACATAGTTACTTTCGCATTTAAGAATTGAGTTATCAGTAGAATTGGTAACTAATTTTTACTTATAACCATAGACCACACAATGATGTACATACTTAGACGAGTTTTGATAAGTTAAAAACATATCTAAGAACCAGGAAATCTGCTTTCTAATAAAGAAAAACCACATCGAAATCGGTTCATCCGCTTAGGAACTACGTAGGACACACATAGCGGTCAAACTTTTAACACCCCTCTTTTTGCGTCGGGGGTTAAAAAAGTAATGGTCTACTCACAACAAACATTGTGGCGAGGAACTTCCCGCAGCCCCACGACATGTCCATGTAGTCGCGCTGCTCGGACCACTGGAACCACATGCGAAGCCCGTCCTCGAGGAATGTGGAGATGAGGCACAGACGTGCCACCGTGGGGAGCACATTCTTGCCTTTACGAATAACCTGAAGAAGAAATAAGGAGTTAATCTTCTTGTAAACATACCAGCATATTTGATGCTTCTAGCTTCTTTCTTTTTCTGCGAAGAAGCCTATGCCACTCTCCAGCCCTTAACTATCTTTAAACCAAAATCACATCGATCCGTTTTTTCGTTTTGACGTAAAAGACGGACAAACAAACCCTTTCGCATTATCGCACGAAGCCGATATGTCGTGTAGTTAGTTTAGATTAAGTCATACTATGTATCTATTAGTTTATTTATAGATAAATTTTATGCCTAAAATAAATTAAAAATTATAATTAAGTACTATTTATTAATTTTCAAATATACAATTAGTATAGATAAGATAGTCGGCAAGATTTGCTGAACCAGAAAATATATATATAAAGGCTCGCTCATTTTCATAAAAAAATAAGTTAATGCTAACTTCAAACATTCAATGCGCGTGAGCATGAGCCTTTACACTTAAAATCGCAAAGGCGATTTGCATAGCCTCTGTATACACACATACAAACATATGTCTGCCCATTCTCTATCCGTGCATAACATCGTCAACTAGTATCGAGTATAATCCAGAGATGTTGAATCTCCTCCTAAATTTGTTAGGGCAGGAAGCCAAGAACGATTTGAGAAATAATGACTCGCTGAATGCAAATTGTTGGCCAAATGGGATTTAATTCGTTTTTGCATGAAGTTGTATATATTTTATTACATTAATAATCTATTTTGGATTTTAAAATCTCACCTAGTTGTGTACATAAAAAGTTAGAATCTCGAATATAGCTGCAAATATCTCATAACAAAACATAATCAGCGTATAATGTTTCCACTGATGGGACACTGCTGGACAATTTCCCACCACACGGGCTCAATGCGGGTTAGTTGACATCTTCGGATTTTCACATTTTCGGATCACAATGTTTACCTTCACCGTTACGAGAGCAGAGGTGACGGTGAAAATTACACTAAGTAATGTGCCTGTCTGGATTCGAACCTGGATTCGAGCTCACTAGTCGTGCCTGTATTCACTGAGCCACCACACTACAAATGAGGCCATGAGAGCCTAACCGTAAAATCGACTTAAAAAAATTACAGCTAGACCACTCTGGCTCTCATGGCCTCAAAAGTATCAACTGTCTAAATAAGGTCAAAATGTTGAACTAAATATTAGGCCACTGTGGTGCTATGACTTTTACCGTTTAGAGCAGTTTTATCAATTAAAATCAGTATTAATAAAAATACAGTTAGGCCACTCTGGCTCTCATGGCCTCAAATATGCTAATATCTCACGTCAGATAAATATATATTATACTTTTCACACACGTGTGCAATAAGTACCTATCGCTCGTCATTATAGTCATGAAATTACAGTACAACAAACATTTTAATTGAAACTAAAAATACATAATTATGTATTTGTGAAAGAAGCCAAATATTTGCATCGACTAAGTAGATAGCGAGCTAATTCGACTACGTTAATACGTAGTCGAATTTTTTAATACACTAGTCTAATGACTAGTGTATTAGCAAATTACTCTAGTATTAATTTCTATAACTGCAAGAATTTGTCACCGACACGCGACTACGGGTTTTACAATTTTATAGCTCCACTCGTTATTAAATCGAATATATGGCATAATAAATGCCTATTCGAACGAGCCAAGCGTGACAGGATACCCGACATTTTGGAATTACCATCATAATGAAAAATAAAAGAGATTGTGAAGTTTTTTATTGTTGCGTATACTTTATAAAATATCACTATTATTTACTAAGTATATATTCTACACTCAAAGAATTATGGGCGGTAGTTTAAAATTCTTAATTGTAAAAATTATGAAAAATATCCTTTCAAAACATATTTCTGTATACCCAGCGGAATCTTTTTCTAGAAGCTAACTACGACTACCAACTTTGTATACTTACTACTTTTACTGAAGTTTCATCGTAAAGCCTTCGAAAGCAAAAGTGTTCATTCACATGAATGATGAAGTAACGGCCCGCTAAACTAACTTTCTCCTTTGTATCGCGACTAAAAACTAGTTTCTTTCTAACATAATGCCTTCGTCATTATTATAAAACATCGGCAACAAATACGAGTTAACAAACCTACACGCCATATTCGCCATTTATTTAATCCTTTATTATTATGAGCTTGTCTTATCCTACTGTTGGGCATAGCCCTCTTTCCATTTCTTCCAACGGTCGACGCCATCCAGGTCGCCCCGCTATCTCCTTAGCGGTCTATCGCGGCCACGTGTTGCAGTCTCAGGGCATCAATCTTACGAACCTACAGCTTATCTGGCATGCAGCAGACATGTCCTACCCGATTCAATTTAACTTGGGCAGCCTTTTGAGACACATCAACGATTGGCGTTTTAGAGCGCAGTGTGTGTGGTGTTTCGAACGCGGTCTGTTAACTAAACACCTTGAATACTAAGCTATATAGCACGTTGGTAAAATTTGAGTTTGAGCTTTTGGATGTTAGTCAAAGACCAAGTCTTCGGACCATAGTTCAAAGATGAGGAGAATACACGTGTCAATTAGCTAACGCTTTAGTGACGCTTAGTTCACTATAGTTTATTTAATCATTTAAAGAAAGTATTTAAACGTAACATGGCTACAATGGGGACAATTATTCATATTACCTCCGTCAGACTAAGATTTAGTTTGATAAACTATAAATAGAGCACGTCATTGCTCCCGCCTTTTACAAACTGGACCAAAACCCGTAAACGAAGCTTGCGAAACCCAATAATGTATGATCTATGTCGTAAATAATAAACATTTTCCGACCGACAATGTGAAAGATTTTTTTTTTGGTATATCAATAACTTGCCCGCTGCTTCGAGAGCGTGAAAAAATACTTTTCATCGAAGTTAAAATAACCTAAATGGCTTGCTGATCAAGGGCGGATCCAGCTTTGGTGCCAGGGGGGTCACATAAGGTCACATTTCGTGGTCAAGTCACAAGAAGTTATAATTTTTATTTCCTGACTCCGCTGCCACTTGCCCATCCACTGCCGATATTCGTTTACAACGACAGAAACTGGAGTATTATCTAGTAATGTTTAATAATTTTAATTAGTGGTCCACCTAGGTCCTGGACCCAGCCCAGGGGGGGTCATGACCCCATGACCCCCCCCCCCCCTGGATCCGCCCTTGTTGATGATAATGTAGCTTTATATTGGTGAAAGAATTTTTGAATTCGGTTAAATAGTTTTTGAGATTATCCATTAAAAACAAAAAAAAATCTAATTATTCCTCTATAAAATATTAGTGAAGACAAAAACTAGAGATGACATTGGGTCATCTCTATTCTTGCAACATGCGAAACTTTGTGAGGATGGATGTATAGACGTTTGTTACTCTTTTACGCGAAAACTACTGAACGGGTCTGCATGCAATACGGTAAGTAGGTAGTTGACATCCTGCTACTTTATATCCCATTCCAACGGGATGGGAATATATAGACAGAATATACTTAATGAACTTTTGTTACAATAGCGGTCTTATCGCCGAGAGCGATATCTAACGATTTACGCGATACGATTTGGGGATTTAAAGCCCTCTCACACTAACGAAGTCGCAGGGAGAGGCTAAAATAATAAATTCGTGAAAATAAAAGCACTGATGGTGGTCAAACGATAAAAAAAAGAAAATAGATTTACCATAACTGCTTTAACGATAATTTAGATCCAAATTGCAGAACTTGTATGGTCAACCGAAGAGTTAAATAATCACTAACCTTTAAAATAATTACAAGTTCTTACAGATAAAAATACTTTGCTTATCAACATATTGTAAACTGTAATTCTTAAGTTTAAATATTACACAATCTCTGATGGAAATGATTGTATGATAAGTTTGATAAGATACAGCACATTAGCTTTACATAATTTTTGTAATTAAATTGTTTCATTTCGTCAATTAAGAAAATAAAAGTTTGATTTCAATATCACCTCAATCTTATTATACAGCAGAAGTAAACAAATGAATGGATGTATGAATAAAGTTTTGTGAATTCAATATAAAACAGAAAACCAACACTTATTATGTTGCAATTAAAAAAAAAATACTATTAGTATAAAAATATTAGAATGTATATATTTTTTTAGAATATTCAAATTTTGTTTTAAACTACTAAAAGTATTTATATCAGAAACATCTGTTATATGGATCTTAAATTGTTAAGGAGTTGGTTGTTATCAGTTACTTAATAGCCTGTTCAAAGGGATGAGAGACAAATTATTGTTATTTTTATTACTCACTTCTAACTTTCCTGTTTAAACTGTGTAAACTATCCAAAATATGAAAAAAAAAATATGAGCTGGAAATGATAGACCAAAATACATAATGAAACAAGTGAAAGTTGCAAAAAGTAAAAGTAATATTGTTGTCTGAGGCCCCAAGCTGAGCAAAATTTTACAGTTTCACTGCTAAATACAAATTATAAGAATATCCTAAGAATATGAAGTCAACAACAGCATTAGAGTAGTCAAGTAGGGCTGGAAGATGTGGGAACTGTCCTTAACCCCTCAAGTGTCAATGGTACACCGTTTGTACATAACGTCATGGCTTGCGTTGGATGATGTATTTTACGTTTAAGTTGCAAGTAACACGATGTGGCTGTATCATTCGAATAATCGATTCATACTTGACCGGTTTTAGTAACATTTTAAAGGGAACACCACTAAAATGAACGAAAAAAAATGTTTACAAAATGCACCTGTGGTTTTTGTTGTGACACTCTGCGGTGTCACAACAAAAACCACAGGTGCATTTTGTAAACATTTTTTTTCGTTCATTTTAGTGGTGTTCCCTTTTTCGTTGTGTTATCAAATAGTTTTTATTACTTTTTACAGTGTCTAAGTGGAATAATTTGTGTTAACATTGCTTACATATTATTTTGTTATTGTGTCTTTTTTCGTGAATATGTGTTTTTTCGTGTGTATGACTTCGAATGTGAGTGAAAATTATAAAAGTGAAAACATATCACATCACTGCGAGATAGGTCAGTTTGATTTGCTTATTAAATGATATAAATAGTTAGATAAACTCATAACAAAGCCAGGAAGGTATAATATATACCATGATAATGGCCATAAATTGCCGATTTATTATTTTTTCTGAAGTCCTACCCAAAAATCAAAAAGTACATTAAACATGCGACATTTGAGGGGTTAATTACTTAAGAGGGTGTCGAGCCTACGAGACGCGCGGAAAATAGGTATTTACTGCAGCGGGCTAGTCGTGTGCGTTGTCACACACACAATGACAAGTTCGCTCGAGGCCCGCTTGCCGTTGCACGACGAAGTTTGCTAACTTAGCATTTTTGTATTTTTTGTCGTTATGTTGAATAAACTTGAAAAACGAATATTAATTATTTAGATGGTTTTATTTATCACACTAATATTATAAAGGCGAAAGTTTGTGAATGAATGTGTCTGTTTGCATTAGGGATGCATCGATATGCCTTTTTGCCGATACGATACCGATACCGATACTCTTATAAAAATATCGTCGATACTGATACCGATACCGATACCAACGATTAGTGATTTAAAATTAAGGTAAAATATATAAAACACAAGTTTGGTTAAAGTTATTAATTTTTATTAAAAAATATAAACAGTCACAAACTTTGAATAAGATATTAAGAATTAAGGGTAATAATTAAATAAAAATAAATAACTGTTAATAATTAAAATTAACATTAATTAGCTTTTTGTTTAAAAAACAGAGTATTCTAATGTTTTCGGGAGAAAGCCGATTTCGCAAGTCTGTCTGTATAAGACCTGCGGTGGAAAATAATCTCTCAGATGCTTGTGCCTCTTGTTGACCAAATCAAACGGCTCCATGTCAAGACATATTTCCTCAGCAATAGTGCGAGTTATATCTTTTGCCCTAATATCGTCGTCGGTGTAAAGTGTTTTCTTATCAATTATCTCCGTCAGAGTTGCCTGTCTCTTAGATTGTGGACCATTGTCGTCATCACACTTTGTTTTCTGGATAGTTGTTTTTGACGCTAAAGCGGTGTCCAATTTGCTCGAATGGTGCCTCTTCATGTGAATCCACAAGTTTGATGAATTATAATTTTTAGAATTGATGCCACGGGACACATTTTCTTTACAATACAAACATATTGCTTTGGAATTATCAAATGTGGTTTCAAAATGATTCCATTTACCTAGCACTTTTGTGTTTTGAAGTTGACATGATCTTACTGTTTTTTTGATTCAACCAACGACTCATAAACGATATACACACAAACTGATTGATTACGATATGTAATTCTGTATTTTATTTAGCATCGATAAAATATTACGCGCGATAGCAGTTAAAAGCCAACTAAAGTGTCTAGCGAAATGGAATACGCGGGGACAAAGCGGGTGAGAGAGACAACAAACTGAATAAAACGTGGGGAATCCCCGAGCATAGATAGTCCGTGCCTCGTTTGCAACGAACTAGATCAAACAAGATGCGCGTTTACATTACTTTTTTAAAGCGCGAAGTTTGAAAAGTATCGTTGTATCGGCAATAAAAATATCGCCGATGCCGATATATCGGCAAACCCAAAGTATCGCCGATATATCGGTATCGGAATCGGTATCGGATGCATCCCTAGTTTGCATGTTTGTTACTTCTTCACGCTCAAACGGCTGGATGGATCTAAATGAAGCAAGTAGGTACGTAAATAAATCACAAAAATAAATTTAATAAATTATACCTATTATATAAAAAATAACCTTTGTTTTTACTGTAGTAATACATTATCCGTTCCCTCACTATTCATCCTATTGCAATAAAACTTTGATTTTCAACCGACGACAAAAAGAGGAGGTTATCAATTCGACGCGTATATATATATATATATTTTTTTTTAATGTATTATCATCGATTACTCGAAGACGGCTGAACCGATTTGTAAAATTCTTTTTTTGATTGAAAGGGTATACTTCGATATTGGTCCCATTTTCATAAACGTCAGGATCTGATGATGGGATACTGGAGAAATCGAGGGAACTCTTCAAATATTATAGGCACACCTATGACGTTTTGGGTATTTATTATAGTAACTTGTGCAGTTGCTCTCAAAAAGTACCATTTGAGGAAGTGGAACTGATGATGAAGACCACAGATGGCCGCCGAAACTACTCAATAATAAGTATTGAGTGGATTGCGTTTCGATTACTTGAATATGGATGTTACGCACTTTATGCTCGTCACAATGCATATGGTGATGTAGAGCTGATGGTGAAGTACCAGGAGAACTCCTCAACAATTAACGGCCCAGCATTGGGAAAAGCAATATTTTGTAAAAGGTTATAAGTAGTTGATAATTAGGCTCTTGTAACTAGGTAAATTAAAAATAAACCAACTAAAAAGAGTGAAATAAAAACTTTTTACCAAAAAATTAAACCGACTCCCAAAGAACACTGCAAAGTGAAAAATAACTTTAATTTCGGAAGTCGGTGCCAAAAACGAAAATACAAAACTAAAGACACCGACTACCGAAATAAAAGTTATTTTTCACTTTGCAGTGTTTTTTGGGAGTCGGTTTAATTTTTTGGTAAAAAGTTTTATATATTAAACTCCTCAGATTTTTTTTAAAGAATACTAGCAATGTGGGTACATTTCACATTACTAGCAATCTTGTTAACTCCTCCAACTAAGCTAAATATGCTTGTGTCTGGAGTGGGTTCACGTCAATAGTGTAATGGGTGGGGTTCGAACCTGCGACCTCTCGATCACAAGTCCGACACCTTATCCATTAGGCTATTGACGCTTCGAAACTGGGTAAGTAGCAACTTAGGGTAGATCGGTATGCAGTACTTATTTGAATAATAAAACCAATATGAAATAAAAAAAATATAATAATGTAATGTCATAATAAAACCAGACTGAAATAAGTTTTGTTTATTAAAATTTAATTCAGTGCTCGTTTAAATTCTGATGTACTGTCATATTTTTAATAACATTCGGTACTTTATTATTTAAAGGTACGTGGGGCCATACCAAAAAAAAAACATTTTTTCATTAATGCTGTCTAGCGAACTTACTTCGCAGAAAATATAAGCGTAATTTATTTCATAACAATATATGTATCAAGTGTAACTTAATTTAAAAGAAAAAATAAAATAAAAGAAATCTATAAATCTAATGTTATATTGCTTATTATAACATTTTACAAAAATTGGCCAAGTGCGAGTCAGACTCGCCCATGAAGGGTTCCGTAGTAACTATAATAATATAATATAATATGTATATTTACTTGACAAAAAACGAAAACTTACAAATTTCTTAAAACTAGCTTATTTACATTTTTTGCAACTGCGCCAAATAACTTTGTTTTTCATAGTATTTGTATGAATTACAAAGTTATATTTGCGGTTTTAGAAAATATGCTGTATCTCAAAAACGGCTGACTCGATCTCTTTAAAACCAATTTTGATTGAAAGTTTACATTAAGATCTATAGATATTTATATACAACGTGTAATTTAAAGGGTATATACATACCAAGTGCATGGCTTCTTTGGATGATAACAAACGATATGGCAAGGGTTTTGTAATCCTAAGTCTACATGTGTAGAACTTATTACAAAATCCAGTACACTGATACCAGAGACCGAATTTTTCAAATTAAGAAGAACGAAAAGAATTATCGTGTTATTGGCAAGTGACGTGGAAAGTTATTGACCCTCGTAGTGCTGTGACACGTTTGTTATGATTGGTATTTAAAAAATATGTGAAACCAATAATTTGGTATCAATTCTTTAAGTCAGTTATTTTGTGCTGAAACTGTGCATAGAGACTCCATACCAAATGTTGTCTTCAGCCCTTTTGGTTAGATATGGGGTTTCCGTTACACGTTGTATATATATATTTATATTTTTCACTCCATTATTATAGAAATTAAATATATTTTAATATTTAAATATATATACTTAATATAAATATTTAAAAATAATTTAAATATATTTTAATTTTTTCTTAAAATCGGAAAGCGGTTCACAGAATACATCAATCTACCACGTTTTATATGTATAGTCCTAATAGTTTCGGAATAAAATGGCTGTAACATACGGACGGACGGATGGACAGACTGACAGACTAGTAGTTGTAGTAGTTATACATATTATATTATTATAGTTACTACGGAACCCTTCATAGGCAAGTCTGACTCGCACTTGGCCAATTTTTCTTTGGCTAATTCCCGTAGTAGACAGACCTTGTTATGGCACTTGGCGTATAATTTTGCGGACATAGAGGGAATGTCAAAGGAAGCTGAAACTTGTTCTAAACCAGAAAACCCGGCTCCTATCGACATAAAACTGCTTACAGAATTATCGTTCAGATTGAGGTCTGTAGGGCTATCTATCTGGTTCTTTACAATTTATTAATTCTATTTTTTTCGACACATTTGGCAACTAAAATAGAATTTCGATAGAAATCCTTTCTTAGTTGCAACTAGAGAATACAATCCCGAGCATGTTTTTCAATCCCGGGATTACGTGATTCTTGATGCTGAATCCTGGGACCCTGGGGCTATCCCCGGATTATACTATGTGGTTTCTAATTGGTCTCAAATATAAAAAATTGGCCAAGTGCGAGTCAGACTCGCGCATGAAAGGTTCCGTGTGTAACTATAATAATATAATATGTATATTTATTTGACGAAAAAAACCTTACAAATTTCTTAAAACTAACTTATTTAATTTTTTTACAACTACGCTAGATAACTTTGTTTTTCATAGTGTTTGTATTAATTACAAAGTTATATTTGCGGTTTTAGAAAATATGCCGTATCTCAAAAACTGTTAACTCGATATCATTCAAACCAATTTTGGTTGAAAGTTTACATTAAGATCTACACATACATATTTTTTTAGATTTTTCACTCCACTATTATAGAAGTTAGAGGGAGGGATACACATTTGACCACTTTGGAAGCTTATATCTTTTAAACGATTGACTTTATGAAAAAGTGGTTTCAGAAACCCCCATGTCATTTTTAAAGACCTGTCTATAAATACCACACACGCATAGGTTTCATGAAAAAAAAAAGTGTTTTCAGTTTTAGTTCCATGTATGGGGTAGTAGTATGTTCCTTTATTTTAAATGATTTTTAATTTTTTCTCAATATCGGAAAGCGTTTCATAGAATACATCTACTTACCAAGTTTCACATGTATAGTCTTAATAGTTTTGGAATAAAATAGCTGTGACATACGGACGGACGGACAGACAGACAGACAGACAGACAGACAGACAGACAGACGGACAGACATGACGAAACTACAAGGGTTCCGTTTTTTGCCATTCGGCAACTGAATCCTAAAAAACGAGTAATTTCTTAAAATATATATTTTTAATTTTGGTACACTACACATATCACAGTATAGTAAGAAAAGAAAAAATGACAAAAAGATACTATACTTTGTAAGAAATAAAAAGACAATAAAACTTATTTCGAATTTTGAAAATACAATCGTAGAAATATCAATGCATCCAAGGTTTGACTTCCAAGCCTGCTTCGTTTATTACCAACATAAGCAGCAGCTGAAAACGCTCGTTTAGGTTTTACACTGGTTGGAGGAATAGACAATAGATACTTATATGCTGTTTCTAAGTGATATCCACTAATTCCTCCATTTTCAAACAGGCTTATTTCACGTCTAATACTATATTTTGCCAACCCCGATTAATTTTGTATTTGTACTTCACGATCTGGGGATTTCATACTCTTATCAATTTCCAGCTATAACTTTTCCTTTAGTGTCAATTGGGGTTGGGATTGGGAGGTTTGTGGCCTTAACTCATCATCTGTTTGTGATCCTGATCTTCCTTCTTCTTCTTCCGTGTCATCTCGACTTTTAAGTTTTTTAACAATACACTTTATTTGCTTCCAAACTAAAGCCTGTGTAGAAACTGGAAATAAGTCATGCCATTCCAAATCCGATAATAACTGATTTTCATCATCTTTTCATGGATTTTGTAATTAATTCACCACACCAGTCAAATCATCACTTCGTCGTTGCTTCATACGTTCCACTAAGGATGTTTTCATTTTTTGGCAAGTGTCAGCACTTGAGGCAATTTCCAGTCTCGGTGGAATGAAGAAATCTTCGCGCTGTGCTGGAACCAGCAACAGCACTGGCCACACCGCGCCCTTGTCGACGTCCGCTGCCGCGCCAGCCGCCGCGCCCACCGCGACAGCCTACACCCCGCACGCCAACTGCATCGATCTGCACCAATCCTGAAGTACCAGCACCACGCGTCTCTAATAAACGTCGATTATCTAATGAAATTTGGTCAACCTGGACAATTTTAATAGCTTTTTCCAGCGTGAGGTCCTCAGCTCTCAATAACCGATCTCTTGCTCCAGTACTCTGGATCCCACAAACAATACGGTCGCGAATCAACTCCTCCTCCAAAATTTTGAAGTTACAATTTTTGCTCAGTAATCGCAATGCCGTAACGTACTGATCAATTGATTCGCCTACTTCCTGACCCCTTGTAAAAAAATTGTACCTTGCTAATGTTACATTCTGTTTGACTCCAAAATATTCATCAAATTTCGAAAGCAATAGATTCACATCATCCTTATCGCTCTCTTTGTCAAAAGAAAATGTCTCAAAGACTTCAAACCCCTCAGGTCCAATTAAATTTATCATTAAGCTCGCTTGAATACCAGTTTCTTCTTTTTGCACCCCCGATGCTTTTAAAAATAACAAAAATTGCGACCTCCAGCGCCGCCATGCGTCAGCCCGGCTGACGGAGCTGCCCTCCAAACACAATTCTGTCGGCGGCCGCGCGTGTTCCATAGCGCTCTTGAACCGTCCCTGACGATTTTATAGTCCACAACGTGCCTTTATTACCGACTTAAACCATTTAAATCCAATAAATATCTCACCGCTGTCACCATGTCTTACAACTATACAATAATATAGGTTATCCATCAGAATTCAGACAGGCTTTAATGTCCTCTCATACCTAATTAACCTGTATTATAGATACATTGTAAGAATGATATTTTAAAAGAGTAACTGTGGAGTTTCTTGCCGGATCTTCTCCATAGAAAACGACCAATTTCGAACCGTGCCCTGCGCCAAACTGCTGACGTTTTATAAGTGTCCATGTAGGCCTATATGAAATAAAACATTTTGAGTTTGAATTAATTTTTTTCGTAAAATTCAAACGTGAGCCAAAAATTAAAAAAAAATCACAAGAAACAGTAGTAGGTATCTCTACTACTATTTTTTAAGAGATAACATAGAGCAATCATGCCAGTAGCGTGCAACCAGCGCACCACGCACCATGAGACCATTAGTCTAGTTTAAGCATATACTAACGGGAACCCGTGTGAAATTAGTACTTCCCACAATATGATTATAAATTAAAGCCTGTCTGAATTCTGATGGATAACCTATATTATTATATACACTTCTGGACACATCTATTGGCCCACCTTGTATTTTCAGTTTCGTTTGGTCCTAGCTAAAATTTTATATTAGGTCGAGCAAAAAGTTTTTATGCAGTTTTGAACCTGGCACATTCACAATTTCATTCAATAGTCTTTTTTTGAATTTCGAACACAGAATTTAAAGAAACAAAAGACAATTTGGAGCCTGTTTGTTGATATCAAACAATCGAATACTAAGAAAACTTGGTTTTATTGGTTTACTTGGATTTAATTCTTGAAAAAGTGATTGATATCTTTGCTTTTGCAACAAACATTACTTATTCTTAACATTAAGGTGAGGTTCTATCAATAATCTATGGATACTTCACCTGAAGTCGCCGCCCAAGCTGTGGCACTTATTCAGGCCGGACACAGCCAAAGAAACGTGAGTGCTCAACTTAATTTAAGTCGATCTGCGGTCCGAAATGTTTATCGGAGGTACCTAGAGACTGGCGGCTTTGTTCGTCGCCAAGGAAGGCCACGATCTCGGGTCACAACTGAAAGGCAGGATCGATTCATCGTGACGACCAGCTTGAGAAATCGTCACCTTACCTCCATTGAGATACAAAACCAACTTCGCGACTTCCACGGAGTATCTGTGAGCGCTCGAACTGTTCGGAGAAGGTTAAAAGAACGCGATATGGTACCACACAAGCCAGCTAATGGGCCCAAACTAAAGCGAGCCCACCGAACAGCGCGCCTTCATTTCGCACGCAGTCATTTAAATTGGACACAGCAAGATTGGAGCCGTGTACTCTTTTCTGATGAGTCTAAAATTGTGTTACATGGCAATGATGGAAGGAAGAAGGTCTACCGGCGTAAGGGAGAGCGTTTCGCACAATGCTGCTTTGAAGAGAGGGTTGCTTATGGCGGTGGCTCATGGACTGTCTGGGGCGGTATATCCGCGAGCGGCAAAACTCAACTTGAGGTTGTTACAGGACCACGGCTGCCAACATTAAATGCTGAAAGATACATTCGTGAGTGCTTAGAACCTCACGTGATACCATACGCGGACTATGTGGGCCCAAATTTCCTTTTTATGCATGATAATGCAAGAGCCCATGCGGCCGGCATCGTCAGGGAATATCTTCGGGATGTGAACATCACAGTTATGGACTGGCCAGCCAGAAGCCCAGACATGAACCCCATTGAGCACATGTGGGACGAGCTAAAAAGGCGTGTTAGGGCTCGTCAGCCAGTGGCCCAGACGATGCAGGAGTTGAAAACTGCCATAGAAGAGGAATGGGAGATGATCCCTCAAAATTTCATAGAGCGGTTGATAAACTCTATGCCTAATCGTATGAGAGCTGTGGTAGATGCCCATGGAGGCAACACGCGTTATTAAATTAAACCTTTATTTGATAAAACATGTTTTTTATTCAAAAATTAATTGCCTTTAACAAGGCGCATATCCGACTTGTTAGGCGTAGGTCCATGTCGTATGGTATTCTGAATTCAAATTTAAAACTATACGATCGAAAAAGATGGTAAAATGTATCAGGTTTAAAACTGCATCAACAGTTTTTGTTCAATCTAGCAATCATATTTCGGTAGGGGCCATCGAAACCTAAACTCTAAGGTGGGCCAATAGATGTGTCCTGAAGTGTAGTTGTAAGATATGTTTCCAGTTCTAAGATATGCTTAATTATATTTAAAACAACACAATGGTATTACAAATAAAAAATATCCGATAAGTTGGTCATCATGTATGTCATTGATATACACTATAAAAAGGAAAGGGCCAAGAATTGAACCTTGCGGAGCACTCATCTTGGCTAGGGATCCTGCAGATGTCGCTCCATTAACAATAACTTTTTGTTGCCTGTTTGATAAATATGAAAGAACAAGGTCAGCAGAATACGAATCCACGAACTCCGTAATGGTGTAATTTACAGATCAGTGTTTTGTGGTCAAAGCAATCAAAAGCTTTGGAGAGGTCACAAAATATGCCAATTGTATCCTGAGATTTCTCCCAAGATTCCAGAATGTGACGGATGAGCGCTACTCCTGCGTCTGTTGTTGACCTACCTTTCGTGAAACCAAACTGCCGACTATGCAGAATTCCATTTGAGTTAAAATATGATAGCATCTGGTCCAGCATGATTTTTCCGTATATTTTGCTTAATGCTGGAAGCACATATATCGGTCTATAGTTAGAGGGATCACTCTTACAACCCGACTTAAAAACTAGCACTACTTTACTATGTTTCATTAAATCGGGAAAATTACCGCTGTCTATACATTAATTAAATGTGCCTGTTAGGATAGCAGCAATTGAGTCAATAATATTACCAAGAACCCTAACAGATGCACTCCATAAGTCATCAGTGTTTGTTATGTTAAGACTTTGGAATGCTTTTTAATTACATCAATAGAAATGGGCTTAAATGAAAATGTTGGTATATCCTTATTGAAGTTTTCCTTTAAAAAAGATTCTGCTAATAATGGCGAAGAATGTAGAGATTTAGTAACCTCTACTGGAATATTGGTAAAGTAATTTTCCAACTTCTCAGCCACTTTTGACTTATCTGAGATGACCTGATCATCGATGTTCAAAGTCAAATCATTCTAACCCTGTTAGTTTGTGTTTCCAGTTTCTTTGTTTATCACCTTAAACACAGTTTTTATTTTATTGTTAGAAATGCTAATTTTATTACTTTCTGATTTAGATTTAGCTTAGGGCGCATACTCTTTTAAATATCTTTGAGTAGTTTCTTACATAATTATGGAAGGCTTCATCGGAAGTAAATGATTTTTCATGGTATAAGTTGTATAAATTGTCTCAGCTTATTCTTATTCCAGCAGTGGCCCATTCATTAAATTTAGATTTATTACTCATTTGAATTTTTTTAACTGGACATGCCTTACTAAATTCGTGGCATAGTGAAGAAAATAATATCCTGTAATTTTCATTGGGGTCATGGGAGTCAAAATTGGCCATTGAAAGATTACTTAACATGTTATCATTAAAAACATTAATTTCTTTTTAGTTAGTGGCCTAAACTTAATAGTCTTATTTAATTGCCGCTTTTTAACCAACTCAAAGGATACTAGTTGACCTGTATGGTCAGACCTAACTCCACTAATTTGAGACGAGTATTTTATGGCACAATTAGTATAAATTTTATCTATGCATTGAGCTGATGTTGCTGTTATTCTTGTTGCTTCCTTGTATGTGCATTTTAAGTTAAATGAACCAAACAATGAAGTAAGCTTGCAGTGTTCAGGTGAATTTACTAACAAATTAATATTTAGGTGACCACAAACGAAAACTAATTTATTATCTCTTATAAGCTTAGGTACTTAAAATTTCTCCCATTATCATTAAGAATGATGACAAGTTTGATGCTGGTGGTCTATAAACACTTAAAAAAGTTTGGCCTTCAACTTCTGTACATGCTACCTCACACAAGCAATCAACAGAGCAAGCGGTGATATATTTTTGTTCCTTATATCTAAGAGAATTACTACGTAATATTAAAGTACCACCTCCTACTGAGGACCTGTTGTATGCACTAGTAACAGAAAAATATTAATTTTAAACAACATTCTATCTGGTTTTAGCCAGGTTTCACAAAAACATTAGATATCTATATCATATTTATCTATTAACATTTCCTCATCTAATATTTTGCCGGAGAAACGATTTATATTCTGATGATATAGTAAAATTGTGTTATTATAACTCTCCTTTGTCACATCTAAGGGTTTAAACAATTAATTTCAGTATTATTAGATACCCTAGATAATACTGAATAGTCACTTAACCTGGGATCAGTTAAATTGTCAATAACCCAGTGTAAATTGTAAGCTAACAAAGTAGCCAATGAACTTTCGTCGTAAATTCTAAAATGAATGTCAGGATTGCAATCGGTATGCCCAAAAACCTATTACACGATGTTTGATGCAATATTTTGCAATCGACCACGTTTGCTGAGCAAGCGATATAATGCGGTCGCACTAAGTTCGCCGCGAGCTTAGTGTATTTCGAACAGCAACCGGGTGCACTCATTTTCATCATTTAGCGATAATTTTAGCCCTTACGGTACTTTGTTAATTATACTTAGCAATAAACCCTTGAAGGTTATCAGTGTATTTAACTTAGTAGACACACACGATATCCATATTGAATGTTGGAGAAAAAGTTGCATCCACCAAGGATGCAACTTTTTCTCCAACATTCAATATGGATATCGTATGTGTTTTAAATTGGATTTCAAAATGAAAGCCAGATTTGCAATCACCACCCCCAAAAACCCATTACACGATACCCATATCGAATGTGTGAGAAAAAGTTGCATCCACCATCTTGGATTTTAAAATGAATGCCAGATTTGCAATCACCACCCCCAAAAACCCATTACACGATACCCATATCGAATGTTTGAGAAAAAGTTGCAACCGCCATCTTGGATTTTAAAATGAATGCCAGATTTGCAATCACCACCCCCAAAAACCCATTACACGATACCTATATCGAATGTTTGAGAAAAAATGCATCCGCCATCTTGGATTTTAAAATGAATGTCAGATTTGCAATCACCACCCCCAAAAACCCATTACACGGTACCCATATCGAATTTGTGAGAAAAAGTTGCATACGCCATCTTGAATTTAAAAATAAATTCCAGATTTGCAATCACCACCCCCAAAAACCCATTACACGATACCCATATCGAATGTTTGAAAAAAGTCTTCATCATCACTTTCACTTCCTCAAATGGTGCTTTTCGGGAGCAACTGCACAAGGTACTATTAGAAATACCCAAAACGCTATAGGTGTGCCTATAATATTTAAAGAGTTCCCTCGCTTTCTCCAGGATCCCATCATCAGATCCTGATTTCATAACAATGGAACCAACTAGAAAGTATACCCTTACAAACGAAAAAAAAATCCAAATCGGTCCAGCCGTCTCCGAGTTTGAGGTTACATACATAAAAAAAATTTAAGACGAACTGAGAACCTTCTCCTTTTTTTTGAAGTCGGTTAAAAAGCAATAATAACATCACAAAATAGAAATACGTACTTTTTATGAGAAAGGCTTTTTTTTTTTCGAAAATTTGCGCCAACTTTCTTCTAATATTTTTTTTTACATTTTCCCATAATAAAACAAATATTGAAAAAAAAAAAAATGTTAAAGAAATATATATTGAACAATAAAAAGTAATTGTTGGGTATGCATAATAAATCGTACTCAAAAAAACAAAAAATATGACTTATGTTATTCAACGGATTGCTGCAATACATACGTACACAATAGATCGCGAATTATCGTTACCGGCGAAACGCTCCACGATGAGACGTGACCCCTCTCTGAGCTCCCGTGGACGACTGAATTTTCGACCGGTGTACGTTGCGTATGGTTCAAAATAGCGCGCAAATTAGAAGAAAAAATTAAAATTAAAACAACCAAGCGACATTTTTGAAATGTTAAAGCTGTAAATGATAGTATGACAATTAGAGAATAATATGAATTGAAGTTTATGAAAAAATTCAACAGTTTACTATCAAAATTCAGCAACGCACGAGCATGTTTTGTAAGGATTTTTGTCCAACTATGTATTTTTGTTTAATAAACTATAAAATATTTTTAAATTTTGCCAACTATGTTTGCTAACACATTTATTCTAGTGTTCATTACATATTTTTGTATGGTAATTAAAGTACTATTATAGGTTATATTCCTTTAGTTGTGAAGACCGTTTTGAGTTATTTTACTCGGCGCAGGCTTAACATGTTAAGAGAGATGAACGTGATATTGTGTGCCATATAGTAGGGGGTTCTAAATTTTCTGATGTGACATAATATGCAAATCCAATATTTCTGAGTATTAAAACACATTATTAAAAAAATATCTAATAATATAATATTTTTTAAATTATTAGATTTTTTTTAAATAACATGTTTTAATACTCAGATATAAATTTACATATTATTAGATATTTTTTAAATAATGTGTATTCTATGAGTGAAAAGGGAATGATAAAAAAATAATTTGTAATAGTTAAATTATGTTGAAAAAAATTGTAATAGATGGAAGGAGTGGAGGAAGGCCTTTGCCTGGGAGTGGGATGTAGACAAATAGAATTGTGAAGTATCACACACAAACCAGTTGTAAATCAATATAACCATGTAAAAATTCTTTTCATAAGTAAAAAAAAGAATTTACTGGAAAAAATATTTAACTAGAAATAAAACAAATATCAGAACTACTGTTAATGAATTTCTAGGTATCACATTGCAAAATCGTGTATTATCACAGGGTCTCACAAATTTGATAAGCTGTGGAGGCTAAGGATTGCACTCAAAATCTCATAAAATTTGTGTATATGAATGATGATTTATGACATGGATGTTTATTACGTTGTTAAAAAAATATTTACCTTATGACAAACTATAGTAAAGGAATATATAGAATGAATGAAAATATGTACACATTCATTGATAGATAAGAGCTTACAATGAAATTTAATATGGTATATAGTATGTTAACATCATACATATAAGTAAATATTAAGCCAGCTGAAAAAAATTTATATTTCAGCCAGATATTTCTATTAGAAAAATATATAGCAGTCATGGGCTAGTTGAGAAGATAAGTGTGTTTTGCATTTTTTTTTATACACTTTGTTCATGCCCCATAAAGTCACAATATTGTGTGACAGATTTGTTATCTGTAATATCAAGAATAAAAGTCTTATTGAAGATAACTTAGGGTGATATGAATTAAATAATTCATCAAAATTCCATATTAACAAGTCACTTATAGGTAAGTAATTACAATAAGTTAGATTTTCTGTCTTACAGCTGCTTACATTGTTTTGACTTTACAATTGCTTGAACCATACTTTGAACTTCCAATGCTAACATTATTTATAAGTATAGCTATCAGATGGTATGTAAAGGCACAAATTTAACTGATGAAATCAAAACATAAGTAGGTTAAACGGGGAGACATCTGTAGGATCAAAAACATACACTGCTGTTGCCGTTTTGTCACTGAACATCACAGACGCAATAAGAGATTTTTTTATAACTTGGCAGCCACGCAGCTCTCTAGTAATAGTTTTTATATTATCTTACATATGTATTTCAACTCATTCAAGAAGCGCCAACAAGAAAATAAGTTCGGTGACGTGACAGCTCCATCCAAAGTACGATTTCAATTTACCCATTTACTAATTTAACAGCGTAACCATATAAGATATCAATAGAAAATCTACCTGATCTGCAACGTCCTCGGCTGTAGACACATATTCGGATGGAATTTGCATTTTTCAAAGCCGTTTCACAAGCACATTCACTAAAAAATAAAATTTCACTGCCCGTCGGAACCGTCACGTCACTCGTCAGTTCTTCGCAGTGTTGCCAACAGTTCAACTAACTCTCCACCAGATTCAACTTTTAAAACCACCAGAAAACCATTATCAAAAATCGGCCTTACTCTAAAAATTGCTAAAATGTACACAATTTTTTTTTTAGTTTTTACGAAAGAAAGCAGTATTTACTTGTATTATTAAAAATGTTCTTTAATATGACTTAAAAATATTTTAAATTTGTAAATCAACATACAAGAATTTTTGTCTGCACCATCATTATCGGTTTCACATTTACTTGTTCTTTGCTACCGATTTGTTTTATAACTTTTAATGGAATTTCATACTCATTGCAGCATTTTCCTTCCAATCTTAAACCGCAGCGTATTTTTAATATTGCAGTTAAAAGATTTAACTTCATTCTGTTCCTCTGCTTGTTTTATACTACATTCATACTGCTTAAGTATAAAACATTTATTTAGGTAAGTAATCATGTTAATATACATAATTATTTACCAGGCGCGTGCATAGGATTATGACAGGGCATGCGGCGGAGTAAAACACACAAAAACTTCTTCTTTTATAGATTTTTAGCATAGCCACAGCAACGCATCGCCACCATGCTACGATGCGTGGCTGTGGCTATGCTAAAAATCTATAAAAGAAGAAGTTTTTGTGACCGATTACTCACAAAAACTTCTTCTTTTATAGATTTTTAGCATAGCCACAGCCACGCATCGTCACCATGCTACGATGCGTGGCTGTGGCTATGCTAAAAATCTATAAAAGAAGAAGTTTTTGTGAGTTTTTACTCCGCCGCATGCCCTGTCATAATCCTATGCACGCCCCTGTTGTTTACTAAAATACTTAAAATACAAACTAGAATAAAGCATCAAAATATTGATCCTCAACGCTGTCGGCTGGCAACGTACCCAAGATACTAGCGACATTGCCTCGTTGTATGGAAATGCTTTGCCGTTGACCAAAGAAATAGCCAGTCCTTGAGTCGCGGGAAGCGTCAACACAACAAGCCTTTTCAATATGTCTTTAAAAATGCTGTGAGCATACGGGCCCCATGGTCCGAGAGTTTTGACCCCAAAAGGCTCGAAAATATAGTTATCACCGAGATGACTACATTTACACTGCTTGAGGTTTTCCGCAGCCGCAGCAGGAGCGCCAGCACAACATGATGAATGGGGAAGATGGTGGCAACTGGCGGATGGGAAGAGAGGCTTGGGCCCAAGCTCGGTCATCCAAAGCCACATTCAAAATTAAGGATAAAGTTCGTGTGATAATTTGATCCATTTGAACTAAAAGTTGATGGTGCTGCCACAAATGGGAAGCACGAAGAGAGTATGTCAATTTAGGGCCGAAACAGCAGAAACGAATTATAATGATGGCCGAGTGCATATTGATTTGAAGCAATCTTTCCGAAACGTCATTGTATTTATTAATTTGTTCTGCAATAAAGTCGGGAAAGGAATTACCAAAGTTTGGAAAACCAAGGAGACGGAGAGAAGTTTTCTCAGTAATTTGGACTCCATGTGCTATTGGAACGAAGTTCCTTATAGCGCGTTGCGAAAGAAGGCTAGACGGAAAAAATTAAGACGAAAAGTTGTAACGACACTTTTTGCTATACTAAGCTATTGTAAGCCGTGCGGCGTGCGCATGTTTCTCTATCTGTCTGTCGCTCTCTCTCTTATAGAAAGCAAGCCAGATATTTTTGTTTCATCTTTCGTCCATTTTATTTTTATTTTCTTTCTTTCTTTCGTCTTTGTTAATAATAAAAAAATATTAATATAACTAAAAAAAAAATTACAATTCCTTCACTAATTAAACGAAAGGAACTTCGTTCCATCCGGGTGTCCCTTGACACCTCTCAAGTTTTTTTTCGTAAAATTTAGAGAGAGTCAGTATAGGCTGTCAGTGTTAACTGAATAGTTACCATGTATATTTATATTACTGCTAAATATTTTCTTAACATCGGCATTAGAATGAGGCAGTTTTAAGAAAGTAATCGCAAAAGTCGCTAATTCCTCAAATCTAGATTTATCTTGAGCATCATTTCAATTTTTTTTTTTTTGTATCTTTTCTCGCATTCTATTTCAGCAAATGAATTTGATACTACTGAAAATTAAATTAAGTAAAAATAATATATAACGTAAAGTTTTAGTGGCTTAGTAGTTGAGTGATTATGATTGAGTGCATTTTCAGTAATTGAAACTGAATTCTACTCAAACACTAGAAAAAACCACCAGCCACTGAAAGCAATATTTAACCACTAAAAGGTGGTCGAAACCACCAGTTTTAGTGGAAAATCGACTAAGTTGGTAACACTGGTTCTTCGCCGTCGAATGACGTGTGGACAGTTGGAATATACTTCCTGTCCAGCCAATTAAATTTTGAATACTTATCTCTGGTTTACAGAAATTAAATAAGAATATGACTAGATAATTAAATTCATAATTAATTTTAACTATTGCTTTTTATTTGAACCCACTAATTTAAAAAGTTTTACATTAAATAATTACACAACGACCCGGATGTTTTGGTTTGGAAGCTCGCTTGCTCTGCGATAAACGTCAAACTGATTGGAACGTTTTGAATCTCCATCTAAAGATAATTTTCATAGTTATAATTCTGTCAACAATACTATTTCATTAAACATTGATTTGTGAATAGTTCATGCCGGAACAAAATAATACTCAAAACTAACCACAGATTTTAGAGTGAGCATATATTGAATAAAAATCTTCTTTTGAAATAGTGCAGTAACTAAACGAAAAATGTGTCATCGTGTTCGGAGATAGCAATTTCTAAACATTGTTGTAGATTATTCGAAGGTTTATAATTATAACAAAAATAAAAGAGTAAGTGTTCGTTTTTTCGTATACTTTGATATAAGACTGAATATTGAATATCGTGTAGCTGTTAAACAATCATTGTTGTTCTTGATAACCTATTTTCCAGAAAATGCTTGAAGTTACATGTAATGATCGTCTTGGGAAGAAAGTGAGAGTTAAATGCAATCCTGATGACACAGTTGGAGACCTCAAAAAGTTAATAGCAGCACAAACTGGCACACGATATGATAAGATCGTCTTAAAAAAATGGTACACAGTGTTCAAAGACCACATCAAACTATCTGACTGTATCCTTTTTTAAAAGAACCCCGTTTATTCTAGATTACTGCAAATCTATCTTATTGTCTATATTTTTGGATCTTGACTTTCCATAAAGTGCAATTAATACTGTTTTACTAGTATTTTGGAAAGGAAAAAAAAAATATTTCAAAACATTTGGAGTTTATGCAAGCAATGGATCAAAAAGGGCTGCCTGATTTGAGCCATAATCATTAGTGCCTGGACAATGTGAGTTCATATAGCCAGCATTGAGTCAAAGTCAAGTAATAAAGGTAAAAACTTAAGTAGGAACAAGGTCTATAATTTACAGTTTACATGCCATAAATAAATTCTCCTCCACAGTTTAGCATTTTTGACAGAGTGGTTGTAGTTGTCAATGACCTCTTTCTGTGCAGTCTTCAGCATCTTGGGAGCTTTAGAATAAGGTATTGTGGCATTTATCTGGCCTGTCCAATGAGACTTGACAGATAGGTTTATGTGCTCCTAGCATGTAAACCTATCTGTCAACTTGGCCCTGAACAACTATGTGAAGTTTTTGAAAGTCTACTATGAAAGAAGTGAATTTTATTCATCAAAACAATTTCCTTAACTTTTATGCAGATGAAATTCACGATGGTATGAACCTGGAACTGTATTACCAATGAGAGCTGATTTTGGAGTCTGAAATAACCAGATAAACAATTAATTTTACCATGTACTTTGTTAAATATAAGTAAACTAATTTAAGACAATACCCTGGTTTTTAATTTGTCTTTTTTATCAAGAAGTGAAGATTTTTTTATCATATAAACAAGTAAATGTATAAATTGAAAATGAAAATAATTATTTTGATATATTTGAAAAACTACTACTATTCTACCAATCTAGGCTCTTCCAGTAGTTTTGCTCTGTTGGAAGTCTGCAATTATCTACAGTGTTGGTATTAGTGTATACTTCCAATCTAGGACACGGTGTAAAGTGACTGGACTGTCACTGCTGGTAAAATATAAAAAGGTTACTGAATTGCTTTCATAATTTATTTATATAATTAGTTATAGTTTACAATAAAAAGTAATAATTATCAGAGTTGCTGTTATATTTATTAGCATGGGGAAATAGCTAAATCAATTGTTTTTATGATCAGATTTTGTGGCAGTGTGCAGACAGGTAGGAGCCAACTCTAGCTGCTTTCATGGATCTAGCTCACGATTTTAAAAATTAAATTATTCTCACAAACTCAGGCTATTCGTTATAAAGAAAAATAAAAGGATTAGGGAAGACCGATAATTTTTCTTTGAGTACTACGTTTGCGTACCTACTGAAAGGGCTAGGTATTAAAAATGTAGATTAGACATGGATTTATCCATAGATTGGAAATATTCTACATCTATGGATTTATCAAATGAAGACTTGTAATAAATCGAAGAAAATAAAATATTGGTTGTCTAGTTATTCACGCAGTTTAAAAAAATGGGATGGATTTTAAATAAATAGTTCCAAAGAATTGAAAAAATAATTTTCTTTATATAACTATACAAAAGATGTCAAACTTTACCAAAGTTGGGTTTCCCATATCTATTGATATTTTAATTACCAGATCTAAATGTCTTATCACTTCAAATCATAGATGATACATATAAATTCAAATAAGAAAGACTAAAATAAGTTATCTCGCACTAATGAAGCTTTTGAGTATATAGGAAATTATCTTAACCTTTTCGCTGCCAACGTACACAAAACGCAATGCCTCGCCGAGCGCCAAGCTATAAATGTATAACTAAATATACAGTAAACAGTAGTGATGGGGATATCGTCACATCGATGAATAAGATTTGTACGCGTAAAGTTAAGATTTAAAGTTGATTTTACGAATATAAATAAAAACTGATTAAATATTTCCAGATTTGGTTTTTGAGTATATAGGAAATTATCTTAACCTTTTCGCCGCCAACGTACACAAAACGCAATGCCTCGCCGAGCGCCAAGCTATAAATGTATAACTAAATATACAGTAAACAGTAGTGATGGGGATATCGTCACATCGATGAATAAGATTTGTACGCGTAAAGTTAAGATTTAAAGTTGATTTTACGAATATAAATAAAAACTGATTAAATATTTCCAGATTTGTTTTATTTCACATTATCCTTAATAAGAAAAAACAGTATAAATTAGGAGTATCAAAGAAACTAATACATAACTCAATTAGAACTATAAGGAATGGGGTACATCTCTATTTGTTTCATGATCTCATTCTTTAACTTCATATCAAGTTATTGGCACTGAGGGCACGTTGAATTCGATTCTGATCAGGGATGGGGTCTATGGTCTTTCTTTATTCCGTTTTTGTTTATTCCTGTGTTTTTTAATAACTTCAGTCAACGTTTTTTACCGTAGGTATCTAAAAGCAATCAAAGCATTGTTTTTTAAGTGTTGTTTCTGTTCTTTTCTTAACTCATGTATCGGTAGCCTTTACCCATCTGCGCGCGGGGGACCCCGCGCACATATTGCGTTTCTCTATTTACCCACGACGGAACCTTCTATCTACCTATCTTCTAAACTAATGATCCGATTTTGATGCGGTTTTCAATAACAGGTTTGTGTTTGATGAGTTCATGTTCTTAGATAGGTGTCATGGATGACTCACTAGGGGGCGCAACAACAAACATTATTATTATCATCCAGTTAGACATACCTCAGAATTAAAGATGGGCGTTTAAACGAAAAGCATATAATATAACATGTTATTTAAAATAAGCAAAAATGCAGACTTATTTATAAAAGCATTTAACGTTATCTGCTTATTCTGCTTTTTGTTAAAATTTAAACGTAACCGCAAATATTGCATTCCGTTGTTCACTTTTAAAAACGACAATTTAATTGAAACGGGTTTCCGTTAACTGTTTAAATTGCTTATTTTGCTTTTTACTTTTAGTAGCGTTTTCTCCGCCCGGTTAAAAGCGTCATAGTGTATTTCCGAAACAATTTGTTTTTGAAGTTGTGACTTGGATTTATTTACGTAAACATAAATAGTGTAGGTATAACATTTTTTCATGTGGTGAATTGTTTCGTACCAAGGAAATAATTCGTAAGACTTGTATATAATATAGTTTTTAGGTATTGTGTTAATAATAGTGTAAATAGTTTACAGTGTACGTAATTGTGTTAATTTTGGCCTCTTTTTCTATAAAAACCAATTGGTGAGCTAATAAAACTGATCTGCAAAGTACGAAGGAAAGTTTATTGATGTCGTTTAAAAACCAATAGGTACTTAAACTTAACCAACTAAAAAATCAAACAATATAATTTCGTTATTTTTAATGTAAGCATGTAAATAAGCAGATAAGTAATTAAGCAGTTAACGTAAGTGACTTTTGATGAAAAATGAACGAATAAGTTCGTTAAAAGTTTTAAGTCGTTTATCACATCTCTGCTCAGAATTATCTTCTGGTTCAATGTTCTCCACAAAATACTCCGAGTCCGATTCCACACCTTGCAAAATTTTAAGAAGGTCGTCCGAATCAAGTTCTTCACTCATTTTTCTATTTGTTATCAAGTGAAAGAAAGAAAGATGCGTGCGCGCGAATCCGATTTTGTGCTGCACTATGCCAAAGTGACCTTGACAGCCGCACGCCTATGACGTCACTGACCAACTTCTATAGTAGTTCGTGGCACTCGGTGGGGCACAGAGGCATAGACGACCAATTGTTTTGTAGAGATGGGAAAATAACTATCGACAAGAATTGGTAACAACTTTATAATTACGTATCGGCATCTACCTGAAGGTCGAAATTCATCTACTATCCTTTGTAATGAAGTAGATAACTAAGTTCATATTTTATTGACCTCAAATTGTTTTCGATATTCGTAACTTTCTGTATTTATAAATATTTTAATGGTGAAATCAACCTTTCACGGCACATCACTGGCCAACTTGATATGAAGTGAGGAAAGTAACAAAATTCGGAGTTTCTGTTTTTGCCGATTTTAGGACAAACTAGGGCTTATTTTGTGTAGAAAAATAAAAAACAGGGTAGTAGACAGTGCTATCTTAAATAATAAAATGAAACAAAGCTTTTAATCACAGTAAATTTATTTTAACAAGATAGTTAAAATGAACAACTTCTATAGAAGTTGTGGCGCTGGTGGCACGAAAATCCCGAACTTCTATAGAAGTGCTTGGCGGCGAAAAGGTTAAAATGCCATTTTATTGTCTTGTGACGCTATCAAAAGCGGTAGCAAAAGTGGGAATTTTACTGATTTTATTCCTACTGAGGATTTGTTGATGAGATTAAATGCTAATTTTATATTTGTTGATGAGATTAACAGAACTAAATACTAATACTAAATAATAATAAGAGCGGTCGCCTTCTGCTGACTTGCTAAGAAGTATTCAAATGTTCTACGCCAATGCTCCCATGATTTGGATGCGGTATTATCCGATGGGTCGGCATCAAACCTTTCTGGCCTTAGATATTTTTCCATGATTTTTTAAGCATAATAAATTGAAATAACAGACAAAACCTCTTAGTAATACAAGGTTTTATTATGCTTAAAAATGCGATAGTTTTTATGACACATAACTTGTCAATGATAAACTGACAATAAGAATATAAAATAAAATAAAATGTTTTCATAGAGACGGAAGATGTAAAGAGTTTATATCAAGCAATATTCAAGAACTGATAAACTTGAAGGAAGAGTAAATTTTGCCTTAACGGGTGTTGATTTTAATGACTATTATATGTTAAATTAAAAATAATGAAAGTGTACTATATTTTTTTATAAATACTATCCTTTTCATTTGTTTGTACTATCTTTTTCAACATACATAAATCCAACCCTGCTTGATTCCCAAACTTCGAACGCATTTTAATACTACTAAATTATAGGGTGAAATTGAATAGACGCGACAAATTTAAATATATAATAATACGCGTTGTCAAGAAAATTTAGAACATATCAAATGTAAAATTAAAAAAGAATTTATCAGTGTTACGAAAAACGTTAAAATAATTAAAGTATCAAAGAATTTCGCGTACTACCGTTTTCGTGTAGTGGGCACGATTTAGGTACATTCTCGCTATTAATGAATCGCGCGCCCCCGCCGCGCGGGGGCGGTCGCCGGGAAGGGGTGTAGTGCGCTGGCGATCATGCGAGGTTTGGCAACGTCGCGCGATACTTACACTAGAAAATAGGCAAAATTAGGTGAATGACCGCTATGAACGGCAACGTTAAATAACATGAGTACTCCACGACGGTTATTGACACTGCGATGAGTCGGACGAGATTATATGATATTTTAATTTTTCTTATTTATTTTGCCTATTTTGCTCGAATACCGATAATTCGTAGTTAAATAAAGATAATAACATCAATGGACCATTTTAAAACAATAATTACGTAATTTTTTTTTTTTAACGATGTAACTGAAGCTCCCATTTCTTTTTGTCGCATGTGTTCAAAGTCAGGCTGTATACCACAGGTACTGCGAAGATTTTACATAAAAATGTGACGTTTTGTCATCGGTCGGGTTATATCCGCCATCTTTACTATCGATCAAGCTTGTCAGTGCTGCCACCTTAGCGCTTTCGGAGTCAGATATAGCGCTTTTTTGGGTCACTTAGCGCTGAAATTTTAATATTATAACTCTTAGCGGTTGCATCACGTGGCTCGATGTGCCTCTGGCTTCAGAGGCACATCGATAGGTTACGACATTTTAAAATATATTCTCATGTTTATGGGAATTGGCACAGAGTTGAAGTTGCAATGGGTTCCAGCGCATCTTGGTTTGCAGGGTAATGAGGAAGCTGATTGCTCATCTAAATTGGCAGCAAAGGAAGGAATCGAGCTGAACTTCATACCAGATTATGTTGAATACGTATCAAAATTTAAAATAAGATGTTTCAATAACTGGAAACAACATTTTAACAGGAAATCATTAGATAAAGGTATATGGTACAAAACTGTTCAAAATGAGCTTCCTCAAGTGCCCTGGTTTGACAGTAGTAGCTTAAGTAGAAGTTATGTTAAGTTAGTTGTAAGATTAAGGTCTGGACACTATCCATCAGCAAAGTTTGCATTTCTCATGAAGAAAGTAAATTCTCCCAACTGCAACGCATGCAGTGTTTTAGAGGATGTACATCATTTGTTGATGGAGTGTGTCAAGAACCAAGAGGAAAGGAGAAGGCTGATCAATGAGTTTAGTTTAAATATATTTCAGGTAGGTTTAATACAATCAATTTTAGCTCAACCGAAGTCAGATGTAGCAAAAAGATTTAGCGAGTTGGTGTACTATATTGATTAGTATTCTCCTTTAAATTTAATTAAGATTTTTTTTTTGAAGCTTGTGTTCGGCATGATGGGGTTGGCGTATCCATTGAGATAAAAACCCCAAATCAACTTAATAAAGATTAAAAAAAAAAAAAAAACTCTTAGCGGAAAATATAGCGCGTTTCGGCAAAAAGTAGAAAATAGGGATGCATCCGATACCGATTCCGATACCGATATATCGGCGATACTTTGGGTTTGCCGATATATCGGCATCGGCGATATTTTTATTGCCGATACAACGATACTTTTCAAACTTCGCGCTTTAAAAAAGTAATGTAAACGCGCATCTTGTTTGATCTAGTTCGTTGCAAACGAGGCACGGACTATCTATGCTCGGGGATTCCCCACGTTTTATTCAGTTTGTTGTCTCTCTCACCCGCTTTGTCCCCGCGTATTCCATTTCGCTAGACACTTTAGTTGGCTTTTAACTGCTATCGCGCGTAATATTTTATCGATGCTAAATAAAATACAGAATTACATATCGTAATCAATCAGTTTGTGTGTATATCGTTTATGAGTCGTTGGTTGAATCAAAAAAACAGTAAGATCATGTCAACTTCAAAACACAAAAGTGCTAGGTAAATGGAATCATTTTGAAACCACATTTGATAATTCCAAAGCAATATGTTTGTATTGTAAAGAAAATGTGTCCCGTGGCATCAATTCTAAAAATTATAATTCATCAAACTTGTGGATTCACATGAAGAGGCACCATTCGAGCAAATTGGACACCGCTTTAGCGTCAAAAACAACTATCCAGAAAACAAAGTGTGATGACGACAATGGTCCACAATCTAAGAGACAGGCAACTCTGACGGAGATAATTGATAAGAAAACACTTTACACCGACGACGATATTAGGGCAAAAGATATAACTCGCACTATTGCTGAGGAAATATGTCTTGACATGGAGCCGTTTGATTTGGTCAACAAGAGGCACAAGCATCTGAGAGATTATTTTCCACCGCAGGTCTTATACAGACAGACTTGCGAAATCGGCTTTCTCCCGAAAACATTAGAATACTCTGTTTTTTAAACAAAAAGCTAATTAATGTTAATTTTAATTATTAACAGTTATTTATTTTTATTTAATTATTACCCTTAATTCTTAATATCTTATTCAAAGTTTGTGACTGTTTATATTTTTTAATAAAAATTAATAACTTTAACCAAACTTGTGTTTTATATATTTTACCTTAATTTTAAATCACTAATCGTTGGTATCGGTATCGGTATCAGTATCGACGATATTTTTATAAGAGTATCGGTATCGGTATCGTATCGGCAAAAAGGCATATCGATGCATCCCTAGTAGAAAATAAGCAGGCAGCACCGCAATTCGTTCGTTCGTTTAGGTTCCGTTTCATATGTTTTGTGTCTTTGCCACATTACAATGCTGATATAGAAAGAGTTTTCAGTACCATGAATGTGGTAAAGATATAAAACTGAGAAATTCTTTAAATATAGATACCATAAATGCTATCTTACATGTACCTACGATTGGGTTTGGCGTACAAAAAGGCTACTTGCTTTAATTACATTCCTTCTGACAATGTACATTCTGACAATTACAAAATGTACAAAATCTTCAAGCATCGCAACCTGGACTTTCAGGAATTTAGTCACCTTTAATAATTACTGAACCTTTAATACCTGATATCGAAATCGATTAGCCATTAAACTTAAGACTAACTAGACTAGACTTATACCTATTAAGAATGTTTTAGATTTAAGATTATAAATACAATTTTAATTGAAATACCTAAATAAAAACTTCTTACAATAATTATGCCTTTTTTTAATCATGCAATCTAGCGGATTCTAGTGTTATTTTTTGATTATGCAGTCTAGCGGAATCTAGCGCTATTTTCAAGCGCTTTTAGCGCTTTTTGGCCTCAGAGGTGGCAGCACTGAAGCTTGTTGATAAGCTTCCAAATATTTTCGTTGAATTCTTGTTATTCTGTTGCTACTTTTGACTTTGTTGTTTTTTATTTTTGTTTCTTATTTTGTTCAGTTTAAAGTTATTTGTTGATTGTTTTGTTTTTGTTATATTGACATTTTCGTGCTTAAAACGAGTGAACCTGGACCGAACAGCGCTTGCAGATTTTCTTCGCCGAAGAAAAAGCGATCAAAGAAAACTCCAATGCATTCAACGGAAACGGTGCCTGTTATCAATATGTTTAAACACGTAGAACAAACGTGGCCGAAGGATTCTTATCGTTGTATTCGTACAAAACCGATATTATCAATAAAGCCGCTGAAATTATGGGAATATCACGAGCCACTGTAAACAGGTTTATAAAGGAAAAAAAAACACAGGCTGCCTGAGATCACCTCCACCACCATCACCGAGACTATCGAAGATTAACACTTTAACCAATATAGATTTGGGTGGAATACGCCGAAAAGTTCACATGTTTTACTTTAACAATGAATGGCCTACCATTGATAAGGTGCTGGGCTGTAAATTCAGATGATACATTGCCCAGTTTTAAAAGAACTACTTACATTTTATAAATTATTAATCAAACTCCAATTTAAATAATGCGAAATGTAGCCGCAAGAGTGCACTCATTGACAGAGATGATATTATGGCGTATCAAATATTTTAACAACAACATAACAAAATTAAGGAGTGAAGGCATAACATTTATTACACAGATGAAACTTGGCTCAATGAAGGTTAGTTTAAACATATTTTAAGACTTCAATCATATACTTCAATTATTACATATGCCTGTATTTAATTACTGGAGACCTGGATAATAGTTCACATAAAAGTATGAAATGATTTTAAAGTACTTAATGTTTTATAATTATGAATCAAAGAATTGATTTTGTAATTAATACTCTAAATTAACATCAAATCTGTTACAGGACACACTATGAACAAAGTTTGGCAGGACGAGTCAATAAAGTCAATGAAAGAAGCTCATCATCAAGGTTTATCCACTGGTTTAAAAAATCTAAGTGGGAAAGGAAAACGACTCATTGTAGTTCACATTGGTAAAGTTTAATTTTAATACAACACAAACATAGCATTCCTGACAGTACCTAACATACCTGGATTCCCCCGGGGTGGGCAGTGGTGTATAGTACACACCCACATTTCATCAGTTTATGTTGAAATCCCATAGAATAGGGGGCAAGTAAATTTTGATACATACATAAATCAAGTTTCCGGATATTTATAATTCAATCATAATTTGTTTACAGGCTCAAACTCAGGCTTTCTGGAAGGAGGAGAATTGATATTTGAAGCAAAGAAAGTAGTAATGTAGTTGACCGTTTCGTTATTCATATTGGTGATAGTTCTTCAGAATTCTCTGAATTAATAATTAAATAAGAGAGATCTTTGGTTTTATTATCCTCATAGTTAAGTACCTTCTAACAAAACTTGTGCATTTATTTGTACGGGTGAACTATGTAAGATAAAGTACAGAAACTAAATGCATAGTTTTTGATCATGGAGTCAGGCTTTCAGATAATACAACAAGAATAGTATAGCTAGCTGCTAGATACACAAATGGGAAACCTTACATTAAATTAAATAGAAATAAAAACAGTGAAATAAAAGTTTGAGAAACCTTGTTTTCTTTGTTTACACTTTCTCTCAAGCCCAGATGAATAGGGTAGGTACGTACATTATAGGTAGGTACGCAATTCATAAAATCACACGTGTAATTAAAATGGTGACGTTTTTTATAGTATTGTGTTGAAAAAATTGTTATGAGGAATGAAATTTTATAGTATCACTTCATCTTTTCTTGGTTCTGGCCCTTCATTTGATACCAATTACAGTCCATATTATTTTAATAGAAATTGCGAAACTTAAAATGGTGGAGTGATTTTATTGTGTAAAAGAACTATGCAGTCGAAACAATTTCAATATTCGAAAATATGTCGTATTTCAAAAATTTCGGTTATATAAAATTAAGCGATAAATAACTATTAATTAATCAATAATTTTAAAAACAATAAAACTGTTTTGCAAAAAAATATCTACCAACGGACAAGGTTGAACAATGGAAGCTTTATTGTTCATGTTATACTGAAGAAGTTTTTAACATACCTTAACCTCCACCTGTTCCGACATAGTCAATATATTTTCTTAGCAATGGCGAGAATTAATCTTGCTATCTTAAATCAGAAATTGACCAAGTGAACAGTGAAATTTTTACAAATTTAAATCCCTACAACACAGCAGTCGTTTCACAAATCACTCACGCAGTGTCTCCATCACAGAGTACATTCATATATATGGTAAGTCTCCATATACACGGTAATTACCGTAGATGCACCGTAATCAGTGTTGCCAACAGTTGAACTAGCTCTCCACTAGATTCAACTTCTAAAACCACTAACAAAAATCGGCCCTACCCTAAAAATCGCTAAATTGCATACCATTTTTTTTTAATTTTTACGAAAGAAAACAGTATATACTTGTATAAGTCAAAATTTTTCTTTAATATGACGTAATAAAATATTTTTAATCAGTAAATTAATATACAAGAGTTTTTGTCTGCACCATCATCGTCGGTTTCACATTTACATGATTCTTTGCTACCGATTTGTTTGATAACTTTTATTGGAATTTCATAATCATTGCAGCATTTTCCTTCCGATCTTAAACCACAGCATATTTTTAATATTGCTGTTAAAAGATTCAACTTCATTTTGTTCCTCTACTTGTTTTTTATTACATTCATACTGCTAAAATAGTGTCTCAACATCGGCATTAGCATAACGAGCAATCGCAAAAGTCGCTAATTCCTCAAATCTAGATGCCCCTTAAGCATTTTTGAAATGAAATACTTCATTCCAAAATTTTTATTTTGTATCTTTGGTCTTATTCCATTTCAGCAAATGAATTTGTCGCCATTGATCTTCAACTCTTGCCATAAGTTGTGCACTTTTATTGTGTCTACACAGTAAAAGTAAATTAAATAGTACTGAAAATTAAATGAAGTAAAAATAATGCATTTCGTAAAGTTTTAGTGGCTTAGTAGTTCAGTGATAGCATTTTCAATCATTGAAACTGAATTCTACTTAACCACTAGAAAAAACCAACAGCCACTAAAAGCAATATTACACCACTGTAAGGGAGGTCGAAACCACCAGTTTTAGTGGAAAATCTACTAAGTTGGTAACACTGACCGTAATCAAGCCGTTATCTACCGTCAAGGTAATAATGTATTACCGTGTCATAAATCACCGTATTACCATTATGAATTACTTTGTTGTATATATTTCGTCGTGTACTGCCTAAAAATCCTACAACGAATTTCACGTCAGTCAAATTAACAATTCTGTAAAGGCAACACTGCCGGGAGTCCGAGGGGAATCCCACAATATCTAAAAGTCTATCTCTACGAACAAGCGTTCGCAATCTATTCTCAACCTTATTTAAATTTCAGAAGGAACGAAATTTGTAAGTGAAATGGATGAATGACGTAAAATACATCGTCGTCGGCCTAATTCGTTAACCTGCTAAGTCCTTTTTTGGGCAAAATTTACTTTTTACACCAGTCAAAAAGTTCAGTCTATTACTAACCGTAACGTGTAAAAATAACGGCAATATTAGGCTTAAAAGTTGACAAATGCTATGCCCGAAAAACTGCTTTCTGACCACTGGCCCATCCCCACAACGCAAACCTGCTAAATTTAAATCCTGTTGGGGCCTCAGTTTTGCATTAGAGGTTTGGACCGGAGCGAGATTTTAAGGACCGATTGAATTCACCGGTGATTGGGCAATCTCCGGTGAAAAACCGGAGGTCACCGGAGAATAAAGAAAATTTGTTTCTTAATTTTAATTTATGGGTACGGCCGCCAAAAATAACCATTTAGATGAATGACTCAGAATCGTTGAGTGATCATATATCTATATATATAAAAATCAATTGCTGTTCGTTAGTCTCGCTAAAACTCGAGAACGGCTGAACGGATTTATCTTATTTTGGTTTTGAAATGTTCGTGGAGGTCTAGGGAAGGTTTAAAAGTTGAGAAAAATTTAAACAAAATTGTCGGTAAAACCGTCAAAACAGCCCTTTTCTATGTCCTATACAAACGTTTTCTAAATAAAAAGGAGAGTAGTGTAGGGGTAGGGTAGGAGTAGTGTAGGGGTAGGGTAGGAGTAGGGTAGGGTTGGGGTAGGGTAGGTGTAGGGTAGTGGTATCGGTTGGGTAGGGGTAGGATACCACGCGAACGAAGCCGTGGCGGGTCAGCTAGTAGTAGATACAAATAAAACAGTTAACTTAAGAAGAATTTATCTTTTAAAATGGAAACTCAAGGTAAGCTAAATTTATTCACGATTTTGTTTTAAACGTATGCAAGATACAATCTGTTTTTTATTTACCTATTTTTTTCCTATTTAGATCTATTTGAAGAATATGCGCAAAGGATGACATTTTTGACGAAGAACCAGAAGGTGATTGTGCTAGAAATATTTCAAAAAAGCAACCCATAGTAATGAGGAATGAAAAATTGGCCAAGTGCGAGTCGGACTCGCCCATGAAGGGTTCCGTAGTAACTATAATAAATATAACATACTTAATATATTACTTACTATAACATACATTACTTAATATAACATACATAATATTATTTACAATTTTTACAACTACGCCAAATAACTTTGTTTTTCATAGTATTTGTATGAATCACAAAGTTATATTTGCGGTTTTCGAAAATATACTGTATCTCAAAAACTGCTGACTCGATCTCGTTCAAACCAATTTTGGTTGAAAGTTTACATTAAGATCTACAACATATCGTTTTTTTCGATTTTTCACTTCATTATTGTAGAAGTTAGAAGGGGGGGACACACATTTTACCACTTTGGAAGCGTATATCTTTTAAACGATTAACTTTATGAAAAAGTCATTTTAGAAACCTTAATGTTATTTTTAAAGACCTGTCTGTAGAATCGGAAAGCGGTTCACAGAATACATCCACCTACCAAGTTTTACATGTATAGTCTTAATAGTTTCGGAATAAAATGGCTGTGACATACGGACGGACGGACAGACAGGCAGACAGACGGACAGACATGTCGAAACTATAAGGGTTCCGTTTTTTGCCATTCGGCTATGGAACCCTAAAAAGGAACGAAAACAGAAAATTACAGAAATAACCACGAAAATTGCAACAAATTATTTGGCCTGTTAGTTGCTAGTGAAATGAATCACATAAACGGACAAGACCACTGTGAACTAATAACTGAAATAATTAATCTAATTCGAAAGAAACAAGTTGGTAAATAATTGTCATGAATGTTAAATAATTATTTAAAAAAAATATTGTTGAATGTGTATTTTATTTGTGTAAAAAATAAGATAAAAAAATAAGATGCGGCGATCACCGGAGATCAATCGGTTAATTACCGATTATTTCAATCGAGTACTTTTACCGGTAAATCACCGGTTATTCTCCGGTACTCACTGCTCCGGTGCAAACCTCTATTTTGGATTGACAATAGAGGTGGGCAAAGTGTATCATTTTTGAGATTGGAACATTTGCATCTCGATCACTGAAATGATCCGGAACACTGATATGTTTCATTTGGCTCATTTGGATCACCGGCTCAAATGATTCAGTAAACGCCCGCGACGCGACGTCATCTATAGAAACGTAACATTCTTACGATGCGTTGCGGACGTTTACTATTGAGACATAGAAATGTTTTGAGGCATCAATACTGAATGTTATATGTCTACATATTTATTGTAATAAGTGAGATTATAAATAAAGTCGATCTTCGTGCATAGGATACAAGAGTCTATAGTTAAAGTAACTCAATGTGTCTCGGTCTCTCTCTCTCGCTCGCACACTGCTCAGTCGCCACACGAGCGACGCGTCGCGCGAAATGAGCCAGAGCAAAGTAATGTTTAAGATTCAAATGATGCATTTGAAACGTTGTTACTGAACCAATCTTTTGAATCACTTCAATGATTCGAATCAGTGAGTCGGTTCCGTAAAGAGTTACACACGCCTAATTGACAATGTTTCTAAACTCACGCGCCGTTTACGTCGCGTCAAGTTTTTTCGTGTTTTAGTCAAATATTTAAGGATGTAATCAACTAATTATTAACTAGGTATGTTTATATTGCTTTATCTGTAATTTTTTCGTTTAGTATCCATAATGAAATGTTTTTAATTACATTTAACTCTTAACCTAAACATTAGGGACTTAGCAGTTTTACGCACTATATTATCTTATTTTGACACGGATTTAGCACCTTATCAATTTAATATGTTTTATTAATTATTGTTTAATTAAAGATAATTTCGAAGCTGTAACTCATTAAATAAATTATAAAACAAAGTATGTATGTACAAACAAAAAGTTAAGTTAAAATCAGTTTTTTCTTGGTCTGCATAAAATAAATTAATATACATTTCATTTATTTTGTCATAATTTATTAAATTAAATATTATTTTTTCTATCATTTCAGAATGCATCGGGGGAAATAAATAGTAGCTTTGGTTTCGAAGACTTGTAACTCACATGATAGGCCTGAAAATGTAGCTCCGAAGTCAGATTATGATCCAAATAAAGTAATACACGTTTTAGAAGATATTCAGTTACAATATTCAGAATCAAGAAAGTTTATTCCAGGACCTTCAGATTTAGTTGCTAACAAAACTTATTATGAGATAAATGACAATATCAATATAACATCACTGACTGATCTAGATCTACCAAGTACTTATATTACAGAAAATATAGATGATACAATTTGTCCTGACATTACATTTCCCAATACTACTTTCAGTAACGTGCCTTCAGACGATTTGTCAATAGTTTATGATGCTCACGATACTTTCATCGCAAACGAAAATTTGATTATAGTACCATCACAAATTGAAATAAAATCACAAGCAACAAATGTTTTGATCTCAGGTAACATAAACAGTTCCGATACCCATACCATTCAAACTTTAGATAATATAATATCTCATGAACCAAGTACCATTCCTACAGAAATTATACCTCATGTTGAAAACGCACATCATATTGTACCTAATCCGCCGATATCAGATGGTAGTGATACAGAAACAAATCTTGTGCCTTATTCTGATTCTGACTCAGATTCGCTTGCTAAAATTAAAAAGAATAAGAACCAAAAGAAACGTTTTCAAGTTGATAAAAAAGAATGGGTTAGTGAAAAGAATAAACAAAGAAGACAAGAAGGTAAAACATATTTTGGGAGAGAGAAAAAACAAGACTGTTGGAATTATAATAAAACTAAAGAAGCACGTACCATCAAATCAAGATGCTCCTGTAAGATTGGGAAGTACAGTACTTTAAAATGTGAAACAGTAGATGAAGATGTAAGAAGAAGCATTTGTAGTGACATAGTACCTGTCACTCATTTACCATACCTGCGAACGAATACCAAATACCTCCGACCAGTACCTTTACCTTCAAACCAAATAATTACCAGTTTACCACTCAACACTGAACCAATTACCACACCACGTTTTTGACATTCCGAAAAGAAACAGAGAAAGCAATCATCTTGAAAAAGACGTTGGTTTGTAAAGAAACAGGATAACAGCACGAGCATAGCACGGCGTCATCACAACGCCGCACTCGCCGGCCATATCGCTTCGAAAGAAGCGGTTTGTTTGTAAGCATGCAATCAGGCAGAGCAAGCTTAGCATCAGTTTTTTCCGCATCTTCATGTCACACTCCAGGACTACGCAGATGGACACGCGGCGCTGACGATACACGGCGGGAAAAATCTTGAACAGCAGACATCTTCACTCGACGGCAGTTCACGAAGCAAAAGAGCGTGACCGCGCCCCGCTCCGATATATATATAGGTCCGCGACGATCTAGTGCCGCGGGCAGGAATGCGTTCCGCGCCCCGCGCGCGTCTCGCCCGGCGGCGCTTCGCCATTGGTCGAGAGCTTAGAAACTGTGTTTGTCATGCCTAGATAGAACCATAACCAATGTATATATAAGCAGGTGTGTTCGTCAATAAATTATTCAGTATCTATTCAGTATTCAATTAACAATCCGACGTGAGTTTTATTACCTTCGAATGGATACCAAGTAATCCACACACACCCTTTCAAATTGGTGACCCGCGAACAAGAAGTCAAGAACACGAACTGGAAGACGAAACGAAGCCTGAGCTCCTCGAATATCAAACTCCTGCAAGATCCGCCGTGAATATTTGAAGCTCCACCATGCTGAATAACCCCGACGATTTCTGCGATGCTGAAGGCGCCACAACAGTAAAGAGCGACGTGGCAACAATTTCTCTTCCTGCACGTCTACCACCATTTTGGCGCCAAAATCCTCGCCTGTGGTTCGCGCAATTTGAAGCCGCCGTCGCTGCCAGCAAGATAGGTGAAGAACAAAAGTTCAACCTCGTCGTCCCGTTACTCGGCAATAGCGACCTAGAACAAATCGGCGACATTATATTAAACCCACCGGCTACCGGCAAGTACAGCGTGCTCAAGGACAGACTCATCTCGACGTACCAAGAGTCCGATCACCGGCAATTACAGAAGCTACTCAGCGGTCTCGAACTCGGCGACAACAAGCCGAGCCAGCTGCTGCGTAAAATGCGAGATCTCAGTGGCACGCTATTATCTGATGAGGCGCTGAAGGTTATGTGGCTCAACCAGCTGCCCCCACAAGTTCGCGCCGTGCTCTCCGTCAACACCGAGTCATCGCTCGAAGTGCTAGCCGCGATGGCCGACAAAATGATGGAGCATTTTGAACCCACTACAGTCGCCGCGGTCTCCAGCTCCACAGCAAAGCCTCCATCAACAAGCACAGCAGCGAATGAGGTTCAGTTAAACGCAATAACAAACCTACAAATCAGCATGCTGTCGAAACAAATAGAGAAGTTGTCAATCGAAGTCGCCGAACTCCGCAAACATCAACATTCATCGTTCCACCGTTCCCGCCAAAACTCCGCACACCGTAACCGCTCACGCTCACATTCAAGACAGCGTACTGAGAACTCCCGCAAGCCCGGCGACCCCGACTGGCTTTGCTATTACCATTACCGATTCGGTAACGAGGCACGAAAATGTGAATCGCCGTGTTCCAAAATTAAGCGGGAAAACTAGAACGTACATCGATAGTGGCGGGTGTCGATGTAAACCAAACAAGCCACCGCCTATGCGTGATCGACATCAACAACCGTGAAAAATTTCTGGTCGACACGGGAGCCGACATATCTGTATTAGCCGCTCGAAACCAGAAATACTCAAAACCGACGGACAATGCAGGCTACAAACTATACGCAGCAAACGGAACAGAGATTCGTACCTACGGAGAGCGCACACTCGAGCTCAACTTAGGTTTACGAAGAAGTTTCAAGTGGACTTTCGTCGTCGCTAATGTTAAAACATCAATACTGGGCGCCGATTTCCTGGCACAGCATAAACTATTAGTCGACCTACATCAAAGAAAACTTATCGACCGTGTGACAGAACTTAGCGTGAACGCCATCAAAATTAACACCACAGAAGAATCAATCCATATCATCAACCGCGACCACACTCATCACGACCTGCTGAAGAAATATCCAGATGTACTTCGACCAATGACACTGAAAACTCCAGCCAAGCATGACGTCACGCATCACATAGAGACAACTGGGCCGCCGATCTACTCACGGCCACGACCTCTACCGCCCGACAAATATAAAGCTGCAAAACTTGAGTTCGAGCGCATGATCGAGATGGGAATATGCAAGCCGTCGAACAGTCCGTGGGCGAGTCCACTCCACATTGTAAAAAAGAAAGATGGATCACTTCGAGTATGTGGGGATTACAGAAGACTCAACGCCGTCACCGTTCCCGACCGATACCCCATTCCACGAATTCAAGATTTCACATACCAGCTCCACGGCAAGAAAATATTCTCAAAACTCGATTTGAAAATGGCCTATTTCTGGATACCAATCGCAAATCAAGATCATGCTCAAAAAACAGCAATAATAACACCATTCGGTCTCTTCGAATTCAACTGCATGACATTCGGTCTAAGAAACTCCGGTCAAACATTTCAACGTTTTATGCATGAGGTTCTACGAGGACTGGACGACAACGTATTCTGTTTCGTCGACGATCTGCTCGTACACTCGAGAAACAAGGAAGAACACCGCCACCACTTAGAACAAGTACTCGAACGCCTAAATACCTACGGCGTCAGTCTTAACATCGATAAATGCGAGTTTGACAAGACAACCATCGAGTTCCTCGGATACGAAGTGTCATCAGAAGGAATCAAACCCACTCAAGAACGAATCAAAACCATAGTCGACTATCCTAAACCACAAACAGTACAAGAACTTAGAAGATTTTTAGGAATGATTAACTTCTACCGTAGTTGTTTACCACATCAAGCCGAGTACCAACATGAATTAAACAAATACCTATACAACAGCAAGAAAAACGACAAAACTCCGATACAATGGTCTCAAGTAGCAGAACAAGCCTTTGAAAAATGCCGATAAAGCATACTCGAGGCAACAACACTGACGCACCCGATACCTAACGCGCCGCTATGTTTATTTACCGACGCATCGAACACTAGCATCGGCGCCGTACTTCAACAAAAAGTTAACGACGTGTGGAAACCACTTGCATTCTACTCAAAAACTATGAGTGAGACGCAGCGACGCTACAGCGTGTACGATCGCGAATTATTAGCTATGTACACCGCAGTGCAACACCTACGACGGCTGATCGAGGGCAGTGACCTAACAATATTCACCGATCACAAGCCACTGACTTACGCCTTGACAAGAACGCCAAGTAGCAGCGATACACCACGGCGAGAGCGTAGAATGCAAGTGTGGAAACCACTTGCATTCTACTCAAAAACTATGAGTGAGACGCAGCGACGCTACAGCGTGTACGATCGCGAATTATTAGCTATGTACACCGCAGTGCAACACCTACGACGGCTGATCGAGGGCAGTGACCTAACAATATTCACCGATCACAAGCCACTGACTTACGCCTTGACAAGAACGCCAAGTAGCAGCGATACACCACGGCGAGAGCGCCAGCTACACTACATTAGTCAGTTCTGTACGGCAATCAAATACATTCACGGTGATAAGAATCAAGCAGCCGACGCCTTATCACGCATCGAAGAAATCGACTTGTCGCATTCTACAATCGACTACAATCAACTCGCTCAAGACCAAGAAAACGATGAAGAACTGAAGATCTGCATGTCGAACCCAAGTCTCAAGTTCGCGCCTATCACATTACCCGGAGGTCAACGACCCATCATATGCGAAACATCGACCGGTAACGTTCGTCCATACCTACCAGAGACTTATCGTGTAGTAGCATTCAAAGCGCAACACGAACTAAGTCACCCGGGTGTGCGAACAACAAGGAGAGTGATGTCTACAAAGTTTTTCTGGCCGAATATGAATAAAGAAGTCGGTTTGTGGGCGAAATCATGCATCGGTTGCCAGCGCGGGAAAGTTCAACGACACGTTATCAGCCCGCTCGGCGATTTTCAAAAATCTTCGCGTTTCGAACATATTCACGTGGACATCGTGGGACCACTGCCGCCCTCTAACGACTACAGATACCTAGTAACAATGATCGACCGCTGCACTAAATGGCCAGAAGCAATACCTGTACGTGACGTCACCGCCGACACTGTCGCCCTAGCAATCTATGACGGGTGGATATCACGATTCGGTTGCCCTATACGAATTACAACGGATCAAGGACGACAGTTTGAATCGTCGTTATTCAACCAACTTATGAAGAAATTCGGCATAACAAGAATACGTACCACTGCCTACCACCCTCAAGCAAATGGTCAAGTTGAACGCTGGCATCGAACTTTGAAGTCTGCACTTATGGCGCGAAACGCCGGTGCACACTGGAGCGAGGAACTACCTACCGTATTGCTCGGCCTACGTACCGCCCTACGGGAAGACACTCAATTAAGCCCGGCACTCATTACCTACGGATCAACACTTAGAATACCGTCAGATTTCTTCGTGCCTTCACAGCCGAAAAATGAAGACGCAGAATTCGTCCAGAAGCTAACGGAAACCATGTCGACGTTGTCCCCGAGCAGCAAGTCTCATTCCAATAACAGAAGCACTTTTGTATACAAGGACCTAGCGACGTGTACCCATGTGTTCGTGCGCAATGATACCGTGCGAACTTCATTGACCCCACCTTACGAAGGCCCGTTCAAAATAATTCAACGTGACAGCAAGCATTTCACCATACAAATGCCACTTCGAACTACAGTTGTCTCAATAGATAGACTCAAGCCAGCATACTTACTCAACGAAGGGTTTACTGCTTCTACAACAGGCGTGACACAAGTACCTCGCGTTGAAAACACATCACCGAGCGTCGAGCCGCGGTCGTCGACCCCGAACGCACCGCATGACTCCTACGTCACTCGATCCGGCCGCGCAGTGAAACCCAACGTACGCTTCGCTTAGGGGGGAGTGATGTAGTGACATAGTACCTGTCACTCATTTACCATACCTGCGAACGAATACCAAATACCTCCGACCAGTACCTTTACCTTCAAACCAAATAATTACCAGTTTACCACTCAACACTGAACCAATTACCACACCACGTTTTTGACATTCCGAAAAGAAACAGAGAAAGCAATCATCTTGAAAAAGACGTTGGTTTGTAAAGAAACAGGATAACAGCACGAGCATAGCACGGCGTCATCACAACGCCGCACTCGCCGGCCATATCGCTTCGAAAGAAGCGGTTTGTTTGTAAGCATGCAATCAGGCAGAGCAAGCTTAGCATCAGTTTTTTCCGCATCTTCATGTCACACTCCAGGACTACGCAGATGGACACGCGGCGCTGACGACACACGGCGGGAAAAATCTTGAACAGCAGATATCTTCACTCGACGGCAGTTCACGAAGCAAAAGAGCGTGACCGTCTGGGCAGTCGCTGCGCCCCGTCAGGGGCGCGGCGAGCGGTCACAGGGCTTTGCCCCGATACCGCGGGAGCATTGCCGTGTCCCGTAAATACGGGACCGTCATTAGGTTGCCTAGTGATCGGCATAGTTGTTCGGGAGGGCGTTAAAGCGCCTGTTCAAAAGTGAACGGCAAACGCACACCCGCGTGATTGATTGCTATTGTGTTACTATAGGCGCGCCGCGACGCCGGTTTTCGGCGTCGTTTCTTCACGACACCCCGGCGGTCTGACCCCGCCAGGTGAAACCCCCTTACGGGGGAAGCCTAGCGGGAGCCGACCGGCGACGAGGGTGCCGACTCTGACGCACCTATAGTGAATGCGGGGCTCTGGTTCGTCCCGCTTCCAGATCTAGCCGGTTACGTTTCGAACTGCAGAGCCGTGAATGTAAGTGTGAGCGGCATTGTATTGTGTGTCGCCGCTCAGTGCGTCTGCACCGAATAGCGTGCGCTGCTATTCGGTGCTAGTTATGTATAGCGCATGTAGAGTCATGAATGAGTGTTTTAGTACGTAACGTGCCTATATTAACTTAGAACACGTTACACACTAGGTGAAGTGTTGTTATGCGTAGTATATTTGTTTGAGTAAGCCGCGTGTAAAGTGGGGCGACTTACCCAGGAGTCAAGTCCGGGGGGGATGCGGCCGCGACGTCTGTCGGGAGCAGGTCTCTGGGCAGCCTCCTCGCGTCTGGCGGGCGCGCGTGCAGGGGCGCCAGGTGCTTGACATGAGGCCAAGCAGAGGCGTCGGCACGCGCGAACATCGCCTTCGCGAGGCGCTGCACGTACTCATCCAGGCCCTCAATCCCGAGGTCCCGCCTGATTACGTCGTTCCTCACATAGCGAGGGGCACCTACTATTGTCCGCAGCGCCATGTTCTGCTGCGCGCGGAGCGGCCTGCGGGTCGTCTCACCAGTGAGGACGAACCAGGCGGGGGCGGCGTATGTCAGCAGGGGGCGTATGTACGTCTTGTACACGCCCAGCTTGACACGCGCCGGGAGGCGGGACGATAGCACTGGATAAAGTAGTGAGCGGGCTACCTTTGTCTGCGCCGCGACTTGCTTGGCGTGTGGCCGCATCGTGAGCCGACGGTCGATGGTGACGCCGAGGTATTTGACCTGCGGCGCCCACGCGATCTCGGCTCCCATGAGCTCCAAGGGTGGTGGCAGAGGGGTTGAGCCTGTGATAATAGCCTGCGTTTTACTCACGTTTACGGAGAGCCGCCACTTGGCGAGCCACTCGGGGAGCATATTGAGCGCGCGCTGCATCTTCGTCGCCGCGTACTTCGCGTTCATCGAGGTGGTGATGTACGCGGCGTCGTCGGCGTACAGCGCGAGCGTCGCGTCCGCCGTGGTGGGGATGTCGTCTGTGTAACGTGAGTAACACGCAGGCGACACGCAGCTGCCCTGAGGTACTCCCGCCTCGATGGGGCGGGGTGAAGAGAGTGCTCCGTCGACCACCACCCTGAAGCTCCTGTTGGACAGAAAAGATTGGACCACCTTTACTACGCGACGAGGCGTGGCGGAGGTGGCCAGTTTGTACACTAGCCCGTCGTGCCATACGCGGTCGAAGGCCTTCTCCATGTCGAGGAGTACTGCTACCGCGTACTCTTTCTTGTTCATCGTTGTGGACAGCTGGTAGAGTACTCTCGACAGCTGGAGCGTCGTGCTGTGGTCCGCCCTGAATCCGAACTGTTCGGGTCTTGGGGTGATGTGTGGAGTGAGGTGCCGCAGCAGGAGTGATTCGAACACCTTGGAGATGGTGGGCAGCAGAGTGATGGGCCGATAGCTCTCCGGCTTCAGTACGTTTTTCCCCGCCTTGGGCAGCATGATGACGCGCCCCTCCTTCCAAACGGCAGGGAAGGCCCCCGTGCGCAGCACCGCCGTGAACAGGCGCGCCAGCGCCACCACCATACGGTGGGGCAGGTGGCGTAGCACGGCGTTGGTGATGCCGTCGGCCCCGGGAGCCTTTTTCAGCTTAGTTTTCAGGATGGCGCGTCTGACTGCGCCCGGCGAGAAAAACACTGGGTCTTCTTCGGGAGCTATCGGCGTCGCGAAGTAGGCTCCAAGGTGTTGCTCGACTGCTGCGACATGTGCGTGCTCGTCGGTTGGATTCGGGCGGAACTGACGCTCCAGGTGTTCGGCGAAGACCTCCGCGCGGTCCTCCGCAATGTACTTAAGAGCCCCGTCGGTGCCTCGTAGTGGGCGCACCGGGGCTGGGGTATTCGAGAGTTGGCGGCATAGTCTATGTATTGACGGCCAGCTGTCAACCGCGGCGTCAATACGTTCCTCCCAGCTCGCGGTGGCCGACGCCTTAAGCTCGGCCTTTACCCTCTCCGCGAGTCGATTCAGTTGCGTACGCATGACGGGGCATCTTGTCTGTTGCCACTGCTTGCGTAGGCGTCTCTTCTCGGCGATCATAGCTCGCAATCTCGGCGACAGGGGCGGCAATAGCCCTCTCCCCTGCGCCGGCGGTGGTATGACCGCCTCTTCTATCGCTTGTTGTACGCAAGCAGTGACGTCGGCTGCGAACTGATCGACCTCCGCGGCGGTAGTGATGGGCCGAGTCGGCGTCGTGGCCTCAACCTTTTCTGTGAACTTTGACCAGTCGAGTAGTCGACGTGGCGCTGGCGGCTTCAGTCGGGTCGGCATTTCAGATATGACGACGAGTACAGGCTGATGATCAGACTGCAGCTCGTCGTCGATCACGTGTTGAGTGATCTGGCAGCTTAGCCCCTGGTGGATCACAATGTCCAGCACGTCCGGCATGTGATGAGGGTCGTCCGGGTACCGGGTAGGCGTCTCTGGGCCGGACACTGTGTAGCCAGAGGCTTCCGCGTCCGCGAAGAGTCGTCTCCCCTGGGCGTTCGTGTTACATGAATTCCACGCTGGATGCTTGCAGTTGAAGTCCCCGGCGAGGATGGCAGGATGCTGAGCGAAGAGCAAGGCCCGCAACTCAGCCAGGTCTATCCGGGTTGCGGGCGGCTTGTAGGCGGCGTATAATCGGAGATCCTCGCCGGCCACGTGGATCTGCACACCCAGCGTGTACAGTGAAGTTGTGGTGGGGGGCAGCTCTTGATGGACGACTCTTCGCCTCACCAGCACTGCCAGACCACGATATCTGATGTTAAATGCCGACCGCTCGTCTTGGCGATAAACGAGGTATCCTGGGAACTTGACCCTATCTTCTGGTCCCAGGTGCGTCTCGTTTATTAGCGCCACGTCGATGTCTTGTTCCCTCAGGAGATGGCGGAGGGGGGCGACCTTGTCTCGCAGGCCGCGGGAGTTCCAATGGATAATTCTAAGTGACTTATCCATTGGTGAGTTCTAATAATGTTGCCAGGCCATCCAGGATGGCCTGCTGTGGGTCTTGCCCCCGCCTAATGGCCTGTATAAGGTCCATCAGGATCTTTATGGCGCAGGCAGTGAACTCTTTGTTCACGTTTGTTTGTGGGGCGCCGGTTTGCACGGCGTCTGCCTTCTGTTGGCGTGTTGTCGGCCGTGCCTGTTTAGGTTTGCCGGCGCCCTTCTTCGCCTCCTTGTTGTCTGCCTGCGCCTTGTTCTGGGCGGGGGCAGGGGCGGCCTGCGAGGTCTGTTGTGAGGCCGCCATATTTGTGTTTTGTGGGGGGGGTTGCGCTTTCCCCTTCCCCCCGCGTTTCCTCCTCCTCCGCCGGGAGGAAGTGGCCTCTCCGCGTTCTGTGGGTCCGTTGGCTGCCGCCATCAGTGATGCGCCGCCGTGACCGTCCTCCACTTGTTTTACCTCTACGTCTACAGGTTGCTTGGGGCGGCGCGAGTTGGCTGCCGTGATGGCGACAGTTCCCGCCCGCCTGTTCTGAATTTCCCGTTGGAACACGGGGCACTTGACATGGCACGCCGAGTGCGGGCCACCGCAGTTCGCGCAGGTGGCTGGCTCTTCCCTCGGACGTGGGCAGTCTCTGGCCGCGTGTCCCTCTCCACACCTCACGCAGGCGAGCGGGCGGTGACACTGGTGCGATGAGTGCCGGAATTTCTGGCACCGGTGGCACTGTGCGGGCCCACGTTTCCCACGCCATGCTTCAATCCTGACACCTCGCATCATCAGGAAAACGGAGGTGTCATATATGGACCGGATGTCCGGGGTCCTCCTCAGCATGGCGTAGAATACGCAGCCGGGTCTTCCTTGGCGCGCCCTGATATGGCGCACGTACTCCGGCTCGTATCCGAGTACGCGGAGTTCCTCCTCTATCTCCTGGGGCTCTGTGTTTGCAGGTAGCCCGCGAATGGCCACCTTCACGAGCTTCTCCGCTGGTAGGGAGTACGCGAACCACGAGATGCCGCTCTCCTTCTCCAGCTCAGTCAAGTAGCGCTGGACCAGCCGGTACTCACCTTCTGACTCCGGCGTGAAGCGTACGCCGGTGCCGTATGGGCGAGCGCTTGGCGGCCGACCCAGCTTGGCTGCGAGTGCCCTAAAATGCATTGCCCAGTTTGGCAAGCGCTAGTTAAGTGTGACGACCCCAACTCTATTCGCTTTATCAGCAAATCCCCCTCCACCTCAAGTAGCAAATAAGTAGTCTATAAGAATATTGTTAACTTAGCAATAATTAAATATAAATACATGTATCATTATTAGAATATTCATTACTATTTTAATTACTGTAACGCTGTTCGTTTAAATAAAGTTTTTTTTAAACTAATCAAGTGTCGATCACTTAATTGGCGCAGCCGGTAGGATCTCTGTAGTCAGTTTGCGACGTATACAACTCTACAAGCACAGCTGGACGTCTGTTTCTACAGTTCAACGGAGATTCCCGAACAAACAAATCTATTAAGTACCAGGCACAACGGCCGGCGCAGTATTTGATAGTAGTCACAAGGAGGAGATGGGAGTAACTACAGGAGTGTGAGTAAAACTTTTTCACTATCCTCTCGGTTTTCCTTTATCATTTTTCTCTTTGTTTTAATTGTATGTGTTGTGTTATTAAGGGTTGAGCAATACCGTGATAACATTATTATATTTTATTACGATATAACTGGCGTAATAAGATTAACTTTAGTTAGGTATTTAGTGTTTTAGTTTTCACTCTCTTTCTGTGTTTTTGTTCTCTCAAAATGGATCAAATCGTGCAGGTTCCGTCAACAATGGCAAAAATTATTCCAGAGTTTAATGGCGATTCTAGACAGCTCCCACTTTTTATAAAGAAATGCGAATATATTATAAATACATTTCAGGGGGGAGATGTCCAAAACGAATACCTATTTCACGTTCTCACTAGTAGATTAACAGGGGACGCCGCGAACCTAGTAGGGGAACGGGATAATATTCGTACTTGGTTGGAGTTGAAAACATTATTGTCACAACATTTTGGTGACCCTAGAACCGAAGATTGTTTAGTATTAGAGTTAGAGTCCATGAAACTAAATTATAACGAAAGTTATTTGGATTTCTGTCATAGGATTCAAAACTTGCGAAGTATCTTGATTGCAAAAATAATTGAAACCGTAGACGATGCGAATTTACGTCAAGCCAAACAGCATATTTATACTAATTCGTCATTGAATGTTTTCCTATATAATTTACCTCCTTATTTAGTTAGATTGGTACGATTAAGGAACGTGACGACACTAGAAGATGCCTTGAAGGTAGTGTTAGAAGAGCAAAACTTTCAGACGGTTTATGAATCTAGAAATAATAGAAATAAAAATAGTTCAAAACTGCCAGGAAAAACTACCAACAATAACGGCAACTTCCAACGTTCACCCAATCCACAAAAACAACCTAGTATACCAGTACCAAATAGTTCAACAGGAAATACTACCCAAACGAATTCTCCAAATAATTCAATTCAATATAGAAATTCTTTTAGAAACCAAAATAATGCGCAAAATCAGTCGCCACAACAAAGTAGGTCAACGCCGTGGCCGAATCAGCAGGCCGCGCCGCGAACGGCATCGGTGCAAAATGCAACGCCGGCAAACTCGGGTTCAAACACCGACGTTACCATGCGAACTGCAAACTCTAGACGCGTAAATTATACCAATAATGACTCACTTATGACGTACGATAATAATGAACAAAATATTTACGATTACGAACCGCAAGCGAGCACGTCCTATGAGACTGAACAGATTGAAAATTTTCACCTGAGAGCCTCATGCAGAGAGAAAAAATAGTTTTAAATTGTACTAATTATCGTTCTTTGCCTTACATTGTAATCCCGGAGCTAGGTAATGCAGTTTTTATGTTAGACTCTGGCAGCTCTAGATCATTCATAGGTCGGCGTGTCGCCTACCATCATTTTAAAAATGCTATCTACAAAGAGCCTTTTGAAGTAGTCAGTACTCATGGCGTTAGCGTTGTCGCATTCTACAATCGACTACAATCAACTCGCTCAAGACCAAGAAAACGATGAAGAACTGAAGATCTGCATGTCGAACCCAAGTCTCAAGTTCGCGCCTATCACATTACCCGGAGGTCAACGACCCATCATATGCGAAACATCGACCGGTAACGTTCGTCCATACCTACCAGAGACTTATCGTGTAGTAGCATTCAAAGCGCAACACGAACTAAGTCACCCGGGTGTGCGAACAACAAGGAGAGTGATGTCTACAAAGTTTTTCTGGCCGAATATGAATAAAGAAGTCGGTTTGTGGGCGAAATCATGCATCGGTTGCCAGCGCGGGAAAGTTCAACGACACGTTATCAGCCCGCTCGGCGATTTTCAAAAATCTTCGCGTTTCGAACATATTCACGTGGACATCGTGGGACCACTGCCGCCCTCTAACGACTACAGATACCTAGTAACAATGATCGACCGCTGCACTAAATGGCCAGAAGCAATACCTGTACGTGACGTCACCGCCGACACTGTCGCCCTAGCAATCTATGACGGGTGGATATCACGATTCGGTTGCCCTATACGAATTACAACGGATCAAGGACGACAGTTTGAATCGTCGTTATTCAACCAACTTATGAAGAAATTCGGCATAACAAGAATACGTACCACTTCCTACCACCCTCAAGCAAATGGTCAAGTTGAACGCTGGCATCGAACTTTGAAGTCTGCACTTATGGCGCGAAACGCCGGTGCACACTGGAGCGAGGAACTACCTACCGTATTGCTCGGCCTACGTACCGCCCTACGGGAAGACACTCAATTAAGCCCGGCACTCATTACCTACGGATCAACACTTAGAATACCGTCAGATTTCTTCGTGCCTTCACAGCCGAAAAATGAAGACGCAGAATTCGTCCAGAAGCTAACGGAAACCATGTCGACGTTGTCCCCGAGCAGCAAGTCTCATTCCAATAACAGAAGCACTTTTGTATACAAGGACCTAGCGACGTGTACCCATGTGTTCGTGCGCAATGATACCGTGCGAACTTCATTGACCCCACCTTACGAAGGCCCGTTCAAAATAATTCAACGTGACAGCAAGCATTTCACCATACAAATGCCACTTCGAACTACAGTTGTCTCAATAGATAGACTCAAGCCAGCATACTTACTCAACGAAGGGTTTACTGCTTCTACAACAGGCGTGACACAAGTACCTCGCGTTGAAAACACATCACCGAGCGTCGAGCCGCGGTCGTCGACCCCGAACGCACCGCATGACTCCTACGTCACTCGATCCGGCCGCGCAGTGAAACCCAACGTACGCTTCGCTTAGGGGGGAGTGATGTAGTGACATAGTACCTGTCACTCATTTACCATACCTGCGAACGAATACCAAATACCTCCGACCAGTACCTTTACCTTCAAACCAAATAATTACCAGTTTACCACTCAACACTGAACCAATTACCACACCACGTTTTTGACATTCCGAAAAGAAACAGAGAAAGCAATCATCTTGAAAAAGACGTTGGTTTGTAAAGAAACAGGATAACAGCACGAGCATAGCACGGCGTCATCACAACGCCGCACTCGCCGGCCATATCGCTTCGAAAGAAGCGGTTTGTTTGTAAGCATGCAATCAGGCAGAGCAAGCTTAGCATCAGTTTTTTCCGCATCTTCATGTCACACTCCAGGACTACGCAGATGGACACGCGGCGCTGACGACACACGGCGGGAAAAATCTTGAACAGCAGATATCTTCACTCGACGGCAGTTCACGAAGCAAAAGAGCGTGACCGTCTGGGCAGTCGCTGCGCCCCGTCAGGGGCGCGGCGAGCGGTCACAGGGCTTTGCCCCGATACCGCGGGAGCATTGCCGTGTCCCGTAAATACGGGACCGTCATTAGGTTGCCTAGTGATCGGCATAGTTGTTCGGGAGTGCGTTAAAGCGCCTGTTCAAAAGTGAACGGCAAACGCACACCCGCGTGATTGATTGCTATTGTGTTACTATAGGCGCGCCGCGACGCCGGTTTTCGGCGTCGTTTCTTCACGACACCCCGGCGGTCTGACCCCGCCAGGTGAAACCCTCTTACGGGGGAAGCCTAGCGGGAGCCGACCGGCGACGAGGGTGCCGACTCTGACGCACCTATAGTGAATGCGGGGCTCTGGTTCGTCCCGCTTCCAGATCTAGCCGGTTACGTTTCGAACTGCAGAGCCGTGAATGTAAGTGTGAGCGGCATTGTATTGTGTGTCGCCGCTCAGTGCGTCTGCACCGAATAGCGTGCGCTGCTATTCGGTGCTAGTTATGTATAGCGCATGTAGAGTCATGAATGAGTGTTTTAGTACGTAACGTGCCTATATTAACTTAGAACACGTTACACACTAGGTGAAGTGTTGTTATGCGTAGTATATTTGTTTGAGTAAGCCGCGTGTAAAGTGGGGCGACTTACCCAGGAGTCAAGTCCGGGGGGGATGCGGCCGCGACGTCTGTCGGGAGCAGGTCTCTGGGCAGCCTCCTCGCGTCTGGCGGGCGCGCGTGCAGGGGCGCCAGGTGCTTGACATGAGGCCAAGCAGAGGCGTCGGCACGCGCGAACATCGCCTTCGCGAGGCGCTGCACGTACTCATCCAGGCCCTCAATCCCGAGGTCCCGCCTGATTACGTCGTTCCTCACATAGCGAGGGGCACCTACTATTGTCCGCAGCGCCATGTTCTGCTGCGCGCGGAGCGGCCTGCGGGTCGTCTCACCAGTGAGGACGAACCAGGCGGGGGCGGCGTATGTCAGTAGGGGGCGTATGTACGTCTTGTACACGCCCAGCTTGACACGCGCCGGGAGGCGGGACGATAGCACTGGATAAAGTAGTGAGCGGGCTACCTTTGTCTGCGCCGCGACTTGCTTGGCGTGTGGCCGCATCGTGAGCCGACGGTCGATGGTGACGCCGAGGTATTTGACCTGCGGCGCCCACGCGATCTCGGCTCCCATGAGCTCCAAGGGTGGTGGCAGAGGGGTTGAGCCTGTGATAATAGCCTGCGTTTTACTCACGTTTACGGAGAGCCGCCACTTGGCGAGCCACTCGGGGAGCATATTGAGCGCGCGCTGCATCTTCGTCGCCGCGTACTTCGCGTTCATCGAGGTGGTGATGTACGCGGCGTCGTCGGCGTACAGCGCGAGCGTCGCGTCCGCCGTGGTGGGGATGTCGTCTGTGTAACGTGAGTAACACGCAGGCGACACGCAGCTGCCCTGAGGTACTCCCGCCTCGATGGGGCGGGGTGAAGAGAGTGCTCCGTCGACCACCACCCTGAAGCTCCTGTTGGACAGAAAAGATTGGACCACCTTTACTACGCGACGAGGCGTGGCGGAGGTGGCCAGTTTGTACACTAGCCCGTCGTGCCATACGCGGTCGAAGGCCTTCTCCATGTCGAGGAGTACTGCTACCGCGTACTCTTTCTTGTTCATCGTTGTGGACAGCTGGTAGAGTACTCTCGACAGCTGGAGCGTCGTGCTGTGGTCCGCCCTGAATCCGAACTGTTCGGGTCTTGGGGTGATGTGTGGAGTGAGGTGCCGCAGCAGGAGTGATTCGAACACCTTGGAGATGGTGGGCAGCAGAGTGATGGGCCGATAGCTCTCCGGCTTCAGTACGTTTTTCCCCGCCTTGGGCAGCATGATGACGCGCCCCTCCTTCCAAACGGCAGGGAAGGCCCCCGTGCGCAGCACCGCCGTGAACAGGCGCGCCAGCGCCACCACCATACGGTGGGGCAGGTGGCGTAGCACGGCGTTGGTGATGCCGTCGGCCCCGGGAGCCTTTTTCAGCTTAGTTTTCAGGATGGCGCGTCTGACTGCGCCCGGCGAGAAAAACACTGGGTCTTCTTCGGGAGCTATCGGCGTCGCGAAGTAGGCTCCAAGGTGTTGCTCGACTGCTGCGACATGTGCGTGCTCGTCGGTTGGATTCGGGCGGAACTGACGCTCCAGGTGTTCGGCGAAGACCTCCGCGCGGTCCTCCGCAATGTACTTAAGAGCCCCGTCGGTGCCTCGTAGTGGGCGCACCGGGGCTGGGGTATTCGAGAGTTGGCGGCATAGTCTATGTATTGACGGCCAGCTGTCAACCGCGGCGTCAATACGTTCCTCCCAGCTCGCGGTGGCCGACGCCTTAAGCTCGGCCTTTACCCTCTCCGCGAGTCGATTCAGTTGCGTACGCATGACGGGGCATCTTGTCTGTTGCCACTGCTTGCGTAGGCGTCTCTTCTCGGCGATCATAGCTCGCAATCTCGGCGACAGGGGCGGCAATAGCCCTCTCCCCTGCGCCGGCGGTGGTATGACCGCCTCTTCTATCGCTTGTTGTACGCAAGCAGTGACGTCGGCTGCGAACTGATCGACCTCCGCGGCGGTAGTGATGGGCCGAGTCGGCGTCGTGGCCTCAACCTTTTCTGTGAACTTTGACCAGTCGAGTAGTCGACGTGGCGCTGGCGGCTTCAGTCGGGTCGGCATTTCAGATATGACGACGAGTACAGGCTGATGATCAGACTGCAGCTCGTCGTCGATCACGTGTTGAGTGATCTGGCAGCTTAGCCCCTGGTGGATCACAATGTCCAGCACGTCCGGCATGTGATGAGGGTCGTCCGGGTACCGGGTAGGCGTCTCTGGGCCGGACACTGTGTAGCCAGAGGCTTCCGCGTCCGCGAAGAGTCGTCTCCCCTGGGCGTTCGTGTTACATGAATTCCACGCTGGATGCTTGCAGTTGAAGTCCCCGGCGAGGATGGCAGGATGCTGAGCGAAGAGCAAGGCCCGCAACTCAGCCAGGTCTATCCGGGTTGCGGGCGGCTTGTAGGCGGCGTATAATCGGAGATCCTCGCCGGCCACGTGGATCTGCACACCCAGCGTGTACAGTGAAGTTGTGGTGGGGGGCAGCTCTTGATGGACGACTCTTCGCCTCACCAGCACTGCCAGACCACGATATCTGATGTTAAATGCCGACCGCTCGTCTTGGCGATAAACGAGGTATCCTGGGAACTTGACCCTATCTTCTGGTCCCAGGTGCGTCTCGTTTATTAGCGCCACGTCGATGTCTTGTTCCCTCAGGAGATGGCGGAGGGGGGCGACCTTGTCTCGCAGGCCGCGGGAGTTCCAATGGATAATTCTAAGTGACTTATCCATTGGTGAGTTCTAATAATGTTGCCAGGCCATCCAGGATGGCCTGCTGTGGGTCTTGCCCCCGCCTAATGGCCTGTATAAGGTCCATCAGGATCTTTATGGCGCAGGCAGTGAACTCTTTGTTCACGTTTGTTTGTGGGGCGCCGGTTTGCACGGCGTCTGCCTTCTGTTGGCGTGTTGTCGGCCGTGCCTGTTTAGGTTTGCCGGCGCCCTTCTTCGCCTCCTTGTTGTCTGCCTGCGCCTTGTTCTGGGCGGGGGCAGGGGCGGCCTGCGAGGTCTGTTGTGAGGCCGCCATATTTGTGTTTTGTGGGGGGGGTTGCGCTTTCCCCTTCCCCCCGCGTTTCCTCCTCCTCCGCCGGGAGGAAGTGGCCTCTCCGCGTTCTGTGGGTCCGTTGGCTGCCGCCATCAGTGATGCGCCGCCGTGACCGTCCTCCACTTGTTTTACCTCTACGTCTACAGGTTGCTTGGGGCGGCGCGAGTTGGCTGCCGTGATGGCGACAGTTCCCGCCCGCCTGTTCTGAATTTCCCGTTGGAACACGGGGCACTTGACATGGCACGCCGGGTGCGGGCCACCGCAGTTCGCGCAGGTGGCTGGCTCTTCCCTCGGACGTGGGCAGTCTCTGGCCGCGTGTCCCTCTCCACACCTCACGCAGGCGAGCGGGCGGTGACACTGGTGCGATGAGTGCCGGAATTTCTGGCACCGGTGGCACTGTGCGGGCCCACGTTTCCCACGCCATGCTTCAATCCTGACACCTCGCATCATCAGGAAAACGGAGGTGTCATATATGGACCGGATGTCCGGGGTCCTCCTCAGCATGGCGTAGAATACGCAGCCGGGTCTTCCTTGGCGCGCCCTGATATGGCGCACGTACTCCGGCTCGTATCCGAGTACGCGGAGTTCCTCCTCTATCTCCTGGGGCTCTGTGTTTGCAGGTAGCCCGCGAATGGCCACCTTCACGAGCTTCTCCGCTGGTAGGGAGTACGCGAACCACGAGATGCCGCTCTCCTTCTCCAGCTCAGTCAAGTAGCGCTGGACCAGCCGGTACTCACCTTCTGACTCCGGCGTGAAGCGTACGCCGGTGCCGTATGGGCGAGCGCTTGGCGGCCGACCCAGCTTGGCTGCGAGTGCCCTAAAATGCATTGCCCAGTTTGGCAAGCGCTAGTTAAGTGTGACGACCCCAACTCTATTCGCTTTATCAGCAAATCCCCCTCCACCTCAAGTAGCAAATAAGTAGTCTATAAGAATATTGTTAACTTAGCAATAATTAAATATAAATACATGTATCATTATTAGAATATTCATTACTATTTTAATTACTGTAACGCTGTTCGTTTAAATAAAGTTTTTTTTAAACTAATCAAGTGTCGATCACTTAATTGGCGCAGCCGGTAGGATCTCTGTAGTCAGTTTGCGACGTATACAACTCTACAAGCACAGCTGGACGTCTGTTTCTACAGTTCAACGGAGATTCCCGAACAAACAAATCTATTAAGTACCAGGCACAACGGCCGGCGCAGTATTTGATAGTAGTCACAAGGAGGAGATGGGAGTAACTACAGGAGTGTGAGTAAAACTTTTTCACTATCCTCTCGGTTTTCCTTTATCATTTTTCTCTTTGTTTTAATTGTATGTGTTGTGTTATTAAGGGTTGAGCAATACCGTGATAACATTATTATATTTTATTACGATATAACTGGCGTAATAAGATTAACTTTAGTTAGGTATTTAGTGTTTTAGTTTTCACTCTCTTTCTGTGTTTTTGTTCTCTCAAAATGGATCAAATCGTGCAGGTTCCGTCAACAATGGCAAAAATTATTCCAGAGTTTAATGGCGATTCTAGACAGCTCCCACTTTTTATAAAGAAATGCGAATATATTATAAATACATTTCAGGGGGGAGATGTCCAAAACGAATACCTATTTCACGTTCTCACTAGTAGATTAACAGGGGACGCCGCGAACCTAGTAGGGGAACGGGATAATATTCGTACTTGGTTGGAGTTGAAAACATTATTGTCACAACATTTTGGTGACCCTAGAACCGAAGATTGTTTAGTATTAGAGTTAGAGTCCATGAAACTAAATTATAACGAAAGTTATTTGGATTTCTGTCATAGGATTCAAAACTTGCGAAGTATCTTGATTGCAAAAATAATTGAAACCGTAGACGATGCGAATTTACGTCAAGCCAAACAGCATATTTATACTAATTCGTCATTGAATGTTTTCCTATATAATTTACCTCCTTATTTAGTTAGATTGGTACGATTAAGGAACGTGACGACACTAGAAGATGCCTTGAAGGTAGTGTTAGAAGAGCAAAACTTTCAGACGGTTTATGAATCTAGAAATAATAGAAATAAAAATAGTTCAAAACTGCCAGGAAAAACTACCAACAATAACGGCAACTTCCAACGTTCACCCAATCCACAAAAACAACCTAGTATACCAGTACCAAATAGTTCAACAGGAAATACTACCCAAACGAATTCTCCAAATAATTCAATTCAATATAGAAATTCTTTTAGAAACCAAAATAATGCGCAAAATCAGTCGCCACAACAAAGTAGGTCAACGCCGTGGCCGAATCAGCAGGCCGCGCCGCGAACGGCATCGGTGCAAAATGCAACGCCGGCAAACTCGGGTTCAAACACCGACGTTACCATGCGAACTGCAAACTCTAGACGCGTAAATTATACCAATAATGACTCACTTATGACGTACGATAATAATGAACAAAATATTTACGATTACGAACCGCAAGCGAGCACGTCCTATGAGACTGAACAGATTGAAAATTTTCACCTGAGAGCCTCATGCAGAGAGAAAAAATAGTTTTAAATTGTACTAATTATCGTTCTTTGCCTTACATTGTAATCCCGGAGCTAGGTAATGCAGTTTTTATGTTAGACTCTGGCAGCTCTAGATCATTCATAGGTCGGCGTGTCGCCTACCATCATTTTAAAAATGCTATCTACAAAGAGCCTTTTGAAGTAGTCAGTACTCATGGCGTTAGCGTTGTCGCATTCTACAATCGACTACAATCAACTCGCTCAAGACCAAGAAAACGATGAAGAACTGAAGATCTGCATGTCGAACCCAAGTCTCAAGTTCGCGCCTATCACATTACCCGGAGGTCAACGACCCATCATATGCGAAACATCGACCGGTAACGTTCGTCCATACCTACCAGAGACTTATCGTGTAGTAGCATTCAAAGCGCAACACGAACTAAGTCACCCGGGTGTGCGAACAACAAGGAGAGTGATGTCTACAAAGTTTTTCTGGCCGAATATGAATAAAGAAGTCGGTTTGTGGGCGAAATCATGCATCGGTTGCCAGCGCGGGAAAGTTCAACGACACGTTATCAGCCCGCTCGGCGATTTTCAAAAATCTTCGCGTTTCGAACATATCACGTGGACATCGTGGGACCACTGCCGCCCTCTAACGACTACAGATACCTAGTAACAATGATCGACCGCTGCACTAAATGGCCAGAAGCAATACCTGTACGTGACGTCACCGCCGACACTGTCGCCCTAGCAATCTATGACGGGTGGATATCACGATTCGGTTGCCCTATACGAATTACAACGGATCAAGGACGACAGTTTGAATCGTCGTTATTCAACCAACTTATGAAGAAATTCGGCATAACAAGAATACGTACCACTGCCTACCACCCTCAAGCAAATGGTCAAGTTGAACGCTGGCATCGAACTTTGAAGTCTGCACTTATGGCGCGAAACGCCGGTGCACACTGGAGCGAGGAACTACCTACCGTATTGCTCGGCCTACGTACCGCCCTACGGGAAGACACTCAATTAAGCCCGGCACTCATTACCTACGGATCAACACTTAGAATACCGTCAGATTTCTTCGTGCCTTCACAGCCGAAAAATGAAGACGCAGAATTCGTCCAGAAGCTAACGGAAACCATGTCGACGTTGTCCCCGAGCAGCAAGTCTCATTCCAATAACAGAAGCACTTTTGTATACAAGGACCTAGCGACGTGTACCCATGTGTTCGTGCGCAATGATACCGTGCGAACTTCATTGACCCCACCTTACGAAGGCCCGTTCAAAATAATTCAACGTGACAGCAAGCATTTCACCATACAAATGCCACTTCGAACTACAGTTGTCTCAATAGATAGACTCAAGCCAGCATACTTACTCAACGAAGGGTTTACTGCTTCTACAACAGGCGTGACACAAGTACCTCGCGTTGAAAACACATCACCGAGCGTCGAGCCGCGGTCGTCGACCCCGAACGCACCGCATGACTCCTACGTCACTCGATCCGGCCGCGCAGTGAAACCCAACGTACGCTTCGCTTAGGGGGGAGTGATGTAGTGACATAGTACCTGTCACTCATTTACCATACCTGCGAACGAATACCAAATACCTCCGACCAGTACCTTTACCTTCAAACCAAATAATTACCAGTTTACCACTCAACACTGAACCAATTACCACACCACGTTTTTGACATTCCGAAAAGAAACAGAGAAAGCAATCATCTTGAAAAAGACGTTGGTTTGTAAAGAAACAGGATAACAGCACGAGCATAGCACGGCGTCATCACAACGCCGCACTCGCCGGCCATATCGCTTCGAAAGAAGCGGTTTGTTTGTAAGCATGCAATCAGGCAGAGCAAGCTTAGCATCAGTTTTTTCCGCATCTTCATGTCACACTCCAGGACTACGCAGATGGACACGCGGCGCTGACGACACACGGCGGGAAAAATCTTGAACAGCAGATATCTTCACTCGACGGCAGTTCACGAAGCAAAAGAGCGTGACCGTCTGGGCAGTCGCTGCGCCCCGTCAGGGGCGCGGCGAGCGGTCACAGGGCTTTGCCCCGATACCGCGGGAGCATTGCCGTGTCCCGTAAATACGGGACCGTCATTAGGTTGCCTAGTGATCGGCATAGTTGTTCGGGAGTGCGTTAAAGCGCCTGTTCAAAAGTGAACGGCAAACGCACACCCGCGTGATTGATTGCTATTGTGTTACTATAGGCGCGCCGCGACGCCGGTTTTCGGCGTCGTTTCTTCACGACACCCCGGCGGTCTGACCCCGCCAGGTGAAACCCCCTTACGGGGGAAGCCTAGCGGGAGCCGACCGGCGACGAGGGTGCCGACTCTGACGCACCTATAGTGAATGCGGGGCTCTGGTTCGTCCCGCTTCCAGATCTAGCCGGTTACGTTTCGAACTGCAGAGCCGTGAATGTAAGTGTAAGCGGCATTGTATTGTGTGTCGCCGCTCAGTGCGTCTGCACCGAATAGCGTGCGCTGCTATTCGGTGCTAGTTATGTATAGCGCATGTAGAGTCATGAATGAGTGTTTTAGTACGTAACGTGCCTATATTAACTTAGAACACGTTACACACTAGGTGAAGTGTTGTTATGCGTAGTATATTTGTTTGAGTAAGCCGCGTGTAAAGTGGGGCGACTTACCCAGGAGTCAAGTCCGGGGGGGATGCGGCCGCGACGTCTGTCGGGAGCAGGTCTCTGGGCAGCCTCCTCGCGTCTGGCGGGCGCGCGTGCAGGGGCGCCAGGTGCTTGACATGAGGCCAAGCAGAGGCGTCGGCACGCGCGAACATCGCCTTCGCGAGGCGCTGCACGTACTCATCCAGGCCCTCAATCCCGAGGTCCCGCCTGATTACGTCGTTCCTCACATAGCGAGGGGCACCTACTATTGTCCGCAGCGCCATGTTCTGCTGCGCGCGGAGCGGCCTGCGGGTCGTCTCACCAGTGAGGACGAACCAGGCGGGGGCGGCGTATGTCAGCAGGGGGCGTATGTACGTCTTGTACACGCCCAGCTTGACACGCGCCGGGAGGCGGGACGATAGCACTGGATAAAGTAGTGAGCGGGCTACCTTTGTCTGCGCCGCGACTTGCTTGGCGTGTGGCCGCATCGTGAGCCGACGGTCGATGGTGACGCCGAGGTATTTGACCTGCGGCGCCCACGCGATCTCGGCTCCCATGAGCTCCAAGGGTGGTGGCAGAGGGGTTGAGCCTGTGATAATAGCCTGCGTTTTACTCACGTTTACGGAGAGCCGCCACTTGGCGAGCCACTCGGGGAGCATATTGAGCGCGCGCTGCATCTTCGTCGCCGCGTACTTCGCGTTCATCGAGGTGGTGATGTACGCGGCGTCGTCGGCGTACAGCGCGAGCGTCGCGTCCGCCGTGGTGGGGATGTCGTCTGTGTAACGTGAGTAACACGCAGGCGACACGCAGCTGCCCTGAGGTACTCCCGCCTCGATGGGGCGGGGTGAAGAGAGTGCTCCGTCGACCACCACCCTGAAGCTCCTGTTGGACAGAAAAGATTGGACCACCTTTACTACGCGACGAGGCGTGGCGGAGGTGGCCAGTTTGTACACTAGCCCGTCGTGCCATACGCGGTCGAAGGCCTTCTCCATGTCGAGGAGTACTGCTACCGCGTACTCTTTCTTGTTCATCGTTGTGGACAGCTGGTAGAGTACTCTCGACAGCTGGAGCGTCGTGCTGTGGTCCGCCCTGAATCCGAACTGTTCGGGTCTTGGGGTGATGTGTGGAGTGAGGTGCCGCAGCAGGAGTGATTCGAACACCTTGGAGATGGTGGGCAGCAGAGTGATGGGCCGATAGCTCTCCGGCTTCAGTACGTTTTTCCCCGCCTTGGGCAGCATGATGACGCGCCCCTCCTTCCAAACGGCAGGGAAGGCCCCCGTGCGCAGCACCGCCGTGAACAGGCGCGCCAGCGCCACCACCATACGGTGGGGCAGGTGGCGTAGCACGGCGTTGGTGATGCCGTCGGCCCCGGGAGCCTTTTTCAGCTTAGTTTTCAGGATGGCGCGTCTGACTGCGCCCGGCGAGAAAAACACTGGGTCTTCTTCGGGAGCTATCGGCGTCGCGAAGTAGGCTCCAAGGTGTTGCTCGACTGCTGCGACATGTGCGTGCTCGTCGGTTGGATTCGGGCGGAACTGACGCTCCAGGTGTTCGGCGAAGACCTCCGCGCGGTCCTCCGCAATGTACTTAAGAGCCCCGTCGGTGCCTCGTAGTGGGCGCACCGGGGCTGGGGTATTCGAGAGTTGGCGGCATAGTCTATGTATTGACGGCCAGCTGTCAACCGCGGCGTCAATACGTTCCTCCCAGCTCGCGGTGGCCGACGCCTTAAGCTCGGCCTTTACCCTCTCCGCGAGTCGATTCAGTTGCGTACGCATGACGGGGCATCTTGTCTGTTGCCACTGCTTGCGTAGGCGTCTCTTCTCGGCGATCATAGCTCGCAATCTCGGCGACAGGGGCGGCAATAGCCCTCTCCCCTGCGCCGGCGGTGGTATGACCGCCTCTTCTATCGCTTGTTGTACGCAAGCAGTGACGTCGGCTGCGAACTGATCGACCTCCGCGGCGGTAGTGATGGGCCGAGTCGGCGTCGTGGCCTCAACCTTTTCTGTGAACTTTGACCAGTCGAGTAGTCGACGTGGCGCTGGCGGCTTCAGTCGGGTCGGCATTTCAGATATGACGACGAGTACAGGCTGATGATCAGACTGCAGCTCGTCGTCGATCACGTGTTGAGTGATCTGGCAGCTTAGCCCCTGGTGGATCACAATGTCCAGCACGTCCGGCATGTGATGAGGGTCGTCCGGGTACCGGGTAGGCGTCTCTGGGCCGGACACTGTGTAGCCAGAGGCTTCCGCGTCCGCGAAGAGTCGTCTCCCCTGGGCGTTCGTGTTACATGAATTCCACGCTGGATGCTTGCAGTTGAAGTCCCCGGCGAGGATGGCAGGATGCTGAGCGAAGAGCAAGGCCCGCAACTCAGCCAGGTCTATCCGGGTTGCGGGCGGCTTGTAGGCGGCGTATAATCGGAGATCCTCGCCGGCCACGTGGATCTGCACACCCAGCGTGTACAGTGAAGTTGTGGTGGGGGGCAGCTCTTGATGGACGACTCTTCGCCTCACCAGCACTGCCAGACCACGATATCTGATGTTAAATGCCGACCGCTCGTCTTGGCGATAAACGAGGTATCCTGGGAACTTGACCCTATCTTCTGGTCCCAGGTGCGTCTCGTTTATTAGCGCCACGTCGATGTCTTGTTCCCTCAGGAGATGGCGGAGGGGGGCGACCTTGTCTCGCAGGCCGCGGGAGTTCCAATGGATAATTCTAAGTGACTTATCCATTGGTGAGTTCTAATAATGTTGCCAGGCCATCCAGGATGGCCTGCTGTGGGTCTTGCCCCCGCCTAATGGCCTGTATAAGGTCCATCAGGATCTTTATGGCGCAGGCAGTGAACTCTTTGTTCACGTTTGTTTGTGGGGCGCCGGTTTGCACGGCGTCTGCCTTCTGTTGGCGTGTTGTCGGCCGTGCCTGTTTAGGTTTGCCGGCGCCCTTCTTCGCCTCCTTGTTGTCTGCCTGCGCCTTGTTCTGGGCGGGGGCAGGGGCGGCCTGCGAGGTCTGTTGTGAGGCCGCCATATTTGTGTTTTGTGGGGGGGGTTGCGCTTTCCCCTTCCCCCCGCGTTTCCTCCTCCTCCGCCGGGAGGAAGTGGCCTCTCCGCGTTCTGTGGGTCCGTTGGCTGCCGCCATCAGTGATGCGCCGCCGTGACCGTCCTCCACTTGTTTTACCTCTACGTCTACAGGTTGCTTGGGGCGGCGCGAGTTGGCTGCCGTGATGGCGACAGTTCCCGCCCGCCTGTTCTGAATTTCCCGTTGGAACACGGGGCACTTGACATGGCACGCCGAGTGCGGGCCACCGCAGTTCGCGCAGGTGGCTGGCTCTTCCCTCGGACGTGGGCAGTCTCTGGCCGCGTGTCCCTCTCCACACCTCACGCAGGCGAGCGGGCGGTGACACTGGTGCGATGAGTGCCGGAATTTCTGGCACCGGTGGCACTGTGCGGGCCCACGTTTCCCACGCCATGCTTCAATCCTGACACCTCGCATCATCAGGAAAACGGAGGTGTCATATATGGACCGGATGTCCGGGGTCCTCCTCAGCATGGCGTAGAATACGCAGCCGGGTCTTCCTTGGCGCGCCCTGATATGGCGCACGTACTCCGGCTCGTATCCGAGTACGCGGAGTTCCTCCTCTATCTCCTGGGGCTCTGTGTTTGCAGGTAGCCCGCGAATGGCCACCTTCACGAGCTTCTCCGCTGGTAGGGAGTACGCGAACCACGAGATGCCGCTCTCCTTCTCCAGCTCAGTCAAGTAGCGCTGGACCAGCCGGTACTCACCTTCTGACTCCGGCGTGAAGCGTACGCCGGTGCCGTATGGGCGAGCGCTTGGCGGCCGACCCAGCTTGGCTGCGAGTGCCCTAAAATGCATTGCCCAGTTTGGCAAGCGCTAGTTAAGTGTGACGACCCCAACTCTATTCGCTTTATCAGCAAATCCCCCTCCACCTCAAGTAGCAAATAAGTAGTCTATAAGAATATTGTTAACTTAGCAATAATTAAATATAAATACATGTATCATTATTAGAATATTCATTACTATTTTAATTACTGTAACGCTGTTCGTTTAAATAAAGTTTTTTTTAAACTAATCAAGTGTCGATCACTTAATTGGCGCAGCCGGTAGGATCTCTGTAGTCAGTTTGCGACGTATACAACTCTACAAGCACAGCTGGACGTCTGTTTCTACAGTTCAACGGAGATTCCCGAACAAACAAATCTATTAAGTACCAGGCACAACGGCCGGCGCAGTATTTGATAGTAGTCACAAGGAGGAGATGGGAGTAACTACAGGAGTGTGAGTAAAACTTTTTCACTATCCTCTCGGTTTTCCTTTATCATTTTTCTCTTTGTTTTAATTGTATGTGTTGTGTTATTAAGGGTTGAGCAATACCGTGATAACATTATTATATTTTATTACGATATAACTGGCGTAATAAGATTAACTTTAGTTAGGTATTTAGTGTTTTAGTTTTCACTCTCTTTCTGTGTTTTTGTTCTCTCAAAATGGATCAAATCGTGCAGGTTCCGTCAACAATGGCAAAAATTATTCCAGAGTTTAATGGCGATTCTAGACAGCTCCCACTTTTTATAAAGAAATGCGAATATATTATAAATACATTTCAGGGGGGAGATGTCCAAAACGAATACCTATTTCACGTTCTCACTAGTAGATTAACAGGGGACGCCGCGAACCTAGTAGGGGAACGGGATAATATTCGTACTTGGTTGGAGTTGAAAACATTATTGTCACAACATTTTGGTGACCCTAGAACCGAAGATTGTTTAGTATTAGAGTTAGAGTCCATGAAACTAAATTATAACGAAAGTTATTTGGATTTCTGTCATAGGATTCAAAACTTGCGAAGTATCTTGATTGCAAAAATAATTGAAACCGTAGACGATGCGAATTTACGTCAAGCCAAACAGCATATTTATACTAATTCGTCATTGAATGTTTTCCTATATAATTTACCTCCTTATTTAGTTAGATTGGTACGATTAAGGAACGTGACGACACTAGAAGATGCCTTGAAGGTAGTGTTAGAAGAGCAAAACTTTCAGACGGTTTATGAATCTAGAAATAATAGAAATAAAAATAGTTCAAAACTGCCAGGAAAAACTACCAACAATAACGGCAACTTCCAACGTTCACCCAATCCACAAAAACAACCTAGTATACCAGTACCAAATAGTTCAACAGGAAATACTACCCAAACGAATTCTCCAAATAATTCAATTCAATATAGAAATTCTTTTAGAAACCAAAATAATGCGCAAAATCAGTCGCCACAACAAAGTAGGTCAACGCCGTGGCCGAATCAGCAGGCCGCGCCGCGAACGGCATCGGTGCAAAATGCAACGCCGGCAAACTCGGGTTCAAACACCGACGTTACCATGCGAACTGCAAACTCTAGACGCGTAAATTATACCAATAATGACTCACTTATGACGTACGATAATAATGAACAAAATATTTACGATTACGAACCGCAAGCGAGCACGTCCTATGAGACTGAACAGATTGAAAATTTTCACCTGAGAGCCTCATGCAGAGAGAAAAAATAGTTTTAAATTGTACTAATTATCGTTCTTTGCCTTACATTGTAATCCCGGAGCTAGGTAATGCAGTTTTTATGTTAGACTCTGGCAGCTCTAGATCATTCATAGGTCGGCGTGTCGCCTACCATCATTTTAAAAATGCTATCTACAAAGAGCCTTTTGAAGTAGTCAGTACTCATGGCGTTAGCGTTGTCGCATTCTACAATCGACTACAATCAACTCGCTCAAGACCAAGAAAACGATGAAGAACTGAAGATCTGCATGTCGAACCCAAGTCTCAAGTTCGCGCCTATCACATTACCCGGAGGTCAACGACCCATCATATGCGAAACATCGACCGGTAACGTTCGTCCATACCTACCAGAGACTTATCGTGTAGTAGCATTCAAAGCGCAACACGAACTAAGTCACCCGGGTGTGCGAACAACAAGGAGAGTGATGTCTACAAAGTTTTTCTGGCCGAATATGAATAAAGAAGTCGGTTTGTGGGCGAAATCATGCATCGGTTGCCAGCGCGGGAAAGTTCAACGACACGTTATCAGCCCGCTCGGCGATTTTCAAAAATCTTCGCGTTTCGAACATATTCACGTGGACATCGTGGGACCACTGCCGCCCTCTAACGACTACAGATACCTAGTAACAATGATCGACCGCTGCACTAAATGGCCAGAAGCAATACCTGTACGTGACGTCACCGCCGACACTGTCGCCCTAGCAATCTATGACGGGTGGATATCACGATTCGGTTGCCCTATACGAATTACAACGGATCAAGGACGACAGTTTGAATCGTCGTTATTCAACCAACTTATGAAGAAATTCGGCATAACAAGAATACGTACCACTGCCTACCACCCTCAAGCAAATGGTCAAGTTGAACGCTGGCATCGAACTTTGAAGTCTGCACTTATGGCGCGAAACGCCGGTGCACACTGGAGCGAGGAACTACCTACCGTATTGCTCGGCCTACGTACCGCCCTACGGGAAGACACTCAATTAAGCCCGGCACTCATTACCTACGGATCAACACTTAGAATACCGTCAGATTTCTTCGTGCCTTCACAGCCGAAAAATGAAGACGCAGAATTCGTCCAGAAGCTAACGGAAACCATGTCGACGTTGTCCCCGAGCAGCAAGTCTCATTCCAATAACAGAAGCACTTTTGTATACAAGGACCTAGCGACGTGTACCCATGTGTTCGTGCGCAATGATACCGTGCGAACTTCATTGACCCCACCTTACGAAGGCCCGTTCAAAATAATTCAACGTGACAGCAAGCATTTCACCATACAAATGCCACTTCGAACTACAGTTGTCTCAATAGATAGACTCAAGCCAGCATACTTACTCAACGAAGGGTTTACTGCTTCTACAACAGGCGTGACACAAGTACCTCGCGTTGAAAACACATCACCGAGCGTCGAGCCGCGGTCGTCGACCCCGAACGCACCGCATGACTCCTACGTCACTCGATCCGGCCGCGCAGTGAAACCCAACGTACGCTTCGCTTAGGGGGGAGTGATGTAGTGACATAGTACCTGTCACTCATTTACCATACCTGCGAACGAATACCAAATACCTCCGACCAGTACCTTTACCTTCAAACCAAATAATTACCAGTTTACCACTCAACACTGAACCAATTACCACACCACGTTTTTGACATTCCGAAAAGAAACAGAGAAAGCAATCATCTTGAAAAAGACGTTGGTTTGTAAAGAAACAGGATAACAGCACGAGCATAGCACGGCGTCATCACAACGCCGCACTCGCCGGCCATATCGCTTCGAAAGAAGCGGTTTGTTTGTAAGCATGCAATCAGGCAGAGCAAGCTTAGCATCAGTTTTTTCCGCATCTTCATGTCACACTCCAGGACTACGCAGATGGACACGCGGCGCTGACGACACACGGCGGGAAAAATCTTGAACAGCAGATATCTTCACTCGACGGCAGTTCACGAAGCAAAAGAGCGTGACCGTCTGGGCAGTCGCTGCGCCCCGTCAGGGGCGCGGCGAGCGGTCACAGGGCTTTGCCCCGATACCGCGGGAGCATTGCCGTGTCCCGTAAATACGGGACCGTCATTAGGTTGCCTAGTGATCGGCATAGTTGTTCGGGAGTGCGTTAAAGCGCCTGTTCAAAAGTGAACGGCAAACGCACACCCGCGTGATTGATTGCTATTGTGTTACTATAGGCGCGCCGCGACGCCGGTTTTCGGCGTCGTTTCTTCACGACACCCCGGCGGTCTGACCCCGCCAGGTGAAACCCCCTTACGGGGGAAGCCTAGCGGGAGCCGACCGGCGACGAGGGTGCCGACTCTGACGCACCTATAGTGAATGCGGGGCTCTGGTTCGTCCCGCTTCCAGATCTAGCCGGTTACGTTTCGAACTGCAGAGCCGTGAATGTAAGTGTGAGCGGCATTGTATTGTGTGTCGCCGCTCAGTGCGTCTGCACCGAATAGCGTGCGCTGCTATTCGGTGCTAGTTATGTATAGCGCATGTAGAGTCATGAATGAGTGTTTTAGTACGTAACGTGCCTATATTAACTTAGAACACGTTACACACTAGGTGAAGTGTTGTTATGCGTAGTATATTTGTTTGAGTAAGCCGCGTGTAAAGTGGGGCGACTTACCCAGGAGTCAAGTCCGGGGGGGATGCGGCCGCGACGTCTGTCGGGAGCAGGTCTCTGGGCAGCCTCCTCGCGTCTGGCGGGCGCGCGTGCAGGGGCGCCAGGTGCTTGACATGAGGCCAAGCAGAGGCGTCGGCACGCGCGAACATCGCCTTCGCGAGGCGCTGCACGTACTCATCCAGGCCCTCAATCCCGAGGTCCCGCCTGATTACGTCGTTCCTCACATAGCGAGGGGCACCTACTATTGTCCGCAGCGCCATGTTCTGCTGCGCGCGGAGCGGCCTGCGGGTCGTCTCACCAGTGAGGACGAACCAGGCGGGGGCGGCGTATGTCAGCAGGGGGCGTATGTACGTCTTGTACACGCCCAGCTTGACACGCGCCGGGAGGCGGGACGATAGCACTGGATAAAGTAGTGAGCGGGCTACCTTTGTCTGCGCCGCGACTTGCTTGGCGTGTGGCCGCATCGTGAGCCGACGGTCGATGGTGACGCCGAGGTATTTGACCTGCGGCGCCCACGCGATCTCGGCTCCCATGAGCTCCAAGGGTGGTGTAATCTATATCTAATGCTAAAGGACGATGTAATCCGAGAATCAAATTCTCCTTGGAGTGCACCGGTCCACCTAGTTCCAAAGAAGTTAGATGCTTCTGGACAACAAAAGTGGAGGATGGTAGTAGATTACAGACGTTTGAACGAAATAACTGTGGACGATAAGTACCCCTTGCCAAATATCAATGATCTTTTTGATAAACTAGGAAAGAGTATGTATTTTTCCACGTTAGATCTTGCGTCTGGCTACCATCAACTACAAATCCAGAAAGAAGATAGACAAAAAACTGCGTTTTCAACACCATTCGGCTTATACGAATTCAACAGAATGCCGTTCGGTTTGAAAACAGCGCCTGCCACATTTCAACGTGCAATGGATAACGTCCTCAGAGGGTTACAAGGCTTGCATTGCCTCGTGTATCTTGATGACGTCATCATTTTCTCGACCAGCTTACAAGAACACATAGAGAAACTGCGAGCTATTTTCGAGCGATTCCGAAAAACTAATTTAAAAGTTCAGCTTGATAAATCCGAGTTTTTGAGAAAGGAAGTAATGTACTTGGGACATACAATAACTAGGGATGGCCTTAAGCCTAACAACGACAAGATAGAGGCTATTCTGAAATACCCTTTGCCCAAAACAGTTACAGAGATTAAGAGTTTCTTAGGATTAATTGGTTATTATAGAAAGTTTATAAAGGATTTTTCTAAGATAACCGCACCTCTCACAGCATGTCTAAAGAAGGGAAAAAAGATTGAGATAAATGATGATTATAAAAAAAGTTTCGAAACGTGCAAAGAGTTGCTGACACATGCACCTTTGTTACAATTCCCCGATTTCACAAAACCATTTATTCTTACAACCGACGCGTCAAACGTCGCGATAGGTGCAGTACTTTCTCAAGGTACTATAGGATCAGACAAACCGATTGCATTTGCCAGTAGGAAACTAAGCGATACAGAGTCTAGATATAGTACGATAGAAAAGGAGTTATTGGCCATAGTATGGGCAGTTAAATATTTCAGACCCTATTTATATGGCAGAAAATTTACAATATATACTGACCATAGACCTTTGGCATGGTTGAATTCATTAAAAGAACCTAATAGCAAGCTAACTAGATGGCGTTTACGCTTAGAGGACTATAATTTCGATATACATTATAAGAAAGGCAAACAAAATACAAATGCAGATGCCTTATCGCGTATTAAAATTAATATAACAAAAGATGACTCGGAATCAATGATAGTTAACGTAGATGAGAAGGAAGCGAGATTACAACAGCACTTGAAAGAAGTGACAGATGAAATCGTAAAGCTTAGCGTTAAAGAACCAGAAATAGAGACGATAGAATTATCTGATTCTGAAAGCGATGACGCCGTGACAGCAAATTCAATATCTAATAGGGAACATGAAGGTATTCCTATTCTTAATGAAGCGGTAGATACGAAAGCTAGGCAAATTCATGTTTTCACCTGGCACAGAGACGATATCTGTGTAAAAGATATTTCTAATAACAAACAAAAAATTTTGGAAGTCCACCTACCCCCTAGTAATAGCGAAAATTTAGTCAAAAATTTTCTTAAAGAATATACCGATTACAAAAATAAGTACTTCATTTACTTTGAGGACCATTGCCATAGAAAAGCATTTGCTAATGTAGTTACGACACTTTACAAAAAGGGAACTCAAAACTTTGTCGAATGTACTGAAAGAGTTGTGAACGTTACGGATGAAATTGACCAGAAAGACTTAGTCATCAAATATCATCTAGGGAAGACTTGTCATAGAGGTATTAGAGAGACTCTAATGAAGTTAAAAAGAGCATATTGGTGGAGCAATATGAAAGAAACAGTTACAGCTATTATTAATGCATGTGAGGAATGTAAGAAAATGAAGTATGACAGGAAACCTCTAAAACCATTTATACAATTAACACAAACTACAGACAGTCCATTCCAGGAAGTTTTTATAGATCTGCTATATATAGAGAAAAATCAATACTTAACTATAGTAGACTCATTTAGTAAGTTAGGTCAAGCAATACAGATTCCCAATAAAAGCACACCCGAGGTAGTGAGAGCTCTAATCAAATATTTTTGCATGTATGGAATACCAAAAAAAATAAGTAGCGATGCAGGAACTGAGTTTAACAATGAATTGCTTAAGGAAATGTTAAGTTTATATAAAATCGAGCAACACATAGGGACACCTAACAACCCTAATTCAATGGCAATAGTGGAAAGATTTCATTCCACAATTATCGAAATATATAGTGTTCGACCCCAAGCCCAGCCAACGGTAACTGGTATGTCGAACCGTCCGCGATTACGCGGAGCCCTACGTTGTGGTAGGCTCTTAGGCCTTAATTCAATGAACAAAATGTACCACTAACCTGATTGCTGGGGACGCCAAGTTCGACCTTCAAAGGTCATGCCCTAAGTGTGGTTGATGTATGTAAAATGGGGTGAGTAATTGAGAGGTGTGATGTAAGTCAAGTGTTGTAGAACGTTCCCAAGGCGCCGATATCCAGATGGCGCGGTTCCAACTCAGCTCACACCCGACTCGTTCCCAACAAACGCGCGCTACGCGTGGTAGGCAATAAGGCGATATGTTTCAAGAAATATCACTGGATTCTTGTTAATCCGAGCTTACAAAGTTCAATCAATCACTGAACACAATTAATCTGTTCATATCTCGTGAGATCCAATTCGATTTTCAATTAATTCCGCGTGCCAGCTCAACCGACGACAAGGCGGCGTACGATTCAACAATACCCCGGGGATTTCAACAAATGGGGAATACACTTCAACCAACAAATAATTCGCGACCCAATTATCGGTCTCAACAGGCGAATTCAACAATATTTTACCAATTATATTAACACAAGAGCGGTTCCCATGACCGGCATTTTTTCCAAGCAAAGTCAATCTGTCAAAGTCAAAAAGGTTATGTCAAGATCAAAGACAATAGAATGTTGCCACACCAAAAAGAGCGTTCAAAATTACATTTGGGACGCAACATCTACCCCCCCCGGACGGGCCTACCCGTCCGCTAATCAATTGGAAGTCTTGACAAAGTTGCAAATTCAACACAGCTTCAATGCGGCCAAATACCGTAGCTAGTTCATTAAAGGTGAGAACGGTGTCTCCCAACAATCTCCGCCAGCGTCCCTTTGCCGCTTTCACCGCGGCCCCAAAAATACCCCCCCCAATGGGGGGAGGCTGGCGGGTCAAACAACCAAGAGACCCCTCGGCGGGCCAAACTATTACCAATATCAACCTGGCTCTCATTAAGGAAGGCGTATACCTCCTTCAAATATTTACTTGTACCCTTGTAATTCGTACCGCAATCAGACCTAATCAACGAAGGTAACCCACGGCGAGACACAAATCTTTCCAAAGTCGCCTCAAAGGCCTCTGTCGAGAGGGAGGTTACCAGCTCCAAATGTACTGCCTTGGTTGACAGGCAGACAAACACACAAATAAGCCCTAACAATCTTGCTATTACGGAGGGTGGACGTCTTCAACAAAGGGGGACCAACAAAATCCGTTACGACGCCAGCAAAGGGCCTCGCCTCATTGACGCGATCAGCCGACAAAATCCAAAATTCTCGCTGCAGAATGGCCAACAGCGCATTGCAACCGGCATGCGAGTTCTTAGTGTGACGATCAGTCACCAACAATTGTACCAAGTTCAGTTACAACAAGGGCAGGAGCACCAATTTTAGGGTAAGGACAACTCACAAGGGTGACCTCAAACCAGGTCCTTCCCTCAACAGTGGTGTCAGCCGGTTCGCCAATTCCCCAAATCTTGCCTGAAAGGTCGTTCACCTTCAGGCCAACCTGTCCCGCTAACCAAGAAGACAAAAGGCAACCCCGGACTCCCGTCTCCAAAATGGCACAGACCACAATCGAGTCACCCAAGGGTCCCCAGACCGTGACCGAGGCCGTTGGCAACAAAACCGTCTTGATCGGGGGGTTCCTTTAGCGGGGCAGGCGTCAATCTCTTAGTGATGCCTGGGCGGCGACCGATCGCCGCTTCCAGGCTGCCTTCGTTCACGACGAGGCCAACAATCAAACCATTCGTCCGCGCGGTGTCCCGAGCCGCTCGCCATCACTGGAGGGGCATATCCCACCGAATGCCCGAATGGCAGAGGGCGCGACTCCAGCCGGGGACGTTCCGCCAACGGAGGGGAAAGGCAGCGGCGCCGACCCGGCCACTGCTGCCTAGCAGCCAATGCGCGTTCTCCCTGACGAGGGAAGACCAAATGGCGCTCGTGGGGCTCCCGTTCAACTTGCGCGGGGGGTGGAGTGCGGCGTACAGAATCGCGGGTCTCAGCCCGGTGCTCGTCTCCGGGGTACCCCCCCCTGCGCGAACCCTCCTCAGGAGATGGTCTGCTGGAGCGGTTCGCGTTGGCGCACAAAATCTCCAAGTGGGACCCTTCACAAATTCTACACGGGCGGGGGTCGGGGCAGTCCCGATGGAAGTGGGCCCCCAAGCACGAAAAGCACAAACGGCGTGCGTTGACAATGCGGCGGCGGGAACTTACGTGCAAATTCAAAAAGTCCCGGCAACGCACCATGACATGCCCCGTTGCCTTACAAAAGTCACAATGATGAGGACTCCGGGCACCATCAAAACGGGGGGCGGGGCGAACATCAACAGGCCCCCTAGCCCGAGGACTCCGGGCGCCAGCCAAACGGGGGGCGGGGCGATCATCAACAGGCCCCCTAGCCCGAGGACTCCGGGCGCCAGCAAAACGGGGGGCGGGGCGATCATCAACAGGCCCCCTAGCCCGAGGACTCCGGGTGCCAGCCAAACGGGGGGCGGGGCGATCATTAACAGGCCCCCTAGCCCGAGGACTCCGGGCGCCAGCAAAACGGGGGGCGGGGCGATCATCAACAGGCCCCCTAGCCCGAGGACTGCGGGCACCAACCAAACGGGGAGCGGGGCGATCATCAACAGGCCCCCTGGCCCGAGGACTCCGGGCGCCAGCCAAACGGGGGGCGGGGGGAACATCAACAGGCCCCCTAGCCCGAGGACTCCGGGCGCCAGCAAAACGAGGGGCGGGGCGATCATTAACAGGCCCCCTAGCCCGAGGACTCCGGGCGCCAGCAAAACGGGGGGCGGGGGGAACATCAACAGGCCCCCGGGCCCTAGTCCGTCCCTGGTCTCTGGGCTGAGAAGGTAGTGGGGGTGAACCCGTGGCGCCACGAGTGTTATCCGCAAACCGACACTCGTCTTCCAAAAATTTGAGGAGGTCATCAAAGGGGGGAAGATGGGTGGCACTATCCCCACCATACTTCTGCTCAAAACGTGACCTCAACTCCGCGGGGAGCAACTGCAGCACTATGTGCACCAACAAGTAGGACCAATGTTCTACCGGTAACTCCAAGCGTCTCAAAGCGTTGGTAGCTGAGACTAACGGGTTCAGCAAGTCAGTGCGCAACGTCGACGTGCTGACAATGGCCGGTAGTCCCAAAATCTGGTCGATGTGCACATCAGCCAGGCAGCGCTTGTTCTGATACCGTCGGGAGAGAAGCTCCAGAGCGGTCGGGTAAGAGGAATCCGTCACCGGCAAGTGCTGCACCAAGGCTCTGGCTTCGCCCTCCAGGACAGACAACAAATAGGCCAGCTTCTGGGCAGGTCCGAGGTCCAAGCGTGCATCGACAAGACTCTCAAAGAGATCTAGGAAGCCCAGCCAGTGGTCCAAGCGACCGTCAAAATGTGGCATCTCCAGGGTGGGCAGCCTACTCAATAGTCCAGGGCCTGCAACAACAGGGGTCTGCGGCTTGGCCGCATCAGGCACCCGGCTCTTCAAAATTTCCCGCGCTCGTAGACATATGACATCCCCCAGGTGGATAATCTGGTCATAGTCACCCAAAATCCTATCGCGGGCCGACTGATCCATCACCCCCAAATCCACGTCCATGATGTACTCGTTGAAGCGCGTGAGCGCAGCATCAGCTGACTTGATCCTCTCAATCACTTGCCCATACCGAGCAAGGGTGAGCTCTTCCAATTCCACACGCTCAACAGTTGCAGCTGCCGATGTGAACCATCTCAACTGTGAGGTCAATCCCGCAGCAGCCTCCCTGACTGCCCTTAATGAGGCCATTGCAACAATCAAATATTAATACAAAACAACAATCAACAACCAACAATCAAATATTAAACAAACAGCAATGACTTGCTAGCCGGCCAAATATATTCAACAAAATAAAAATTCAAATTCAATTATTTCAAGTCCAAATCCAACCCTGTACTTATTCCAAGTATGAATGTAGCTTGCTAAGGATGGCTAGTTACAAAATAAATAACAATTCAATGTATATATTGTGCAGGATCACACCAACAATTAAATACAACAATTGAAGTATAATATTGAGCCGGAGAATCTCTATCAACAATCCAATAATTACTATAAATGCAATAACCAATACACACAATTCAAGTCCTATTATGTTAGACTATGTGTAATTATTATTTAGATAACCTTTCAAATTCAGATCAATGACATTCAATTATTAATTTCAACAAATACCAAATTATGTACCAAATTATGTACCAAATTATACCAATAATTCCTAATTTCACAAATAAATCCTGTTTGTCATTCAATTCTAAGGGGCTAGCACTACAAATTACAGTACAAACTACAAGTACTATTTGAGCCCGGCTGACAAAGCAATATATTCAAACTTATCAAGTTATAAGTTGTGTTAAGTAATTAAACTCAAGTTTTAAGTTTTCAACAATATTCAAAACTTCCAATTAAACCAGTGGATCTTATATTATAAGAGCCGCGCTTATACCAGAATGAATCAGTGGATCTTATAAGAGCCACGCCTGCTACCAGAATGAATCAGTGGATCTTATAAGAGCCACGCCTGCTACCAAGATGTTCGACCCCAAGCCCAGCCAACGGTAACTGGTATGTCGAACCGTCCGCGATTACGCGGAGCCCTACGTTGTGGTAGGCTCTTAGGCCTTAATTCAATGAACAAAATGTACCACTAACCTGATTGCTGGGGACGCCAAGTTCGACCTTCAAAGGTCATGCCCTAAGTGTGGTTGATGTATGTAAAATGGGGTGAGTAATTGAGAGGTGTGATGTAAGTCAAGTGTTGTAGAACGTTCCCAAGGCGCCGATATCCAGATGGCGCGGTTCCAACTCAGCTCACACCCGACTCGTTCCCAACAAACGCGCGCTACGCGTGGTAGGCAATAAGGCGATATGTTTCAAGAAATATCACTGGATTCTTGTTAATCCGAGCTTACAAAGTTCAATCAATCACTGAACACAATTAATCTGTTCATATCTCGTGAGATCCAATTCGATTTTCAATTAATTCCGCGTGCCAGCTCAACCGACGACAAGGCGGCGTACGATTCAACAATACCCCGGGGATTTCAACAAATGGGGAATACACTTCAACCAACAAATAATTCGCGACCCAATTATCGGTCTCAACAGGCGAATTCAACAATATTTTACCAATTATATTAACACAAGAGCGGTTCCCATGACCGGCATTTTTTCCAAGCAAAGTCAATCTGTCAAAGTCAAAAAGGTTATGTCAAGATCAAAGACAATAGAATGTTGCCACACCAAAAAGAGCGTTCAAAATTACATTTGGGACGCAACATATAGGTTAGCAAAATATGAACAATCTAGTTTAGATGCAGCTTCCGTCATGACATATGCGATCATGGGTTATAACAATACTATTCATAGCGCTACGAGTTTCACACCTTACGAAGTTGTTTTCGGGCACACAGAGTCTGGAAGTGCTTTTGATATTGACAGGGACAAAACTTTAATGCAAAAGATATTACAGGATCATCGTAAGCGATTGAAAATTCTTTATGAGCATTTAAGCAGCCAAATGATTGGACATAAAAACTTAGTTAGGGACAAGAAAGGAGGGGAGGACCCACCAAAAATAGTGGATGGTGACACGGTTTTTATGAAAAATACTAGGACTAGGAAAGCAAAAGAACTGCCGCGATACGAAAAGGCAACGGTCACCGGAAAACCTAAACGAAACATAGTCCCAGTTAAGCTTAAAAATAGAAATACTAAAGTAGCATTAAGAAATGTCAAACGCCCTCCACAGATGGTGGTTGATACTGCTCGTCCTAGCGGATCAAGGGACAACCCTGAACATCCAGAAGATCGACCAGAATCCTGGAATAGTTCCGATTCGGATTGGAACAGTTCTGATGAGGACTAACCATTGGAATATTATTAAGACTATAGATTTAAATTCGTTAACTGTCCAGTTAGAAAATAATATAGAAGAGTATAATAAATAAAAAATTATAAGTCATAGTAATAGCGAGATACATAGGGAACTTTTAGGGTTAACAGTACAAATCGAATCATTTATTGAATTGACAAAAGATAGGTTAAAACAGATTCTACCCTCTAGCAGAACAAGGAGAGGAATTATAAACCCACTAGGATCCCTTATTAAGGTAATAACAGGAAATTTAGATAACGAAGATGCTAGGAAATATAATGTAGAAATTAGTAATTTAGGAAATAGGGAACATTCAATAGAACGAAAAGTATCATTAATGCAGAAGGCTTTCGATAAATTACTCAATGTTTCTGATGATATTAACTTTAATACTAGACATTTGGATTTCAAAATAAAACACTTTCAAGCACTTATTCAAAACCAAACCAAGTACTCTAATCTTTTAACCATAATGAATAGTATGAATCAAGTTTTAAATAATTGTCGTACTATTTATTCCATTATTTATGAATTGGAAACTGCCATTGCTTTTAGTAAAATGCACATATTACATCCATCCATAGTAAATGCCACAGAATTATTTAATATTCTTAATGTCATAAGAAAACATCATAACTTAATTTATCCATTAAGATTAGATAACTTAGTAAAATTAGAAGGAAGTATAGAAATTAAGGGATACATAGACAATAGTAAAATTATATTTATACTAGAAGTTCCATTAATAGACAAAAACACATACAATTATTATAAAGTTGTTCCTATCCCAATCTATAACCAAATAACCCAAAAACCTAATATCATTACACCCCAATATCCTTACCTAATAGTGAACAAGTCGAAATACAGATCCGTAGTCGACGGCTGTAAGGAAATAGAAGATCAGACATATCTCTGTTCCGATGAAAACATGGTACAGTACGCGGAGGAAACATGTATCCAACAACTTATGTTATTACAACATAACTTCAGCAATTGCAAGCAACACCAGGTGCAGATAGAAGAAATCAAGGTGCAGCCTATATCCAGCATCCACTGGTTGATATACACAGAAAAGGAAACTGTTGCAACGGAGCACTGCGAAGAGGAGATCCGCAGACATAGTCTACGAGGCACATACATATTAGTGCCAAGTCAGCACTGTACCTTACAGATTGCTGATATCTCCATCACAACACCCATGAACACCAGTTTAGTTTCCTTCAGATTGCCACCAGTACAGATGCCCGAGCTACGCAGAGATGTTACCCCGTCAGCCAAGCAGCTGGACCTCAGAGGAGTAGATCTAGGCGACGTCAAGGAACTGCTGAACCAAGCCAAATACAGTGACAGTGTCAGTGATGGTGAAACAATTATAGTTAGCGACAAAATCAGTGTATGGACCATAAGTATTTACGCCATTATAATTGTATTCGTCATTGGGTTTTTGTTCCAAAGAAGAGAGTCATTGACTAAGAGACTCAGACGAAATTCTCTAAAGACTACAGAGTTGCCTTTAGATAATTTCTCTCTTAGGGAGGGAGGAGTTAAGTGTGACGACCCCAACTCTATTCGCTTTATCAGCAAATCCCCCTCCACCTCAAGTAGCAAATAAGTAGTCTATAAGAATATTGTTAACTTAGCAAAAATTAAATATAAATACATGTATCATTATTAGAATATTCATTACTATTTTAATTACTGTAACGCTGTTCGTTTAAATAAAGTTTTTTTTAAACTAATCAAGTGTCGATCACTTAATTCGCTCCACTACCAGCGGAGGGTATCGTGGCCGCTTGGGCCGTCGAACGCCGCCGTTGTCCACATTTGAAGGGGTGGCGGGGGCCGCCTTAGAAGTGGTGGCGGGGGCAGGTGCTGATTGTACACCTACCTTTTCGGCGTCGCCGTCTTCTTCCGACGACGAGCGAGAGTGTGCGTCATCGTCGCGTCGCCTAGACGCACACACTTGACGTGTGCGTGATGGTGGCGGGTCGGGACGGTACCTCTTTCTTTCCTCTTCCGAGTCCTCTTGGGGGCTGCGGCGGCGTCGTTGCGGGCGTGGCTCGGGTGGCTGGTCACACTCCGAGTCCGATGTCATGGGCGTCGGCGAGGGTGCTCCGCGGTCCGAAGACGCGCACGACATGCTCGACCCCGCGCGCGATGATGCGGCCGAGCATGTCGCGGGCGCGTCGTACGCGGCTATACGCGGCGGCGTTTGGGTCGCGGGCTGTCCTGCAGCCTTACGCAGGCGCGGGTCCCGGGACGGGGTCGCGCAAACACGCGCGAAAGAAGGGTGCGCGGCGGCGGCGGGGGCACGCGAGGTGCCAGCGGCGGCGGGCGCGGAGGCAGCGCCAACGGGGGCGCGCGGGGCAGCGGCGGGCCCGGTAGCGACCGGGCGCTGCGTCGCGGGACTTACCTTGGTAGGGAGTTGCGGGCGACTCGGCGCCGTCACGGGCGCAGCGCGCGCAGGCGCCGGCGGCGGCGGCGGGTCGGCGGCAACCCTCTTCCCCTGTGTTTTCATTTTTGCGTCCGTCCTGGTGGATCCAGCCGTCGCGGTCCCGATTTCCGGGAGCGACGGGGTCCTGCTCAGAGACGGGTTTCCCCTTCTTCTATCGACGAGCACCTCCTCTTCGTCTAAAGATGTGGCGCCGCCGCGACCCGGAGAGCCGCGGGCGCCGGGCTTCGGCATCACTCACTATAGTTTTTATAATTAACCGCACTGATTATATGAGTTTTTAAAGTTTTTACACAATAAAAATTAACAAAAATTCAATGTGGGTAGTCCCAACCGTCGCGCGACCGACGACGCTCTCGAAGCGTCGAGATGCTACGACGGTGACGCCCTCTGCGCCTGTACGAGCGAACGGCGTTCACTCGTACACTCGCAGAGAGACAACACCAACACGGTCCGTACACGAATTAAAAACACTGATCACTGGTAACTGCGATACTTGTGCTCTCGGTGGTAACTGGCGCTCCAGAGCATGACCGCGCTCCGCTCCGATATATATATAGGTCCGCGACGATCTAGTGCCGCGGGCAGGAATGCGTTCCGCGCCCCGCGCGCGTCTCGCCCGGCGGCGCTTCGCCATTGGTCGAGAGCTTAGAAACTGTGTTTGTCATGCCTAGATAGAACCATAACCAATGTATATATAAGCAGGTGTTTTCGTCAATAAATTATTCAGTATCTATTCAGTATCTATTCAGTATTCAATTAACAATCCGACGTGAGTTTTATTACCTTCGAATGGATACCAAGTAATCCACACACACCCTTCCAAACATTTTTAATCGATTTTGGAGTCTTACATGGGGCGAAAAAAAGACCCTTGTTAACGAATGGGTAACAACTATTCCGATTCTCCGGCCACGAAATCGAAACACCGAAGGGACAACCAAGAGGGCTAACACCTTTGTTTATCACTTAAACGTAAATGATCAAAAGGTCAAAGTATGTCGAAAGATGTTTTTGAACACATTAGATTTAGGTAGATGGACGATAAGAAATTGGAAGCAGGAGTTTTCAATGCGGCCTCCTAGTATACTGAGACGTCCAACACAATTATCTGAATCTGCTTCGAAGCCGAAACAATCATTTATTCAATTTCTGGAGTCTCTTCCCGTAATGGAATCCCATTATTGTCGAGCAACGTCACAGAAGTTATATTTATTGCCAGAATGGAATTCCAAAGAAAGCCTCTACCAATTTTACGTTAACGATTGGTGCAAAGAGCGAAATATAAATGCTCTGTCCATAAGTGTGTTTTCGAATTTGTTTGAAGACAAAAATTTGGCCCTATTTAAGCCTAAAAAGGATCAATGCGAGAAATGCGCCTGTTATAAAGTAGGAACAGTTACAGAAGAAGCATACAAAGAACATATTGAGAAAAGTAAACAAGCAAGAGAAGAAAAAGATGCGGATAAGAAGGGAGAAAATTACGTTTTCACAGTGGACTTACAGGCTGTACTAATGGCACCAAATTCGAATGTTAGTACGCTATACTATAAAACGAAACTGCAAGTTCACAATCTTCGCTTTTTTAATATAAAAAATAAAGATGGTTTCTGTTTCATATGGAATGAAGTAGAAGGTGGACTTAATGCTGAAGAATTTGCCTACATTTGGGTTGACTTTTTAGAAAACAAAATAATACGTCCTGAAGTTAATGCTGATCATGGGAATAAAACAATCATAATTTACAGTGACGGTTGCACTTACCAAAATAGAAATTGTATTTTATCTAACGCTCTTTTGAATATTGTCATGAGGTACAAGAATATAGCTATAGAACAAAAATTTTTAGAGGTGGGTCACACCCAAATGGAGGCCGATTCAATGCATTCCACTATAGAACGTCACCTAAAGAATAAAGTCATAAATGTGCCAGCTGAATACATATCTATTGCTAAACATGCTCGTAAATGCCCGGTACCCTACTCTGTAACATATTTGGACCACACTTCAAAAAATTCGACAATATTCAATTTATAAAAGTATTCATCCAGGAAGATCCAAAGGGGATCTTAAGGTGACTGACATTCGTGCACTACGTTACGAAAGCACCGGATCAATTCTTTATAAAACTTGCTTTAAGGAAGAATGGCAAAGTTTACCACAAAGGCGATCTTTGCAATGTAATCCTTGCGAGATTACTGAACTATCTCAATTGCACCAGAACCGACGTAAAATATCTGCACGAAAATTTGAAGACTTGCAGCAAATAAAAAAGACCCTTCCCTCTGACTATCATAAATATTATGACGACTTGCCTCATGACTAGTATAAGAATAACCAATTAGTACCTAGAAGTTAAGTTTAGAGATTACGATTACGACTTAATATTTTAAGAAAGTTTCGCATTGATTTATAAATATTGTTATTCGTAAAAATGTTTCTGTTTTACTTTATTGTTCATAATAATTATTGACTGAACACAATAGTTGTAAAACAATATTAAATGGCTGTCATTAATAATAATAAAATACTAAGGAGTACGACTACGTATCGTACTCTTTAGTATTTTATTATTATTAAATATGATTATTAAAATACCACAAAACCAACACAATAACGTTTATTAAAACTATTAGGTACAGATTGTTTATGAAAAGAGTCTATCTTAGATACAAGGTGTCTCAAAAGAAAGTACACATTTAAATCTTTTTTTAAAAGAAAAGCCTTAGCTTTATTGAAAAAATGTTTATTTTATATTGAAGTACACTGTTTGGGAATTTATTTTTTAAAAATAACATCGTCCAAATGTAAACCGTTGCGCTCTCGGCATTTATTTAGTCGGGCACTAAAAGTGCCTATGACAGCTCGGCAGGTAGTCTCCGTGATGGCTGCCATTTCATGACGGATATTTTCTTTTAATTGTGCCAGGGAAGTCGGTTTATTAGCGTAAACTTTTGATTTGACATAACCCCACAGGAAAAAATCCATAGGCGTTAAATCGGGACTCCGTGGAGGCCAATTTATGTCACCTCGCCAGGAGATTAATTTGTTCGGAAAAATTTCTCGAACTCGAGGCAGAGATCTGTTGGACGTGTGTGAAGTTGCTCCATCCTGCTGGAACCATGTTCTTTGGTTGTAACCAGGAAAGTTTTGCAGTTGGGGTACGAAAAACTCGTCTAACATCTCCACATAACGCTCTGAATTCACTGTGAGTGTGCGTCCCCTTCCATCTTCAAAAAAGTAAGGGCCGATAATTCCTCGCGCCGACATCGCTGCCCATACGGTGACTTTGGGTGAATGTAGCGGTTTCTGATGTTTTTGTTTTGGGTTGGTTGCACTCCAGTAACGACAATTTTGCTTGTTTACATGCCCATTCAGGTGAAAATGGGCTTCATCGGAAAACAAGATGTTGGTGAACGTTGGAAAGCGCTCAATCATCTGATTTACAAAGGCAAGCCTCTGACCAGCATCTTGAGGCTTCAGTTCTTGCACTAACTGAATTTTGTACGGGTGCAGCTTTAAATCTTTGTGTAAAATGCGGCATAATGAAGATCTGTGCACATTTAAAGCAACAGCACGCTTCCGAATCGAGAGGTTTGGATCATCTCGAATAGACTGAGTAACACTGTCCACGTTTTCGGCTGTTCTTGATGTTCTTGGTCGCCCAGATTTTGGTTTCTCCAGAGTTGACCCAGTCTCTTCAAACTTCTCAACCCATTTTGCAATGAGACGAGTGCTAGGCGCATCATTTAAGTGACGAATATGTCGAATACTGCAGAATTTTCTACGCGCTACAGTCGCCGAATTACCGTTTTTGTAAAACTCACGTACGCACAACGCACGGTCCGCACCAGAGAAACGCTCCATAGCGACTAAATTCCCAAGAGCCAGACTACCGACTGACATACCCCCCGCGCCCCTCAGAATAGGTGCTTTCGCGTAATAAGATAAGCAAATGTGAACTTACTTTTGAGACACCTTGTATTTTAACCCTGTTTCCTATTAAAGAAGACTGATTGTTTAATTATTGTTTAAATAAATAAATGAATAATAAATAAATATTAAAAATGTTGATTACTGATTGAATTCGTTTCACTGTACAATTAATCTATACACAAGTCAAAAACTGCTAAGTCGTCAAGCAAATTAAAACTTCACCTCGAAAAGCTGCTAAATAATTGTTTTCTTGAATTTTATAAAATGTGTATAAGTTATGTTACTAATAATATATTTCAAATGTCAAGAAAAATTATAGAAACCAACGGGATTTTCATAATTTTGATTGCTAATTGAATAACGATATTATTCAGTTTTTTCTCCGTCCTGTAAACTATGAAAAAATGGACTTAGCAGGTTAACGATCTAGGCCGACGACATTGTGTTTTCTTCTATTCTAGTTATTAGTTCCAATTTTGGCCGCGCGCAGAGTTATGGTGAACGCAGACCTAGCCGCACCGCACGCGTCGCAGTCTTTGCATTCGAATTCTTTATATGAAGTTCTATGCAACCCAGGGGCGTAGCTACCGCCGTATTTGCCGTATCAATTATACGGGGCCCCCGGGCCACGGGGGCCCCCAAAGTGTGTAAGGAAAAAGAATAAAAACTTTCTAATTTATTTTATTTTACAAATGACAAAATTCTATAAAGCAATTCCTTTTTTTCCCGCCTTAAGCGTGCGTTCAAAAGTTGGCAACACTACATCGTTATGGCGGGCTGCGGGACTTCCCCGTTTTACTTACTTCATCTTCAACTCAGCGGGGAATCCCCGGGAATCCTTCATCGATATCGCGATGTACGTGTACGTTGTTGTACTTTGCATTGGATGTTAAACCACGGAGTGCAGTGCACTGTTTATTTACGCGCTTTATATAAATGTGCATTACATTGTAATTCAGTACAAACAATATTGTTCTTCTGGTTTAGCAGTATTAGTAACGATTTGTAAAAGAAATGAGTGAAAGGAAAAGAGATTATCCCAGCGGCGCTGAGAAAAGAAAAATTAAACAGAAAAGGGACGAGGTTATAAAAAAAGTGCCCAAAATTTCTTCATTTTTTCAGAGACAAGATACTGTGAGTGATTTAGATTGGAAAGGTAAGTACTACACTACTACCCAACCCATTTATTAGGGGCCCGTAGTGATAAACAAGGAAATCTTTTGATTTCGGTCTGTCCATCTGTCCGTCACAAAAAGTTGTCTCCTCCCTCGATTTTCACAATTATACTGTTTTTAGGGTTCCGTGCCTTGATTAAAAAAAACAAAATTCTAACTTATCTATAGGATCGATTTGTTTTGTTGTTTGTTTATCAGTCCGTATCGTATCGTTAATTGCGTGTTGAGAACTTCAGATGTGCAGACTCGCTTTCGGGTTCTCGTTTTGTATGGCCACTACACTACGCGCTGCGTTTAAATAGCACGCAGGTGTATAGTAATGCACGGACGGGCTGCAGGTGATTTTGTATCTACTAATAGGTACGAGCACAATCCGCGTAGAATCTGTGTGCGTCTGAACTGAACACTCTCGAACTGTGACCCTTAGTAACGTTATTTATTTATATATAACTCTTTTTAGTTTAGTATCAAAGCATTCGTATTTATTTTTTAACAATTACTCGTTTATTTTTAGATTCTTCTGAAGCTTCTTCTTCTTCTTCTTCGTCACATATCCATCCGGAAATAGAAGAAAGCCAAGCACATACTTTATCGGATGTCCATCCAGAAATCGAGGAACCCCAAGTCAACGATTCTGATATATCTGCAGATAATGCAGATTGTAATATAATTTCATCAGATAGAGGAAATTTTGGTGACAATTTAACTGAATGCGAACGAAAAATAATTTTTAAATTGGGTCCATTTAAACCACAAGGACCATTTCCAAAAGTTTCAGAAAATAACCGACCTTTTTCAGCTTATTATTATTCATATTTCAATCAGGCAGGCATAAAAATTATAAGACCATGGTTATGTTATTCTAACGTTTTAAACAAACCGTACTGTCACTTCTGTTGGTTATTAGCAGATCGTCAAAACAAATCGTACTCCTCTGCTTGGGTTAACGGTGTTTCGGTTAGAAGCAATTTCACACAAACTATTCTTGACCATGAAAAGTCACAGCAGCATATTAGTGCCTCACTCTCTTATAATAATTGGTTGCAAGGAAATACCATCGATACTCTATTGAAAAGTGAAATCGATAGTAAAATTACATTCTGGAGAGATGTACTGCATCGTATAATTAATGTTATAATTACTTTAGTATCTTGTAATCTACCTTTGAGGGGGCATGATTCTGATTCTGGCAATTTTATGGCAATTTCACGTCTGCTATCTAACTATGATGCAACTTTAAAATAACTTTTTCTAAAACCGAAAGGTGAAATAAATTATTTAAGCCCTACGATTCAAAACGAAATTATTAGTTTGCTTGGTACTAACGTTAGGAACAGTATTATCTCAGAAATTAAAAAAGCTCCATTTCTGACAATAATTCTGGATACAACACAAGACTTGTCAAAAATTGACCAACTATCTGTAGTTTTTCGATATATCTCGGTTACAGAAAATGATGATAATGTGCCTAAAGAAATAAAAATCTGTGAGTCCTTTTTAGGATTCATAGCAGTAACCGATTGCAGTGCTGCAGGTCTGAAAACTGTCATTTTAAATTTGACTAAAGAATATGGAATTGATTTGACTAAATGTAGAGGACAGGGATACGATGGAGCAAATGTTATGTCGGGTGTGTATGGAGGATTACAAACCCTAATAAAAGAGCATGCTCCAAATGCCGATTATGTTCATTGTGCTGCGCACGCTTTAAACTTAGTTTTGAACGATGCTGCGAGACATGTTTGTGAAGTATCGACTTTTTTCGATAATTTAGAAAAAATATATACTTTTTTAGGCAATAGTATAAAACGCTGGGCTATGCTAAGTGACGATTCATCTGAAAAATATTTGATTACCCTTAAATACCCAGATGGTCTTCTAGGAACGACGCTTTATTAGCAGTAAAGAAAAATTTTTTACTAATCATGAAAACTTTGTACCAACTAAATTTAATTTCAAATAAAAAAGATGAACGTGAAGAATGTAAAAGTATAATTAATATTTTAGAGAGTTTTGATTTCTTAGTGCTCGTTACATTTTTTTCTTCACTATTTGAAATTATTAATCCTGTTTCTAAAGCTCTACAGCATGATAATAATGACTTACAGAAATCTAGTATTTTATTAAGTAATCTTTTAAATAGACTGTGCCAATTAAGAAATCAGAATTCATTTAATAGTTTGCTAAATGAATCCAAAGATTTAGCAAAAAAGTGGGGGTAACAACTGTTTTTAAAAACAGTAGGCGAAAGATAACGAAGCGTTTTTTTGATGAGTTATCACAAGTTGAGAGAATTTCCGACCCGGAATCCTATTTCAAAGTCAATGTATACTATTGCTGTTTAGATATATTAATTTCTCAAACTAAAGAAAGATTTCAGAGCCTTTGCAACCTGAGTAGTATATTCGAAATATTACAACCGGAGAAACTCCTATCTTCTTCAAGCGAAGAGATATTAAACGCTTCCGGAAAACTGTCTGCTAAATACAGTAAAGACATCTCACTTAATCTTTGTGACCAATTAAAGGCTCTAAAAACATGCTTAAATTCTGAATTTGAAAAAAATTATTCCATTAAAGAACTCATTGAATTATTGCTAGTAAAATTCAATAGTCTTGCATCCAGTTTTCCCGAGGTAATCACAGCATGCTTTTTATTCTTGACCCTTCCAGTTAGAACCGCAACGGCAGAAAGAAGTTTTTCAAAATTAAAACTAATAAAAAATTACTTAAGAACTTCGATGGGACAAGAACGGCTGTCAGACATCTCACTATTGTCCATAGAGGCAGAAACTTTAGAAAAACTAAAATCATCATCAGCCATAAATGATTTAATAAATCAGTTTGCCGATAAAAAGGCAAGGAGAGTGAATATTTAAAATTCGATTTTTATTTGTAAAATGGGTAAATTATGTGATAAATAAATATTACTTCTCACAATATTTTTTTTCTTTTGTGAAAAATCTTTACCTCCATATAAGGGCCTCCAAAAAAATTTTTATACGGGGCCCCGACAATGCACGCTACGCCACTGATGCAACCTCGCACACCTACCCGCGCCGCAGTCGCCGCAGTCCCTGAAACGACCGAACTCCCCTAGCCGCAGCTGATGACGTCACCCGCACGCAGCGCGGATGACGTCATTCGCATCCATGGCGCGCAGTGTTGCCAGAGTTATAAAGTAGACAGAGAATCTCTGTCAACGGTTTATAATAAAATTACTTATTCTCGTATAAATAATTACTTGCTTATACCCTATTATAGCACCTACAGATAAAATTACACAAAAGAGCAAAATACCAATACCAAATACAGATTTTATACAGATTTTTTAAATCTTCGGTACAGATAATGCTTTCAAAAATCTGGCAACACTGACGGGAACGACTGCAGCGACTGCGGCGCGGATAGATGTGCGAGGCCATTAACATTAGGCTTGTTCATACCTTAGAGTATAGAAATAATATAGAGACGCTGTAATTGTCTATATCTTACTTGCTTATACAAATATCTATTGAATCGATACAGAAATATGAAACTACACTTTGTCTCTTTTTAACCAATGATTAATCTCATTTGAAGAAAGAGACGTCATGCTATTTGTTTATTCTCTGCCTGGCAACATTTTAACATTTCCGTCAAAGTACCTACCTCGCGTGCCATCCGCCATCTTTTGGACGCGTGGTTTTGTGGTACATCAGCTGTCAAATGAACAACAACATTGGATTTGGATTGTGATTTTTAGGAATAAAAACGCTCCTTACTAAATTGTTTTGTGCTGTGAGTGTCTAGTGGTGCAAATTGAATATGCCTACTTGTTCAATAATTCTGTGTGGTGCAAGGAAAAACCACAATCAACCTCATTTGACCATGCACAGGTTAGTAGCCGTATTTTAAGAAAAACTTTATCATGCTGTTATTTTTTTGTATAAGTATCCTTGTTTTATTTATAGAATAAAAGCTCCCAAATGTACATACCAATTATATCTGATATTTAACTCTATTTGCTAAATTTATATCATGTTTTGTTTACAATACAAATGACAATTCAAAATAGTGATGTCTTTTATTTAATAAGCTATCGATAAAAACTAACATTTTTTTAGTTTGTACATTGTAGAGATCAGTAGAGTAGGGTTTCAAAATGAAGAGCTTGAAGAGATGGTTTTGAAAATAAAACTAACAATAGAAATAAAAATAGCGATAGTACTAAAACACAACAATGTCACTTCGTCATGCAGTAGTTGGTGGTTATTTAGTTCAGTCTCTGATATGTTCCATGAACTGCATCAAACTGAAATCATTTTGTATGTTTTTTATTTGCACAGGTTCCCTAAAAATGCAGTGCTGTGCCAGAAGTGGCTTGAAGTCATTGGGATGGAAAATATCAAACCTGGACTTAAAGTACCACGTGTCTGTTCATTACACTGCAGAATCAATCTTCAATAAAACCCTTGATGTAATACGGCTGCGTGACAGCGTGATGATGCAGTACCGTCAATCCACCCTGTAGTAAGTTAAAACAAATAATTAACTTCATATTGTTTAAATTTCCCTACGAACCTGTCGGTTCATCCAATACTTTAGTATTAATGTTTCTCAATTTTAATATTATTAAATACCTGTTCATACTGTTATGTTTAGCGCTAGTGATAAAAAAGATGAGATTATTCAAGATATAAAAAATACTTTCAGTGTTAAAAAAAACACACGGGCTGGTTCTGCGTGAAATCATAAATGTCGAACAGGCGTTCTCCATGATGACTCAACCACCCTTATCAGTGAAACACCTAGATGAGATATATAAAAAGTATTTTTTATTATTATTATTTTTTTTTTATTTAAAATAGGTTCGCGTTTGACCACCATCTAAATAAAATAAACTTTAATTTGTCGTTTGAAAAGTGTTGTTACATACAACTAACATTTGCATATATCTTTAACTTTAACTTCTCTTTTAATTTGCTTTTTCAGATTTAACCCGAATCGTTTACTTCTGAGAATGCGTTACCGAGCACATCTGGGTCATAAATAAATTTCAAGGCCACTTTTAGTTTCTATAAAATTAAGCTCAATTTGAATGGGCAGTTTACAATGATTAGTAACGGTTTTGACTTTCAAAAGTGCCTAATAATTATCTAAATAAAATTGAGCATTTTACTTTGACCTGGTGATTTATTATGGTGAATAAAGGTACATTTTTCAAAATACTTTGTTGTTTTATTTCTTGTAATAACCTCAGATTTAGTATATTTCTACAATATTTATTATTGTTGTAAACAAATATCTCTATGGGCCGAAACTACGTAAAGCGATCGCCCACGCGGTCCCATACAAAAGTGCTCCGTTGCGGGAACCCGCACGTCGCGGCGAATCAGACCCCGCGCCCCCTTTTTGCTACGTAATAAATATTAAGTTTTCGTTCGACTCGACGACATGTAATAAGGTAATAATCCGGTTTCCGAAACACACGACACACGCTCTTTACGCAGTTTCGGCCCTATAATATCATTATTTGCCTAACCTTTTTCAAACTATATATTAGGGTAAGATTCCAGTCTATCAACTGATGCAGCTGAATACCAATATTTTAAATGCCTGAGACTGCCTATCTGACCTCCATAGTACTGGGTAATACGATACCCTTGGTAAGGCAACCAGTTACCAAGGGTATCGTATTAATCAGACTCGGGCCACTGACTAAAAACGACTGTCAAAGATTTACAAATGACAGTTAGTTCGATACTAAGCCAAAAGCGGGTCAGAGTGATCTTTATGAACAACTTTAAATGTGGAACAAACCCTGAAATCGCAAAAAACCTCAGTAGTCCTCATTGATTTATATAATAGTACGCAGTAATATATATGTCAATGGTTGTCCTTCAAGAAAGTCACTCACAAGAAAAAAATAAAGTCAGTCAGTCACTCATAAAATGTAGCCCAACCAACAGTGCTTCTAACCCCTTGTATGTTAATATGAATGTAATGCACTATAATTAAAAATTCAGGAAAAGAACTAAAGGACTTGTTACAGTTATTCCAAAAGTATAATCTAATTATCCAAAGTTTAAAAGTATTGTTACATAAGTAACCAATGAACCCGAAGAAATGTTAGAAACTCTGGTATCGATATCGATACTTTTTGGTTTTGATTACTTATGTGCTTCCCTAGCAATGGCAGCCATCTTTTGGCCGCAGTTGACAGTAGGTATGCACGCGTATTTTGTAGGTATTTCTCGTCCATATTATAGAAGGTCATTGGTTCATACTCGGTCACTGACAGGAACGCTCCGAACTAGTACAATTGTTCAAATGTACTAGTTCGGTCTTTTAGTACTATTAGTTCATTTTAGTTCATCGATAATTAATAGTCTTGTGCCTACTCGGTCACTTTGGAGATCGCTCCGTACTAGTTCATTTCGGACAGTGAACTAGTTCACTCTATTCGTTCTAACAGCTCTATTCGATCTTCGCTCTCGGCGGTCCGAGTTTGAGTTAAGGATCGAGGATAACATTTTTTTTCTCACAAAGCACTGGAAGAGGAGCCTGTCTGCAGCACTTCTAGCTATGCAGATGTAATTGTTCTATTCTATAATATGTTACTGTATGTACTGTGGGCAGCGTAACTGGTAATTTCAAATTAATTTACGGCAAAAACTTGAACGAAGTTGCAGAAAACTAGAAGTTAATGCGTTTTTTTTTTGTTTCAGGATAAAGCGCATGAAATTATTCAAAAATTAAAATCAAAATGTGAATATCGGAAGAAAAAAATTAAAACATTAAATGAAAAAGTGAGAAGACAGAGTAAGAAAATCCAGACTATAATCTACATCTGTGCCAAATTTCATAAAAATCCGTTCAGCCGTGATTGAGTAACAAACATCCATCCATACAAACAAACTTACGCACTTATAATAATATTAATAAGTAAGGATTGTGTGGTTTGTATTTTTTTTGTTGTTTTTTGTTTGTTCAACATGCTCATGTTTTATTAATGTGTATATTTGTATAAAATTTGCGCAACGTGCTCTTATTTGATTATTGTGTATACATATTTGTATTTTAGAACTTAAGTATGACTGGGATAAGCGGCTTTTATAGTTTTAAATAAATCTGTGTAAAATGATAATTTTTGTTTTATTATGAATGATCGAGCCATGTAGTAGTACCTACTTAAATAAAAAAAATTAATGTTAAGTTATATTATTAGTTAATAAAAATAAGTATAGTCTGACAAACGATGAAAACAAACCGTATTTTGTATTTATTTATTCTTTTCATTGGTAATTATAGACCTTAGGTACAGGTACTGCAGTCGTGGTATGCTAATCAGTAATAGTGATACTCTAATAAGGCTCCTACACATATGCCCCGGCACAAGTCGCAGAAACTAGAAGTCCACACGAAACTCAATCTTAATTCCAAGCGCTAAGTAACCCTGAGCCGCGCGCGGCATCCTCCTCAGCCGGCGGCACTGTGTGTAGGAGGTTTTTTACTCGCACCCACTATGTTGAGCGTGGTCGCTACAGTTGTTCTGGCCGCAATTTCGGTCGCATACTACGCTCACAGGAAAAAGCGAGCAATGAACACAGCGATCACAAGGCTACAGTTTTTTATTCGTGATCGCCGCGGTGACAACTGGGAATAAATGGGATAGACATACCACACCATAGTAAAATTTGTTTTATTATGAACATACCTGTACAAGTACAGAATACAGATAGTTAATTTAATTGCAGTAGCATCTATTCAGTATCCACGTGCCCTGCCTGCCATGTAAAGTGACACTCTTCGAGCGTGTGCGTTTTTATAGCTCACATTACCACGTAAATAAAACTGAAGAAAGCTAAAAAAAACGTGTGCACCTGGATTGGGGGCCTATTTTTTTAATCCTTGCGAAACGAAATAAGACTTATAGGGAAATTAGTTAAAAATAGTAAAAACTTAAAGCAAAGGGCCATGAATTTCTTAAACGTTAAACTCATATTCGACAATTTTGAATTCTGTAAGCACCGTGCAATTCAACTATCGATGTTATAATGCGCGCAGCTCTACGGCAAGCCGCCATCTTTGTGCCAGACTCACAATAGGTATGCACGCTTTTTTCGTAGGTGAGCGGTTTTCAAATAAAATGACCGTTACGCAGATGGAATATCTTATTTTTGTTATAAACAAATTGCATTCAAACAACGATGATTGTGTAGTATGTTAAATAAATGATCTTATTTTATATAACATACTGTAGGGAAATATGAATTCTATTAATAAAAAATATTTTTGTGTCTGTGAGCTGGAAATTTTTATCCATTTAGTAACGTTTTCGTTCTTAATTTTTTTAAATAAAAAATCATTTTATCGCGTTCCTTTAATTTCCTTAATTCAAAATAGCATAAATCTTCTTAAAAATAAAACTTAACATGACAGTTTCACAGCGGTTTACGAGTATTTTCCCAAAGGAGCTCTATTACATAACTTTTGCAAACTTGCACTACCTTAAAATATATTTTTGCGCAATATCTGATCCTTATTTAACAATGTAATCTATTGAAGAAATATAAAGTTAAATATATAAAATTAAGATATACAACTAAAAACGACTTAGGTTACTCTATTTATAAGATAATTGAAAAAAAGAATCTGGCTTACCGTAAGACAGTTACGTTAATGGAACCTAGCGTTACGAATAGGAACTGCTTAGGGCGCGTTTACTATAACTAAATTAAATATCAAAATAACTAAGTTTAGTACAGTCTTTATTCAGTCTAATAAAGTCATCACATTATGAACTTATAACAATAGAACCAATGATTCTAGTGACATGACTTAAATTTATTATCACTTTTTATTATTACTATAAAGAACTCTCATAAATTATAATAAAAAAAGTTTACTTTTTTCTCTTTTTCATTTTCATCAAGGTCAATAATCTTTTTCACGCATTGTTTCACTCTTTCCAACTGTTTTTATAAACTTCATATTTTCATGGATTTTTTTTAGGTTTTCTCTGAACTTTTTTGCCCGCTCTGCTCCTGTGAGTGGCATTTTCAGAACCGTGTCTGAGAAATTTCAAAAACATGTGCGTAAGCAAAAAGCCAATCATTGGAAGCAAATAATCATGACAGGATTTGTACATAAAAAATAAAGATTTTTAGAGAAGTTGAAATATGTCCTTGGTCCAAAGAACAAATTTCAGAATTTCAAATAAACATTCTAGTTACACTGGCGGACAAAATAGATGGGCCATTTGTCAGGCACTGGGCTGGTAGGCATGTGCGCACAGGCGTGCATGTCGCCATTAAATTGATGTTATGTTTTAATTTATTTTACTAACAATAGGTTAAGTTTTTTACTAACACTCTATGGATCAATGGTCTGAGACAAATAAATAAATAAAACAATAAATATAATTTTATATAATTTGAAGTACAGATAATTTTTAGTGTCATTAATAATATAGGTAACCAAAAAGTTAGGAATTATAAAATAAAGTAGATATAAGGATATTTTTATTTTAAAAATACTCTAAATGTCCAAAGTTATTCTTTAGGCACCAAACTACCAAAGATAAATAATTATAACGACATAACAACTTCTCTAAAATTCCTTTTATGCAAATCAATGCGCAGGCGACGCGCCATGCTTCTTTAAAATTAATGCAAGCATACCCGCAGGCACCCACTAGTCAAATTCAAAGCTAGACACAGCCTTACAATTCCATTACGTAACAAAAAACGTTCCGTATATACATAACGTTACGTAATGGTCGTTACGAATTACTGTCTTGGGCTAATCGAAAAAACATTTTTGTATGATATACATTAGATATTCATCTATATTGCACAAATAATCAATATGTGATTAATAAAGAACAATTCCAGAAACACAAAATGATAATAAAAACATTCTTACCTCAGAAAATACCGTTGCTTAAGTGGAATTATTTTTCACACACCTAACCTCCAAAACGTTTCGTAACGAACAGCGTAAAATGTGCAATAGCTTTCTCGTTTATTCTTTGAAATTACATTAAGAATGTTTCAAGAAGTCTAAAAATATAGTAATATGCTATGTTTTTATTTTAGAAGTAAGTGAAATCCTCGTTACTTAGCCGGAATTTCCACCACTCGTGATTTTAGAGGACAAGAGTAAACTGAGTTATTTAATATGTTTTCTATTATTTATCGTTAAATTATACGTTTATTTGTGCCCTTACACATTTGTATTTTACAATAATTGGCAAATTGTATATATTACATGTTATTTTATGGTAGTAATCGGACTTTTTAGTTGGCAGGGTATAGGGTGGACATCAAAAATCAGGTGTTTCATCTAAGTTTAATACCCTTAGAATAACAACGCATAGAAGAGGCGTCTAGAACAAAACACGAGCGATTTCGTGTGTCCACTTTATTTTCTTTGTGTGCGTGAGCCGAATGTGTCTACGTTCTTCAAACGCACACAAACATAGCTTTCAGTGATACCATTACCAGTACCATTACCACAAAAATGGGAAAACGCACTATTATGTTGCTGGTTCAAATCAAGTATTTTATGTTATGAAACTAAATAAGATGATGTTTTTTCATGTAATATGCCTTATATGACATATATTTACGGAAGGTAAACGAAATGAGATATCGTTTATTGCGTTTAGAATGTTTGATGTGTAATGTGTTATAATGATATTATAGAAATGTATTAATTGCTTGAAAAATCTCGTTTGATATCAATTAAAAGTATGTGTTGTATTTATGAAATAGAAAAATATTATTGAGAACATTACTTAAATGAAAAAAATCTTAATCAATAAAATTGTCATCATTATGATGCCACTCTTCGAACTAACAGTAACTTTTAGTTATAAAACACTGTAGGTATTAGCTGTAAATAAATATAGTTTAGTTTGACGCATACATAATTGCCGCCAAAACTATATTTGGCTAAACTTTCCTTTATGGCCCGTTGAGTTGGAAGTTCATAGTTTTACTGTAAATAGTACTCATAAATAGAAAGCTTTTTACGAATTGTTAAGTTGCGCAAATTCACTGTTTACGAGATATAAGTTTTTAAAGTTTCGTTTAATACTGAAAAATAGCACGCCATTTGCAAATTTTTAGGTTGTTTATTGTCATGGTAGACGTCAAAGTTGACATTTCACGTTCCATTTACAGAAGAAGTGTATTTTGTTCAATTTTATGTCATATTTTTACGTAAAAATAATTTTATTTTCACATATTCACGTATTAAATTTGGTGTGTTATTAGTGGGTATTATAGCTGTGCTGTATTATGTAATTGCGTTGACGTTTTTACACAAAAATATTACGAATTTTTGTTTACACTGTGGAACGGAAAGTGAAGTGTGATAATAATGTGAAAGTGAGATATAATATTTAAAGTTTCCATACAAATTGGGAAATAGTACGCAATATATGATAAATAATATTCATGGTAGTTCCAACCGTTACTAGGAGAAGTTAGGATGCAATAGCGAGCAAAGCGAGCTCGGGACTTGGGGCAACCCGACTCGGACAGATTAGGTTAGAAGGGGTTTGGGGAAACCTTCGTGGTTATTTGTTTTTAAACCATTGAGCCCCGCGAAGCGGGGCTCCGACTACACCTTTTAGCCAACTTTTGAGTTTTTTGAAAACCTTTTTGTTGGAGTAATGCCGGGGAGGAGAGCACCCCCTGCCCCGTCACTCCACTCCCGCTGCCTTCCTCCTGCCAAACAATACTAAATTTTTCCGAAATTTTTATTCTAACCTAAAAACTTTAACCATGGATATCACTATAACCATGGGTTTGCGCGGGGGGGGATGGTACAGGGGAGTAGTACTACTCCCCCCCCACCCCTCCCCTCCCACCCCGACCCAAAAATCGACGGGCCATAAAGGAAAGTTTTACCCTATATTTTTTTAAACAAAAATAAGCACAAAAGAAATCAATATGGGTATATTTTTCCTCACGGATAGCAACATTGAATTGTGATAATTTAGGTTATTAGAATTTTTGTTTGATGGTCGATTTACTTAAATATAATGTATAAAATGTAAGTATTTACTTGTGAAATGTAATTTAATTACACGTTTTTTGTTTTCCTGAAGGACTATGACATCCCTTTACGCTACAAACGGTCGTTTTAAATTATTTACTCGCGAGCTCTGTTCGGCAGAATGTGACCTTGAATACTGACGGCTCGTCGAGCAAAGTTAGCCAAAAATGGCTAAGTTTTAGTTGCCTCACTTTTTGCACTCGTACTATCCTTCTATGCGTTGTTATTCTAAGTTAATACCATTCTATTTAAATGTTTGCCAGAATTACGTACTGTTTTATTTTTAAACATAATCATAAAAAGTTGTTTTTAATGAATATGATTTAAACGACATCTATAAGGTTTTTTTTGCTGAGTAATCAATTGCTGAAGTTAGTGGACAACATACTTTTACAACGGTCATTTTTTTTGAAAATCGCTCAGGTATTTCATGTCTATTCTTTTTTCCTTAGTCTGAGACTGTGGTCCGCGCTGTGCCCCAAAGAGTATAGTAACTAGTATCTGTGCTCTGAGTCTCAGAGCATAGCGCGGACCACATAGCAAATGTAGGTACTATCAAAGACACCGTATTTATTTATCTCTGTATTACCACAGCGTAAACAGCTGACATAATATTAGGATTATGTATAATTTAAACAGAGATATTTATTACCATTGAAATGTGAATCTGAAACGGTTCTCATATTTTTCTTATTATCTATGGTTCTCATTCATACAGACACAGAATGAATTCGTATGACGTTTCTGTCAATCAATCAGTGACTGTCGTGACTGTATTTCATTTCTCGTTCGCACATTACGATCGCACGGTTTAGAATGTACGACAATGTACGAGTATGAAAAGAGCTGTTAGAGCTGTTAGAACGATTACAAGCCAGCGTTCGGAAACGGTTCTTTTAGTACAGTGCAAAGATTCGGCTCCTATTCGTTCATCGTTCACGTACTACACAAGACTAATAATTAAGACATCAGCAGGGAACTTGTAGTATAAGATCCTTGGACATCACTCAGACGTGATGGAATACCTGCATATTTGATTTTCCTTCATACTTTGCAGGCTTAGGACTATCATTTTAATTATGATACATTTTAAATAATTTGAATTTCATTTAAATAAGTAATATTGAATGAATTATTAAAATGGCGTATTTAAAAATAAAATATTTACAGTGATCTTTATTTTTATATACATATTTTCTTTTTACAATCCACACGAAACAAAACCAAGCATAAGCAACATAAACTTGAACTTATATTGTTGAACCAATGACGTTGAGTAACTTCACTTAACAAAGTTAAAATAACAAATAAAAACATCGAAAACAATTACTATCAAAGAGCCATAGAACGACCGGGCCATAGATTATGCACATAAATGACAGGGCACAGTTTCTCGTTCTCCAGTTAATCGTAGTTCGTACATCACTTAATCGTTCAGCCGTTCTTACTCGGCTCTCGCGATTGGATGTCGCTAGGATTGGTGATTAGTTCACTGTACTGTGTGATGAACGATTTAAGCGAAAGAAACAGAATAGTTCGTACTCGTTCACTTGACGGAATTACGTCCTAACAGTACATAGTACATGTACTACACAAGCCTAATTAACATAAAGCGATGACTGCGGGGACTGTAGAGACTGCGGTGCGGCTAGGTCTGCGTTCACCTTTATCTTGCGCGCACTTTAAACTTTTAAATGGCAGGTTTTTAGAACCTGGCAAGAACGCAATGATGACCTCGTCGTAAGTTTCATTCGATATATCCGTTTTTTTATTTTTCGTACGTTCTTCAAGCATAATCATCATTCATTATCGTTCATTCTAGTTCATTCATTGGCGGCCATTGTGGCTTACTTTGTTTTGTGAAATTCTGAAAAACTATATCTTATAATAATTCTGTTTTAGTGAATAAACTTAGCTTCCTATAATTTCCTCGTATGAAGACGGTGCTATTATCATTATAAATAATTATTTACATGATAAGTATAGTGTTATAAGTAGTATAATGTCAGAAGTGGAAGGTGTGTATCGTGCCAATATTCTAGTGATTAGCATTTAGACTGGGCCACTAATATTTGTTGATTTTCAGAGTTCAACCAACAAAAGCCTGCAAAGACGGGCAAGCAACATAACATATTACCAATATGGGGTAATGAACAGACTATGAACCTGAACCCACTAATCTTAGCAAATATACAGGGCTCTAGCTACTTCAAAGGTAGGTAAGCAAACATACCAACGCACAGGAGCTTGGACTTCGTTTGTTCCACTTTATTTTACTTTCATTTGTTGCCGTTATTTTTATGTTACTGTTTCTGTATATAAAATGTAGATTGTCGCCCCTGTGAGCTAACACACTTTTACTGCTGGTTTTAATAGCTAAATGCACCAATAACTGTGAATAGAAATTATTTTTCAAGACAAATGATTATTGAGAGAATTATATTTTACTATTTAATCTGGCTGATGAAGTTTGTATTCGTGAAATCACAAATTATATCTATACTATAGCAAATTTAAAAAAACAGAAACAGTAACATTGCAAAGACAAATGAAAATGACTTCCTGCTTTTTCCTACAACTCATTGAAAACCATTATCTGCAGTGCACCTGTTCAAGCTGAAGACATACCATGAGGTGGTTGACGAGATCTACTACCAGGTGAAGCACCTGGAGCCCTGGGAGAGAGGAAGCCGCAAGACTGCCGGCCAGACTGGCATGTGTGGCGGCGTGAGTATGTTCAACAGTGTCATACTTTGTGACTTGTGTAATAATAATAATATCATATTATCCATCCTACCTCCTCTAGAAAGGCAAGCAAAACCCTAGTTTTATCCCAGTGGGAGTCTGGGTTACTGAAGTATTTGGTCCTGTAATCTATGACTACAGAGCAGCCTAGTAACAGGTGTACTGCTGTTTCATCCTTTCCATGTAGGCTCTGCAGAATGAGCTGTCTCCTTACTACATAGAGTGTTGATTGTTGTATTGATTGAGACATTAGAACCATGAATTCCCTTATTCCACTACTAGTTTTCGAACTGAACATTCACGGTTTAAATAATTTAGTACTTACATAATATTGTTTTTTCTCTTTATAGCAGAATGTAAGTATAATGCATCATTAACAATCTAGTTGACTAGTCATAACCCGCTTACATTGCGTTCGATTGGGATGCAGCAGAATGGGCTAAGTAATAGTAGTAGTAGCTAAGTATCTTGATACATAAAGACAGTTCACAAAATGACAACTTGATCTGACAGCTTAATGCGCTTTTTACACCAAGGAGATATTTCTGTATAGTAAAATGGGCACCCAACAATGGACCTTACCTACCATCTGTTTAGCCTTTTTCAACTTGATGAGGTTGGCTTGCAGTCTAATTGGATGTAACCGAGTACTAATTTTACATGGAGTGACTGTGTATCTTCACAACCTAGTTGCTGGGTAACACAATATTCTTTGGCAAGACTGGTGTCACATGACTACTTGTCAGAAGCCTGAAAATCTCACAACTTCAACAACTGTCAAAGACATAATATTAACTAGTACCAAACTGGGGCTAGACATGCTTTCCGAAGCATGGAGAAGTCTTGTTATGTTAAGTAACACATCTATGAACCCATCTCCGCGAACATAGCTTAACTTTGAAAATCAACCTCTGCACCTATTTAGCAACGAGCTTGTTAATGGACCTTATCCATGTTTGAAATATCTACCGATTGTCCATAGGTGCGTGGTGTAGGAGCAGGGGGCATTGTGTCCACAGCCTTCTGCCTGCTCTACAAACTGTATACTCTACGCCTCACACGTAAACAAGTGAACGGCCTCCTGCAGCATTCTGACTCCCCATACATCAGAGCACTCGGTAGGTATGAGTACAAAATTTTTACTAGATTATTCTAGCAAAATATTCTATGAGTAGTTAGATCTCTGTAAATCTAGACAGTTTGGACAAAGGAGCAGTTTACTAGGATCTAGAAAATATTTATTTATTTCAGTGATAAGTGTAATTTGAAGGGCCTTATCACACTAGCGAATTGCAAGCGGGGTGATTGCGCAGCGAGCTCGCCGCGAGTTCGCAACGGGTGCGCGACAAACACGTCGCGAAGAAGCCGCGGGTGCGTTCGTTTCCATCTTGGAAGTAACAAAGCTAACAGCAGTGTTTCCTCGTCGGAATCTATTCTGGCAATGAATGTACAAAACTCGGATCGCACACCGCGAACTCCCTGCCCACCCGCGGCGTCTTCGCAATCGCCCCGCTTTCCACTCGCTCGCAACTCGCTAGTGTGATAAGGCTTTAAATCATTGTGTGACATCGAGTTGCCGCAGCTACCACAGATAAACCCTCGATGGTTTGTGTGGTATGTTTACGTTTGTATTAATAAATGTATTCGCATGTTTTAAATAATAAATTTGGCTCCTGAATAAACTTACACTGTTCACATTATTTCCCTCCAGGATTCATGTACATCCGCTACACACAGCCCCCGGCAGACCTCTTCGATTGGTATGCAGACTACTTGGACGACGAGGAAGAGATAGACCCTCGCGCTGGGGGCGGAGGCTCCACAACCATCGGTGCTCTGGTGAGACAGATGCTCATCAAACTGGACTGGTTCAGCACACTGTTCCCCAGAATACCAGTGCCTATACAAAAGCAGATTGAACAGAAGTAGGTAACTTGTTACTCTTTGTACTGCAAAATATATGGTTTACAAACAATGATTCATGGCCATTGTATTTTAATTCAGTGTAAATTAATAACTTTATTAACAGCCAAAAAATATTACAATAGTAAATGTCTACATTCATTTTTTTTGGAGCCGAAAATATACAACATGTGATTCTGTAGACTCCCCAAGCTAGAGTAAACTACACACATCAAAATTGTCTAGGGATCAACATATATTTTTGCAATAACTTTTCTCTTGATTGATATTAATTAAAATTTTCTTGAAGGATTCATCGAATAAAGTGTTTTCGTTTGTCACAGTAACGATAAACCAAGTCACCTTTGCATTAATAAAGAAATTTGCCATTTTCCTAATAAAGGGATTTTTGACATTTGAACCACTAACATTAAAGTTCGAAAAAAAGACTGAAATAACAGTTTTCTTTAAAATTTTATTGGGTAACTTAAACAATTAATAATCCGTGTTTCTACCGCGAACACTAACAACACAAGAACATCGGTTTACATACTCAAAATGAGTTCATCCAAATCACGCTGTGGAATGGCCGCCCATGTTCGTTGCAACAACAAAAAAAGGTCTTCTTGCGACTGGATACCCTCCATATTCGGCAGAGCTCTTCTCTGTAGCATATCCCATGCATGCTCAATCGGGTTCAAGTCTGGCGACTGAGTAGGCCAGAGCAGGACATTGATGTTAGCTGCGGCGAGAGTCTGTCTTACAACTCTTGCGGTGTGCGGTCGTGCATTATCATGCATTAACTGAAATAAGGGACCGATTTGAAATTGTAGAGGAACGATGACGTCAGATACAATCGTCTCAGCATAAATTTGAGCGTTGAGGTTGCCTCTGATCCAAATCAACTCAGTTCTTCCGCCGATCCAAATACCCGCCCATACCATGATGGTTCCACCACTATAAGGATGGACTTCCTGGCAGGATTTTAATCGCTGTTGGTGTCCAGGGGTTCTCCAGTGTCGTATACGTCTTGTATCCGGTCTCATACCAAAACGAGACTCATCAGAAAAGCACACGAAACGCCATTGTTCTTCTGCCCAATTTCTGTGTTCAAGAGCCCATTGATATCGAATCCTACGATTGTGCATTGCTATAGGTGGTACCCGTAGCGGTCTTTGGGAATGAAGGTTCACTTCATGCAAGCGGTTTCTGACTGTTTGGTCGCTAATTAAGTTCCCTGAAGAGTGATGAAGCCTCACGGCTAACATCATGGCGGTTATTGTTGGGAGCTCTTCGAGTTAAGATTTGAATGTATCGGTCTTGTCTCCGTGTGGTGCAGCGATACCGTCCTCCATGGCGCTCAGCCACGGTACCAGTGCTTCGGTAACGTGTCCAAAGTCGACTAATAACACTGACTTGTATTCAGAGCTAAAGCCACAGTATGTTGCCGGGAACCAGCTTCTATCATTCCCACGGCTCTGAGCATTTCTTCCCTGCTTAAATGACGTCGCCGCTCCATAATAACGTTGGTTTTAATCAGTAGTAGGGAAACAGTAGCACTAATAATGTCTTCAATGCGTTGTATGTTTTTATAGGGAAAATATTGACAGCTGATTTTCATCTTTTACTCGAATTTGATTAACAGTTCCTGTTTCAAATTATGAAATGCACCAAAAAGGATCCATATAAATTTATAAAATCATAAATTTATTACAAAGCCACATCTCAATCTCAAGAAATCCACATAAAAATGCTTGATCCCTAGACACTTTTGATGTGTGTATGTCAAAAATATTGCTTCCAAGCAATAAACTATTAATCACGCATCTTTTAAACAATGTGCCACTCATTTGATTTACAGTGGTTTAGTAACTTTCATATTATAGTTACTCGAATTCTGTTTCTTTTAATTTAAATTCCTTTTTTTTACCCGACCGCAAAGGAAGGGTTATGTTTTTCGCGCGTATCTGGTATGTATGTATGTATATAGTATTCTTTATTACCTCATATCTCCAGAACTGCTGAATGGATTCACATAATTGAGGAGAGAATTCGTTAGATTCGTCTTAGCAGCCCAAGTGTCCTAAGAGAAAGTTTCTCTTTCACTTTCTGAATCCGTTGGGGTGCCAATGTGACACAACCGGGAAAACTAAAAAAAATTAATTAATATTTTAAATACAAAGTTGAAAAAAGAAATCTAAAAAACCCGAATGCTCAACCGAAATGCAAGAAACAAGCACATTTTTATTTTAAAAATTGGCAAGCAACCGGACCCATCCCACTAAAAAAAAATGTTCAACAGGGTCTCGCCTGCTTGTCACTTTTTAAAATAAAAATGTGCTTGTTTCTTGCATTTCAGTTGAGCAGTTGGGTTTTTTATATTTTTCAAATAACTTCTTTTGCTTTGTGTTCATTATAATATTTAACTGTAATGATTCTAGCCAGCCTGTGTGTTCTACAGTCGACAATCCCGTTTTATTGCTGTATGGATTTTCAGGAAATTGTTACATTTCACTTTTACGTCTGCAAATAATTTACCGATCGCATGTCGAGAAAATTGTTTCAAACATGGTACTATAACTTCATTTGAAAATGTTAGGCTAGGAGAGCACAACAGGCGGACTGCAGCGAATAAGCCCGCGGCAAACTTCCGTGGCGGTGCAGGCAGTCATAACGGTGGCAACAACGCGGCCGGGGCTGCGGGGGCCGAGCCTCGCGCGGGGCCGGGCGCCGGGGCTAACGCGTACAACCCTGGCAGAATGGACGCTGACCGGAGGGAGCACGATGACAGAGATAGACGCGACTATGGGGAGGTTGACAGGTACACACTGTTATTTTAATAGTTAGTGATATTATTTTATTATTCTGTCGCTTCGTACGCGTGCAAGATTGTCTTGAATATCACACTAATTTCCCCCTTGGAAACATTTCTTCTTGATTCTATTCTTGTGGTGCTTTAAGTTTTCATCGGTTTGTTATTGGTCAAATATAGGAAAAGAAGTGTTGTTTTTTCTCTCCATAATAACCTTCCTGCACTAAAGAAAATATGGATAAAAAATCGCGACTTAGCAAAATTTTACTATTCCTTCTTATTTTTAGAGATACATACTACATGGGTACCCCCAGGGGGTATGTATCTCTTCTGATGGTCATTGGGAAAATAACATATTTACTCAAAAATATATTTATGTAACTTTTTCTAAAAAAAGAACCGACAAGAAATTCTATGGTTACTTTTAACCATTGAGTTTCTTGCCAGTTTCAATTCGAACCGCGCACTAGGTTTTGACGTTTTATAAACACTATGTGATATACATTTTTTTTATTTTGACTTTGATATAGCTATAACGACGTCTATCCACAGCTATCCTATTAATCCTTTTAATGTCCCAAAAATAAACAAAACTACGACAGCAAACTAGTTTTAGGAATAAATTGAGCATCACTATATTTCAGGTACTCAAAAGACAGACAAAGACGTGACGAGCGAGACGTCAGAGATCGGGATCGCGACAGAGAGAGAGACCGAGGGGACCGCGGCGACCGGGACCGGGACCGACGTGAGCGGGACCGCCGGGACCGACACCGCGAGAAGTCCCGCTCGCGCGACCGACAGCGACACCGGTCGAGGTCTAGAGACCGCCGCTTTAGATAGTGTTCAGCGAAACAGATGGTTACAAGATTGTGTCTTTATGAATGAATAATAATAATAATAATGTTCAAGACTGTTGTTTTGTTTAGTGTAGACCTTTTAACTATTTATTTATGTACACACGTGACAAAAGAGAAAATAACATACAGACAAAAAAGCAAAAGGTGCTTCTTATTTTTTGTAAGAATTTTGTTCCAGCAGACCTGTGCCAGGAGAAATGGATAAAAGATGATAGACACAGTGTGTATAAAAAACTAATAAGGTAGATTAAATAATTACTTTAGATATTTATCTGTAGGCCAATTCGTCAATAGTCGGATAACTTTAATTAAGAAATAATGAAAATGGTGGTTATTCAGATTTTGAATTGAAAATAGTCTACTACCATGTATGTCTAACTATATTATGTAGAATTCCTGCACCGCGTAAGCAGAGTTTACCGCTCAACTACCCTGAATACCATTTACCTGATAATAAACATTGTGCAGTTGCCCACCAGACAAAACACCTGTCTGTTTGGAGGATCTTCCTTGTTCAATGGGATATCGGGACCGTACACCAATAGGGTGTACGGTCCCGATATCCCATTGCACCCGCACATCCCCACAACCATACATTCTGCAGTTCTTAACTGTGTGGCAATTGAAAAAACTAGTATATACAACGTGTAATTTAAAGGGTATATACATACCAAGTGCATGGCTTTGGATGATAAACGATATGGCAAGGGTTTTGTAATCCTATGTCTACATTAGAGTCCGACCGAAACTGGTTTTCCGGCCGAAACCGAAACCGAAACCGAACTTTCGGCCGCGGCTTCAGTTTCGGCCGAAACCGAAACCGAAACTCACGTGGTCAAGTATAAAATTCCTTAAAATACTGAAATTTGGTGCATTTTACCCATTATTCTACATTAATTAGAACATGAAATGGAAACACAGTATATTAATTTTGTTGTAATCATTTATTTACTTAATACAATATAAAAAATATGAATAATATTTTTATTATTTTTTCAAATTAAGTTCTCATAGAAAAATGTTTATCAGTTATCAATAATCAAATCACTAATTGTTACTGTTTCATTTAATACTAAGTATTGGTATTTTGAAATCTTATTACAATCTTATAATCTCTTTTTTACATGTGACTTGATTTGTTAATAACAGCAAAACAAAGTTACTGACTCAATATTTAACTATATAAATCATTATACATGTATATAATTATATACATACTAGAAATCGCGCGGGGATTCGCTCCCATCGACTTTATCACGATAAAGACATAACCCCTTTTGCAGTCGGGTAAGAAGTAGCCTATAACCTTCCCCAAGCTTCATGTTACTTCCATATAGGGCATGAATATCGGAATCTCGGAATATCGCAATATCGGAATCTCGGAATGAAAGTTCCGATATTACAATTCCGATACTGGGTGACCCAATATCGAAATCGGACAAATTTTTATATCCGACAATGCTTGACGCTTTGTTGTTCTTGAGAATATATTACAAAGAAAAACGAGATTTTAACATATAAACATACCTAGTCCTTTATTTCTGTTGATTTCGCTTGCACATTTTAAATTATTTATAAGTAATTTAAACTACCGAACTCAGAATCAACAAAACTTTGTTAAAAAAAAATTAGTAATAAATATAGGATTATTAATGAGAAATATGATTTAAACAAACATTTCCAATAATTGTTATTCCTAAATTCCTAAATTCTAAGAAGCTTTGTTGATTCTGAGTTTGATAGTTTAATTAGTAATAAGTATAGGATAATTATGAGAAATATGTTAAAAAATATTCAGCAAAATTTGCAGTATAAGCCTACCGGCTATTCTGTCTTCGGTCTGCAGCACTGAGACGTTAACCAAGAAAATTTTAACACAAATGTAGATTAACTACGAGGTGGTGTGTTCGACCGATGCAGTTAATGCCTGGAAAATGGCTTGCCCGAATACAGCTTTGCCCGAGAGACAATGGGACGAGCCGCTCTGCAGTTTGGTACGGAATAACCTTTTAAATACGTTAACCAATACTGCTGAGCGCTCGCGCCTGTTGGCTGTGGATGAATGGGAGTCGGGCCTTTGGCTACAAGCATTACCTTCACTTAATATAGGTACTTCGTTAAGTGATAACACGTTCCGGATCGCTACATGTCTACGTCTGGGTGCTTCCAGCGGTGCTCCACATCGCTGTCAATGCGGTGCGGCAGTCGACCGCTTCGGACATCATGGCCTTTCCTGCAGCAGAAGCTCTGGTCGGATGGCACGACATGCCAGCATAAATGACATCATCCGTCGGGCTCTTGTCACCGCTGGAGTACCATCTGTTTTAGAACCCAACGGCTTGGCACGGGACGATGGGAAGTGACCAGACGGGATGACTATAATGCCTTGGAAGTTGGGTAGGCCTTTGGTGTGGGATGGTACTTGTGTTGACACTCTTGCGCCATCCCATCTTCTCAGTACGGCGGGCTGTGCTGGGGCGGCAGCTGCAGGTGCAGAAAATCTCAAACGGCGCAAATACAACAACCTAATTGGGTGCTATATGTTTGAGCCGTTTGGGGTAGAAACGTTAGGATCATGAGGTCCGAGTGCTCATCGACTCTTTCGTGACATCGGCAAACGATTAGTCGACTCCACAAGTGACCAGAGGGCTGGTCTTTTCTTTGGACAGAGAATCAGCATTGCCATTCAACGTGGCAATGCGGCCAGGGTTCTGGGCACTTTTCCCATTGATAGCGATGTTGATGAATTTTTCGATGCCTTATAATTTATTATTATTTTCGCCTGTATGTACTTTATTAATAGATTGACGACATCGAAACAAAAATTCCTAATAATTGTTGTTCCAAATTGTAGATTGTGCTTTTAAATTATAAGATGTTTTATATTATTGATGTTTTTTTTCGTGAATTTTAAATTATAAGATGTTTTATTGATAATGAGTCAGGTAGTTGAATTAGTAATAAATACTTATTACTAATTAAAAAATAATGAAAAATATGTGATTTAATACAGTGAACATACTTAAATAAAAACCGGTCAAGTGCGTGTCGGGCCACGCGCAGTGTAGGGTTCCGTAGTTTTTATAACAGCCAAGTGCGTGTCGTATTCGCTGACTGATCGTTTCGTACCATGCTCTAGCTAAAAGTCAAACATGACTACCTAACTAATTTGACTTCCTATACAAATCCTCACCTGATCCGACAATTTTGCACGGAAAGTTTTAATTTTTTTTAGAAATTTGTATAAAACTTGTCATAGCCGGTGTTTTGAATTTAAATACGGACACAGAGCTACACTACTTAATCGTCACAAGAAGCTAGCACGATACAACTGGCGCTTAGCGCCATCTATCGACATTTCTATAGAGTTGTTCGAAATTTTCGAGTCAAATACAATTGGTCGACTATTACTCGTAAACTTATAAAGCCCACTTATGTGTGATAGTTTTCCTTTAAATTTCGTTATATATAGGTACTATTGCCGTGACATTTGAATTTCTAACTATAACCGTTTAGTTGATAGAGGGGGGGACACTTGACTCTAACGAAAATTGGTACTTTAAAGCTTGATAAGTCACGAACGGTTTACTTAATCAAAAAACGGTCTTACCAAACCCCTAATATTTTTGAAAGACCTATCCAATGATATCCCACACTATGGGAAAAACAAAAAAAATAATTATCATCCCACTTTACATGTATGGGAGGTACACTAAATAATTGTTTTTTTCAAAATTTTATTTTACAACTTTTTCGGCGTCATTAACGTGTATACTCATGCCAAAGTACAACTTTCTAGTACCAATAGTTTTTGAGCTAAACCGCGGACAGACGGACATGGCGAAACTATAAGGGTTCCTTGTTGACTATGGAACCCTAAGAACCGGTCAAGTGCGTGTCGGGCCACGCGCAGTGTAGGGTTCCGTAGTTATTTTTAACAGCCAAATGCGTGTCGTATTCGCTGACTGATCGTTTCGTACCATGCTCTAACTAAAAGCCAAACATGACTACCTAACTAATTTGACTTCCTATACAAATCCTCACCTGATCCGACAATTTTGCACGGAAAGTTTTTTTTTTTTTTTAGAGATTTGTATAAAACTTGCTAAACCGCGGACAGACGGACATGGCGAAACTAAGGGTTCCTTGTTGACTACGGAACCCTAAAAACAACCAATTTTTGAACCAAATTAAAGAATAGGCACGGTTTAAAAATGTTTTTTTTATTGTACACAATCCAACCTTGAATTTGTGCAATTTATAAATTTTGCAATTTCTAACGAAATAACGAAATTCCGGTATTAATATCGGAATTCCGATATTGAGATCTAATATCGGAAATCAGTATCGGAATTGAAAACTTTCCGATATTACATGCCCTACTTGCATACCAAATTTCATCCAAATCCACTTAGTACTTTCGAAGATTAGCCCTTACAAACAAATGTTACCTCTTTATAATATTAGTATAGATTTGCGGGCGGGAGGGTGCTGCTGTACAACGCATTCAAGTTCGAACAAGTAATTTTTTTCAATTAGCGCTAAATATTGTCAATAATAATTGATCGCAAGCGCGACTGCTGAGCATGAGATCTCGGGTTCAATTCCCGGGTCGGGCAATAAGGGCTATTGGGTTTTTGTTTTAGAAATTTCTCAGTTGTAGCCTGGTCTTTGGAATTGTGGTGGTATGATAACCCTCTCGGAAAGCACGTTGCCGGTGATCCCGCACCTGACTTCACTCCGGTCGTGTCGGGTTGCCGTCCTCGAACTCCGTCGTAAAAGAGAGGAAAGGAACAGAAAGTCACAGAGTTCTTTTTTCTTTCTAAGGTCACAGAGTACTTTCAGAAAGTGCAATTGTACCTGCGCACATACTCGTGCACGATGTATAAATATCTCCTGTGCAGATGGCTAATATTCGCTGAGATTGACCGCCATGGCTGAAATCGGTCAGGAATATTATTAATTGCACGGTAAATTAGAATGAGTGCATTTGAAACAGAAGTTAAATTTTAATATACACAGCTGCTGCCCAAAGTGTAAATATTGTACCTTTCTAGAGTTCCAAGGTTGTGTGGTAAGATTGGATGCACGGCATAACTCATATGACGCAATAATCAAGCATCGTTAACCCAAGACTAAGAAACAGATCATTCGATCAAACGTAAGAGGCTTATGAAATTTCAGAACTACATACCTTCTAAAATTACAATTTATATACACATTTCATTGATGATACAGATGTGTCGTAAACTTGTTACTCGGAATTAGGAAATATTACAGCAATGCACCTTTTATCGATTAATTTAATTACATAAGATTGATAGTCATCTCTGATACTGTAGGATAATAAAAAATACGAATTCAATTATTAAGTTTGTTTATTCCATTGTAAAAATAAAACTGCTTAGCAGAGCCAGATATGCAGAAATTGAGAACAATGGGCAAGCTTAGAGCTAACAATAAATACACATTCAATGGTAAATTATTTAGATCTATGCGTTTTTGCAAACAGCTTAGTTGCGAGTTGAGACAGCTTACGCAGCAGCGCCTTTCACAGCTTCTTGCTGTTCAAACTTGGGGTACTTTTGCTCCACATTAGCCCAAGATATCTTGCCGTTAGATAAATCCCTCACAACAGTAGGTACATCAGTCAGTGGCAGTCTCACTTGTCCTGTGCTATCCCTTTCCCTCAATGTCACAGAATGGGGCTCTTTGATAGTGTCGAAGTCCACAGTGATGGCGTAAGGCACACCCAGCTCGTCGGTTCTGGCGTATCGGCGACCAATGGAACCAGAGGAGTCGTCGACTTTGTGGGAAACATCCGCATCTATTAACCCTTGAGATAGCTCCTTCACAAATGGCTGGAATTCGGCGTTACCGCTAAGTGGCAACACTGCACACTTCATGGGCGCAACTGTTGCTGGTAATGAGAAGTAGGTCCTCTGCTCATCCCCTTCCCTCATTCTAAAGTTGTGTTCCAAGATAGAATAAAGGATTCTGCCAACACCAAATGAAGGCTCAATGACACTGGGGATAATTTCCTCAACATGGACTGTTTTCTGTGTCTTTTTCACACTGATGAGTTTTGGTGTGAGTTTAAATTCACCACCAGGAGTAGAGAGAGTGTATTCTCCATCAGCATCCAATTTGGATTGCATATCATCTAAAGCTGCAGAGTCCATTGCAGCTAGAGCATCATTTATGAGCTTGGCATCTTTCTTGAACTCTTTACCGATGGCTGCTTTGTTAGGCACAGGTTCCACCACTTCAATCTGTTCGGGAGCTGGTAGCTTTTTCTCAGCTGCAAGTCTGATGCCCGTAGCTTTGGTGTGCTGGGTCAAGTCATAAGCTGATCTGTCAGCACAACCTACACATTCTACCCACCCATAGCTGGTCAGGCACTCAGCATCCCAGCAATCACAGGCATAATGAGCCATCTCATTGCCCATGTGTTGTCTAAATCTCAGCTTTTTCGAGTCAATACCAACAGCTAACATGTATAAGTGGATTCTGGCCATGAAGTAGCCGAGAGTCTCATTGTTAACAATGCCCTTAGAGACAGCATCACCAATGGTCATGATCTCAGCAGGTCTTCCTTGCTCCTGGCTATCAGCTGAGTAGAACAGCATTTGGGTGTCCTTCACAGACTCAAACTTGGGATGGTCCTTTGTGTCACAGAAGTGTTCAATTTCGCACATTGTGAATTCTCTGACTCTGAGCAAACCAGAGCGAGGTGAGATTTCATTTCTAAAGGAGTTTCCAATTTGTGCAGCAGCAAATGGTAGGCGGCCCTGGTTGAATTCTAGAAGGCGTTTGAAGTTCACAAAGATACCTTGAGCAGTTTCAGGTCTCAGGAATCCTTTCACTAATCCACTAGGACCAATCTGGGTGTTGAACATGAGATTGAATTCAATTGGAGGAGTAAGCTCATTGCCACTGATGGGAGACTTCATCTGGAACCTCTGCATCAAAGCTGACATCTGGTCAGCATTCATACCATCAAGCTTCACAAGGATATCTTCAATATCAGCTTTAAGTTCAGCAGTTGTGTTTTTTTCACTTTTTATCTTCTCAAGATGAGCTTTGATCAAGTGATCCAACCGGAAGCATTCTCCAGATTTTACATCTTTAGTCATGAGGTCAGCAAACCGTTCCACATGCCCAGAAGCTTTGAGAACCGGCTCTGGAGTAAGAATTGAACAGTCTACCTCTAACATCTGTTCTTGCAGGATGAAGTACTTCCTCCACAGCTGGATCATATTGCTTTTGAGAGCACAGCCCATAGGACCGAAATCAAACTGGCCAGTAATACCACCATAGATAGCAAAGGACTGGTCATAGAAAAATCTTCTTTTTATAAGATCCTCCATTTTCGCACGATCAAACAGTTCTTCAGCTGGGGCGAGGCTGAGCTCTTTATCTTCGAGAACTTTCTTCCTGGCTTTAAGTTCAGCAACTGCTTTCTTTACATCAATTTCAGGAGCTTTTTCTTCTTTGAGTTTCCGGACTAAATCACCCTGTTCCTTGACGAGGGCCCTCAGTGGCGCAAGGATTTCTTCAACTTTAGGATCAGCCATTATTATTTCTCTCTGAGGATTCGGTATTTTGATCTTTCTGTGAAGTTTATTACTGCCCCAATAGTTATGAGATAGTCTCAATTGATTGCAGATGATTGGAAGTTGTTTACTAAACACACTACACTTATATACTAATGCTACAACGTTTCTCATTTAATTAAGAGTAAAGTTTATTTCTGTTAATATTAATCCATCTGGCAGCCGGTAATTATTAGCCTTTTGGTCGCGTGGATTCGTGGAATGACGAAACCACGGCAGATGTCAAGAAATTCCACAATCACTTTCTCATTATTAGAATTGCTAGAATATATAGCATAGGAGCGAGAGTCGCTAATACAGGTATAACGCGTCAAACTGAGTACGATAAAAACTTAATGCTTCATATCTTGTAAAGTACGGAACGTTTTTGATTTTTGACATTAGCACCCATATTCATAGTCGAAAACTCATGATTTCCTCGACTCGACTCAACCGAACTTAGGTGATTTGATATTCATAGTTGCAATTATGCTCCTCACCTCAAAGAGTTTCCTCAGTCGAGGTAAGTAGACATGTGTCGTTATGAGTTTTTCTAATAACGTAACGAAGCCGTTGTCCGTTGTCAAATAACGTTGTGAAAACTATCTATTTTGACAACTATCTATTTCGACAACGTCTCGTGTAGAAGGCGCCTTATAACGTGATATCTGTTGCAGTTACAATTGATACTAAACATACAGTCAACTTTCTTTCGTACTTATCCAGGCTTATGCTTAGGTTTTTTGCAATAAGAAAGTAAGTACTTGATATTGTCAAAAGAGTTAGATTTATTTACAATTATTAACACTATAGATGAAAATTACTTATTGTTCAATTCAACACACATACAAAATTTAACGACTTTAGAAAAAAAATTGGCCAAGTGTGAGTCAGACTCGCCCATGAAGGGTTCCGTAGTAACTATAATAATATAATATAATATGTCTATTTATTTGACGAATAAAAAAAAATCTTAAAGACTTCTTAAAACTAGCTTATTTACATTTTTACAACTACGCTAAATAACTTTGTTTTTCATAGTGTTTGTATGAATTACAAAGTTATATTTGCGGTTTTAGAAAATATGCTGTATCTCAAAAACTGCTGACCCGATTTCGTTCAAACTAATTTTGGTTGAAAGTTTACATTAAGATCTACAGACGTATATTTTTTTTAGATTTTTCACTCCATTATTATAGAAGTTAGAGGGGGGACAAACACATTTTACTACTTTGGATGCTTATAAATCTTTTAAACGATTGACTTTATGAAAAAGTGGTTTTAGAAACCCTTATATCATTTTTAAAGACCTGTCTATAGATACCACACACGCATAGGTTTCATGAAAAAAAATATTTTCAGTTCTAGTTCCATGTATGGGGACTCCCCATTATTTAAATTTTTTTTTTTCTTAAATTAGGGAAGCTTTTCACAGAATACATCTACCTACTAAGTTTCACATGTATAGTTTTAATAGTTTCGGAATATAATGGCTGTGACATACGGACGGACGGACAGACAGACAGACAGACGGACAGACATATCTAAACTATAAGGGTTCCTTTTTTTGCCATCCGGCTACGGAACCCTAAAAACAATCGTGGAGAAATGGGAAATGGAACACATGCGGGTATCAAGGTCAACACCAAACTCAATTTTCAAATAATATTTTTTAAGTGGCGAAAGTTACTCATTCAATTATCGACGTTCGTGTTTATAAGATTCGTCACATTATGCAATAAATCATAACCATCCATCTTTGCTTTTGTGCGAACGAGACGCGCTACCTTTCCTATATTTTTTCTCGCTCTAACCGTTGCGATACCGCTACGTAGCCAACTTCAACTACGATATCTATTGCGTGATTTCTAGAGCGTTGTGAGATAGCTACGGTTATTATGCGCTACAAAACAACCGATGGTTGTTACAGCTGCAGTTATTGTCATAACGTACGTTGTGAAAATAGATAGTTATGCTTGGTTAGAAAACGAGTGATGGTTGTAAACTCAAATAGATAGTTGTACAACTATTGATGTTACAAAACGGCCATCGCTAGAGGTAAGGTGAGAGGTGAGGATCCAACTGTCAAATTTAAGGTACGTCGGCACTCGGCATCTACCTTGAAGCTTCCTTGAGGAAGATAACAACGAACTTTCAACCAAAATACGCGTATTTTATCCGATTTCCATAATTTCTTTTGAAGAATTTATTGAATATGTGTACGATAACCCTTACGATTACATATCGCGACGCTATTTACGAGATGCAGATAATCCATTTGAGTTTTATGATGAAAATGAATTTAAAATTAGATTTCGCTTCAATAAAGATGCTGTGATGAACTTCTTGCTGCCGCTATTATTTCAAAGTATTGGTAGTACTACTGGTAACAGACGTGGATTGCCAATTCCACTCATAATCCAAGTGTTAGCCGCTTTACGATTTTATGCAACAGAAAACTTTCAAGTAAGTTGTTCTTTTTCACACCAGCAAAAACTTATCAGTTAAAATTAGTATTTATTACAGTACATACATACTTACTTAATTGGTATTATGTATTTTCAGATTGTTTGCCTGACTGCCTGATTACTGACTGAAACTATTGACTGACTGATTTTGTGCAAATCGGATTTGTACAAAATCAGTCAGTCAATAGTTTCAAGAATTGTAGCCAAAATTTCTAAAAATAATATTAGCATTGAAAATAAGACGCTTTATTAAACCTGACGTTGCTGAGCGAGCTGAGGTGAAGATAAAATTTCACCGTATTGCTGGATTTCCTGGAGCTATAGGATGCATTGATTGCACTCATATTCCAATTAAAACTCCCAACGGACAAAGGGTTTGTTTATTTATGTTATGCGTTCATTTAACAAGTGTTGACACTTCAAGTTGGAAACCACAGATAACGCGCACGCTAACTGCTCTCAAAGTAAACAAACTCGAAGATATTCCTCCAAAATGATGACGTATTAGTGACGTATTACCTCACCTCACACTCATTCGAGGATCCTCATAATTTTCTCAATGAGTCGACTTTGAATACCGATTTTGAGGGTCTTTCGAGGCTCTCCTTGAGGCTTCCTCGAATGAGGTTTGAGTCGATCAACTTTCGAGGCCACGACTTTGAATATGGGTGTAGGAAGAGAACGTGAAAGTGAAAGGAAGATTTCAGCTAGGGATATGAAAAAAGAATCGATTACTCATTGGTATCGATTCTTTTGTTTTGATACTGAGTTATTTTTGTAATCGATCACTTTGCTTGTGGTACTACACCAGGTATCGATACTTTAATCCATACCCTTCAGCAAACCACTATCATTTGGTTAATACACAGGTACCTCCTGGGGAAGTCTCATCATAACCAAAATTGGAATAGTGTGGCCACATTACGCGATTATTTGTTTTTGGAAAGTTTTTGACTGATTGTGGAACATAGAAATTATAAAACAATCATAATGGTATCTAGTAGACTGAATTTATTTAAGTAGAATTGTAGTCTTGCAACTTTTCTTCTTGTTCTGTTGCCCACGTAAGTTCTTGCAGTATTTCGTGTTTTTTTTTGTGAAAAATGCCACTCCCGATTAGTAGTGATGTTTGGAAGTCTTTCCAAAAGATTTACGAGCACAGTTCTACTTATATAATATGTTTCAAAACTATAAAAACAGGTGGAAACGCATATAATCTAATGAATCATTGAACACCTTAATTTCAAATTTCATCACTCCTCACGTGATTACAAAGAGAACTGTCGGTTATACAATTTAATTCTGCAGGAGAGGCGTATCCTAATGGATATGGGGTTGCTACATGATATTTTACGGGGACGGACCGATTGCCCTATGCTTTTAAATAAGATTGTTGAGTCCACCCGTCTCAACATCGCCGCGCGGCAGTGAAAAAGGGGTGCGGGGCAACGGCTCGCACCACGGCGGCGGTCGATGGCCAAGCGCGCGCCCCCACGCCACACAGTCAGCAGTTGCACGTCTCTAAGCAAGGCTGCGCTCGCGCATATTATATTCCCATAACCTTTGTCCGCGTATTGTAAACCAACCGTACCGTTTGTAATGAATCATCTTTTTACATTATTACATGTTATACAGTCCACTATTCTTACTTTCATTGCTTGCTCACCACGATCTATCGTTGCGACCAAAGATTAAGTTTAATGTTCCAAGGAAACGCACTAGACACACTACAATATTTTGCACTCTATTTCACTCGAGTAACTACGGTAAAAATAGTGTAATACCACGTTTACTCGACTCTTACAATAAAACTTTAACAGTGTGGACTTATTCATTGCATCTAAGAACGATTTCAAAAAACAAGTTTTTTTTAATTGTTATCCATGCCATAGGTTAGAATAATATGGATATTCCCCGAGAAGAAAAACTATTCTCGCCTTCGGGACTAATGAAATATTACACATTATGAGGGGAGGTCTCAGGGTAACTGGAATGATGAACACTGTCTCATATGATTATCGTTTACTTAGTTAATAAAACACGTTCACAAACATGGGTTTCGGACTTAGTTTTTCGTATACAAAAGATCACAAAATAAACACATTAGGGCACCACATATGAGGAATAAAAGTACACGTTGGTTGCCACATGTGAGCACGTGGTTTCGGATAGGTAATTATTACGTACGAGTCTACAACTTGCGCGCGGGCGGCGGACTGGCGCCGCGCGCACCCCGCTCGTGAAGCGAGCGATGCGCGAGAAAGAGAAAGACATAGCTACGATATACTCGCACTTATTCGGTATACCGTAGTGGCACGCGGTTACGGGATTCCCTGACCGGCCTCGAGTGGGTTGCTACATACTCCCCCTCCAGTTCTGGAGAACGCCCTCGCTCCTGGACTGGTACACTATTAACCTCAGCATTAGCTGGACGTCCGCGTTTCCTTTTAGGATTAACGGGTTTTGGTAAGGAGTCATAGCTGCCTCGGTATCGCGTGAGGTCTTCGGAATGGTATTTACCTAAATCTACATTTGGTTGTTCTGTGCTCGCGATGGTGTACGTCGTTGGGCTTACCTTTTTCATGATCTGGTAGGGGCCATCGCGGCGCGGCAAGAACTTGGAAGTAAGGTCTTTTGATCCTTTACTCAGCAAATGTGATTTCAACATGACTAAATCACCTACCTCGAATGAGTCAGATGGTCGGCGGGAAACGTCGGCATACTGCTTTGTCTTGTCCTGTTGGATCTCGACGCGTTCTCGAACATCTGACAGTGAATGTAGAAAGTTTTCAAGGTAAGGGGTAACTTGAGGGACAAAATTCTCTTTGGCTCTGATTGTGCGAAGATCGTGAACGACTTCTGTGGGTGACCGCATCTCTCTACCAAAGGTCAAATAAGCCGGTGACTTGCCTGTTGTGCGACATTTTACACTATTGAGAGCAAAACGGATCACTGGTAACTTCTTTGGCCAGGATGTGTGTTCGTCTTCCACGAGATGGGCTAGCATTGCCTTCAGATCGCGGTTTTTGCGCTCAGCAGGATTAGCTTGTGGATGATACAGCGGGACAAAATTTTGTTTGATGTCTAGAACTGACATACACTCTCGCATTACTGCGGAAACAAATTGAACACCATTGTCCGAAATAATCCTACGAGGTAAACCGAACCTCATGAAATATTCTTCAATGAGAACATGAGCACAGGCCTCTGCTGTTGCTTCTTTTAGAGCAAATAGCTCCGTCCATCGGGTAGCAGTGTCTTCAATGAGAAAGATCCAACGCTCCCTCTGGTCTCCTTCCGGGAGTGGGCCGAAAAGGTCCATGGCCAGGACTTCGTTTCGCTGGCTCATGACTGGAGTCTGGAGCAGGCCTGGTGGTTTGGTATTGTTGGCTTTATAGCGCTGGCAGTGGATGCAGGCTAAGACATAATCGGTGATTATTCTCCGCATCCCTGTGAAATAATACAGCTGAGCTACTTTCTGATATGTTCGATCGATGCCTGGATGGCCAGCTGTTTGAGAGTCGTGTAACTCTTTCAAAATATTTGCAACTTGTGGGCTAGGAATAACTAATTGGGGAGATTCACTATCGGAGTCTGGGTTATAACGGTATAGAACTCCTTGATCCATAAGATAACCTCTCTCTAGCCATCTTTTTGATGCAACATCATCATGTCCTTCTAGCTCTTTAATAATCTTATCCACTTCAGGGTCAGAAATCTGTTCTAGGCGAAGCTGATTGGGTGTATTGGCGGGTAGATCGCAGATTACTGAACAAACACCGCAACTATCACTTGTATCGCTGGAACAAATTGGTCTACTCAGCGTGTCAGCAAAGACATTCGCCCTCCCTGGGGTATATTGAAATTGGATATCGAAAGATTGGAGTTTAAGAGCCCAGCGGACTAATCTGCCTGCTGGTGATTTAAGTGAGAGCAACCAGCGTAGCGGCTGATGATCACTACCAATCACGACTGGTTGACCGTCTAGGTAAGGTCGAAAACGCTCCACCGCCCACACTACAGCGAGCGCTTCACGTTCTGTGGTAGAGTAATTGCGTTCAGCTGCGTTGAGGAGTCGGCTGGCATATTCGATAGGTCTTTCCTGATTGCCGTCACCCTGCATTAAAACTGCGCCTAAGGCGTAGTTACTTGCGTCAGTTCGCAGAATGAAGGGGCGACTGAAATCGGCTTGAACCAGTATTGGAGCTGAGGTCAGTAGTTTCTTCAGCTCATTAAATGCTTGGGTCTGCTGCGTGCCCCAAGACCAGACTTGACTTTTCCTGGTCAAGCGAGTCAATGGTTCGGCAACTTTTGAGAAGTTGGGAATAAATTTTCTGAACCATGAACATGTTTGCAAAAAGGTTCTCAGATGCTTTAGGTTACCTGGTACCTTCATCTCGAGGACAGCGCTCACCTTCTCTGGGTCGGTGGAAACACCTTCTTGTGTTATAACGTGACCGAGGTATTTAACGCTTTCACGAGCAAAAGCGCACTTCTCCCTATTTACGTGGAGGTTAAACTCAGCCAAACGTTTAAAAACTGCCTCGAGGTCTTGCAGATGCTGTTGGTATCCCTGAGATATTATCAACAGATCATCGTAATACGCTATTAAAGTTACATTTTGTAAAGCAGAGCTGGATCGGAGACGATCGATTGTGCTCTGAAGTAACTCGTCGATGCGTGGCATCGGATATGTGTCAGCTTTGGTGACTGCATTCAAACGCCTGTAGTCGACGCAGAAGCGAATACCTCCATGGGACTTCGGCACCATCAGCGCCGGTGAACACCAAGCTGATTCACACTCTTCTATAATGTCATCTTGTAACATCTTACCTATTTCAGTTTTCATGAGCTCCTTCTTCGAAGGGTTAAGCCGGTAAGGAGGAACAGCAATTGGAGGATGCTCACCTGTATCAATGCGATGCTCTGCATATGGTGTCGGACCTCCCCCTGCTTTAAAGACGTGTGCGTGCCTGGTAAGGACGGCAGCAAGCGCTTGTCGCTCAGCTGGTTTAAGGTGAGTACCTTCATCATCCCTGAGTATATCTGTGGAGGCGCAGGCTACGTCACGCGAGGTAGGTTCGAAGCACAGGGTATATTTTACTGTATCAAGGTTACTGAAATACCAGACTTCCTTGCAAAAATCTATAACTACTCCCGCGGCGGTTATAAAATCAATACCTAACAACGTCTCGTATTCTGTCGAGTCCGGAAAAATTAAGAAAGGAATTGTGATAACTACTTTTTCTAAGCACACCTCTAACGTGGTGGTAAGTACATCCATCGTACGGACTACACCGTCAGCAAGCTTAACTTCGCGTGTCGAAGAGCTGAGAGGGTGACCTTGACGTAGAAGGAGAGTATATAGCGTATAACCCGCAATGCAATGTTTGGCGGCGGTATCTATCAACGCGGTACCGGAAAATCCTAAAATTGAAATATTAAAAATTGGTCGTAAGTCGCGACCAATAGGGGTCCCGTACGATCATTATACAAACATACATCGGTTAAACATAAATACGCATTATCCTTTACATTACTACAAAATAATTGACCATTCTCCTTTACATCATTATTACATAAATGTGCATTCTCCTTTATATTACTGTTACATAAATGTTCATTCTCCTTTATATTACTGTTACATAAATGTTCATTCTCCTTTACATTGCTATTACATAAATGTGTATTCTCCATTACATTACTGTTACATAAATGTGTATTCTCCTTTATATTATTTAGGTTATCATTACAATTATTTAAATTGTCGAACACATTTTGAGAATTATTATTACAATTATTATGCATCATATTATAAGTCAAAGGTTTTGGGAGAATATTAGCTCTTTGCTTATTTAAAATATTGCACACATTTTCTTGTGGAATTAAATTGTTTTTAACATGGCGACCCGAAATACGACAAGACACAACACCGTTATCACTATTATTATCACAAGAGTCAGACGTACGAGATTGAACTGAATAGAACGATTTAATAATATAATTGTCAGTCTCACCTGGCTGTCGCACTTGCAACTTACGACAATTGACTTTGGCGTGTCCGAATTTCTTACAATACTCGCAGATGGGCCGTCGCTTATTCCCGGAGTCCTGTAATGGTGCAGGCGGCGCGGGCGGGGCGGGCGTCGCAGTCGGAGCGGGCGCGGCTAGCGCGGCCCGAGGAGGCGCGTACTGCGGCGCGGCGCTGGGGGCGCCGGCGAGGCGAGGTCCGTAGGCATGCGAGCGTTTTGGCGGGAAAACGCGTGTGTTATCACTATCACGGCCGGCGGGACTATCACGCGCGGCTGTGCACGTTGTCGAAGTTGTTGGCGTTTCTGTTCGCAGTTCACTCGTCGTAGGTGTCACGAGATTAGTCTCGTGGAAAGAGTCTTCAACGTTTCGTGCGAGACGAAGTAATTCAAAGAAGTTATGGCACTCTTCTCTACGTATTCTTTGTCTGATTCTACTGTGCAGGAGTCCGTAGGTCATATCTATTTGTGCGGACTCTGTTACGTCACCCTTAGGCAAACGTGCAAAAAGGGCGCGAATACGCGCGACGAATATGTCGGTGTTTTCTTTGTCTTGCGGCGTCGCAAATATTTCCAGGTAAATACGATGAGGCGGCCGGCGATCACCATAGGCACATAATAAGTTATGTTTAGCTTCTTCCCATGACGACACTGAATATTTTATGCCTTGCCACCACGTGGCAGCTTCGTCTTTGAAGAGATATGCCAAACCGCGTAATATATTTGAGTCCGATACCTGGGCGCAGTCACTATATGCCTCTATAGCGTCAATAAACGCCTCGGCTGACTCCTTCGGTCGGCCGGAAAAGGTTGCTTTGCAGCGGGCTAGGGTATTGTTTCCTAGAAGCGCGAGTGATTCCGGGGTGGATGCATTCACACGCGACACCGAGTTGAACAGCTCCCTGAAGGCTTCTGTTTGAGAGCGTTGCAGAGAAGCGATTATGGCCGCGACGTGCTCACTGGAGAACGTTGCGTTTACGTCGGGGCGCGGTGAAGAAAACGTGTCCTCGCCATCTTGGTTAGCGGTCGACACGGGCGGCGTGTCTGATCTCGAGAGGCCGGGGAATGCTTCGTTTGCATCTTCTCTCCGAGTCAAACTAGCCGCTCTGCTCCTGGTCACTGGCATTTTTAACTCGTCACTGCAAAACGTTTATCGAGTAGACACTGTCTATGCACTATATTTTGCACGAAGACACACGTGAGGCGTCATAGATTTGGGAAAGTACCTACGCTATTGTGACACGAAAAAACTCGTTGAGCGTCACCTAAATGAGGTTTTTGCACTCTACTGTCACATGGAAAGGCACTACTTATGACGAAAGACACTATTGTACACGAAAAAACACTTTGGGCGCCACATATGAGGGGAGGTCTCAGGGTAACTGGAATGATGAACACTGTCTCATATGATTATCGTTTACTTAGTTAATAAAACACGTTCACAAACATGGGTTTCGGACTTAGTTTTTCGTATACAAAAGATCACAAAATAAACACATTAGGGCACCACATATGAGGAATAAAAGTACACGTTGGTTGCCACATGTGAGCACGTGGTTTCGGATAGGTAATTATTACGTACGAGTCTACAACTTGCGCGCGGGCTGCGGACTGGCGCCGCGCGCACCCCGCTCGTGAAGCGAGCGATGCGCGAGAAAGAGAAAGACATAGCTACGATATACTCGCACTTATTCGGTATACCGTAGTGGCACGCGGTTACGGGATTCCCTGACCGGCCTCGAGTGGGTTGCTACAACATCCTTTCTGACGGGTAAATATAAGAAGGACGGGATTAAGGATAGTATAATAGATAGATAAACTTGATTCATTAAACTCATTTATTTCTTTACGTAATAATTTCTTATTCAAGAATCAACAATCATTTTTATTCTGAACTTGTACAAAAACATTTACAGTTGTAAAATATATAACGTCGCTCATGCGCTTATTGGCTTACATTATCCAGTTTTATACATATTGACAAAAATAATAAGATTCGATAAAATCTCGTAGTATCAATCGGAATCCCGTGGAATATCCATATTAACATCAATGTTTACAGTCAATGAACCTAAATAGCTCTACCTATTCCGATCACTGGTCATAAGCTACTCATATAATTATAGATAAGTACCCATTTAAGAATTGTATGCTATTGTTATCCCTAATAATAAATAAATAAATAAAAACCATACCAAAAAGTAATTTTCAGATTAATGTTATTAATACAGTGTAATAAAATAATTTATTGGTGCATTGCATTGGTGTTGTGGCTGACCTTTGTTTTTACTTGACCTTGCTGGAGACCTTTGTTCAACAATGGATGCCCCTTGGCTGATATGATGATGATTAAGATTCTATATTCTAGCTAAAGGTTGTACCTTACAGCTTGCTGTCCAGCGATTTATTCATTTAAAATCGATATTAATAAAAGTTGGTAAAAAGAATCAATATCTTATGATATCGATACTTTTATGGCGATACCAAGGAACTTGTGTAGGTAGAGAAGATCCTTGTGGCGATACCAAGGAACTTGTGTAGGTAGAAGATCCTTGGGCGATACTTATATTGGTATCGATTCTTTTGATACAATACTGGTATCGGTTACAGTATCGATACTTTCGTTTCGATTTCGTATCGTATCCCTAATTTCAGCAGATGTCAAAGCAAAGGGCTAGTGGTAGTGCCACATATTCTGCGTTCAATTTAACAAGATATTCAGGTAAATAGCTTTCTTCTGAAGAATGAGGATTTCTTTCAATCAATCGTGTGTGAGCAGCTACGATTACCTTATAGGTATTATAAAAGTTTATTTGAATAATAATCAGCAAATAAAAGCTATAAATCGATACACGAGTTATTGATGTCTAGCCAACAAAAGTAAATCCGCAGTAAATTTTCCGTAGTGCTGGTAACACTGTGATTTACCATCTCTTTCACACTTTAAATCACTGCGTAAATTATCGCGAGATGAAGCGTGATAGGAATAGTTTTAATTATTTGTTTTCTTTTTCAAATAATTTCAGATTTGACAGCACAAAGGAGTCGGCCATTTTATTGCTGGTTGGTGAACGGGGGGTGAAGCAGTGGCTTAGCGCCCATAGCATTGTGTATTTTCATTGAGTTATTTTTCCAAACATCCGTTGTAACAACGTACAAAAACGTATACGTATTTAGTGTAAGTTTAGGTGTATTTATGTATTGACTTGAGTCGGAAGAGCAATGGACGATCCGAATAGGATGATGGCGCACGGCGGCGGGCTCATGGGGCCGCAGGGCTACGGGCTGCCTGGTGGCGAGGGAGCCCCGGCAGCAGGCGAGGGCGAAGCACGCAAGCAGGACATTGGTGAAATATTGCAGCAGATTATGAACATCACAGATCAGAGTCTCGATGAAGCGCAAGCGAGAAAACACACGCTAAACTGTCACAGAATGAAGCCTGCCCTATTTTCAGTGTTGTGTGAAATCAAAGAGAAAACAGGTAAGCGAGCTTGACGTATTTATATCAGTTGCTACTGAAATTACGGTGGTTCTAGAATTTGTGTTATCCATTAAATACGACGGCTGTAGGCTAATTTCTCTTTGGCCTTGTTTTGGTGAATGTTTTCTGTTTTATTTTCTTAGGTGAAGAGTGAATACGAATTGTGAATTATGAACCATCTTTTTATTCAATTAAAATATAAAGATAGTTTGAAACAAATATAGGCTTGTGTTCAGACAATAGAAAGTATAAATGTCTTTATTATGCCACTGAATAGATCAATTATATTTAATTCAAGTGCTGGGCCAAGTTATTTTGCTATGAAGTATCTCTGAAGTTTATAGGTATATGATAAAATACCATATATACCTGAAAACATATAAAATCTAACTATTTTAGTATACTCAAACATACACAGGAGCAAACAGTATTATTGTATTGCATTTTTGGCATATTCTTGTCCAACTTCTAATCTAGAGGTCACACTAAACAGTGTCTTCATTTTATCCTGGCAATATGTTACAGCTGTTCTGATGTAAATAGATATAAGAATAGGTACCATTTCTTGTGAACAGTCCTGTCCCTCCGCAACACACAAGAGGAAGAGCCCCCAGATCCTCAGCTGATGCGTCTGGACAACATGCTGATAGCCGAGGGTGTAGCGGGGCCTGAGAAGGGCGGAGGTGCAGGTGCGGCCGCCTCAGCCTCTGCTGCTGCTGGTGAATGGGGTAATTGCTTTGAAGTTTCTAAAACATATACATTTTTCTCGGCACCATCACCTTACCGACCCACTTACTCCAGTGGACTCATAAGATATTTGCCTTTAAAATTGTATTGATTTCTTTTAGATGCTTTCAAACATACTCAGGCATCAGGTTTTATGTTTTAGTTAATTTATTTTTTCTGACATTATGAAACAAAATATTTGTAGTATTTTAACATAATACTATAAACATTATCTTTCACTTTAGTTACAAATGGGAGAATCCAACAAAATTGTAAACAAGTAATCTAATAAATTAAATCAATGGGTCTTAAATCTCATGAATGTAAAAATATTAAGACATTGTATGTAAAACATACATGTTTTATGGTGTAAATACATATATATACAAATTGCAATTAATTAGTATGAAGAGAGTTCTATTGTTATTTTGACCACATGGATGTTAAAATGTACCCATATTATGGAATCCATTTAGTAACTATTTAGAAAAGTATTTTGCTCAGGAAGACAGAAAGTGGGTTTCTGATAACCCAATCATACATTTTGAAAGCTCATAGATCTGTTTGCCTTTTTCTTTGTTGGAGTTGGGTTCCAATTTAACTGGATGCAGTTAAATACTGTGTTATACATGAAGTGCCTGCTGGTCAGACCACTATAACCCAGTACCTAAGTATATCAATACCCCTTGGCAAGACTTGTCAGATTTTCTGGCTGTTGACTGCCTATGATATACAAATGACACCCTGGCAATGGCTTAAATATGTTTTTTCATACATGGAGGAATTTGGATATGTTAGGATCATCCCACCCATCCATGAAGTGACTTCCTTGAAGAAAGAAGCCTTGCCTAATTTTGAAGATCAACCCATACTGCTGAAATTTTTTGGCATCCAATTTTGTAGGCTCATAGACCTAAAGAAACATGTTTTTAAGTAATGAATAATAGGTACATTTAATGTTTTTCCCCTTTTGTATAACTATAATTCTTTACACAGACAATGCGATTGAGCATTCGGACTACCGCGCAAAGTTGGCACAGATCCGTCAGATATACCACCAGGAACTCGACAAGTATGAGAATGCGTGCAATGAGTTCACAACCCACGTCATGAACTTGCTCCGTGAACAGAGTCGCACGCGACCTATTACACCCAAGGTATGTACAGTATCCTGCCGGGAATATTCTAATCAGATACACGGGAAAGCAAGGGCAACTGAATGAATAGGTTGAGGTTTAGTTCTCCATCCAGAGTTCGGGGAGTGGTTTACTGATTTTCCCCCTGATAAAAAACATTATTTACTGTTTGCATGTTAGTAGCATTTGAATAGATTCTGTGGATATCTACTACCTGTGGCGAAAAGCACTGATTACTTATTATTATAACCAAATATACAGCCTGGAGAGGACTATATGATCCTAAATTAAACTTCGTCTAAGTTATTATATTCTCAACCTGCACACAAAAAATCAATCGAATATATTCATTAGTTTAGCCACGGGACATTATTTTTCTTTTTAAGCATTTTGTACATGATGTATTGTTAATAGGAGAGTACGCCACAGGTTAACAACCCCGAGGCGCATCGGTATCATCCCACACGTTGCCAGCTCGCTACTGCAAAAACTTACGTCCTTTTTCTATTATTTATTGCCTGATACAAATCAATGCAAATTATACCGTATGCTTGAGATGCAAGAGGTAAGCGTGTCATCATAAGTCGACGTCATTCCGCCAACGGACGAGGCGCACGGGGGTGGCCGCGCGGGAGTACGGGAGTACTATCTAGGTCATGGTCACTCGGTCAGTGTATCACCGGACGTGCTCCCTGTCTGTGTCACATTCTGTAGCGCTTAGGAATTTCCGATGCGCCCGCGCTCTTCGAAAGTCTGCGCTCGAGTGCTTTCGTATCTTTTGTTAAGACGCGTATGTGAGTAAATTGTGCGAAATTTGACGCTTTGTTTTTTATTTATTTTTTTAATAGTGACAGGACACAACGTAGAATAGGTACTTAGTTAAATTGATAAGTGAACTTTGTGAAATTAGACGCTTAGTACTTACTGTGTATCATCATGCCTCGTAATAATTACACGGCTTCTAAGTACACCGATATGATTTTAATTTATGGGGAGCGGCGCACGGTGGGCTGGAAAACGGCTTTCATAGACTTTGCAAGTGCCAGTTTTTGTGCCGGATATCACTTCTATTTGTTATAACAATATACAAAAATGACACCAGAATTGATTCTGCACAAAAACGAAGGAATTATAATTTTTTTACGAAAATTTTGTATGGAGCTAGTATGAAAAATCGAAATATCTCTGAAACGGCAGCGATAACCGTAATATCCTTATAGGAGGTTTTAGTACTAATTATTTATGATTTTTTGACATACGTTACATAATGGTTGTAGATGCCTTTTTTTTTTTAAAATCGTCAAAATATTTTTATTTATTTTTACATATTAAACGTTCCTTTTAGTGTTTAAGTTGAAGAATTCAGAGCTTTAACAACTCTTAACATAAAATAGCATCACCCCTATAGACCTGAAGGACTAGACAGAGGTGTGTAGTATCTTGTTGATCTTGTAAGATTTCCAACAATACCAAATAGTTGAATATCAGTGTCAAAGTGCCCATGCTGTCGCTTCTTTTAGAAAGATAGGGGAATGAAATTGTTAATTGATCATACCCTAAAAGTATGATTACAACATAACCGGACACATAATAATATCGACACAAAAGGAATTTTAAAACCTTGCATACATTCAAAATACAAAATAACATATTGTGTAGTCATCTAATGAGTCTGATGACAAGTAATTAAGTAATTAGAATGATGGTTGTAGTCTTCTGATTCTAATGAGCCTATTAAGTGATTAAATGATTTGAAATATCTCGCAACAATACCAACTAAGAACTGCATTCACCTTTTTATAATTAGTGAGCTAATGTGATTTGCTAATGTTGATTAGTTCTACTATGAGTTCTACGAAATGTTTTTGACGATTATAAATTTTTATTATCATATCTTTTATAACTTTAATGAGGGTAGTTAACTAATTATTGACTTTATACAATAAAAGGGCTATAATTTTGTTCCATAATTTAGATTGTTCACAACCGTGTAACTGCTAACACTAAAACTATTTGCTTTGCGACTACAAAATCTTAGAATGGAAAGTTTAATCACCAACTTAGATTTGTTTGTTCTTCTAAAAAGTGAGTGTCCTTCATTTAATCATGAAGTATTGTTTAGTGCAATTGTGTCCCGCATAGGCGATTGCCTTTCTGCCGAAGATCAAGTAACTCTCAAAGAATTTTGCCGGAGATTCACGCGAGCTGCTTTAAACAGGTGGCAGAAATCTAAACGATTCTTTGATAAGTTTAGAAATACGTACGGAGAGTGGTTGCAAGCAAATATTGATTGGCCGAGTTGCGTGCAAACTTTAATAAATCAAGAACCAACTGTTGATGAGATACCAAGAGCACGCTCAGTCTCTCCAGAACCTTCGACATCATCGACTGTTGGAACAATGACAAAAAGGTCCCGAAAACCATTCAAAGATCTGGGAAGCAAACAGAAAAAGAGAAGATCTAGTGAGCACATAGGCGAGGATTCCTGTGAATTGGCATATGCAGCTGCAGCACGTTTAAAAGAAGAAGGTTATGAAGATATCGCATCTGTAATCAATTATATGATCAAAAATCCAGAAGCTGCCGTTAAAATCAAGGAAAGCATTAAGAAAACAGTAATATTTACACCAGAGAAAGCACTTGGATTGCTTCTTTCACTTAAGCTTTCAAAGTGGCAATATATTACGTTGCGAGAGACTGCCATTCGGGAAGGTGCTAAGGATATTTACCCATCCTACTATAAACTGCAACAAACTAAGCTTGCATGCTACCCTCCTAATCAATCAGTATCAGTTACGGATTCATCAGCTAGAATTACACTTCAAGCTTTACTTGACATCACGGTGAAGCGGATTCTTCAAAGTCTTTCTGATAATGTGGAAAATAAGCAGTTAAAGCTGATATCGAAGTGGGGATTTGATGGTGCTTCCAATCAAAGCCGATACAAGCAGAAAATGGACGGCGAGCATGATGATTCCAGCATTTTCATGACCTCCTTGGTGCCACTGAAACTGACAGATGGAGATAATACTATATGGACAAACCCGAAACCATGCTCAACTTTTTATTGTCGTCCGGTTCAGTTCACTTTTGTAAAAGAAAGCCATGCAGTTGTCATTGATAACAAAAGAAAAATGGATGAGGAAATTGAGGCCCTTAACCCCACAGAGTGCATTAATAGTAACAGGGTGACTCATGAACTAATGATGACAATGATCGACGCAAAAGTCTGCACGTACCTTTCTGAAGCTAGATCAAATGCATCATGCTACCTGTGCTTAGCAAAACCAACAGAAATGAACCACTTAGATGCTGTAACATCAAAAACTGTGTGTTCTGACATATATGAATTTGGCCTATCATCCCTACATGCCCGTATAAATTGCATGGAATGTCTGTTACACATTGCGTACAGACTTGACTTCAAACAGTGGGCAGCAAGAAGTAATGAGCATAAAGATATGTTACAAAACAGAAAAAAAACATTCAAAATAAATTTAAAGAGGAGCTCAATCTGTTAATTGATATAGTAAAACAAGGCTCGGGAACTACCAATGACGGGAATACCGCAAGGAAGTTTTTCGAGTTTCCCAATAAAACTGCAGCTATTACTGGGTTGGATCAAAACCTGATAAAAAGATTTGCTGTTATTTTGCAAGCAATAACATCTGGTGAGAAGATCGATGTCATCAAATTTAAAGATTTTGCTCGCAAAACAGCAGAAAAGTACGTGGAATTATACGACTGGTACTACATGTCATCAACCGTACATAAACTATTAATACACGGAGCTGACATAATCGAAAAAAATGATATTGTCCCGATTGGGACTCTCTCGGAAGAAGCCTCAGAGTCTCGAAACAAAGATTTTAGGAGGTTCCGGGAACATCATTCGCGGAAAAGAAGCAGGCAAGATTCTAATCAAGATATCCTAAATATGCTTGTTGTTTCTTCGGATCCTTTTCTAAGTGCACAAAGGCCGAAGTTAGATGCCAAAAGGAAGACAACCTTTTTTGCTGAAACTCTCGACCTAATACAGTTTCCGGAAACTGAGTTCGAGTTTGTAGGTATATCCGATCTGGATTCTGACTCGGAATTGGAGTCCGACAACGAAAGTTGTAAAGAAAATTTGTAAAATTTAATTATTTTTCTTTATGTTCTTTTGTTATTTATGTTAGTTTATTGTACCAATATGTTTAGTTAATAATTTCATAAATTATAGTTTCAAATATGTATTTTGTATAATTGAATTTATTAGATATTATTTTTGTTACTTCTGTTTTATTTAAATTACCTATCAATAAAAAGTTTATATACAGTCTTTTTTTTTTCACATATTCTTAATATTTGGGGAAAAAGCATGCTTCCTAACGATGTTCTTAACTTTGACACAGTTCATGGATCGTTTTGAACAGTTTCATATGTTAAAATAAATAATGTTAGTACTATAATCCCCTATAAGGATATTATTATTATTATGTGTCCGGTTATGTTGTAATCATACTTTTAGGGTATGATCAATTAACAATTTCATTCCCCTATCTTTCAAAAAGAAGCGACAGCATGGGCACTTTGACACTGATATTCAACTATTTGGTATTGTTGGAAATCTTACAAGTACAACGAGACACTACACACCTCTGTCTAGTCCTTCAGGTCTATAGGGGTGATGCTATTTTATGATAAGAGTTGTTAAAGCTCTGAATTCTTCAACTTAAACACTAAAAGGAACGTTTAAATATGTAAAAATAAATAAAAATATTTTGACGATTTAAAAAAAAAAAAAGGCATCTACAACCATTATGTAACGTATGTCAAAAAATCATAAATAATTAGTACTATAACCCCCTATAAGGATATTACGGTTATCGCTGCCGTTTTAGAGATATTTCGATTTTTCATACTAGCTCCATACAAAATTTTCGTAAAAAAATTATAATTCCTTCGTTTCTGTGCAGAATCAATTCTGGTGTCATTTTTGTATATTGTTATAACTAATAGAAGTGATATCCGGCAAAAAAACTCGCACTTGCAAAATAAAATGCCTAAGTCTATGAAAGCCGATTTTCAGCCCACCGTGCGGCGTTTCCGTGAGAAACGCCGCTTTAGCAAAACGGACATAACGAGAGAGAGGTAAGGCAACAACCATATGTGTCCGACCCATGGGCGGACTATTACCAGTACAAGCTGCCCAGAGGATACGGGAAAATCGATCCTTGATCCCGCATGTAGAGGGTGCTCCACTACGTGCAATTGTGATCATTTTATGACCACTTTACGAAATAAATATCATTTACGCATAAACAAGAATGGAAAAATATTTAAGATGCTGTATAGCCAGTTCAGCTACTCAGAAATCACCAATAAGAAAAAGCAGGATCATTTTCTATAGCTATTTTGCTGGTCTATATTTCTAATGTATTAGGAGTGGGTAGTATGTATGTAGGGCAGCAATCCGCAACTCCACGACCAAGCGCGTATTTTGCGTATTTGGGAGTAGATTTGACTTTACGTATGTCCACAGGAAATCGAGCGCATGGTACAGATCATCCACAAGAAGTTCAGCTCCATCCAAATGCAGCTGAAGCAGTCCACATGCGAGGCCGTCATGATCCTGCGCTCTCGGTCAGTTCCACACAATACAGCAACCGAATATTGATCCCTTTCTATAGAATAATGTTGTCTAAGTCATAGGTAAATGGAGTGTAAAAGTGTGATGACAAGATATTCAGAGCCGGAATCTGTGACGTAACTGTATTAGAATGTAATCACAACTCCATGTAACTATTACTTCTTATAGGCATTGGTCTCATTCAGGGCCGGATTAACCATTAGGCGGAGTAGGCAACTGCCTAGGGGCCCCGCATCAACTAAGGGCCCAGGCCCAATGCACGCACCAAGAAAACATGTTTCTTCGAACGAGAATTTGATGTGCGTGTGAACTTAGGGATCTCAAAAAATACAAATCGTTAGATTTAGTAGTAGAATAAAAATAATTTTAGAACAAATCTGGGAATAAGTAAACAAATTTCATACACGATTTAGTCAGTCAAAGTAGGAAAAGAGGCCCCGAGAATGCCATTGCCTTAGGGCCTCTGACAGGGTTAATCCGGCTCTGGTCCCATTACCGGCGATGAAGCGACTATATGTTGGCTAATTTCTCGCCCTAGTAACGTACAATAGATTATGTGTAAAAAAATGAGATGCACTTATTAAAAGTCGTTCTCTGAGTCGTTTATAATATCAGCGAGGACCCGCTCCACTAGTTGTCGTAGAGCGAACAGAAATCACGCTGAAAGACCCAGATGATAACCCAGCGACAAAACTATCAGAACTCGCCAACTCGTTTCAGATTTAAGCTCTACTTGCTGCTCGATAATCGTCGGCGATGGGACAACTGCCTGAAATTACTGTTGCTCTGAACTAACTGTGGAGCACTTACCTTCGATTATTCAGTAGAAAACTCACTTCCAATCTAAAATATGAGTGATGAAAATGTTTTTTGCGATAGACAAAACATTTCGCTCTAACCAGCTCAACTTTGGCCTCTAAAAACACAAAAACAAAACCTGGGAATTCCCGCTTGCAGTTTCCTGGACGCGCGTCGCAAGCGCCGCAACTTCAGCAAGCAAGCGTCGGAGATCCTCAACGAATATTTCTACTCGCACCTGTCCAACCCTTACCCCAGCGAGGAGGCGAAAGAGGAGCTGGCCAGGAAGTGCGGCATTACCGTCTCGCAGGTAACGTGACGTCACATCCCCTTTCAGTTTCCTCGACTCGCGCCGGAAGCGGCGCAACTTCACCAAGCAAGCGCTCGAGCTGCTGAATGAGTACTTTTACTCGCACCTCGCCAATCCCTACCCGAGTGAAGAGGTCAAGGAGGAGCTGGCACGGAACTGCGGCATTACTGTATCGCAGGTACTGCAGGGTTGCCAACTCTGGGAAGGGAAGTGGAAACTGTTCAGATTAATAATTCAGACTAATAAAACAGACTAATAAAAAGGCATTGTTCAGGAGTTCGTAGCAAAATTATAACAGCCGGGTTTATCTTCAAGATTAAGCAACGCTCGACGAGGTCACTCCTTGGGTGGGTGACTATTTTCATAGCGAGAAAGACTTGTTGCTTGAGCAAATGCATCAAAAATATCAATTAAGTACATTCCATCAAAGCACATGAACTTAAGGCCTACTAAAATTAAAAGTTACAGGTAAATTCATATAGAATTGGCAACCCTATAGTTACACGACACGGCGAGTCGCCGACCCAACATGCGTGACCGAACTATTGTCTTGAAACCGCGACACTTAGGTAATTTTTAACTCCAGCTTTAAGTTCCAACATTAATCTTAGTGACTTAACAATGCCGTTGTAAATCACGCTGTCAGCTCGTGTACTTGGCTGTAAAAATGGAAAACGACCTAGTTTAAGATGAATGTTGTATCTTTGGTGAATAGGGTATAGGCATGAACAAAATACCATCTTATTGTCTCGAAAAATATCAAGAATATGTAGTATAGTATTCCAGTCTTAATTTTTTTACGACCGTAGAAAACAGAGTAAAAACTGACTAGGTATTACAAATTCCAACATGTCTATCGCTTTCACGAAAATGCCGATTTTTATGACAACTATGCTATAAGCATGAGTCCACAGAGGACTTCTCATTCTTATTACAAAGTTCGTCGCAGATGAAAATTGTGTTTTAATAATTGTTTACAAATAATCTAATAAGTACCTAGTTAATTTAGAAATAAAAACCACATTACAATGCAGAAGATCAATTATTACAACTCAAATTGAATGTTATTGGCTGAATATATTTTCATTTTCACATTGCAACAATATTGACTTGTTTTACGTTGTTTATCTGATGATTTTAACAGATTTTTAAATGTATGAAGCAACTAGACGTCACCCTCGACTTTGTTCGCTAGATTTTTCATACAAACTTTCATAATATATAATATAAATATAATGGTTTGTATAAAAAAATCAGGCCGCCCCATAGGGTTTGATTTATGAACTAACCCTTCTTTTGCTGTCGGGTAAAAAAGAGTAGCCTATGATGGAGCTCTCTCGCTATCTGTAATTTATACTTATTTGTATGTCCTCTTATTTTTTTTGCTTCACCACTCTTGCTTGACTGGTAGAGAATGCCTATACCCTAGAAGTCGCCTTTGAACCTATGGCAATGAAATGTAAATAAATAAACACCTTTTCGTAATTTCAACTTTAAGGGCTGTTTACATACTTGAAACTTCTCACAAATACATAATTATCTAAGTGAATAAAATAGTCAGCCATGATCTTACCACACATTACACGTACATTTTCTCATCAGGTGTCGAATTGGTTCGGCAACAAGCGCATTCGTTACAAGAAGAACATTGGCAAGGCTCAAGAGGAGGCGAACTTGTACGCCGCCAAGAAAGCTGCCGGTATGTATACTGTTTCAAGTGGCTTCTTATAACATCATGACGGGTATATGGAGGGTCCATAGAGTACTGGTAAATATGGCACGCCGAGTTTCCGTATGAGACTTGGCTTAGGTCTTTGAAAGATGCCATGATCTCTTAATGCAATCTGGCATGTTATTTTTGGGACTGGTTTGATAAAAAATATCGATGTCTAAAATACTACATAAAGCATTGTATTGTGTACTGCTAACAGAATTTTATCTCACTGTGGCTTGGGCAATGAATTGAAACTGCATCCTGCATACTTTTTCATGAATTCGACGCGCCATTTTAACTGTTGGGTACTGTAACATAATGTTTTAAAGTAAGAAATATTTGTACAGCAGGCTATTGTCTTTAGGTATTATTTACAACAAAACTTGAATACTTCAATCAATAAGTTTATCTTGTGTTTACATCGTTATTCTGAAAGCCTTAGGTAAACTATTTTCTCTGCATCAGAATTGATAATGGAACATATTGGTGATGAAAAAATATTTCTTTTTCTTTAATAAATTCCCGATTGCTTTATGAAAGATTCCTACAGTAGTAAAGTGAATGGTCTGAGCTTCATACATCTAATGCGTACACACACTAATAAGCGCCAAAAGCACACATGCAGCTTCTTAGGTGATGTCGCGCGTGTTAGCCATATATTCAGTTTTTAGGATAAAGTTGACTCCCATTATCTATTTTTCTGTTAATAAATAACAAATAATTAATGATAAAATTATCAATAAATATATTTCGTTCTAAAGAGCTTTTAAAATAGCCAAGGCTTTCAGAATAACGCTGTCTTTCTCTCAAAGTAAGAGTTGACATTGAATCTTCAATGTACTATCATGGATATTTTTTTGTTACTGCAAACAACCATTATATAATAATGCAACCTTATAAATACCAAAAAATACATAGTAAATATCCTGTTTTAAAACTTTATTTTCATATCCATTTTTCCCCCTAACAAAACTCATACCACATTACCATGATAACTTTCCCTGTCATCCTTGAAACTTATAGTTCTATAAAATTGGGCGAAAGTGCGTTACATAGAGATACGTTTCCGCACACAGACCTGCCTTGGGTTGGCGCGGGGCGTGATGCTAGCTCACCGCCCGCCAGAGCCTCTTCATATTACAGTAAACTATAGTCACTAACTAGAACTAGGCTAATTCGCACTGATTGATGGCTCACTTTGACACTTATGACAATGACGTTTGACACGTACAGTTAGCGACAAAAGTCTGTTCGCATTTCGGAATTGTCATGACCCAAAACACATAAGAACCTCAATATTGTTCCCTTTCTTTTACGCATTATCTATCTTCAAAAGCTGGTTTCAATTAAAATTTGACGCTATTTATCGTCTAGTGTTGCTGATTGTACCCACGTCAAACGTAATTGTGGTAAGGTATTTAGGTGCCTATAGCCCGATGTCTGGTTTGGCTGTTCATGCAAAATGTCCTAAAATATTAAACCAAACAGTATTTAATTTAATGTTGTGAAAAATTGTGGGAGGTTGCCCAGTGGTTACAGGCCCGGATCACGAGTTTTAGGTCGTGAGTTCGAACTTAGTCAGGCACATTACTTTGGGTAATAAATATCGTAACCAACCCGCACTGAGCCAGCGTGGTGGATTACAACCCTCTTATTTTGAGGAGGCCTGCGTCCCAGCCGTGGGATATTTATAGGCTGTATATGTTATAATATTGTGTCAATTCTAGTCCGTTGACCTTTTGTTTGAATAGCCAAGTACAACATTACGCTCTAGTCGCACAGTAAGCCTCTCAGTGCGTACGTAGCCTTACACACCGCGTACCTTTATTATAATAGCGCATACCGCTGTCAAAATACACTCGAGAAAGTAATCTCTCTATTCCTTTGAATATCAGTTCATTGTGTTGTGGGCATCTTTCATCAACTATCATTGTTTAGTCAAATAACGATTTTGTGTCATATCATCGTCCGTTTTCACAGTTCTTTTTTGAAAAGGCATGTTTTAAATTGTAAGTCTATTTATCATCGGTGGTTGTCATATTAAAATAGTCGCGGGGCCTTCAATATGGCAAATTTAATAGCTTCTTTTTGATAACAAAAAATTAAATTCTATACTTCTAGAGAGAGAAGAGTTAAAGTTTGTAGGAAGTAATCTTTTGGTATTGTGAACCGAGTGAGTGAGTTTCTGAGTGACAGGCTATATTTTTCACTGAAAAAACAGAGACTATTATTATAATATCCTGTCCATTCAAATCCCGTTTTCTTACGTTACTGAGCGAGAATAAATAAAAATCATTTATTGGAAAAACTGTTTTTCCTCTTTTTGGACAAATAATGGCTGTATTAGGAGACTCCTCTCTTCCATAACTAAGACTGAACATTATATAGCCACTAAGTCCGGTTGAAAGATCCCCACACACGGCGCCCCCCCTGGCACTAGCCTTACACGTATACATGAGAGATGCCTGGTGCGCAGCCGCAGGCGCGTCGCCGTACTCCATGGGAGCCGCGTCCGGCACGGCCACGCCCATGATGTCGCCGGCGCCCACGCAGGACTCCATGGGCTACTCGCTGCCGGCGCCCGGCTACGACCAGCCGCAGCCCAGCTACGACGGCTCCATGGGCTACGACCCCATGCACCAGGACCTGTCGCCGTAGGTGCGTAGGCAAGCCCGTACCTTAGGTGAGTTTCGACATAGTTCTTGTTTGTAGGGATTTTATACATTCGCCAGCAATCAAATTGCCAGACACCTTTTATATACTTGCGGATAAACGAGTCAATTCAACCTGTTTTATACACTCGCAAGCAACTGAATACACTTGACCTATTCTATACTCTTGCGACCACCACATTGACTCATTTATCTTATTATACACTAGCAAGCAACTGAATACACTCGACTTATTCTATACACTTGCGACCACCACATTGACTCAACCTATCTTATTATCCACTCGCGAGCAACCAAATCGATTCAACTTGTTTTATACACTCGCAAGCAACTGAATACACTCGACTTATTCTATACACTTGCGACCACCACATTGACTCAAACTATCTTATTATACACTCGCGAGCAACCAAATCGATTCAACTTGTTTTATACACTCGCAAGCAACTGAATACACTCGACTTATTCTATACACTTGCGACCACCACATTGACTCAACCTATCTTATTATACACTCGCGAGCAACCAAATCGATTCAACTTGTTTTATACACTCGCAAGCAACTGAATACACTCGACTTATTCTATACACTTGCGACCACCACATTGACTCAACCTATCTTATTATCCACTCGCGAGCAACCAAATCGATTCAACTTGTTTTATACACTCGCAAGCAACTGAATACACTCGACTTATTCTATACACTTGCGACCACCACATTGACTCAACCTATCTTATTATACACTCGCGAGCAACCAAATCGATTCAACTTGTTTTATACACTCGCAAGCAACTGAATACACTCGACTTATTCTATACACTTGCGACCACCACATTGACTCAACCTATCTTATTATACACTCGCGAGCATCCAAATCGATTCAACTTGTTTTATACACTCGCAAGCAACTGAATACACTCGACTTATTCTATACACTTGCGACCACCACATTCACTCAACCTATCTTATTATCCACTCGCGAGCAACCAAATCGATTCAACTTGTTTTATACACTCGCAAGCAACTGAATACACTCGACTTATTCTATACACTTGCGACCACCACATTGACTCTACCTATCTTATTATACACTCGCGAGCAACCAAATCGATTCAACTTGTTTTATACACTCGCAAGCAACTGAATACACTTGACCTATTCTATACTCTTGCGACCACCACATTGACTCATTTATCTTATTATACACTCGCAAGCAACTGAATACACTCGATTTATTTTATACACTTGCGACCACCACATTGACTCAACCTATCTTATTATACACTCGCGAGCAACCAAATCGATTCAACTTGTTTTATACACTCGCAAGCAACTGAATACACTCGACTTATTCTATACACTTGCGACCACCACATTGACTCTACCTATCTTATTATACACTCGCGAGCTACCAAATCGATTCAACTTGTTTTATACACTCGCAAGCAACTGAATACACTTGACCTATTCTATACTCTTGCGACCACCACATTGACTCATTTATCTTATTATACACTCGCAAGCAACTGAATACACTCGATTTATTTTATACACTTGCGACCACCACATTGACTCAACCTATCTTATTATACACTCGCGAGCAACCAAATCGATTCAACTTGTTTTATACACTCGCAAGCAACTGAATACACTCGACTTATTCTATACACTTGCGACCACCACATTGACTCAACCTATCTTATTATACACTCGCGAGCAATCAAATCGCCTCAACCTATTTTATACATCCGCTAGCACCCAAATCGACTCAACTTATTTTATACATTCGCTGGCAATCAAATCAATTTAACCTGTTTTTAACCGACTTCTAAAAAAGGAGGAGGTTCTCAATTCGGATGTTTGTTTGTTTTTTTTTTTTATGTTTGTTCGGGCATAGCTCCGTCGCTTGCCAACCGAATTGAAAAATTCTTTTTTTTGTTGAAAAGAGTATACTTCCCAAATGGTCCCATGAAAATTTTATCTAAATCGGACTAGCCGTTTCTGAAAAATCGATAAAAGTCTAAAAAAATATTTACGTTGATAATCTTTTCGTTTACTTTGCATTGCGTTTTTTGTTCGCGCATAACTCCGTCATTTACGAACCGATTTGGAAAATTCACTGACCCACTAAAAAGCGCGAAAATAAAAACTTTTTTGCAAAAAAAATAAAACCGACTTCCATATCAAAACACTACAAAGCCAAAAATAATTTTAGTTTCGGAAGGCGGTGTGAAAAAAAAGAAAATACAAAACCAATAACACCGACTACCTAAATTAAAATTATTTTTGGCTTTGTAGTGTTTTGATATGGAAGTCGGTTTTATTTTTTTGCAAAAAAGTTTTATACACTCGCAAGCAACTGAATACACTCGACTTATTTTATACACTTGCGACCACCACATTGACTCAACCTATCCTATTATACACTCGCGAGCAACTAAATCGACTCATTCTATCTTATACACTCGCGAGCAATCAAGTCGACTCATCCTATCTTATAAGCTAGCAACCAAATCGACTCGAATCTATCTTATTCACTCCGGTGCAACCAAATCGACTTAACCTATGTTATACACTCGCGAGCAACCAAATTCCTATATTATAACCTATAATTTTTGCTCTGGCAATATTTAAGCTAACCCAGTGAATATGTTTTGTTCCAGGTTACGGGTATGACACATAATTGTGCAGCTTCCACAGAATTGCCATTTACATTTACTATTATTATGTTAAGTAGGTCAGGTACTAATACTTCCGACCGGTGAGCTACGTCGCCTCCGACCGACACCGGCTGACGCCTAGCCTTAGGACATTGTATACTACACAATATACCTTAGACTACATATTATTAGCGATATTTTTGGAAGGAAATGTAATGAAACGTATTTTTATTTGTATTACGAACTCTATACGACTGGCACCCAGTATTTGTTTAAACATTTTATATTATACAATTTTATTTTTTATTATTGTCTATATTATAGTAATATCATTATGAATGGCTAATCAACGGCAAATATTTTATAGTATTATTTACCCAGTGGCGTTGTTTTTTTAAATTTTTGTTTATATTTTTTCGAAAGTAATTATTTGGGCAGTATTAGTAATTTATATACAAAAGTAAATCATCACATCGATATGGCGGAGATCTCGAGTTTCTATTCGTTCTAATAATCTTTTACTCTACGGTGGTTATAATTATACGATAGATGTAAGGTTAAACTAGTGTAATATTATAATTGTAAGTATTCAGATATTTTGTGCTGACGAGTATCGTGTAAAAGGTGCGTCCATTCTTTTAACGACTTTGATTCTATACTGTTTAGTGAACTGTATACAACAAAACGTAAAACGAAATATCTATGATGTAGACGACTGACAATATCATGTAATAAAGAACAATTTTGTTATAGGAATCATACGATGTAACTATTAAGGCGGAAACATACTTACGTGTCGTGGCGTGTCGTGACGCTTACTGTCGTGACGGTGAGTGTGCACACTAAAGTGTCGTGTCGTGGCGTACTCTGGCGTTATTTCTGAACAGTACTTGACGAACCTTTGCAGCGTTCAAACATAAATAATGTTTTCTTCTGATTCGGATAGTGATTTTGATGAAGACCTTCAATTTCTCTTAGCAATGAAACATCTTAAGAGCAAAAAAAAGAAAAGAAGATACTGGGTTCACCCTATAAACAGAGGGAGACAAGACAAAGGTGAATTTCATCGTCTTGTTAAAGAACTGGAGAGTGACGATGAGAAATTTCATCAGTACTTTAGGATGAACAAAGCACAATATGAGGAAGTCCATTCGCTGATTGAAGGAGACATAAAAAAAGTACATACGAAATTTCGTGAACCCATAGGTACTAAAGAAAGACTTGCGTTATGTTTAAGGTAAGTTTTATTTACTTTGAAAAATATAATTGACTGTGCTGTTGCACGAATTAGGTTAACAATCATTTATCATGAAACTAACTTATATGAAATCAACATTTAAGTAATTACAACCTGCTGTCTTATTTATTATTTAAATTCATCTTCAAAATTTATACTGTCATAGTATACTTTCAAGTTATCTGAAACAACAGGTTTTGAGTGTGATCCGGATGGAAATGATGATGACTGGATATATGTGGGTGACTGAGCGTGTATAGGTGACTGGGTGTATGTTGGTGATTGATGAACGTCTGCAGTAGTTTGGATGTATGTTGAAGAATCAGCATGATTTTGTGCGCGAGATGTAGTAGGAATTAATAACTCGATATATGTGGGTGACTGATCGTGTGAGGGTGACTGGTTGTATGTTGGTAATTCAGCGTTTGCAGTAGTTTGGATGTATGTTGAGGACTGATGTTGTGGAGTTGATTGGATGAATCTTTGAGTTGTTATTTTTGTAGGCGTTTTTAAAATTTTGTCTCTGTGTTCCAATTGCCGTATTAATGCTTGGGAAATAGCGGTGTGCAAGTCTAATTTTATTTTTGTTTGTTCAAGTTTTGGCAGCGCTTTTAATTCTTTACTCATACTAAGGAAAAATAGATCAGTTTCGTCCATGTCTTGTCTAAAATTTTGCTTCTGACGTCTTAAATCTTGGGAAGATTTCATCAAATCGTACAACTCTTGTAATTTGGGTTTATTTATTAGGTTTTCCACGTGAGAAACTGCATTGTGATTGACTGCGTGAAGTACTGGGACTTTCTGGAAGACTTTCGTCGGGAGACTCTTCTGTGGGTGGTGATTCTGGTGTAGTTGTCACATTTGTTTTTGTGCTCCTACATTCCATATAAGGAAGAAGAAAATTCATGTTCTCTTCATATTTCCAGGGCACTAACGCCGCCGCAGCCTGCCCACTTTTCTTATTCCTTCGTCGCTTCAAAGCGCTGGCGAAAGCATTCCTTAGTTTTGCCCAGTCATCCTTGCATTTATTTACTGTAACAAATAATAATAATTGTTTATTTCTTTTCAGATTTTTAGCTACTGGAAACACTTTTCGATCATTGGCCTTCAACTATCGAATGGGATTTTCTACTGTGAGAGTTATAGTACAAGAAGTGTGTGAAGCCATTTGGAAAAATATGGCACCTATTGTAATGCCTACACCTTCTGAACAAATGTGGAAAGATATTGCAAATAACTTTAAACATTTTGGCATTTTCCAAATTGTATTGGAGCATTAGATGGCAAACACGTTAACATAATTTGTCCTATAAACGCAGGTTCTACATTCTATAACTATAAACAAGAACACTCCATAGTTTTACTTGCATTAGTTGATGCTCAATACAAATTTATCATGATTGACGTAGGTGCGTATGGTCGAAACAGTGACGGTGGCATATACGAGAAATCTTTGATGGGAAAATTATTTGAGCAGAAAGCATTAAATGTACCACAGGATGAACCACTGAGTGTAAACTCACAACCTATGCCATACACTATTGTTGCTGATGCAGCATTCCCGTTGAAACCATATTTGTTAAAACCTTATCACAAAGACAAGCTAGTTAACAATGATGCAAATAAAATATTTAATTATCGCTTATCACGTGCACGCCGGTGTGTAGAAAATGCGTTTGGTATTTTACGGGCTCGATTTCGTGTATTTCATGGACCTATGCAAGTCCAACCGGACATGGTAGACAAGATTGTGCTAGCTGCCTGCTGCTTACATAATTTTTTAAGAACAGAAACATTGCTCCCTGAAGAAAATTTGATGGATTCTACTGACCATAGCAGCAACATCGACTGTCTAATTAATATTGAATCTTTACCAAGAAACCCATCAAAAAACGCTGTTTATGTCAGAGAGAAATACAAAGAGTATTTTATTAGTCCAGAAGGGAGAGTACCATGGCAAATAGAAATGATTCGCCGAGGTAGACAAAATTCTTAAATAGTATTAATTGTTAATTTTTTATAATTATTCATTAATCTCTTTTCAAATAAATAATAAAGTAAAATACAACTTTATTGACTTACCTGGTTGTTCTAAGATTTCAGCGATTTCTTCCCAAGCAGCATTTCTCATGAAATGATCCTTGTAATCTTTACACTTAGAATCATATATAACTTTTCTTTGACGTACGAGTTCTATGAGATCGTCAGTCATTTTTAAAATTAAAATTTAATTCCCGCTAAATGTTTGCGCCACGAGCCACGCGCCAGTATAGAAACACATTTTTGTCTGTTGTGCCGTGTCGCGCCATAACCCCCACCACCGCTCTGGCGCAATCGGTGGCGAGCAGTCCGCGCCACGACAGAACGCGTTGCGTCACGACACGACACGCAAATATGTCCCTAACCATATTAAATGTATGAAACCGATATGCTCCTGGCGCGCCACGACACGCCACGACACGTAAATATGTTTCCGCCTTTACATACGACAATGTATACGCCGTAGAAGAAGTATCGTTTTTATATTATACTCAGTCTGCTCCAACAATAATGTTATAATTACATTTAATAAGTATTATAAAGTTATTATGTGTTTGCATGGATAGAGTTGTTGCTAATAACAGTACATACTCCCAATACAAACACGATAACTGCACTTATGTATACGCAATCAAATACTATCATATTTTTATATACGATATATTAGTACCGCTAACACTCCATTAATATTTGTTTGAAAAATGTCGATAAATGGTATAGATTCAAAGTAATATGTTTTTGTAAGGACGCACCGATTGTGTGCAATTTAAATATTTTATTAGCTATGGTTGTGTTAGTATTGCGCACACGCATCTTGGCCCAACTCATCTAAATGTGGCGTCGTTTTAAAATATCAGTCAATTGTAATCATTTACATAATTTTCTGTTGGCACGTGGCCGAATCAAAAAGGCTCAAAGGAACTGATGAACCAGTAAACATGACTTATTTCGACCTGAAAAGACTAACGGATTGGGTGACACGGTGAACCAGGAGTTGTGAATATCAGAACAAAATATTTTAATTATTGCGGTGCTAAAATGTTGGTAGCACAATTTTATTTTACTTGGTAGCCATAAGTTGAATGTTATTTTATTTCGTCGTACATTTTCATCGAAGCATAAGGTCTTGACAATTGTAACTTAAAATTAGTTCCACTTAGTGATAGTTTGGATATGAAATAAAAAAATTGCTAGAATTAAGTTAATGTGTTCTAAAACAAAATATCTGAAACAGTATACGAGATAAAACGAAAATTTAATTGATGTTTTAACGCTGTGGAACATTGTATTTCACGTGCCGCCACGGATCGCACATTTCTAACTCGGTCACGATAAATTATTTATTATAATGGTTATAAAGTAATGTTAGGTCCGCGAGAGGGCGCGGCGGTGCGGACAAATGTATACGACGACGAGTTCAATGTTATTGCGACCATCAGATTGACTAAAATACATTTTTGTGTAGTTACCAAGTTGTTTCATTTATAAACCCTGACTTGAAAGTTAATTCGTTATTATACAAGTGACATAAAAGAAGTTCAGAAAGAAAATTTCCTATTTGTGGTATATACAATAAATGTGGAAGAAAAGCGCTTGGTGCGACAATAAGGGCGGATCCACCGTTGTGGGCAAGATGAGCATGCCCACAACCCTAATAGACTTGTGACGTCACACTTTCACGGTCTATTGAGATTCATAGGCTGATGACAAGCTTTAAAAAACCGGCTATTCGCGTATCGGCTTACGCGTAGTGTAAGGTTCCGTAGTTTACTACAACGCCAATGTGAGTCTATTAGCGAATTAAGTCTCGCCTGGTACTTTTCACTTGCTTGTCATAGTTACGACTCTTGAGACAACGTCAAGATAGGTATCTATTTACTACTCTAGTGTACCTATATTGGCTTACTGGCTACTAGAAAAGAAGAAAAATCAATATCTATATTCGTCCCTATTCCCAGTTCATTTGGGGATCGGGGTCTCCTCACTTTCCTGCGCCAGGAAATTGGCAATCAATCAGGCAATTGGGCTTTCTCGAGGTCTCTCTTTATCTGTGACCACTAGGTCAATGGCGGGCGCCCCCCCCCCCCCTGCTACGTTTTTGTTCCGGAAGTTTTAGGGCAATATTTACAACGTGGTCCTCTTGGCGTCTTTTGATGTGACCATACCAGCGTAGGCGATTCTCGGTAATTTTGTCAGCGATTGGTGCGACTTTGAAACTGCCTCGTATATACTCGTTTCGTATTTTATCGTGTCTAGTCACACTTCCCGCCCACCTAAGCATCTTCATTTCGTTGGTATGTACTTTTTATTTATGTGTTTCTTTTTGACTATCTAGCACTAGGTACCGTAGAGTAACGCCGGGCGCATTGCCGGTATACTTTCGCCTTGGTTTTTATTGGGATACGGGAATCACAAAGCACGCTGGTTAGTGAGCACCACTTCAGCCATGCGGCGCTGACTCTGTGAGTGACGCTAGCGTCCACGTTTGCATCTCTCGTTAACATAAAGCCTAGACATTTAAATTAGTTTACTGTGGGTATGGGTATCGTATCAATGAGAACAGTCTCTGGAGTAGTGTTTCCGCTAAAAGGATATTTTAGATACTCCGTTTTACTCCTGTTAACTCTCAGGCCGTACTTTTCCATCTGTAGGTATAGTGTATAGCATCCGTGGTTGACTTAGATGCTGTGAAGTCAAACTGGTTTGGGAACATTACACAGATTTTGTTGTGACGGTTGTTGATGATTTGTTCCCATATTTTGAGTGTGTAAGCGGTCCATTTTATATATGTATAGTTTTCACACTGCGCAGCATCAACCCTTGTTTTTAACCGACTTCTAAAAAAGGAGGAGGTACTCAATTCGGATGCTTGTATTTTTTTTTATGTTTGTCCGCGCATAACTCCGTCGCTTGCCAACCGATTTGAAAAATTCTTATTTTGTTAGAAAGGGTAGGGTAAGGATGTCTATTATGAGATACCATTTCTATTTTTGACTATAAAACCAAAACTGTTACATTTGAAGCTTTCTCAGATATGGTTTTAGATAGGAAATTTAATGTACTTTAAATGTGTAATAGCTATTTAGTTCTAAATACAATATTTTTCTGGCTGTGCCGTAAAAAGTGGAAAATATCAGAAAAAAAGTTCAAGGCAAATGGTCTCCTATTATGAGATATTAGGGGTTGCTATTATAAGATAGTATCTCATATTAGGTTCCTTAAAATTTTAGGGGTAAACAAACAAAAAAACAATATTAATGTCATTATAATCACGTTTTTTATTGTAACTTATTAATTAAATAATATAGACAAACATACTTTAATTATTTTGAAGCCAATAACCCATTTTGAAGACTGATGATATTCTATAATTTATATAGACTATCATCAGTCTTCAAAATGGGTTCACAATAATTATTGTTAATACTTTAGTTACACTTAATAAATATTTGAGCTATGCTAAATTATCATAATCTTATTTAGCATTTTTAATAAAAATATCAAAAGAAAAGTTATAAACATGTATAGGTAGTAACAAAAATAAAAATCTCTTCTACAATATTGTAATTCTTACCATGTCTTACATATCTAAACATAAAGAACACAAAAAACGATTCGATGCTACATCTCCACAATCCTCATGAGCCCATTTAAAACAAACTTGACACTTAGCCCATTTTTCTCCTCTTGTATCTTGTGAAAAGCTTTTAGAATTACAATATTTTAGAAGATATTTTTAGTTTAGTTACTATCTATATGTATATGTTTATAACTTTTCAGCATCATATTCATACCCACTGCTATCTGCGAGCTCAGGCATGTCATCGTCTTCGGAACTGGAACTAACTTCTTCAACTTTTTTCTTTATAAAAGCTTTTTTTTTCATTGTCTGCTGTTTTTCATTTGACCGTTTCTTCTGTCCTTTCTTGTTTTGTCTTTCCTGCTTTTTATTTATGGATTTTACTAGTGAATTCTTAAACGGAGAAGCCGTAATTATAGAAGCTGCTCCAGTTCGAGTTTTCTTAGATGAAGAATTGTACTTAGGTAGCCTGGGCACTGGATTAAGTGCAAAAGGTGACACATGAGACGATGTACTAACATCCTTCTTCACATAACGCTCAAGGGTACCCATAGGAACACCAAATCGTTTTGCAGCTCTTAAGTAACCCATTTCGTTTCTTCATACTGCATTCATAGCCTGTATCATGGCAGTGTAGTCTCAGGTCTTCCTTTTGATGGAAGGCATCTAAAATAAAAAAATATAGGGTTTAACTCAACACCTATATTAATTGCTCTTTTTGAGTACCACAATATGAGATATCTCATTTTAGGAATCCCGGCATATCTCATATTAGGAAAATAACAGTTTTACAAAATGGATGCCTATTTTTTTGTTTCAAAATGAAAACACAATAAAACTGCATTTACATCTTAAAATTGATCATATAAGTTACAAATAAATTATATATTAAAAGTTTTTAATCTATACTTATAATAAATCTGTAGAGAGGTCAATTCTGTACATGAAATATATTTCCAAAATAACTATCAGGGGGTGATTAAGGATCGATACTCATGCCAAAAATGCAATCAGTTAAATTTTTGTCTGTCTGTCTGTCTGTCTGTCTGTCTGTCTGTCTGTCTGTCTGTATAACCGTTATAGAAACAAAAACTACTCGACGGATTTTAACGAAACTTGGTACAAATATTTTTCATACTCCTGAGCGGGTTATAGTATACTTTTCATCACGCTACAATCAATAGGAGCAGAGCAGTGAAGGGAAATGTTGGGAAAACGGGAGAAGTTACTCCATTTTTTAAGCTTCCGTCGCGTGTGCAACCTTAATGGTTAAAGCTACACAAATCATTTCATGACGGAAATGTTCTCCTTAAAATTATATAAAAAAAACTTTTATGGTCGACTCACAATAACACGTGTAACTCCCGATAGCTTAGCAGTTCGAAGCTTTCTGATTATAATATTTGTCTACTCTTACGTTTATAACACTCTCAGTCACCCCTAAGTGAAAAAGTTAACATTATTAACTATTCCATAAAAAAATTGGCCAAGTGCGAGTCAGACTCGCCCATGAAGGGTTCCGTAGTAACTATAATATAATATGCAAATTTATTTGACGAAAAAAAAACCTTACAAATTTCTTAAAACTAGCTTATTTACATTTTTTTACAACTGCGCGTAATAAATTTGTTTTGAAAAAAAAACCTTACAAATTTCTTAAAACTGGCTTTTTTACATTTTTTACAACTGCGCCGAATAAATTTGTTTTTGATAGTGTTTGTATGAATTACAAAGTTATATTTGCGGTTTTAGAAAATATGCTGTATCTCAAAAACTGCTGAACTGATTTCGTTCAAACTAATTTTGGTTGAAAGTTTATATTAAGATCTACAGACATATATTTTTTTTAGATTTTTCACTCCATTATTATAGAAGTTAGAGGTCGTGTCCGCCACACACACATTTTACCACTTTGGAAGCTTATATCTTTTAAACGATTGACTTTATGGAAAAGTGGTTTTAGAAACCCCGATGTCGTTTTTAAATAACTGTCTATAGATACCACACATGCATCGATTTCATGAATAAAAAATATTTTCAGGTTTAGTTCCATGTAAATGCCCCCCTTTATTTTAAATATTTTTTATTTTTTTTCTCAAAATCGGAAAGCGGTTCACAGAATACATCTACCTATCAAGTTTCACATGTATAGTCCTAATAGTTTCGGAATAAAATTGCTGTGACAGACGGACGGACGGACAGACAGACAGACAGACAGACGGACAGACATGTCGAAACTATAAAGATTCCGTTTTTTGCCATTCGGCTACGAAACCGTAAAAAGAATCATATAAATCGGTATAGAAACACCAAAGTTATACATGAAATACGCTTATAATAATAAGCCATCGCGCGTGAATACTGAATCATGCTATAAGGATTATTTTTAAGAATCGGTCGCCGCGCTCGACGCGTCTCGCGGTCGAAGCGTTCTCTAGGTACTTAAGCCTCATGTGAACGTAATCTAAACAATATTACCAATACATTAACTTACGCTGACGGAGTCGCGGGCACAGCTATATTGTATCATTACGCTAAGGCCAATAGGAGCGGAGCGCCAATGAAGAATGCTTCAAAATCGGGGTTAAATTTAACGTTAGCCCAAAGTAACTATTCCACGCGGACGAAGTCGCGGGCAAAAGCTAGTTTAATAATAAAGTTGTTACGTACCTTGTAAACATTTGATGAAAAATATTTGGTTTTACGATAATCTAATAACCTGCACGCACACGTTGTTAGATCGCCGGTGGCCTGCGCGCACTAGCAGACGTTTAGCGCTGTTTCTGCGTCGATTCGAGCGACACTAACGCCAAATGGCTGACGTGAATAGTTTGACCAATACCTTGCTATCTCATATTTAGCGCCTATCTCATAATAGGCATCCTTACCCTATACTTCCCAAATGGTCCCATGAAAATTTTATCGAAATCGCACAAGCCGTTTCTGAAAAATCAACAAAAGTCTAAAAAAATATTTACGTTGATAATGATATTTACTTTATAATATCATTAGTTTTTGTTCGCGCATAACTCCGTCATTTACGAACCGATTTGGAAAATTCACTGACCCACTAAAAAGCACGAAAATAAAAACTTTTTTGCAAAAAATAAAACCGACTTCCATATCCAAAACACTACATAGCCAAAAATAATTTTAATTTCGGAAGGCGGTGTGAAAAAAATAGAAAATACAAAACCAATAACACCGACTACCGAAATTAAAATTATTTTTGGCTTTGTAGTGTTTTGATATGGAAGTCGGTTTTATTTTTTTTGCAAAAAAGTTTTTTGTAGAACGGCATTAGATACCTCGGGCGCCAAGATTCTAGAATACGATTTGTAATCATGACGATATTGCATAGCTTTGCTAACCAAGCTTCAGTTACTGGGTCTAGTCTTTTCCACCGATATGCGGTGAATTCGTCTAGACCTATGGCTTTGCGGCTTTTCATTTTACCTAATGTGTTTCTCACCTCGTCCTCATTTATAGTTGGTATTGGATCATGTGTGGGTGCACATGGCGGTGGATCTACGTTTGAAATTCTTCCATTAATAGCTTACTATAGTATTCAACCGGGTCTACCTTTTATAGCAGAACTTTTTACGTCATAATATTATTTTGCATAACAACGGATAGCATAATCTTCATTTCGCAGAAAGTTGCTTGGCATACACTCATTTATCATAAATTCGAAACTCATAAATTTATTAGTCAGAATCGTCTTTAGGCATAAATTTCGTGTCCTTAATAATTGAAAAACAGAACCATCATATCGCAGAAAATTCGCAGTCAAAATCTTCTTATGGCATACATTTTTTTAACCTACTTCAAAAAAAGGAGGTTCTCAGTTCGTCTTGAACTTTTTTTTTTATGTATGTTACCTCATAACTCGGAGACGGCTGGACCGATTTGGAAAATTCTTTTTGCGTTTGAAAGGGTATACTTTCTAGTTGGTCCCATTGTTATGAAATCAGGATCTGATGATGGCACACCTACAGCGTTTTGGGTATTTCTCATAGTATCTTGAGCAGTTGCATTTGATAAGTATTATTTGGGGAAGTTGAACTGATGATGAAGACCACAGATGGCCACTGAAACTACTCAATAATAAGTATTTCGTGGATTGCGTTTCGATTACTTGAGTACGGATGTTAAGCACTTTATGCTCGTCACAATGCATATGGTGATGTAGAGCTGATGATGAAGTACCAGGAGAACTCCTCAAAAACTAATGGCTATGCATCGGGAAAAGCAATATTTTGTAAAAGGTGATAAGTTGTTGACATTATGGCTTTTATTAGATAAATTACCGACCCACTAAAAAGCGTGAAACAAAATTTTTTTGCAACAAATTTAACGTACTTCTATATCAAAACACTACAAAGTCAAAAATAATTTTAATTTCGGAAGGCGGTGTGAAAAAAAGAAAATACAAAACCAATACTTAAAAAGGCAGAATGCAAAGGTATAAGGGGTTTGGCCCTAAAATTGATAGCTGACTACCTATCCGATAGAAAACAAGTCGTTAGGGTTAACGAATACACAAGTGCAGAAGAGTCTATTGAGTATGGTGTACCACAGGGCAGTATTTTGGGGCCCACCATGTTTCTTATTTATATCGATGACTTGTCAAGTTTAATGCTACAAAACGGAGACATAATTAAATTTTCAGATGATACAGTAATTACTTTTGTTAGTAGTTGGCACGAAGTAAACCATGATGCTGAAAAGGGGTTCCACCTTGTTACTAAGTGGCTAGATAATAATCTATTGACACTCAATCTTGCAAAAACAAAAATAATTACATACTACATAAATAAAAATTCTAGACCATCTCCTGAAATTATAAATATAAGAGCCCATACATGTAACGTCATTAATAATTGTGATTGTTATTGTCTTGATGTAACTCCATCAGTCAAGTATTTGGGAGTTCAAATAGATGAACAATTGTATTGGAAAATGCAAATCTCAATGCTATCGAAGCGCGTGTGAAAATTATTGTACATTTTCAGAAAACTGCGATACGTATGTGACTCAAAACTGCGTACTACAACCTACTATGCATTATGCCAATCTGTTATTACATATATTATGGTATATCCATTTGGGGCGGCTGTGCCAAGACTTATCTTATGAAAGCAGAGAGAGCCCAACGGGCTATTTTAAAAACAATGATGTTTAAAAAATTTAGATTCCCGACCGACGAACTATATAAATTAACTGCGGTTCTAAGCATTCGTCAACTATATATTGAAAAAATTTTACAAGTAGGTACAACATATCAAACCACCGGATTTTCAAGATGCTATACGAAGAGCTCACAAAGTCTACAAAAAGCCTAGGTATATGTCAAAGATTGCCCAGCGATTTCTTTTCTTCCTAGCGCCATATATCTATACTTATAATAAATCTGTAGAGAGGTCAATTCTGTACATGAAATATATTTCCAAAATAACTATCAGGGGGTGATTAGGGATCGATACTGATGCCAAAAATGCAATCAGTAAAATTTTTGTCTGTCTGTCTGTCTGTCTGTCTGTCTGTATAACCGTTATAGAAACAAAAACTACTCGACGGATTTTAACGAAACTTGGTACAATTATTTCTCATACTCCTGAGCTGGTTATAGTATACTTTTCATCACGCTACAATCAATAGGAGCAGAGCAGTGAAGGGAAATGTTGGGAAAACGGGAGAAGTTACTCCATTTTTTAAGCTTCCGTCGCGTGTGCTACCTTAGTGGTTAAAGCTACACAGAAATCATTTATGACGAAAATGTTCTCCTTAAAATTATATAAAAAATATCCCACGACAGCATATGTCTATCTTTTATGGTTGACTCACAATAACACGTGTAACTCCCGACAGCTTAGCAGTTCGAAGCTTTCTGATTATAATATTTGTCTACTCTTACGTTTATAACACTCTCAGTCACCCCTAATTGAAAAAGTTAACATTATTATCTATTCCATAAAAAAGAATCATATAAATCGGTATAGAAACACCAAAGTTATACATAAAATACGCTAATAATAAGCCATCGCGCGTGAATACTGAATCATGCTATAAAGATTTTTTTGAGAATCGGTCGCCGCGCTCGACGCGTCTCGATTGGCCAAGTGCGAGCCACACTCGCCCATGAAGGGTTCCTAAAAACCTTAAAAATTTCTAGAAACCAGCTTATTTACATTCTTACAACTTCGCTAAATAACTTTGTTTTTCATAGTGTTTGTATGAATTACAAAGTTATATTTGCGGTTTTAGAAAATATGCTGTATCTCAAAACTGCTTACCCGATTTCGTTCAAACCAATTTTGGTTGAAAGTTTACATTAAGATCTGCAGACATACCTATTTTATTTTTTTATTTTTCACTCCATTATTATAGAAGTTAGAGGGAGGGGGAACATTTTACCACTTTGGAAGCTTATATCTTTTAAACGATTGACTTTATGAAAAAGTGGTTTTAGAAACCCTTATATCATTTTAAAGACCTGTCTATAAGTACCACACACGCATAGGTTTCATGAAAAAAAATATTTTCAGTTTTAGTTCCATGTATGGGGATCCCCCTTTATTTTAAATATTTTTTAATTTTTTTCTTAAAATTGGAAAGCGGTTCATAGAATACATCTACCTACTAAGTTTCACATGTATAGTCGTAGTAGTTTCGGAATAAAATGGCTGTGACATACGGACGGACGGACAGACAGACAGACAGACAGACAGACAGACGGACAGACATATCGAAACTATGAGGGTTCCGTGTTTTGCCATTCGGCTACGGAACCCTAAAAAGGCGGGGCGTCCGAGCGCGAGCTTCGCGGTTGGGTAGTGACCAGCCTTAGTGTGCTGAACTACGAGAGGCCCTACCTAAAAAAAAAGTGCGAGCTTCATACAATTATTGCCTGTTGATCCGAATAGACGTTCAGAGCGTTCGACCTTATTGACAGACAATACTTAATTGATATTAACAAACCGTGCTTATCAGCGTGACTTTTAGTCGTTGATAATTTATTTTTAGATTCCTTTTGTTGTTATTTTATAAAATAGGTATTAGTTATTTTAGTATACCGATAGGTAAGTTTTGGCTAATTTACGTTCACTTTTTTTATATTAGTTTTATTTTCACTCAGTTGCAACAAAATATAATCGAGGCTCAAATTTTAACAGGTTGCGATGCAGGAGAAACCGTCTTTATTCCCAGAATTCCCATAATACCAAACAATTTTCCATTCGAATTTAAAAGAACGCAATTCCCAGTATCGGTGTGATATGCAATGACAATTAATAAGGTTCAAGGGCAGACTTTTCGTGTTGCTGGAGTAGATCTCGGTGTCAGTTGTTTCTCGCATGGTCAGTTGTACGTCGCTCTTTCCCGGGTTAGCAGTTCTAGAAATCTTTATGTTCACGTGCCGGACGGGTCAACTTTCAACATAGTTTACCCGGAAGCTTTGCGCTGAAGCATTTTCGTTCTATAGGTACTTAATCCTCATGTGAACGTGATCTAAACAATATTACCAATACATTAACTTAATAACACACAAGGAGTTACACGCTGACGGAGTCGCGGGCACAGCTATTAACAATAATATTGTGCGGTTCCGCATTGCGATATTTTTCAACAGTATTATAGATTGACATATTATATTTCCCTACTAAATTACGAAAGTTAATCTGTCTGTTACATCAAAATCACTGAACCGTGAGGAAGGACATAGGCTACTTTTTTTTACGAAAAAACGACGGAAACGCGGACGAAGTCGCGGGCAACAGCTAGTTTATAATAATTTTAATGTCATCTTAAGTTTTCAAGGATACAATTCACACATATTTAAAAATATCTTACGAAAACACTTACTCACCTTAAACTATAATAGTACTGAAGACACCTTTAAAGTTCTACAATAGCAAACTTCATACATTACATACTTTAAAATACACATTATACAAGTTAAAAAAAAAATAGTTATAAGATTATCGTTTATTTTTTCTCCTATGCAAAAGGAGCTTAGTTACAACTTAACCATAAATAATTATGTTTGTTGAATATGGGTCACGGTAATGGTAATTAATACCTCACCGTAATACAGTAACAACTAGTACGGGAGGTATTGTGAATGTTCCTGGCGGCCTTATATATTAAAATATAATGTCAATAGGAGAATATAAGAATGCCATATTGTGTCTAAATCTATACTAATATTATAAAGCGGAAAAGTTTGTTTGTTTGTTTGCTTGAACGCGCTAATCTCGAAAGTACCGGGTGGATTTGGATGAAATTTGGTATGGAAGTAGCTTGAAGCTTGAGGAAGGTTATAGGCTACTTTTTACGCGACTGCAAAAAAGGAGAGTTATGTTTTTACCGTGATAGAATCCACGGGAGCGAAGCTCCACGTGAGTACTAGTAAATAAATAAACTATAAACTATAATAACACCGACTACCGAAATTAAAATTATTTTTGGCTTTGTAGTGTTTTGATATAGAAGTCGGTTTTATTTTTTGCAAAAATTTTTTTAATATCAGCATACAAGCGGGCATTCAGCATGCAAGCAAGGCATGCCGGCCAGCCTCAGCCGCGACGGCGGCGCGCGCGGGGCTTCAAACCACCTGCTCCTCAGCTCGCGGGCCACCCTACCCCTCCGCGCCTTCACGGGCTTGAATTACACTCTAGGCACCTCTAGGGGTAGGGCAGACAAGACCGTGTAAAGTCGGTTTTGCGGCGATTCGTTTCCATCACTAAATTTTTTAGCACAACATATTAACTTTTTGTGATACTATTTTCATTTAACATTGATCATGTACTAGCGGAGTGTACTCGTGTGGGAGTCCAGAGGCGTCAAGCTTTTGTCAATAGTCTTAATGTAGGCTTCTTTAATAGCGTTCTGGCCTCACCATTGTCCGATGAGGCTAGAACACTTTATTGTATTATTATTATGATTATAAGGTTACGGGTAGGCTAGTTTAGTATAGTATTAGTAGAATTCAATTGTATGTAATCATCGGGGTGACATATTCTGTATAGAAAAAACCCTGTAAATCAAGATTAAAAAAAAAAAACATTGAAAATGCTACCAAGTAACCATCTATATATTTGTGACTAAAACTCCGTAAAAGTTATTTTGTAAATCGGTGAAATATAGTTTGATAAAATAATACCTATGACACATGATACTTCGATGATCTAAACATAATATGTCAAGTAATGCATATAGCAAAAATACTTTTTACCAAATAGTTAAACCGACTCCCAAAAAACACTGCAAAGTGAAAAATAACTTTAATTTCGGAAGTCGGTGCCAAAAACGAAAATACAAAACTAAAGAGACTCATGCAATTTTAGCGGCCGACACGCACACGAGCGCATTTCCTTGAATTAAGTAAGTATTCATTTGTTATGATACTGTGTTTCCATTTTAAGTTAAATGAAAGATTTTTCCGTCAAAATTTAAGACTTGTTTTTTATTTCGGAAATCGATTCAGAAGCCGATTCTGAACCAACTAGCTACTTCCAGGAATTGCGTTTATTATGTTACACGTTATATATTTAGCAAAGGTCCATTGGTATACATACACGGTATTGTTTTACGTAACTTTATGATTTAAAATGTAAATAAGACAAGAGTGAATGATTATTTCTAGGCAAGCGTGCTTCATTTTCTACCACATCATCGCTTAACATCAGGTGAGATTCTGTGACAAACTGACGCTGAAACTGAAAATGAAGCTTAAGGTGGAACTGAAACTGGTGTAGGACAAAAAATAAAAAAAAAGTTTCAGCGTCAGTGTGCTAATTTCAGTACTTCGTCAGCATTTTGAGCACTCTCCAGACTTTCATAGATCGTTTGATTGCATTTAGTGACCTCTTTTAGCAAGCTGCTTCGCCACTTTATATCGGACCTTATCTTTTGCTAGTTTAGATCATTTTATTCGCTAGGATCTCTTTGATTCTGACATTTGGAGACTCCTAAGATCCCTGCCGCTTTTGTCGTATACCAGTTTCAGTTATAGCTTCAGCTTCAGTTTCAGTTTCAACTTCAGTTTCAGCTACAGTTTCAGTTTCAGCTTCAGTTTCAGCTTCAGTGTGCTAATTTCAGTACTTCGTCCGCATTTTGAATACTCTCCAGACTTTCATAGATCGTTTGATTGCATTTCATTCCTTTCGGGCCGTCTAAGGAAACTCATTCACATTATGAAGAAATTGAGAGACCGCACCTCACAAGACATAATGAGAACAGTTTATTTTGCGATATGCCAGTCTCTTATCCAATATGGTATATCCGTTTGGGGTGGAGCTGGTAAATCAATTATGATGGAGTTGGAAAGAGCCCAAAGAGCTGTTATTAAAGTCATACTAAAAAAAAAACATTTTTTTATTCCACTGACTCCCTTTATAAAGATTTTCAAGTTTTACGCGTTCGTCAACTCTATATTCTTAATGCATTGCTCCGTACTCACAAAAGCATAAAGATTCGGCCCGACTACCACTTATTAACTTCCAAACGTGTCTTCCGCATACCGTTACAACAAACCTCTTCTCTTCTAGCCAGACGATGTCCCGCTTACCTACACACTCTCGTATACAACAAAGTTTCCAGAAGCTTGCCCTCTGACATAAAAGATCTTTCCCTCACAGCGTGCAAAAAAGTTGTCATACAATGGCTTTTAGGACTTTCATATGATGAATCTGAAAACATCCTAACATCGCTGTAACTCACTCACTCTAACTCGAAATCTCATCAGACACAAACTCCGACACTACACACACGAACAAATACACACAAACCACACATACACACACACATAAACACACCCATTTTGTATTAGTTACTATAAAAATTGTTTTGTTCTTGTCATAATTGAAGAAGTTTATTTTGTACTTAATTTTTTTTATTTTTTTGTCTTATATAATTTTAAGTTAAGTAGTTTTAAGTCGACCTCATTCCATCTAAAGTTTTTGATGTTCTCACATACTTATGTTCAGATCATCTTTGTTATTGCACCCACAACATTGTTTACCATAACTTAGGTCCCCAAGATACAGGCATAGCCTAGTTTGGGGATCATCGAAAATTTGTAAAGAATCTAATAATGGTCTCAATAAATTCTATTCTATTCTATTTGGTGACCTCTTTTAGCATCCTGCTTCGCCACTTCGGACCTTATCTTTCGCTGGTTTAGATCTTTTTATTTGCTAGGGTCTCTTTGATTCTGACATTTGGAGACTCACAACTGACAACTTTGGAGACAGAAGGGGAGGGTCTGTATGTATGCTTTTGCGGTTGCACAACGACACGCTTTGCTCTGCTTTGCTTGGTAGTATAGATGCAGGCCTACCTTCCCCCCTCCTTCAGAGAGGGGAGGGTGGCGAGGTCTTGAGGGAGAGCGCATCAGTCGTGCAGATCCTCATGGCAAGTCCGGCGGATATACCTTCACGAGGTTGCCACCCCGTTAATGGTCTAATTCCCTAAGAAATAGACGTAACCAAAACCACTGGGCGACCCGTAGAGTGGCGGGCTTTCCACTCTGACCCTCCCTTACTGTGACTCCTCTGTGACGAGGTGGTTGCGGGCTCGGCTGTCACAACATGCTGATGGCGAGTAGGAGAAGTTAGTCACCTGCGCTAGGACCTGCGCAGTTGAGCGCCGTGAGCAGGGATGAAGGAGTCCTGGGGGGTTGAGCCGATCGGCGCTGGCGGTAATGTGTCCGTGAGGCAACACGCCCTCTTTGGTCTGGATTTCAAGCAAAACGGTGGCCCTACCCCCTAGCCAGGGGTAGGGAAATGGCCATTGTGTCCCGTCAGAGGGCCACAGGCGAGGTGCGTGGGGTCCGCGGAGGTCGCCCTCGGGTAGCCGAAGCGGTAGGTAAAGGTCATGCTGACGGTGTAAGTGACGGTTGATCAGTTCGTGGGGGAGGCCTTTTCAACCCCCTACGCCAACCCGATCAAGCACCCGATGTCGCACTGTAAACCAGCCTTGCGCACCTATATCGTTCTGGTGGTCCTAACGTCGTAACTCTTCTAGTGCGACGTTCCCAGGTGCGGGCTCCATGGAGGGTGGGAGCCAGACCGATGAATTTTCTTCGTTCTATTTTCATGGATTTAAGGCCAGAAAATACCGCAGGAGTGGAGTCGGCGAAAGCTGACAATACTCCCAAGCGAGGTGCCTCTGACACTTCGCTCGCCCCTGGTAAACATGTAGCATCTGCTGCAGGCCCATAGCGGGCGTCGGTCCAGCTGTGGCGAACACCGCAGCAAGGACCAAAACTAAGTCCCTGCGTAAACAAAGGACTTCGGCGCTGCAAGGGACCAGTACCGAACCTTCTCACGCCAAGACGAAAACGGTGTCGACTAACGTCACAGCCGGAACTAGTCTTGTCAAACAATCTTCGCCTCCTAATGTGGCAACGACCACACCTTGGCATGGCTGAGGAAGACAGTCTCGGGGCTGACTCTCCCGGCTAGCACCTCGCTAGTCATCAAGAGCCAGTCGGAGATCCAGAAACGCGTGCGCTGCGGAATCGCAATCCCTGACGACATGAATTTGTACAAGGATGCGACCTACATTGGGCGAGCCCTCTGGTTCCAGAACCAGTGGGTCGACGTCAGGAGGGGGGTTCTTCTGCATGCCGAAAAACAAGCAGCATGCTGGTTTGTATTGCTGGCCATTCCGGAGGAGCAGGTTCCGATACTTATGGAGCACAATCGCCGACTCTCAATTGTCTGGTGTCGGTATACATCAAGTACCAAGGCGCGAACAGCAGGTTTACTGACGTTCCTCCAGGATGGGACCAAACTGCACCACCACTAGGTGCACAAGACAACCCGGCTAAAACCACGGTGGATCCAGCTGCTGAGGCAGTACCTGACACTGTGGACGCCGCCCCTGCATATGGAGAGGCGATGGATGACATCACACTGTCACCATCGTCTGTCTCGGGTGGGAGTGATTTCGACGACCTGTTAGCCGGGCTACAACTGGGGTTGGATGACGAGGGTCCCGTCAAAGATGGTTCCCAATTCGTCCAATTGTAAAATTATACAGGCGAACCTCCACCACAGCCAGACTGCGACGGCCCAAATACGCAAGTGGCTGGAGGTTCAACACACGGCCATTGCCCTGATTCAGGAGCCGTGGATCAGTGGCGGCCACGTACGAGAACTCTCCAATCTCGGAGGTAAGCTCCTAGTCAACACGAACCACGACAAACCGAGGGCGTGCATCTACGTTACAGGTAATGTCAAAACACAGTTCTTATACGATTTCTGTTGCAGAGATGTCTCTGCAGCAAAGATGACCATACAGCAGGGGCACGAGGAGAAAGCGATCGTCTTCGTCTCTGCTTACATGCCTGAGGCAGAGGCGCCGCCTCCTCGGGAACTCGCCCGCCTCGTGACCCACTGTGAAGGCAGGGGGGATGAGGTCGTCATCGGGACCGACGCTAATGCACACCACCCCTTATGGGGTATGGACACACAAAACGAACGAGGTAAGGCCTTAGTTGAATTCTTGTTCACAACCAACCTATCCCTTCTTAATACAGGTTCCGAACCAACATTCGTGACCAAACGCAGTCGTACAATAGACCTTACACTAGCAACGGAGGGTGCCGCATGCGAGGCCTCATGCTCCGATCATAGGTGGATCCGCTTCGACATCCAGGTCTGTGTTACTCCTAAACTCCCTCGACGTAACCCGAGTGGCGTATACACGCAGCCTTGACACAAGGCTTGCCCTTACAAGCGACTTGGTGAACCTGGTGGATGCGACTCAGATAGACGCGTATGTAGACCATCTCACCGAATTACTGATCAGCAGCTACCATTCTGCATGCCCAGAAATCACACCGCGTGACACACCGGGTAAACAGCCCTGGTGGGGAGCGGATCTGGAACGTAAACGCAGGAAGGTAAGGAAGGCATTCAATAGGGCCATGAACACATGCAGGGAGGATGACTGGGAGGCTTACTATGCCGCCAAATCCGCCTACAAAAAAAGCATCAGATTCAGACGAACCACTAGATGGCGGAAGTTCTGTGGCGACATCGAATCTTGCCAACAAGCATAACAGGGTAAGGAAGATACTGGCACAGCAGAACACCTCTGGGCCTGATTCACTTCGTAAACCTGATAACACACTGTCCACATCACCGGAAGAAACGAGGCGTATCCTAATCGAAACACACTTCCCAGGTAGCGGCCTCGCGCAGGTAACCGAATGGACGGACGAAATCCAAACACCATCAGACAATGATTGGCTACACGCTCCTAAGATGATCACGCTGGAGAAAGTCCAGTGGGCCATCCGAAGCTTCCAACCTTTTAAGGCGCCAGGTCCCGAACGGAGTCTTCCCTGCCTTACTTCAATGGGGAGGCAACTCTGTTGCGACAAGACTGGTGCCCCTAATGAGAGCGTGCCTGGCATTTAGATACATTCCAAAGGTATGGAGGGAAGTGAAAGTCATATTCATCCCAAAGCCAGGTAAGAGTGACTACACGAACGCAAGATCGTACCGCCCAATCAGTTTGACCTCCTTTTTATTAAAAACAATGGAGAGAGTGTGTGAAAGGGAGTTACGTGACGGCGCTCTAAAAACAGTACCACTGCACGGCAACCAACACGCGTATTGCGCTGGTAAGTCGACCGAATCCGCTCTTTATCAGGTAGTCACCGTAATTGAAGAATCGATCAACCAAAAGGGGTCCTGCCTGGGTACGTTCATAGACATCGAAGGAGCCTTCGACAAAACAAACTTCACCAGCATAAGAGCCGCACTCTCCAGACATGGGGTACAGCAGGTACTTATTGATTGGATTACAAATATGCTAAGCAAACGTGTGGTTCGCCTTGAGGAAGACCAGCAGGTAGCCTTAATAGCCAGAGGCTGTCCACAGGGCGGGGTGCTATCACCTCTCCTCTGGAATCTAGTGATCAATGACCTCATCACGAAACTCAACGCTCACCGTTATTACACAATAGGCTATGCAGACGACCTCGCGATCCTCGTGCCTGGGAAGGTAACAGGAACTATCTGTAACCTCACCCAGCAAGCATTACGCATTGTGGAGCGATGGTGCAGGGAGTATGATTTGTCGGTAAACCCCACTAAACCGAATTAATCTTGTTCACTCATAAACGAACACTAGGCCCTCATCGCCTACCTAAGCTGTTCAATACAGAACTCCAGTTGTCTAGCGAGGTTAAATACCTGGGGGTCATAATGGACAGTAAACTAAACTGGAGTAACCAATTAAACAGGGCTTGCATCACCTTCTGGCAATGCAAGAAAATGATAGGTAAGAAGTGGGGCCTATCCCCAAAAAACACTATGTGGTTGTACAACGCTGTAATTCGGCCCATGATTACCTACGGGGCCGTGGTGTGGTGGCCCCACACCAAGCGTGTCACAGCCATTAACAAACTACAACGCATGCAAAGGCTGGCCTGCATGGCGATAACGGGCTGCATGTGAACTACCCCGACAGCAGCTGTAGAGGCTATGCTGGGGCTCCCGCCGCTCCATCTGTTCATACAACAGGAAGCGACAATGGCAGCAGTACGTCTCAAAACACTGGACCTTTGGGGTAAGATAGAAACAAGGCACACCGCTCTGCTTGAGGAACTCAACAACGAGCTTCCCATAACGAAGGCAGTTAATGACCGGGTGCCCAAACAAATTGTCTTTGACAAAAAATACAGAATCCAACTGTACGAGGATCAAAACAGGTACTGGTACGGGTGCAGGAGTCTTTTCGGAGGATCTTAACATTCGTATAGCCAGACCATTGGGGGTCTACAACACGGTGTTTCAGGCCGAGTGCCTGAGGATCTCACTGGCAGCTTCGGCTCTTATAAACAGGGAAGTTGTGGACCACTCAATACGCGTACTTTCGGACAGCATGGCAGTCCTGCAAGCACTGAGCAGCCACACAGTTAACTCCGGGCTGATCTTGGAGTGTCACAATCTCCTCAACCAGGTTGGTAGACACAACAATATAACCATTCAATGGATCAAAGGACACAGCGACTCCCGAGGCAACGATGCAGCGGAAGAACTCGCTAGAAGGGCTTCGAGTTTGGCGATTATGGGACCTGAACCCATTAAACCACTCCCCTTCGGTTATCTGCGTCACCTGGTAAGGAAACGTACCAGAGACCTACACCACAAACTATGGGAGAACCATGGTGAGTGCAAGCAGGCTAAAGAGGCTCTCCCGACCCTTGATGGCCGCTTGTCAAAACAGGTCCTACGACTGTCTAAACCGAAATTGCGGCTGATGACAGCCGCCCTTACCGGTCATGGATCCTTTAATAAACACCTCTATGTAATAGGAGTCACAGACAACCCACTCTGCAGAGCCTGCATGGAGGAGGACCAAACAACAGCACACCTGCTACTGAGCTGCCCTGCAGTCGCGGACTACAGGACTAAATACTTCGGCAAACCAGGTACCCTCCGAGAAATGGTAGGCAAAACGAGGGCGTTGCTCGCCTTCCTGGAGGAGTTGGCATGGATAGAATGAAAAGACCCTTACCCTTACGCAAAATACGCGCTTGGTCGTGGAGTTGCGGATACCTGCCCGACATACATACATACATACATTTGGAGACTCTTAAAGTCTTAAGATCCCTGCCGCTTTTGTCCTATACCAGGTTTCAAACTTAGACCAGATGTCATTTGTGTTGTCATAACTTACTTCCAAATCGGTCTCCAGATAATCTTTTATCACGCTCATTAGTGTCTCCCCTGGACCATCCAGCTCTCTCCACTTAGTTTTTTGTGTTCTATTTTTATAGGTCTTGTCAGCTCATACACAGATACGAGTATGCGATACAGTAATGTAAGATCATCACCAGGTATTACTATACAGCCTTTAAACTTTTGTTTGACGATCTTGTCGGACATGATAAAGTCTATCTGTGACGCTCTACCCGCACATTTATAAGTGATTAAGTTTCTTTTAAAATTCGTCTTTATTAGTGTAAGTGCGTCTTTCTGCAAATTCTAGTAGATATTTCTTCTCGTTGTTTGTTTAACTTGCCTATCCCAAACTCACCATGTACATTATCTTCTGTGATATCCCTGGTAATCCCATGTGTCCATTCAGGTCACCCCGTATAATCTTGTATTCGTTTGCTGGAATGCTCTGGATAAGGTCGTCCATGTCTTCCCAGAATTGTGCCTTTTTTATTTCTGTGCATCCTCTTTAAGCTGATATGATGTTGGTTATTTGTAGATCATCCAGAGCATGTTTAACGAAAATTAAACGGTCGCATTTCCGTGTGATATTTATGATGCGATTGATGCGAGACTTAAAGTTGTTGTCTAAGGGTATTGCCACCCCGTTTCTTTTATTGTTTGTGCCGTAGTAGATAACCTGGTTATATTCCATAGATCTTTCGACTTTGAGCTTTTCCATTTCGCTAGGAAGAAAAAATAATTAGTTATTGAAAAAATTAAAATTGGACGAAATCGAGTCTGACCTCCTCTAATGATTATTCCCATACCTAAGGCCAAAGTCCTGATGCGCAAAAAGAAAGGAAATAAACAAATTCAAAAGTCGACTCGAACGAGTTTGTACTCCGACTCGCACTTGGCCGATTTTCGGGTGGTTGTGCCTACAACATTTTTGGAGGGCTGGATCCGTCCCTGTTGCGACAAGACGGTATATCAACCAAGTGCGGAAGGTACCCAGCCGTGCGTCTGGTAGACTGGTAGTGAAAGGGAGATGGAGAACTATAAGCTGGGGGAATTCAAGTCAAGTATTGGTAGGTAAGTTACTTCTAGGTAAGCATGCCTCATCTTCGACCACATCATCGCTAACCATCAGGTTTTTTTACCTAGGGATGAAAAAAAGAAAAGAAAAAAACTAAATAGCGGATCAGTGTCCAAATGTAATAGGTACACATTATTTATTTTTTACAAAAATTCAATACCTATGTTTAAGACTCTACGAGAGTGTAGCGGCAAAGAGTATGTAATACACTATGTTTTATGTAGCGGCAGCGCCACCACACGAAGAAGCTACCTTCCAACTTCGGGTGATTCCGCCGCGCCGCGAGTCTCGTTCGGAACAGTTCGGTTTCGCCGCATTCCTTTTCCTGCTCGCCAGTCCTTTCATATATTAGTGTATTATCTATGAGTCCTTTGTTCGCTGTTGCGCAAGGCACTCACGCGCTAGCTTGCCTCCGCACTTAGCTTACCGCGCTCGCTCGTAATACTTAAAATCATTTCTTATTGTTTAAATTCGCTTTGCTTATTATCTAGTTACTTGTTTTATATTCTTCTATCTTCCTAACTAGTGTCTATATTATTCTTGTGCTTCTTACGCTTGGTGTAACCGTTTAACTTTGAACGTTTGAAATATAACCGTTGTTCATGACTCTAGACTTTTATTTGGTGGACTAATACACTGAAAAAAAAGAATGATTGATTTTACTAAATTCCGCGTAAATTTTATCAAATCCGCGGGTTAATATAGGTCCTACACACGAAATTGTTGATTTTACCAAATAGAACTGGTTGATTATGTAACCCATACGTTTAGTAGATTTACACATTTAAATTAAATTTCCACATTTCATTTTGTTTATTCAACTAAAAAGTCCTGTGTATTTCACATCGATTATTTTCGATATTTTACGATGAGATTTAGTAAATGTCACTTAACGTGTTATGTAAAATATGTGAAATTAATTTTGCTACATTTACTCATTTCATTTTGTACATTCAACTAAAAAGTCCTGTACATTTCACGTCGATTACTTTTGATCTTTTACGATGAGATTTAATAAATACCACTAAACGTGTTATGTAAACAATGTGAAATTGATTTCGCTACATTTACTAATTTCATTTTGTATATTCAACTAATCCAGTACTGTATATTTCACGATGAGATTTAATGAATGTCACTAAATGTGTTATGTATAATATATGAAATTAATTTTGCTACATTTACTCATTTAATTTAGTATATTCAGCTAATCGAGTCCTGCATATTTCACGTATATTACTTTCGTCCATTTAACGATATTGATTTAATATGTTTAACTAAAAGTGTTTGGTAAAACATGTGAAATTAATTTCATACAATTTACCAGATATCTTCTTGTTGGTTTAGTATATTTTACTTAAAATATGCAAAACTAATTTTGTGATATTTACTCGTATGATTTCGTATATTACATTAAATAAGTTTTGCATATTTTACGTAAGGTATTGTAATAAAATATGTAAAATTAGTATTGTAACATTTACTCATACCATTTCGTACATTTTAGGAGAGCACATTTCGTATACTTTACTTCACTTTTAGTAGTAAAATATACAAAATGCGCTCTCCTAAAATGTACGAACAGGATGTAGGTATATTCTATTAAACATGTTTCGCCATTATGCATGAAAGCTGTAAATTATTGGTTGACTGAAAATCTCTCGTAGCGTAATATACTGCGTGACTAGTGCGCATAACTTATAAGGATATTCATACCATCAAACTAATGGTCCGACTGAACGAACATCCTCAAAAATTATGCGCACTAATAAAGTCACCGTGTATACTTTGTCGCCAGAGACTTGGAGTCAGCTGCCTAATTTACAAATCAGTAAACTACCAATAAAAAAATAAACGAAAGACAAAATCACCCGCCAGTGAGCGGTATCATACAGTACAAAATAAAAGAACATGTTTAGCAAAATTTACCAAAAAGTACTCTAATTATAACTGTTAAAAATACACATTTAAATGTTAAACAAATTAAATCTGAATTGTATGATAAAATGTTACAATAATTTTCTTCGGTTTATAACTAAAATAGTAAAAGAAAACAAAAGATTAAATGAATAAAATTAAGTATATTATAATTGTTATCAAATTGCTTTTACAATAAAACTTAAACAATTCACTTACAGGCGAGGTAATAACTGAAATATCACATAAAATAATCAACTCAAAACAAATGTGACACAAAATAATCATAAAAGGCTTTCAGGTTCAAAATGAACACTTCCCATAGTGTACACCGGTTTCAAAAGGTAGGTACAACTCCCGAAATGTCCACTTCCGAAAAAGTACTTTTTCCAAAATGCACCTTTCCCCTAATGTATATTTCCCAAAATGTACATTCTTAGAACACATAGGAATAACTGACTGAACAGATTTTAGAGTACCAGGATCACATTAATATGGAGATGGTTAAATGAATGAACATATTTATATTTAAATGTACTTAAAACTAAGGTTGCGGTAACCTCTTACAAAAGGCTCGTCTTAAAGGGTGTCCAGAAGGGATCATCTTCAATCATGTGACTCTAAGGGTAGTTAGATATGCTGACCCATTCTGCACTAAAAAGAAAGAATTATCCGCCCACAATGTCCAACATAACAACGCCATGCAAAACCTTAATATTATATTACTTAACATTATTGCTAAGTTTACATCTAACGCAGTTACAATTCAGCTTTATACTATATCAATACATACAAAAAATATTTCTAAGTTTTATCAAAATATGCTAAATAATTCTTACAGTCAAATCACAAAATAAAATATTTGGCACAAAATAGAAATTTCAGTCTAAAAAGGTTTTAAGACAGATCCGCCATAAAACAAGCTACACTTGATTTTTTTTTATCCGATTTGCAATCAATTCCGTAAAAATATTTTTGTATAAAGGTCCACACGTTAACACATTCTGTCGGGTACTCTAAATTGAAAACATGGAAAATTTTAAAGCATACATCTACTGCTTTTAGTAGGGTGTCGATCTTATAAATGACTGATTCATAATGGACATAGTAATCGGTTATTTCTTCTATCGATGACCCTACCACGACTATCAGTGGTTGGCAAGTAAGTCCTTTGGCCAAGTGCTCATCCTGACGCAGCTTGATCTTTGTTACTATTTCGCTCTGATTCTGTAATAGAACAAATACAAGGTTGAACAAATACAAATATACAAGATGTTCTGGGTCATAAATAATCTACCACACTGAACCCATTGCCTGTAAACTAATATCACAAGTCTTCATTGGGTTGAGTTCTTAAGACTTGCTGATTTCCTCACGATGTCTTCCTTCACCAAAGAGCAAGTCATAATAAGAAAAAAAAACGAATCGGCTACCACAGGTAGACACAAATACTGTGTTATTTTTTTTTTTAATTTATTGCGCACTTTATTTACTTACCGCGACATGTAAAATGAATTGAACTGTCTTGAACTGGAATTTTAATGGTGGGTGGCAACTTCGAACTCATAAGTTTTAGGTAAACATAATCTCTCACATCTGCAAGGAGTTAAAAATTATTACAAAGATAAGCCTGTAAAAATGAGGACTATCTATTATCTTTATTTAATATAATGAAAATAAATTAACATCTACTGACCTGGTGTGGTACTATCGTCGTTCAAAGTTTTCAGATTATCCACGCAACTTTTTATTTTACTGTAAATTGGCAATGCTTTTTCCATGAATATTGGCCACTTTTTGAACAATTCTAGGTCATGGTTTGGGTACATGAATTCAAAATCTAATTCAACCTGAAAAAATAAAAAATAAAATTGAATGATTACCTACGCATAATTTTTTGTCCTAAACATAAAACCTATACTGTTAAATGGCATAAATATCAATTGGCATAATATTTATTATTAAAAATTCTAAAAGCATAATATCATAAGGCCGAATTTTGTCAAGCATAAATATTAAATGGCATATTTGCAAAAAACTTAAATATTAAAAAAAAATATTAAATATTTAATAATAAATTATACGAACAAGTTTGTAGCCCAAGCTTGCTTTGATTGAAGGCCACTCATTAAATAAGTCCCGGATGGTTTTATCTTTTCCAGATAAATCTTCTTTTCGCAATGTCCTTGTTAGTTTCCACTTCTCCACAACATCTACCCAAGGCTCTGTATTAAATTTCAACCATAGCTTCATATTATTAAGATCTTCAAGTGATACATTTTGGGACTCTTAAATCTCTCACATCTGCAAGGAGTTAAAAATTATTACAAAGATAAGCCTGTAAAAATGAGGACTATCTATTATCTTTATTTAATATAGCTTCTACCCGCGACTTCGTACGCGTGGGAAGGTTTTCCCGCGTAAATCCCGATCCCGTGGGAATTTCGGGATAAAAAGAAGCCTATGTGTTATTCCTGGCTGCCAACTATATACTTACCAAATTTCATTCTGATCCGTTCAGTGGTTTTTGCGTGAAAGAGTAACAAACCTCCATCCATCCTCACAAACTTTCGCATTTATAATATTAGTAGGAAGTAGGATAGGAAGTAGGATTAGTAGGAAGTAGGATAGGAAGGATAATGAAAATAAATTAGCATCTACTGACCTGGTGTGGTACTATCGTCGTTCAAAGTTTTCAGATTATCCACGCAACTTTTTATTTTACTGTAAATTGGCAATGCTTTTTCCATGAATATTGGCCACTTTTTGAACAATTCTAGGTCATGGTTTGGGTACATGAATTCAAAATCTAATTCAACCTGAAAAGATAAAAAATAAAATTGAATGATTACCTACGCATAATTTTTTGTCCTAAACATAAAACCTATACTGTTAAATGGCATAAATATCAATTGGCATAATATTTATTATTAAAAATTCTAAAAGCATAATATCATAAGGCCGAATTTTGTCAAGCATAAATATTGAATGACATATTTGCAAAAAACTTAAATATTTAAAGAAAAATATAAAATATTTAATAATAAATTATACGAACAAGTTTGTATTTTATTAATGTGAAAAAACAATTTCAAGTTGACTCCAGCTAGATCAGTGCTCATACTATTAAGAGCATTTGATCTGAGATACTAAAAATCTTTAAAATAATAATCTTTACTAATATTATTAAGCTGAAGAGTTTGATTGCTTCTATGTTTGAACGCGCTCATCTCAGGAACTACTGGTTCGAATTGAAAAATTATTTTTGTGTTGGATAGTCCATTATTTGAGGAAGGCTTTAGGCTATATATCATCACGCTACATACAACCGCGGGACTTTTTCAAATTAATGCGTGTGAAACCGCGGCGAAAAGCTAGTAATATATATGTAGTTTATTTACTTCTTTTCTCTTATAGTACAAAAACAAAATAATATGAACAAATCAATCAGTTTTAAAACAAGCAAAGCCTGTGCTTGAGATTACCGAGCCTCACCACACTCTGCCTCGCTACATTCTGGAAAGTAGGTACAATAATAGGTATACTACAAAATACTCACCAGGGATTTATTTTCATTTTTAAATTGAGCTAATCCAGCCTTGAATTTAATTCTATCCTTTATTCTTGATTTTGGAATCAGCTCATTTATATCAGAATCAGAAATATTTTCTATGCAAAATACATCCAAGTCATATTCTAAAAAAAGAAAGACAGGGCCCAGGGAGTGATATTAAAATTTGGAATACATTTATCTACAGTATCTCTAAAGTAAGAACTTACCTTGCAATACAGCTTGTGTTTCCTTCGAGACTCCCCAGGAATCGAGAAGTGCTATGGCGAAGTTGGAGTGTAATGTAAATCCTAACGTATTTTGTGACGTCGAGTCCATTTTCACTCACTATGAACTCCTATGAACAATGATTGAACTACTATTACTTTAGCGTAACTATGAATGATATAAATATTAAATATCTAACTAATCCAACACAGAGCACCGCGGCGCACGCGTCAATAAAATGTACTCTGTGCGCGTCAATAGAAAGAATTTGAAGAACAGTGTTGCCAACGAGATATTTTGAATTCCGCTATGCAAGTTGGAATTTTTCTCCCAAAAATATTATATATTATTTTATTTACGATTACTTCATTGGGTAAATCGCACGAGTAACATGCCTTGGCATTTTTTTTCAGTCCAAAATATATTTAGAGATGGTATTGGCCATATTTTCTGTACTTCATTTCCATTATTTAGATTTTACCTTATTTCTGTAGATGCTTGGAACAAATGAGAGAGAAGCATGTTTTCGTGTACTCGCATAAAAGTTTTTTATTTTTTATTTTCATGATATTATAAATCTTAAAATCCGAAGTTTATCTAATGGCGGTAGCTTCTTGGCATAATTATGAGTTTTATACGAAACGCTCAAGGGTGTCAGCGCGACACCCTTTCTTATCTTGTTCAGTAGCGTCAAAATATCATGAAAATTAAAAAAAAAACTTATGCGGACGGGAAAACACAGTACCTACCACCCAAAATCTACAGGAATACTATTTGTCATGCTGAAAACGTCCGGACATGATATGACCAGTAGGCAGTATGCAATATGTCTAAAAATCGGCCAAGTGCGATTCGGACTCGTGCACAAAGGGTTCCGTACCAATCGTTATTAATATCGAGCAAAAACGGCAAAAAATCACGTTTATTGTATGGAAACCACCCTTAAATATTTATTTTATTCTGTTTTTAGAATTTGTTGTTATAGCAGCAACAGAAATACCTACATCATCTGCGAAAATTTCAAATGTCTAGCTATCATACAGCAGCCTATGATACAGCCTGGTGATAGACAGACAGTGAAGTCTTAGCAATAGGATCCCGTTATTACCCTTTAGACGGAACCCTAAAAACGTTTAATTTTAGTCAAAATTATTCCCGTCATTTCCTACTTCAAATTACTTATAATAAAATTAAAAAGGGCGGAGAAGTGTTAATCTGGCAACTCTAAGTCGTATCGAGTCGAGACGGAACGCGAATTGGTGAAAAAAAGCGCGGGAAACCTGAACTTTGGCGGACGTGATTTTTTTTGGCTCTCTATAAATTATTTTTTGTATATTGGATTAGATTAAGTTTTTGTATATATTTCATTTTATTATTTAGTTTTAGTGTAGTCGTAGTGTTTTCTTCAAATTTGGTAAGTTTTTTTTAGTTCTTGTAGTTTTAATATGGATCCTCCGGGTGACCCCGGAGGAACGGCACCACTAGAAATAGGTCACTATGTGACAATTTCTAATAATGAAACCAGTGCAGTTGATACTGATTGTTCATTATCATTAACCAATAGCTCAAAACGCAAAAGGGTGTCTGCTCGGCCGACAATTTGCAAACACTGTAATAAAAAAAGGCGCAAGAATGGCGGGAAACGTTCTAACGATTGTGATTGTGGCGAGATGGATAAAATGATTTCTGTAGATGATACTAATAAGGCATCTGATCCTCCGCGTACTCCTTTGTTAAGGGCTGGCGTTGACGATCTGAGTGGGTCGTCTCAGCGTCCAGCTTCAGTTGCTCGGCTCTTGTACAATTCCTCCGATGCGGCTCCGTTTTTAATACATGTTCAGAGGGAGCAAACTGCCTCTAATGACAATACTTTTCTGAATCCAGTTACTTTTGGTCGATTCTTAAAAAGGAATTCTTTCAGTAACATAATTAATGGTAGTCTAAAGAAAATAGGTCGAAACAGGCTGGTTATTGCTTTTTCCACTTATAATGATGCCAACTCGTTTATAACCAGCAAGTTGTTGGAAAGGGAGTGTTATAAAGCTTTTATCCCCTCATTTTCTGTGACTCGCATGGGTGTCGTCAGAGGCATACCTGTAGAGTGGAATGATGATGAAATATTAGAAAACATCTCTGTGCCAATTGGTTGTGGCAAAATATTAAAGCTAAGGAGAATCAAAAGAAAAACTATTTTTGATGATAAACCTTTATTAAAAAATACAGAAACAGTTATTTTAACTTTTGATGGCCAAATTCTTCCGAAGCGTGTATATATGTGTTATACAGCACTTTCTGTTGACCTGTACATTTACCCAACAATTCAATGTTACAATTGTTGTAGATATGGCCATGTCAAGATTCAATGCAGGTCCAAACCCCGCTGTTATAAGTGTGGTCAAGGTCACTCTGGGGAAGGGTGCACAGTCTCTGAGGATAATTTATCTTGTTGTCTTTGCAATGGTTTTCATGAGGCTACTAGCAAGAAATGTTTAGAATATGAACGTCAAAAAAACATTAAAGAATCCATGGCCAAATCATGTATTTCATATGCTGAAGCTTCAAAGCTTCATCCCACAATTTCTAAAATATCATATGCTGATGCCTTGCTTTCCTCTCCCACAACTTCAAGACATATCAATGCTTCTGTTCCCCTTGATTACTCTCCATCTAAACAAAATAAAATATCATATAAAAAAACAGTTTTTATTAAACCTCGCTCCCCACCCCAGTTTTCTAAAGGTTATGATCAGCAATTCCATCAGGAACTTGCTAGGAATGTTCCTCAATCAAAAGATGGCTGTGCCCTCATCGCTAAGGATGATCTGTCTGCATTGACTGTAAATGAACTAATCATTGCTTTGATAAAATCATTAACTCAAACACATCACCTTTCACCGTCCATCGCTGCCACTGTATTAAATGCAGTTACTCAATCATCAACTAATAATAATCATGGACAACAAAGTCATACAATGGAATTGCCGAAGTGCAATTAATAAAAAGTCAGAAATTATACATATTGTAAATAAATATAAACCTTTTGTTTTTGCTCTTCAAGAGACATGGCTTAAACCAGGGTCTTTGTTTAGGATCCCTGGGTATGCATGTCTCAGAGAAGACCGCTCTGATGGGTATGGCGGTGTTGCTTTACTCATCAAACATCATCATTCATTTTCATTTTTCACAATCCCACCTCATAGTAATGATTTTTCTGTTATTGCAGCAGTTGTAGATAATATTTGTTTTGTTTCTGTATATATTCCTCGTCCATCTGTTGTAATTTTTAATGAAATTGTAAATATTTTTTCAATTCTTCCTAAACCATTTATAGTTTTAGGTGATTTTAATTCCCAGCATGAAGTCTGGGGTAGTTCGTCAACAAATAACTATGGTAGCACCTTACTTGACATTCTAGATAATCTCAATCTTTGTTTATTAAATACTGGGTCTCCAACTCGACGCACTTCTCCACATGAAGGTGCTAGTGCACCCGATTTGTCAATATGCACTGACAAACTAGCTTCGCGTTTGACCTGGAAAGTTATGCTTTCATCCTATGGCAGTGACCATTTTCCTATAGTTTTATCATTTCCCTTCAATCAAAAACCTTATTCTAAGAGCGCTCCACGGCTGAAGTACAAACTGGGGGATGTTGATTGGCGTACTTATAAGGAGCATTTAGATAACATAGTGTCCGTTCTACCTGAAATTAAATGTGGTAATGAACAGTTCTGTGCCGATGCCTTGTCCGAAGCCATGATAAAAACTGCAGATAAACTTTTTCCTTTCAAAAAGTCACAAAATAAAATCCCATCTCCGCCATGGTGGGACAAAGATTGCACAGATGCAATTAAAAAAAGGAAACAGTGTGAAATAAATTACCTTAAAAATTCTACCGTAGAAAATTTTAATATTTTAAGCACCTCAATTACAGAGACAAAAAAATTATTTAAAAAAAAGAAATTTGAAAGCTGGAAATCATTTTGCCTCTCTATTTCCCCTAACGTTCAACCATCTGTGGTTTGGCGGAATATTAGAAGGTTCAGATCGGCGTTCTCAGATTCATCTAGCGCATTCCTTCCACCTGAGTTGGTAAATAGTTTTTTAGGTAAATTAGCTCCCTCATACGTCCCGGAAAAGATTATTACAAATTCTATTCCCCTTTCGACAATAGATTCTCTTTGTGACCTTAATTCTCCATTCAGTTTAGAAGAGCTTAAACTTGTTGTATGCCACAGTAAAGACTCCGCTCCAGGCGCAGATGGTATTCCGTACTCTTTTCTATCAAATATGAGTGACACATCTCTTTTATATTTTTTAAAACTAATTAATAAAATTATGATAACCGGAAATATTCCGCTTTCTTGGAAAGCACAAGATATTATACCTATTCTCAAACCCAACAAATGTCCATCCAATAGCACTTCTTACCGACCAATTGCTCTATCATCAGTTTTGCTAAAGATCACAGAACATTTAGTAAAAAATAGGTTAGAATGGTTTTTAGAAAACAAGAAATTACTCAGTGAGAGTCAATTTGGTTTTAGGCGAGGTAAAAGTACCATAGATAGTTTAAGCATCTTTGTCACTGATATTAGGTTAGCATTTTCTTCGAATCAATCCATAATTTCTGCTTTTCTTGACATAACCTCTGCTTATGATAATGTTGTAATATCAACATTAAAATATAAACTGGAGCAGTTAAATGTCCCCATTTTACTCACAAACTTCATTCTAAACATGTTATCTGAGAGGTATATTAAACTTACACTTCAGGATTCTAGTTGTGAATCTAGAGTCGTGTGGAAAGGTCTTCCTCAAGGATCAGTTCTTAGCCCTTTATTATATGACATTTACACTTACGATCTTGAGAGTTCTTTAAACAATGAAGTAAAAGTGCTACAATACGCTGATGATCTTCTTTTATATTGCCCTCACAGCTCTATACAAACGGCTTGCAATACCATGACATCGGGTCTTAGCCTTTTAAAAAAATGGATGGATAGCAATGGCCTTGAGCTATCTACTTCTAAAAGTACAGTTGTACTTTTTACTAGGATGCGCCTTCCTCCCCCTGTTTCTGTATATTATAATGATAATTTAATACCTGTGAAATCTTCGGTAAAATTTTTAGGAGTGCTTTTGGATAGTAAACTTACTGGTATTCCACACTGTGAGTATATAACGGCAAGATGTGAACAAAGAATAAACATATTGAGATGTTTATCGGGGGTCTGGTGGGGTGCCCACCCCTATTCATTGAAATTAATATATAACGCAATAGTTAGAAGTGTGCTTGACTATGGAACATTTTTATTGGAACCTGGAAATTCAGCTGTTTTTAAAAAATTAGACAGAATTCAGTCAAAAGCACTGCGAATAGTGACCGGAGCTATGAGATCAAGCCCAATAAATGCTTTACAGGTTGAAACTGTAGATCCTCCTCTTTCACTTCGACGTCAGTATCTTTCTGACAAATTTCTATTCCGTTCATTTCAATTTTCTAATCACCCGTTACGTCAAAAATTGCAGTCTCTTCTAGACGAAACCAATTCTTCTCGTTATTGGTCTAATAAATCTCTTCCTTGTCTTATTATAAGCTATAAAAAGTTTATGGCTTTGCAAGCTCCAATTTACCAGTCACTATCATTTCCTCTCTTCAATCATTCTTATGAATCATTGGTGTTTTCTCCGGATGTTATCCTGAACTTAGACATTAATAAAAATGATTATTTTGTTAAAGAATCATTTAACTTTGCCAAAGGCTTGCGATGGGAGAATTGGCATCATATTTACACAGACGCGTCTAAGCACTCTTCTTTAGGAAATGTTGGAGTTGGGGTTTTTCACTCACAGTATAATATAGTACAAAAAATCAAACTTCCTCCTGAATCATCAGTATTTACTGGTGAATGTTTTGGACTGTTCAAAGCTTTAGAGTATATTTACATCATGAAATTGGAAAAAGCAATAATATTTTCAGACGCTCTAAGTGCATTACAGGCTATTAAAAGAAATCCTTTTAAATGTAAACCAATATTTCCCATAGTTCTTTTTATTAGAGATCTCTTATATAAATGCTCCAAATTAGGTCTTCAAATTTCTCTCGCTTGGATACCTGGCCATAGTAGTATCGCGGGAAATGTGAGAGCCGATCAACTGGCTAATGAGGCTGTGGACTGTGGTGATTTGTTCCCTTACATTAACTTTAGCCACGACTTGGCGAATCTGCCAATGAACTTTCTTTGGGATGCCTGGAGCAAGTTGTGGGCGGACAGCAGCACTACTAAAGGAAAATATTATTCTCGTATTCAAACTTGTATTCCCAAAACACCTTGGTTTTTTAAATTTAACTTTGGTAAGGCTGCTACCAGTTGCCTTATTCGAATGAGGTTGGGTCACAATTGCTCCAAAGTCCACCTTGCCCGATTGCAGATTGTTGCCAGTGACCTTTGCGAATGTGGTGATGTTGGCGATTTAAATCATATTTTTTTTTCCTGTCCTCTTCTTAGTCATGATTCTTTTATTTCTAGTTTACTTTCCTATAACATTACCTTTCCTACCTCCATTTCTGTCTTACTGGCTTCTAATGATTCAAATATACACTTCTGGACACATCTATTGGCCCACCTTGTATTTTCAGTTTCGTTTGGTCCTAGCTAAAATTTTATATTAGGTCGAGCAAAAAGTTTTTATGCAGTTTTGAACCTGGCACATTCACAATTTCATTCAATAGTCTTTTTTTGAATTTCGAACACAGAATTTAAAGAAACAAAAGACAATTTGGAGTCTGTTTGTTGATATCAAACAATCGAATACTAAGAAAACTTGGTTTTATTGGTTTACTTGGATTTAATTCTTGAAAAAGTGATTGATATCTTTGCTTTTGCAACAAACATTACTTATTCTTAACATTAAGGTGAGGTTCTATCAATAATCTATGGATACTTCACCTGAAGTCGCCGCCCAAGCTGTGGCACTTATTCAGGCCGGACACAGCCAAAGAAACGTGAGTGCTCAACTTAATTTAAGTCGATCTGCGGTCCGAAATGTTTATCGGAGGTACCTAGAGACTGGCGGCTTTGTTCGTCGCCAAGGAAGGCCACGATCTCGGGTCACAACTGAAAGGCAGGATCGATTCATCGTGACGACCAGCTTGAGAAATCGTCACCTTACCTCCATTGAGATACAAAACCAACTTCGCGACTTCCACGGAGTATCTGTGAGCGCTCGAACTGTTCGGAGAAGGTTAAAAGAACGCGATATGGTACCACACAAGCCAGCTAATGGGCCCAAACTAAAGCGAGCCCACCGAACAGCGCGCCTTCATTTCGCACGCAGTGATTTAAATTGGACACAGCAAGATTGGAACCGTGTACTCTTTTCTGATGAGTCTAAAATTGTGTTACATGGCAATGATGGAAGGAAGAAGGTCTACCGGCGTAAGGGAGAGCGTTTCGCACAATGCTGCTTTGAAGAGAGGGTTGCTTATGGCGGTGGCTCATGGACTGTCTGGGGCGGTATATCCGCGAGCGGCAAAACTCAACTTGAGGTTGTTACAGGACCACGGCTGCCAACATTAAATGCTGAAAGATACATTCGTGAGTGCTTAGAACCTCACGTGATACCATACGCGGACTATGTGGGCCCAAATTTCCTTTTTATGCATGATAATGCAAGAGCCCATGCGGCCGGCATCGTCAGGGAATATCTTCGGGATGTGAACATCACAGTTATGGACTGGCCAGCCAGAAGCCCAGACATGAACCCCATTGAGCACATGTGGGACGAGCTAAAAAGGCGTGTTAGGGCTCGTCAGCCAGTTGCCCAGACGATGCAGGAGTTGAAAACTGCCATAGAAGAGGAATGGGAGATGATCCCTCAAAATTTCATAGAGCGGTTGATAAACTCTATGCCTAATCGTATGAGAGCTGTGGTAGATGCCCATGGAGGCAACACGCGTTATTAAATTAAACCTTTATTTGATAAAACATGTTTTTTATTCAAAAATTAATTGCCTTTAACAAGGCGCATATCCGACTTGTTAGGCGTAGGTCCATGTCGTATGGTATTCTGAATTCAAATTTAAAACTATACGATCGAAAAAGATGGTAAAATGTATCAGGTTTAAAACTGCATCAACAGTTTTTGTTCAATCTAGCAATCATATTTCGGTAGGGGCCATCGAAACCTAAACTCTAAGGTGGGCCAATAGATGTGTCCAGAAGTGTATATATATATCTATCATCATTTATCACTCAGAATAATTTACGCATATAATTTTTACTTATGTTTATGCCTTTCCTAATAATCCTATCCAATATCCATCCTAATTCCGTGTCCTAAATTAACCATTTCATTTTCTACCAAGTTTCCTCGTTTTTTGTTGATGGCATTGCGCAAATAGCGACTTGCCAATTAAAAAAAAAAAAAAAAAAAAAAAACGCGAATTGGTGGAAGAATAGGTATGATGTCACGTCAAATGACATTATAGTTTAGTAAAATCTCAAAGATGTTTCGTAAAATCAACATTTTAATTAAGTAACATGTAGGTCATACAGATATATTGGTATGGTATAGACCAAAACAAAGAGTTAAATCGTTACTTTTTTATATTTATTCTTACTAATATTATAATTATGCGAAAGTTTGTGAAGATGTTTGTGACTCAATCACACATAAACGGCTTAACGGATTTGGATGAAATTTCGCGCATTTGTAATATTATAGGGTATGTGACATTTTGTTTAAAAAAATTGGGTACCAAATGAAAGGGCTTAATAAGCACTTTTCAAATATACAGGGTGGCAGGGACATCGACGCGCAAACTGTAACCGTAAATTCAGCACACGATTGTAGACACTCTAGCGAAGAAATTTTTCGTCGGTTATCAAAAAAAAATCATTAGTTTCACAGAAAAGTGCAATAGCTACGCGGTCAAAATGTATGGAACATCAACTTTTTTTTTTAATAACCGACAAAAACTTTCAAAGCAGGGGGCTTCAGAACCCGGGTCGGCGGCGCGTCGTGTTCCACGCGCGCCTCAAAGAGCTGTCAGCAAACTGACAGGACCCGCCATAGGGCCAAATGCCAGCTGGAGCCGCGGGACTGTCTAAACAGGACACCGTGGCCCCAAAACTTAAAGGGCATCCGAAGGAACACGGGTGGATTTTAGTCAGTAAAAGTCTGACAGTCCCTTCCGCCCCACCCTGGGCGGAAGGACTCACTGGATGATCTTACCACCCAAAAAAAAAATTCAGAATCATGTACTTACTGAATCCATGGTAACAGGATGTGCGTCAATGTCCATGCCACGCTGTATATAATATACATTGTTAGCTTTTGCCTTTGCTTGCATTCACCCGATTTACAACCCCAAAAGTATGTTCATTATTATTATTATGTTCCCTCATAACTTCTAAATTACTTATGATAATTTGATAAATGAAGTATCGTTAGAAGCATCTAAATTGTCTTATGGTTTTAGGATATGCGAAGTCACATTTAACTGAAATTTGAGTGCAGAAACTACTTTTTTTAGTTCTTATGTTGTAGAAGATTATGCCTGCGTGTGAACCCGGTGTTTTGACTTACCTACCGTAGTTTCTGTACTCAAATTTCAGTTGACCTTAAAAAGTATTTGGCGATTGCTGTCATTTCTATTACTCATACCTTAAATGGTCCCATAGAGTCTTTTGATTCCCACATGAAATAGGATCGATTGGCATTTTTTTGTATTTTAGATTTTTTTTGCTGACTGTAAACTTTTTCCGAAATCTGTGAATGCAGTTCAGAATATCTTAAAAAGTTATGGATGGTCTCATAGGAACAATTTCCTGTAACTATACTTAACGGTTAAGGTTATAGTATGAATGAACTATGTTACCTATCAAAGCAAAATTATTTCATTAAATGCTGTTGTATTCGGTATGTTTGTAGTATTTGCCGAATACAACTTTGATTTGTACAAATGAGTGTATATGCACACACTTAATTTGTATTCAGCAAATACTAAAACATATTGCATATAATGACATAATTTTGCTTTCTTATAGTTCATAGTGAACAAATTGCCGTTAGTTGTCGGAACACGCTAAAATATATAATGTAGAAGATAAAACCCATGGAAACCACGTTATGTGCCTACAATAGCGAGTCATGTCACGGGCTAATGTTTAACCTTAAACAAAAGTTCTTTGTAAATTATTTATTGACAAGCTTGTGTAAAATGTACATACTTGTTTCTAATATCATAATTTGTTTCAAGTAAAATCAATCTTCCAGTATGTTAGTTTTTACGAACAACTTTAGTATTTGTAGATTAGCAAGCGTCACCTGTCGGGAAGAACTGACTTCGAAACTCGTTCCCTTATTTAAATAAAAGTTCTTTGTTGATTTTATTTACAAGCTTGCGTAAAATTAGCATATTTCTAATGTCAATTATATGAAATGTATCTCATAATTTGTGTCAAGTAAAATCAATTACCTAATTTGTTAGAGTAGCAAGCCACACCTATCGGATATCTGGAGAACTGTGTTGCTAAATTCGTACTGTTGTTTAAACAAAAGTTCTTTGTTGATTTTATTGACAAGCTTGTGTAAAATGTACATATTTGTAATGTCAATTATATTAAATATGTCTCGTAATTTGTGTCAAGTAAGATCAATTTCCTAATTTGTTAGATTTTACGAACAACTTTAGTACAGTAGCAAGCGACACCTATCGGATATCTGGAGAACTGTTTTACTAAACTCGTACTGTTGTTACAAAAGTTATTTGTTGATTTAATTTACAAGCTTGCGTAAAATTAACATATTTCTAATGTCAATTATATTAAATATATCTCATAATTTGTGTCAAGTAGAATCAATCTTCCAATTTGTTAGTTTTTACGAACAACTTTAGTAGATTAGCAAGCGTCACCTGTCGGACATTTGGAAAACTGTTTTGCTAAACTCGCGCTGTTGTTTAAACAAAAGTTCTTTTTTGAATTTATTTACAAACTTGCGTAAAATTAACATATTTCTAATGTCAATTATATGAAATGTATCTCATAATTTGTGTCAATTAAAATCAATTTCCTAACTTGTTAGATTTTACGAACAACTTTAGTAGAATAGCAAGCGACACCTATCGGATATCTGGAGAACTGTGTTGCGAAACTCGTACTGTTGTTTAAACAAAACTTCTTTGTTGATTTTATTTACAAACTTGCGTAAAATTAACATATTTCTAATGTCGATTATATGAAATGTAACTCATAATTTGTGTCAAGTAAAATCAATCTTCCAATTTGTTAGTTTTTACGAACAACTTTAGTAGAGTAGCAAGCGACACCTATCGGATATCTGGAGAACTGTGTTGCGAAACTCGTACTGTTGTTTAAACAAAACTTCTTTGTTGATTTTATTGACAAGCTTGTGTAAAATGTATATATTTCTAGTGTTAATTATATTAAACGTATCTCATGATTTGTGTCAAGTAAAATCAACTTTCTTATTTGTTAGTGTTACGAACAAATTTAGTAGCGTCACCTGTTGGAAATTTAGAGAACTCTTACGAAAGTATTTTACAATCTTTCTTTAGTGTATTCAAATATTTGTTCGATAAATTTTACTATACTTAAAATAGTTTTAGTCAATCTGTTTTGTTATGTAAAATCAACAAAGTGGATTTTGTTAAATTCACTCTTGTTATAGTAAAATTAACTTTGAAAAGGGTTGACTATGGCAGTTCATTACTCAACCTACGCTACTTTAGTACATTCAACAATTCTTTTTTTTCAGTGTACCTACAAGAGTAATAAAATCGTATCGTAGATGATATTTAAGCGTTTTAAGTAAAAGTTATCTATGTTTTATTTTGTAATTGTCGTAATTACACGATAATTTTTTTGATTACTTTGTTTTCAAAACAATTCTCATTTGGTTGGTACAAGTGTGGGTTATCTACTACCCCCTTTTTTAAGGGTGCGAAATCATCCAATGACTGCCTACCGATCTGGGCGAAGCGGGAGGGTGTGTCAGACTTACTGACTAATACCTATCCGTGTTCCGTAATTTTTCCTTCGTGTTCCAAGGCCGCGGTAACTCTTACCATCAGGTGACATAGTGGTCAAACGCGAGCCTATTATACAATAAAAATAAAAACAATTACGCAACATTTACTTACTACTACTCGCCTATACATTTTGCCACATTGGGTAAGGGCACCGGGTTCGATTCTACGCTATTGTGAATGCATCGACGCACGGTGGGCTGAAAATCGGCTTTCATAGACTTAGGCATTTTATTTTGCAAGTGCGAGTTTTTTTGCCGGATATCACTTCTATTAGTTATAACAATATACAAAAATGACACCAGAATTGATTCTGCACAGAAACGAAGGAATTATAATTTTTTTACGAAAATTTTGTATGGAGCTAGTATGAAAAATCGAAATATCTCTAAAACGGCAGCGATAACCGTAATATCCTTATAGGGGGTTATAGTACTAATTATTTATGATTTTTTGACATACGTTACATAATGGTTGTAGATGCCTTTTTTTTTAAAAATCGTCAATTTTTTTTTATTTTTTTTTACATATTTAAACGTTCCTTTTAGTGTTTAAGTTGAAGAATTCAGAGCTTTAACAACTCTTATCATAAAATAGCATCACCCCTATAGACCTGAAGGACTAGACAGAGGTGTGTAGTGTCTTGTTGATCTTGTAAGATTTCCAACAATACCAAATAGTTGAATATCAGTGTCAAAGTGCCCATGCTGTCGCTTCTTTTTGAAAGATAGGGGAATGAAATTGTTAATTGATCATACCCTAAAAGTATGATTACAACATAACCGGACACATAATAATAATAATATCCTTATAGGGGATTATAGTACTAACATTATTTATTTTAACATATGAAACTGTTCAAAACGATCCATGAACTGTGTCAAAGTTAAGAACATCGTTAGGAAGCATGCTTTTTCCCCAAATATTAAGAATATGTAAAAAAAAAGACTGTATATAAACTTTTTATTGATAGGTAATTTAAATAAAACAGAAGTAACAAAAATAATATCTAATAAATTCAATTATACAAAATACATATTTGAAACTATAATTTATGAAATTATTAACTAAACATATTGGTACAATAAACTAACATAAATAACAAAAGAACATAAAGAAAAATAATTAAATTTTACAAATTTTCTTTACAACTTTCGTTGTCGGACTCCAATTCCGAGTCAGAATCCAGATCGGATATACCTACAAACTCGAACTCAGTTTCCGGAAACTGTATTAGGTCGAGAGTTTCAGCAAAAAAGGTTGTCTTCCTTTTGGCATCTAACTTCGGCCTTTGTGCACTTCGAAAAGGATCCGAAGAAACAACAAGCATATTTAGGATATCTTGATTAGAATCTTGCCTGCTTCTTTTCCGCGAATGATGTTCCCGGAACCTCCTAAAATCTTTGTTTCGAGACTCTGAGGCTTCTTCCGAGAGAGTCCCAATCGGGACAATATCATTTTTTTCGATTATGTCAGCTCCGTGTATTAATAGTTTATGTACGGTTGATGACATGTAGTACCAGTCGTATAATTCCACGTACTTTTCTGCTGTTTTGCAAGCAAAATCTTTAAATTTGATGACATCGATCTTCTCACCAGATGTTATTGCTTGCAAAATAACAGCAAATCTTTTTATCAGGTTTTGATCCAACCCAGTAATAGCTGCAGTTTTATTGGGAAACTCGAAAAACTTCCTTGCGGTATTCCCGTCATTGGTAGTTCCCGAGCCTTGTTTTACTATATCAATTAACAGATTGAGCTCCTCTTTAAATTTATTTTGAATGTTTTTTTTTCTGTTTTGTAACATATCTTTATGCTCATTACTTCTTGCTGCCCACTGTTTGAAGTCAAGTCTGTACGCAATGTGTAACAGACATTCCATGCAATTTATACGGGCATGTAGGGATGATAGGCCAAATTCATATATGTCAGAACACACAGTTTTTGATGTTACAGCATCTAAGTGGTTCATTTCTGTTGGTTTTGCTAAGCACAGGTAGCATGATGCATTTGATCTAGCTTCAGAAAGGTACGTGCAGACTTTTGCGTCGATCATTGTCATCATTAGTTTATGAGTCACCCTGTTACTATTAATGCACTCTGTGGGGTTAAGGGCCTCAATTTCCTCATCCATTTTTCTTTTGTTATCAATGACAACTGCATGGCTTTCTTTTACAAAAGTGAACTGAACCGGACGACAATAAAAAGTTGAGCATGGTTTCGGGTTTGTCCATATAGTATTATCTCCATCTGTCAGTTTCAGTGGCACCAAGGAGGTCATGAAAATGCTTGAATCATCATGCTCGCCGTCCATTTTCTGCTTGTATCGGCTTTGATTGGAAGCACCATCAAATCCCCACTTCAATATCAGCTTTAACTGCTTATTTTCCACATTATCAGAAAGACTTTGAAGAATCCGCTTCACCGTGATGTCAAGTAAAGCTTGAAGTGTAATTCTAGCTGATGAATCCGTAACTGATACTGATTGATTAGGAGGGTAGCATGCAAGCTTAGTTTGTTGCAGTTTATAGTAGGATGGGTAAATATCCTTAGCACCTTCCCGAATGGCAGTCTCTCGCAACGTAATATATTGCCACTTTGAAAGCTTAAGTGAAAGAAGCAATCCAAGTGCTTTCTCTGGTGTAAATATTACTGTTTTCTTAATGCTTTCCTTGATTTTAACGGCAGCTTCTGGATTTTTGATCATATAATTGATTACAGATGCGATATCTTCATAACCTTCTTCTTTTAAACGTGCTGCAGCTGCATATGCCAATTCACAGGAATCCTCGCCTATGTGCTCACTAGATCTTCTCTTTTTCTGTTTGCTTCCCAGATCTTTGAATGGTTTTCGGGACCTTTTTGTCATTGTTCCAACAGTCGATGATGTCGAAGGTTCTGGAGAGACTGAGCGTGCTCTTGGTATCTCATCAACAGTTGGTTTTTGATTTATTAAAGTTTGCACGCAACTCGGCCAATCAATATTTGCTTGCAACCACTCTCCGTACGTATTTCTAAACTTATCAAAGAATCGTTTAGATTTCTGCCACCTGTTTAAAGCAGCTCGCGTGAATCTCCGGCAAAATTCTTTGAGAGTTACTTGATCTTCGGCAGAAAGGCAATCGCCTATGCGGGACACAATTGCACTAAACAATACTTCATGATTAAATGAAGGACACTCACTTTTTAGAAGAACAAACAAATCTAAGTTGGTGATTAAACTTTCCATTCTAAGATTTTGTAGTCGCAAAGCAAATAGTTTTAGTGTTAGCAGTTACACGGTTGTGAACAATCTAAATTATGGAACAAAATTATAGCCCTTTTATTGTATAAAGTCAATAATTAGTTAACTACCCTCATTAAAGTTATAAAAGATATGATAATAAAAATTTATAATCGTCAAAAACATTTCGTAGAACTCATAGTAGAACTAATCAACATTAGCAAATCACATTAGCTCACTAATTATAAAAAGGTGAATGCAGTTCTTAGTTGGTATTGTTGCGAGATATTTCAAATCATTTAATCACTTAATAGGCTCATTAGAATCAGAAGACTACAACCATCATTCTAATTACTTAATTACTTGTCATCAGACTCATTAGATGACTACACAATATGTTATTTTGTATTTTGAACGTATGCAAGGTTTTAAAATTCCTTTTGTGTCGATATTATTATGTGTCCGGTTATGTTGTAATCATACTTTTAGGGTATGATCAATTAACAATTTCATTCCCCTATCTTTCTAAAAGAAGCGACAGCATGGGCACTTTGACACTGATATTCAACTATTTGGTATTGTTGGAAATCTTACAAGATCAACAAGATACTACACACCTCTGTCTAGTCCTTCAGGTCTATAGGGGTGATGCTATTTTATGTTAAGAGTTGTTAAAGCTCTGAATTCTTCAACTTAAACACTAAAAGGAACGTTTAATATGTAAAAATAAATAAAAATATTTTGACGATTTAAAAAAAAAAAGGCATCTACAACCATTATGTAACGTATGTCAAAAAATCATAAATAATTAGTACTAAAACCTCCTATAAGGATATTACGGTTATCGCTGCCGTTTCAGAGATATTTCGATTTTTCATACTAGCTCCATACAAAATTTTCGTAAAAAAAATTATAATTCCTTCGTTTTTGTGCAGAATCAATTCTGGTGTCATTTTTGTATATTGTTATAACAAATAGAAGTGATATCCGGCACAAAAACTGGCACTTGCAAAATAAAATGCCTAAGTCTATGAAAGCCGTTTTTCAGCCCACCGTGCGACGTATCAGGGTCTGGGCGGTTATTTATTAAATTCTGGTTTAATAAATTGGAAATTCGTGAAGCCCATTAGTATTTTATTCTGGTTTTGGGTCTAATGGCGTGTCGAATTGTGTACTAATTATGAGATGGCTGGTAGGGCGGAAGCTATCGTCCGAGCTTGTACGAACTGTTTTTTTTTTAACTAGTTACCGATTTTTTTATCCTATTGGCGCCAGAAACTGACCCAAGATCTGGTAATATTAAGTGTAATACTTTCGTATGAGAACTATAGGAGGTGGCACTGTGACGCTGCGGAAAATTAACTTCAAGCAGTGTAAATATAGTAAACCCAATGGTAGATATCTAACTACCTATATTTTAGAGCAGGAAGTGGTGAAACTCTCAGAAAGCGAGGTCCTTGTACCTACAGCCTTAAAAAATGCCTTAATAAGTATTCGATAACACTTGTTGACAGGTCCCGTGATCCAAAAGCTGGCTATGTAGTGCACTTCCTGGCTTTCCCACGGCCATAGATTTGAAATCTAATCACACCCCAGCTCGTAACAATTTGGAGTCAGAAGTGGGATACTCGTAGTTTGGTGATCCACGGAGTATTGTGCCGCAAATGGGAAAATGCTCGAGGAGATCATTGTCGCCTACAAATGGTCGTACCAAAGGCAAAGGTACCTGAAGTTCTACAGCTTTACCACGATGGATGTTCAGGAGGTCTTACTCCCAGTAAAGAGGACTCTATTAAAAATACGAGAGCGATTTTACTGGAACCACTGCCGAGATGAAATAGAAGACTGGTGTCGCTAATGCACTAGTCGTGCAGCTTTAAAGGGGCCTCAAACACGCAGTATAGGAGCTTTAAAGATCTATAATGTGGAAGCCCCATGGGAACGGATAGCGCTGGATGTTGCGGGACCATTTCCTGAGAGCGAAAGTGGGAACAGGTACTTTATGGTCGTAATGGATTATTTCACAAAGTGGCCAGAAGTTTTTGCCATGCCTAACCAAGAAGCTACCACAGTGGCAGATAAATTAGTTAACGAAGTATTTTATCGCTACGGAGTACTTTTGGAAATCAGCCATCAAGAGCCATCAAGGAAGGAATTTTGAGTCTCAGGTATGTATTTCAGGAGACATGTCGAGTAATGCGTACTCATAAAACCAGGACCACATCTTATCACCCGTAATCTGATTGAATGGTGGAACGTTTCAACCAGACATTGGAGAGATATCTGGCTAAAGCACACAAAAGGATTGGGACAAACACATTCAGCCGTTCCTTCTGTCATACCGAAGTGCAGTTCATGAGAGTGCAGCTGTTACACCTGCTTTCGTGAACTTCGGACGAGAGCTTAGATTGCCTGCAGACTTAATCACTGGTATACCGCCGGATGCACCTTGTAGTGTAACAGACTACAGTTAATTGCGAAACAGAATGAACGATATATACGAACATGTCAGACAATCCGGTCAACAAATGTCTCAGAAGGTGAAGACACATTACGACCGAAAGATGAACAATCTAGGATTTGATGAAGGCTCATTCGTCTGGTTGCATAATCCGGTGCGCAGCAAAGGAAAGTCGCCTAAATTGCAGGCAAAATGGATGGACCATATCGCGTTGTGACTAACATTAATGACGTCACTTATTGGATTCAGAACGGTCCACGAGCGGCGCCAAAGATTGTTCATGTCGATCGACTGGCGCGTTAATACGGTTCTAACGATGCTCGGGTTAAGCATGTGTTAGGTAAGTCACTTAGCTAAGTACGTCGAGAAACTTAGATCGACTTCTAGAACGTTCGAGACACTAACGCCACCTGGCGGCGAGTAGCAGTACTGAGTATGTCGAGAAACTTCGACTTCTAGAACGTTCGAGACACTAACGCCTCCTGATAGCGAGTAGCACTACTGAGTATATCGAGTAGCTTCTGGAACATTCTTGGCAGTATTGGCAGTAAGTCGATTGTATAAGAATATTCTAGAACACACATTGGGGTATAAATAGATCGCAAAAGAACGCAGTTAAAGGTATCCGTATGTCGGCTGGGCATGCCGGGCCACCCTCCCATTACAATTGTATCTGTATACCTCCGTCCGTTTAACACTGCAGATATAAATGCATCGGTAAACGCCTCACTTCGAAGCGACCTTACCGCTCTTCTTGACATGAGTGACTCTGTTCTTCTGGCGGGTGATCTCAATGCCAAACATTCCGCATGGAATAGCTGTACTACCAACCCCCGTAGTAGGGTACTGTACGAGCTATGCTCCCCACTCCAGTTTAACGTCATTGGTCCTATGCGTCCCCGTCACTATCCCTTCGAGACTAACTCACTCACCTGACGTGCTCGACATCGCCCTCATGAAGAATGTAAACTTACATTTGCACTCTTTGGAGTCGGTGGACGAGCTCGACTCTGACACCAGACCGGTGGTCTTGGAGTTAACTCCTAGATCGGATGCCTATGACCCTAACCGCCCCCTCCTACCCAGGTGATCACTGACTAGGGGAAAGTAGGCGATTTGCTGAAATCCAACACGTCTCCTCACCTGGACTACCTATCCGAGTCGGGGTACTCTGATTCGGGGTGTTAACCATAACGACGTGGCCAGATCTTAGAATTAATCATTTCAGGAAGTGTTCGACCGTTTCATGAAATTATTGGTGGCCGCCAAATACCAGAATTAGTCTTTTTATAGTTTACAAGTTATTATACAAATGCTTGCAAAGGCTTCAAGTTCAAAACTTCTGAGCAATAAAATGTTTACTGTTTAAAGATTTTTTCCATTCTTATCATATAAATAGGTATATACTATCTCGCTTGCCCTCACTTTATAGTCTTTGCCCTCACTTGTCCTGTGTAAGCAATCTTTATTATTTTTTATTATGGTCTGTCGAGTGAGAAGAGAGTAGAAGAATGAGTAGGTATGGATCGTCACGTCGCCGACTCGCCGCGTCGTGATGACGATATAATTTTTGAACCCAAAAAATTTTTGATCTCCTTTGTTATTTATGCGTATTGATGCGTAGACATCGAAAAATTCGACGAGACTGGATCGACAGATTTTTTGGGGGCTTTAAAACGTCTGGTAAATTTTTTATTAATTTTGAACTATATTCAATACTAGCTTCCGCCTGCGACTTCGTTCGCGTGGAAAGGGTTTCCTGCTTAAATCCCGATCCCGTAGGAATTTCGGGATAAAAACTATCCTATGTCCGTCCCAGGGTTTTAAACTATTCCCATGCCAAATTTTATCTAAATCGGTTCAGCGGTTTAGGCGTGATAATGTAACACACAGACAGACAGAGTTACTTTCACATTTATAATATTATAGCTTTTGCCCGCGGCTTCGCCCGCGTTATGTTACACTTTGTCAATAATTCTTGTTGCCAAAAAGGTGTACCGTATCTTTTTGGGTGGTTAAAAACCGCATATAATATTTAAAAAACCATCACCAGGGTCCATCCATCCCCAAAAACAGACAGACAGTTAGTATTTAAAATTTATCTTTTTTAAAACCAAAAACGTAGTTTACAATACATTTTTGTAAACTACGTTTATGGTTTTCCCGTCCTTGACTTGTTGATTTTGTACGCTTGATACTCGTGAGCACGCCACATACAATTGCCCATGGGAAAAGCAGTCTTTTTCTAAATGTACACCTGCGACTTTCAGTGTCTGTCCTTGAACTTTGTTTATGGTCATTGCGAATGCCGCTTTTAGGGGAAATTTGAGTTTTTCGAACTGAATGTGAGGAATAAATACGTTTTCACCGCTTGCTGTTCCTGTCATAATTATTGCTTGAAAACATTGCATCCAAGGTATGTAATTTGTAGTCGCATGCCATTACAGAGCCTTGGTGCGCCCTGATTACGCATCAACAGGACTGGGACACCAAGTTAAAGCCTCAAATAATGTGATGGGGTACCCTGACAATTCCAGAGAGTTGATAAACTCTACAGAGTACGACGTCACTTGCTTTGTATCCATGACAATGTCGACGGATAGATACTCAACAACATCACAATCCACATGAGACATAATCTTTTCGTTGATCTGCCCTACAATTTCGTTAGTTGGTGCCAAAATTACTCTTTCACGCAGCCATTCTTTATCCCTCATATTTGTTTTCAAATCAGAATAAACGTGGTTTATTAAATTATCTGTATCTTGGACTACGTTCACTATGTATGTTACTACAGTTTCAGCTTCAGCTTCAGTTTTGGTTTCAGCATCAGTTTCAGTTTCAGCTTCAGTTTGGTTTCAGCGTCAGTTTCAGCTACAGTTTCAGTTTCAGCTTCAGTTTCATTTTCAGCATCAGCTTCAGTTTGGTTTCAGTTTCAGCTTCAGTTTCAGTTTGGTTTCAGCGTCAGTTTCAGCTACAGTTCCAGTTTCAGCTTCAGCTTCAGTTTTGGTTTCAGTTTCAGATTCAGCTACAGTTTCAGATTAATTTTCAGCTTCAGTAATTTAAGTTAAGTTTCAGTTTCAGCTTCGGTTTGGTTTCAGCGTCAGTTTCAGCTACAGTTCCAGTTTCAGCTTCAGTTTCAGTTTCAGCATCAGTTTCAGCTTCAGTTTCAGATTCAGCTTCAGTTTCAGATTCAGCTTCAGTTTCAGTTTCAGATTCAGTTCAGCTCAAATAAATCATCCCGTTGATATCTGTTGCCACACGATCTTCTCCTATTTTCAAAAGGGCAAACGCATATTGCCCCGATTTTGAAATAGAAATGATTCGTATATTAACTTGATTGGTTAAAATTTAAGCGACACGGTTGGCGTAACTGTTGACTGGTGCATGACGTGGGTTCAACCCCAGCTCTAAACAAAGATTTGTATAGCCTACATGCAGTTGTGTAGTTTAAAAAAAATGTTATGAGTCGTTCTTGAATACGCGATTTGATTGAATTGAGAGAGGGAATACAAAGTCCCAACACCCCTTTACATCCTTAAGGGATGATTTCCAGGATAAAAACTATCCTATGTCTTTTCCAGGGTCTAAAACTATCTCCATAACAAATTTCATCCAAATCGGTTTAGCGGTCAAGTGTATTATGTAGGTGGGGAGGGCGGGGATATTATTGATTCCCTATACGAAATTCTAACACCCCTTTTACATCCTTTAGGAATGATTTCCGGGACGAAACCTATGCTATGTCTTTCCCAGGGTCCTAAACTATTCCCCTGCCAAATTTCATCTAAATTGGTTCAGCGGTTAAGGCGTGAAAAGGTAACAGAGAGACAGTTACTTTCGTATTATTATAAATTAGCTTGGAAGTATTGATGGATATGGAAGTATGGATATGGATATGTGTTCAAGACCTGCAAGAAGCCCAGTGCAACGATAACTGGGGTGTCCGGAACTGTCCACGATACGTGGAGCCTACCATTGCTTTTCAAACACAATAAACAAGGTTACATAATAGCCCTCACCTGAGCTGTAGACGGCAACCCGGATCTGTTTGATCACGTCCAAAGTGTGGTATGTATGTAATATGAGGTGAGTAATTGAAACGTGTGATGTAAGTTACGTGTTCTAGGACGTTCACAAGGCGTCAATCTCCAGATGGCGCGGGTCCAACAGCATCACAGCCTAACTCATTTCCAGATTGAAGTTAATTTTCACTATCTTTTTTCAACAAGTGCGCGTGCCTTGGTATGGCGTCAATATGGCGTAATTGTTCCGAGAAATATCCCTGGATTCTCGTCAATCTGGGATTACAAAGTTCAATCAATCACTGAACACAATTAATCTGTTAATAACACGTGAGATCCAATCCGATTTCCAACTATTTATTTCCAACAAAGCGCGTGCCATACCGTGGCAACCAACCGGCGGCAAATCCCAAAATATCCCGGGGTTTTCGTCAAATGGGGATTACACTTCAACCAATAGATAATTCGCGACCCAATTATCGGTCTCAACAGGCGAATCCAACGATATTTTACCAATTATAATTAACTCAACAGGTCCCAATCGGACGGCATTTTTTCCAAGAGAGCAAGTCTATCTGTCAAAGTCAAGTAATGTCAAGATCAAATTCTTTATGTCAAAAGGGTGCGTTCTGTTTCACGTCGGACCGAACATCTACCCCCCCGGACGGGCCTACCCGTCCGCTAATCAATTGGAAGTCTTGACAAGGTTGCAAATTCAACACAGCTTCAATGCGGCCAAATACCGTAGCTAGTTCATTAAAGGTGAGAACGGTGTCTCCCAACAATCTCCGCCAGCGTCCCTTTGCCGCTTTCACCGCGGCCCCAAAAATACCCCCCCAATGGGGGGCAGGCTGGCGGGTCAAACAACCAAGTGACCCCTCGGCGGGCCAAACTATTACCAATATCAACCTGGCTCTCATTAAGGAAGGCGTATACCTCCTTCAAATAGTTACTTGTACCCTTGTAATTCGTACCGCAATCAGACCAAATCAACGAAGGTAACCCACGGCGAGACACAAATCTTTCCAAAGTCGCCTCAAAGGCCTCTGTCGAGAGGGAGGTTACCAGCTCCAAATGTACTGCCTTGGTTGACAGGCAGACAAACACACAAATAAGCCCTAACAATCTTGCTATTACGAAGGGTGGACGTCTTCAACAAAGGGGGACCAACAAAATCCGTTACGACGCCAGCAAAGGGCCTCGCCTCATTGACGCGATCAGCCGACAAAATCCAAAATTCTCGCTGCAGAATGGCCAACAGCGCATTGCAACCGGCATGCGAGTTCTTAGTGTGACGATCAGTCACCAACAATTGAACCAAGTGGCCCTCCTTGGGCAACAAAGGGGGTGACGGGCCCCATAAGGAAGGCTAGAGTGCCTCAACCGTCCTCCAACAGGGTTTCCCGAAGTGGCTCGTCCCAACCAAGTTCAGTTATAACAAGGGCAGGAGCACCAATTTTAGGGTACGGACAACTCACAAGGGTGATTTCAAACCAGGTCCTTCCCTCAACAGTGGTGTCAGCCGGTTCGCCAATTCCCCAAATCTTGCCTGAAAGGTCATTCACCTTCAGGCCAACCTGTCCCGCTAACCAAGACGACAAAGGCAACCCTGGGCTCCCGTGCCCAAAATGGCACGGATCACAATCGAGCCACCCGAGGGTCCCCAGACCTTGACCGAGGCCGTTGGCAACAAAACCGTCTTGATCGGGGGGGCGGTCCTTTAGCGGGGCAGGTGTCAATCTCTTAATGATGCCTGGGCGGCGACCGATCGCCGCTTCCAGGCTGCCTTCGTTCACGACGAGGCCAACAATCAAAACATTCGTCCGCGCGGTGTCCCGAGCCGCTCGCCATCACTGGAGCATATCCCACCCGATGCCCGAATGGCGGAGGGCGCGACTCCAGCCGGGGACGTTCCGCCAACGGAGGGGAAAGGCAGCGGCGCCGACCCGGCCACTGCTGCCTAGCAGCCAATGCGCGTTCTCCCTGACGAGGGAAGACCAAATGGCGCTCGTGGGGCTCCCGTTCAACTTGCGCGGGGGGTGGAGTGCGGCGTACAGAATCGCGGGTCTCAGCCCGGTGCTCGTCTCCGGGGTACCCCCCCCTGCGCGAACCCCCCTCAGAGGCTGGTCTGCTGGAGCGGTTCGCGTTGGCGCACAAAATCTCAAGGTCCCTTCACAAATTCTACACGGGCGGGGGTCGGGGCAGTCCCGATGAAAGTGGGCCCCCAAGCACGAGAAGCACAAACGGCGTGCGTTGACAATGCGGCGGCGGGAACTTACGTGCAAATTCAAAAAGTCCCGGCAACGCGCCATGACATGCCCCGTTGCCTTACAAAAGTCACAATGATGAGGACTCCGGGCACCAGCAAAACGGGGGCGGGGCGAACATCAACAGGCCCCCTAGCCCGAGGACTCCGGGCGCCAGCCAAACGGGGGGCGGGGCGATCATCAACAGGCCCCCTGGCCCGAGGACTCCGGGCGCCAGCCAAACGGGGGGCGGGGCGATCATCAACAGGCCCCCTAGCCCGAGGACTCCGGGCACCAGCAAAACGGGGGGCGGGGGGAACATCAACAGGCCCCCTAGCCCGAGGACTCCGGGCGCCAGCAAAACGAGGGGCGGGGCGATCATCAACAGGCCCCCTAGCCCGAGGACTCCGGGCGCCAGCAAAACGGGGGGCGGGGGGAACATCAACAGGCTCCCGGGCCCTAGTCCGTCCCTGATCTCTGGGCTGAGAAGGTAGTGGGGGCGACCCCGTAGCGCCACGAGTGTTATCCGCAAACCGACACTCGTCTTCCAAAAATTTGAGGAGGTCGTCAAAGGGGGGAAGATGGGTGGCACTATCCCCACCATACTCCTGCTCAAAACGTGACCTCAACTCCGCGGGGAGCAACTGCAGCACTATGTGCACCAACAAGTAGGACCAATGTTCCACCGGTAACTCCAAGCGTCTCAAGGCGTTGGTCGCTGAGACCAACGGGTTCAGCAAGTCAGTGCGCAACGTCGACGTGCTGACAATAGCCGGTAGTCCCAAAATTTGGTCGATGTGCACATCAGCCAGGCAGCGCTTGTTCTGATACCGTCGGGAGAGAAGCTCCAGAGCGGTCGGATAGGAGGAATCCGTCACCGGCAAGTGCTGCACCAAGGCTCTGGCTTCGCCCTCCAGGACAGACAATAAATAGGCCAGCTTCTGGGCAGGTCCGAGGTCCGAGCGTGCATCGACAAGACTCTCAAAGAGATTTAGGAAGCCCAGCCAGTGGTCCAAGCGACCCTCAAAATGTGGCAGCTCCAGGGTGGGCAGCCTACTCAATAGTCCAGGGCCTGCAACAACGGGGGTCTGCGGCTTGGCCGCATCAGGCACCCGACTCTTCAAAATTTCCCACGCTCGTAGACATATGACATCCCCCAGGTGGACAATCTGGTCATAGTCACCCAAAATCTTATCGCGGGCTGTCTGATACATCACCCCCAAATCCACGTCCATGATGTACTCGTTGAAGCGCGTGAGCGCAGCATCAGCTGACTTGATCCTCTCAATCACTTGCCCATACCGAGCAAGGGTGAGCTCTTCCAATTCCACACGCTCAACAGTTGCAGCTGCCGATGTGAACCATCTCAACTGTGAGGTCAATCCCGCAGCAGCCTCCCTGACTGCCCTTAATGAGGCCATTGCAACAATCAAATATTAATACAAAACACCAATCAACAACCAACAATCAAATATTAAACAAACAGCAATGACTTGTTAGCCGACCAAATAATCTCAACAAAATAAAAATTCAAATTCAATTATTTCAAGTCCAAATCCGACCCTGTACTTATTCCAAGTATGAATCTAGCTTGCTAAGGATGGCTAGTTACAAAATAAATAACAATTGAATGTATAATACAATGCTGGATCAACCTCAAATAAATATCAAGAAGCACAACAATTGACTGTATAATATTGAGCCGGAGAATCTCTAACAACAATCCAATAAACAAATAAATGCAATAAGTCAATCCACACCATTCAAGTCCTATTATGTTAGACTATGTGTAATTATTATTTAGATAACCTTTTAAATTCAGATCAATGACATTCAATTATTAATTGCCACAAATACCAAACAACTTTTACAACAATATACCAACTTATGTACCAAATACAACCAATTCCTAATTTCACAAATAAATCTTACTTGTCAATTCAACAAAGGGCTACAGTACAAATTACAAATACAACTTCAATTGATTCAACTTCAATTAGATAGCCCGGATGACATGGTAATATATTCAAAACTTATTAAGTTATAAGTTGTGTTAAGTAATCAAACCAAAGTTACTTTCAAAACTTCCAATTAAACCAGTGGATCTTATATTATAAGAGCCACGCCTACTACCAGAATGAATCAGTGGATCTTATAAGAGCCACGCCTGCTACCACTTTGGTCAGGACTGCAATAGGCCCAGTGCAACGATAACTGGGGTGTCCGGAACTGTCCACGATACGTGGAGCCTACCGTTGCTTTTCAAACACAATAAACAAGGTTACATAATAGCCCTCACCTGAGCTGTAGACGGCAACCCGGATCTGTTTGATCACGTCCAAAGTGTGGTATGTATGTAATATGAGGTGAGTAATTGAAACGTGTGATGTAAGTTACGTGTTCTAGGACGTTCACAAGGCGTCAATCTCCAGATGGCGCGGGTCCAACAGCATCACAGCCTAACTCGTTTCCAGATTGAAGTTAATTTTCACTACCTTTTTTCAACAAGTGCGCGTGCCTTGGTATGGCGTCAATATGGCGTAATTGTTCCGAGAAATATCCCTGGATTCTCGTCAATCCGGGATTACAAAGTTCAATCAATCACTGAACACAATTAATCTGTTAATAACACGTGAGATCCAATCCGATTTCCAACTATTTATTTCCAACAAAGCGCCTGCCATACCGTGGCAACCAACCGGCGGCAAATCCCAAAATATCCCGGGGTTTTCGTCAAATGGGGATTACACTTCAACCAATAGATAATTCGCGACCCAATTATCGGTCTCAACAGGCGAATCCAACGATATTTTACCAATTATAATTAACTCAACAGGTCCCAATCGGACGGCATTTTTTCCAAGAGAGCAAGTCTATCTGTCAAAGTCAAGTAATGTCAAGATCAAATTCTTTATGTCAAAAGGGTGCGTTCTGTTTCACGTCGGACCGAACAATATGAAAGTATGGAGTTATATTATTAGTATTAAAGTATGGATAGCTTTTGTCCGCGACTTCGTTCGAGTGGGCGGTTTTCCCCGCGTAAATCCCAAACCCGTGGGAATTCCGGAATAAAAAGTAGCTTATGTGTTTTTACAGGATGTCAACTGTCTCCTTACCAAATTTCATTGAGATCCGTTCAGTAGTTTTTGCGTGAAAGAGCAACAAAGATACAATTCGAAAACTATCCTGCGGGAACCTTACATCGGGATAAAAACTATCCTATGTCCTTTCCAGGGTCCTCAACTATTCCCATGCCAAATTTCATGTAAATCGGTTCAGCGGTTAAGGCGTGAAAAGGTAACAGACAGACAGACAGACAGACAGAGTTACTTTCGCATTTATAATATTAGTATGGAAGTATGGATAACATTCGAATTCCGGGAAAAAAGTAGCTTATGTTTTATTCTAGGATATCAACTATCTACATACCAAATTTCATTAATATCTGTTCAGTAGTTGCGTGAAAGAGTAACAAACATCCGTACATCTATACACAAACTTTCGCATTTATAATATTAACTAGTATTTGCGTGTTGCGCGAGGTGCAAGCACCTCGCGTGCTTGTGAAAAAAACTAAAGCATTGCCCCTCTAAATCAAGTATTTGCGTGTTGCGCGAGGTGCAAGCACCTCGCGTGCTTGTGAAAAAAAAAAAAAAAGAGGGGGGGGGGGGTGATGGGGGGGGGGGTTGAACAAGTATTTCGACTAAAGCATTGCCCCTCTAAATGAATCTGAAAAAAAAAATGTTCCAAGTCTCTTAGATTCGTAGATCCGCCTAAAGGGGGGGAGAAGGGGGGCGGGGGGGGGACTTTGAAAAATGGTTTTTACTTTACCGAGCCTCCTCTATACGAATCCGTAAAAAAAAAAAATACGGGTCTCGTAGTTTCCGAGATACGATAGGGAGGGGGGAAAAGGGGAGGTTTGGCACTTTTCCCGTAGGTTTCAGAGTTACTTGTTTACGAATCTGTCAAAATATACCCACCTCCCCATCCACCATCTGGGAGAACAATTATGTCAGTGAGTCAGTGAGTGGTAATTTAGCTTTATATAGTATAACTAGTATTTGCGTTGTTGCGCGAGGTGCAAGCACCTCGCGTGCTTGTGAAAAAAAAAAAAAAAGGGGGGGAGATGGGGGGGTTTAGTATTTGCGTGTTGCGCGAGGTGCAAGCACCTCGCGTGCTTGTGAAAAAAAAAAGTGGGGGGGGAGATGGGGGGGTTTAGTATTTGCGTGTTGCGCGAGGTGCTTGCACCTCGCGCAACACGCAAATACTAAACCTTGCTTGTGAAAAAATAAAAAAAATGGGGTGGGGTGATGGGGGGAGATGGGGGGGTTTAGTATTTGCGTGTTGCACGAGGTGCAAGCACCTCGCGTGCTTGTGAAAAAAAAAAAAAAAGGGGAGGGGGTGATGGGGGGGTTTAGTATTTGCGAGTAGCGCGAGGTGCAAGCACCTCGCGTGCTTGTGAAAAAAAAAAATGGGGGGCGGGGGGTGATGGGTGAGATGGGGGGGTTTAGTATTTGCGTGTTGCGCGAGGTGCAAGCACCTCGCGTGCTTGTGAAAAAAAAAAACAAAAAAAAAATGGGGGGGGGTGATAGGGGGGGGGGTTGCAGAAGTATTTCGACTAAAGCATTGCCCCTCTAAATGAATCTGAAAAAAAAAATGTTCCAAGTCTCTTAGATTCCGAGATCCGCCTAAAGGGGGGAGAAGGGGGGCGGGGGGGGGACTTTGAAAAATGGTTTTTACTTTACCGAGCCTCCTCTATACGAATCCGTAAAAAGAAAAAAATACGGGTCTCGTAGTTTCCGAGATACGATAGGGGGGGGGGAGAAGGGGGGGGAAAAGAGGAGGTTTGGCACTTTTCCCGTAGGTTTGAGAGTTACTTGTTTACGAATCTGTCAAAATATACCCACCTCCCCATCCACCATCTGGGAGAACAATTATGTCAATGAGTGAGTCAGTCAGTCAGTCAGTCAGTGAGTGGTAATTTAGCTTTATATAATATAACTAGTATTTGCGTGTTGCGCGAGGTGCAAGCACCTCGCGTGCTTGTGAAAAAAAAAAAATGGGGTGGGGGTTTAGTATTTGCGTGTTGCGCGAGGTGCAAGCACCTCGCGTGCTTATGAAAAAAAAAAAAGGGTGGTGGTGATGGGGGGAGATGGGGGGGGTTTAGTATTTGCGTGTTGCGCGAGGTGCAAGCACCTCGAGTGCTTGTGAAAAAAGAAATTGGTATTTGCGTGTTGCGCGAGGTGCAAGCACCTCGCGAGCATGTGAAAAAAAAAAAAAAAAAAAAAGAGGGGGGGGTGATGGGGGGGGGGTTGCACAAGTATTTCGACTAAAGCATTGCCCCTCTAAATGAATCTGAAAAAAAAAATGTTCCAAGTCTCTTAGATTCCGAGATCCGCCTAAAGGAGGGGAGAAGGGGGGCGGGGGGGGGGACTTTGAAAAATGGTTTTTACTTTACCGAGCCTCCTCTATACGAATCCGTAAAAAACAAAAAATACGGTTCTCGTAGTTTCCGAGATACGATAGGGAGGGGGGAGAAGGGGGGGGAAAAGGGGAGGTTTGGCACTTTTCCCGTAGGTTTCAGAGTTACTTGTTTACGAATCTGTCAAAATATACCCACCTCCCCATCCACCATCTGGGAGAACAATTATGTCAGTGAGTCAGTGAGTGGTAATTTAGCTTTATATAGTATAATAACTAGTATTTGCGTGTTGCGCGAGGTGCAAGCACCTCGCATGCTTGTGAAAAAAAAAAAAAAGGGGGGTGATGGGGGGAGATGGGGGGGGGGTTTAGTATTTGCGTGTTGCGCGAGGTGCAAGCACCTCGCGTGCTTGTAAAAAAAAGGGGGGGGGTGATGGGGGGGTTTAGTATTTGCGTGTTGCGCGAGGTGCAAGCACCTCACGTGCTTGTGAAAAAAACTAAAGCATTGCCCCTGTAAATCAAGTATTTGCGTGTTGCGCGAGGTGCAAGCACCTCGCGAGCTTGTGAAAAAAAAAATCGGGGGGGGGGGTGATGGGGGGGGGTTGCACAATTATTTCGACTAAAGCATTGCCCCTCTTAATGAATCTGAAAAAAAAAATGTTCCAAGTCTCTTAATTTCCGAAATCCGCCTAAAGGGGGTGAGAGGGGGGCAAGGGTGGCGACTTTGAAAAATGGTTTTTACTTTACCCAGCCTCCTCTATACGAATCCGTAAAAAAAGAAAAATACAGGTCTCGTAGTTTCCGAGATACGATAGGTAGGGGGGAGAAGGGGGGTGAAAAGGGGAGGTTTGGCACTTTTCCCGTAGGTTTGAGAGTTACTTGTTTACGAATCTGTCAAAATATACCCACCTCCCCATCCACCATCTGGGAGAACAATTATGTCAGTGAGTCAGTGAGTGAGTGGTAATTTAGCTTTATATAATATAATAAGAATCAGCATTGAGAGCCGAGAGGTACTAACATTAAGCGTCAAATAGTGTAATGGCTAAGGTCTCGGACTTGTGGTCGATAGGTCGCGATTTCGACACGCTAGTATTCTCCACAATCACGGAAGCAGCGTCGGTTTGAGGTCGATACTCCATCTCTGATGAGGGGAGAAGTGAGCAGCTCGTCACCTTTTTTTGTTTCATAATTTTTGAGAAGATTGCGGAAATACCACGGTACGCGTACTCAGAATCTCTCCTGACTATCTGGGCCTGCTTACCTATCGCGGGCAAGTACCTACAAACAGGTACGGTCGCAGCCTGGAATTAGGGGGGGGGGGGGTCTCTAACAATAAAATATTTCGAGTAAATGTGTTTTCTTTATTGCACAATACAAATTTTATCGCACACACACACATTATAAAACAAATGGAAATCTATTTTTATTCACAAATCGGGTGATAATATTGGGAACGTTTTATTTAGCAAAATTTTAGAAGATTTTCTATTTGGGGTGTACGATTTTGGGGGGTCATGTGACACCCTCTTTCGGACCGCGCCTGCCTACAAAGTCTATACAAATATATAAAGTTACTTTTTTATTAGAATTACTAACTTGACTTCTTTCGCGTAGGAGGGTCTTCCCGCTTTAATCCCGATACTGTGGGAATTTCGGATTTATTCCGGACTTAACTTACTAAATTTCATTCAAAACTGTTCAGTAGTTCTGGCGTGAAAAAGTATTTAACACCCGTACCTACATCTATACATCCATCTCACAAACTTTTGCATTTATAGTACCAGTAAGTTAATCAAGCTCTTATCTTTCACTCTTTCCTACTAGTTTCATCTCCACGCCCGCCCGTGCATATCAACAGATGCGTGTTTTCCAGGACCCTTGGTATTTCGAGGGTCGAGGGCGCTATATTCTTTAGCCGGCACTGGCTAGTAAGCAGATGTTATAATTCTACATGAATGTTAAGGTCATAACATAACAACTTCCACTGATCGATGAATAACCCTATCACTAATAATTATCGCCGATCATGGATCCCATTTTTTGACAACTGATAGACTGATAACGCCAGTGTGAATGTAGAGTAAACAGTGCGTTATTTTAATTTGTTTGTGTTTATTTTTATCAGAGCATGGCTGACCTTGCCGTATATGTATGAATCAGGTGGTTCGTAGCGTCATGACTAGACTTTAGTAACGGGCTGTCAGTCGACCGAGTAGCTCCAGTCGAACACCGTTTCTAAATGATTAAATCGTTTGTTAACTTAACTGCATCTGTGTCCGCCAAAACTTGTAAGTAAATTTATTTTCTTTACAATATTTTGATAGACCTGCTTAGCAATTTAATAATTAAATCAATTAATTGTACTTATACAAACTTATTTGGATATTCATAGCTTGTTAAAACTTGGGTTTATCCTTGATCGTGCGTGACATGCGAGTTTCGCAATGAATGGACGATATTGCAGTTTATAAAATAATGACTCAAGTATTTTTAGGAAGTTACGCCATGGTGTGTCCTAAAACACGACACTACGACCTAACTCGATCCTAATAGGTACTTAAATTTTTATTTTATAACCCTGCCCCACTCCTCGGACTCTGAGCAGTTTTCCTTCTAAATAGGTACTGCGACCTCAAGCTCTCTTTTACAGTGAAAGGTTTTTACTCAGACAAAATCATGACGAATTAAAACTATCACACTCCGCATTAATGAAATATTTAATCTGATATAAATACTGATACCAGACACTAATTTCATTCACAGTTACTTAATTGAAATGAATGTATTCGTGAGGTGTGTGTTGTTGTTATCGGTGGTAGCAGCGAGGATGACGAGCGTGCACAGTGCGTACAAGGACGAGGTTCACGACGTGCCGATGTCTGTGATCATCAGGCCCTTCATGCCGGAGTTAACTGAGGACAAAGTTTTGTCGCTCATGGAGACTATTCAAGTAAGGAAAATTACATATTACCTATCGTGTTTTCGTGCGTTGAACTTGTAGGGAATTCCTAAAAGGAATTTCTTAGATGTGTCAGGTGCGGTGTAGAGGGAGGTCGCCTTTTTTGCTAGCACTTACTAGCAATACTAATTGTCTGTAACTAGGTAAAGAAAAACTGGCACACGAAAAGTTATGTGCCTCAGGGTCTTAAGATTAACGTTGTGTTCGTTAAGTCTCCTGCGGCTTCGCCCTTGTGGTTTACCTCCGTGGTTTACCTACTCATCCGCGCATTGCCTATATCATTAGTAGATAATACCGCTATCTATCTAAACGTTAGATCGAAGTAAGATCCAGATTTCGTTACTTTAGATTCTAAAGTTACGAAATCTGGATCTTACTTCGAGAGATTATGTTCATACCTCCAACAAATAAAAAAACCTCTCCTAAGTTTAAGTTGAACTCAGAGCAAGGCTTTTGGAGACAGTTGACGCTCTGTTTCGTGGTAATAGTTCAGTGACATTATTACATATTACGTTCCCACTTTCTAGTACACAGCCATCCTCTCTGATAATGTGAAAAGTAAATAAAATAAAAGTTTAATTCTTGTAAAAGTTTGGCTATGTACATAAATCAATCACGACCCACGAGAGATTACACGAGTGATAGACTAATTTGATGTCTTTAAGGCACTTTTTTAGGGTTCCGTATGTATCTACCTAAAAAGCAAAAACCCTTATACGATCACTTTGTCGTCTAGCTGTCTGTCAAATATTTTTTTCTCAGAAGCGCGTACAGATATAAAACTGAAACTTACAACGAATAGGTACTTGGTTCTGCGGCCTCTCTCTTTCAGCTGTGAAAAAATCAACCAAACTTGTAAGTCAACGTGGTCAAAAGATATGACCGTACCTAAATCATAATCATAATCATTTATTCATATCAAAGTGCACCCGAGAAAACAAAAATTGTCGTATAATTGCGTATTTTGCTCGCAAAGGAATCGAAAACTCGTTGATATAGAATCATGAAATTTGGTAACAAGCCGGTTCGAACGGCATTGTTGAACTTATGTACGTATGTATATATATAATATAAGTTTGTACAGAACCCTGAGTAGGTACCTAGTAGGTACCTACGCGAGTCCAACTCGTAATAGGCTGTTTTTATAATTCTAAGTATCACGTAATATGTCAATACTGACCCATTTCATTTCAAATTATAAACAAACATAACTATAGTTAAAAATGTATGTACGTACCCCTCATACGTATCCCTTTAACTTTTTTTTTATATACACTGTGGTATACAGAAGGCAACGACAGAAGGTGAGGCATGGTTAAATTAGCAGAAGTGATGAAGATTTCTACTTAAAGTACCTATTTAAGATAATGGTATGCACTTAAATAATGTAGAAATCTTGCTTAACTCGGCTCTGCTTTATACCTATCTGAATTTAAAGTGCTCTGAGTTTTCTCCAACGTTAATCCGCATTCAATGGATACCTTATCACAGCGGCTGTACACAGAAGTGGTCACGTCACGGCCAGTCAATGCGCAGGTACTTACGTCGTTCAGGTACCTAACCTAGATAATAACCAGTTAGGTAGTTATCCTACATGCATTGCAATGAACCTCATTTATTAAGGACTTTTGCGACAAGTCCAGCATATTTCTATAGATATGTAATTTTTTTATTATGGTGATCTACCATATGGAGATATTCTGGGTACGTTAATGTTTTCTAAGCAAACTTTAGATTTTTAGAGATTTAAAGATTAGTTCAAATATTTATGGTTCTTAGAAAATCAATCTGTTTTTTTGGCCACTAGTCATTTCTTCAGAATCCAGTCCATCGAATAATTGAATACAAACATTTGATCTAATACCTACATCAAAAAATATATTTTTTTCTAGAGGTAAAACTATTTATCATTAATAAAAACTTTTTACCAAAAAATTAAACCGACTCCCAAAAAACACTGCAAAGTGAAAAATAACTTTAATTTCGGTAGTCGGTGTCTTTAGTTTTGTTTTTTCGTTTTTGGCACCGACTTCCGAAATTAAAGTTATTTTTCACTTTGCAGTGTTTTTTGGGAGTCGGTTTAATTTTTTGGTAAAAAGTTTTTATTTCACTCTTTTTAGTTGGATGATTTTTAATTAACCTAGTTACAAGAGCCTAAATGTCAACTACTTATAACCTTTTAAAAAATATTGTTTTTCCCAATGCTGGGCCGTTAATTGTTGAGGAGTTCTCCTGGTACTTCACCATCAGCTCTACATCACCATATGTATTGTGACGAGCATAAAGTGCTTAACATCCATATTCAAGTAATCGAATCGCAATCCACTCAATACTTATTATTGAGTAGTTTCGGCGGCCATCTGTGGTCTTCATCATCAGTTCCACTTCCCCAAATGGTACTTTTTGAGAGATAGATAGATAGATAGATAGATATACTCTTTATTGTACACCATAACAGAATTAAATAAGGACTTATAAACTACAAAGGGTGTTACAATGGGCGGTCTTATCGCTAAAAGCGATCTTTTACAGACAACCTTTAGATGGATTTGACACAGCAGGAGAAAATAAATTCGCGGGTAGTCCATGGTGTACTATTTACTTATATACAATAAATAAGTAATAACCTACATACTCAATGCACATATACATATACATACATAAAATAACAAAGCTGAGATATATAAAAAATAGTAACATATTAAAGAGAGAGATAGAGATCTTTTACCATGTTTTTGAAAGAAGGAAGGGTTTGTGCTTGTCTTACTGACACGGGAAGAGTATTCCACAGTCGTACTGCTTGAGCTGCGAACGACTTACCAAAGAAATTGGTGGAGTGACTCGGTACCTCTAGCCTCAAGTTTTCCGATGACCTCAGAAATTTGGCATGTGTGTCATGGAGGAACTTAAAACGTTCTTTAAGATAAAAGGGGGTCTTAGGATTGAACAGAATACTGTAAAGCAGAGACAATATGTGTAAGTTCCGGCGAAGACGTATAGGAAGCCACTTGAGTTTCATACGAAATTCAGATACATGATCATATTTGCGCAAACCAAATATAAATCTTATGCAAAAATTTTGAAGTCGCTCAAGTTTATCAAGTTGTGCCTCTGTGAGATCAAGATAACTGACATCAGCGTAGTCTAGGATGGGATGTAAAAGAGACTGTGCTAGCGCAATTTTAGTGGCAGTTGGCAGAAAGTTACGCAACCGCCTTAGAGAACTGGCAGAAGCAAATAATTTGCGACTCACCTCTTGTAATTGGGGACCCCACGAAAGATATTTGTCCAACCAGACCCCAAGGTTCTTAACTTTCTCGCTTAGTGGAATAGCTGTGCCATTGAAAATAACACGAGGAAGCTGAGACCAGTTTACCTTAGATGCTAACCTAGAGCTGCCGACTACAATGACCTGGGTCTTTAACGGGTTAACCTGCAAACCATGTGCCTCACTCCATTCGCAAACTGAAGCCAAGTCCTGGTTTATCATATTTATTGTAGCATCTAAATCAGTATAAGGCGCTTGTCTGTAAATTTGCAAGTCATCAGCATAAAGGTGGTAGGAGGATTGAAGTTTTTTGGAAATAGAATTTATGAAAATTGCGAAAAGTAAAGGAGATAACACGCCACCCTGAGGAACACCGGCTACAGTACTACACCAAGAAGAGCAGGACTCATCTATGCAAATACGTTGCCGGCGGCCATACAGGTAACTACGAAACCAGTCAATCGCTGTTGGAGATATGTTAATAGAGTGAAGTATGCTGAGCAGAATATCGAAATCGACGGTATTAAAAGCGTTACTAAAATCAAGCAAGCAGAGAACCGTCATATTTCCTTTATCCATGCCCATCCGTATGTCGTCAGTTACATTAACTAACGCGGTAGTAGTACTGTGTCCAGGACGAAATCCGGATTGGAAAGGATTCAGCAGACTATTCTTGCAAAGAAAAGCACTTAGCTGATTGTGGACAAGGCGTTCAAGGACTTTAGAGAGAAAAGGTAGGATGGAAATAGGTCGATATTCTGAAAAAGAGGTAGGATTTGATTTTTTGGGTAAAGGAGTAATTTTGGCCTCTTTCCATACAGATGGAAAGACACCATTGGAAATAGAATAGTTAAGGATATAGGTCAGGATAGGAAGGATTTCATTGAGGACAGGAAGTATCATCTTCCGACTGACACAGTCGCTGCCAACCGCGTTAGATGTAATTGAAAGTATGCTCTTCTTAACATCACAATCAGAAAATTGACTAAAATTAAATGCAGAGTGATCTGGAGTTGGAAGGTTAGAAAGATAATTTATAGTAGCTGCCTTCAATGTCCCATTGCAGTAGGACGAGGATGAAAAGTGTTGATTCAATAGATCAATGTCTAGGTCTTTAGGAATCGATTCTTGGCGTGATTTTCCAACTCCCATTGATTTAAGAAATTTCCAGACTTTAGCTGGATCACCGTTTTCAACAGAATCATGAATATGTCGGCGCATTGCATCCCTACACACCCTATTGCACAAGTTACTATAAGAAATACCCAAAACGCCATAGGTGTGCCTATAATATTTGAAGAGTTCCCTCGATTTCTCCAAGATCCCATCATCAGATCCTTACTTTGGTGATAATGGTACCAATTTCGAAGTATACCCATTCGAACAAAAAAAGAATTTTCCAAATCGGTTCAGCCGTCTTCGAGTACTCGATGATCATACATAAAAAAAAAAAAAAAAAAAAAATATACGCGTCGAATTGATAACCTCCTCTTTTGGTCGTCGGTTGAAAATAATCCTAACCAATATGCATAAAAACTATATTTCTTTTGTTTTAATAATAAAGTCGATATTATGTAAGCTAGAGGTGACCGAGTCATCTGAGATCGATAAAAATATTATTGTAAAGCTTATAACGTTGTTTTGGAAAGCGTTCTCGCGGGAAATGACCCGAATCATGTTAATTGTGTCACTTTAGGTATTTATAAGCACTTGATGTTATGAAAAACACGATAACCGTTTTTAGCTACCTACATATATCGAATGTTTATTAATCAATCGCATTATCAACAGAAAAAAAAATGTGTATTATTACTAACTTCTGATTGCGGGTTTACCCGAATAGTGATATTTTTTATTCCTAGATTTCTTCTCACCAGGAAGATAAGTATAGGTCTATCTTTTAAGTCCTAATTCAGGTCATTGATTATCCTTGTGCCAAGTTTCATCAACATAAAACTCAGAAGTTAAGTTAGTTAGTTAATCAGTATAGTAACAACCAACCAACAAGCTCGCGCCTTCACTTTTGTAAAATACGGTTATGCTACCGAAAGCCTACTAATAAAGCCCGGGATTAATACAATCCAAGAGATAGTTTAAGTTAGCTCTCTCCTAACCAATTTTTTTCTAAATCGGATCAGCCGTTCAAGATTTAAAATGTGACATTTGGAGTGACTGAGTTTTACTGTTACATTCACGGGTTATATAATTAATATATTCACGCAAAGCGAAGGAAGGATCTAAGTACAAGGAAAGTGTAGATAATTCCCTCAATCACTGGCCATTAAAACACAGTAAAAAAAGTTATTTAAAAAATCAAAAAATCCCGACTGCTCTTTTGATTTTTTAAATAACTTTTTTATCAACTTTTTAGTTAAAATATTAATTAACATTTTTATAGTTTTCCCGGTCGTGTCACAATAGCACCCCACCGGATTCAGAAAGTGAAAGAGCTAAGTCCATATTTTTAAACTTTCTCTTTGTTTTATTTTTGCTAGTATTACACTAATGATAAACATGATATACCTTTTTGAAATCCTTGTGTTAATCCCTTTAATTTGGTACCCATATTGCAGTCCCTATTCGAATTTTTTTTTTTCTTTCTGTATAATGGCATCGCATAGCCTCCATGTTTGATTTTTCAAATGTCATCTATCTAAGAACACTTGGGCTGCTAAGACGAATCTATCGATACCCAATTATGTGAATCCGTTCAGCGGTTCTGGAGATATGAGGTAATAAAAAATATTACAAACATACATACATACAAGATACTCGCGAAAAACATAATCCTTCCTGTGCAGTTGGGTAGAATGATATTTATTGAATCCGTTAACCATTTCCAGAAAGAAGAAGAAGCAGGCAACGTGCCGCCCATAGACATACTCTGGATCAAGGGTTCAGAAGGAGGAGACTACTACTACAGCTTCGGCGGCTGCCACCGGTACGCCGCGTACAAGCGACTCAACAGGCCCACCATTCCCGGCAAACTCATCAGGTCCACTGTCACAGACTTGAGAACATACTTGGGAAGCAGTACTCCGGATTTAAAGTAAATTGTTTAATTAGTTATTAGCCGCAGTGCGCATCATGCTGCATGCACTCCGAGACACCAGTTTCAATACGTCAAACTGGCGTGACGCGAACGGTGCCAACTGTTCATTCAATTAACACTTTCACTGCCACCGTGGTTTTTACCTTGTCCTTAGCGATGCCGCCTACAAACGCCGGTGAACACGCAACGCGTGTGACTGGCACTACAAGATGAAATTAATGGTCACGCTAAGCGTGCCCACCGGCACTGTACATAGGGAAAATTGTAAATATGGTCATAATTGTATTTTACTGTTGATTGCGACATTTGTCAGTTGTATAGTGCATCTAAAAAGTGAATATTCAGGGATCTGTGCACATCAATTGATGAATATGTCTGAAAATAAGATTAAAGGTAAGCAAGTTTCGTAATCTTAGCAGAAATTATCAACATTTTGTACTATTTATATTGATTTTCATACATTGTGTTTTAATTACTTTGCAGTCCCAAAAAACTTTGTAGTTGATGAGATAATTTCTGAAATAATCTCTCAAATAGTAAAAAACAATGTGTGCCTCTTTTTAGCCATAAGTTTAGAAAATATGAAAAAATCTCAAAAGTAGAGCTTTATAAAGACTTTCTAGGAAAATTATTTTGAACTTGATAAGGAAAATCATTTTTTGAAAAGTTGTACAAAATATTTTCTGAGCTAAGTTTGTAATTTTGCCGTATATGCAAGCATTTTTTTAACTTAGTTTACATATTTTGTTATCCTGAACGTATCTTCTTTCAAACAAAAAAAAAGGATTATTAAAATCGGTTCACGCAATCCAAAATTAGCCTACCTACCCACATGCCCATAGTTGACGATCTATGTCTACATCCGATAATTGACACGCCTAGCGTGTTAACAGCATAGCATAGTGATGTATTTTTTATAAAATATTAAAACAGTCTCAATTCTCGAACCACTTGAAACGTTATAAATATATGAAGTAATAAAACTATGCTATCATTTTCATTAGAAAATACAGCAAAATGACTGAAATATCGATAAAATATTAAATACACGCCAGGCGTGTTGCCGGCACCTCGAAAAAATTAACGAGAACACGACAGGCGTGTCAGTGGCAGTGAAAGTGTTTAGGTTTAATATCTTGAAAGGCTTGGTAAGGAAACAACTGTAAAGATATCACAAATAAAGATTCAGATCGTAAGCTGACCGGCTTCTTTCAGATCTACTGTGAACATAACGTTTGTGTTATTATTTAACTTATAGGTAAGTGTTCAGCATCAAAAAGTAAACTCATGAAATTCGGGTTTCAAACTTTTTTACACGTCGAAGCTCTCAGCAGCATTAACACACTGTTTTTCTTCATATAAAAGCAAGAGTGAACAGGCATCTTCTGGGCTCGCTCGTTTCATCGTTGACCTCATCGTCTACCGCTTCCCAAAGGAGATTTTTTTAAAATCTTTTTCTTTAAACCAGCAGGTGTGATCGATGTCAAGAGCAGAGTCATTTTAATAAAAAAAATACAAAAAAATGCCCCATAAGTAATAGGATTTCTCCTGTATCGTGGGAGCGTTCACAAACATTTTAAACTCACAAGACCCGAAACTATTATTTGTTAGCCCTTTTTTGTCACCGGAAAGCCTTCAAAGGGACCCTAGACTTAAGGGAGAAGACCATGGAGAGCCTCGTTACCTATAAAAAGTTCACACCAGAATCCCGTTCGCAACACCTATTAGGGCTGCTAATCCCTGTGGCGGTTCTAAAGGGGTGACCCCTGAACCTGTGCCCTTCCTGGGATCACTCGATGATGACTTCTCACTCTTAAGTACCTACCCGTGACCCCTCTGTAGGCCGTACAAACGTTTGTTCAGTGCGGGAGTCGAACTTGTGACACATAGCGCACGAGCTAATCGGTCAACCGCTGTGCCGACTATTTCGTCACTATTGCACTACTTTTCCTTATAAGCAGTCACGGTCTACGGACTGGGTAGTAACGAGCATCCTATAGTATACCATATTAGGCATACTGGACTGATCGCGTAGAAAACCTGCTGTCGGCTTAGTTACCTTCAAAAAAGTTCACACATGCCATAAACTATGTCAAGAATGTTATATTTGTAATATTATAGATGTATGAATAAGGTTAGAATCATAATTATTTGTACAGATCTTAGATAAGTTTTTATAATGATTTCCTGTGGCGGATATTAGCAATAAAAAATGTTTTCGATTCATAGATTATTATTACGATTTGGGTCAATATTGATAGTATGATTTGCATTTTGTAGTTTTATTTTCTTTTGATCACTTAGTTGAACCAATTTACATTCTTAGTCGTATAATCTATGTTCTTAGTCAGGCGACAAACTTAACAGTCATTTATATTGTACTAGATTTAAAGATTTTATGATGAGTGTTTTCTGAAACAACGTTCACCAGGTGGCAGTACTGAGGCGTCAGATAGGTCAGATCCAGCCACTTGTCAAACGCTTAAGTTTTTGGACATCTGTCCTATTGACGTCGATGTAGTCTTAAGTTTCTTCAGATGTCGTCACAGTGGCGCCAACTGCAATTCTCAATTTTCATGGAAATCCTCATTGATTGTTATTGATCTATATAAATTTAATGTGAGCTTAAGGCTTGCCTGTTTAATGTTATTTATAGTAATTAAGTGTGTCAGTCGAAATAAAAACAGAATTTCTCCAACAGTGTATTTATTTGTGGAGTGTCTTACCTAACTACAGAACAATGGATATGCTGTTTCTGTATATTTACAAACATGAACATAAATAATATCAAAATACAATTTATTCTAACGCACGGCGCGCACCCGGAGCACTGGGAACATAAACATAAATGAACACAAAATTAATTTGATAGCACCAACATTCCATGCATGCAGACATTTAACAGAATATTTGCTATTATATGCTATACTTATCAAATTATAAGGTTTAAAAATGCTTGAATTGCAATAGTTTACAATGATAATCCTTGTATTACTTACGAAAAACCAAATTGTATTTTTTTTTACTTAAGATTATACCGTTACTTAACTTACTTTTACTTTTTTTCACAACTTTTTTAGTAGTTGCTTCTAACTAGAGCAAAAATGTACGTTCCCGTAACTGAAATCGAAACCCGAGCGTCTATTGCGGAAGCTACAAGGATTATCACTTTGTTAATTACCATTTGATATGGAGACAAAAATAAAATTAAGTATCGTGTTTACCATAAAAATTCAATACACCGTGCTGAACAATTTTTACACAAAAAGTGCTTCCATTTGCGACCATATTACTTTGTATACGACCAAGGTAAAATCAAACGTTTTGTACTACGAATAAAATTGAAAATACAGTTCTAATAGGACCTTTGACGTTATATTAATTTGTCTGTGGAATTGTTGAATACGTCTGATTTTTGCGCCAAAAGATCCTTTACAGTTATAGTTTATAGCTTTTTATTTAATAAAGAATTAGAAAACTTCATAAGATGGAAGTTATTTAATCATCCAAAAGGATGTCTGAATTAAAACTACATAATATATTTCCGTAAATGTTAGTGATAAATGAATATATTCTAGTGTAGATAACAACGTACGATATTGTATGTTATGTCCATTAACGGCGTTAATATTACAGAGATCATTTTATGCTTGCTCATAATAATTTAAAATATTTTGGCACGAATCATTAAATTAGCGACTGAATGGGAGCGTAGGATATTACTTACAATAATTATAGAGAACTGTTAAGGCCTGTTCAGACCTACGCGTTATTAACCAGAGCGTTAGCGACAAATACCTCTACCTATATAGCTCTATAGCGGGACTGGCAAAACCAGTATTACCGATGCGTTCGTATAGACGGTATTTTTTTGCTTACTTCAAAATAAATTCTGCCAGGAATGCAGTTGTAAATACTCTAATCCCACTAATCAAGTAATACATTGTAGGTATATAGCGATATGAGCTTATGTTTGAAAAATAATAGCACCGCATACCCACTGGGCTTTCGCTACCGCTAATAGCGAATATTGCGTAAGTCTGTACACTACTTTAAAGATGGTCAAATTAAATTAATCAGTATAATTCCGCGGTTTCGTATCGACATCTAATGACGATAAAATAAACTAACCATACTTCCAGCGTTCGTCAACCCCGTAATTTAGAAGAATTGCAGCTAGTTAAAATATCGGTTGTAATTTTATTACTGCGGATTACGCTAAGTAATTTAATTTAGCCTTTATTGCATATTGCATTAATTTAAGTTTTGCATGAATTGTGAAGTTGGAATCATCTCCCAATATTAGTAGAGGAATAAAATGCAAAATAATATTTCTATATTGATCTATCACTGCTGCCGTGACCCGAGGTGAGGCTCGCCAACTAAATAGAAAAAATATATATCTATTACTTTATAACAACCATATTCTTTTCTATTTCTCATATAATTTTTATATCATTTATAATATTTTCATTTAATTTTTTACATAACAACGGCACCCTGTCGCCACGGACAAGATTAACTTATTTTTCCATCAATAGATAATATATTTTTTCTCCACAATCATAATTATTTATAAGCAGTTATACATGTCAGTTATGCAGATTATATTAAAGCATAATATTTTAAAATTTTATTTTATTCAGTGGCACTAGTGTTTATAAGTAACATTTAAAACCATTTAAAATTTACATTTATATAATTTATTATGACGAGATGGAAGTGGCTTACAAATATTTAAATGAGAATTCATGATTTTATTTACAAATGTCAATGCTTAATTAACTAATTATATCTAGTGTCAAAAATACATTGTCTAATGCTTTAACAAAATCACTTAAAGTTACAAAGTCAATGTGTAACTAAAATTGTGAACCTTTAAATATATGTATAATAGTGAGCACGTCATTTTAAATAAAAATGTGAGATGGTATATTATATTTTACGATAAAATATATTGCCACTTCCAACCTTTCATATTATATTCAGACAGTGTTTATTTTTTTACATGTATTTATGCTACTTACCGCAACGTGGAAGGATAACATTCATTGTGCACGTCGACTTACTTGTTCCTACTAATTACATTCATTAGTTACATCAATACATTAATAATATTTACATTGAAGTACGAAATCTATGGAAATATTAGATAAGAAGGAATTGATTAATATATTTGAGAATTTTTGCACTGGTAGAATTAAAGTGACTTAAGAAAAAAAAATCGAGGGTTGAGCAAGAAAGTTTGTAAAAAAGTGTTAAGTAATTTTAAATGTAAAAATATCTTTACTGATGTGTAGACTCTAGACTATCTGTTTATTACTCTTCAATCAGACCCCTATTACCACGGGGATTTAGGTTAGCGTTTAAGGTAAAGGACAATGGGCGGAATCGTCCCCACCCATCAACAAAAATGAAATGTAGCTCAATTGATACATCTTGGCAAGATGATATTTTTTTACTATGGGGACGTTGCCCAAATGCATTGGGTTCTCATAGTAACTAACATTTAAACAAATGTTTCGTTTACGTATTATTGACGAGTAATTGTAAAACACCTACTCATTTATCTATTCATTAGTGCACAGTAGCGGCGCATGCACACAAAGATAAGTTCTTAGAAAATACCCCGCCCCCCACCCTCGCTCCTGCGCTCACGACCCTATTCGCAGGCAGGTAGTCACCCGAACCTTAGTCACAGTCAGTTTGTTGCAGTGTACGTTCGTATTTATTTAGCTCTGTGTTATCGGTTTTTACCTTACAACTACGAACCCTGCTTGTTTACTGGACTGATTAATAGCTTTTCGATTGACCCTGGCACGATAAAGGACTTTGTGATAACTATATTGGATACTGTCTATTATGGAAACTGAACGGCGGTGTATATTGTGCCCGCGATCTGTCTTGTGACAAAGGCGGCACGTTTTGGAAGAGGCGTTAATTGAAAATGAAACTGAATTAGTCAACCATATTTTACAAAATGCACTGATACAGGTAAATAACATCTTTTATATATATATATAACTAAATAATATGTAAACTATGTATTTAATTCTTACTAATATGTGTGTTTTCAATCAATATTTATAATATGTGCACCCTCCTGTAGCACACTTAAATTTTTTATATTATGTCATATTAGATGGCTATTTTCAGGGGCGTAGCACCGCCGTATTTGCCGTATCAATTATACGGGGGCCCCCAAAGTGTGTAAGGAAAAAGAATAAAAACTTTCTAATTTATTTTATTTTACAAATGACAAAATTCTATAAAGCAATTCCTTTTTTTCCCGCCTTAAGCGTGCGTTCAAAAGTTGGCAACACTACATCGTTATGGCGGGCTGCGGGACTTCCCCGTTTTACTTACTTCATCTTTAACTCAGCGGGGAATCCCCGGGAATCCTTCATCGATATCGCGATGTACGTGTACGTTGTTGTACTTTGCATTGGATGTTAAACCACGGAGTGCAGTGCACTGTTTATTTACGCGCTTTATATAAATGTGCATTACATTGTAATTCAGTACAAACAATATTGTTCTTCTGGTTTAGCAGTATTAGTAACGATTTGTAAAAGAAATGAGTGAAAGGAAAAGAGATTATCCCAGCGGCGCTGAGAAAAGAAAAATTAAACAGAAAAGGGACGAGGTTATAAAAAAAGTGCCCAAAATTTCTTCATTTTTTCAGAGACAAGATACTGTGAGTGATTTAGATTGGAAAGGTAAGTACTACACTACTACCCAACCCATTTATTAGGGGCCCGTAGTGATAAACAAGGAAATCTTTTAATTTCGGTCTGTCCATCTGTCCGTCACAAAAAGTTGTCTCCCCCCTCGATTTTCACAATTATACTGTTTTTAGGGTTCCGTGCCTTGATTAAAAAAAACAAAATTCTAACTTATCTATAGGATCGATTTGTTTTGTTGTTTGTTTATCAGTCCGTATCGTATCGTTAATTGCGTGTTGAGAACTTCAGATGTGCAGACTCGCTTTCGGGTTCTCGTTTTGTATGGCCACTACACTACGCGCTGCGTTTAAATAGCACGCAGGTGTATAGTAATGCACGGACGGGCTGCAGGTGATTTTGTATCTACTAATAGGTACGAGCACAATCCGCGTAGAATCTGTGTGCGTCTGAACTGAACACTCTCTAACTGTGACCCTTAGTAACGTTATTTATTTATATATAACTCTTTTTAGTTTAGTATCAAAGCATTCGTATTTATTTTTTAACAATTACTCGTTTATTTTTAGATTCTTCTGAAGCATGTTCTTCGTCACATATCCATCCGGAAATAGAAGAAAGCCAAGCACATACTTTATCGGATGTCCATCCAGAAATCGAGGAACCCCAAGTCAACGATTCTGATATATCTGCAGATAATGCAGATTGTAATATAATTTCATCAGATAGAGGAAATTTTGGTGACAATTTAACTGAATGCGAACGAAAAATAATTTTTAAATTGGGTCCATTTAAACCACAAGGACCATTTCCAAAAGTTTCAGAAAATAACCGACCTTTTTCAGCTTATTATTATTCATATTTCAATCAGGCAGGCATAAAAATTATAAGACCATGGTTATGTTATTCTAACGTTTTAAACAAACCGTACTGTCACTTCTGTTGGTTATTAGCAGATCGTCAAAACAAATCGTACTCCTCTGCTTGGGTTAACGGTGTTTCGGTTAGAAGCAATTTCACACAAACTATTCTTGACCGTGAAAAGTCACAGCAGCATATTAGTGCCTCACTCTCTTATAATAATTGGTTGCAAGGAAATACCATCGATACTCTATTGAAAAGTGAAATCGATAGTAAAATTACATTCTGGAGAGATGTACTGCATCGTATAATTAATGTTATAATTACTTTAGTATCTTGTAATCTACCTTTGAGGGGGCATGATTCTGATTCTGGCAATTTTATGGCAATTTCACGTCTGCTATCTAACTATGATGCAACTTTAAAAGAACTTTTTCTAAAACCGAAAGGTGAAATAAATTATTTAAGCCCTACGATTCAAAACGAAATTATTGGTTTGCTTGGTACTAACGTTAGGAACAGTATTATCTCAGAAATTAAAAAAGCTCCATTTCTGACAATAATTCTGGATACAACACAAGACTTGTCAAAAATTGACCAACTATCTGTAGTTTTTCGATATATCTCGGTTACAGAAAATGATGATAATGTGCCTAAAGAAATAAAAATCTGTGAGTCCTTTTTAGGATTCATAGCAGTAACCGATTGCAGTGCTGCAGGTCTGAAAACTGTCATTTTAAATTTGACTAAAGAATATGGAATTGATTTGACTAAATGTAGAGGACAGGGATACGATGGAGCAAATGTTATGTCGGGTGTGTATGGAGGATTACAAACCCTAATAAAAGAGCATGCTCCAAATGCCGATTATGTTCATTGTGCTGCGCACGCTTTAAACTTGGTTTTGAACGATGCTGCGAGACATGTTTGTGAAGTATCGACTTTTTTCGATAATTTAGAAAAAATATATACTTTTTTTGGCAATAGTATAAAACGCTGGGCTATGCTAAGTGACGATTCATCTGAAAAATATTTGATTACCCTTAAAAAGGTATGTCCTACCAGATGGTCTTCTAGGAACGACGCTTTATTAGCAGTAAAGAAAATTTTTTTACTAATCATGAAAACTTTGTACCAACTAAATTTAATTTCAAATAAAAAAGATGAACGTGAAGAATGTAAAAGTATAATTAATATTTTAGAGAGTTTTGATTTCTTAGTGCTCGTTACATTTTTTTCTTCACTATTTGAAATTATTAATCCTGTTTCTAAAGCTCTACAGCATGATAATAATGACTTACAGAAATCTAGTATTTTATTAAGTAATCTTTTAAATAGACTGTGCCAATTAAGAAATCAGAATTCATTTAATAGTTTGCTAAATGAATCCAAAGATTTAGCAAAAAAGTGGGGGGTAACAACTGTTTTTAAAAACTGTAGGCGAAAGATAACGAAGCGTTTTTTTGATGAGTTATCACAAGATGAGAGAATTTCCGACCCGGAATCCTATTTCAAAGTCAATGTATACTATTGCTGTTTAGATATATTAATTTCTCAAACTAAAGAAAGATTTCAGAGCCTTTGCAACCTGAGTAGTATATTCGAAATATTACAACCGGAGAAACTCCTATCTTCTTCAAGCGAAGAGATATTAAACGCTTCCGGAAAACTGTCTGCTAAATACAGTAAAGACATCTCACTTAATCTTTGTGACCAATTAAAAGCTCTAAAAACATGCTTAAATTATGAAATTAAAAAAATTTATTCCATTAAAGAACTCATTGAATTATTGCTAGTAAAATTCAATAGTCTTGCATCCAGTTTTCCCGAGGTAATCACAGCATGCTTTTTATTCTTGACCCTTCCAGTTAGAACCGCAACGGCAGAAAGAAGTTTTTCAAAATTAAATCTAATAAAAAATTACTTAAGAACTTCGATGGGACAAGAACGGCTGTCAGACATCTCACTATTGTCCATAGAGGCAGAAACTTTAGAAAAACTAAAATCATCATCAGCCATAAATGATTTAATAAATCAGTTTGCCGATAAAAAGGCAAGGAGAGTGAATATTTAAAATTCGATTTTTATTTGTAAAATAGGTAAATTATGTGATAAATAAATATTACTTCTCACAATATTTTTTTTCTTTTGTGAAAAATCTTTACCTCCATATAAGGGCCTCCAAAAAAATTTTTATACGGGGCCCCGACAAGGCACGCTACGCCACTGGCTATTTTGTACTTGGGACAATCATTGGGCGATAACTAATAACATTGATAAATAATTACACCAATTATCTAGATAATTGGTGTGTTTAGCTTGAGTCTAGTATAGTTTGTACTATGAGAACTACGCAACGAAACACTTATATAAATACATATTTTAATATATTTCATAAACATATGTGACGCGGAAAACACGTCATATTCACAACACAAATACTTGTACCTTACGAGATTTGTCCACGCGAAAAGGTTCTGATCTCATCGAGTTTTTTTATGTTCCAGGTTGTATTTAATAACACTATGGCAGTGTGCCATAGATGCTGGCAAACAGCTAAAGCCTGCAATACATTATAAAGCTCATTTGTTGTAACTTGTCTTCGCTCGCCGTTGCTCGTGATCATTTGCCTCACCCCGGATAGGTGTAGATTTTTGAGCCTGCAATACATGTTGGCCGAGCGTTGTCGAGTGAAGGCCAATACCAAAATGTAGACGGTATATTTGCCTTGTCTTGCTATCGCTCGGTGTCTTTTGCCTAGTTGGTTGCGTATAGACAAGCGCCAACGTGTATAGACCTCATTTGTCGTAGCTTGTCACAACTTGCATTCGCTCGCGATCACTTGCCTCACTTCGGAGCGGGGTCGGTTTTTCTACACAAATCGAAGGCGCTCGCGCGCGCTCGGCCCATAAAAACTGACAGCGCCCAACATGCTCCTCAAAACTCGTCTATACTGGCCATTTGCATTGGCTTCCTTCAAACTTGCCGAACGTCTAGACAGTAACGCTTACCTTGTGTCAATTTGTCTAGGCTCACGTTGGTCTAAGCTCGGCCAGCATGTATTGCAGGCTTAACAATGCTACGCGACAAAGTCGCATCGGAATTGTAGACAATGACGTCCCAGGTCTAGAAATTCAAAGAAACGCAGATGATGTCAATTTACAAAACGTCGTTGTTGAAGATCATCATGGTGTTGATGAACAAGATCAGGTGTTAAACGACGTAGCAAATCAAGAACAGGACTTTTACGTTCGCCATTATGTGAGGGCATCAAATTCTTCTCGCAGCTGCTGTTACAGACAGTGCACAAACGAAAACCTAAGGCGAATTCCAACTTCAATGAAAGTGTATTTGGTAACTATCGCCTGTAATACAGGCGATAGTTACATACCACATAAACGGTTCGCCGTCGCTTAATTGGTGATTACTTACATAGTACAAGTCAACTTAGACGGAGTAATGAATCTCAATAGGTAATTCCTTACGTAGTACAAGTCGAGACTTGAATGAATCAGTGAAAAGTAGGTTAGCGTGACCTCGAAAGTAGGTCACGAACCTCAAATTTTTTCCAGCATTGGACCACTAGAATTGTACTCTGCCAGCCGCGGTAGGTAGAAGTGGCTCGGGTTAGGTCCACTGTCTTAGGTTAGGTTTGGTTTGCCCGGGGGAGCTCGCACAGGGAAGCGACGTTGATAGCCACGGCTGCGGTGTCACAGGTGGTGAACCGCATCCGGCACCTGGGCCTGGAGGTAGCCCTAAACCAGTCGGAGGCCATGGTGTTTCATGGACTACTTGCGCCGGCGCGTGTCGTGGTCAGCGGGGCCCGGATAGCTGTCGAGTCCACCATGAAGTATCTGGGATTGGTGCTCGACAGCCGATGGGAATTCGGGCCCCACTTCCGGCGGCTGGCGCCCAAGCTGATGGGCGCAGCGGGCGCGCTTTCAACGTTGCTTGTGTGAAAAACGAAACGCCGGTGAAACGCCTAGTAAACAGCCAGAGGGAACTGCCGTTAGAGGAACAATATCCGACGACCAGCAGGGAAACGACGCCGACACCACCACCACTGGAAGAGGAAACATCCCCGAAACCGAATTGGGACCTGATCAGGAGAAACATGTACCAAGACTATGTCCTATGGCCAGATGGGGTTATCGAGCCTGAAGAGTCGGGCGGATACCGAGTCACTTGGAGAAACGATCGAGTCAGAAGATATTCAAACGCAGGAGGAAGAAAGGACCGAATACAAAAAGACGATAGAAGCATGGGAAGAATCGCTCAAGTCGGTGCGTATACAACATGCACTGAAGTTCAACTTAACCAACTTTATAACGGACCTTAAAAACTCATCGCTTACCATAATGGAAACGAAGACCCCATTGGCATCTCATATACTATTCTACGAATAAACAGTGGGGATTTAACTCACGACTGGGACGAGTTATTCGAAGCGGAGCCTACAAAAATAAATCAGTTGACTGCCTCTCTTGTGTACGCGAGTATCTTTATTCCGGCAATGGTCGTCAAGTACTACAAGATGTTCTCGGCAAAGAACATATTGCAACTTGTCAGTGCGCCGAACATCACTGTTGAATGGGAGGGACGGATCAATGGAAAACGACGCAGTACGAAGCTGATTGTGCCGAGGGGGGAAATACAATATTTCAATCAGAAAGCGGAACATCTAAAAAAGGAACAATGGAATGGATAATGCAACTCTTCAAACCGATGACGATCAAGATGGAGAAGCCGGAGATCAAATTTCAAGCAAAATCAGGAAAATTTTGGATGGACAACAGAACAGTTCAAACTCAAACGCAGGAGCAAATAACACGGACAGTCACCGAAACACAGATGTTATTGTACTTTTATGTCGACGCGGTGCTTTCACAGAAGCAGAAGCAATGAGATTATTTGCTAAGTCAAGTGAAGGGATTGACTTTATCTGTTCCAAACACTATGCAGAAAAAATCCGGACTTACCTCCACATCGCAAGAGTTTTGGTATTTCCGGAATCAATAAAACAACGTTTCGAAAGTGCCAAAGCAAAGTTTGAACTCGCCAACGGACCAATCGACGAAACCAGTCAAGAATAAATAAAATTAAAGTTTAAAGAAATTTTAAATATTAACAAGATTAATCCGGAACAATTCTTCAAGGAAACGTTCCAACACTTCACAAGACAAAGTGAAAAGAAGAATAATCTGTTTTTCATCGGACCACCATCGACGGGCAAGACAATGATAATGAACAGTCTCGTCGAATGTCATTACAACTTTTGTCGTCTGACCGGTTTAATATCAAACAGCAGCTTCAACTTTAGTGGCCTGTTACACACCAACGCGTGCCTGATAGACGAGTGCAAGCTGACCGACAACCAGTTTGAACAATGGAAACTGCTGGCTTCGGGACTTCCAATGTCGACAGACGTCAAGTACAAGGATCGTTGCGATGTAAAAGATGTCGTATTGTATACATGTAGTAATTATCCTATTGAAATAATTATACTGTAACGTGCCGATGGGCCGGGACATGTGCAAAAACACACCGGGCGGGACAGGCGGCTGCCACGCGCCAGTATAAAACAAAGAACACGCACTACAAGGAGCCAGTCGCTATGTACACAGCGTACCACGTCATCACATCAGTAGATCTAGAGCAGCTACTGCCGCAAGATGAGCCAATGAACCAATGGAGGACTAGGTCCAGTAGCACACACCGCTTACGCCGGAATCAATGAAACCGCGGACGACGAGGACAATTACGGGTGCCCATCGTCGGACCGAGTACCGCCTACTCCGGAGCCGAAGGCACCCAAGAAACGACCACTAACGCTATCATTGCGTCAGGCACCGACCAAGAGACAACAACAGGAAGCGAAACTTCGGAAAACGGCGGAACTCAAGATGGCGACGACGCGGACTACTTCCTGTTCCTGTTCGACCCCAAGCCCAGCCAACGGTAACTGGTATGTCGAACCGTCCGCGATTACGCGGAGCCCTACGTTGTGGTAGGCTCTTAGGCCTTAATTCAATGAACAAAATGTACCACTAACCTGATTGCTGGGGACGCCAAGTTCGACCTTCAAAGGTCATGCCCTAAGTGTGGTTGATGTATGTAAAATGGGGTGAGTAATTGAGAGGTGTGATGTAAGTCAAGTGTTGTAGAACGTTCCCAAGGCGCCGATATCCAGATGGCGCGGTTCCAACTCAGCTCACACCCGACTCGTTCCCAACAAACGCGCGCTACGCGTGGTAGGCAATAAGGCGATATGTTTCAAGAAATATCACTGGATTCTTGTTAATCCGAGCTTACAAAGTTCAATCAATCACTGAACACAATTAATCTGTTCATATCTCGTGAGATCCAATTCGATTTTCAATTAATTCCGCGTGCCAGCTCAACCGACGACAAGGCGGCGTACGATTCAACAATACCCCGGGGATTTCAACAAATGGGGAATACACTTCAACCAACAAATAATTCGCGACCCAATTATCGGTCTCAACAGGCGAAATCAACAATATTTTACCAATTATATTAACACAAGAGCGGTTCCCATGACCGGCATTTTTTCCAAGCAAAGTCAATCTGTCAAGTCAAAGAGGTTATGTCAAGTGCAACGTCAAAGACAATAGAATGTTGCCACACCAAAAAGAGCGTTCAAAATTACATTTGGGACGCAACATCTACCCCCCCCGGACGGGCCTACCCGTCCGCTAATCAATTGGAAGTCTTGACAAGGTTGCAAATTCAACACAGCTTCAATGCGGCCAAATACCGTAGCTAGTTCATTAAAGGTGAGAACGGTGTCTCCCAACAATCTCCGCCAGCGTCCCTTTGCCGCTTTCACCGCGGCCCCAAAAATACCCCCCCAATGGGGGGCAGGCTGGCGGGTCAAACAACCAAGTGACCCCTCGGCGGGCCAAACTATTACCAATATCAACCTGGCTCTCATTAAGGAAGGCGTATAGCTCCTTCAAATAGTTACTTGTACCCTTGTAATTCGTACCGCAATCAGACCTAATCAACGAAGGTAACCCACGGCGAGACACAAATCTTTCCCCAGTCGCCTCAAAGGCCTCTGTCGAGAGGGAGGTTACCAGCTCCAAATGTACTGCCTTGGTTGACAGGCAGACAAACACACAAATAAGCCCTAACAATCTTGCTATTACGAAGGGTGGACGTCTTCAACAAAGGGGGACCAACAAAATCCGTTACGACGCCAGCAAAGGGCCTCGCCTCATTGACGCGATCAGCCGACAAAATCCAAAATTCTCGCTGCAGAATGGCCAACAGCGCATTGCAACCGGCATGCGAGTTCTTAGTGTGACGATCAGTCACCAACAATTGTACCAAGTTCAGTTACAACAAGGGCAGGAGCACCAATTTTAGGGTAAGGACAACTCACAAGGGTGACCTCAAACCAGGTCCTTCCCTCAACAGTGGTGTCAGCCGGTTCGCCAATTCCCCAAATCTTGCCTGAAAGGTCGTTCACCTTCAGGCCAACCTGTCCCGCTAACCAAGAAGACAAAAGGCAACCCCGGACTCCCGTCTCCAAAATGGCACAGACCACAATCGAGTCACCCAAGGGTCCCCAGACCGTGACCGAGGCCGTTGGCAACAAAACCGTCTTGATCGGGGGGTTCCTTTAGCGGGGCAGGCGTCAATCTCTTAGTGATGTCTGGGCGGCGACCGATCGCCGCTTCCAGGCTGCCTTCGTTCACGACGAGGCCAACAATCAAACCATTCGTCCGCGCGGTGTCCCAAGCCGCTCGCCATCACTGGAGGGGCATATCCCACCGGATGCCCGAATGGCGGAGGGCGCGACTCCAGCCGGGGACGTTCCGCCAACGGAGGGGAAAGGGAGCGGCGCCGACCCGGCCACTGCTGCCTAGCAGCCAATGCGCGTTCTCCCTGACGAGGGAAGACCAAATGGCGCTCGTGGGGCTCCCGTTCAACTTGCGCGGGGGGTGGAGTGCGGCGTACAGAATCGCGGGTCTCAGCCCGGTGCTCGTCTCCGGGGTACCCCCCCATGCGCGAACCCCCCTCAGAAGCTGGTCTGCTGGAGCGGTTCGCGTTGGCGCACAAAATCTCCAAGTGGGACCCTTCACAAATTCTACACGGGCGGGGGTCGGGGCAGTCCCGATGGAAGTGGGCCCCCAAGCACGAAAAGCACAAACGGCGTGCGTTGACAATGCGGCGGCGGGAACTTACGTGCAAATTCAAAAAGTCCCGGCAACGCGCCATGACATGTCCCGTTGCCTTACAAAAGTCACAATGATGAGGACTCCGGGCACCAGCAAAACGGGGGGCGGGGCGATCATCAACAGGCCCCCTGGCCCGAGGACTCCGGGCGCCAGCCAAACGGGGGGCGGGGCGATCATCAACAGGCCCCCTAGCCCGCGGACTCCGGGCGCCAGCCAAACGGGGGGCGGGGCGATCATCAACAGGCCCCCTAGCCCGAGGACTCCGGGCGCCAGCAAAACGGGGGGCGGGGCGATCATCAACAGGCCCCCTAGCCCGAGGACTGCGGGCACCAACCAAACGAGGGGCGGGGCGATCATCAACAGGCCCCCTAGCCCGAGGACTCCGGGCGCCAGCAAAACGGGGGGCGGGGGGAACATCAACAGGCCCCCGGGCCCTAGTCCGTCCCTGGTCTCTGGGCTGAGAAGGTAGTGGGGGTGACCCCGTGGCGCCACGAGTGTTATCCGCAAACCGACACTCGTCTTCCAAAAATTTGAGGAGGTCATCAAAGGGGGGAAGATGGGTGGCACTATCCCCACCATACTTCTGCTCAAAACGTGACCTCAACTCCGCGGGGAGCAACTGCAGCACTATGTGCACCAACAAGTAGGACCAATGTTCTACCGGTAACTCCAAGCGTCTCAAGGCGTTGGTAGCTGAGACTAACGGGTTCAGCAAGTCAGTGCGCAACGTCGACGTGCTGACAATGGCCGGTAGTCCCAAAATCTGGTCGATGTGCACATCAGCCAGGCAGCGCTTGTTCTGATACCGTCGGGAGAGAAGCTCCAGAGCGGTCGGGTAAGAGGAATCCGTCACCGGCAAGTGCTGCACCAAGGCTCTGGCTTCGCCCTCCAGGACAGACAACAAATAGGCCAGCTTCTGGGCAGGTCCGAGGTCCAAACGTGCATCGACAAGACTCTCAAAGAGATCTAGGAAGCCCAGCCAGTGGTCCAAGCGACCGTCAAAACGTGGCAGCTCCAGGGTGGGCAGCCTACTCAATAGTCCAGGGCCTGCAACAACAGGGGTCTGCGGCTTGGCCGCATCAGGCACCCGGCTCTTCAAAATTTCCCGCGCTCGCAGACATATGACATCCCCCAGGTGGATAATCTGGTCATAGTCACCCAAAATCCTATCGCGGGCCGTCTGATCCATCACCCCCAAATCCACGTCCATGATGTACTCGTTGAAGCGTATGAGCGCAGCATCAGCTGACTTGATCCTCTCAATCACTTGCCCATACCGAGCAAGGGTGAGCTCTTCCAATTCCACACGCTCAACAGTTGCAGCTGCCGATGTGAACCATCTCAACTGTGAGGTCAATCCCGCAGCAGCCTCCCTGACCGCCCTTAATGAGGCCATTGCAACAATCAAATATTAATGCAAACAACAATCAACAACCAACAATCAAATATTAAACAAACAGTAATGACTTGTTAGCCGACCAAATAGTTTCAACAAATAAAAATTCAAATTCAATTATTTCAAGTCCCAATCCGACCCTGTACTTATTCCAAGTGTGAATCTAGCTTGCTAAGGATGGCTAGTTACAAAATAAATAACAATTGAATGCATAATACAATGCTGGATCAACCTCAAATTAAACATCAATAAGCACAACAATTGTCTGTATAATATTGAGCCGGAGAATCTCTAACAAAATCCAATAAATACAAATAAATGCAATAAGTCAATCCACACCATTCAAGTCCTATTATGTTAGACTATGTGTAACTATTATTTAGATAACCCTTCAAATTCAGATCAATGACATTCAATTATTAATTTCAACAAATACCAAATTATGTACCAAATTATGTACCAAATTATACCAATAATTCCTAATTTCACAAATAAATCCTATTTGTCAATTCAATTCCAAGGGGCCAGCACTACAAATTACAGTACAAACTACAAGTACTATTTGAGCCCGGCTGACAAAGCAATATATTCAAACTTATCAAGTTATAAGTTGTGTTAAGTAATCAAACCAAAGTTACTTTCAAAACTTATAACTTGATAAGTTTGAATATATTGCTTTGTCAGCCGGGCTCAAATAGTACTTGTAGTTTGTACTGTAATTTGTAGTGCTGGCCCCTTGGAATTGAAACGCTCTGCTACCAGAATGTTCGACCCCAAGCCCAGCCAACGGTAACTGGTATGTCGAACCGTCCGCGATTACGCGGAGCCCTACGTTGTGGTAGGCTCTTAGGCCTTAATTCAATGAACAAAATGTACCACTAACCTGATTGCTGGGGACGCCAAGTTCGACCTTCAAAGGTCATGCCCTAAGTGTGGTTGATGTATGTAAAATGGGGTGAGTAATTGAGAGGTGTGATGTAAGTCAAGTGTTGTAGAACGTTCCCAAGGCGCCGATATCCAGATGGCGCGGTTCCAACTCAGCTCACACCCGACTCGTTCCCAACAAACGCGCGCTACGCGTGGTAGGCAATAAGGCGATATGTTTCAAGAAATATCACTGGATTCTTGTTAATCCGAGCTTACAAAGTTCAATCAATCACTGAACACAATTAATCTGTTCATATCTCGTGAGATCCAATTCGATTTTCAATTAATTCCGCGTGCCAGCTCAACCGACGACAAGGCGGCGTACGATTCAACAATACCCCGGGGATTTCAACAAATGGGGAATACACTTCAACCAACAAATAATTCGCGACCCAATTATCGGTCTCAACAGGCGAAATCAACAATATTTTACCAATTATATTAACACAAGAGCGGTTCCCATGACCGGCATTTTTTCCAAGCAAAGTCAATCTGTCAAGTCAAAGAGGTTATGTCAAGTGCAACGTCAAAGACAATAGAATGTTGCCACACCAAAAAGAGCGTTCAAAATTACATTTGGGACGCAACATTGCTCAATGGACCAAAGACAACATTACCAGCACCGAAATAAACTGTCTCCTTGGAAAGTCATCGCTCGCCATACTGGAACACGAAGAACTCATTACCACATCATATACATCTCCACCGCAAAAAACTGGGGACATAACAGCAAGCTTGGAAAAACTATTAGATCCAAAGAACACAAATGTTCTCAAATTGCATATATTCAGTGCCTTTTGGAGTATATTACTACCGGCGATGATCGTACGACACTTAAGCAAATTCTCACCGAACGTGATAAAAAGATGGCAATGTGAGTCTCTCATTCGATGGGTATTGATCCTAAACAAAACCCAAGTGCAGCTCGAAGTGCCCAAGGCAGAAATAATCTATTTCGAGAACAAAGCACAGAACGAAACGCAGTTCAAAGACCATCAGAGAGGATCAGAGCACTTCTGACGCCGATGAAGACATATCTAAGGATGCCGAACATAATGAACAACAGCATGATTAGCGTGCAATCACAAACCATGACACTGAAAGTCAACCGGATGCCATTCCACAACAAACCAAGATTCAACCTTAGCACAAGACGTAGCCAACTTAACTGAGAAAATCAAGAACTTGTGCTTCACCTATGCAAAAATAAAGCTTTTGACGAAGGGGAAGCAACTCAACTATTATGCAACACGCCTGCGGGGATTACAGTTCAATTTAACCGAAACTTTGGAAATCGACTTGGAACAGCACTACGTATCGCCAAAACACTGGTATTTCAGGAATCAACAAAGCAAAGAATCGTAAGAGCCAAACAATACGACCTACAACAAGACCCCAACGCAGACGAGCCAGCCACAGTGAACAATGGAATCATAAACTTGGTGACACTCCTACAGGCCAATTCTATAGACCCGTATCGCTTCGCTAAACTAACAAGAAAACACTTTTACGGGGAAACGGAAAACAAAACAACCTCTTCTTCTACGGACCACCGAGCACCGGAAAAACCATGATCATGGAAAGTCTGGTGGACATGCATTTCAACATAACCAAACTATCGGGACTAACGCCAAACTCGTTGTTCAACTTTGCCGATATACAGCACGCCAACGCGTGTTTCATGGACGAATGCAAACTAACAGACAACCAATTCGAACAATGGAAACTGCTAGCAACAAGACAACCAATGCCGACAGACGTCAAATACAAAAGCAAACAAAACATCAAAAACTGCAATCTCTACACAGCAAGTAACTATCCCATATCGGCATACGTCAACGCCGCCGAAGCGGACGCAGCAATCGACACCAAAACAATCACATTCTTCTTTACACAACAAACGAAAACTTTAAACTCAACACCTTCATCTGGCAAGAATTCTGGAAAAGATACGGAGAAATGGAATACGACCGCGACTTGAATCTAGCACTAGAAAACGCCTACAAAGAATACTATTAGCAATAACTTAGAATAAGCAAAAAAAAAAAAACAACATGTAACCATAGAATAAGTGACATATAAATAAAACGAAAACAAAAAGCCAATAACCTTTTAATTAACACACTCCAGTGCAAACAAGTACCAGGCGCACATGAAACAAAACATCCCATCCTCACACGCACACATGCAACACCATATAAAAGAGAGGACACACACAAACACACCAGTATGGAACAAAAGTCACACCAAGGCACACCGCCGCAAACCGGTTACACACTACCAAGCTATAAATACCTAGGACCAGGCAACGAACTCGACCTCGGCAAACCAACAAACGAACTCGTTAAAATAGCACAAGAACACGACATAACATACAACCGAATACAACAAGAATACAACGACGGAGTAAAAGCGGAAAAAACGAAAAAACCTCAAAAAAACTAGCAACAACAGCAGTGATAGAGGCAGACGAAAAATTCCTAGCACAAGTAGCAGCATTAACGGGAATCGGAACAAAATACCTAGGCGAACGAGTACTAGGAACAATATATCCAAGATTCAAGGCAGACACACAATCAAAAAACAAAACAATAACAATAATCATGAACAGTACCCGTACCGATGCTGCTACCCACAATAGTGGCAAACGGAGTCGACAACGAAATGAACAAAAAAACATTTAAATTCAAAAAAATATTCAATTTCCACATCAAAAGCACACTCTGCACATACAACAAAGAGGAGCCATCGGCGAACGCAGCAAACGGAAAAGTATCAATAAAAACATTCATCCACACGCTACCGTGGCATAAACTATTCATGTACCTGACACACAAAGAATACGACGACATCATAGAAGGAAACCACATAGCAACAGTGAAATCAAACTACATCAAAATATACAATCTCGGAAACCGAACACCATTCGTAGCATCCTCGGGAAACGTACAATACGCAAACGCAAACTCACAAACAACAATATGGGAAGACACGGAATTTGGTATGGTTTGGTATTGAATTGGAATTTCTAGACCTGGGACGTCATTGTCTACATTTCCACCGAGTGCACGATTATGCCAAGATCATTTAAGAAAAATTAACATCGACGAAGTATTAGACAACATCAACGTTACGAATTATTTAAATTCTTCTTTTTTTTTCGGACATGACGAGCATGTTGGTAAATGCCATTAACAATGCCCTTAGTTTCGATTTTGAATCTGGACTTAATGCACAGGAATTACATTTTTGGGTCGGTTTGACATTAGAACAATTCGATGCTATCTTAGCGGAAACACCGAGTCTATCAGTAAGGTCTCGTCATCCACGTACAGTTCTAGGTGTGTACTTAACTAAACTCAGAACTGGTGAATCTAACGAGAGACTGACGACGCTCTTTAAAATATCACGTAGAGAGCTCGAAAGAAAATTAAAAATAGCTAGAGAATGTCTCACCCAAGATTTAGTTCCGAGTCATCTTGGAATAGGTCATGTTTTTAGAAGAGATCTTCTTGAATGAAATCTAATGATACCAAAAGCTATTTTTGGGAATGAGGAGAATACTGTTTTGATTTTAATAGCAGACGGAACATATATTTATATTGAAAAAAGTTCGAACTTTTTATTTCAGCGAAAAAGTTACAATCTGCACAAGTTCAGGAACTTATTAAAGCCTTTTTTATTAGTAACCAGCGATGGTTATATAATCGATGTTTTAGGCCCATATCCTGCTGTAACATCCGATGCAATATAATGAACCAAGACGAACATTTGTTACATTGGCTCATACACAGAGGAGATGTATATTAGACAGAGGGTTCAAGGACAGCATTTATGACATACAGTCGCTTGGCTATGAAGCTCACATACCTCATAATATAATACAAACTGAAATCAACACGACTAATCTGTTACGTGATTACGTAGAAATTAAAAACCTTAACCGTCAAAGAGTGACTTTTACAGCCACGGAAGCGCAAATACCTCATTTTGAAGAGTTTCCAAAATTAAATGAAGAGGTGTCCTTTTATTTGCATTAGGAATTTACCATTTAAAACTGGCCAAGTCGTACTGTGTAGACATTTTCGTAACGGATTGTACATCATTGAACTATATCGTGAAAATGCATTAAGTGATTTGGCAAGATGCAATATTATGATAAATAATGCGTGGCTGATAAGAGCACGAATACAATCCAGACACGTAAGATCACACATATATTATTCTTATATGCTGATTGATGGGAATAGGGGGGACAGACATGCTATTGTACACTATTACTGTACCTGCTTGACAGGCAGTCGCACTATAGGAAGTTGTGCACATATTATATCGATTTTATGGTACATGGGAATAGGTCGTCATACAGATTTTAATCTGCCAGCGCAGCTGTTAAACAGTGTTATAATAGACCAGTAATATCAACCTCTAGAGCCCCAGCGGCACAAAAACGTGCCAGTAAACAATAGTATTAGTTGAGCCCCGCTGGCATACGATAAGAGCCCGCCCGCGGTGCTTGACGGATGGTTGACGTAAATATGGCGGTCCTTGAGAGGTTAACACTCACTATTGTTGTTTGCCCACTATGAGTATTGTAAGAATAAATAATTAGAAGAAAATGAATTTAAATGATTCATTCATTTATATTTATTATTTTCTAATTATTCATTCATAATCATTTACATGTTTATGTTTAAAAATACATTATTTTTATTTTGTATAGTTACTAAATCATGTTTTATACTGTAATATAACCATAATGTTAAAATAACTTACAAGTGTAAAATGAAAATATAGGTTAATTAATAATTATAAATTGTTTTTTTTATTGATATATGCCACAGATTTAAGTAAAAAAAGGATTTTAATCAGATAGTGGATACCTAAGGTTCCATGTGTGTTGGTATATGGGGACGGAGCCCATACATTTTTGCCCATAGTCCTTTATATGAAAAAAAAAAAATAATTACAGGAGTTTGGAAATCAGTCACTTTTATTCTAGGCGTGCGTTATGCAGTCTTTCTAGTGAAGTTGGGAAGAGAGAAATGTGTCAAGACTTATAGAACCGTCATAAAAAGGGAGTGTCGGTTATGATTATTCTATGTTAAGATAAAGAGATGGAAAAAGCGTGATTAAAGGCAGAGAGCGCACTGTGCCTGAGTATAATTTGCAACCTTCGAGTGAAAGTGACCTAATACTCTTAAAAAATTAAAACAATAAAATCCTCGCTGCGATGCCGCTCTGCATCATAAGTTTTTCAAACGGCTGTTCACGTTTCACTTTGATTATTCAGCTATTTAAATCCTTCGTAAAATAAAGATTTTCGTGTTTTTCTCGTTAACTTTTTTATTAGTTTCTGATTAACCGCAAGCCCGTAAGTATATGCGGTTTAATTGAATGCCTCTCGCTTTTATCAACGTTGTATATATCTCTCCCATGACCGATATAGGTTATATCTTTATTGCCTGTAATGTTGACCTTGGATTTCAAGAACTATTTAAAGTCAATTTATCAACATAAGAAGTTAGAAATTTATATTTAGGTCACTTACATTCTAAGAGAACTGAACCTAACTCTTACTTAAAATATCATAGAAAACATTATTATTTAATTTTCACCTATTAAATATTTAGATAACGAAGACAACAACTTTATTATTATTAGTTAAATATTTTTATTTCGTTAATAGATTGTTTTAATTTTATTTAAAAAGTAAAGCTCGAATTATTTTGTAACTTACTTGTTATGTTCATGATATGTGGATGATTGATTGGAAGCATCGTAGATTGAACTAGATTGGCGATCTATACAGAATATATTTTGAACTTTCGAACCATATTTCGAAGGCAATCTAAACCAAATTATTAACCATTTATGATTCTTAATGCAAGCTCACAACAGTATGCTTCAAACAATACTTCAAACTGTGCCACAATGGATCTAGAAGCAACCTTTGACCAGATAAAGTTACGTTTACACTTTGAAGATCAAAATACAGCCTGTATAGTCATGTGACGTTGTGGGGAGGAAATAAATTTTACATTATAAAATAGGAAATCAACTCAATATGAGTTTTTTGGTTTTGCTAGGAAGACGAAATTAGTAAAGATATTAGTGACCATGATTAACTAGTCAAAATCTTTTAAAATTGCATTAAATAATGGAGCAACTAGGTTATTATATTTGGAATTACGCATAGGAAGAGGAAAATTATAATCCTTAAGTTAGAGTGTGACCTGCCCATGCTGTCATGAAGACGTTGCGTTGTAATGAATAGCTCCGTCTCTCTCGCTTATTGAAATTAAGACGTCATATTAGGATTTCTTAAGCTTTGTAAGAATTGCTAAGAAAAATAATACTATGCATTGGAATGTAGACAGAACGGCGATACTGAGGTATTACACGTTATTGGCTTTTGGCAAAATAAATAACATTTGGCACTTTTTACACATTTAGACCGATTTAAGACGAGTTAGAACAGTAATTGGCGTTCGTAAGCAGATGATAAAGTAAAAGTAATTGCTATTTATTGTGAATGAAATAAAATTATGGCGATATTGAGGTGACGTACAAATATAAGTCTTATGTTCGAACACCTTAAAGTACAACTAATATAGAACATGTTAATAATATACACGTTGAGCATTACTTTCCGTCATGGTGGGTAGTGCGAAGTCAGGACAGATAAGAAAAAGACGTACTACAATAGTGAATGACATTGAAAAATAAATCTTATTGTTGGTGTTTTGGAAATATAAAAAGAGCCTTTTTGCGAGGTTTAGGAAAATTCATACCAGTAGATGGCACCACTGAGGCATGACATTGATGTCAAATTGACAGATTTCAAAAAACTTTAGCGTGTGACAGGTGCCCGGACCTAACGCCTCAGTGCTGCTACCTGGTGAACGTTATTTCAGAAAAACTTCATTGGTTTCGAATATACTCTAGATGTCGTTTGTTATTCGACTAAGTTTGCACTCTAAGACACCAATATTAAAGTTTACTATTCAATGCGAAAATTCTTCACTCTGGGCTCCTTTCTTTATTTCTACACGTCTGAGCCGCGGAAACTCTAAGACTAATCGACTTGAAGTTTAACATTTATTAACAATCCCGAGTGTATATTTTAATGCGCGTTTCATTCTTAAGAGATTCCCTTTTCAAAATATTTAAAATTCCTATCTACTTTTAACATAATGTTTCGCATACTATGGCCAACAAAAAATCGACCGAGTAAGACCAATATACCAACATTGGTAACACATAGTCAATAATGTGTTGCACAATGTTTGAAACCAATCCGACGCACTAAAACGTACACTCGATCCAACAAGCTATGTACCAGCGGCACACATCCTACAATATACCTACATTAAAGCATCGATACGCACCATCAAACATTGCCGAGTGCCACCAGAAAAGAGAGCTCTTACTTCAAGACTTTACTGAAAAAAACACCTATTAAATCATGGCATTATTTTAAACCTATACATATATCTAACTGAATGGCTTGACCAGTCTTAAATAGCGTTAGCGCTCATCCAGTTTGGTACTAGCCAACCAAAAACATTTTGCCGTGAGGCTTAGTTCCTGGTATATGCATCACAAGACACGCGATAACCAACATCCCGCACTGGGATCAATTGGTGGATTACGGCCCATTCGATCTCATAGAGAGAAGCATATATCGTATAGGTTAATCACATTACGTGGTACATTCTAAGGCTTTGTTATCTTGGCACCAAGACAGAAGCGATACGACAGTCCATAGAAATGGTTACACGGCTAGATCGCGCGTCTTGTCAACTATGATAAAACCGCCTATTGTAACACACTTTGTGGTTGTTAAGTCCTTCTTTAAACCTGTTAGGGTGTGCAATAAAGAGTATATCTATCTGACCAAATAAAAAGCCGCGTGACTGACTGCGCCAGACAGTCTACCAAGAAGAGATGGCGAGAGATTGAGCGGAGAGCTGTGTCCATCTCTACCACCTACGGGGACGCCTTCTCAAGGGCAGCTTTTTAGTCAGTAGGAGCCTGTCAGTAGACCCTTCCGCTCCCAGAGCGGAAGGAGAGATTTGATGATTTTCCCTCAAAAAAAAACCTCTACTAACAATCGTTTATACCTTGGTCGACTAGTAGGTTATTGTAACATTAAATATTTTCTACATATTAAGTTAAATTGGACTGTTCGATGCGATCAGTCGCAAAGCCAAGTTAATAGTATTTTCTCAGTAAAGTCCATATTATAATTTCACCGAGATATAATTTTATACACTATTATATAATATATGCACATGAATAATTTTACACATTATCAACACCGCAGTGAGATTGCTTCGTAAAGCCCCATTCATACGACTAGACATTTTGTCTCGAAACTAAACTTCGAATGAAAACTAATAGTGCATTGTTAAAAGCTACACTTATATAAATATAAACATGAATTTTAGAACACTTTGCGATTATATTACTATTTACCCGCCTACAATTAAAATATATTACTATTTTTATGTATCGGACGTATTAGACGTGGATTAATTATAGGCTGAATTATTAATAATCGTATCCGTCAATCGTAAGGCCCGGTCTACAATTATGATCTCCAGTTCGATTCAGATACGGAATCAAATTAGGTGTTTATAACAAAAATAAAGGAAGAAATTGTTTAATTTCTTATATAGAAGTATGGTTATTCACAATCAAATATTGCACCCCCATAATAATATTACGGGGGTGTAATTTTTGATTGTGAATAACCATACTATAGCCATTGAATTAAGAGTGACTCTTTAGATAAGGTATAAATAGGTATTTATAATCGCAAGGCATTCTAAGTCCCAATATATAAATTGTAGTGTTAATCGCTTGCAATAAAAAAAAAAATGCTCACAAAAGTGATTGTGCTTCTGATTACTATACTTAGTGAATCCGTATTTAATAGTGGCTATATACTTTAAATTTTCCGTGACTCTTTTTTGTTTATTAGGTAAAAAGAAAACTATACATACACTCTATAGGTTTCTTCTATAAATTTTCGCTAGAATACTTAATCTTTATTTACTAGTAAGAGCAAAATATTTTGTTTGCTTTAAACAATGTCATATTTGACTAAATATAATTTTCTGACTCTTTTAAACATTTAATTATTGTGTTTCATATTTTTTTTGACAATGATAGTAACGATAGCACTCGAAACATTTATCCCACTTTTTTGGTAAAAGGACCGACTTTCCATTGCCTACGACATTATAATACATTGTATACACACCATACATTATACTATATACACTATATCCTATTCTCGTGCATATTTAATAATTATTTTTACAATTCCCGACGTTTTTAGTATCGGAAATTCGCTGCTCGTCCATACAACCTTACTTGCTATACATTGTCGCACTTTTTTAACACCAATATGAAAATATAACTGCGTCCTTGACTCGCTTTTTGCGTCATGTAACACGCTTTAATCTAAGTATAATTTTGTTTTTAGGCAATCAGATACCTAATTTATTCTAAAAGTCAAACTTTTAAGTTTGATATCTCATCTTCGTATTAACATTCAGAAGGAATAAAACACTCTTAAACTAAGAATGTCACGACTCCACCACGAATGACCGTTTTCTGCCATCAATGCCGAACAACCAATTCAATAACGTACCTTAAAGTTCCTTCCTTAAGGTGCTTTTCTCCTTGTCACACGGTCAGATAGCGAAGGAACACTGTTTCTCTTCCTTGACGGCTAAATGACCGCTGGATTTGAAGCTTTAAAGTCCAGATATTAAGGTAAGTTTTTCCATGTCGTTGGGCATATATTGGGCATGTTTAGACAAGGTCAGCAGAATCATTGTCGTCTTGATCGTCTTCGAGGGCGGGCGGCCTCGGCGACGAGAAGTGCAGCTCGCGCTCGGCGAGGCAAAGCTGACATCAGTCAAGCGCTCCGATACACTCTGGTTCCTCTCGCACGCATTCCTTGGGGAAGTATCCGGATCGATTGTCACCCTGGAAAGAAAGGAGACTCATATTCAAATCTGGTTAAGTTAGCAGCTGTGGAGCATGTGAATTGCTTGTATAATATCTACAGCAGTATTCTAGAAAGAAAGGGAACTGAAACTCCCATTATAAGGGATTTTGGAGGAAATACTTTTGTTGGCACTTATAACAACACTTAGCACACTTTATTTTGATCGCAGCTGTTCGTTAGTCCTACTAAGACTTTGGAACGGTTGAACCTATAGTATTAATTATTTTTGTATTACGTTCTCTCTGACTCAGAGATTTAAAATTAAAAGTGAAGAACCGACAGACGCTGTCTTCAGCTAGTCATAGTCAATAGTTTCTTACTTTAACAGACTATTTATTAATAGTGTTACGCCAGTCGCTTAGTGAAGTACGTCGAGAAACTTCGACATAAATCTAGAATGTTCGAGACACTAACGCCATCTAGCGGCGAGTAGCAGGAATGAGCATATCTAGTCGAGACACTAACGCCATCTAGCGTCGAATAGCGGTACTGTGTACCTCGAGTAGCTTCCTGGAATATTCTAGGTAGTATAAACAGTGAGTCGATTTTATAAGAATGTTCTAGAGCTCATAGACCGGGGTATAAATAGATCGCAAAGGGGCACAGACAGTCAGTCTTATTACGAGGCGAATACGCGATATAATCGAAGCTTTACTAGTGAATTTCAGTGCGATTTAAGTGTTAAGTGACAAGTGTTGTGGTGCGAATATTTGTACCAAATTTTTATTTTGTGTTTAATTAATTAAAGTGTTAATTTTGGTTTAATTGGCGTTAATTAATTCTATCCCGAACCTCAGCTCGTAACAATAGTTTACAATTTATCACACCGTAACATATGCATAAATAAATATGAAATCAAATGAAATATTTTGTAAATTGGTTACAAATAACACTTTTACACATTTTTTTGTATTTAAAATTAAAATAGATGAGGCCGGTGTTTCCTAACTGACTACTCTGAGAAGAAACACCGAAACAAACTCAGAGGTCAACGTTCCGCTTAAAGTCCATACTATTTGTGTTAGTCAAATCATATGAGAAATTGAGAATCATGAAGGTTCATGTTTGTTGTCTTTTGAGGAAAGGAGCACGCAGATTTGAGCAGACCTGTCCAGACAGTGCAAGCATTTGTCAGTTATCGTGTAGCTCAACTTCGAACTAAAGGAGCTCAAAATAATTGAGGTATGTACCTTGTCGAGGGTGCGTCCCTTCCACCAGCCCCGGCTGTCTCCCTCCTTGCTGAGCACCAGCACCTTGGCGCCAGGCCGCAGCGCCAGCTGTGAGCTCTCCAGCGGCCGGAAGTCGTGGATCACGGTCGCCACCACGCGACGGAAGGGCCAGCGGAGGTTTGAGTTAAGGCTAAAATAAATAAATAAATCTTTTATCTCGGAAAAAAGAATCAAAGTGTTAGTCACTTTCGCCTAATAGCTTATTGTCTAGTATCCATCGTCCTCCACACAAACTGCTTCATAATCGGAGAGCTGAATCTCAATAGCTAGATCAAAAGGTATCAGTAAAAATAAAGTCCTTGTTAATAATAAAGTGTAGTCTATATATAAAACTACATTTATTCGTTGTTTTTAATGCTGCTAATGTTTTATAATCTTTTAAATGTTATTTACACATATTTCTCATGTTTGCATGCCTAATTAAAGGCAGATTGTACAGGGTTCAGATCACTTTGTTAACACCTTATTTTATGTATCTACTTTCTGTGCAAATAAACAAATTCTATTCTTCTTTATATTAGTGAAAGAACCTATAAAACCGGTCCTGCTAAATTCTAAGCCACTAGAATTGGAGTTTTCGTAGCTACAATTTGGAATGACGGAAGAAAAATTTGGAAGGAAGGAGGAAGGTAGTCAAACACTTAGGAGAACGGCATCTTTACCCAAACAAAATAATTCATAACCAAAACTAATAAAACAGAAAAAATGCGCAAGACGATGCGCCGTCTAGCGGGGCCTGTTCCTTACCGGACGGTGAGATGCTGGGTTGAAAGAGGGTTGTTTCTCCCTAACACATTCTGCCGCCTCTTTTTATGGGTGGCTTGATTTTTTATTAAAAATTGTTCTATAATATATGCCGTGCGAGGTACACTCACCCCTCAAAGTTCTCGGAGAGGCTGATCTTCTCGTAGTAGGTGATGAGCTCGACGACGCTGCGGAAGAAGCGCGACTCGGACAGGTAGTAGTGCGGCACCTGGTCGATAGGCTTGCGGCACACGCGCATGTGCTTCACTGTGTTGTCTGTTCTGTGGGGCCGAACGAACAACATCTTATTACTGATCTGTTTATTTTTCAATTTAATCAATACATTTGTTTGCATAATTCAGGTTGACTAGATGTTACAAACATAATATTAGGTACAATGTATATATTATTGATACATACTAACATATTACTGCTAGACATATATTTTTTTTGTTTTTATTGATAATACGCACGCGTTTGGCCACCATCTCACCTGATGGTAAGTGATGATGTGGTCGCAGATGGAGCACGCTTACCTAGAAGTAACCTATTCACTCTTGACTTGAAGACCCCAGGTTATAGTGATCAGGAAACACAGACTCCGGCAGGGAGTTCCTTTCCTTAGCCGTACGCACAATAAAAGTATCTAGTAGTATATTATGTGCAATATAGGAAAACACTAGCAATACTCAAATTATGATCAACCTAAATAACCAATAGCAAAAAAGAGGGTTTTTTTTTTAAAGATTACTAGCAATGTGGTAGAATTACTAGCAATCCTGTTAACCCCCCAACTAAGCTAAACATGCTTGTGTCTGGAGTGAGTTCACAGCAATAGTGTAATGGGAGTGGTGTTAGAACCCGCGACTTTTCGATCACAAGTCCTATACCTTATCCATTAGGCTATTGACGTTTGTCACTCAATCACGCCAAAATGGCTAAACTGATCTGGATGACATTTCAACTCAACCTCGAAATATTTTATTTCACATAGGCCTAAATGGGCACTTATAAAACGTCAAACTCAAAAGCTTAGTGCACGGTTCGAAATTAGTCGTTTCCTATGGGGAAGAACCGGCAAGAAATTCCACGGTTAATCTTTTCAAAACATCATTAGTTTTCACATTGTATTCATACTCACAGGTTAAATAGGTATAAGAGGATAGTAAGTATAAACCAATTTACGCAGCACAATGTAGTTACAAACAAAAAAGCATTCGACACAGAGATAGATTAAAGTCTGGAATATATACGCTAATAATATACGCTACTTTTTATCCCACGAAAATGCGGTAAATTTTCATGCGAACGAAGTCGCGGGCAACGTAATACAAGATGATGGCTGGATTACAAACGGGATATATTTATATTGAATGTGCCGAAATATTGGTAAGTTGAAACAATAAATACACATGGTAAATACAGGGTGGCAGGGACATCGACGCATAAACGCTTACCTGGACCGATTCTGGACCCCACTGCGTTGGAACTTTTCGTCGGCATTTTTCTTAATTTTACAGTTTTTGTTTACTGAAAACTTTATAAAATCATTGTTTCTATCTAACCCAATGAGAATTTAATTAAAAAATAAAATTCAGTTGTTTCACTTAAAACAGCAATGTAAATAAAACTCGAAAGGGCTACCTGATCAGCTGTTTTGCTAGAGTTAATTTGCGAGGTCAACACAGCTGATCAGGTAGCCCTTCCGAGTTTTATTTACATTACTGTTTTAAGTGAAACAAGTGAATTTACTGTTTTTAACGTCGATGTCCCTGCCACCCTGTATTCAATTTTAAGTTCTAATGATATTGTTAGTTAGTTTGTTTAAAATTACATAATGAGTCGTGGCTTATGTCATAAACTTGCATCAGATAATCAGTGCCCTGAATGAGCGCTTAATTAACTTTCATCTTCGTGTTTGCAAGTACCTAAGTTATTTTGCTTTCCCTTTGTATCCTGTTGTGTGTTTTGTGGCTTGTGCCGAATAAACAATTTTTCTTTGTTTTCTTCTTTTCTTTTCTTTTCTTTCTTTGTTTTCTTAGATATCAATATATCTACATACACTACAGAAACCACATTACAGATCGATAACAGTATAATAAAGTTGCCTCGGGCGCACACGTCGCTCGGTTATAAATATCGATCCGAGTAGTGGGGCAGTCGTGATAAGCCCTAGCTGGAGGCTTTAATTAATTTATTAATTAAGGCAACCACAGGCAAGCCCGGTTAAGCAGCCAACAACCTCAAAGGTTGACCTGGAAGATGCCACACATAAAAAAGACGGGGGCAGAGTCGTTGACTGACGGTGCCTGTGCGGTGGTGCGTTGGCGAGGCAAAGTGGATATAAATAAGTGAGCATATTTTAGAGTTTGTCGTGTTTAGCGTATAGTTACTTGAGAGAGAGCGCTAGGTTGGTGTCTGCGGGCGCGTGCGGGTGGTGGTGCGCGTGCTGCGGCTGCGGCCGCACGCGCAGCAGGAACGTGCCGTCCACGCGCCGCTCCAGCCGCGCCGTCGCCGTCTCGCGCCCCATCTCGTACACTTACTTGAGAGAGAGCGCTAGGTTGATGTCTGCGGGCGCGTGCGGGTGGTGGTGCGCGTGCTGCGGCTGCGGCCGCACGCGCAGCAGGAACGTGCCGTCCACGCGCCGCTCCAGCCGCGCCGTCGCCGTCTCGCGCCCCATCTCGTACACTTACTTGAGAGAGAGCGCTAGGTTGATGTCTGCGGGCGCGTGCGGGTGGTGGTGCGCGTGCTGCGGCTGCGGCCGCACGCGCAGCAGGAACGTGCCGTCCACGCGCCGCTCCAGCCGCGCCGTCGCCGTCTCGCGCCCCATCTCGTACACTTACTTGAGAGAGAGCGCTAGGTTGGTGTCGGAGGGCGCGTGCGGGTGGTGGTACGCGTGCTGCGGCTGCAGCCGCACGCGCAGCAGGAACGTGCCGTCCACGCGCCGCTCCAGCCGCGCCGTCGCCGTCTCGCGCCCCATCTCGTACACTTACTTGAGAGAGAGCGCTAGGTTGGTGTCGGAGGGCGCGTGCGGGTGGTGGTGCGCGTGCTGCGGCTGCGGCCGCACGCGCAGCAGGAACGTGCCGTCCACGCGCCGCTCCAGCCGCGCCGTCGCCGTCTCGCGCCCCATCTCGTACACTTACTTGAGAGAGAGCGCTAGGTTGATGTCTGCGGGCGCGTGCGGGTGGTGGTGCGCGTGCTGCGGCTGCGGCCGCACGCGCAGCAGGAACGTGCCGTCCACGCGCCGCTCCAGCCGCGCCGTCGCCGTCTCGCGCCCCATCTCGTACACTTACTTGAGAGAGAGCGCTAGGTTGGTGTCGGAGGGCGCGTGCGGGTGGTGGTGCGCGTGCTGCGGCTGCGGCCGCACGCGCAGCAGGAACGTGCCGTCCACGCGCCGCTCCAGCCGCGCCGTCGCCGTCTCGCGCCCCATCTCGTACACTTACTTGAGAGAGAGCGCTAGGTTGATGTCTGCGGGCGCGTGCGGGTGGTGGTGCGCGTGCTGCGGCTGCGGCCGCACGCGCAGCAGGAACGTGCCGTCCACGCGCCGCTCCAGCCGCGCCGTCGCCGTCTCGCGCCCCATCTCGTACACTTACTTGAGAGAGAGCGCTAGGTTGGTGTCGGAGGGCGCGTGCGGGTGGTGGTGCGCGTGCTGCGGCTGCGGCCGCACGCGCAGCAGGAACGTGCCGTCCACGCGCCGCTCCAGCCGCGCCGTCGCCGTCTCGCGCCCTATCTCGTACACTTACTTGAGAGAGAGCGCTAGGTTGGTGTCGGAGGGCGCGTGCGGGTGGTGGTGCGCGTGCTGCGGCTGCGGCCGCACGCGCAGCAGGAACGTGCCGTCCACGCGCCGCTCCAGCCGCGCCGTCGCCGTCTCGCGCCCCATCTCGTACACTTACTTGAGAGAGAGCGCTAGGTTGGTGTCGGAGGGCGCGTGCGGGTGGTGGTGCGCGTGCTGCGGCTGCGGCCGCACGCGCAGCAGGAACGTGCCGTCCACGCGCCGCTCCAGCCGCGCCGTCGCCGTCTCGCGCCCCATCTCGTACACTTACTTGAGAGAGAGCGCTAGGTTGATGTCTGCGGGCGCGTGCGGGTGGTGGTGCGCGTGCTGCGGCTGCGGCCGCACGCGCAGCAGGAACGTGCCGTCCACGCGCCGCTCCAGCCGCGCCGTCGCCGTCTCGCGCCCCATCTCGTACACTTACTTGAGAGAGAGCGCTAGGTTGGTGTCGGAGGGCGCGTGCGGGTGGTGGTGCGCGTGCTGCGGCTGCGGCCGCACGCGCAGCAGGAACGTGCCGTCCACGCGCCGCTCCAGCCGCGCCGTCGCCGTCTCGCGCCCCATCTCGTACACTTACTTGAGAGAGAGCGCTAGGTTGGTGTCGGAGGGCGCCTGCGGGTGGTGGTGCGCGTGCTGCGGCTGCGGCCGCACGCGCAGCAGGAACGTGCCGTCCACGCGCCGCTCCAGCCGCGCCGTCGCCGTCTCGCGCCCCATCTCGTACACTTACTTGAGAGAGAGCGCTAGGTTGATGTCTGCGGGCGCGTGCGGGTGGTGGTGCGCGTGCTGCGGCTGCGGCCGCACGCGCAGCAGGAACGTGCCGTCCACGCGCCGCTCCAGCCGCGCCGTCGCCGTCTCGCGCCCCATCTCGTACACTTACTTGAGAGAGAGCGCTAGGTTGGTGTCGGAGGGCGCGTGCGGGTGGTGGTGCGCGTGCGGCGGCTGCGGCCGCACGCGCAGCAGGAACGTGCCGTCCACGCGCCGCTCCAGCCGCGCCGTCGCCGTCTCGCGCCCTATCTCGTACACTTATTTGAGAGAGAGCGCTAGGTTGGTGTCGGAGGGCGCGTGCGGGTGGTGGTGCGCGTGCGGCGGCTGCGGCCGCACGCGCAGCAGGAACGTGCCGTCCACGCGCCGCTCCAGCCGCGCCGTCGCCGTCTCGCGCCCTATCTCGTACACTTATTTGAGAGAGAGCGCTAGGTTGGTGTCGGAGGGCGCGTGCGGGTGGTGGTGCGCGTGCTGCGGCTGCGGCCGCACGCGCAGCAGGAACGTGCCGTCCACGCGCCGCTCCAGCCGCGCCGTCGCCGTCTCGCGCCCCATCTCGTACACTTACTTGAGAGAGAGCGCTAGGTTGGTGTCGGAGGGCGCGTGCGGGTGGTGGTGCGCGTGCTGCGGCTGCGGCCGCACGCGCAGCAGGAACGTGCCGTCCACGCGCCGCTCCAGCCGCGCCGCCGCCGTCTCGCGCCCCATCTCGTACACTTACTTGAGAGAGAACGCTAGGTTGGTGTCGGAGGGCGCGTGCGGGTGGTGGTGCGCGTGCTGCGGCTGCGGCCGCACGCGCAGCAGGAACGTGCCGTCCACGCGCCGCTCCAGCCGCGCCGTCGCCGTCTCGCGCCCCATCTCGTACACTTACTTGAGAGAGAGCGCTAGGTTGGTGTCGGAGGGCGCGTGCGGGTGGTGGTGCGCGTGCTGCGGCTGCGGCCGCACGCGCAGCAGGAACGTGCCGTCCACGCGCCGCTCCAGCCGCGCCGTCGCCGTCTCGCGCCCCATCTCACCCACGTACCTACCAGTAACAAGCCACGGATTTCATTGAGTTTTGTAAGTCATCTTTTAATAAAGATAAAAAAGAAGTGTCATCAAAGTAGTGTATCAATAAGAGGGAGTCAGTAAAACAAATAGACAGTGTATATTCAAAATCAAAATGTTTCATGGATTTAACCGATTCCGTGCGGAGGTCTTTTTAGCAATCTTTAGTGCCTGGCGTCAAACAAAAATTTCGTGATGCCTCTGGGGCACCAAGCGCCAGAGACTTTGATGATTCCCCTGGGGAATCATCCGCCATGAATTGTAAATTTTAGCTTGTTCTCGTGTTTCCACTTGTTAAAGAGTCATTTGCCATTGTTTATCGAACGTAAGCAGTTAGTAAATTCGTTCAGTGCATTTAAAAGTGACGATCTGTGTGTTTTTATGGAAATGGAAGGTAAGTGACTAATTTCTATTAGGTGTTGTAAACCTTTTTGCATTATTTTATGGATTTATTTATTCAAGAGTGTTATATAGAATTTGTTCACGTACTATTTGAGTTTGCAGCGAGGTGATATTTATTTATTATTTATTATACAGTGTTATGTAGCGAAACAATTTTAAATCCGCTATTTTGATGGTAAAATTGTTTCTCTACAAAACAATGTAATATAGAACATATATTTGAATGGGAAGTCCGAATCTAATGAATCAAAAATATTCTACTCGTACCTACAAACACTTACATGATTATGAAGTGTTTTATTTGGATAACAATGAAAATGTATTTTTATTGATAAAAAATATCTATGACTATCTACTTAAAAATGTGGATTTTTGTTAAGCGTTTAATTGATAACCTTTTTATTTTGTTGTAGAGTTAACCAGAAAAAAATGAAATATATTATTATAGGCATTATATTAGGAACAGCGTAAAAAATGGGTAAAACCCATTGTTTGTTAAGTCGCCAATCCGCCTCGCACTCTTTGTAACCCCGTCATGTTTTGAGGAAAAAATGAACCTTATGACAAAAGCATCAGATTTTTTAGAAACATTCCAGAAAGTTGGCTGTTAGAATTATAATAATCAATAATAAAATGTGACTCGACAACTTGGTTTACAACCCCTGAAGTCTGCTAATTTACGAAATTACTTGAAACGAACACTGTGGGCATGATATGGGTGACAAATAAAGACACTTTTATTTACGGGACTCTTTTGACAAATGTCATTTTAGCCGAGTTTTTTATGTTTTAGTTTTGTATCCTCTCGGGCACCATACGCCATACGCAATAGATTTACATGGTGCCTGTGCGGCATCATCCGCACGGAAACGGTTAAAGAGGTGCAGTTCGAGTTAGGTTCTATTTTTTCTCTAAATACCTAAGTCAAATCTACCTTTCAATCAAAAATCAAGAAAGGAAAGCGTATCTGTCGATTTTTTAATTTGGCCATGCCAATAACAACTGCTACGACTCATCACCCATATTTAAATATGATTTAATTCTAGAATCAGGCTTGAAAATCAGGTGTGTGTAAAGTGGTGGTCCAGTAATAACAGAAACTACACACGAATTGCAGGTAATTTTCATCACCACCACTGTTCTCAAAACGGTGAAGAAAAACATCCTGAGGTAACCGGCATGTCAAAATCCCTAGATATGTACGAAGACCGCAAATATTGTTGACGACGTGCTTATTGCAATCGCTAAACAGTAGGCGCCCGTCGTTTGGGACACCTACCTACACGTCATGACTCAAAACTAGATAGATAGATATATTCTTTATTGTACACCATAACAGTAAAATAAAATTATGGACTTAACAATTAAAAAGGGTGATACAAGGGGCGGTCTTATCGCTAAAAGCGATCTTTTACAGACAACCTTTGGATGGATTTGACTCAGAAGGAGAAAATAAATACGCGGGTAGTCCACGGTGTACTATTTATCTATATAAAATACAAAACAATAAATAACGTTCTCAAAACATATATATACATATAAATATTTAAAAAAAAAGAAAGAAACAAAGACATACATAATAACACCAATTTAAGAAGAGAGATAAAGATCTTTTACTAAGTTTTTGAAAGAAGATAGGGTTTGTGCTTGTCTTACTGACACGGGTAGAGCATTCCACAGCCGTACTGCTTGAGCTGCGAACGACTTACCATAGAAATTGGTGGCGTGACTCGGTACCGCAAGCCTTAAATTTTCTGATGACCTCAGAGATTTTGCATGTGTGTCATGAAGGAACTTAAATCGTTCTTTAAGATAAGTGGGGGTTTTAGGATTAAACAGCACACTGTAAAGCAGAGACAAAATGTGTAAGTTCAGGCGAAGACGTATTGGAAGCCACTTGAGTTTCGTACGAAATTCGGATACGTGATCATATTTGCGCAAGCCAAATATAAATCTAATGCAAACATTTTGGAGTCGCTCAAGTTTATCAAATTGTGCCTCAGTAAGATCAAGATAACTGACATCAGCGTAGTCTAGGGTGGGAAGTAAAAGAGACTGTGCTAGCGCAATTTTAGTAGCAGTTGGCAGAAAGTTACGCAATCGTCTTAGGGAATGGACAGAAGCAAATAATTTGCGACTGACTTCTTGTAATTGAGGACCCCAAGAAAGATGTTTGTCAACCCAAACCCCAAGGTTCTTAACTTTCTCGCTTAATGGAATAGCTGTGACGTTGAAAATAACCTGAGGAAGCTGCGTCCATTTTACCTTAGGCGCCAACCTGGAACTACCAACCACAATGACCTGGGTCTTTGACGGGTTAACCTGCAAACCATGTGCTTCACTCCATTCGCAAACAGAAGCCAAGTCCTGGTTCATGATATCAATAGCAGTATGCAAATCTGTATAGGGAGTTTGTCTGTAAATTTGCAAATCATCAGCATAAAGATGGTAGGAGGACTGAAGTGTTTTAGAAATAGAATTTATGAATATTGCGAAGAGTAAAGGAGATAAAACGCCACCCTGAGGAACACCGGCTGAAGTACTACACCAAGAAGAGCAGGACTCATCTATGCAAATACGTTGCCGGCGGCCAAACAGGTAACTACGAAACCAGTCAATCGCTGTTGGAGATATGTTAATAGAGCGAAGTATGTTGAGCATGATTTCGAAATCAACGGTATTAAAAGCGTTGCTAAAATCTAGCAAGCAAAGAATCGTCATATTTCCTTTATCCATGCCCAACCTTATCTCATCCGTAACGCTTACTAAGGCGGAAGTGGTACTATGACCAGGACGAAAGCCGGATTGGAAAGGATTCAGCAGACTATTCTTGCAAAGAAAAGAGCTAAGCTGATTGTGGACAAGGCGTTCAAGGACTTTAGATAAAAAAGGCAAGATGGAAATAGGTCGATATTCTGAAAAAGATGTAGGATTCAATTTTTTGGGTAGAGGAATAATTTTGGCCTCTTTCCATACCGATGGAAAGACACCATTGGAAATAGAATAGTTAAGGATATAGGTAAGGATAGGAAGGATTTCATCGAGGACAGGGAGTATCATCTTCCGAATGACACAATCACTACCAACGGCATTGGATGTGATTGAAACTATGCTTTTCTTAACATCACAATCAGAAAATTGACTAAAATCACATCATCCTCCTCGGACTGTCGGACAGCCAATGAGAGGACCCCAAGGGACGCCATCGAAGGAGCACCAATAGCAGCAGTCTACGAAGACTTCCGAACTCCTCTCCGTGAAACGTGAACTGCTCGGCTCTTCTTCAATACTAACAACATTCGAATCTCAACCCTGCTCTGTATAACTTCATGTTCAAACCATTCAATCAAGAACTGTTTTTTCCTATTGTATCATACTAACTCTCATTGCAATAAACCAGTTTATATATTGGAGAAACCAAGAAGTATCATTTCTTCTGATCTACAATCACAAATTGAAGAGGAAGGCGCCTAACGCAGATACATAATTTTGTTGACCTTCGTGCCGCATAAAACCAGCCAGTCCAGGAAAGTGGAGAATCAGACGAAGCGGAGAGAGAGACGCGCAACTCGTGCATCATACTTGCTCGGGAGATCGGGCAGGAGCCGCAGTGGCTACAGCCTCTACGCTCCAGGCACTGAAATCGTGTTCGCAAAACGTGAGTACTCCAGGTTTCTATATCTACCAGAATAGCGGAGTCAGGTTCTACTCATCTAACGGTCCTAAATCACCTCTTAAATCTCCGTTAATTACACAACTTAACGCCCTCACACGCAGAAGGGGAGTAATTAAGGGTCGATTGTCTAATTTGCAAAAATATGTTAAGTCATCCCAACAGCCGTTAGAAGCTAACAAAGTCGCCAATCGAAGAATTGTGTGATAATTTGGATGAACACCTGGAATAAAAGAAACAGTTCGAACAAAGGTTTTTTAGTGTCATCGCGCAAGCTAAGTCTTTGTTGTCTGAGGATAGCAAAACACTTAAAAGTTTCAATAACTCTGAGGCAGTACAACCAGTGAAGTTACTTACAATTCAATTACCAACTCTTGACGGTTCCTATGAGAATTGGTTAGAGTTTAGAGACACTTTTTATCCTCAGTGCAAAACTCCACACAAATAAGTCCTATTCAGAAGTTCCACTATTTAAAATCAGCTTTGAAGGGTAGCGCTGAATTAGTAATAAAGTCACTGGAATTATTAGCCAATAATTACAGTGTTGCATGGGAGTTACTTACTAATAGGTTCAATAAAAGCCGTCTATTAATACACAATTATGTAAAAGCTCTTCTTCACACAAACTTAAACTAAAGAGTCACCCGTGTTATTGCGATAGCTCGTAGATACGACGTTAAAACATCTACGCGCACTAAAAGTACTCGGTGAGCCGACCGATTTCTGGGATACACTCATAATTTACATGATTACGTGGAAGGCGGACCCTGTTACCGAGCGAGAGTGGGGAGAGAACGAGGCATGCCTTTTTTTTTTTTTTTTTTTTTTTTTTTTTTTTTTTTAATTGGCAAGTCGCTATTTGCGCAATGCCATCAACAAAAAACGAGGAAACTTGGTAGAAAATGAAATTGTAAATTTAGGACACGGAATTAGGATGGATATTGGATAGGATTATTAGGAAAGGCATAAACATAAGTAAAAATTATATGCGTAAATTATTCTGAGTGATAAATGATGATAGATATATATATATATTTGAATCATTAGAAGCCAGTAAGACAGAAATGGAGGTAGGAAAGGTAATGTTATAGGAAAGTAAACTAGAAATAAAAGAATCATGACTAAGAAGAGGACAGGAGAAAAAAATATGATTTAAATCGCCAACATCACCACATTCGCAAAGGTCACTGGCAACAATCTGCAATCGGGCAAGGTGGACTTTGGAGCAATTGTGACCCAACCTCATTCTAATAAGGCAACTGGTAGCAGCCTTACCAAAGTTAAATTTAAAAAACCATGGTGTTTTGGGAATACAAGTTTGAATATGAGAATAATATTTTCCTTTAATAGTGCAGCTGTCCGCCCACAACTTGCTCCAGGCATCCCAAAGAAAGTTCATTGGCAGATTCGCCAAGTCGTGGCTAAAGTTAATGTAAGGGAACAAATCACCACAGTCCACAGCCTCATTAGCCAGTTGATCGGCTCTCACATTTCCCGCGATACTACTATGGCCAGGTATCCAAGCGAGAGAAATTTGAAGACCTAATTTGGAGCATTTATATAAGAGATCTCTAATAAAAAGAACTATGGGAAATATTGGTTTACATTTAAAAGGATTTCTTTTAATAGCCTGTAATGCACTTAGAGCGTCTGTAAATATTATTGCTTTTTCCAATTTCATGATGTAAATATACTCTAAAGCTTTGAACAGTCCAAAACATTCACCAGTAAATACTGATGATTCAGGAGGAAGCTTGATTTTTTGTACTATATTATACTGTGAGTGGAAAACCCCAACTCCAACATTTCCTAAAGAAGAGTGCTTAGACGCGTCTGTGTAAATATGATGCCAATTCTCCCATCGCAAGCCTTTGGCAAAGTTAAATGATTCTTTAACAAAATAATCATTTTTATTAATGTCTAAGTTCAGGATAACATCCGGAGAAAACACCAATGATTCATAAGAATGATTGAAGAGAGGAAATGATAGTGACTGGTAAATTGGAGCTTGCAAAGCCATAAACTTTTTATAACTTATAATAAGACAAGGAAGAGATTTATTAGACCAATAACGAGAAGAATTGGTTTCGTCTAGAAGAGACTGCAATTTTTGACGTAACGGGTGATTAGAAAATTGAAATGAACGGAATAGAAATTTGTCAGAAAGATACTGACGTCGAAGTGAAAGAGGAGGATCTACAGTTTCAACCTGTAAAGCATTTATTGGGCTTGATCTCATAGCTCCGGTCACTATTCGCAGTGCTTTTGACTGAATTCTGTCTAATTTTTTAAAAGCAGCTGAATTTCCAGGTTCCAATAAAAATGTTCCATAGTCAAGCACACTTCTAACTATTGCGTTATATATTAATTTCAATGAATAGGGGTGGGCACCCCACCAGACCCCCGATAAACATCTCAATATGTTTATTCTTTGTTCACATCTTGCCGTTATATAATCACAGTGTGGAATACCATTAAGTTTACTATCCAAAAGCACTCCTAAAAATTTTACCGAAGATTTCACAGGTATTAAATTATCATCATAATATACAGAAACAGGGGGAGGAAGGCGCATCCTAGTAAAAAGTACAACTGTACTTTTAGAAGTAGATAGCTCAAGGCCATTGCTATCCATCCATTTTTTTAAAAGGCTAAGACCCGATGTCATGGTATTGCAAGCCGTTTGTATAGAGCTGTGAGGGCAATATAAAAGAAGATCATCAGCGTATTGTAGCACTTTCACTTCATTGTTTAAAGAACTCTCAAGATCGTAAGTGTAAATGTCATATAATAAAGGGCTAAGAACTGATCCTTGAGGAAGACCTTTCCACACGACTCTAGATTCACAACTAGAATCCTGAAGTGTAAGTTTAATATACCTCTCAGATAACATGTTTAGAATGAAGTTTGTGAGTAAAATGGGGACATTTAACTGCTCCAGTTTATATTTTAATGTTGATATTACAACATTATCATAAGCAGAGGTTATGTCAAGAAAAGCAGAAATTATGGATTGATTCGAAGAAAATGCTAACCTAATATCAGTGACAAAGATGCTTAAACTATCTATGGTACTTTTACCTCGCCTAAAACCAAATTGACTCTCACTGAGTAATTTCTTGTTTTCTAAAAACCATTCTAACCTATTTTTTACTAAATGTTCTGTGATCTTTAGCAAAACTGATGATAGAGCAATTGGTCGGTAAGAAGTGTTATTGGATGGACATTTGTTGGGTTTGAGAATAGGTATAATATCTTGTGCTTTCCAAGAAAGCGGAATATTTCCGGTTATCATAATTTTATTAATTAGTTTTAAAAAATATAAAAGAGATGTGTCACTCATATTTGATAGAAAAGAGTACGGAATACCATCTGCGCCTGGAGCGGAGTCTTTACTGTGGCATACAACAAGTTTAAGCTCTTCTAAACTGAATGGAGAATTAAGGTCACAAAGAGAATCTATTGTCGAAAGGGGAATAGAATTTGTAATAATCTTTTCCGGGACGTATGAGGGAGCTAATTTACCTAAAAAACTATTTACCAACTCAGGTGGAAGGAATGCGCTAGATGAATCTGAGAACGCCGATCTGAACCTTCTAATATTCCGCCAAACCACAGATGGTTGAACGTTAGGGGAAATAGAGAGGCAAAATGATTTCCAGCTTTCAAATTTCTTTTTTTTTAATAATTTTTTTGTCTCTGTAATTGAGGTGCTTAAAATATTAAAATTTTCTACGGTAGAATTTTTAAGGTAATTTATTTCACACTGTTTCCTTTTTTTAATTGCATCTGTGCAATCTTTGTCCCACCATGGCGGAGATGGGATTTTATTTTGTGACTTTTTGAAAGGAAAAAGTTTATCTGCAGTTTTTATCATGGCTTCGGACAAGGCATCGGCACAGAACTGTTCATTACCACATTTAATTTCAGGTAGAACGGACACTATGTTATCTAAATGCTCCTTATAAGTACGCCAATCAACATCCCCCAGTTTGTACTTCAGCCGTGGAGCGCTCTTAGAATAAGGTTTTTGATTGAAGGGAAATGATAAAACTATAGGAAAATGGTCACTGCCATAGGATGAAAGCATAACTTTCCAGGTCAAACGCGAAGCTAGTTTGTCAGTGCATATTGACAAATCGGGTGCACTAGCACCTTCATGTGGAGAAGTGCGTCGAGTTGGAGACCCAGTATTTAATAAACAAAGATTGAGATTATCTAGAATGTCAAGTAAGGTGCTACCATAGTTATTTGTTGACGAACTTCCCCAGACTTCATGCTGGGAATTAAAATCACCTAAAACTATAAATGGTTTAGGAAGAATTGAAAAAATATTTACAATTTCATTAAAAATTACAACAGATGGACGAGGAATATATACAGAAACAAAACAAATATTATTATCTACAACTGCTGCAATAACAGAAAAATCATTACTATGAGGTGGGATTGTGAAAAATGAAAATGAATGATGATGTTTGATGAGTAAAGCAACACCGCCATACCCATCAGAGCGGTCTTCTCTGAGACATGCATACCCAGGGATCCTAAACAAAGACCCTGGTTTAAGCCATGTCTCTTGAAGAGCAAAAACAAAAGGTTTATATTTATTTACAATATGTATAATTTCTGACTTTTTATTAATTGCACTTCGGCAATTCCATTGTAAGACTTTGTTGTCCATGATTATTATTAGTTGATGATTGAGTAACTGCATTTAATACAGTGGCAGCGATGGACGGTGAAAGGTGATGTGTTTGAGTTAATGATTTTATCAAAGCAATGATTAGTTCATTTACAGTCAATGCAGACAGATCATCCTTAGCGATGAGGGCACAGCCATCTTTTGATTGAGGAACATTCCTAGCAAGTTCCTGATGGAATTGCTGATCATAACCTTTAGAAAACTGGGGTGGGGAGCGAGGTTTAATAAAAACTGTTTTTTTATATGATATTTTATTTTGTTTAGATGGAGAGTAATCAAGGGGAACAGAAGCATTGATATGTCTTGAAGTTGTGGGAGAGGAAAGCAAGGCATCAGCATATGATATTTTAGAAATTGTGGGATGAAGCTTTGAAGCTTCAGCATATGAAATACATGATTTGGCCATGGATTCTTTAATGGTTTTTTGACGTTCATATTCTAAACATTTCTTGCTAGTAGCCTCATGAAAACCATTGCAAAGACAACAAGATAAATTATCCTCAGAGACTGTGCACCCTTCCCCAGAGTGACCTTGACCACACTTATAACAGCGGGGTTTGGACCTGCATTGAATCTTGACATGGCCATATCTACAACAATTGTAACATTGAATTGTTGGGTAAATGTACAGGTCAACAGAAAGTGCTGTATAACACATATATACACGCTTCGGAAGAATTTGGCCATCAAAAGTTAAAATAACGGTTTCTGTATTTTTTAATAAAGGTTTATCATCAAAAATAGTTTTTCTTTTGATTCTCCTTAGCTTTAATATTTTGCCACAACCAATTGGCACAGAGATGTTTTCTAATATTTCATCATCATTCCACTCTACGGGTATGCCTCTGACGACACCCATGCGAGTCACAGAAAATGAGGGGATAAAAGCTTTATAACACTCCCTTTCCAACAACTTGCTGGTTATAAACGAGTTGGCATCATTATAAGTGGAAAAAGCAATAACCAGCCTGTTTCGACCTATTTTCTTTAGACTACCATTAATTATGTTATTGAAAGAATTCCTTTTTAAGAATCGACCAAAAGTAACTGGATTCAGAAAAGTATTGTCATTAGAGGCAGTTTGCTCCCTCTGAACATGTATTAAAAACGGAGCCGCATCGGAGGAATTGTATAAGAGCCGAGCAACTGAAGCTGGACGCTGAGACGACCCACTCAGATCGTCAACGCCAGCCCTTAACAAAGGAGTACGCGGAGGATCAGATGCCTTATTAGTATCATCTACAGTAATCATTGTATCCATCTCGCCACAATCACAATCGTTAGAACGTTTCCCGCCATTCTTGCGCCTTTTTTTATTACAGTGTTTGCAAATTGTCGGCCGAGCAGACACCCTTTTGCGTTTTGAGCTATTGTTGCTTAATGATAATGAACAATCAGTATCAACTGCACTGGTTTCATTATTAGAAATTGTCACATAGTGACCTATTTCTAGTGGTGCTGTTCCTCCGGGGTCACCCGGAGGATCCATATTAAAACTACAAGAACTAAAAAAAACTTACCAAATTTGAAGAAAACACTACGACTACACTAAAACTAAATAATAAAATGAAATATATACAAAAACTTAATCTAATCCAATATACAAAAAATAATTTATAGAGAGCCAAAAAAAATCACGTCCGCCAAAGTTCAGGTTTCCCGCGCTTTTCCGAGGCATGCCTTTTAAGTTCTGACGTTTCCATATTTCGCGGAAATTTTGAATTTGGAACTGTTCTATATTCGAATGTGTTTAAATTTTGAATCTCAAAACAGCTGAAAGTATTAGGATTGATGCTATTGTTTAGTCACAGCGTCGATTGGAATCTGTCAGGTTACGTACGAAAATGAATCTTTCTAAGGCAAATGTTCGTGCAATAATTTTCTACAACTTTAAAACAGGCCTGACAAGGCTTCAGTGTTTTGAAGAGCTAACATCTGTGTTCAGTGATGAAGCCCCATGTCTGCGGACTGTCGAACGCTGGTATTTAGAATTCCAGCGTGGACATACTAGTATTAGTGACAAATCTCGCGAAGGACGCCCAAAATCCACCTTCACTGAAGATAACATCATTGCTGTGAGACAACTAATTCTCGAAGATAGTCATGTGACGTATCGAGAGATAGAGGCTCTATTAGGCATCTCAGGGACAACCATTCAGTAGATCTTGCATGAAGCGCTTGGTGTGAGAAGGCTAGTTTGCCGTTGGATACCGCATCTGCTTTCTGACGATCACAAGGCGGCCCGCGTCAGAAGGTGTAAGAAAACTCTGCAAAGTTCAACCGAGCAGAGTCAAATCACGTCTACGATATCATCAGTGGTGACGAATCTTGGATCTATGCCTACGATCCTGATTCCAAACAACAATCTACAATCTGGGTCTTTCAAGACGAGCCAAAGCCAACTAAAGTTGTTCGTTCTCGAAGCATTTCAAAGATGGTGGCCACGTTCGTTGGAAAAACCGGCCATGTTGCGATTATTGCACTTGAAGATCGTAGAACGGTTAACGCAGAGTGGTATACCACAGTTTGTTTACCACAAGTCATCACCGAACTTCGAAAATCTAACTCAAAGCGACGCATCATCCTGCACCACGACAACGCAAGCTCACACAGCGCTCGTCAAACGATTGAGTATTTGAAGCTGGAAAAAGTAGAAATTCTTGACCATCCTCCATACAGTCCTGACCTAAGCCCTAACGATTTCTTTACATTTCCTAAAATTAAAAATAGTCTTCGTGGTCAAAGGTTCCAAGTCCGGTGAAGAAGCAGTCGACGCTTTCAAGTCAGCCATTTTGAACACTTTAGAGTGGAATAAATGTTATAATAACTAGTTTGAGCGAATGGAAAAGTGTAAGCTACGTGGTGAATACTTTGAAAAACAATAAAAAGTACAGTAATAAGTAGTAGGTCCTAGTTGTGTTTTTTTCTTCAAACGACAAAACTTAAAAGGCATGACTCGTATGTACTCACACAAATGATAAAATGTCCTGACGATGAGAAGCTTAAGTTGACGGTAGAGGATTTAATTGGTTTTATCGGGCGGAGAGCCGACATGTTGGATAAATTATTAGGTACGCATAGTAAAGGCACACACGATAATAAACACACCAATGCGACCACTTCTAAATTACACTGTAACACCTCTTCGTCCGACACTACGAAACCACTGTCGCACAAAACACAGTACAAACCTTGCCCTATGTGTAAGAAAAAATATCCGTTGTTCTCATGCCAGAAATTTTTGATCTGTCCGTAGCGGACAAACATAATTTTGTCACACAAAATAAATTATGTACAAACTGTTTGCGCTCAGGACACAAAGCGAACGACTGTCCGCTTGGACCGTGTAGGAAATGTTGTAAGAAACATAACGCACTACCACATCGTAACGAGTCAGAGGATAACACGCAAAATCCGCCTCTCTCATTAGTGACAGTAGGACAAATTTCGCAACCCGCATTAAAATCACACACACATAATGCGAATTGCGACGGCAGCCCCACCATGCAAGGGCTACTTGCCAAACCAGTTCTGTTGTCTACCGTGCTAGTCGAGATAGCCGATATTCATACTAATTATCATCACAAATTAAACTCACAAAAAATACAGTCCGCTTACAATATAACAGGTGTAGGTAACTCAGTTTCCCAGTGCACACAGACCTGTAATGTTGTAATTAGGTCCCTGGTAGGTTTCTACACTACACACATTCATTGTTTAATTTTACCCTCAATAACTGCACAATTACCAGCAGTGTCTTTATCTAAAGATGGTTTTAACATTCCTGTAAACATTCAGTTAGCCGATCCCTATTTCTTCGAGTCTCAACCCATAGATATGTTGATTGGTGCTGACCACTTCTGGAATCTCCTCGAAAACGGAAGATTCTGGTTGAAAGGTGGTCCATACTTACAAAATTAGGGTGGATCAATTCAGGGCCTTTGAATACTCTCGCACATAGTCATCACGTTTCATGTAACGTCACATCATCACCTGATGAACAGTTGAGGAAATTTTGGGAGCTCGAGGAGATAGGCAGATCGACTGATATCCGCAATAATGAGGAACAGGCTTGTGAGGATCATTTTATAAAGACAACCACACGTGACACTGATGGCAGGTTTTGCGTTTCCATGCCGTTGAAGTAGCCCCCTGACGCATTGGGTGACTCATTTCTTCAGGCCGAACGTCGGTTCTACGCACTAGAGAAACGTCTGCAACGCACACCGGCCTATAAAGAGTTATACTTGCAATTCATCCATGAATACATAGCAATGGGCACATGTCACGTATCCATACTTACAGCACACCACACTACGTTCTACCACACCACGGCGTATTCCGCGAACACAGTACTACCACGAAACTGCGAGTTGTATTCGATGCAAGCGCCAAAACCACCACTCAACGATATACAACGCGTAGGCCCAGCAATATAGGGTGACTTGTTTGCTATTTTGCTCCGGTTTAGACAACACAGATGGGTAGGTGTGCAGACGTCGAGAAAATGTTTCGCTAAAACCTAAAGGATCCGAGTCAGCGAAATTTACTTTTATTCCTAGGGCGTGACAATCCCACAGAGGCACAGACCCATTAGATATTTACAGGCTCAATACTGTCACCTACGGAACCGCGTCCGCATCGTTTACTAGCGTACGCTGTTTAAAACAGCTGGCATTGGAATGTTCTGACTCATTGATTCGTACAGTCATTCAGGACGATTTTTTTGTCGACGACCTGGTCACCGGTGCTGACAGTATTGAGTCGGTAAAACATATAACAAAGGAAACAACGAAAGTCTTACAGAGTGGTTGTTTCCCACTTTGAAAATGGATCTTCAATTTTGATCATGATCCACAAGAGTTTCCGTCTCATTCTAAGGAACTTTCACTCGGTGAAAACGCCCGTCACAAAACCCTAAGATTAGGCTGGTATAATCAATCTGACACTTTGCATTTCCACACAGAACACACACAAATGACAGTCGGCAACTAACGAAACGCATCATATTGTCGGAGGTCTCTAAAATTTTCGATCCGTTAGGATTACTTAGTCCTTATGTAATGAATGACTGCAAAGGTTCTACTTCAAAGGTTATGGGTATTGAAATTAGATTGGGACGATATATTACCTAGTGAGGTCGCACGCAGTTGGGCACAGTTCGTAAACAGTACACTATTGCTAAATACATTACGAATACCGCGGCACGCTATAGGTATCGATGCTACTCGCGTAGAACTACACTTATTTACCGGTGTTTCACAAACAGCTTACGGCGCGTGTGCTTACATTCGTTCCATAACAGACAATGGCATAGTTACAACGAAGTTACTGTGCGCTAAAGGAAAAGTCGCACCCTTGAAACCCGTCAGTATACTGTTACGTTGTTTTTTTTATCCTGACTTACCTGTGGACATGCGTAGTAAATTGTGAGGTTTCCAATATTGATTTCGTTGGATTCCAAGTGAAATGTTCAATGTAGTTTGTGCAAAGGACTTTGGCTTGCGATTTATAGAAAAGGAACATCCCTTCATCTGTACTTCGTCACTGGACTCTGGTAACACTTTCTGACGTTGAATCACTTTTCAAAATCCTATTAAGCCAGCTTTCACAATAAATTAGAGCCATAATATCGTAATTAAGATGTGGTTGTTTACATTCCAAATGTCATTCAGTTATACGTCAGTTTCTGACAGTTGGTGGCGATATCTGTCGGTTGCCGATTCGCAGTTTTAGTTTTAAATCGATATTAGTTCATTTTAGAAAATTGATTGGAGGCTATCGAACTAATATCGAATGGACTGATCCTTAATAGTTTTCAGCTTTTGGTTAAAATACTTAATGAACGGAAGTGAAATTAATTTTTCATTATAGACATTAGTCTAGAAGTTTCAAAGGGAACACAATCCATATTTAGCCTGTGATTTTTTGTCAATGACCAGAGAATATGAGGACGGGCGGCCATTGGCACTTCACCACGCTTGAAATAAGCTACAAAATTTATCCCATGTTTTAAGAGGTAAGGATTTTGGTGTATTGGTGTTTGGAAGTGATCTCTGAGTCCTTCCCGGTCGTTAAAAGGATATTATTGTTATTTCTGGATATTCATTACAGGACTCCACGTGTTGGAAGGATTCGACGATACCATAAGCGCACCCTTTCTCCAGCCAGTCGAACCCTGCAGCCATGTGTTTTCGCCATTGATCTACCGTGAGTGTTACACACCCCATGGGTGATCTTGTTTCTTATTGTCTCACCACGCAGGGTTTGGTAAACAGAAGTCGTAGCTCGTTATATGGTCTTTGCAAAAGGCCATGTTAACCGGCAAAGATTTAAGCCTTTAGATTTCCACAGTACTGGGATTATCTCAAACCCCCTACAACCTGTAGTTCCACCGACTGAATATAAAGCTGGCTGGCAATAACCCTTTTTAGGGTTCCGTAGCCGAATGGCAAAAAACGGAACCCTTATAGTTTCGACATGTCTGTCCGTCTGTCTGTCTGTCTGTCTGTCCGTCCGTCCGTATGTCACAGCCATTTTATTCCGAAACTATTAGGACTATACATGTAAAACTTGGTAGGTAGACGTATTCTATGAACCGCTTTCCGATTTTAAGAGAAAATTTAAAAAATATTTAAAATAAAGGGGGCTCCCCATCCATACCCCAAACCTATACGTGTGTGGTATCTACAGACAGGTCTTTAAAAATAACATTAAGGTTTCTAAAATGACTTCTTCATAAAGTTAATCGTTTAAAAGATATACGCTTCCAAAGTGGTAAAATGTGTGTCCTCCCCCTCTAACTTCTATAATAATGAAGTGAAAAATCTAAAAAAAACATATGTTGTAGATCTTAATGTAAACTTTCAATCAAAATTGTATGAATGAGATCGAGTCAGCAGTTTTTGAGATATTTTATAAAACCGCAAATATAACTAAAATATAAATATACAAAAAAACAAAGTTATTTGGCGTAGTTGTAAAAATTGTAAATAAGCTAGTTTTAAGAAGTTTGTAAGGTTTTTTGTATTTTTTTGTTTTCAAATAAATACAGTACTTACTGTATATAATATAATATACTTATATTATATTTATTATAGTTACTACGGAACCCTTCATGGGCGAGTCCGACTCGCACTTGGCCAATTTTTTGTGTATATTTTCCTTTAGATTGTTTGAATAAACTTTTGTTGTTCGAAACAGTTTGTTTGTTTTGCTTTAGTTCCTTTACCATTAGAGGGTTAAGATCTCGAATGTGCCAATACCACGGTTGGAATTGTGCTGCGCCTTATTAGGAGCCCAGTTACATGACAAAATCACAAAGTCACTTCGTTGTATCTTTGACGGTGTCACATTTTGGACAGATTCCACTATTGTGATCGGTTGGTTACGCATGAATCCTAACTCTTTAAAGCCTTTTGTACAACATAGGGTCGCGGAGCTACAAGAATTAACAAAGGGTATTTCCTGGAACCACGTTTCTGGTAAGGAAAACCCAGTTGATCTAGTATCACGCGGTGTGACTCTGGACGTACTTAGTTCATGCACGCTTTGGTGGGAAGGGCCATCTTTCCTTTCAGATCCGTCATTTAATATAGCCAATAAAGAGAGCTCTGACCACTTAAACGATACAACACTTGATTTACCTGAGATTAGGTCTCAAACACGCACTCATCCAATCTCAGATACGGATAGTTGGTTCCCGTTTCATCGTTTCACTCGATTCAGTCACATGAAACGTGTTTGTGCCTATATGTTACGTTTTGTATACTATGTGCGAAACAAAGCTGCAAGGCGTACTGGCTCATTGAACGTAACCGAGTTAAACGAAGCACTAATTATTCTCACAAAAGCGTCACAGTCACAATCATTTCCCGACCTTTTAGATAGTTTAATTAAACACAAACCGTTAGAGCACTCACACAATTTAATAAAATTAAATCCATTCATCGATAAACAAAATGTAATTAGAGTCGGGGGACGTTTGTGCAATTCACCAGAGTTTTCGTATAGCAAGAAGCATCCAATATTATTATGCAGCAAGCACACATTCACACGGCTGTTGTTTAGCGCTGAGAATGAGCAACTAATGCACGCCGCGGCGCAGGCCCTCTTGTACACACTCAGAGAAACGTGGTGGCCGGTAGGTGGGAGAAATCTCGCTAAACAAGTTGTACATAGTTGTGTTCAATGCGCTAGGTTCCGTGCTAAGCCTATTGCACCTATTATGAGTAACTTACCTGCGCAACGCTTGTCTCCAGGGTTTCCTTTTATGACCACTGGTGTGGACTATGCGGGACCGGTTCTCATATTGAACCGTAAAGGTAGGGGTGCTAGAACTGTGAAGGCATACATTTGCATATTTATATGTTTCACTACACGCGCGGTTAACTTGGAACTTGTAGGTGATTTGACAACAGACGCCTATCTATTAGCTCTCAAGCGCTTTATCTCACGCAGAGGTAAACCGTCACACATTTTTTCAGACAACGGAAAGAATTTCGTTGGCTTAATGAATTTATTTTCAAAATTCCTTTCCTCATGTTCACAAAATATCATAGATTACGCTACTTCACAAGATATCAAATTCAGTTTTACTCCCCCTTACGCTCCGCATTTTGGTGGATTATGGGAAGCTGGGGTAAAATCATGTAAATATTATTTACGCCGTGTTGTAGGGAATTTGCACTTCACGTATGAGGATTTCAACACTGTTTTGACACAAGTGGAAGCAGTCCTGAACTCCCGTCCTCATAGTCCTATGTCCACAGATCCCCATGATTATCAACCCCTATGCCCAGCTCACTTCTTGGTTGGCCGTCCGCTGACAGCGCCGGTCTGTGAGGACCTGATCGACAAATCTCCACACAGTCCGTCACGCTACCAGCGAGTGGAGCAGATTCGTCAACATTTTTGGAGCAGGTGGTCCACAGAGTACATTTCTGTGATGCAGACCAGGACAAAGTGGAAGTCAAGGCAAGCTGATCTGAAGCCAGACACACTGGTACTTATAAAGGATGATCACGCACCGCCACTGAAATGGTGTCTTGGCCGTATCATCAGCACCGTTCGAGGCAGCGACGGAGTTGCACGAGAGGCTGATATCCAGACCGAAAAGGGCATCATAAGAAGGGCATTTTCTAAGATTTGTCCACTGTGGGAGAATGAAGCTCAGTGAACACGTTGAAAGACCATCTTTCAAGGCCGGGAGGATGTTCACACATGATGTTGACGACGTGCTTATTGCTATCGCTAAACAGTAGGCGCCCGTCGTTTGGGACACCTACCTACACGTCATGATTCAAAACTAGCACATCATCCTCGGACTGTCGGACAGCCAATGAGAGGACCCCAAGGGACGCCATCGAAGAAGCGCCAATAGCAGCAGTCTACGAAGACTTCCGAACTCCTCTCCGTGAAACGTGAACCGCTCGGTTCTGCTTCAGTACTAACAACATTCGAATCTCAAACCTGCTCTGTATAACTTAATGTTCAAAACATTAAATCAAGAACGGTTTTTTCCTGTTGTATCATACTAAGTCTCATTGCAATAAACCATTTTATACAACACTAGCTTGTGCCAGCGACTTCGCCCGCGTGGGAAGTTTTTCCCGTGTAAATCCCGATCCCGTGGGAATTTCGCAAAATCCTTTCTTAGCGGATGCCTACGTCATAAAATCTACCTGCATGCCAAATTTCAGCCCGATCCGACCAGTGGTTTGGGCTGTGCGTTGATAGATCACTATGTCAGTCAGTCAGTCACCTTTGAGTTATATATATTTAGATGTATCGTAATTAACGCACACCCTCAATCACCCTAATTAGAAAATTATGTTATTATCATAATACATACTCTGAATTTTTAGTTTTACTTGTTTTTTTTTAAGACTTTAACTTCCTTTAAATCTGCATTTAAAAAGTGAATTTGTAATTTACGTAGTTTTAATTGCTTTGGGATAAAAATTTCGTTTTTTTTTTTATTAAAAACGATAAAAATCGATTCAGAACAAACTAATTTCAGGATGTGCATTAATTATGTTACATGTTGTATTTTGGAGAAACCAAGAAGTATAATTTCTTCTGATCCACAATCACAAATTGAAGAGGAAGGCGCCTAACGCAGAAACACCCTCCAACTAAGCTAAATATGCTTGTGTCTGGAGTGGGTTCACGGCAATAGCAGGCCTCCGTCACTCGCTCAAGGTCGCGCGATAAGTACCTACCGGCTAGCCGTGTGTTCGAACGCACAAGTGGCAGAAGGGCGCCGCACGCCCGCCTGTGATACTGATTACCGTTTTGGTTTACCCATGCAAAATGCTCTCACGTATATTTCTGAGTATATACTATTTAAATGCAACAAAAAACATAATTATCCAACCCTCGCAGACGAATTAAAAAAATAGCAAATGTGAATAACTCTGGAATGTTCATACATTTCAAAGCATATAACAAGAGCTCTTCCTTTTATGGTGGTTTGAAAGTACCACCGGAGACGTTCAATGACTATGTTAGAAGATTAGAAATTGCATTTATACAAAACTTTTCATCGAACTTGATGGGACGGCCTGGGAGAAAATTGTATGATGTATTAACCCTTTCAGGACCATAAGATTATAGAAGGTAAAGTAATCATTCTGACTGTTTAAGATGGTTCATTAGGCATCTAATAAACATACTGTTCCGTCCGATATGTGTAACCGAACGTATATTTTTGGTTGGCAACATTAATTATCTGTGGGCTTGACATAACTTGACAGATTACTTTGGGTGTGGTTGAAAAAATGTCCGCTGTTGGGACCTTGTGATTTAATTGTTTTTGGAAATATCGTGTTGAATCGCCCGTTGTAACCGATAATTGGGTCGCGATTAACGATTAATTGAAATTGTAATCCCGAATTGACGAAAACCCTGGGATATTTTGGAGAATAACGCCGAATGTCGTCTACCAGTCTGACACGCGAGATTTGCTAAAAGAAATTGTTCATAGTGATAAATAGCTGCTTCAATCTGGTGCGAAGTTTGTGCTGTGATTGCTGATGGACCGCGTTGGGAGGACCTGCATTTTGAGAACCTTCGTCCATCCACACTTGCTCACATTACACTTTCAAATATACTCACATACACACACACGGACGTGATCAGAACAGATCCTCGCTTGGCGTCTAGAACTGGTAAGTCAAATTGTGTAAAGTTAACTATTTATTGGTAGGGCCCAAGAGCCCATATTGTGTTTGTAAAGCAACGTAGTTAGAGCTCCACGTACCGTGGACCGTTCGGCCATCCAGTATCGTTGCGCTGATTGTAGGACTGAACACATACTTTGAAATAAAAATACCAAAAATGTTAATGGGTTAGCTGTTTTTTTTGGGACATATGGACGTCAAGGCCTGATTTTTTGCTTATTCTGCTATGTTTACGTGTTTTATATTTATTGATAATTTACGATTTTTACAATATATTTTTAAAATACTTACCATGCAGTAAATATTTTACAATATAATATGTTGATTGAACAACTTTTGCATCTCAAAATAATTTTTCGAAATATATGAAATCCGCGCGAAACAATCTGTCAATTTCTAATATCATCATAAACAATGACTGACAGTATGAATGCTGTTTAGCTATGATAAAAGAATAAAAAAATACTTTCAGGAACTAGTTAAAGCTAAATTTACACCTACAACACTCTTAGTTATTGACTTATTTTAGTTTTTTTGTTTGGGAAATCAATATCATTTAAGTATTTGTGTCCATGCTTCCCACATGATTATTTGATCAAACTTTTTATTCGATTCAGAATTTTTGCTGTTATTAAAACAAATGCAACGTTTAGAGAAGGTAAAAAGCAAATTGACTATTTTATAAAATTAAATCATTTATAAAACATTTTTGTATTTTATTTCATTGGGTCAACCCTAAGGTATTTTCATACCGTCCGACGTCATCGCCCGCTGTGCACTTGAAACGCTCCGTTGAGTCAAAGCAGTTAAGCTCATATTTCCTCGTGTCGATTGACAGCTAGAAAGTTTAGTTAATTATAGCGTAGGTATTTGTCGTTTTGCAGGGAAGTGATGTATCTGTTACGTTAGTAACTTATTAGTAATCTGTGGCAATAGTGTAAATAGCAAATAGTTACACAGTTTTAAACATCTAAAAAATTCGAAAAGTTGGTAACGTTTTTACAGCAGATAGATCGACAAACATAAGAAAACAAAAATAAAATTAAAAAGTAAATAGGTTTGCCTGTCTATGAGTTAGTTTATTTGTATGCGTACGCGAGAGTGTGTATTTGCGCATGTGTGTGTTCGTGTGTTTGTATGAGCTTGTGTGGATGGGAGTGTGTATGTATGAGCATGTATGTATGTGTTACTGTTATGTTGGCAAATTTATCTACGGGTTATATGTCGATAGTCTGTGCTGTTTGTTGTTGTAGTTTACATGTGTTAGTGAGTAGAAGTTATAAGGAGTGGGCCTGTGTCCCACCATGTCGCGGTAACGGTACAGGCTGATGATTATGTGTGTGTATGGGTGTGTCGAGGGTGTGCTGATGAAACTGAAGAACTGCTAAAGGTGAAGAGTTAAAACGTTGGGTATCTAAATTATCGACACACTCACACACACACACACACATTTCTACTTAAAGATCACGAACACCCACACTTCACACGCACAATGCACTCAGTCTACACATACTTACATATACACACACTCTTATTCCTTCCACTCACGTACATTTCCCCTATCACAACAAATGAACCGGACATAACTGTTCTTAATTTAATATTGTATAATTGTGTCATTTCTTAAGTTATTTTAATGTTATATAATTTTCGGATTTCTTAAGTTAAGTTCTAAATTGTATGATGGCTTTTAGTTTACAACATTTGGTGAGGATTGGCGCTGATAACCGAAGTACAGGCATTGCCTTGTTCGGTTACAGATGCTAGATTCTTTTGTTAGCACATGAAATTAATAATTCTCTTGACGCACTAATTAAATGGCTAGACGAAAATAATTTAAATATTAATTTAGGTAAGACAAAGATAATTCACTTTAGACAACGTACTCCCGGCGGAACTAATCTCAACATCCATTACAAAAATGACAAAATTGAGGAAGCAGAGGAAACCAAATTTTTAGGGTTGCAAATAGATTGCCACTTAAACTGGAAAGCACATATAGACACTTTGTGTAAAAAATTGAGTTCATCCGCATATGTGTTATATAGATTATCCTCCATAGTAGATGTCAAAACAGTTTTTACAGCTTACTACGGAATAGTTGAATCACACTTGCGCTACGGTATAATTTTCTGGGGGAACTCAACTGATCGAGATACAGCTTTTAAGGCCCAGAAAAGATGTCTCCGATCAATATTAAAACTTAAATCGACAGACAGTTGCGCGCCTTATTTTAAGTTACATAAAATCTTGACACTTCCCTGTATCTATATTTTCGAAGTAGCTATGTTTGTCAAGCAAAATCCATCTCGTTTTGAGCGCCTGGCTAATGTATTCCCAAGGAATAGGCGTGACAACAGCAAATTATGTCAAGTATCATGTCGAACCACTTTAATGCGTAAGAGCGTTTTTTGCATGGCCCCAATTATTTACAATAAATTACCGAGTAATTGGAAAGCTTTAAATACAGCACAATTTATGAGTAGATTACGGAATTTTTTGGTACATAAAACGTACTACAGTGTAACTGAGTTCCTATCGGATAAAAAGATTTGTTAATTAGTGACATCTTGATTTTTGAAATTTTGTTGTATGACATTATTGATTATTGATTTTTGACATTTTGATCTTTGACATTTTGATTTCTCATTTTTTGATTAAGTTTTTATTTTTTGGAATTGTAATAATAATGATATTAGTAATGATAATGACATGATATATAATCTAATGACACTAATTTATATTTTCCTTTTAATACAAACATATATTTTTAATTAAGTTGATGATTTAAAATTTTATAATAGTAATGTATATATTGATCTAAATAATAATGATATAAATAATTTCAAATGTTTGCATGCCGATTGGTAAAATGTGGCTGAGCTAAATGTAATCTTAAGAACTATTGTGTATTACCCATATTTGCAAAATAAAATTCTATTCTATTCTATTCTATAAATAAAATAAAAATAAAAATTGCAACCTAGTTCTAAGATTTTTTGGAACCATTAACCTCTCAAGGACCGCCATTATTACGTCAACCATCCGTCAAGAACCGCGGGCAGGCTCTTATCGTAAGCGTAATCTGAGCCCGGTCACAAACGATTTTAAGACTTATCTATACTACAAATACAGTTTTAAATCGGTCGGGGTTTGGTGGCACAAATTTGTGCTAGCGGGGCTCAACTAATACTTGTTTACATCTCCCATATTCGGTAAGTAGGTCCTTATTACCCCCAAATGGGGCTTGTAGGTAACCAATTAGCGCTCTAGGGTAATAATGTAGCTAGAAAAGCCCTAGGGCGGTAAGTAATTTCAATAAAATCTCTTCACTCTTTCAAAAAGTTCGCGTACATCTAACCAGACATCATGCATTCAGCCCAATGATAAAAGAGGTCGCTTCGCTATTCAGCCTTGTCTTCCTATGAGTATAATAGTCATCAATTTTAAATATCGAACGGCGAAGCTCAATTTCGTTCTTGAAAAAAAAAAAAAAAACGAAGATGAAAAAAGGCGGGAATAGAAAACTTTTACTTAAAAATGTTTTATTCTTGTAATGCCGGTTTTTTTCTACTGACCTCACAATCGAGATGTAAAGCAGAGTAGTTAGCTCGGGTGTAAGCATCAATTGCACCCTCGAACTATAAATATCTCGGGCTGCAATTGATGCCTTACAGCCCTTGGCTACTAATCTACTATTACTGGCACGTTTTTGTGCCACTGGGGCTCTAGAGGTCAAATTATTATTATATTATTATTATTATACGTACCACATGTAGTAATGCAGCGCATGGTCGGGCTGGTGCTGGTGCGGCGGCAGAGGAGGCGCGGGCGCCAGCCCGCCCCCGCAGCGCCCCGACAGCGCGATGCACTCCTTGTGCGCACACGCGTTGCACACCGTGCACAGGTAGCCCTGCACAACACTTCACGATATCATCACTGTGCACGACAACATCCTTTTTCATCACATTTCGAATTCAACACACAAAAATCGACACAGCTTAGAAAACTGAGAATGCACTTGCGCGGAACATGAACTCAATTCCGGGAAGAGACTCTTTACGCAAATCGACTTTACCAAATTCGCGAAATTTAACAATAACATTTTCGGTGTTTATAATAAGAAATATTGGGCTAAAATCATAATCTTATGCAGCTTTGTCGAAAATTTTCTGAACTTCGTCATTAGCTAGCTATTAGCACATTTGGAATTTCACAATCAAAAGCCACAATGGCGGCGACGAAAACTTGCTTAAATTGCAACTGTGGTATGAACTTCACATACTCTATGGCGAATGACGTCCTACACTTGCAGATTCGTGTAATCATGCCAATTGTGAGTGACTGGCATAATACCAACGTATTGGAGTTCTTAGAAATCTTATAGCGCGATTCAACCATTTGGGTCCAAACAAGATGAACAATAAACCAGTGAACGACGACTGAGAGATGATAAGAAATGCAGTATGCTCTTCATTGTAGTGAATTAAGCCTAGCCTTGTAAAAGAAGAACGACTCAATAAGTGGCTACCAAGCGTGACCTACCAATAAACTGAAAATCTCTTAAGTCGAATGGAGTAATTTCTATCTTAATATCACTCACATGCAACACATCCATTCAACACACCCATCCTACACTTTTTTCACATTTATCTTTGCTAATACATCTGATCTGAATCATCACCATCTCATAAAAAACACTAGGGAAGTAACAGATGCCTCCCAGCGAGCTCTGTAAGCAAGAATGTAAGGAATCAGGAATTTCTATTCTATTTTCATTTGATTATAACGTACCTAGTGTTGTAAAAATACCGTATAATACCAAAAGGCTATGTATTAAACAGGTATTTTATTATAACTTACGGTATTATTGGTATTTTATGTATTTTATATTTTGATTCACTTTTTAAGATCTTGCAATATTACGAAGAGTTTTAGTTTAATAAATTAAATATATTTTAAGTTTCGATTGTATTCTATATTTTAGAATGACTAATTCTAATTTAATGATTACTTAGTAATTAAACTTCACAGATATTCGTCGCCGTCGACACCACCGCGCTGCGTTAGCGCCGTGTTAATGTCGTCGCATTGACGTGATTTTCTAATTGGCTTCTTTTTCCTTTAATATTTTCATTTTTTCTGTGCTTTTCCACCGTATTCAGTACTTAGGTATTTTAATGATTACTCAGATAATTTACATAAAAAATATAGAAACAATCGATTTATACATAAAATACCGTAGCAAATGGTATAATACCGTATTATACGGTATTTTTCGTTTAATACATTTCAATACAAATGGTATAATACAGCACTTACATCTCTAAACGTACCTGAAATATTCTGCCTTTTAGAAACTTTGAACAGTGATGACACGTGGCAGGCTTCTCAAATGTGTGCAGTACGAACTTGTGGTTCGTACTCCGACAGCCGGGCGGCTCTAGATTATCACTGTGAACAAACATGGATAAAATCATTTGTATGTCTTGGCTGACTCCACAATAATACACCTTCCTACCAAAGAAATATTTTTTGAGAATTGGATCATTAGTTCCGAAGATTATCCCATACTTACAAACAAATTTTACCTATACATAATATTAGTATATATATAGATTACAAGCTGACCCGGCGAACTTCGCAACGCAATTTTTTTTTTTCAATATTTTCTCACTGTTATTGTTTAATGTTTCCCTCTCATACAGGGGAGGTTTAAAAGGTGAGAAAATATTGAATAAAAACTTTTTACCAAAAAATTAAACCGACTCCCAAAAAACACTGCAAAGTGAAAAATAACTTTAATTTCGGTAGTCGGTGTCTTTAGTTTTGTATTTTCGTTTTTGGCACCGACTTCCGAAATTAAAGTTATTTTTCACTTTGCAGTGTTTTTTGGGAGTCGGTTTCATTTTTTGGTAAAAAGTTTTTATTTCACTCTTTTTAGTTGGTCTATTTTTAATTTACCTAGTTACAAGAGCCTAATTATCAACTACTTATAACCTTTTACAAAATATTGCTTTTCCCAATGCTGGGCCGTTAATTGTTGAGGAGTTCTCCTGGTACTTCACCATCAGCTCTACATCACCATATGCATTGTGACGAGCATAAAGTGCGTAACATCCATATTCAAGTAATCGAATCGCAATCCACTCAATACTTATTATTGAGTAGTTTCGGCGGCCATCTGTGGTCTTCATCATCAGTTCCACTTCCTCAAATGGTACTTTTTGAGAGCAACTGCACAAGTTACTATAATAAATACCCAAAACGACATAGGTGTGCCTATAATATTTGAAGAGTTCCCTCGATTTCTCTAGGATCCCATCATCAGATCCTGACGTTTATGAAAATGGGACCAATATCGAAGTATACCCTTTCAATCCGAAAAAGAATTTTCCAAATCGGTTCAGCCGTCTTCGAGTAATCGATGATCATACATTAAAAAAAAAAAAAAAAAAAAAAAAGATATACGCGTCGAATTGATAACCTCCTCTTTTTGTCGTCGGTTGAAAAATAAATTGCGTTGCAAAGTTCGCCGGGATAGAATATACTTTATTGTACACCAATCATTGAAACACTTAAATAACAATATTGCAAAGATCCTAAGAAGGTGCTTAAGCCTAAACTTTTTCGTGTGTTAGTAGTTATATTATGCTGTTGATTCATTTGCAAGCAAATCTTTATATATTATGTATTCTTACTGTGTAAATTTTAACTTTAATTTATAATTAGCTTTATTATTGTTTGTTTCATTTCATTTCATTTATTCAGTTCAGTTAACAATTACATTGTGTTGAACGGTACATATTAATAATGTTTATTGCTTATAACTTTATTTTAGTATAAGTCTAAACGTGAGGACTTGTTATTGGCTTTCTGGCGACTATGTATTACTCTTTTTATGTTTTTATTAGCTGTATGACCTCCATAAAGTAAATAAATAAATAAAAAAGATTTTGGCTACAATGGCGGTAAACTAAGAATACGTTCGGTGTAATCTTAAATGGTTTTTTGTCATTGAAAAAGAGGTTGGCAAAATAAAACTACCATAAAGTTTCTTTAACCTTTTGACCGCCACGTCAAAAAAGGAAAAGCGTGCCCTCGGCGCCAAGCTCCGAATTCATCCTTCAAAAACTAAAAAATAGTAGTGAGGTCGAAATTATATCGATAAAGCTCATGGAAAACTGACAATATTTTTTAACATAGGCTTTAATTTCAATAAAGATTATTATACCATCCTTGTGTTGAGTTTTATTTCAACCCGCTTTGTCATTTATGACATAAATGTAATAATTTGTGTCACATTTACGGCCTTTATTATTATTTAAATCGATAAATAGAATCAACAATCGATAAAACCAAGTCAATACCATCACAACACTATTGTCCATCATGACGTAATTTTTTGTCACTCTATGACGACAGTGGCGCAGATGGCACGGATTTTTTGAAAATGCTCGCTTCTGCTCTAGAGGTGCGACACCGATACTTATTAGTAATATCGAAATATTAATTCTTATTGTTTTGTACTTTCAAAAGTGTCAAGTAATAAAATGTAACTTTCTTTGAAGGAACACTCAATTTTTTTTTTTCAACTCATTTGCTCGTAAAGTGGCTCTTAATGAACCGCTATTAGGTCCATAATGCAGTGTATTAGAAACGCGTGCTTTTTACTTTACGTTACTGCACTAGCGCTATAACGCCACAGATAACTATTTACTAGTCGGAGGTCGGAGATGTGCGTTTTTTTTAACCTCATTAACAAACAACGACTCATCGACTTCTTATTTTACATCAAAGTTAATATTTAACAATTCAAGTCTGTTTCTTTCCTCGTAAGAGTGTTGAAAAACGTCGTATGAAACGCGTATGCAATGATCAACATAGCACACATGCATCATAATTATAATGTACTGTAGTGCATCGCCACTAACTGATAACATCAGTGCTGAAGTAATTGCACTCTCTTCTATGATAAACGTGTCATTGTCGACTCCTTGCAGTATATTTAATATATCTTGACTACTCATATTATAGTCCTCCATTATTAATAATATTTAATAACAGTAAATAAACTACTCTATTAGAAAAAATTCGCGTTTGACGTCATGGGACTGTCAAACATAGACGACTGTGGCGTCCCCGGAACAGACAATACAACAGTGTGATAGAGATGGGCATTTCAGTCATTACAATTCATCGATAATCTACTAACACTCCACGTTTAAAGAGCGTTAGCGTTCAGCACTATAAAATTTTCTTGACTTCTCAAACATAATATATTTTATTATTATTTTTAGTAATATTATTTATTATTATTATTTACATAATATTATTTATTAGTGCAGAATTCAGAGTAAATTAAATATAACGTAGGTTGCCATCAAGGTCGATATTCTTATATCATTGACTGGTATCTACATCACTACGTGTCCTGTTATGGTGACTGTGGCGCCGATGGCACTAAGTTATTCGAAATTTATAACTGTTTTTCTTTTTTGTCATCTTATGTTACTATACATGAAATCCGACGAAAGCCGGTCACTTCAAATAAATAAAGAAGAGATAAGGTATATAATTAACAAAGGAAATAAACAAAACAATGTTGCTTTATGACATTTATTTACGTTTAAAATTCTGTCACCCAGTCGCGACCGTGGCGTGCTGGGCACGTTTTGGCTTGTCGTCTATACACGACTGTGGCGGTCAAAAGGTTAAAAGAGATCAGAATAATCTATCTGTGTAAGTGTGAATTTATATTATTCATAATAGTGAATTTTCTGATTAAAGCGTAATTACTTGATAAACCTTTTTTGAATACCTTTTATTCGGTCGATATATTTATTGTGCCCTGGATTACAAATTTCAGAAGCAAAATGTGTAGGTATATATATAAGACATTTAATTTTTTCCACACAAAGTAACTTAAAGCTAAATATTAAAGTAAACTAAACTAGGGGTTTGACTTTGTGAGAAATTTTAATTTTAATTACAGATCACCAGATTATTCCCAAGGCCTTAGACCCGCTGTGCCTTAAATAAAATGCAACATTTATATTATTATTATATAATACTTTATTGTACACCTTACAATATTTCATTTGATACAAAAAAATTAAAACTTGTGTACAATGGGCGGTCTTATCGCTCCGGGCGATTTCTTACAGACAACCTTTGAATGGACAAAACTAAAGGAGACAGATTTAGGGCTGTCAGTGTACAAACAACATAAATAATATTCATTGAAACACAATGATATAAAATACATATAATAAAATACAAAAATATACTATATATACTAATAAATATTACATGCACAGTTGAGAAAGAAGGGGAAAATCTACAGGCAAAGATAATGCTCCTTGACCATTCTTTTGAATGCTGGTAGCGTTTGAGCACGCCTCGCTTCTATGGGTAAAGACTTCCGCAAACGAGCTGCTTGAATAGTAAAAGATTTGTCAAAGAAAGAAGTGGAATGCATACGAATACTTAACTTTAAATTTTCCGATGATCTCAATTATCTAGAATGTGTGTCACAGAGGAACTGAAAACGTTCCTTAAGATAAAAAGTAGTAAAAGGATTAAAGATCACATTATAAAGCAGAGAAAGTAAGTGAAGATTACGGCGAAAGCGAATAGGAAGCCATTTGAGCTGTGCACGGAAATCAGAAACGTGGTCGTACTCGCGCAAGCCAAATATAAACCTGATACAGAGATTTTGAAGTCGCTCTAGCTTGTCTTATATACTTACATGGCGTCCTTGATAGCCTTGACCCACTTGCGCTTGGCGTCGTCGGTGCGCGCGTACAGCGTGAAGGTGGCGTCCTTGGTGCGGCGCACCAGGTAGAAGTGAAGGTGGAAGGTGAAGGGTGGGGATATACTTACATGGCGTCCTTGATAGCCTTGACCCACTTGCGCTTGGCGTCGTCGGTGCGCGCGTACAGCGTGAAGGTGGCGTCCTTGGTGCGGCGCACCAGGTAGAAGTGCGCCTGCCAGCGCGCGTCGCCCCGCAGCGCGCGCCGCGCCAGCCCCTCCTCCACGCGGTACTCCGCCAGCCGCACGCCCACGCGGTACGAGTACTGGTTGTCAGCGCTCGACAGCAGCTGGACAAACCACAACTCACTTAGCATTCAAATATTAAGTTTCGACCTCTTTCTTAGTTTTTAACGAAAATATTATAAGCAATCTTTCAAGAGCAATTTACAGGACATTCTTTTTTCCACAATTAGCAAGTAATTTAAAGCCTGCAATACATGTTGGCCGAGCGTTGTCGAGTGAAGACCAATACCAACATGTAGACGGTATATTTGCATTGTCTTGCTATCGCTCGGTGTCACTTGCCTAGTTGGCCGAGTGTAGGCCAGCGCCAACGTGTATAGAGCTCATTTGGTGCAACTTGTCTCCGCTCGCCGTTGCTCGTGATCACTTGCCTCACTTCGTATCGGTGTCGGTTTTTGGTCACAAATCAAAGGCGCTCGCCTGCGCTCGGCCAACGTGTGAGCAGCTCTACAGACCCTCTTCTACATTGGTCGCCTGCATTGGCGTTCGACGAACTTGTCGAACGTGTGGACATTATTTCTTGCCTTGTACCTATTTGCCAACGCTCGCGTTGGCCTACGCTCCGCCAACATGTATTGCAGGCTTTAGAATTCATGTCCAGTTTTGGCAAGGAATTCGGCTCTTGGTCGCTTGCAGTGTGAATGTGTGGCGGTTGTCCTCGCTGCTAATTAGTCTCGATTTTTATGATTGGTTGCTGGTTGCGCCAACATTCAGAATTCGATTGACATCCGCTTTCCTAGACCCATCCTTTTCCCGCACATACCTCGCGAGGGCCATAAGTAGATTAACCGTGCCATTTTTTGTTGCGAAAGCACTTCCGTTTCGAATGCGCGCATGGTGTCAGCCTGCTCTGAACAAGAATAATTGACGATTTTGGATTCACCGTATTTTCACAGACTAAGTAACAACAATTTGTGTTTGTGTTTATTGTGTGATTTTTGTGAGGACAGCAAATTGAAGCCCTGCATTTCCCTCCTTAATTTTCGGGTTGTATTCTACTGTCCAACACCCTCGCAACTCGTGTGTCTATTGCCAAGCGTATTGTCAATCGTTTTGTTCCGCATTATAAATACAGTCCACTAAAATAAAGTACATTAGCCCTCCGCGTCAGCAGTTGCTTAAGTGATTTTTGATTCCTTGATACACCTACCGTTTTATTTACCGGTGTTTAACGCCCACTGGGCGGTCTTAGAGAGAGACACATATAACATCGAAAGTGCAGTCCTAAAATGTCACTAAAAGTGTTTCGTGATTCGAACCCGGGTCCGGTGGACGTGGAGACCGAACGTGTTGCTAATACGCCGTCAAAACAAGTATCAGCTGCTACGAAATAGCTAAACACTACGTGCGGATGACGATACCGCTACGCTGCTACGATGATCTGCTACGCATTGGCTACGAGCGTCGCATCGGCTATGAAAATTGTATTGGCTGCTTTATACAATACAACAGCAAAGACGCGCACCTTATTACAACTTGTACAACATTCTGGTGGAGTATTTCATTGTTATTATTAATTATTTACAATTTTAACGACATGTCTGGAGTACAGCGCACTCCACCTAAAACCAATCTATCTCGGAAAATAAACCCGATCCCAATTTTTACTCAATCGGAACCGGACACCAACTCAGCAATCATTATGAGTGAAAATGTAAATACAAACCGTTTTAAACGGCCCCGACATGCTACGAAAACTCACCGCAGAGTGTTGTTACATGTCCACTAGAACTTCAGGATACCCTTCATGAGTGGAAGGAGGAACAGAATTCCGTGATTTCTAAACTGATTGCGGATCAAATGGCGGCTATGAGATTGGAGAAAGAAATCCCAAACTACACAGATACAAGTGTCCAATGCGGAAATACGCAAATCTAATGAAGAGATTGTGAAATCGATGTCTTTTATTTATGCTCAATTTGAATGCTTCAAAACAGAAATTGGGGATCTAAAGAAAGCCCGTCAAGAACAAAGAAAAAAATATTGAATCTCTAGAAAGGAAAGTTCACGATTTGCAACAAAAGTCAAGGTTATCTGGTATCGAGATTCGTAATATACCACAATCTGAGTCGGAATCCAGTGGTAGTCTCGTTCAAATAGTCTGTAATCTCGGTAAAGTCGTTAGTATAAAAATACTAGAAACTGAGCTACGGGATATCTACCGCTTACCAGGAAAATCATCCACCACTTCCGGCTCCACTCGACCAATTATTGCGGAATTTTCTACCGTCCAAAATAAGAAGACCCTGCTATCTGCCATCCGAACATATAATAAAGACAAGGGCAAGGATAACAAAATGAATACTACGCTCATCGGCATCTCAGGAGCGCGTCACCCGGTGTACGTCGCGAACCAGCTTCTTTCCAAAACAAAAAAGCTCTTCTACCTGGCAAGACAGTGTGCCAAAGATAACGGTTTTAAGTTCTGTTGGTAAAATTGAAGGTGAAAAATAAATTTTAGTAAATACCTACGGAAAAATGTCTTCTTGATGTTAAAAACGTAATTATTTGACTATCAGAACTTTTATATAGATGTTTTGAGCAGAAGCTATGTCATCAATTATAGAACGATCTCCGTTTTGACAGTCCTTTCCAAGTTGCTTGAGCGGATTCTTGGTCGCCGTCTGAATAACTTCCTAGACAAGTATCATCTCATAGCCGATAACCAATATGGTTTTCGTACTGGAGTTTCAACCGAAGATGCAATTCTAGATCTGACACGACTGGTTACTAGTATATATAATAGCGTTTGACCACCATCTCACCTGATGGTAAGTGATGATGTAGTCGAAGATGGAGCACGCTTACCTAAAAGTAACCTATTCACTCTTGACTTAAAGACTCCCAGGTTATAGCGATCAGGAAACACAGACTCCGGCAGGGAATTCCACTCCTTAGCCATACGCACAATGAAAGTATTCTCAAAACGTTTTATGCGTATAGGTGGGATGTCCACCATGTAACGATGGCGCATCGCCGTTTGTCTTTTATATTAACGATAATAGCTATATAAGTTACAAACTGTGTTGTAGCTATTAACGCCCTCCTCTAGAAATAAAGTCTGTGTAAAAGGTGATAAACAAAGATATCCCAACTAGCAAAAAATAATCTTACAAATATCCCAAGACCATATTTTTTTCAGTCTTATATCACACTTATAGACACATATAAGTGTGGATTTGGGCACACTTTATAAGTATATTCACCCTTACAATTGGCTTATAATGGTCTCGCGAAGTGTATTTTCGAACTTATAAAACTCTTGCTAATACTTTTATATGGAAAAACAAACTTACAAGTGACTTACAAGAGCTTGCTTTAAGGGCAAATAACCTTAAAGTCTTCTTACGAATGCTATTTTAAGTGTAATATCACTTGTAGCCCTCTTTGTGATCTCCTTATAAGAGTGTAATCACCAACGGTAATCACAAACTACCGCCGCGCCGTGAGGTAAAGAGAAACTTTGCGAAAATAATTAAAGAACGTAAGTATTATATTTTATTTCATTTTCCTAAGTGTGTAAGCTTAGTTTGTCACTCATTTTAAGCGATTATTAGGTTGCGAAGTAGTTTTTCTCGATTATTTTGAAATTTGAATAACAGTATTTTCACGGGCCTTCTCAAAAATGCGTCCTTTATTATATATAATTATAATTATTTGTGAGATAATATCAAAATGTCGCCATTACGACTAACCACGACTCATAAGTGCTTTATCAGAATAATATAAGTCCAGTATTCTTGTGTAAGGTTTATATCGCCCTCGTAAAAGTCCAACTAAACCTAAAACCGTTGTCTACACGGCCATACTGCTCATCATTTAGGGTTCCTTAATAAGTAAAAGCAAACCAAACAACGAAGTCATTATAGGTACAAGTAAATAATTAATCCACTACGTTAATTCAATGTAAATACGCTTATTTATATTATGTTTTAGGACAAATACACATAAAGTATGGTTGCAGTTATGGATGTTGACTGTTTCATAAGTAAAAAAAAAGCTCCGAATGCTTAAGAATGAAACTTGGCCATGGAACATAACGCACTTTGTATTGTGTGAAAAATGTATAGCCTGTGGATATCCTACTTCAAAGTTCCTGCCCCATTTTACAATGGCCCAAAATGATATCATGACTATATTGTATTTGGATTTCTTCTGGTGCGCAGGCTGCCATAAATTTGCAATTTACGACCACTACTCAAGTGATGAATGTGAATTGTGTAACTAATTAACCAATAAACTTCTATTAATTACATAATAATTTATAAATAAAATTATAAATATATCGTTGAAATCATAACGCACTTTCAAGCTACATATTGAAAAACTGGGTAGGTAGACTTTTTAATACTTATCGTCGTTATTTTGTACGGAACCATCAAAAATATTTTTTGTGTCAGTTGCACGAGATGCTCGGAGAGATACTCATTTTTGTATTAATTACAAGTATTTTCTACGTATTTTTCTTCAATATGCCCCACTTCTCTTAAACCGCTTCCATTTTTGAAAGTCCATTGGTGAAAATCCTTAAATAAACAAATATTTTAGCAGGGTAATATATCAGCAATTTGGCAAATTTTATTGGCCGGGAACGACCTAGGGCAAGTCTTTGGATTATTAATTTATTATTAATAGAAACTTAATCATAATAAATGTACTAAATATTTCTCGTGTCAAACACAACACGGAAAATAAATAACACTTAATAGAGAATTGTTAAGACACTTGTAAGACTTTTAAAAGTGCTTCTACTCTTTAATATGTCTTAGGTGAGATAATCACACTTTTAAAACACTCGTTTTACAGAAGTCTAATAAAACACTTAGTATAGTCACTTATAAGATTAAATATACTTATAAAATGCAGTTATAAGTTTTAATTAAGAATCAAAGGTAATTAGACTTGTAAAAGTCGCTTATAAGACGAGTGCTCTTATTAATATTATATAACGTTTTCTTATATACGCCTATAAGAATAATGTTACAAGTATGAATGCTCTTAAAACTTAAATAGACTTATAAGATAACACTATAAGAGTTTCTGGCTTAATCAGAACACATATAAACCTCATATGAAACCATAGCTCTTACAAGCTTTTGTTTGTAAGGATACTCCTTTAAGTTTGTCCATCCAAAGGTTGTCTGTAAGAGATCGCCCTGTGCGATAAGACCGCCCATTGTACACTAATTTAAATTTTTTGTATCCATATTAATATTGTAAGGTGTACAATAAAGTATACAAGGTGTAACATATTAAACGCAATACCTCAGACGCCCCAATCAGAATATTCAATTATAAGTCTAAAACAACATCCGTAACTAAATAAATTGAAAGCAAACCTAGACATTTTTTATAAAATAGCTGTCATTACTAAATGCAAAACGTATGTGCGTCATACAATATCCTTACGCAGACGCATACACTCATGCAATGTTAGCGGCTGACGCGACACGCACACAATTTCCTTGAATTAAGGATAGTATTAATTTTTCATGATACTGTGTTTCCATTTTAAGTAAAATGAAAGATTTTTCCGTCAAAATTTAACACCTATTTTTCATGACGGATATTGATTCAGAAGCCGATTCTGAACCAACTACTTTCAAGAATTGCGTTCATTCTGTTACACGTTGTATAATAAATAAATAAATAATACTAAGGGTTTCTGGCTTAATCAGAACACGTATAAACCTTATATGAAACCACAGCTCTTACAAGCTTTTGTTTGTAAGGGTATTTTGCTAGTTGGGATATGTCATACGAATTAACGAGATTGGAAAGAAATGACTTAATACATCTATAATAAGATCTCAGATAAGTAAAAAGTGACTGATCTGAATACTTTACCAACCATGTTTTTAATTAGGATTAAATATACTCAAATAACATGTCTCTTATCCATGTACCCAAAATGGTGCCTTTCAACATTACAATGGTAATTTGTTCACAGTAAATACTTCAACAAGATAGTGGACTTTGTCCTTGCCATAATAACTTTCACATTTTAAAAATTATACAGGAGGCTGAAAAATTACAAGATGAAAAAACAAATGTTATTTACTGCATACAAAGTTAAAATTAATAAAGTCCCCGATAAAACTGGTTTAGTGGTTTGCTTGTGGGCAATAAGTCGATCACGAAGGCCAATCTTAGCCGAGATTAGTGTGCACTGTGCATTCTGTGATCCTGGTGTACTACTACTGTGAAGTATCTATGTCCCTAAGAATCAAAATGCTTACCTTGACAGGTTTGCAGAGCAACATGAGCTTGTCAAACACGAACACGTATCGTGAGCGCAGCTTCTGGTCCTCGTGCGCCTTGACCTTGAGCTCTCCGTCCAGCAGCAGGCGGCCGTACGCCGCCAGGCCTGCGCCCCCCGCGCCCAGCGCTCCGCCCTCCCAGTCTATTATACTCTCCTGGACAACAACATACCTTACCATTACAACATGTTCACTACTGGGTTTAATAATAATACTTTTATTTCGGACCAAGGAATCCACAAAGTGTTAGTAACTTATTATCTTGTATTAGTAACCTGTAAGGGTTCTTGCCTTTACACCATTGCCATTATTTACGTCAACTATTAGTTGAGCTGGCACAAAATTTGTGTGCCAGCGGGGCTCAACTAATACTTGTTTACTGGCACGTTTTTGTGCCGCTGGGGCTCTAGAGGTTAATTGACAGTTATAATTAAATAAATGTTAAAGAAATTAATTTAATTAGAAAATAACTTAGAAATATTACTTAAAAATGTTTCTTAAAACGTTGAAATGAAATGAAATATTTATTTTGTAAATTGGTTATAAATAACACTTTTACACGACATGTTTTTTTGCGTGTTAAGTTCAGTTTAGTTAGTTTAGTTAATTAAAAATGATGATACATTTTGGATAACTAGAGTGCAGAATCTAGTACTTTGTAATACAGTAGATGACTTTGATGATGACTAACAAGAACAGAGTTGGTTACTTCTATTTAGATCTTCCAATCTGTAATGTTATTCTGAATGTCAATTTTATTGCCTCACAGCCCATATTGTGACAACTGTTGCCCATTAAACTAGTCACCCTATTTTATGGGCACTGCCATAACTTTGCTTTGGCTCGTGGCTAGTTGTGCAGTTACTTGCTAGATCCTTTACTAGTAAATCACTGATAACTTGAAGAAGAAATATTCTGGTAAATGTATCTACCTGAACTTTTGCAAGTAGTGCCAGCACTTCGCTGTCCCTCTTGACCTCGTTGATATATTGTGCCACGTCTACCATCGCCTCCTTCGCTCGTTCTAGTCCTCTGAACTCTTCATGATTCTGTAACGTTCAGTTATTCTAGTTAGCATGTAGACTATTTAATTTTTTTCGAAGAACCTCAGAGGAGCCCGGGACTAATAATAACACCCGCATTCGTCGATAATTATGGTTAAGCAATGCAGAGGTCGATCCAGGGATGGGATACTTTTTATTGTATTTTAGGCTAGGCTTTACAGTATTTGAATGAGTATTCATATAGACTGAAAAACAGCGCCATGCTGTGTGTGCGCCCATGCCTTGGCATAATGCTAAGTGGCAGTTTTGCTGCCATGGCCACGAGTTATATGTTAATATTCATTTTCTTTTGTCCTTACTAACATAATTTTAGTGACTATTAGAGAGTTTTGATAAGATTTTAACTTTGTATGCATGTCGTTTTCTGTGGCAATAAATACATTTTCTTTCTTTCTTCCTCTAGATGTGTAAGATTTTGAAACTTACCGGTTGTGTCTCATGCACTAATTTGTCTAACAAGAGATGATATTTGAGCACCCTCTGCATTGGCACCGACAGGATATCTCGCAGCTGTATCCGACCGTCGCTATGCTCTTTCTGACATTTCTGTTGACACAGGGGTAAAACGGAATCATGCTTTATTTATAGGCCAAAAGGTCTATAATCCAGGAATTGGACATAAAAGTAATGAATAATTTGGATATTGCATAAAGATCTTCGCTTCATGTGGAGATAGAGAGAATGTATCCTGGAACATTTTGTTTCAACAAATAATGCCAATAAAAGTTCCTTTTGCTAATGTCAGATGTCGCTACTGTTGTTAGTCCTTGAATTTGACAGCTACCTGACACTGTTTAAATGAAACCACTGCTTTTGATTCTATTGCTGATGAATGGCAAACGCTAATGGCTTAAGTGGCTTAGTACTAATTTGCAATGGAGTACTATATTACAGGTAAACCGCAAGCGAATAATCGCGCATCTTTTACTAAAAAGGAGGATCGCTTAAGCCAAAGGCGCGTCGTCCTCCAAATTCTACATGTTCGTAACAGACGGGCTGGAAAGGCACTGGTGAAAGCAGACCATCCACTCCAGGTGAAACAAGAAATGAGAACAGTCCAGAGAGAGAGAGAGAGAGAGAGAGAGAGAGAGAGAAAGTAGCCACGCTTGTCGCGACCGTTTATTAGGTCTCAATAAATATGGTTTATAATCTTTCATTTTGGTTCGCAGTCGGTTGATTGCTTTCCAAACTGGCCACTGCAAGTCACATATCACACACAACGGGAAGCAAATGTCCTGGGGCTGACCGAAATTAGGGGGTGGCGGATGCAGTTCGGCTACGCTAGGAATATGCCGGATAGACGAAGAGCTGTTCTAAATCAAATAATACTCACCGCTAACTGTTTATTAAACGTAGAATCCCTTGCGTCTAGTGTCTTGAGCGTGTCCTGTGCGTTAGTGAGGTTGGAACAGTAGTCTCCGTATAGCAGTAATCGTTCCCGCCACGCTAAAAAGACGTCTGCTAGACGCGGCGCTCCGTTGCCGGGGACGCATGCTTCTGTTGCTAGTTTTAGTTGTCTAAGTAGGCCTGTGTGTGTTTCGTGAAGTTCCTGTAGAAAACAATAAAATAGAGATGATAAGTGTCATGGATTTATAAGTATTTATTCAGTTCAGTCGGAAATAAGAACAAAAATGAAGCTAGGAATTTGTATTCATTTTGTAACCTAAATAATTTTTCAGGCATTAGAAATGACTGGTTCTTAAGCTTTGGTTTCCTAGGATAGCGGTGCCGTCATATAGCGGCCGTAATACAGCGGTGAATGACGTCACTAGAACGTTGTCTATGTAAACAAAATGGCGCGGTTTCCTAGAGAGCGGTAACTGACACCGTAACGTCAAAAAGCGGTGCCGCCATTTGCATGACGGCCGTCTTGTCGGTGTCAGATGGTTTCGTGAACGTTTCATTGATAGCGATGAAGCAGACTGTGTTAAAACGGCCGTGGAACTTTCCACATGTCGTCACCGTAAAGACGGCCGCCTTTTTGCGTCCGTGATATTACGGCCGCTATATGACGGCACCGCTTTCCTAGGAAACCAAAGCTATAGGCATTCTTGATAGGCTTATCTTCAAGGTACAGCATTTCTTACCGAGGTCTGTCTTTGGATGGAATACGGAGTAATCTCGATTATTCTAAAATGGCCTTGACATATCGACATTCATCTGTGCCTTGTTAAAGCACATAAAGCCATTGGAACTGTATGTCCGTATCGTGATAACCAGTTAGTGATAGACAGTCGCTTCATATAATAAACAATTACTCGACTGTATCCGGATAGACTGGATGTCGTGCCAACAAAGTTGGAATAAGGAAAATAATAAAGATATTCTTTCACTCGACTTCTCTTACTGCTTTTAAACCACGCAACGGAGTCTGACACGGTGTTGATTCTTATACAGTATGTTAACTAACCGAGGGCGTTCCCATTAACCCGCAATAGTATAGCATCCATACATGTGCTAAAAAAATATTACCATTCGAAAACAAAATATTTTTTTATTTTTTTTAATAGTAATCACTTCACTAAAAATAAAAAAATTATACGTAAAAGAAATACTCTGTACACGCGTCCTTGAAGGACAGCAACGTCGCAATGCGTACGCGTGGACAGAGTGTTTCTTTTACGTATATTATATGCGGGTTAACGGGAAAGCCCTCTGTTAGTTAAGATACTGTACTTATATTTAGTTTTCAGAAATTTAATTTTTAGATCAAACCCATGCGGTTCAATAAATATTTGTTTTCTTACCTTAATCCCAAAAAATATGACTTGCATGTCTTGTGGTTTGAGGTATGGCATAAGTGGCCTTAGGAAGTACTTGATAATTTTACTCAGAACATCCACATAGTTGTTTTCTGTGTCCACCAGTTCTCTTATAACGTAATCCCTTTTTTCTAAACTATGTGACGATGTCGCTAGCTGAAAATAGTAAAAAAATATGTATATTTTGAATGTGGAACTTAAAATAAATTTGTAAGACGTATTTAGAGGTACTGTTTGGTTAGATAACCGAGAAAACCAATATTTTAATAAACTGAGCCTCTAAATTCGTCCCGCTCTGTACAACGAAAGCGAAAGCATAGAAATTAACCGTAACCCATCTGTTACTATCTACAATTTATGTTCATTTGTTTCTATAACGTCAGGTTCCTTGGTACCGGGCTTTCCCGTTCCCAAAAAGTCAATCAACAATGCAGAAAAAACTGCAAGAGGTTTGAGAGGTATATTGCAATGCAGTGCAGTGCGGTACGATAACTCACGTCACATATCACGTGGCATCTCACCACACCATATGGACGATCTAGAGCACCCAAAAAAACTCCGTCTTCCGGCACATCCGCATCCAAAATAAACACTTATTTTTAAACACTTACATTGCGATATCCACTTATTTTTATCATCAGGAACGCAACGCTATAGAAACTGGGTGTTTATAAAAAGTGTGATAGCAAAACTAATAGCAGCCGGTGTAAATACATCGTGAGTGGAGGAGCAGCCATGCCATGCATTATTCAATCGTCGTACGGACCGATTTGCTAAACTTTTACTTGTCCGGTTGGAATTTAATACGTCCGTCATCCGTGAACAGTTTTTTGCTGAGAATCGTACAAGTTTCGTTGGCTCTGTATTGTAACTGTAATATCTTTTTGTGGGAATGTTGAGCGGGAACTTTCGTGTTGATGGTGGGATTACCATATTTCGCCACGCCCTATCAACAATGTCGGATCTGAAAATATGCAACTTTCCAGCAGAGCAGTTTAAAGTTTAAAAACATGATAAAAATGTTATTTTATGGATAACGTTTATATATATGGATATTGGATATATGACACTCATTCCAAAATTCAAAATCGTAATCCATAAAATAACATTTTTATCATGCTATTAAACTTTGAAGTGCTCTGCTGGAAAGTTGCATATTTTCAGATCCGACATTGTTGATAGGGCGTGTCGATTTTGAATAATGAATGTTATGCATTCTTAAACTATCGATCAGAATGTGATGAAGCTTTAGCGGGGTGTTTTGAGGAGACCCGAAATGGTTTCAAGACCAAAAAATCAAAGATAGAATAACTGACGCTTGCACACATTTCGATTTGGTTGGTTAAAAGAAAACAAACACTTCATTACCTACTTTACGCTTACGCTACAGTTAGTTTAGAATAAATGTTCCGTTCACAATTTATCGCAAGTTTATAATCTTTCTAGATGTTTTATGAACGGTGTTTGCAATGATCCGGTAGCATTAGTGAAAAAAGATTAAAGAAGCAATTAATGGTCTTTATGCTAGAAGATACCTAAGAAGTGGGGGTGACTACTAAAATGACGGCCTATACAAAATTCAGGGCCGGTCCAAAAAACATATAATTTATGCATTTCTGAGGAACAGAAATTATGTCAAACGAAAAAGTGTAACTATTTACCTGATAGTAAATTGCTACCATACCATATCACGAAATATTTGAGTCCGACACGCATCATTAAAAATGAATTACTGACCTATCTATAAGCGATTATGTGTATACAGACAAAACCACCGTGAAACATATTTTTTTCCTGATTGGTCAGCCAGTCACCAACTAATTTATTAAGAGAGCCGACCACAAATATTGAAAGAAGGATGGGTCATAAAGGTGCAATGTTTGTTCGTGACTGGGCCACCTGATAAGTTGAGGCAAGTTAATCAATTATGAAACATGGAAGTATGTCCTGTTCATCAGATGTTAAACGCCTTAATTATGAACTATAATATTTTTGGGAGATGCCTTTCGCTGCCTGTGTGGTTGTCGGCTGCACAACTGGACTTGCCTGTGCCTTTAATTTAATAATTACAGCCTACAGCCAGGGCTTATGATAAATTTGCTAACTAAGCGAGTTCACGCTAGGGTCACCCTCTGTGGGGACAGGCTGAGTCGGACAAGATTTTCTTCTGACGTAAAATACTCTTGAGTAACCTAACGTACTTCTGCACCAGCTCAACGTCAAAGCAAAATCCCCTCCACCAACGAAAGCAAGAAAAAACAAAAGCATAACCAAAATAAAATGGAGCCTACTGTGTTGAAAGCAGGCGGCTGTACGGGAGGTAGGTCGCGGACGCTGTTCTTGACGGCGCACAGGTCGTGGTAGATCTCTTCGTCGTGGATGCGCGCGCAGTAGCTCGCGTATTCGCCCACGTCCGCCGCCGGAGCGATGGCGCCACCGCTGCGTTTGCGACCCACCATTTACTTTACATGCATAAGCTGACGTTTCGCTTTTGGATTACTAGCTTTAGGGGGCACGCTACTGTGCCATGAAAGAGCTGCCTTACGAACTTTTAAAGGACGGTATTCTGCTGTTTTTACTTTGTCTAGATTCCAGACGGGGAGGACATCAAATTATTGAGACCGTACTAATAGACCAGTAAAATATCTAGTGTTAATTCGGCCAAAAAACAGTTGTGCTACTGCTGCGCCGCGAAAAGCATCATAGCAGCGCAACATTCGGCAACAAAATTTCCCTAGGATTCTCCACGGAGGGGCGAAGCGCGGGTCGAGTGTATTTGGTATTGTTTGCTTGCATGTGGTATTTGTATTGCATCACACTGCATGACTGTGCATATGTATATTGGCGGGCGGAAGGTTTTTGGCAGAATTATCACTATATTTTTTTCGCAAAGTAACGTCTGATTCCAATCTATATATCACTGAGGCCCTCTTTGTGGACTGGAATCTAAATGGTGTAAAAAGTGCATAATACTTCGTTGGTATGATATTAGAAAGAGGCCTGCATAAGTATGCGCAAATTAATCAATGCTCTGCAACTCAAAATTCAATGTGATTTGGGAAATGATAGATTTCGTAACGTTCCATTATATTTATTAGCAAGGCGCTCCATTGCAGTGCAAAAACTATATTAATTCCATGATTGCAGATTAGGCTTTAATTAAACAGGGACGCTAATGAAACAAAAGCGAATACGAAAATAATATTGAGCTCCGTCAAGTTCTATACACGTTGATATTTTTAAGTGCTTTTTCTATAAAAAAAATATATCTTAAAATATCAACAAAGTGTAATAAATTTAAAAAAATGTAATGAAAATACGAACATCCTTTATTTATCTCAAAACATGTCAATAATATGGTAAGCTATATATTTCCATATTAAGTTCTATATATTGTGTCAAACGAAAATGGTGTGTAAATTCGAAAAAAAGAAAAAAAATACTAGCTGCAAAAATAAAGAAGATACTTATCTAAAATAACAGGATACGCTAGCATAGTTTAACATCGCTCCTTGATAACAATATGGGTGCCAAATGATAATAGCACTTCCAGAGATGGTTACACTAACTAATTATAAGTAATAAAATAATAAGTGCCTAATTGAATATTTAACTTAGGGGAAGTCCCCAAGACACAACTTGCAAACTTAATCATCTTTGCCGGTAAAATTTATGAAAAGAGGTCGATATAATATCTTAATTTAGTTTATAGAGTTAAAATGACGGACTATTAAAATCCACTAGCAGAAATCTGCCAAAAATCTTATTTCCTAGCTATGGAAGTTTTTATGTACATATTTACACATTTGCAATTTTACAAGAAGCAGTGTTAAAATAGCTAAGATATCCATAAATATTATATATTTACAGAACCTACTCAACTGACCGCACCTACTTACAACATGTAGTTTGTAAGTGTGTACTGATAAGTAGAACTTTAAATAATTTTAACTGATAGTTAAAGTATTGAAAATAGTTAAGTACAGTGAGAAGGAGGACCACCACTCCTGAGCGGTCTAAATGGCCTTTTTAGGGAGAATAAAAATTAGGTTTTAATGTGGCCTAAGCTTAAAAAACCTAACTTTTATTAACTACATCATCATTGGCTTAGCCTTTTCCCGACTGTAGTGTTGGTATCTATGTATACTGTTGCGTCCCAAATGTAATTTTGAACGCTCTTTTTGGTGTGGCAACATTCTATTGTCTTTGATGTTGACACTTGACATAACCTCTTTGACTTGACAGATTGACTTGGCTTGCTTGGAAAAAATGCCGGTCATGGGAACCGCTGTTGAGTTAATTAATTGGTAAAATATTGTTGGATTCGCCTGTCGAGACCGATAATTGGGTCGCGAATTATCTAATTGTTGAAGTGTATTCCCCATTTGCCAAAAACCCCGGGATATTGTTGAATCGTACGCCGCCTTGTCGTCGGTTGGTCTGGCACGCGGAATTTGTTGTAAATCGAATTGGATCTCGCGAGATATGAACAGATTAATTGTGTTCAGCGATTGATTGAACTTTGTAATCTCGGATTAACAAGAATCCAGTGATATTTCTCGGAACACATCGCCTTATTGTCTACCACGCGTAGCGCGCGCTTGCTGGAAACGAGTTGGGTGTGATGCTGGTCGGGACCGCGCCATCTGAAGATCGACGCCTTGTGACCGTCCTAGAACCCGTAACTTACATCACACGTTACAATTACTCACCTCATATCACATACAAACCACACTTAGGGCGTGACCTTTGAAGGTCGAACTTGGCGTCCCCAGCACTCAGGTTAGTGGTACATTTTGTTCTTATTATTAAGTAACCTTGTTTATTGAAAACAACGGTAGTCTCCACGTATCGTGGAAAAGTTCCGGACACGTCCAGTTACCGTTGGCTGGCCTATTGCAGTCCTGAACAAATTGGTAGCAGAGCGCGGCTCTTATAATATAAGATCCACTGGTTTAATTGGAAGTTTTGAATATTGTTGAAAACTTAAAACTTGAGTTTAATTACTTAACACAACTTATAACTTGATAAGTTTGAATATATTGCTTTGTCAGCCGGGCTCAAATAGTACTTGTAGTTTGTACTGTAATTTGTAGTGCTAGCCCCTTAGAATTGAATTGACAAACAAGATTTGTTTGTGAAATTAGGAATTGGTTGTATTTGGTACATAAGTTGGTATATTGTTGTAAAAGTTGTTTGGTATTTGTGGCAATTAATAATTGAATGTCATTGATCTGAATTTGAAAGGTTATCTAAATAATAATTACACATAGTCTAACAACATAGGACTTGAATTGTGTGTATTGGTTATTGCATTTATAGTAATTATTGGAGTTTTGTTAGAGATTCTCGGCTCAATATTATACAGACAATTGTTGTGCTTATTGATGTTTAATTTGAGGTTGATCCAGCATTGTATTATACATTCAATTGTTATTTATTTTGTAACTAGCCATCCTTAGCAAGCTAGATTCACACTTGGAATAAGTACAGGGTCGGATTGGGACTTGAAATAATTGAATTTGAATTTTTATTTTGTTGAAACTATTTGGTCGGCTAACAAGTCATTGCTGTTTGTTTAATATTTGATTGTTGGTTGTTGATTGTTGTTTTGCATTAATATTTGATTGTTGCAATGGCCTCATTAAGGGCAGTCAGGGAGGCTGCTGCGGGATTGACCTCACAGTTGAGATGGTTCACATGGCAGCTGCAACTGTTGACCGTGTGGAATTGGAGGAGCTCACCCTTGTTCGGTATGGGCAAGTGATTGAGAGGATCAAGTCAGCTGATGCTGCGCTCACGCGCTTCAACGAGTACATCATGGACGTGGATTTGGGGGTGATGGATCAGACAGCCCGCGATAAGATTTTGGGTGACTATGACCAGATTATCCACCTGGGGGATGTCATATGTCTACGAGCGCGGGAAATTTTGAGGAGCCGGGTGCCTGATGCGGCCAAGCCGCAGACCCCTGTTGTTGCAGGCCCTGGACTGTTGAGTGGGCTGCCCACCCTGGAGCTGCCACATTTTGACGGTCGCTTGGACCACTGGCTGGGCATCCTAGATCTCTTTGAGAGTCTTGTCGATGCACGTTTGGACCTCGGACCTGCCCAGAAGCTGGCCTATTTGTTGTCTGTCCTGGAGGGCGAAGCCAGAGCCTTGGTGCAGCACTTGCCGGTGACGGATTCCTCTTACCCGACCGCTCTGGAGCTTCTCTCCCGACGGTATCAGAACAAGCGCTGCCTGGCTGATGTGCACATCGACCAAATTTTGGGGCTACCGGCCATTGTCAGCACGTCGACGTTGCGCACTGACTTGCTGAACCCGTTGGTTTCAGCGACCAACGCTTTGAGACGCTTGGAGTTACCGGTAGAACATTGGTCCTACTTGTTGGTGCACATAGTGCTGCAGTTGCTCCCCGCGGAGTTGAGGTCACGTTTTGAGCAGAAGTATGGTGGGGATAGTGCCACCCATCTTCCCCCCTTTGACGACCTCCTCAAATTTTTGGAGGACGAGTGTCGGTTTGCGGATAACACTCGTGGCGCCACGGGGTCACCCCCACTACCTTCTCAGCCCAGAGACCAGGGACGGACTAGGGCCCGGGGGCCTGTTGATGATCGCCCCGCCCCCCGTTTGGTTGGTGCCCGGAGTCCTCGGGCTAGGGGGCCTGTTGATGATCGCCCCGCCCCCCGTTTGGCTGGCGCCCGGAGTCCTCGGGCTAGGGGGCCTGTTGATGATCGCCCCGCCCCCCGTTTTGCTGGTGCCCGGAGTCCTCATCATTGTGACTTTTGTAAGGCAACGGGGCATGTCATGGTGCGTTGCCGGGACTTTTTGAATTTGCACGTAAGTTCCCGCCGCCGCATTGTCAACGCACGCCGTTTGTGCTTTTCGTGCTTGGGGGCCCACTTCCATCGGGACTGCCCCGACCCCCGCCCGTGTAGAATTTGTGAAGGGTCCCACTTGGAGATTTTGTGCGCCAACGCGAACCGCTCCAGCAGACCAGCTTCTGAGGGGGGTTCGCGCAAGGGGGGGTACCCCGGAGACGAGCACCGGGCTGAGACCCGCGATTCTGTACGCCGCACTCCACCCCCCGCGCAAGTTGAACGGGAGCCCCACGAGCGCCATTTGGTCTTCCCTCGTCAGGGAGAACGCGCATTGGCTGCTAGGCAGCAGTGGCCGGGTCGGCGCCGCTCCCTTTCCCCTCCGTTGGCGGAACGTCCCCGGCTGGAGTCGCGCCCTCCGCCATTCGGGCATCCGGTGGGATATGCCCCTCCAGTGATGGCGAGCGGCTTGGGACACCGCGCGGACGAATGGTTTGATTGTTGGCCTCGTCGTGAACGAAGGCAGCCTGGAAGCGGCGATCGGTCGCCGCCCAGGCATCACTAAGAGATTGACGCCTGCCCCGCTAAAGGAACCCCCCGATCAAGACGGTTTTGTTGCCAACGGCCTCGGTCACGGTCTGGGGACCCTTGGGTGACTCGATTGTGGTCTGTGCCATTTTGGAGACGGGAGTCCGGGGTTGCCTTTGTCTTCTTGGTTAGCGGGACAGGTTGGCCTGAAGGTGAACGACCTTTCAGGCAAGATTTGGGGAATTGGCGAACCGGCTGACACCACTGTTGAGGGAAGGACCTGGTTTGAGGTCACCCTTGTGAGTTGTCCTTACCCTAAAATTGGTGCTCCTGCCCTTGTTGTAACTGAACTTGGTACAATCCGCGAGTTGACAACTATGTAAAAATTGTTTGAAACGCTTCGAAACGCTTCATGTGTACTCGTAAAATAATATTTTATTCATCACTTAACCTTTCAATTAAAATATAAGTAATTTTTTAATTTATTAAAAAACTATGGCCTAAATCGTGGCATTGTGGTCACGTGACTACGTATGACGTCATCGTTCAAAAAACAACTTTCCTGGCATTTGGCGCATAAATGTACTTCGGGTATTTTATGATATTTTACTCTATTATGAACGTGAAAAATTATTATTAGTGCTGTGCAGTACCTTGTTGTGGGAATACTACTATAAAAACGCCAGCGAAACTATTTATTCATGTCTCTTTAAAAAGAGATATTCGCAAGAAGTGGTTAGAACTTCTGTGTCAAATCCATCCAAAGGTTGTCTGTAAAAGATCGCTTTTAGCGATAAGACCGCCCATTGTATTACCTACCCTTTTTAGTTGTAAAGTCCATATTTGTTTTACTGTTATGGTGTACAATAAAGAATATATCTATCTATCTGCTGTTTTAAAAAGACAAAAAAAGGAACTCATCGAACAACTATTACAGGACGATAAGACAAATGAACCAGAAGAGAGAGAGAGTTAGTTATGAAATGAAATGAAATATTTATTTGTAAATTGGTTATAAATAACACTTTTACACGTCATGTTTTTTTGCGTGTTTAGTTTAGCTAGATAAGGCCGGTATTTCCTAACTGACTACTCTGAGAAGAAACACCGAAACATACTGCTTCTGAGTTTGTCGTCAACGTCTCTTTTAAAGTCCAGACAATTTGTATTTGTATATGACAGGCATGTAGGTTCATGTCTTTGGCATAGGCGTAGGATGGGGGGGAGCCGGCTGGGCCGAGCCCACCCAAGAATGGTCTGGTGCCCACCCGAGAATTTTGACTAACAAACAATTATGGCTGAAAAATTAAAAAATCTGGCCAAGTGCGAGTCACACTCACTCATGCAAGGCTCCGTTATGCGTTACATGTTAAATTAATTTATGTGAAAATTTTCATTTCGTACGTTAAGAGTTGACGCAACTTTGATAAGCGATCATTGCTTCTACTACTGGAGGCCAGGCCCCCCCTGGGAAATATCTCTACATACGCCAATGGTCTTTGGTATTCTTTTGAGGAAATAACCACGCAAATTTGAGCGGACCTGTCCAGACAGTGCTAGCAGTTAGTTAGTTATACAGATTACTATATTAATAGCAAGCTATTAGTTATTCTTTTCTTATTTTGTCTAACGCACCAACCAAAGATAACCAGTCAGCTGACAAAATATTGAACGATGACGTCTCGTTTTCTGATTGGTGTTTCTAATCACGTGACTCACTGATAGAAAATCTCATTTTTCACAAGGGAAAATAAAATTAATTAATAATAATCTTTTCTTCATTTGTACTATTTTGTGCTTCATATCAATAGATTTACATAATTAAATAGTTATTTTAAATTTTTATACCTACTGTCAACTCGCGGATTGTTGGTGACTGATCGTCACACTAAGAACTCGCATGCCGGTTGCAATGCGCTGTTGGCCATTCTGCAGCGAGAAATTTGGATTTTGTCGGCTGATCGCGTCAATGAGGCGAGGCCCTTTGCTGGCGTCGTAACGGATTTTGTTGGTCCCCCTTTGTTGAAGACGTCCACCCTTCGTAATAGCAAGATTGTTAGGGCTTATTTGTGTGTTTGTCTGCCTGTCAACCAAGGCAGTACATTTGGAGCTGGTAACCTCCCTCTCGACAGAGGCCTTTGAGGCGACTTTGGAGAGATTTGTGTCTCGCCGTGGGTTACCTTCGTTGATTAGGTCTGATTGCGGTACGAATTACAAGGGTACAAGTAACTATTTGAAGGAGGTATACGCCTTCCTTAATGAGAGCCAGGTTGACATTGGTAATAGTTTGGCCCGCCGATGGGGTCACTTGGTTGTTTGACCCGCCAGCCTGCCCCCATTGGGGGGGTATTTTTGGGGCCGCGGTGAAAGCGGCAAGGGGACGCTGGCGGAGATTGTTGGGAGACACCGCTCTCACCTTTAATGAACTAGCTACGGTATTTGGCCGCATTGAAGCTGTGTTGAATTTGCAACCTTGTCAAGACTTCCAATTGATTAGCGGACGGGTAGGCCCGTCCGGGGGGGGTAGATGTTGCGTCCCAAATGTAATTTTGAACGCTCTTTTTGGTGTGGCAACATTCTATTGTCTTTGATGTTGACACTTGACATAACCTCTTTGACTTGACAGATTGACTTGGCTTGCTTGGAAAAAATGCCGGTCATGGGAACCGCTGTTGAGTTAATTAATTGGTAAAATATTGTTGGATTCGCCTGTCGAGACCGATAATTGGGTCGCGAATTATCTAATTGTTGAAGTGTATTCCCCATTTGCCAAAAACCCCGGGATATTGTTGAATCGTACGCCGCCTTGTCGTCGGTTGGTCTGGCACGCGGAATTTGTTGTAAATCGAATTGGATCTCGCGAGATATGAACAGATTAATTGTGTTCAGCGATTGATTGAACTTTGTAATCTCGGATTAACAAGAATCCAGTGATATTTCTCGGAACACATCGCCTTATTGTCTACCACGCGTAGCGCGCGCTTGCTGGAAACGAGTTGGGTGTGATGCTGGTCGGGACCGCGCCATCTGAAGATCGACGCCTTGTGACCGTCCTAGAACCCGTAACTTACATCACACGTTACAATTACTCACCTCATATCACATACAAACCACACTTAGGGCGTGACCTTTGAAGGTCGAACTTGGCGTCCCCAGCACTCAGGTTAGTGGTACATTTTGTTCTTATTATTAAGTAACCTTGTTTATTGAAAACAACGGTAGTCTCCACGTATCGTGGAAAAGTTCCGGACACGTCCAGTTACCGTTGGCTGGCCTATTGCAGTCCTGAACATATACACTGTATACAGTAGATACAATACATTGTCTCACGTACCCCTCTGGAGGCGGCTAGCCAGTGTTACCAACTTAGTGGATTTTCCACTAAAACTGGTGGTTTCGACCCCTCTTTTAGTGGCGAAATATTGCTTTTAGTGGCTGGTGGTTTTTTCTAGTGGTCAAGTAGAATTCAGTTTCAATTACTGAAAGTGCTATTACTCAACTATTAAGCCACTAAAACTTTAGGAAATATATTATTTTTACTTAATTTACTTTTACTGCGTAGGCACAATAAAAGTGCAGAACTTATGGCAAGATTTGATGATCTATGGCGACAAATTCATTTGCAGAAATAGAACGAGAGGAAAGATACAAAAAAAAATTTGGAATGAGGTATTGCATTTCAAAGATGCTCAAGGGGAATCTAGATTTGAGGAATTAGCGACTTTTGCGATTACTCTCTTAATACTACCTAATTCTAATGCCGATATTGAGAGACTATTTAGCAGTATGAATGTAATAAAAAACAAGCAGAGGAACAGAATGAAGTTGAATATTTAACTGCAATATTAAAAACACGCTGTGGCTTAAGATTGGAAGAGAAATGCTGCAATGATAATGAAATTCCAATAAAAGTTATAAAACAAATTGGTAGCAAGGCATCATATAAATGTGAAACCGACGATGATGGTGCAGACAAAAGTTCTTGAATGTTGATTTACAGACTTAAAATATTTTATTACGTCATATTAAAGAACATTTTTTACTAATACAAGTAATAATAAACAAATACTGTTTTCTTTCGCAAAAACTAAAAAAAATTGTGTAAATCTTAGCGATTTTTAGAGTAGGGCCGATTTTTGTTAGTGGTTTTCTGGTGGTTTTAGAAATTGGATCTGGTGGAGAGCTAGTTGAACTGTTGGCAACACTGCGGCTAGCTGTCAAACGTCAGTCTTGTGACGAACGCGGTACGAGTCGGACGTCGCCTGCGCTCCGTTGTGTACAGGGGGGGGACACTGCCGTACTTGACGTAGGCGTCCAATTTTTCACAAAGATACTAGCACCATCTCTTACGAAATCCGCGTTAACTTGAGAGATTTAGTACGAATAAATGACATAGATGGTGCTTACGCCAATTATCGCCAGTACGCCTTGTTGTTAATGAAAATTTAGTCAAAAATAATGAATATATATTCTAAACCAGAATAAATATTTCTTATTTTATTTATTATAACAGCATTTTGCAATTGCAATTTTTTTTAGTTCGGCAAAATATTACTATACTGATATACTCTCTATGGGTTACAAACATCTATATCACTATACTCTTTGGATGAATCATCTATGCTCTTTGGTTACAAAATGGTCACTACTTTCGGCGTTTGCGCGTGTTTGTAGATCTCTTCCATTTTGTGTAATTTTTGTGGTGTTTCGGTTTTATTAAAGCTCCAGAAAGTGCGTTTGAGTTGAGTGCTAGTCCTCCTCAAATACAAAATGTTTATAAAACTGATTTTTATATGGCCTGCATTCCAAATTACCCGCCTACCTATAAAAACCTACCTGTATAATAAGGTTATAGATATATACCTATGTACGCACCAATAGTTTTTGGGATTAGTTCAGCGGATATAGTATCAGATGGCGACACCATCTAATATAGGTGTCAAAAATTCTCGAGAGAGGGTTCTCTATTCCATCTATATTACTATACTCTTTGGTTGTGTAGTAGTGAGCCAGTGACAGTTAGTGTTCTTACCAGAATGACCCAAGGGTCCTACACCGGCCATGTTAAGGTCGGTTTCCTGTTTAACCGGATACAGCTGAGTACTAGTGTTTTAAATGGCGCGACTGTCTATCTGCTATCTATCTTTAATGCACTACAGAGTCAAAGATGTATATCAGCGGGGACCAACAGTCTTACGAGCTTCCGAGGCACGATGGAATCTCGATATTGTCAAGATGGTCACCCTTCTACGGAACGACCTCGGCAAGCGTTGCTTAACCTTGTTATTATTTAGCCACGAGCTCCTCGTTTAACCGGCGTCGTACAGAACTGTTAAAATACAATACAATCATCGGAATTTGCGACGTATTTTAGCGCGATTTGACAACTTTACGTTCTTTCACGTATTTAATCGACGAGTTTAATATAGCAAAAGTTTAAGTATAGCTTTGTCGGTGAGCATCAGAAATGGGGCCACTATTTGCAGAGCGAGCCGCCAGTTTCAACAGAAGTTTCAAAAGATATGGCGATGTAGGTATATCGGGACTAACTCCAAAGTTTTAGTACAAAAGCTGTTCCAGTTTTAATTAGGTTTCTATTCATTCATAAGAACGATGTTATTTGTTTTGTATTGATGCTACAAGTTAGATGAGAAACGGGCTTATTAACGATCCAATGCATAGGTCGTATTAAAACTTAGACGACATGACATGAGGGCTGACCGGGACCGAATAGAGTCAAAAAGGATTTGCTCTAACAATACTTATTCATTAGTTTAAAAATATAGGTATTATTATTTATTGTACACCTCATAATATTGTATATTATAATAAACTTATTGATGAACCTACTCCTTTTTGAAGTCGGTTAAAAATTAGTGCACAATGGGCGGTCTTATCGCACATAGCAATCTCGTATAGACAACCTTTGGATGGACAGAAATTAAAGGAGATAGATTTATGGCTGTCAGAGTACAAGCATCATCTTATCATATAATCAGCGTATCCGCTACGAATCAGTACACACCCTGACCAATGCCCCTATGAAGCATAATTATACGACGAGCTATTTGCTGAAAGCTGGAGAGCGATAAACTCTAAAATCTTAACATCACGCGTGGTACAATTTCATACTAATATTATAAATGCGAAAGTGTGTCCGCCCGTCTTCTGGTACGCTATCACGGCTAAACAGCTAATACGATTCTGATGAAATTTGGAATGGAGATAGATTGGAGTTGGTAGTCAAACATAGGCTATAGGGGATGAAAGTTGTATTAAAAATTGTGCCAATGAAGTAGCAGCCATCCCCTGGTCTTCGATATACGCAATTATATTTGTTTCAATATACGCAAGCAAGAGATGCAGACTTTGTTTGTGTGCTAGCGAACTGCAATAATAAACAAATTCCTTACATTGGATCGCACGTTTTTCTTGACGAAAGAGGATCAATTTTCACTGGAATGTATGTGGAGTGTTTGTAGGTAGATATCTAAATATCTACCTACATACACTACACACTATACAGTGAACACGTATTTATATTTCCGCGAGACTTTAAATATAGCCTGTCATTGCGTTTAAGACTCGACAGACGACATCATACCGTCCAATACCATCAACTTCTGAATGTCCAAATAGTGGCATCTATCATCCGTCAGGACACAAGTACACCCCTCAGACTGCCCGCTCTAATGGGTCCAGTGATTGCGGACTTGGAGATATCCGCCGCCCCCTATAGAGGACCAGAGTTCGCGACGCGTATTGTTCCACGAACGCCCCAGTCAAACGTCGCAGGGGTAGTCAAAACTCTTACTGGCCAGACAGGACCCACAGAGGCGAGAAAAGTATTTAATTACTCTCGTAGCCCCCCGGCGCAAGTGTGCAAGGAAACACGGGAAGGTTTTAGTCAGTGCGAGCGTGTCGTCTCTTCGAGCTCTTCGTCCCAAGACGAAGGACATCTATGAGGCATACCACCTCAAGCAAAAAGTAAAAAAGATATAAATGGGTAATTCTAGCGAAATTACGAAATTCATGTCCTTGTTGTTATTTTCTAAGTAGTTACGAATTTAAGTAATGATTATAATTTTATTAATAAGTATGCTATGGTGGATATATAATAACTATACGAGTTTCTAATAAACTTGATATCTAATATTTCTTTTGCTTATGATAACATCCGAAAATCACTCCCTCACTATGTCCCAAACTCCAGATTAAAACACTCTACGGTTGCTAAATTTACCCATTTTGCAAAATTTACTGTAATAGTTTTACTGATTTATTCAAAATAAAATGGTTTTCTTAAAATATTCATAATTACAGAAAAAAATAAAAGATTATTTAAATATATGTATTGTTTTTAGTCTGTCCCAAGAAAAATAATCATTCCCTCACACCTTTGTTCACAGTCCATTTTTGAAGGTGTTATTTATATTACATGAACGTACCCATTTGTTTATGACAGTTGACAGTACAGCCAATAATATATTATGGCAAATTCATTTTGTGCGTGCATGTCGTTTCTGTTAAAAAAAAGGTTTGACCATAATTTGCAAAGTTACATTTTTGGCCGTCATTACATCACATCTTATAAAAATAAGGTAATTAACTTTAACTAATTAGTGATTACGCGTTGACGTTGGTTTTGATGAATCATAACGTGACCAGAAAATGTAGTACGAAAGAAAGCTTATGTTGAGCGTTTTTGGCGGTTATGTTTAATTTCGTCATTCCCTCACCGTCATTCCCTCATATTTATTTGTAGTGAGGTAATGATGATAGATGAGGAAATGATTCTTTTAACCGTGCGCATGGTTTTCTTTTTGTGCTCTTGCTGCACTAATGCTAATTGATCTTGGCTTTCTTTTTGAAGGCTTTATTAACCTAAAAATGGCAAACCTAAGAAACTAACTGAGGCACAACTTAAATTGAAAAGGGAAGAATATGATCGGAAACGTAGAGAAAAAATGAAGAGTGATCCTGACAGTTTAGAAAGACTTCGCGAAAAAGAAAGACTGAAATATGTTAAGAAAAAGGAAAAAGGTCAGGTAAAAACTGAAGCGAAAGAATTGGAAAAAAATAGTCAAACCTACAGCGATAAAAATATATGCTGCAAAGAATTTGGCAAGAGTATTAGATATAATGCCACCTCCAAGCCCAGGGCCTTCTTTTGAAAACATTAATCAAAATGAGGAGGAGTAGCGAAGACTGTTGGTAATGCTCAAAGGAGAAGGCAACTAAAACGACATAGAGCAAAGCTTTATGCTAAAATATCCAAATTATAGAAAGTGGTCGACGAGGCAAAAAGAAAGGGTGAGAAGTTTCACAAGAGATATCAAAGACTGGCTAAAAAGTTTCAGACTTCTCCTGAAGCTAAAGTTTCAGAACAATTGCAAAATGTACAAGTACCTGAAACCGTGAAAGTGAAGAAGAGGCTTATTTTTTCGGAAGTTATTACTAGACAGCTTACAGACTTACTACAAAGATCAAAATATACTTAGTGAGAAGAGGAAATTTCTTATAGTAATGAAACCAAACATTTTAAAGAAGAGTAAATTGCTCAACTTAGCAAAACCGTTATTCAAACATGAAACGTACAAAAGAGCTGGGTCCAGATAATTAAATAGGTAGGTCACCCCATTTGGAAACGCTTTACGTTTCCAAATGGGGTGACGACAATCTGGTCAAATTCAACGCTTTGAAAACACAGGCTTGTCTTTTCAGCGCTAAAAGGAGCCCATTCCAACTATCCCCTACTTTCCGAAGTACATTTGTGCCAGTTACCGACCACCTGGAGCTTTTGAGCATGGAGTTGACATCAGACCTCAACTTCGGCTCAACCATAGAGTCTAGAGCTCAGACTGCAGCAAAAAAGCTGGGAACCCTACACAAGGTAGGGCGGTACTTCACGCCTGGACAGTGGACAGCTTCTGAATCTATATAAAGCACAGGTCCGTTCCTGCGTGGAGTATTGCAGCCACTTGTGGGATGGCTCTGCAAAATACCAACTTGCTGCATTGGACTCGATCGAGCGCAGAGCTAAAAGGCTTATAAGTGACGAGGCGCTAGTGGACAAGCTTCATAGCCTGGCTCATCGGCGAACAGTTGCTTGCCTGTCGGTTTTCTATAGATTGTACTTCGGGGAGTATGCGCAGGAGCTCCATGACCTGATTCCTCCATCTCCCTTTCACTACCGGTCTACCAGACGCACGGCTGGGTACCATCCACACTTGGTTGATATACCGTCTTGTCGTACCAAGCGCTTCTCCTCCACATTTATTGTGCGCACGGCCAAGTTGTGGAATTCTCTGCTGGCTTCTGTATTCCCTGCCACTTATGACCTTTCTGCCTTTAAAGCAAGAGTAAATAGGCATCTTCTGTGTTCGCTCGTCACATCGTAGACTTTATCTATCGCTTACCATAAGGCGAGATCGAGATAAAAAAAAACGTAACTGATTTTTTAAAAAAGGATAAGAATTCTAGGATGTGTCCGGGTAAGAAAGATTTTATGAAGCACAAAGGACAAGTAAAACAAAAACGCTTATTGTGTGTTACCATGAAAAACTTACAAGTTTTTAACGACAGTTGAATACAAAGTGAGCTTGGCAACATTTTGTAAGTTCAGACCTTTTGGTATAACCTGGGCATCAGTCAAAGACCGTGATACTTGCAAATGTGTGATACACGCAAATGTTCAGTTAATGATCCTAAAACTGTACGAAAATAAAGTTTTGCCTAGCTGCGATCTAACAAGATTTCTTTCAATGATAACATGCGATTTGTATTCAACAAAATGTCTGTTGTGTAAGGCGCTTCAGTAAACTGAGCTCTAACTAGAGGCTCTAAAGCTTGGAAATGGCCGACTATAAGAGATGAGCAGCTGTATAATTTGGATGATGTATTACACAAGATTCAACTTCCAAAATTAATCAAAAGTGCCTGCTATTTCGTAATAGAAATGGACAATGGTGATTAGCTGAGTTGATCAAAGAACGATGCCTCATATTTAGATTTAATGTTTTATTGTTCTCTCTCATGTTGTCTTATGTTGAAATTTATAATAAATAGATGGTTTTCATTCTTTGTTTCTTTAACTAGTTTAACTAGTTTGTTTCTTTAACTTTAAATAGATCTGCAATGCCATTCGCAATACTTGAAACACTGTGATTAATTTTCAATAATTTAGAGTACAAAAATTTATATTATTTAGATTTGTAGAAATAATTAGTAAATAATGTTACTTTATGTTTGTTATTTAAACTATAATACAAGATTTCTAATGTCATTAAACGTGTCTTTTATTGTTGAATTGTCGTAAATATGTTAACACTCATTCCCTCACCTGATGCATCATTCCCTCATTCTCTTATGTTTTAACTACCCTCTTTATCTCATGAAAACTTACTTATTTTGGGGACCACTATATAATTGATAATAAGTTAAACGAGTACTATAAAATTCATACAAAAGAAATCTTAAATATTGAAAATATTTTTCACAAATTTTTTAAACTCTAATTTCTGAATTTCGCTGGAATTACCCAAATATATCTCCCAATAACTCCTTCTAGCCTTATTTCTTTCTACATTCCGCCAATACAATGATTATTTATTAGTTCCAAGAAGCTCGTTTACACTACACAAAGCGACGGCACGTGGAAGAAACCAACTAGTTATGATTTAGTGCTGTTTATCTACAAAATGTGAGGCAGACTTGTAAACGTGATTGTTTCGGGAACTTGGCTATTGGCTAGAGTATCGTACGTACGTCTTTTGTTTTTGCATCATTCGCCAACGACAAACAATGAAGGTAGATAGGTTTTTAACCTCTATTAGCAACCTTATGACACAGATAATAAGGATACCTGTGACGGTAAAGTAACTTTGCATGGAGCTATATGGTATATTTTTGAAGACAAAAACCTTGTTTGTTTCTTTTGGTACGATGGTATTTGATTGATGAAGATTGAATGTTTACCGTCTAGACTAGTTTACGAAACATGTAGGTATTGTGTAACGATTACTGTGAAGATTTAAAGCAATTAATACTGATTGAAATATCTTCTTAGCAGGTACGTCTGTATCTTTTTATTTTAGATATTTTGAACAAGGCATATTGCTGAAAAAGAAAACATTTTGGTCCATCAGTCAATGAGGTACGGAACCCTACAAAGACCAAAAAAATATACAGAAACATTTTTTTCTATCTAGAAAAATAAGGTATTACGAAAACTCTACCTATAATATTGATGGTTACTTGCTACGCCATGTATCGCGAGAAACATACGATTCGTGGAAGATAGGCAACTGGAGCTAAAGCCGGGGCAAAGCACATGTATTACACATACAACTAACAGACACGTTACGTTACGAACGTACGTCAACTAAATTGATTGATCGAACAACAGCGGAAATCTATTTAATTTACGACGAAATAGTACGTACTCTTTCCTGGACGTTGTCAAGTAAATGAATTCTCTAGAATTGCATGCAATTTCAAGGTCCATTACCTTGAAAATATTAAGTAAGAAGTATCGTTATGCTATAATTATTATCCGTGCCAATTATTGCGTCGAATACTTAAAACGGTCAGCGTGGAACGAACACCGAGTTTTATTTAAGCCGCGACTAACGGAAATACTGACAACATTTGTTTTTTAGGGTTCCGTAGCCGAATGGCAAAAAACGGAACCCTTATAGTTTCGACATGTCTGTCCGTCCGTCCGTATGTCACAGCCATTTTATTCCGAAACTATTAGGACTATACATGTAAAACTTCGTAGGTAGATGTATTCTGTGAACCGCTTTTCGATTTTAAGAGAAAATTTAAAAGATATTTAAAATAAAGGGGCTCCCCATACATGGAACTGAAACTGAAAATATTTTCTTTCATGAAACCTATACGTGTGTGGTATCTATAGACAGGTCTTTAAAAATGACATTAAGGTTTCTAAAATGGCTTTTTCATAAAGTTAATCGTTTAAAAAATATACGCTTCCAAAGTGGTAAAATGTGTCCCCCCCCTCTAACTTCTATAATAATGAAGTGAAAAATCTAAATAAACCATATCTTGTAGATCTTAATGTAACCTTTCAACCAAAATTGGTTTGAACGAGATCGAGTCAGCAGTTTTTGAGATACAGTATATTTTCTAAAACCGTAAATATAACTTTGTAATTCATACAAATACTATGAAAAACAAAGTTATTTGGCGTAGTTGTAAAAATTGTAAATAAGCTAGTTTTAAGAAATTTGTAAGGCTTTTTGGTTTTTTTTTCAAATAAATATATTAAGTATATTATATTTATTATAGTTACTACGGAACCCTTCATGGGCGAGTCCGACTCGCACTTGGCTAATTTTTATTAAAGAGGCCACTGAAATGGAGAGATAAATCAGAGAAAAATAATATCCCGAAATAAGTCTATGTACAAACATTGGTATGAAAACAAATCGTGCGTTAATACGCGTGGGAGGAAGCCTTTTAAGATATTAGACTCTATTAATAGCCAAGCAAATGTTAGGGCGAAAGGACCGTTATTCCAAACGTGATGATAGTAGCAGCGAATTATAATCGTGTTGGGACTGAGCTTTTTTTTAAAGATGATAGGGTCGCGTTTTGACCACTATTTCACTTGATGGTACACGATGATGTGGTCGAAGATGAACCTAGAAGCAACCTATTCACTCTTGAATTAAATACCCCCCCAGGTTAAAGCTATCAGGAAACAGACTACGGCAGGGAATTCCACTCTGTAGCTGTATGCTCAAAGAAGGTATTCCTCAAATGTTTACTGCGTATGGGAGGTATGGGCACTATGTAACGATAGTGCATCGCCGTACGTCTTGTAGTCAGATGATGGAATATACATATTGATTACTCCACGTGTACATTGATGCCTATCAACAAGATAAAAACCGCAGCACGAATACCGTTTGACAACCTGCTCAAAAGGATAACTAAACTAAATACGCAATTGAAAGATAAAATATGCCGAAAGCTATCTAAGTACCAAGCAAGCTTATCTTGTTGTGTTATCGGGTTCGCGAAAATGGCAGGTTGACGTAGCAGTGGCGAGCTCAACTAGATGTTCAATTGAACAGTACCACTACAGTCTACTCGCAACTGTTGCAATCGTAAGAATGTACATTACGTCATTCAACGGTTTTATTTCAATGGCTTCCGTTATGTACAGTGATCGGAGTAGGTAGATTGATTTTTGGTACTTGTATCATAAATGCACACAGAAAGAATAACATGGATAAGCCATTTTCCCGGAAAGTAATTCCGGTATTTCCGGATTCAATTAAACATTGTTAATGTTGGTAGTGATATTATTCCTACTCAATTCAAAATTTAAAGGAAGGTATAAAAACTAAATTAATTCATTATTTATCTGTAATTTTTATTGTTTATATGTAATTTTATTTTTATCTGTAATAATATTGCTCATTTTATTACAGTTCCTACCTTTTTTTTGAGGATGGCAAATCATCAAATGACTCCTTCCACACTGGCAGAATAAAATTCCTACATAAGTTCCGGTTTTTTTTTAATAATCCACCAATTCCGGAGGAATGTCCATATTAATATATACGTTTCGGATCAATGACCCCATTTCAATCTACCTACTCCGATCACTGGTTATGTATGACTGTCAATACGTTTAGGATTAAAATATAACATTAATCTTCTTATGGAGTAGGCGGAAAATATAACATCGTGCCAAACTTTTCCAGCTTTGTATTTGAAGACTGAACAAAATAAGTAATATACATTTCGGGAAATGTATTATGGAATCCCATCAAGTCTGTTCCATCATCGGACTACAAGACGAACGGCAATTCGCCATCGTTACATGGTGGACATCCCACACATACGCACAAAACATTTTGAAAATACTTTCATTGTGGATTACGGATAAAATGCACTCCTTTTATACTGGAATGCCAGTCTAAATTAGCTGATAGCTATAACTTGGGGCTCTTTAAGTCAAGAGGTAATAGATTACTTCTATGTAAGCGTGCTTCATCTTCGACCACATCATCGATTAACATCAGGTGAGATCGTGGTCAAACGCGACGCAAGTGCGATTTTCAATTTGACGGTTGCAATATTTTACTGCGGGTTTCTGACGTTTGTACTTAAATAAAATAATTTTTTATTGTATCCTTGGGCAAAATTACCTAGTTAATCAGCAACCCATCCATCTTCGCACGGGTTCAAATTATATACCTACTTACAAATATACAAACACATTTACGAAAACATTACTTATTCAATGTAGGAAACTACTTACGAACTTTTTCGGTTTCACTTAATACATAAACAAAGTTTTCACGGTCGTTTTCTTGAATGAAATATAAAAATATCTGTTCTTAATATAGAAATACCTACGCAAACAAATTCTATTTATTTTCCGAGATATGTTGTTCAGTGTAACCGTATGCAGTCTTTTTCTTCTACGAATCGATGGTTTAAATATTATTTTAGGCCCAATACGTAGCTACGCTATTCGCGTATATCAGGTCTACATAAAAACTTTTTACAAAAAAATTAAACCGACTCCCAAAAACACTGCAAAGTGAAAAATAACTTTTAATTCGGTAGTCGGTGTCTTTAGTTTTGTATTTTCGTTTTTGGCACCGACTTCCGAAATTAAAGTTATTTTTCACTTTGCAGTGTTTTTGGGAGTCGGTTTAATTTTTTTGTAAAAAGTTTTTATTTTACTATTTTTAGTTGGTTTATTTTTAATTTACCTAGTTAAAAGAGCCTAAATGTCAATTACTTATAACCTTTTACAAAATATTGCTTTTCCCAATGCTGGGCCGTTAATTGTTGAGGAGTTCTCCTGATACTTCACCATCAGCTCTACATCACCATATGCATTGTGACGAGCATAAAGTGCTTAACATCCATATTCAAGTAATCGAATCGCAATCCACTCAATACTTATTATTGAGTAGTGTCGGCGGCCATCTGCGGTTTTCATCATCAGTTCCACTTCCTCAAATGGTACTTTTTGAGAGCAACTGCACAAGTTACTATAATAAATACCCAAAACGTCATAGGTGTGCCTATAATATTTGAAGAGTTCCCTCGATTTCTCCAGGATCCCATCATCAGATCCTGACTTTTATAAAAATGGGACCAATTTCGAAGTATACCCTTTCAATCAAAAAAAGAATTTTCCAAATCGGTTCAGCCGTCTTCGAGTAATCGGTGATCAATTGACCATACATTAAAAAAAAAAATATACGCGTCGAATTGATAACCGCCTCTTTTGGTCGTCGGTTGAAAAGTGCACGCACTTGGGCATTTTGGATCCTCCAGCAGATGGGACAAGCAGTTGTAACATTATCTAACTAATATTATAAAGCGGAAAAGTATGTTTAAACGCGCTGATCTTCGAAACTACTGGGTGGATTTTGGATGAAATTTGATATGTAAGTAGCTTAAAGTTTGAGGATGTTTTTTACGGATAGCAAAAAAGGAGGGTTATGTTTTAATCGTCATAAAGTCCACGGGGGCGAAGCCTCGCGCGGCGGCTAGTCCTACATAATACTACTAGGGAACACAGTAATTTTTGGCAAGAATAGAGCCGAATTAATTGGCTTCTAACGACCCGTAAAAACCGTTAAAGAAAGTTTTGACCAAAAGCTTCACTTGCTCACCTTAAAATAAATAATATTAATTATATTAAAAATATATTAATTTGAATAAATTATATTAATTTGTTAATAAGTTTATTAATATAACAATTTTACACATCAATATTTTTATTCAGACAGACTTTATTTATCGTTTTTCCATAAATTATAATTTATAAGTACTAATATTATAAAGCAGTAATATTTTATATGTTTTTTCAACCGACGACAAAAAGAGGAGGTTATCAATTCGACGCGTATATTTTTTTTTAATGTATGATCATCTATTACTCGAAGACGGCTGAACCGATTTGTAAAATTATTTTTTTGATTAAAAGGGTATACTTCGATATTGGTCCCATTTTCATAAACGTCAGGATCTGATGATGGGATCCTGGAGAAATCGAGGGAACTCTTCAAATATTATAGGCACACCTATGTCGTTTTGGGTATTTATTATAGTAACTTGTGCAGTTGCTCTCAAAAAGTACCATTTGAGGAAGTGGAACTGATGATGAAGACCACAGATGGCCGCCGAAACTACTCAATAATAAGTATTGAGTGGATTGCGTTTCGATTACTTGAATATGGATGTTACGCACTTTATGCTCGTCACAATGCATATGGTGATGTAGAGCTGATGGTGAAGTACCAGGAGAACTCCTCAACAATTAACGGCCCAGCATTGGGAAAAGCAATATTTTGTAAAAGGTTATAAGTAGTTGATAATTAGGCTCTTGTAACTAAGTAAATTAAAAATAGACCAACTAAAAAGAGTGAAATAAAAACTTTTTACCAAAAAATTAAACCGACTCCCAAAAAACACTGCAAAGTGAAAAATAACTTTAATTTCGGAAGTCGGTGCCAAAAACGAAAATACAAAACTAAAGACACCGACTACCGAAATTAAAGTTATTTTTCACTTTGCAGTGTTTTTTGGGAGTCGGTTTAATTTTTTGGTAAAAAGTTTTTATGTAAGTTTGTATGTAGGGGATCATTTTTTTCTTACTGATTAGCCCATTCTTGACCTCGACCTCGCGTGATGGTAAGCGATAAATGAGATCTAAAATGGGACGAGCGGGCACTAATGATACAATTAAAAAAAACTTCTCATTGGTTTTAAGGTGCATCACTTGTGAGTGCTATAGGCTATAACTTCGAAATCCACGCAGACGAAGCGTTAAGTAGTATTAAGTAGTAGTACTCACGCGGGGCTTCGCTCCCGTGGATTCTATCGCGGTAAAAACATAACACTCCTTTTTTGCAGTCGCGTAAAAAGTAGCCTATAACCTTCCTCAAGCTTCGAGCTACTTCCATACCAAATTTCATCAACATCCACCCAGTACTTTCGAAGATTCGCGCGTTCAAGCAAACAAACAAACAAACTTTTCCGCTTTATAATATTAGTATAGATGGAGGTAGGGATCGCGGATGATGATTAGATAGTCACACATCCACAACAATTCCGCAAGCGTTACTTAACTTTAAAGACCGAAGCATGCTTTTTTCCGGGTGGGAAAATCATCGAATGACTTCTCCCGCTCTGGGTTATGCGGAAGGGAATGTCAGACAACCCACCCTGTTCCTTCAGATGCCCTTAAATTCCGGGGCCGCGGTATCTCGTTAGAACATTCCCGCAACTCCGGCAGGCGACCGAAGCGTGCTGCTGTTTAATTATTGTTTAGTTTAATTTAGCGACGAACTGATATTTGTACAGTTATACGAAATAAATAAATAACTTTTTCAAACGGCAGCACAGAGCAAACATCCAGCCTACATACATCGCCTGTTAAACTAAGCCAGTTCAACATCCGATGTATGTAGGCTGACTGTAGGGACATACAGTCCAAGTTTGGCTTGCTAGCTCGCGACTGTTGGACCTAGTTACAAAGTAGACATAACTTTATATATGTTAACGATCATCGCTTTACATCTCTGTAGAGACTATATAAATTTCCATACCAATCTTTACTACGATAAATAAAATTGATGTCAGTCTGTGATTAAAAATAACTGTTTTTTTTAGGCGATACTAGAACTCACTTTTTTGAAATGTTTGTCCGTCTTTTGTCTGGGCTAATCTCTGAAATTGCTGACCCGATTTTAATGGGACTTTCATTGGCAGACGGAGGAGGTTATTGTGAAACATATAGGCTACTTTTCAACCCGGAATTCCTGCGGGATCTGGAGCTACGCGGGAAATCTATGGCTAACATGCTGCACCGATTTTGATGAAATTGGCACGGAGTTAGTTGAAGAGACAGGGTTAAACAAAGGCTACTTTTATTTTTCAAAAATCAGGCCCTTATAGGCTGAAATAGGGGATGGAAGTCTGTATGAAACATCATGTGAACGAATTCGCGGGTATTAACTAGTCTTTCATAAAGACCAGTCATTAAGAAAATAGGTCGTTGAGTAAAATGTTGTTAAAGAAACGGTTTTAATTAATGTATTATTAAGTACGAATATTTTAACTTGGTTTACTTGAATTTTTTCAGTGCTGCAGCATGTGCATACAGTTATAAAAGCCGTTTTCTGACCTCGTATGCTTTTAATGTATTTTGCGAGTTCTTATTCATAAAAAGCGTATGTTTTTATACTGATTAGCTGATTCTTTATTCAAATTTAATACAGCCTTTGAATTTAGTACATTTTTAAAACGTTGCAACACTTAGCTCTCAAAAAATATTCGATGGGCTACATTTCCAGTTCATCGCGTTTAAGTTGTGTTAAAATATACATTTAGCATGTATCTTTTATCAATATAATCCTTTACAGTGGTTTTAACTATTTGGTGATGGCAATGACGTCACTTCTTTCGGAGATCAATTTAATCGAACAAAGCATTTACATCAGTCAGATAAAACATTTACCCAACAAACAAAAATTGCTCTTGTAGTGGCTTATATTGCCAAAAAGAATATTCTTATAAGAGCCGTATTATCGCTAATAAGCGTTAATACAGGCGATCAACCTTATACGTGTTTTATTATGGTCCGATACAAGGGAGTTAAACTCATTGCGGCAAATAAAATGCTCTTAAAAAGCCGTAAGCCCTTATAGCCGTCTGCTTATGATTCTGCAATAAGTCTTTTTCTTAGTAATTTACATTTTCGAAACAGTTTGGCGAATAAAGAGAAACGTCAACCATTTTACTGAAAAGTGAACGGTAAGATATTATTTTATGTAGTTTATCTACCTGATTTATGTGCTCGTTTATAGTGAAAAGTGGATGGGAATTCAAATGCATGATAAAATGTGGTACGCTGAGTGTTGTAGTATCAACCCGCCCTTGAATTTAAGTGGTTTTTGTGCTATAAACTTTACTAATTATTTAGTCATGTTATAAACAGTGCTTTTATAAGAGCAAAACGATTCGCACATCGTCTACAAGAAATCTATGAGAGTGAAGACTTTTTAATGGCATCATTAGCTGCTTATGCTATCGCCATTTTACACATCGTTAGGGTTCCTTTCTCACGAACAAAATCCTGTACCTAGTCAGTCTTGTTCCCATATTTATAAAATTTATGTTTCACTATGGTTGGGTTAATTATAATATAATTGTAAGTACACAATAAAGAATAAAATTATATATATAATATGTTTGTCCGCAGATATTGCAATGGTAGTATACATATTGGCAAGAGTTGACAAATTCCTACAAAGAAGAGACCTTAATTTACATAATATGCGATGGCCATGGAAGTGGACCCATTTTATTTTAAGAAAGGAATGTTTTAATTGTACCTACATATCCGACCCTTTCTAGTTTACCTTTACACTTTGTAAAAACTATATTCTAATTACTATGTTACAACATGCTATGTTTCTCTACTGTTTTATTATTAAACTAGCTGTTTCCAGAGAACTTGTTCACTTATGTTAATTTCTAAGATATTTTTTTTATTTTTAAACTGTCGTTAGAAAGACTGATGATTGAAGTCCTGTCTTAGGTAAGGTATAAAAAAGGAGTTTTGATAGTAAACCAAGTAGTAGTAGTAGTATACCAAGAGATAGCTTCCTAATCAGGTATCTTTCAAAGGTTATGTTCAAACAGCAATTTCTGTTGTTAACCCACCAACTGTTTCGCAGGCTAACTGAGAGAATATTGAGGTCAGTCCTTAAACCAACAAATACAACATTTTAAATCAGCCTTCCTTTAGACAATGCTCGATTTAAAAGCCAATCTTCTTCTAAATACGGTGGCATGATAGCCTATAAAAATGATGAATTCAATAAAAATACGTGATATTCAAATTGGTTGATTATTTTACAAAATATGGATTAATGGTGTAAAATACAATACCGAATTATTTTCTACATTTAACAATTTACATTTAATGTCAGCACATGAAAAGTCATATATTTTTTATTTACTATGTGTGTAATCTTCACATTTATAAATATTAATTAATGAAGACTTTAAGGCGTCAACTAAATTATCTATGCAGTATTCTTCTAGTTGTATGTCTTCAGTTTCACTTTAGGGCACTTCATAGTTTTGTAAGGTTTTTTGTAATTGTGTAAGTAATCCATTATGTAAATAATGTCCAGTACCGATTTCAGTAATGCATATTTTTACTTTATATTTTGTTTTGAGCAATGTACGCGCATCCAATGGCATTTTGTTTGGCATTACATGGTGTAATATTTTTAATAAGTCACTTAAGGCTGCTCTCTCGAAAAAAGCTTGAAAAACATTCAGATGAAGCAACTTTTCATCGGCAATTACAGAGAAATTACATCTGAAAAAAATTGTTAGTAATCTACATGATATGAACCGTAATTTGGTTTAGCCACAATTTTTCTATCGGTATCACTTAATAAGAAAAAAAAATGCCAAATCACCTCCAAATCATTGAGATGAAACCATTTTACTCCTTAATTTCTTATCAAAAGAGTATAAAAAAATATACTACTGCTTTGCAATACAGATGAAAATAATTTGGTTTTGTTACTTTTTACAAATATGTATTATTTTTATTACAATAAATTAAAAATGGGTCCGATTAAAGACTGCGTTTACGTCACCCCCGCACTCGTCCACAAATTCAGTGCGGGGCGCATCGTGTTGCTAGGTGGACGTATGCCGCGTTTCGAGAGCTCAAGCACTACGAAATAAAATCGTAAGATATTATTGCAAAAATTTAATTTTGTAAATAGTGGAATAGCTTTTTAACCGACTTTAAAAAAAGGAGGAGGTTCTCAATTCGTCTTGAACTTTTTTTTATGTATGTTACTTCATTACTCGCAGATGGCTGGACCGATTTGGAAAATTCTTTTTTTGTTTAAAAGAATATACTTTCTAGTTGGTCCCATTGTCGTCACGTTTGGATCTGATGATGAAATCATGGAGAAATCGAGGGAACTCTTCAAATATTATAGGCATACCCATTGCGTTTTGGATATTTCTTATAGTACCTTGTGCAGTTGCTCTCGAAAAGCACCATTTGAGGAAGTGGACCTGATGACGAAGACCCCAGATGGCCATCGAAACTACTCAATAATAAGTATTTCGTGGATTGAGATTAGATTACTTGAATATAGATGTTAAGCACTTTATGCTCATCACAATGCATATGGTGAAGTAGAGCTGATGGTGATGTACCAGGAGAACTCCTCAAAAATTAACGGCTCTTCACCGGGAAAAGCAATATTTTGTAAAAGGTGATAAGTAGTTGACATTTTGGCTTTTGTAACTAGATAAATTACAAACCGACCCACTAAAAAGCGTGAAATAAAACTTTTTACCAAAAATAGAACCGACTTTCATATAAAAACGCTACAAAGGCAAAAATAACTTTAAATTTCAGAAGGCGGAGTCAAAAAAGAAGAAAACACAAAACAAATGACACCGACCTCCAAAATTAAATTAATTTGTAGTGTTTTTATATGAAAGTCGGTTCTATTTTTTGCTAAAAAGTTTTTTTTTCTGATTCTTGTTTATAAGTTAAGAGTATTCTATGTAGGTATCTATAAGTAGTGTTAATGTTATAAAGTTATAGTATTTTACAGTTTTATTAGTGTTTAAATTTAGTTTGTAAAACATGGGGAATAAGAAGAAACGAATGAAGAGGGGTCTAAAAAAATATTACAAACAAAAGGGTATACATTTATTATCAAGGCAAGTTTAAAGTTTTATCTACATACTAGTATTCAGGCGGGGCTTCGCTCCCGTGGATTCTATCACGGTAAAAACATAACTCTCCTTTTTGCAGTCGCGTAAAAGTAGCCTATAACCTTTCTCAAGCTTCAAGCTACTTCCATACCAAATTGCATCCAAATCCATCTAGTACTTTCGAAGATTAGCGCGTTCAAGCAAACAAACAAACAAACTTTTCCGTTTAATAATATTATACTAGTACTCACGCGGGGCTTCGCTCCCGTGGATTCTATCACGGTAAAAACATAACTCTCCTTTTTTGCAGTCGCGTAAAAAGTAGCCTATAACCTTCCTCAAGCTTCAAGCTACTTCCATACCAAATTGCATCCAAATCCATCCAGTACTTTCGAAGATTAGCGCGTTCAAGCAAACAAACAAACAAACTAACAAACTTTTCCGCTTTATAATATTAGTATAGATTATATATTATATTATATATAGTATAGATTTCATTATAAACTATCGCTTTACTTACCTCGCATAAAAGTAGATAGCACAGAGTAAACAGACAGAGGGTAAGCTTCGTACAACTGCGCTATGATAGGTACACTACTACAAGCTAGGCGCGTGTGTGCACTTCGTCTGAGCGAGGCCTGGCTTGAACCGATATGAACCGGTTTCTCTTCGTACGGGTGAAGCCACCAGTTGAGATAGAGAAATAGAGTTAAGATAATATACAAGAGAAAGAAGAAAACGACAAAGAGAAGGAAATAGAACTAAGGAAAGCAAAACAGATTGAACAGAAAAATGAAGAAAACGAGAACGAAGAAGGACAAAAAGAAAACATAGAACAAGATTTTATATGGCTATCAAAATTTCCAAAAATAAATATATGTGAACATGGAGAAATAAGTGACGATGAAGAAGTTCAACTAACCAAAAGAATAAAAATACTTGGTGAAAGAAAGTTAAATTTCAGTGAATTTTAGTTATAATCTATTTGTTTATAAAAAATATAACAAATAATATGACATACACTAGTAATAATTATACTACCTATCTACCTTACTCTAAGTTCCTACCTACATACCTACCCTACCTACCTACCTACTATTTTTCTCTTCATAGAAACCTTCCTCAGACTACAACGAATATTCGCAAAAAAAATCCGTATTGGTCCAGCCATTCCTGAGTTTTGCGCTTAGCAACACATTTAGCCATTAATTTTTATTTTATTTATAATTTAGTTAAAAAGATACATCAAGTTGTTTACCTCATGTTTCAAGCCAGGCTGATTTATAATAGAGGTATAGTTTCTACAGTACATATTAAAAGTGCATCCATATCAATAGATAATAAATAAAAACAAAATTTGACCGCTTTTGATGCGGTACAAATAAAAATGAATTTAACTTTCACGATGACTTGACCTTCTGTGATTTCGATACTCTGTGCCGAGACTAGGCGAAACGACGACGCATGCTGGAGGTGCGGGAGCGGGCCGCGCGAGCGCGCGCTGGTGGCGAAGCTGCGCGGAGTGGCGTGCGGAGAGGGGTCGTTAGCTCCACCCAAATGGTCAAGGTTGTTGGCGTGAATACAAGCCTTAAAGCGATATAGGAAATGTTGAATTTCACTGCCCATTCTCTGATATCACTATGAATATCAATATTCTTCAACTCTTCATTTAAAAATATATCTGTATCACTTTCGCTACAATTATATTCTTCCTCACTGGTTTCCTTTTCATTCTTATTTTCTATAAAATAATCCTCTGCGGAACCACTGGCTGATTCGTTGGTATTGGCTTGGATATTTTGTAGCATCATAGGAGTAGAGGTAGTGGGTGTAATGCTCACAACTATGTTTTCATAGACTTTTTTACTTTTCTTCTATGTGTCCAGTCTTTTGAATTCATTTTTTTCAGCTCCATAATAAATTTACAAAACCTCCTGTACTTCAAAATGGCAAATCTAGTTACGTAAAATATTTTAATGTAACCATATAGAGAATAATATCTTTATAATCACTGTACAACGGAATATGGATTACTTTCATCCTTGTAAAGATCATATAAAATGTTAGCATTTGTTTGTTGGATAGACGTCTTATCAAATGCTCCTATAAGTTAAAAAGCATCATAGTTACCTTGTGCATTTCTTTTCTAAGAATAATTGGCCATATTAAAAGCCTTTATATGACTTTGAATATTATATGGCTAAAAAGCAATGTAACTAGCCTCTATAAGAAGAACACATTTTGAACCCTTATTGTAGCCGTATTCATTGGATTTATTAACGTATACCCAGCCAAATTATAAGAATAAAGGTAATGTTAGCCAAATCTTCTAATAATGTGCCACTATAAGGCACATTGACATAATAAATGCTCTTTTATAACAAGTATAAGAATTTAGAACTTATAGACTTAATTTTATAAGCTTAGTTTGTTTGTTGGGTACAGACACTTTTGAACTGTCAAAATCGGTCAGTCCAGACAAATAGATGAAGAACGTGCTAGAATCTTCCCCGACAACCACATTACTTTAGATATGAATAAAAAATTATAGTTATCTTTCATGTTGGAAATTGATGAATGATACAAAGTTCAATGACCGCTGATTGCCAAATACTATTTTTTTTATATATACGAGACCTGAAGGTGGGACTGGGCGGGCCATGTCTATCGGATGCTGTCAAAGCTGTGGTCCCAGATATCCCTGGAATGGAACCCTGAGATAGCTAGACGTGGCAAACCGAGAAGATGGCGAGACGGTTCTTCTTTTTCTTGCCGGTTCTTCTCCATAGGATACGACCAATTTCGAACCGTGCACTAACTTCTGACGTTTTATAAAACTTATGTGAAATAGAATATTTTGAGTTTGAATTTGAGTTTGAAGTCCTGCCTCCTTCGTGAAATAGCGAAAGGAGGCACACCATCGAAAGAAATGGAACGAAAGGGGAGGTTTTTGCTTTGGGACAAAATGAGCTATTAAAAAAACCAGCCAAATGCGAGTCGGACTCGCGCACGGAGGGTTCCGTACCATTACCCATAAAAACGATAAAAAAAACACGTTTATTGTATGCTCCTATACAACAAACGTGATTTTATTTCGTATTTAAATATTTATTTTATTCTGTTTTTAGTGTTTGATGCTATAGCGGCAACTGAAATACATCATCTGTGAGAATATCAATTGTCACGGTTCATGAGATACAACCCGTGTGACAGACAGACAAACAGCGGAGCCTTAGTAATAGGGTCCCGTTTTTCCCTTTGGGTACGGAACCGTAAAAAACCCTGCAGATCATGCCATTGGAACGAAGTCGCGGCAAAAGGCTAGTTAATTTTAAATTGTATTCAGATTCTCGAAGCTACAGTAGCGACTTCAAAGAGTTATCGAAAACTTGTAACTAGATCACGTTCTGTAATTTACTAAATTGGATTGGTGACCTTTTATGTCAGCATGAAGCATGAAAATAATGTGTTTGGCCTACGGGCTCAGTTGTACCGAAATACACTACGTATTCAATTATGTTACCGTAACCGCTAATAACGTTATGATGTAACGTAATTGGGTAGTGATGTTATATGGCTGCAGATTGTCACTTTGTGGGATAAAACGCAATCCCGAATGTTTGTGGAACGGTAAAGTAATAAAATTGATTCCTACCAAAAAATTCTTAATTACGTTAACCGTGAGCATTGTAGTCAGTCAGATTCGTTTAATTTTTCGAAATAAATATGTTTCTTTTGACGTGACAACGTCTTATAATTCGATGAAGCTGGCTGCACGCACGAAAATACGTGACTCATGCGACGTTACCTCGCTCTGAGGCGTTCCATTTAAGGCTTGAAGTGCAAGCGAGAGCGCGGAACGAGCGACAATGCGGCACAATCGGCCTCCGCGTTCGGCAGCGTTCGACATCTGTCTCTCTCCTACTTGAGTGAGCGATGCGTCCGCGTGGACAGCTGCTATACAATAATACATTTACATGTTTTCGTCAAGTATGAAGTGCAGTGAAAACTACTTTAGCAACGCCATTCGCGCAGCCAATAATCGCTGCTTCAAAATCGAAAGCACAAAAACAACGTGAGTACAGATAGCATATCGCAGCATCTTTATCTCCTTCTCAGGCGGCTGCTGCGAGAAAATCAACAAACGAAAGACAACGCAACAACAGATTACGCCAAGCTGCTAACTTGGTTATTGCCAGTGGTTCTCTTGAAGCGACTACTACATCTTCATCACGTTCCGGGGAAAAGTCGAACAATGTTACAACAAAATATCTATCAAACAAATAAAATTCAAATTTTCTTTTGAAAAATGCAACCATTCCATCAGTATTTTCTTATGACGTTGTCACGTTAAACTATCGTCAGTAAACCGACTTTACAGACAACCTATTTTTGTTATAAATATTGGTAATCGTTGTGAACTGGCAGAAATTTCAGGAAAGGTGGGATACGGGACACACCCAGAGCGCTCAGTCAGAAAAATGGACCAGTCTAGTGGTGATACATAAATGGTGCTGTTTAGAGTAAATGACATAAGAGATAAGGACAGGGAGACAAAGAGAGCTAGAACGGCAGATAGAGAGAGAAAGACACGGAGACGGAGAGAGAAAGACAAGCAGACAGAGAGACCAAGACAGGCAAACAGAGAGATAATAAATACGGAGAGAGGGAGACAGAGAATATTTAATTAGTGCAAATGACCGGGGTTTCTGATTCAACTTCAGATAAGCGTTTGTTCAACAGTAGATTGCAAATACTGCGATAGTCTGGTTAGATACACGAGACAAAGTACAGTGGAACTAACTAGTACTGACCTAAAACACGTACCCACAATTCATGTAGGTGTAGAACTACGTAATCCCAAAAGGACTCGCAGATTCCACGTACACACATATATAAGACAATAAAGTAGAAAGTTGCACGAGCTCCCACGCTTAGTACGTTTAATTAAATTAAAACTTTGACCACATTATGAGGATGCATATGTAGCTAGGTACTTTGACAAAGGTTGGGCCATCCATCTTTGTTTTAAAGGAGGGCAAGTAAATAATTGGGTGTGATAATCCAAACTAAATGTTAATATATAGTCTTCTAATATAAATTTATATTAAACTCGGTTTTTTCCGTGGCTTTGAACTCTGTTGGGCACACAGGAACTACACAGGAACATTTAAACGTGATAATAGCCTAGCCACTCTTCCGGGGTTGCGGGAAAGCTCCAATGGAGGAGCCATTTGATGGTATTCTCCCCGGATAAAACGGCATACTAGAAAACTCCATCAGTTAAACAAGGTCAGTTGGTCAGCCTCCCATATTCCGTATGTTTATGTTTTTTATGTTCAAAACACTCCGTTGTTACGTTAGTTCTAAGAAATAATATGTTAGTACTATACTGTTTATTACAAAACGTATGGGAACGAACCGCGATGCTTTATTTAGATAACATCAAGAAATGAAACTAAGAATGTGAGCATTTTAACACGCTCATTTCCAGGGGAGAGAGCTAGTCTTTTCATGTTAAAAAGGCAACAGTACTTTGAACTTTATACGGTTTGCAATAAGGTTTAAGTTTGCTTATTCATACTGTTGTCTGGCCAATTATGCACACAATTGCGAGTTGCACAATCATCAGTATTCGTAGATGAGCATTCAAAATAGATAAGTAATAGTTGAAGGCGACAGTTATGCAATACTAGTTTTTTCCCGCGACTTCAGTCGCGTTGGAGGTATTTCCAGCGTAAATCCCGATCCCGTGGGATTTCTGGGATAAAAAGTAGCCTGTTGTATGTATTATTCCACGATGTCAACTATCTACTTACCAATTTTCATTGAGATCCGTTCAGTAGTATTTGAGTGAAAGAGCAACAAACATACATACATCTTCACAAACTTTCGCATTTATAATATTAGTAGGATAGTAGGAAGTAGGATCGTAACTGTATTGTCCAGATTAATTGAAAGAGCTTCACTGCTATGCGCTAATGACGATACTGAACCATTGGTCCAATGAAATGGCGTTCAATGAACTGCATGCGAAATTATTCAACGAGATTTTAAAGGCCGTTTCACACTGCGCAAATATCAATCGAAATCCAATGTGATGATCACATTATTGACCCATTAAGTTGGAGACTATGTTTTTGATATTAACGGAGCTCGTAGCGTGGAGCGTTGAGGTTAAGCAGCGCTTACCGCAGTTGAAACCTGACTGGGTGACCATCCAGAACATACCGAGTCTCCCCTGTACCCCAGAAAACAAGTTAAGCAGCTGGTTTCGGCTGAAATTTGTAGATATTAAATAGTTTGTTCCGAATAGTTGGCAGTTTTTCTCTGATAGAGGCATGAGGCCTGTCCCAGCATTAGAAACGTGATTTCTTGATAAGCTCGCGTTTGACCCCTATTTCACCTGATTGTAATCGATCATGTGGTCGAAGATGAGGCACGCTTGCCTAGAAGTAACCTATTCACTCTTGACTTAAAGACCCCCAGGTTATAGCTATGAAATTGTTTTAGAATTTGTAACTGTTTCGAACATAAAAAGGGAAACTACCTAAGCCTGAGTGTGATACTTATACAGTCACGAGTGCGTTCCATTACTCCAGAGCACATTCAACGCTCTCACAAAATGACACTAAGCTGCTCTGAAAGTTTTACTTATAAATAACAAACGGATTAACTATTGTTGTTTGATGATAACGTAGCGACAGGGGAACACGATTTGAATATTAACAAGTCATATGAAAGTAAACCGTATTAGAATGTACCAAGCGTGATGTTAGACGGCTAACCGAAACTAACGAATATTCGTTTGTACGGACAGATATGGCTGGAAGTTTGTTTGCCTTATTTTAGGTAAAATTTAGGTATTGTCAAAGACTCATTAACTGTGATTGGCTGTGTGATTGCCCTTGAAAATAACAATAATTAATCCTCTAAGAAACTACATAATTATGTCGACAAAGTCCTGAAATTTCATGGTTTTTGAATTGTTTGAATCTACTTTAATTTGAATTTTCAATAAATATGTAGTAAAGTACTACCTATAATAAAGTCTTCCGCTCTTTATTGCACTTTGAATCGACTTTGTCAACATATTACTCAAAATCTAGAGGCGATACACATAATTGCAGTTTCTTAGAGGATTAACAATTTAACATGACGATTTCATAATTTGGTGAATAATTCATCAGCGTGCGGAGTTTTGTCAGACGAAAGTTGACACGATGATATTGGTTTGAGCATGTTTAATAGGCAGTTGACTAAGTAATTAACAAATGGCAACCGTAGCCATATCTGCCCGCATCTAAAAACAAACACCCGGCCAAAAAGAGACTAACGAAATCAGCCACCTCTGGCGCTGTCGAGTTTAACTTGACATAGCAGAGGTCCTCGTAAATCTCCTCGACGCGGTCCTCACAGGTCGCGGAGGGTATGGTGAACTGCACCCACGGGACCTCCGTGGTGGCGGGGTGGCCGGGGCACTCCTCCATCACGCTGGAGTACGGAGGAGGCGCCAACGTCACACTCGCGCTACTACAACGGGTGTTAAATCACTTTGTACTTTGAAAGTTATAACGAGGCGAGTTTGTATGAGTTCAGTACTTACACAGATTGCAGATCTTTGTATATGTCCTCTTCTGACTGCGTTCTGAGAGCGGAGAATGGTCTGGAATAGAATGAAGAATATGAGTAAAGAATAATTTGAATAAGAAGAGCTAAGGTTCCCACCTAGTTCGGATGCAAATGTTACTTATATGTTTTATTAAGCGTTTATTGTGTAAATGTATTGTCTTTGTAATTTTTGTATATGAAATCTACTGCACGAATTAATATTTATTATTATTAAAGATAATATTCCTGATAGTCCAACAGTTACATTATCATAAAATAAAGGTATTTTTTTCTTTTATCACGGACTTAAAAAATTTAGACGTGTTGAGAGTATCATTTTCTTCCATGGCGCCTAGCATTATTAGCACATTTTATACCAATAAGTTATATTACCAGTCCCTTAATTTATCGCGTCATTATAGGTATAATTAGTTTGAAAAAACAAAAAAAGACATGTTAGTAATATTTTTCTACAAGCTCTCTGTCGGAACAAATATATTTTTTGTTTTCCTATTGAGAATTTCTATTGTAAGTTTTCCTGTTTCCTAATCACTTAGATACTTTATTACTGTGAAACCAATCCGGACGTTTTCATTTATCGTTTCCTGAAAACGCTTCACGTAACAAATTAAGCGCCCTATTAAAAGAGCGTAACTATGAATCACACGCTTAATCTCAAATCAATTAATCTTTTATACGTAAAAGTTACTTATCATGATCAAATCTCTACTATAAAGACTGACCTCACTAGATATCCTTACACTTTCAATAAGACAAGACAGAATAAAGAATCTAGTTTCCTCCTGTATATGTCTTATCATTATATCCTTCCTACTCTAAGCTCCAGAGATTTAGAGTAATGTTTCAGGTCAGTTTATTTAAAAATCAGAAGTAACAATTTGGAGTTAGGTCACTTTCCTTCTAACAATAATAACACATTTATAATCAGGCTTCTGTGGCCCATACATACAAACTAAGATACATACTTCACTAATACAGCGAGGTCCGGGAAACAAAACTGCACTCAAATCAAAAACGATTTGAAGTTACGTTGTAATGCGACTCCAACAGCTGCTATATATTTATACTGTGGCTGCACTCTCTCCGTGTATTCTCTAAGAGTGCGATGTATGCACAGCGTGTAGGTACCGAACAAGAGATCGTAACTTATGCAGAAGTATTTTTCTTCGACTCACTTGATATTCTTGGCAAGTGCTTTTGGACACTGACTGAGTTTAGCCAGCGTGCACAGCACTCGATGGAAGTTGGACAGGTCGAACAGCATCGACGGGTCGAAGAGGTCCGTCTCCCGCAGCTCGAACACCTCGTGGCATGTCCGGAGGAACACTTTGATGTTGCGCATGCACAGGAACTGTGTACAAGAGATTAAGGGTAAGCACAGAAGAATACAAAATGTGGATGCTATATACGGCATTGTTATAGAAATACTAGCGATCCTGCAAATTCACATTCAAACAAAACCTTCATAAATTCTACACTAAAACCTTTTTCATGAATCAGTATATCCATTGGTGAAAACTGCATAAAATTATGATCAGTAGCTTTTGAGTTTATCGCGAACATACAGAAAGACGTAGCGGGAGACTGCTTTATAATACGTAAAGATAATGAGGAACGCTAAAAACATTTCGTACTATGTAAATCTACGTATTGTGATACTCATATTGAAGTCATATTTTCTACCGAGCAGTGGTTTTTAACGACAATGCATAAAAGCAAAATCGTTTGCCTGAACACTCTATTTGCTCACGTAGGGCTTTTAGACAACAGATAGATACATTTATTCGACCCATTAATAACATTTCGGACGATTATGTCCCATTTCACAATATAATAACATTAATTGACAATCAAAATAGTGGAATCAGACGGTGAAGCATGTCAAAGATCGCTTATACTTCGGCTCTACAAAGAGCAGCGCTAGAACGGTTATAATTGCCTCCTGATCTTTTATTGATAACATTATCTGATATTTTTACGAGTGTAGTCATGGAATGCTTTACGATGAATGTGTTTATGATGTAAAAGGTTTGATAACGGCAGTTTTCGGCTGCATTTTTTATGGTACGATGTACATCTTTTTAACTAGTGCTAATATGATTACTATAATTCACCACGTCTATGATCCCGAAAAGTAGGCATAGGTGTATTACTTACATATACCTACTTTTCGGGATGACTTTTCAGACAATGCAATTTTATTTCTATACGTATAGACGTATAGAAATAAAATTGCATTGTCTGTCTCAGATATAAAAATAACTATTTTCTGAAGTGCTTATACTAAAGTTATTTACATGATACAAAAAAAAAACTTATTTGGCATTCTTCTGTCTGTCTCGGGGTAATCTCTGGAATGGCAGACCTGATTTTAAGATGAGGAGTTATAGAGAACATATTATGTGCTCTTTTTATTTTCCCGAATTTTATTTATTAAATTTTAATAAAACAACGCGCACGAAGTCGCAGGCACAGCTTGTCTATTTTATAAATTTAATACATCTACAATACGCCATTTATGACTAAGTAATAAGTAAGTACTGTAATAGGGGCCCGCTGACCCTTACTTTGAAATATTCATGGATAAGAGCAATTATCAGTTCGCGTCAAGCAACTTTGCCGCTCTGAAGCTAGGTCATCGCGACGGCCCACGGTGGGCTGAAAATCGGCTTTCATAGACTTAGGCATTTTATTTTGCAAGTGCGAGGTTTTTTGCCGGATATCACTTCTATTAGTTATAACAATATACAAAAATGACACCAGAATTGATTCTGCACAGAAACGAAGGAATTATAATTTTTTTACGAAAATTTTGTATGGAGCTAGTATGAAAAATCGAAATATCTCTAAAACGGCAGCGATAACCGTAATATCCTTATAGGGGGTTATAGTACTAATTATTTATGATTTTTTGACATACGTTACATAATGGTTGTAGATGCCTTTTTTTTTTTTAAAATCGTCAAAATATTTTTATTTATTTTTACATATTTAAACGTTCCTTTTAGTGTTTAAGTTGAAGAATTCAGAGCTTTAACAACTCTTATCATAAAATAGCATCACCCCTATAGACCTGAAGGACTAGACAGAGGTGTGTAGTGTCTTGTTGATCTTGTAAGATTTCCAACAATACCAAATAGTTGAATATCAGTGTCAAAGTGCCCATGCTGTCGCTTCTTTTTGAAAGATAGGGGAATGAAATTGTTAATTGATCATACCCTAAAAGTATGATTACAACATAACCGGACACATAATAATAATAATATCCTTATAGGGGATTATAGTACTAACATTATTTATTTTAACATATGAAACTGTTCAAAACGATCCATGAACTGTGTCAAAGTTAAGAACATCGTTAGGAAGCATGCTTTTCCCCAAATATTAAGAATATGTGAAAAAAAAAAGACTGTATATAAACTTTTTATTGATAGGTAATTTAAATAAAACAGAAGTAACAAAAATAATATCTAATAAATTCAATTATACAAAATACATATTTGAAACTATAATTTATGAAATTATTAACTAAACATTTTGGTACAATAAACTAACATAAATAACAAAAGAACATAAAGAAAAATAATTAAATTTTACAAATTTTCTTTACAACTTTCGTTGTCGGACTCCAATTCCGAGTCAGAATCCAGATCGGATATACCTACAAACTCGAACTCAGTTTCCGGAAACTGTATTAGGTCGAGAGTTTCAGCAAAAAAGGTTGTCTTCCTTTTGGCATCTAACTTCGGCCTTTGTGCACTTAGAAAAGGATCCGTAGAAACAACAAGCATATTTAGGATATCTTGATTAGAATCTTGCCTGCTTCTTTTCCGCGAATGATGTTCCCGGAACCTCCTAAAATCTTTGTTTCGAGACTCTGAGGCTTCTTCCGAGAGAGTCCCAATCGGGACAATATCATTTTTTTCGATTATGTCAGCTCCGTGTATTAATAGTTTATGTACGGTTGATGACATGTAGTACCAGTCGTATAATTCCACGTACTTTTCTGCTGTTTTGCGAGCAAAATCTTTAAATTTGATGACATCGATCTTCTCACCAGATGTTATTGCTTGCAAAATAACAGCAAATCTTTTTATCAGGTTTTGATCCAACCCAGTAATAGCTGCAGTTTTATTGGGAAACTCGAAAAACTTCCTTGCGGTATTCCCGTCATTGGTAGTTCCCGAGCCTTGTTTTACTATATCAATTAACAGATTGAGCTCCTCTTTAAATTTATTTTGAATGTTTTTTTTTCTGTTTTGTAACATATCTTTATGCTCATTACTTCTTGCTGCCCACTGTTTGAAGTCAAGTCTGTACGCAATGTGTAACAGACATTCCATGCAATTTATACGGGCATGTAGGGATGATAGGCCAAATTCATATATGTCAGAACACACAGTTTTTGATGTTACAGCATCTAAGTGGTTCATTTCTGTTGGTTTTGCTAAGCACAGGTAGCATGATGCATTTGATCTAGCTTCAGAAAGGTACGTGCAGACTTTTGCGTCGATCATTGTCATCATTAGTTTATGAGTCACCCTGTTACTATTAATGCACTCTGTGGGGTTAAGGGCCTCAATTTCCTCATCCATTTTTCTTTTGTTATCAATGACAACTGCATGGCTTTCTTTTACAAAAGTGAACTGAACCGGACGACAATAAAAAGTTGAGCATGGTTTCGGGTTTGTCCATATAGTATTATCTCCATCTGTCAGTTTCAGTGGCACCAAGGAGGTCATGAAAATGCTTGAATCATCATGCTCGCCGTCCATTTTCTGCTTGTATCGGCTTTGATTGGAAGCACCATCAAATCCCCACTTCGATATCAGCTTTAACTGCTTATTTTCCACATTATCAGAAAGACTTTGAAGAATCCGCTTCACCGTGATGTCAAGTAAAGCTTGAAGTGTAATTCTAGCTGATGAATCCGTAACTGATACTGATTGATTAGGAGGGTAGCATGCAAGCTTAGTTTGTTGCAGTTTATAGTAGGATGGGTAAATATCCTTAGCACCTTCCCGAATGGCAGTCTCTCGCAACGTAATATATTGCCACTTTGAAAGCTTAAGTGAAAGAAGCAATCCAAGTGCTTTCTCTGGTGTAAATATTACTGTTTTCTTAATGCTTTCCTTGATTTTAACGGCAGCTTCTGGATTTTTGATCATATAATTGATTACAGATGCGATATCTTCATAACCTTCTTCTTTTAAACGTGCTGCAGCTGCATATGCCAATTCACAGGAATCCTCGCCTATGTGCTCACTAGATCTTCTCTTTTTCTGTTTGCTTCCCAGATCTTTGAATGGTTTTCGGGACCTTTTTGTCATTGTTCCAACAGTCGATGATGTTGAAGGTTCTGGAGAGACTGAGCGTGCTCTTGGTATCTCATCAATAGTTGGTTCTTGATTTATTAAAGTTTGCACGCAACTCGGCCAATCAATATTTGCTTGCAACCACTCTCCGTACGTATTTCTAAACTTATCAAAGAATCGTTTAGATTTCTGCCACCTGTTTAAAGCAGCTCGCGTGAATCTCCGGCAAAATTCTTTGAGAGTTACTTGATCTTCGGCAGAAAGGCAATCGCCTATGCGGGACACAATTGCACTAAACAATACTTCATGATTAAATGAAGGACACTCACTTTTTAGAAGAACAAACAAATCTAAGTTGGTGATTAAACTTTCCATTCTAAGATTTTGTAGTCGCAAAGCAAATAGTTTTAGTGTTAGCAGTTACACGGTTGTGAACAATCTAAATTATGGAACAAAATTATAGCCCTTTTATTGTATAAAGTCAATAATTAGTTAACTACCCTCATTAAAGTTATAAAAGATATGATAATAAAAATTTATAATCGTCAAAAACATTTCGTAGAACTCATAGTAGAACTAATCAACATTAGCAAATCACATTAGCTCACTAATTATAAAAAGGTGAATGCAGTTCTTAGTTGGTATTGTTGCGAGATATTTCAAATCATTTAATCACTTAATAGGCTCATTAGAATCAGAAGACTACAACCATCATTCTAATTACTTAATTACTTGTCATCAGACTCATTAGATGACTACACAATATGTTATTTTGTATTTTGAACGTATGCAAGGTTTTAAAATTCCTTTTGTGTCGATATTATTATGTGTCCGGTTATGTTGTAATCATACTTTTAGGGTATGATCAATTAACAATTTCATTCCCCTATCTTTCTAAAAGAAGCGACAGCATGGGCACTTTGACACTGATATTCAACTATTTGGTATTGTTGGAAATCTTACAAGATCAACAAGATACTACACACCTCTGTCTAGTCCTTCAGGTCTATAGGGGTGATGCTATTTTATGTTAAGAGTTGTTAAAGCTCTGAATTCTTCAACTTAAACACTAAAAGGAACGTTTAATATGTAAAAATAAATAAAAATATTTTGACGATTTAAAAAAAAAAAAGGCATCTACAACCATTATGTAACGTATGTCAAAAAATCATAAATAATTAGTACTAAAACCTCCTATAAGGATATTACGGTTATCGCTGCCGTTTCAGAGATATTTCGATTTTTCATACTAGCTCCATACAAAATTTTCGTAAAAAAATTATAATTCCTTCGTTTTTGTGCAGAATCAATTCTGGTGTCATTTTTGTATATTGTTATAACAAATAGAAGTGATATCCGGCACAAAAACTGGCACTTGCAAAATAAAATGCCTAAGTCTATGAAAGCCGTTTTTCAGCCCACCGTGCGGCCGGCCGCGTAGGTGCAATCGCGTAAAAAATGTTACGTTTGTAGTTGTTGTACGTATTTTTTTCCGTTTTATACGTATTCATGTATGTTCTTGTAAAGCAGTGGTTCTTAATATTTTAGGGACAACGGACCATTTGACAACATTTTTATACTGTGACGGACCACCGACTGTTTGAACAGATATGTTATGAATAAATGGTTGCTGTATTTGAACAATACATAAACCCAAAAAGGTAAAAGAAATGAAATTTTACTTACTGTGTCACAAAAATGTCGCATAAAAATATGATTTTTGTGACTATATACTCTTCACTAGCATCTGAATTATAGATTCTGTGCTACTCAAAGCCAAACCTATGTGAACACTGATGCGATTCCTGTTCTTAAGAAATTGTCTTTTGGCAAAAGAATTTAAAATATATCTATTTAAAATTTTACGATTGACTTCGTGGACCACTTCAGATGCTTCCAGGGTCCAGCAGTGGTCCGCGGACCACCGGTTAAGAACCACTGTTGTAAAGTGTCTTCTTCTTCCTTTAAGTCTTGTTTTCGGCAATCCATAACTTGATCGAAACAATAAGCCGGTTTATGGTGACTTATCATTAGGTACTAAGACACACAGCTAGTACGGAATAGGCACTCAGAGATTCTCTTATCACTTCTCCCTTGTGACAAATGTTACTGCAACCTTCGTCGCGCTTCACGTATTTATTAGATGCCAATTAGCTTAATGACCACATTGCTCGGAGACAGCTGGACAACCTTGAAAAGATGATTGTATTTTTTTCTGGAATTGGGTACTGCTATACATATCAGCCCTTATGCAATATACAATAAAGCGAATCAACACAATTTTAATTAAACTATGAAAAGCACCTCCTTAGTTAGATGTCAAAAAAATATGAGGAAAAACCTCTAAACAATTCCTCTCTTGTAGACTTTACAAAAACCGTAAAACCTTACCCTACCGCTACTGTGCCACAGTCCTCGCAAGTTGATGAATTAGATTTTTTTATTAAAAATCTAAACTTATCGAGCGGCATGTGTCCAAATTAAGCTGGTTGTTTTTAGCAAGGTACATGGCATAATACTAGTGATGCAACGAATACGAATACGAATATTCGTATTCGCCGAATAGTAGACATTTACCGAATATTCGTATTCGGCGAATACTAATACTAAGTCTGAAAAAATTCGCTCAAAAATATTTTTCACTGAAGCCATGTACAGTCACCTCGGAAAGACTTTTTTCAACGGCTGGGAACACCCAGACTGAAAAAAGAAATCGCCTAAAACCAGAAAATCTACAAATTTATGTCTTTTAAATAAAAATTTGCCTGTTGTAAATTTTAATTATTAGAAGAGTAAACATTCATCAAATAAATAAGTCTTTTATTACCATGGCGACAGGGGCGTGCATAGGACTATGACAGGGCATGCGGCGGAGTAAAAACACACAAAAACTTCTTCTTTTATAGATTTTTAGCATAGCCACAGCCACGCATCGTAGCATGGTGGTGATGCGTGGCTGTGGCTATGCTAAAAATCTATAAAAGAAGAAGTTTTTGTGTGTTTTTACTCCGCCGCATGCCCTGTCATAATCCTATGCACGCGCCTGCTTGGCGAGATATTCGCCGAATAGTAGGTGTGATATTCGTATTTGTAAAAGCAGTATTCGTTGCATCACTACATAATACCTCTAGGCCGATCATCAACCCGCTAGTCTGACTCCATAACGGAGGTCATGGGACTGAACGTGACGACTGCAGTCAGTTAAGCTGACGACAGGATGGCTTCGAAGCAACTAGTCAGCTCTTTCACCAAGGCTTTCTAGGACGCCTGTTAGCAGTAATGAAGTTCACGTCGAAGAAGAAGCTTAACAACCAAACTTTGCACTAACTTTAAATAACGACTTTGTAAACGCCATATTAGCAGGGCAACTAAATATGTGCACCTTGTTATCACTACACAAAAAACTTGCTTGCTTTCAGACTATACAATTATATGGCAATATAACAAGGAATATACACTTTACTACTACTAATAAGCAACTATTACAAGCAATACCAAGAAAAATACTGGGGTCTCAGTTTAACTGAGATTAGAACTATTAAGGTCATCAATACAAGCTTGAGAGAGGTGTTATGTTAATGCAGGTCTGCTAATGGATACCGGGTGACGGCAGAGGGCAGATAATACCTTCTAGCGAACCTCGAAAAGGATCCAGAGATGGCGGAATAGGGGACGCCCGTGCCGCCTAAAACACGGGACCTGAGGAGGGGGCGTATTGTTCCACGAGAGTCCCTTTCGGACGTTGTGGGAGGAATCAAACACCTCAGAATCCTGAATGATCAAACGGGACCAGCACAGGCAGGCCGGGACCTGTAGAAGGCCCCATTGAAGAGAAATTTAAGTACTTACTCCCGTAGTTTTTGTAGAATACGAGAGAACGACTTGAACGAGAAGAAGATTCAGAGGGCTAGAACAATCCAAGGAGGACATGGTAGATATGGAACAATACATGAACAAGGCCTAGAGAGATAACAAAGTGCTAGCCCTACTTGCAAAAGTTCTGCTACACACATTTTTTAATAATTCTTTTACAAAATATTAGTAAGTATACAACAACTACATAAATAAAAAATTCACAAGTACATAAACCTTTTACAACGAAAAGATCTATCAAGTAACTACAACCAAGCCATGAGCCAAAGCAAAGTTATGACAGTGCCCATAAACATAGGGTGACTAGTTTAATGGGCAACAGTTGTCACAATATGGGCTGTCAGGTCATAAAACAGATATTCTGAATACTGTTACAAATTGGAAGAGCTAAATACGGTTGAAGCTGGCTCTTCTTGCTAATATAATTATATCTACTTTATTTTTCTGAAAACTCCCTTTAATGTTTAGGTAGGATTGATGTATAAAAGGTATGAAATCATGACATAGTATTATAGAGAGATATGAATATCATGAGAAGCATTCTACTTGGGACAAAATAATAATAATGTTACAGATTGATGTACTTGTCTAGGTTGATTTGTGGTTGTGTTAACATCCATAACATACTATTTAGTTTTCAATGCCTGAAAAACCATATTAAACTGTTGGTCTTAGTTATTTGAGAGTGGATTCATTGGGTGATTTTCCCGCCCAGAAAAACGTCTTGCCAAGGGTTGTCCAGTGAGAGCTATGGGGTCAGGTAGACATTGGCTCCATGTCTACTAAAGCAGCAGCCAGTTAGAATTGAAGCTGACATTGGTATACAGTATATTAGGTTAAACGAGGGACTTATTGAGGGAGGGTACCTATTAAGTATTTGATTCTCATTCCAAATATGTGAAAAGCCTATAACCTAAATTTTTGACGTAATTGTCCAATATAATACATTTATCATGTACACTGAGCCGCAAGAGGTGAATGAACTTGTAAACAGTACCTAAAGTAATCATGTGGCAAAACACGGCCCGATCCTGCCAAAAAAGGAAGCTCATGTGTAAACTCTGCCCCCGCGGGAGTCCTCCCGAGGACATTTGGTATAGTTCTGTCTGTTATTTATTAGTGTTTTTTTTTGTTCATATTTTTATTAGTATCATGTAAGCATACACTACTGTAGGTTTGAATATGTCCCTCGTTTAAACTAACATACTGTATATTAAAAAGAGGTCAGGTAGATAGGCGGTTTTATGCCTATGCAACTACAGAAGAAAATATTTCAGGTCAATACATATAATAAAACAGTACAAAAAGTGTGTCAGTGCATTGGATATATTTGCAAAAAATACTTGATGTTAAGAAACCATAACAGAACAGGAATTTAAAAAATTGTCTGTCCATTCATCTGTTTTTTCTGTTTGATCTCTGGAACTACTAGACAGATGATTTTCTTGCCCAATAGCTATTAAGTATGGGCAATATATAATAGGCTATTGATTTTGGAAACTGGACCACCTGATGAAGAACTATACATGCAAAAGGCAGAAGCTAGACTAATATAAAAACCTAGAACATTTATTGACATTATTTTTGCATTGGATATTTTATCAAACCATGTAGTTATAGCATAGAGCAATAGAAATAAAATTGACCAAGTGCGAGTCGGAGTCGCCCATGAAGGGTTCCGTGGTAACTATAATAAATATAATATAATAAATATAATATACTTAATATATTTATATGAAAAAAAAAAACAAAAACCTTAAAAAATTCTTAAAACTAGCTTATTTACAATTTTTACAACTACGCCAAATAACTTTGTTTTTCATAGTATTTGTATGAATTACAAAGTTATATTTGCGGTTTTAGAACATATATTGTATCTCAAAAACTGCCAACTCGATCTCGTTCAAACCAATTTTGGTTGAAAATTTACATTAAGATCTACAACATATGGCTTTTTTAGATTTTTCACTTCATTATTATAGAAGTTAGAGGGGGGGGACACACATTTTACCACTTTGGAAGCATATATTTTTTAAACGATTAACTTTATGAAAAAGTCATTTTAGAAACCTTAATGTCATTTTTAAAGACCTGTCTATAGATACCACACATGTATAGGTTTCATGAAAAATAATATTTTCAGTTTCAGTTCCATGTATGGGGAGCCCCCTTTATTTTAAATGTTTTTAAATTTTCTCTTAAATTCGGAAAGCGGTTCACAGAATACATCTATCTACCAAGTTTTACATGTATAGTCCTAATAGTTTCGGAATAAAATGGCTGTGACATATGGACGGACGGACAGACAGATAAACGGACAGACATGTCGAAACTATAAGGGTTCCGTTTTTTGCCATTCGGCTACGGAACCCTAAAAAGGTCAAATACCCATACTAGTCATTTATTAGTAAGATAAATATTTGAATTGAACCCAAAATAATTGTACAGTTAGAACTTCTGATACTTACAGATTTATAATAACCGTGGCCATGACCTAGTTAGTATATTTTGTGAACAGGAAAACACAATATATGAACTAAAAACACAGATATTTTACAACCATATTTTCCTTAAAATACTATGGCTGGATTTTACTATTATTAGATATGTGTACAACGGATGTCAAGTATCCCAAGGCCTTGTTTTAATTAATTAAATATTTTTATTAACATCATTTTGTAATAAAAGAGTACCTACCTGAAACTTTACTTAGAATTTCACACAATTGTCTAGTCAAGTAATTTATGTGTAAATAGTGTTCAAATTGAGGCTTAAAATATGTGCACTAAATAATCAGATTTATGTGAATTAAGATAAAATGCTTCAAGTATACACATATATTAATAACTATTTAGATAATATTAAATCGAAAGCAATACACATCTATGCCATAAGGGCATTGAACTTTATAGAATTCTTGTTACAACTATTTTTCATCTAGATAGCTACAGTAATGTATGGACATAAACATATAATACGGATTGTCAGTGAGTATCTGGCAATGTCTGTTCATTCACTGCAAGTTTACGATGCAGATAACACCGGAAAATATATTCAATGGATGTTGAATACGCACATATCAATAGCAAGGCTCCATTCATGATTGCATGCATAATTAAATACACTAACACATTATAACTGTTAATGTAATTCTAAATACACATTTGAATACGAGGAAGTCTTACCATAAATTATACACGAAATTTTCATTTAAAAATACCAAAATACAGTTTGTAAACTCGAAAACAAAACTGCAATTGTCTAAAGCCTTGTATCAAATTTCAAAACTACGAAAGTACGGCCTAGAAATTAGTTCCACATAACATGCGTGCAGCTATTATGTGCTAAATTTAATGGTTTTATAGTAATTAGAGTGAAGGTCGCGGCGGCGGGAGCCAATTACCTGCGCCATCTGAGGCCGCTGGTTCACGTCCTTCATGTCAATGCAGCCAGGGTGCAGCACGTTCAGCAGGTTGCACAGCAGCACTCCATCACGCAGCGTATACGCCAGATCATGAATTGAACTCGTTTCCCAGTTTGCCTTATGGTCGGGACGTAGCAAGCCACATCTCGTCAGCCAGGACGCGCACTCGCGCCACAGATCTTCGCCGCCAGCAGCCATGATTTACATAAACTTAGAAGCGCACATCGATAGTATCAGTACTAAACACTGCTTTTTAATAATCAACAGGCCATCATTAAACGAGGGTTAATTGATAATTGACATACAAATTGATACAACAAACACAGGACGAACCAAGCGAGAACAAGAATTTTTGACAACTGAAAGCTGGAGTTGCTACATCGATAAAATGACTGCGTAGATTAAATAATAATTATAGCTCTAGTAAATCAGTTCAGAAACCTGATCATGGCATTATTAAGTACTACAACTGAACTGATACAGTATGAGGATATAATTTATCTTATTATAATTTGATTTGATATTTCATGTAGACCTCAAGGTGCCCACCATTCCAGCAGTTCATGAAAGTGTCTCTAAGTATTTCTTTGAAACTGCAATCAAAAATAGAAATCCCTTTATCGCATCGGCCGCCCGATACGAACCCTCCCGCATCTCCAAGATTCGCCGACCAAGGCATACCCTAGTCATTCCCGATGACGCAATCTCCTTGCTCCAAGAGAGCCGTAGGGAAACTAAACTAACAATACACAAAACCAAAAACCGACCGTCCTTCCGTCCTCGTCGCCGAGGCCCGCCGCGACGTTCCCGTAATTGTCCACCCCGAGTCCCGACTTGCCAGAGCCCGCGACGACGCTGAGCCAATAGCTTCAAATTCCCATATTAATATTAATAATGATATGATCCAGCCTGTCCCTATCTGCCCTCCCCCAGCGATGCCCTAAGCCAAGGTCCGTACCCCACAGGCAAAACTTAATCCATCAGTTTAGACAGTTCTATTGTCAGTTATTTAATTTCGGAATAAGAAATATCCTTATTTATTTAGGGTTTTTAGTGGATTTTATACATATTTGTATTCCAACTTTATAACAATACTGAGGTCCGTAGAGTGCCAAGACAACCTATCTAAAGCCAATTTCAACTTGTTGAGTCAATAAGACAAGTACGGAGTACCTACTTAGATGTCTTCTTAATATGTAGTTGGTTGGACAGTTACACAACACACACACACACAATACACGGACAATTTCAGTTGAAAATAATTCTAGCCAGAAATCGATCATTACGCACTTCAGCACTTGCAGTGCCCGAAATTATTTCTGAAGCCAATGTATTGTCATGTCGTTTGTTCCTTCCTAAATAGTTCTTTCCTTGGCGTCTTACCATCTTATATTGATGGAAATTGGTAGTAGCCACTTCATATTGTGTGAAATCTAAGTTTCTAACTCGCTTTGGGTTACTAGGTCACATTGCTTCAACAAAAAGACGGTAAAGGAAAGGAGAGGCAAAAGGGTCTATTACCATTTACCATATAGTTTTTACTTTGATGATTTTTAATCGTATTTAATGGAAAACAGCAGATTGTTGATTTATGAAGTATTTAAAATTAAAATAATATTTCGTGATTATTTAATTATGTCTAGGTATTTTGCTACGTTTCGAAATGAGGTCATACAATACAATTAACAGCTGTGCTGTCAATAAAATATTTTTTCGGGCAACATTGTAGAGATGAGATATACTTGCAAATATCAATACCAGGGCTTGCAAGTACGAGTCTGAAAAAATACTAGGGTTGGAAACCAGGTATTAAAATACTAGAAAGTATTTTGAGCCACTTCGGATTTCAGTCTACTAGTCCGGTCGTACCATGCCACAATCTAGTACGGCTTTTGTAGATGAAATCTTTCCTTCCTACTTAATTTACAGAAATTAATAATTCACTCACTTAAAATTCACGGAAATATGTTTTCTTTGCACATGCAAGCATAAGGCATAAGGTTTGACACTCCCGATTTGTATGATATTAATGCTTTGCACATTTTACATTCAGCTTTATTTTAGCCAAACTTTTCTTAGGAGCCATGGTTTGTAACTGTATTTTTATTTACAACTAGTAAGTCTTATCAATTTTAAAAGAAAACACTTAACTACATTCAACTACGTTCAAAAATCGTCTTTTACCTATTTAAATATTTACATTCCTAACTAATAAACAAAGTCACGTACACATAAAAAAGCAGTTTTGTTTATTTACACACTAACTGTTAATAGTTTAAATTCAATAAACTCGCGAAATAAGAAAGTCACGGTCAGTTGGTAAATTGCATAACAAGCTCGCACTCACTTCTCAGTATTTATATGTATCATCTATGCACTCACTCAAACGACAACTGACGAAAGAAAAATAAAAAACGTAAACATAACAAAATATTTTCTAAAATACTTTCGTTCACGCAATAATGTGTCTTTTATTAATAGTCATTAGGGTGAATGGCGCCGCAAACTACTCAAAAGAAAAGAAAAAGTTCCCTGATGCACACACCTACACAGATTTCGGTTTATGTACTCAGACAACTTTGGAATATTTAGAGAAATACTACACAATCGCATTTGCAAATGAAAAATACTTTGAACCTTGCAAGTATTTTTTTTTCTGATACGATTATGCTCCTTTTTGCTGAAGCAAAACGAATCAATTTCCTATGCAAGTATTTTCACATCAATCCAAGCCCTGTTGGAAGAAAAAATACTTGCATAGGAAATTGACCCGTGATTTCTTATAAATAAGAAGCACAATCGCGTTTACATATAAATACTTGCAAAGACAAACCGTATACTAGAATAGACTTGCATCCGAAATTGAAAGTATTTTCTATCTGTATAGGAAATTGAACCGTGACTTCCTAAGAATAAGGAGCACAATCGCGTTTACAAATAAATACCTGCATAGAGACGAACGTTTCTACTTTTACTCAATCCAAGCCCTGTTGAATGAAAAAATACTTGCATAGGAAATTGACCCGTGACTTCTTATAAATAAGAAGCACAATCGCGATTACATATAAATACTTGCAAAGACAAACCGTATACTAGAATAGACTTGCATACGAAATTGAAAGTATTTTTAATCTGTATAGGAAATTGAACCGTGACTTCCTAAGAATAAGGAGCACAATCGCGTTTACAAATAAATACCTGCATAGAGACGAACGTTTCTACTTTTACTCAATCCAAGCCCTGTTGAATGAAAAAATACTTGCATAGGAAATTGACCCGTGAGTTCTTATAAATAAGAAGCACAATCGCGTTTACATATAAATACTTGCAAAGACAATCCATATACTAGAATAGACTTGCATACGAAATTGTTACGTAGTCTCTTACAAATAAGGAGCATAATCGCATAGTCGGGCGATCGTCAAGCCCCCACCGGAGCGAGTCCGACTCCGAGTAGCCGTATAAAATACTTTGAAGTCTTGCAAGTATTTCGGATCGGTACCTGGTGTACGTACTTGGAAGTAAATACCTGGTGTAAATACCTGGTCGCGTAAATACGTACCATCCCTACAACATTGGTTGTAGGTGGAGTGACGCGTCTGCACGTCGAACGAACGATTTTTCATGAAAATTCATAGAAAAAGTGCTTATATAGTGTAACATTTGTGTTATTTTTTAGTCAAAGGTGAGTTTTATTTAAATGCTTCTCTTTTATAAAGTTAGACCTCGAAATAAATTGTTTAAATGGCTCAAATCTTATCTATGACACACCCATGTATCGGTGAATTCCTCAGGAATGTCCAACTTTCCGAAAGAAATCTGATTCATGACTATGGAGATTCAAAATGGAAACCAATTTAGAGGCTACTTAGCATTTTTCATTCCATTAATTCCTGCGGAAGTCCAAAATTGGCTCCGGTCATAATCCTTATTAGGTTTATTTTGGAGCATTACGTCATTGTACATAAGAGGGAAGTATGTGGGGTCGATAGGTAACGGTGGATACGCCGGCGGCGGCAGTTATATTACATTAGATTGTCGGCGGTGCGTGTCGGGTAGGGCGATAGAATCTGGAACAGCACGTCGCCGCGTCCGACGCCAGTACTTTCTACGTCAGTAGATAATCTAGACTTTGTGATCAGAATATCTAGTGTTGGTACCGCTGTAGTGCTGTGTATTGATTTTCTTGGCACCTGTTTCATGTTTTTAAGGTATTTGAGAGGGTTGTTGTTTATATTTACATAATTTCTCTACAATATTCTGGTGTTTATTTCTATTAGGGTGTGAATTGTTTGGGTTTTTTTAATGTGATTTTTTTAGTTCTGATTGGTTTTTCTAGATATTTCAGTACTCCAGAAATACAAAAAATTGTTTTTACCAGAAGTTAACCAAAATCTAGTGGTACCACTAGATATTGTATAATATTACTTATACATTTTTACGTTCAACAATTACAAGTAATAAACTAATTAACATTTAAAACTTATCTGATTAAAACTCAAAGAAATCAGCTGTCTAAGCCTATCATTATCTGTAATTTTCTGATATGTACTATGTACAAGAACATGAGGCATTCTAGCTGTACCTTTGTAGAAATTAATGTACCTGAAAACATCTCGTAAAAAAACTGCATCTGTAATGCTAAGTGACCCCACCCGTAGTATGACACACATCTGACGGATTATGTGTGTAGAATTAATTGCAAAGCCAGATCAAGTTGCACTGGTATTGATTACTCTAGACTCTAGGAGATGTGTTCACCCAACTGTCACATCTATATGTAGGACAGTGATCATAATTTAATAAAATGTGTGGTCTTACACTGAAAACTTGACTTATGTGCGGCTGATTTGATTCTGATAGATTTAAGTCTATAAGTTGTTTTAATATCTAGTGGCTTCCTAATACAGGTAACATTTTGCTATTTTTACATTAATACTTTAATAAAATTGATATGTGGCTAATCTCTTCTTAATATCTTTAGTCATTATATGATTATTGATCCATGATAATTAAGATGTCAAATATATTTGAATCATTACTTAAATAAAACTATATACTTGCATACAAACTGCCTAGCCTCTGCTTATACCACTACTTCTACATACTTCATAGATATATTCTACCAGGATTGCAGAATAGTTCAAAAGTGTTACTGTGGCCTCGGATCACGAAAGCCAAATGACAGAACATGGATGGGTTTTAGTCAGTAAAAGTCAGACACACCCACCCGCTTCACCCAAATCGGGAGGCAGAAAATGATGACTTACCATCCTTAAAAAATCTATACTAATATTATAAAGCGGAAAAGTTTGTTAGTTTGTTTGTTTGTTTGTTTGTTTGTTTGCTTGAACGCGCTAATCTTCGAAAGTACTGGGTGGATTTGGATGAAATTTGGTATGGAAGTAGCTTGAAGCTTGAGGAAGGTTATAGGGTACTTTTTACCCGACTGCAAAAAAGGAGAGTTATGTTTTTACCGTGATAGAATCCACGGGAGCGAAGCCCCGCGTGAGTACTAGTATGCTATAAATGTCGGAAATGGTGAAGAAATGCACCATTGGAAACATTGTCTTGATACTTTGGATGAAAAAGATAGACCTAAGCCCTCCTATACCTACATGTATAACTGTGCCAGCTAACTCCAATGCAATAGTTATGATCAGGTGCTTAATTCCAAAACCAAATTAAGTCTGGCCAGTTACATAGTAGATTCAAAGGCTCATACCTAATGGGTAAAATACCTATGAACATTGAAATCACTTATCTTTCAATAATGAGAATGTACCTATACTTGCAAGCACTGATAAGAATCAATGACCAATATTCACACTGATAAAAGAACACTTGAAATCCTTAAAATAACATTGTCATAAAATAATGGATATTCTGAGAAAAAAATGTAAAAAGGATGTATTCAAGGGGTTGCTAAGTGCATTACTTGTATATATATACCTATATATATAGAAGTAAGGTAAAAACAATACTATCTTCAGGTTTATAATACATTACATTGGGGTGACTCACAAGGTCTTGTGATGTAAGCCTTGTCTGGGCAAGTGCCACAGTACAGATTAGTTACAATAGTCCCACTCTTTAAAATAAGAATAATAATCCATTACTACATTTAAGGGTGCTTTTTTTGTCCTGTTCTTCATAATTATCAGGCTACTGTTTTAATAAATAAAATGTTTGAAAATTCTATAAAATTAATACACCAGGTGTAAAAAAGCATTAACTATTATTGCTAAGTATGACATTTTTAAATACCTAGTTTTTAACAATTTAATAAAATATTACATGCTTTTGTCAAGGCAGAATTTACATGGCTCAATTCTGACTATATCTTGCCACCTGTATTTTTAATGTACTTAAATTCATGCAAATAAATGCTTGTATGATTGAAAGCTAATCATAATAGATTTTAAATGTTTGTTTAAATCTATTATATAAAAATTGGCCAAGTGCGAGTCGGACTCGCCCATGAAGGGTTCCGTGGTAACTATAATAAATATAATATACTTAAAATATTTAATTGAAAAAAAAAAAACAAAAACCTTACAAATTTCTTAAAACTAGCTTATTTACAATTTTTACAACTACGCGAAATAACTTTGTTTTTCATAGTATTTGTATGAATTACAAAGTTATATTTGCGGTTTTATAAAATATACTGTATCTCAAAAACTGCCGACTCGATCTCATTCAAACCAATTTTGGTTGAAAGTTTACATTAAAATCTACAACATATGGTTTTTTTAGATTTTTCACTCCATTATTATAGACTAGCTTATGCCCGCAACTTCGTACGCGTGTGAAGGTTTTCCCGCGCAAATCCCGATCCCGTGGGCTTTTCGAAATAAAAAGTAGCCTATGTGTTATTCCAGAATTTCAACTATCTACTTTCAAAACTTCATCTATCTACTTTCCAAACTTCATTTAGATTCGTTCAGTAGTTCTTGCGTGAAAGAGTAACAAACATCCATCCATCCTCACATACTTTCGTATTTATAATATTAGTAAGAAAGATAAGATATAATATTAGTAAGAAGAATTTGTAAGAAGTTAGAGGGGGGACACACATTTTACCACTTTGGAAGCGTACATCTTTTAAACGACTAACTTTATGAAAAAGTCATTCTAGACACCTCAATATCATTTTTAAAGACCTGTCTATAGATACCACACACGTATAGGTTTCATGAAAAAAAATATTTTCAGTTTCAGTTCCATGTATGGGGAGCCCCCTTTATTTTAATTTTTTTTTTAATTTTTTCTTAAAATCAGAAAGCGGTTCAGAGAATACATCTATCTACCAAATTTTACATGTATAGTCCTAATAGTTTCGGAATAAAATGGCTGTGACATACGGACGGACGGACAGACATATCGAAACTATAAGGGTTCCGTTTTTTGCCATTCGGCTACGGAACCCTAAAAATGACGTGAAAAAGATATACATAAATACTCAGAATTTAAGAATTTTGAGAGTTTCCATTCAATCATTCAATCTAAAAACATATTTTTACTGATGCAAAACTTATGACTCCTGTCTGATAGATAGCTCACAAGAACTAAAACTTTTAGCGATACAGTAAACCATTTTAATAATCTACACTTTGATTAAATGGTGCTGCCATAAAAATAGTACTATGTTTTTACTGTCTCCATAAAAATGTTTATGCTACATAGCGAAAATGGCTCTAAGTAAATCGATTTTCAATACACATTGATTGCTCATAAAATAGGCTTAAACAGTCATCCTCGTGAATAGATAGGCGACCTTGTTAGCTAATGTGATGAATCTGCTTTGAATACATTTAGCTGGTCATTGTTGTCAGACTGCATTATTACTAGCTATAGCAGTTATGGTATACAATATGTGTACAGACAAAATTGAGAATATTTTTAAATAGTTTAATTTGCACATTACACCACTGTTTAAGACTGTATTTAGCTTGTTACACAGTCACTTAAATTTTTATGATCCATATGCCCCAAGTTGTAGAAGCAATTCCTACTGCATTGCGTCATAAGTTGCTTCATTATTATAGCTTCTTCATCATATCCTAATTGTATGCAATTGCTTTAATTTTCGGGATAAAAATTAGCCTATGTGTTATTCCAGGATGTCAACTATCTACTTACAAAATGTTATCCCAATCCATTCAGTAGATTTTTCGTGAAACAGCTACAAACATACATACCTCACAAACTTTCGCATTTATAATATTAGTAGGAAGTAGGATACATTTATTATTGTTAGCTCCTTCATCATATCCAACTTTTTGACATTTGTGTCCAACTTGTATGCAATTGTTTTTGGCACTGTTAGTCAAGAAGAAAATTTCAACTATTGTGTGAAGTTGAACTTCTGTCAACTTTGTTTCGATGAATGATGTCAAGTGTAGCTTGACCTTCTCAGCTAATGAGCATAGTGTTTGATGAGATCAGTGGATAAAAAAATAGCTGACGCTTCACTGATAATAATTCTAGAGCTGTTAAATTTAAAAACTGTTATTTTTTTTTCTAAGCTAGTAGCTTTTGTCGTTACTGGTGTCTGAGGTAATATTGTCGTGACCTATTTTGTCTATTAGTATTTGTTCATTTGGAGTATATTGTGAGTGTACAGGGTCGACAATATACTCTAAGTCAACACTGCAATGGTGTTCTTACTGGTATGGGATACGGGATGGTGAAAGTCGCAACCTTATTCGCGTGGAATATGTTTTAATATGGCAAGGGCGGATCCAGTTTTGGTGCCAGGGGTCACATAATCGTGATCAAGTCACAATAAGTTATAATTAGTATTTCCTGACTCCGCTGCCACTTGGCCATCCACTGCCGATATTCGTTTACAACCACAGAAACTGGAGTATTATCTAGTAACAATGTTTAAAAAATTTAATTAGTGGTCCACCTAGGTTCTGGACCCAGCCTAGGGAGTGGGGGGGGGGTCATGACCCCATGGATCCGCCCTAGTAATATGGATACTTTTATTCCTTACTAGCTTCTACCCGCGACTTCGCGTGGGAAGGTTTTCCCGCGCAAATCCCGATGCCGTGGATATTTCGGGATAAAATGTAGCCTATGTGTTATTCCAGGCTGCCAACTATATACTTACCAAATTTCATTCAGATCCGTTCAGTAGTTTTTGCGTGAAAGAGTAACAAACATCCATCCATCCTCACAAACTTTCGCATTTATAATATTAGTAGGATTTCAGACCGTTACGAATTGATTTTTTTTATCAAAATCTAGCTTATGTTAGACCCAGGCCTTCCACTATTTCCTTGTAAAATTTCAACAAAGTATAGGTTTAGAAGTTTTACCTTATAAAACTTTTTAACAAAAAAAAGTAATTAAAAAATTAAAAAACCCGACTGCAACCTTATACTAAAACTAACTGAAAAGCTAATAAAAACAAGCCCATTTTAAATTAAATAAAAGTTGGAAGCAGGCGGGACCCATTTGAGTTTGAAACTATAATAATGGTATGGGCCCCGCCTGCTTCCAACTTTTATTTAATTTAAAACTAGCGATCCGCCCCGGCTTCGCACGGGTGCAATTTTTATATTAAATATACTATAGAATGTCTTTATATACATCGTTGACAGCCTTTTTGTCATTCGACATACATGTTCTCTTTAGTAATTACTCTTGAAAGTGCGACACATAATTTACCATGGGAAAAACATTCAACGCTCAAATCAAGCAACATAGGCACGCGCGCCGCAACCGCTATGTCCTTGCATTTTAAATCTGTAATATCTTCGAAACTATTTATTTAAATTATATTCTGTAAAGCGCAATATTGATTTATATTAAATGCACAATGTATTTATGGTACTAAATTAGATAAGGATTAATGCTGTATTGCTTAAAATCGCTTCGTAAAATATGCTCGTATTTCTCGTAAAAAGTAAAGGATAAAAAATGGTTGTTGTGGGTTATCTATAAGAGATAGACAGATGCCATCGAGGACATTTTTGTTGACCTTTTTAAGGTGTACAATACTGTAGTACATTATTTTGATCTATCTCGTAGGGTTCAGCCAGCGTTTGCAAAGCAAGCGCAAAAAAATGTTTTTATTTGCGACATCACATTAGAAACCTGAAAAATTATCAGTGTTCCTCTACTATATTATGCATGTTATATACTTAAAAACCTTCCTATTGAATCACTCTTTCTATTGAAAGAAACTGCATCAAAGTCCGTTGCGTAGTTTTAAAGATTTAAGCATACATAGGGACTGACACAGGGAAGCGACTTTGCTTTATACTATGTTAAGATGGGCTTGTTTTATTAGCTTTTCAGTTAGTTTTAGTGTAAGGTTGCAGTCGAGTTTTTTAATTTTTTTAATTACTTTTTTTTATTTCCAGCTTTTTAGTTTACAAATGTGAAAGATTTCGCAGACGATTTAGTTCTTGATACGTGTTTTTTACGATTTGTCACTTTGAATTACTTTTAAACATATAAGTTGTGTATATGTTTGTAATCACCTTTTAAAACCCTTTATTTTGATACCCCACTCGATAGGTTTTGAGAAAAAAAACTTTTTTGAAGGCATAATATGGCGCCAAAAATCCACCATTATGGTTTTTTATTTTATTTTGATATACCCAGTGTCACTTTCACAGTCAATACGAATCTAACGATACCTCTCAAGCTAAAATCCGTCGAACCGTTCAGGCCACAGAGCGTGCCAAACAATTATAAATACATACATACATACATACTCTCGAAAAACATAACCCTCCTTCTGGCGCAGTCGGGTAAAAAAACCGACTTCTCAAAAAAACACTGCAACGTGAAAATTAACTTTAATTTCGGTGTCTTTAGTTTTGTACATATTTCCGTTTTTGACACCGCTTTCTGAAATATTAATAAAAAAAAGTTCAAGACGAACTGAGAACCTCCTCCTTTTTTTGCAGTCGGTTAAAAAGTGGTGGCGCTTTGAAGGCTATACTGCTGAAGAGAGACAGACTTACTTTCGTATTTATAATATTAGTATGGATGTCTGATTTGTTTAATTGATCACATATTCTACAAAACAATTTGTTTCTCTCTGTCCAAAACTCTACGCCAAAGCAAGCCATTGTATATTGCGTTCGGTTATTTTGTTTTGGGATGTCTACAAATAAATTATTATACACTGTTGCATTTCTATTGTTGCAGATAATTTGACGCTTCCATAATGGAACAGATACCACCACCCAAAGAGGTGAAGATCCTCGAGACAGCTGAGGATATTCAGGAGCGTCGTGAACAGGTATATACATTTTTTATTCATTTGCTTACAACGACCGTGGACAAAATGGCGGGACGCTTTGGATGCCATCCTCATCTCGTGAATTGGTGAGGAGGCACACCATGAGAGAAGTGGACGGCATGGGGGAAACTTTTGCATAGAAGTGGGACAGAAAAGGCTAATTAAAAAATATACGGACGACGAGTTGCTAGTCCGGTTTTCTATCGGTTACGTTTCGGGGAGTGTGCAATCTAATTCCGGCAAGCCCGTTCCATCATCGGACTACAAGACAACGGCGATGTGCCATCGTTACATGGTGGACATCCCACCTATCCGCACTAAACTTTTGGGAATACCTTCATTGTGCGTATGGCTAAGAAGTGGAATTCCCTACCGGAGTGTGTTTGTGTCTGTGTTTCCCGATAGCTATAACCTAGGGTCTTTAAGTCAAGAGTGAATAGGTTACTTTTAGGTAAGCGTGCTCCAGCTTCGACCACATCATCACTTACCATCAGGTGAGATGGTGGTCAAACGCGAGCCTATTATCAATAAAAAAAAATACAACAACGGTCCTAGTACCCAGTCAGGAACTTATAATGGAGGGCACATACATGGATGTACTTCGGAATCACACCTGAGTTGCTGCTATTTGCACTGCGTTTTAGATTACCGCATATTTTCACTTATAGAACGGATCCCTGAGTCTACAGACCGGCAACATAGTACTGCTTGTTGACTCAGTTATACTTGGGTGGATTTTAATCAGGTTTAAGGACTTCATTATCTGCTTAGCCGTTTTCCAAACATGTTGGGGTCGGATTCAGTCTAACCGGAGGCAGTCAGCTGCAATATTCAGGTATTAGCGTTTTATATGGAGTAACTGCCTATTAGACCTCCACAACTCTGTAGCTGGGTAACGCGATACGGCTTGGCCAGACCAGTGTCGGATTTTCTGGCCTCTGACTACCAGCAGAGCCGGATTAACTTAGAGGAAAAATTAGAGGCCCTAAGGCAATGGCATTCTCGGGGCCCCTTTTCTTACTTTGACTGACCAAATCGTGTGTGAACTGAGTAAACACACATTAAGGGCTGTGGTTTTTAATATATTTTACTTATTCCCAGACTTTTTCTAAAATTGTTCTAAGTCTACTACTAAATCTAAAGATTTGTGTTTTGTGAGATAACAGTGAGGTCCCTAAGTTCATACGCACATCAAATTTTCGTTCGAAGAAACATGTTTTCTTGGTGCGTGCACTGGGCCTGGGCCCCTAGTTGATACGGGGCCCCTAGGCAGTTGCCTACTTCGCCTAATGGTTAATCCGGCCCTGACTACCAGGGGCCATATTATGACGTGTTAAAACTTGAGTCGTTCCAGCCAGAAAGAGGGATGAAACTTGCATAGCTATATAGCTCCATCCCTCTTTCTCGCTGGAAAGACTCAAGTTTTAACACGTCATAATATGGCCGCTAACGAGACGCAGACGGTATCCGTTTCCCGTTCGCCTATTTGCATACACACAGTACCGACCCAGTTACGATGCAGCGGCTGTTACAGCGAAAAGCAATCACTCATGTCTGACGTGGTGTGCTATGGGAGTAGTGTCGAATAAAATGACATCGGTACTCAAAATCAAAATTATTTTTAACCGATTTCAAAAAAAAAAGGAGGAGGTTCTCAATTCGTCTTGAACTATTTTTTTATGTATGTATGTTACCTCATAATTCGCAGATGGCTGGACCAATTTGAAAAATTCCTTTTTTTGTTTGAAAGGGTATACTTTCTAGTTGGTCCCATTGTCATCACGTTTGGATCTGATGATGGAATCATGGAGAAATCGAGGGAACTCTTCAAATATTATAGGCACACCTATAGCGTTTTGGGTATTTCTCATAGACCTTGTGCAGTTGTTCTCGAAAGGCACCTTTTGAGGAAGTGGAACTGATGATGAAGACCCCCAGATGGCCACCGAAACTACTGATAATAAGTATTTCGTGGATTGCGATTAGATTACTTGAATATGGATGTTAAGCACTTCATGCTCGTCACAATGCATATGGTGAAGTAGAGCTGATGGTGAAGTACCAGAAGAACTCCTTAAAAATTAACGGCTCTGCACCGGGAAAAGCAATATTTTGTAACAGGTGATCAGTAGTTGACATTTTGGCTTTTGTAACTAGATAAATTACAAACCGACCCACTAAAAAGCGTGAAGTTTTTATTGTACATAGAACTCTTAAAATGAATGTCTTTTTAGGGATGGGCAAAATTAAAAATAGAGTTAATTTAAATATACAATATCTCTCGCGTTGTGGAGCTCGTGGACAATAACAGCCGCACGGGTCAATGTTCAGGTTAAGCAATAGTTGCAATGCAATTTAGGTATTTGGGTCATGTTGTTACGGAGGATCTTAAAGATGATCTCGATATGGAGAGAGAGCGCAGGGCGATGGCTGTGAGGGGAAATATGTTGGCTCGCAGGTTTGCTGGTTGTTCTCTACCGGTTAAAATCACCCTTTTTAAAGCATTTTCCCAAACATTTTACACTAGCAGCCTGTGGGCTAACCATACCCAAAAAACTGCCAACACCCTGCGAATTCAATACAATAATGCTTTCAGGGCGCTGTTGAGGCTTCCTCCTTATTGTAGTGCGTCTGGGATGTTCGCAGATGCCCATACGGATGATTATTATGCGATCATGCGCAAGAAAGTCGCGTCTATAATACGCAGAGTTAGAGGAAGCAACAATAGCGTTCTGAAAGTTTTTGCGGATAGACTAGAAGGGCCTACAATGGATAGGTTTATCAAGCTACACGTTAGACATGGGGCTTGATAAACCTTCCTGTGATTGTGAGTTTTTTTTGTTTTGTTACGTCCTTTATAATTGTCTGTGTATGCCTAATTGTTTCTTACTAACATAGTTATTAAGTAAATTGTTTGACTAACACTATGGGCCTTAGAAGCCTGAAAAGAAAATATTTTTATTTTTGTTTTATTTTATAAAGATTGGTGACCTTCTTAACATGTGATATAGTCATCTAATCATACGAGGTACCGTACGTAGCCAGAAAGACGGATTCTAGCCTTGCCAAAAAGTATCGTGTTACCCAGGTACGGGGTTGTGTACTCTGCTTCATCCGGTTAGACTGGAGCCGACCCCAACATACCTAATTGGTATGTTAGACTACCTAGGAGGCTAAGCGAATGATATCTATCCCGTTTATAGCGCGTAAATTTGACACCAAGGGCATTCAGAGTAGTATTTAAGGTCAGTTTATATCACAATAAGAAGTTACAGGATTTACGAGCTAGGTTACCTACTTTCATTTTTAACACACATACACACACAATCACCTACAAAAAATCTGGGGTATTCCTCGAAGCGCTACCATTTTGAAGCGCACCTAATGAAGCGCTCCTTTTTTATTCCTCGGAGCGCTCCTTTTAGTATACCATGTTATCGGGAGCGCTACTAAAAGGAGCGCTCCGAGGACTAAAAAAGGAGCGCTTCATTAGGTGCGCTTCAAAATGGTAGCGCTTCGAGGAATACCTCAAAAATCTATAACAATAAACTGTATTTGTCTTGCATAATTAGAGCAAAATGTGACGAAGGAGGCTGGACCACACAACACAGGGTATCCTAGTGTGGGGTTCAGTGCATAATTTTGATTTATGTAATCTTTTTTTTTGAAGTATGATAAATAAATAAATTCTAATAGTACGACATAAACCTACATTGGCACTTAAAGTTAGAAGCTAGCGCACGCTTCGAATTCGTCGTTTCCTATGGAGAAGAACCGGCATGAAACTCCAAGGTTGCAGAACTGACTGCTACTGTCTATATTGCCAATGGTAGTACCTACCATTACCAATATGGTACCGTCTGAGTTTTACTATGGGTATTGTCATCCGTCTAAATTGATGGTAATTGTACAGCTTTTGTTAATTGGCCTTCAGATGGATATACAGGGTGTCCTAGTAGTCGTCGTGATGCCGGAATCGGGTAAAAGGTCAAATCAGAATAGTTAACAGAAAAATATAAAAAAACCTTTGCTTATGTATCTTAAAAAACCGTCCAAGTGGGAGTCGGACTTGCACACGAAGGGTTCCGTACCATTATCCATAAGAACGAAAAAAAACACGTTTGTTGTATGTAAATACTAAAAACAGAATAGAATAAATATTTATTATATGTTATGTTATAGCGGCAACTGAAATACATCAATATCAACTGTCTAGCTATCACGGTTCATGAAATACAGCCTGGTGACAGACAGACAGCGCAGCGGGGCCTTAGTAATTGTCCCGTTTTGATCCTTTGGGTACAGAACCCTAAAAATACGGGCATTCATAAAAGATAGAGAAAATCTACTCCCTGTGATGGTCTTTTAACTCCTTTTGCTTCAAATTTTCTTTTTATTTTGTAAACCTGAATAATGCTTCTGAAAACTGTTGCTTAACTCTCTTGCTCCAGTCTATATAAATGTATTTATTTTTCCAACCAAGTATTCAAAATTCGTTTCATTTGGAATAATCAAAGGAAAAACCTGCAGCATTTTGATAGGCATACAAACCCAACCCTAGCGACTGGTCACTTCTCGTCACGTAGCCGTCGCATCGCTTTAATTAATTAATTACTGCGGCGATAAGTGTTACCTATACTATAGAAGCACGCAACTGATAGGTGGCGATGAATAATAACACGTAGCTCATTTAGATTATTAACTCTATAAAAGAAAATAAATTTATTTGAGCTGTGATTTGTGGAGTTGTCGTGTCTTTTTTTTTCCGGGTGGGAAAATAATGACTTCTCCCGCTCTTGGTTGAGCGGAACGGAGTGTCAGACTTCTACTGACTAAAACCCCACCCTGTTCCTTCAGCTGCCCTTAAGTGCCGGGGCCGCGGTACCCGGTTAAAACCCACCAGTTGTCTTTTAAAATGAATGGGTAGCTTCTAGGCAAAGGTGCACCGCATTTTATCGGTTGTGATTGTGACCAAAGGTTAATAATCATTACATGTTATAAAACAAAGTCCTCTGTTGCGTCTGTCTAGCTATTCGGGCCGTTCTCAAAAACTAATGAACGCATTGGCATGCGGTTTCCATCAATAAACATAAAGATTGATGAGGACGGTTTAGTTGTGTAATTCATTGTTACGGGAATGTTCTAACGAAATACCCCGGCCCCGGAATGCAAAGGAAACTGAAGGAGCAGGCTGGGTTTTTAATCAGTAGAAGTCACTTGATGATTTTACCACCCAGAAAAAAGGTGTATAATTCACTAGTACTCACGCGGGGCTTCGCTCCCGTGGATTCTATCACGGTAAAAACATAACTCTCTTTTTTGCAGTCGAGTAAAATGTAGCCTCTAACCTTCCTCAAGCTTCAAGCTACTTCCATACCAAATTGCATCCAAATCCACCCAGTACTTTCGAAGATTAGCGCGTTCAAGCAAACAAACAAACAAACTTTTCCGCTTTATAATATTAGTATAGATTATGGTTTTGTGTAAGTTGGCTGTGATATGACTATAAATCTTGAAGATGTCGAAAAAAATCAGGCCGACTAGGCGCTTTAATTTCGTACGCCACGTAAAGGAATATATATAAATATAATTATCATAACAATGTTCTAGCTACACAATTTTTAGTCTTAAAGTCTTATCTCTTAGGTATACTACTAGCAATAATTGTTTTTATTTATTATAGATTTATTAGAAAACGATAGGCATTTTGCTGAGCTACTCTCTCCAATTTATTATTAATCTCAAGTTTTAGAATTCAAATGAATATAGTATTCCCTATAAGCTTTCAATATAGATTAGAATTATCATTTACACTATATCGTTTAAGTGAATAGTTCAAAGATATCACATATTCAAAATTACGTGCATCCAAAAATCCGTCCGGGAAGTGAGGTGCTGTGTGTAAAATCGGAGCCGGGGCGGGTTGCTATAAAAATCTTCATACTTTATTATAAATGCAAAAGTTTGTGAGGATGGATGGATGTTTGTTACCCTTTCACGCAAAAACTACTTACTGCACGGATCTGCAAGAAATTCATAGTAGATAGAATGCAGATAGTTAACATCCTGGAATACAACAGGCCACTTTTATCACGGAATTCCCAAGGGATCGGGATTTACGCGAGAAAACCCACTCACACAAACGTAGTCGCGGACAGAAACTATCATGTAACATATTGAACAGCAACAACACCCTTGCCGTTACATGGTGATTTCTTGTTAGTCTGCTTCGTTATTCACTGCCTCCTAAACTCAATTTAGAAAAAACAATTTTTAACAATATATACGATAAGATAGCAACATCTAGACGAAAATAATCGGACTATCATTGCTTGATACTGAATGACGTACGATTGTTTGAGTTTACGAAGCGATATTCATGCACATTGTCGATAGACCAACGGAAATGGTATGGATTGAAAGGTTGACTCTTCGTTTTATCCTTGACCGCCCGCTTTAAATACGCCTGGGGCATAGATTGGTCGGAAGCAGAGTTTATTTTATTTTGTAGGATGCTAACACTATAAAAATGTGATACTTGGTTAAATAGCATTGATTTTTGGAGCTACACAGTATAGCTTTAAAATATAAAATATACTGATTAGTGTCTTTCAAATATACACTTGGTGCATATACACTTCTCTTCGAGTATATAATATCTGTTAGCCTATGCCTATTGTCTCACTGCTGTGCAAAGCCAGCCTTGTCTGCTGTCTTCTTCGGCCAATTGGTCAAAAATGAGTCAAAATTGACACGCCAGCGTTTCTTACATGTGCCTCAGCCCACGACTTCCGACTTGGAGGCACCCACCACCGTGTGACGATACTCATCTGAGTACATTTTGTTTGAATTTAAATCGTCCTAGCTATAAATTAAAGTCTTAAATGATGTCTTATCAATACGCTAATTCCGTTCATCATTCCCACAGGTCCTGAACCGCTATGAAGACTTCAAGCAGGAAGCCCGCGCTAAGCGTGAGAAGCTGGAAGACTCCCGCAGGTTCCAGTATTTCAAGCGTGATGCCGACGAACTGGAGTCCTGGATCCAGGAGAAGCTGCAGGCTGCCAGTGATGAGAGCTACAAAGATCCTACTAACCTTCAGGTATGCACTGAATTTTTATTACAATAGACTGAATTGATAACATCGACTTCCAGTTTTACAAGATGCAACTGACTAATAGTGCTTTGTATGGAATGACTTATATACCCACAAGATTGTTGTCACATTTTCTGGCTTTTGAAAACCTGTAAAAACTATCAGTATTTTCCAGAAAATATGACAACAGGCCAAGATTTATAATTACAATAGTAAAAATATGATTCAGCTTAATTAATACAAATTACACTACAGATAGTCCTTCTTTCAATGCAGCATTAATGTTTCACTTGAAGCCATGACAAAATATGCATGAGTGAAATCATGTTGAGACTCATGGCATGATATTCATAAGTCATATACAAGCCTAGCACCACCTCTTCCCAACAGGCCAAGATCCAAAAGCACCAGGCCTTCGAAGCAGAAGTGGCAGCCCACTCAAACGCCATCGTAGTGCTGGACAACACCGGTAGTGAGATGATCTCCGCCGGCCACTTCGCCTCGGAGACCATCCGCCGTCGTCTGGATGAACTGCACCGTCTGTGGGAGCTCCTGCTGTCCCGGTTGGCTGAGAAAGGGATGAAGCTGCAGCAGGCTCTGGTGCTAGTGCAGTTTTTGAGGCACTGCGATGAAGTCATGTTCTGGATTCATGATAAGGTCAGTGACACATGATGATTTTTTATCATAATTAATACGGTTTTCAAAGTATGTATATCTATGATTATCGGTTGTGCTTCTCATAATACGCCCTCTAATTTGGTTAGTCACGGCAACTTTTTAAAAGATCACTGCGTATAGATGTTGAATGCAGTGCAGATAGTTTAGAGATATTAAATCTTAATGTGGATTCAATTATTAATATTTCAGTTTGTCCTACTATACTTAGTAGCCATAAGAAGTTAGGACACATTGAAGATAATATTTTAGTGTTTTACCAGTTCATGGAGCTCATAAAAAAGGACTTTCATGAAAAATAATGCCATTTTCAGATGTACCGTCGATTTCTTCCCACAAGAGACCTCGTACTCAATTGTATTTCTTTACATTACGGGTCTGTGTTCGGGTCCCAGAAGTTAAGTTTTATCCGAATCGATCCAGTAGATTCGGAGAAAATAGAATACGACACACAGGTGATTCTTTAAGGGTACCGTAACATCATACGGAAATACGAATCGCTATACAAATTTTTGTGTAAGTAAAGAATGTAATGATTAACCACCAGGAGTGTTTGAGGTAATTATATAAATTGACATCGATCAACTATCCGTCATTCGTCTTATAAAAAATCACTCAACACTACAATTAAAATTTTATAAGATGTATTACAATCTCAATAACTCGGTAATCTTTCGTCCTAAAACTCGCATTATTAGACAAAAGTATCGTGTAGGTATCCCATATTAAAAGGTTAGGTGGTTGACCGTGGGCGTAACCCACATTAGTACAATCTTGGGCGTGGACTCGTATCGCGGACGATATAGGCCATGTTAACTAAACAGTATATAAAAGATTGTTTGATATTATCCGTCTTGCCAAAACCTAGAAACGTACTGAAATAGGAGAATGACGTCAGCACTTATAAAAAGTGCGGTGATGTGTTCTTTTGATAGAACTTGTGAATATGGGTTATCATGAAGTCATCTTTGTATGTGGACCTTGTCGTAATGTTTTTGATTCAAAAAATGTTGTGTTAAAGCATGAAAGGCTAGCGACTGAGTGTGAGAACTTGCTCAATTCGATTCATACAAGACTTATTAGCGGCAATACTATGAATTTTATGTACATACCAAAACCTAGCCTTTAACACTCCCTTTGCATCATATGCTTCCTCTCTTTAAGGGGGAATCGGCTGTAATGGTCGATATGAATATATCGACGGTTAAAAGGAAATAGGGTGTGAGCGACATTTTGGACTGGTATTGTTTTGAAAGCCGACTGTTTCTTGTGTTCTATTATCTTTTATACAACCACTGTGAAAAGTACCTTATCCTTCTTTTACTATAACACTTATTCAACTGTCTGATGTTTTAATAAAAAAATACATCAGTTTTTCTAAAATTCTAAACTTTGAATGGCTCTCCTAAACATTTCTTTTTTTGTCGCTTATACTTTATTTCCTTTTAACCGTCGATATGCTTCTGATAGATCCAAACTGATTTATGAAGAGGAATGAATTGTTTCTTGTTTGTTTGAGATAGATAAACTCAAAAACAACTGTACCAATTTCAAAATTCTTCCACCAATATAAATCTAAATTATCAAAGTGTAACATAGGCAAATTTATTTTCGCTGAAGATACGTATTCATGCGAGCGAAGCTGTGGACAGTAAGTAGTCAAGTCCTCCTGGCCAATCTCAGCGGAGATTAGCTAGCCGCACAGGAGATATTATAGTCACAAGCATGTTCAATTTCACAAGTAAAAGTGCACTCTGTTCCTTAATTTTTATAGTACGATGGGACGGCAATTCGACACGACAGGAGAGAGATCAGGCGCAGGTCTAACATGTTTTACATTATCTTAATTCCTATCTCTTGTTCACAGGAAACATTTGTGTGTGCGGACGAGTTCGGCTCAGACCTGGAACATGTGGAGGTGCTCCAGCGCAAGTTCGACGAGTTCCAGAAGGATATGGCCGCGCAGGAGTACCGCGTCACCGAGGTCAACCAGCTGGCCGAGCGACTGGTGCTCGAGGGGCATCCCGAGAGAGAGACCATCGTTAAGAGGAAGGATGTAAGTTGAAGTATTAGTTAGTTGTTTCTAAACACTGTCTTCTCACGAAGGAAGGATTTGACTCAAAAGGGGGACATTTTTTATGAATGCTTTATTTGTAAGAATGTAGCTATCATAACTTCTTTATGATCTATGGGTTTCACTATATTCGTGCAAATATTTAGATTTACATCTTGCTTATAGTTACAGAATATAGTACACATGTACTTATTAGTAATAGCATATAAATACAAATAGTAATTTCAAAATTTAATTAAATAGAAAAAAAAATACAATGAAAGTTTTCTCAGGAACAATAAACTACACTAGAAGAGATACAAAAAGTAACAATGTTAGCTGCTAAAGTATAAACTGTAGCCCAGAATGTTGTTAATGAAAGTTTTGATTGTCATTTATTTTTATTTTGTCATGTAAGTCACACCAATAATCAGGAATACTAAGATACTACTTATAACCTTATGCAAATAACTTAACAGACCTTTGAGGTCAGTGATTTTATTTCTAACATTTGTTTACCAACCTGTGGCCAAGTCCCAAAGGGAGGGCTATCATGTACTGAAAACTATTTTTTAATCTTTATTTTAAGGGGCTCTTAAACACAGTTCACGTTCAGCCCACTAAAAACTATATATAAAATGTTTTTGTTGTTGTCAGGAGCTGAACGAGGCGTGGCAGCGTCTCCGGCAGATGGCGCTGATGCGTCAGGAGCGGCTGTTCGGCGCGCACGAGATCCAGCGCTTCAACCGCGACGCCGACGAGACCATCGCCTGGATCTCGGAGAAGGACGTGGTGCTGGGCTCCGACGACTACGGCAGGGACCTCGCCACTGTGCAGACCTTGCAGGTACAAACGCCAGCACATCAACTTACAACAATCTCTCAAATTTCTTTAATAGACTTTTAACTTGACAGGCCTATTTGTCTAGTGGTCAGTGGCCCTGACTGCTATACGCAAGGTCGTGGGTTAGATTCCCACCCAGGACAAATGTTTGTGTGATGAGCACGATCATTTGTTCTTTGTCTGGGTGTAATTTATCTATAATTAGTATAGATATGTATGTATTTAGAAATATATAATTATGTATGTTTATCAGTTGTCTAGTACTCATACCACAAGCTCTGCTTTGTTTAGGACTAGATGGCGTTGTGTGAAAGTTGTGGAATAAAACAAAAACCACTTTATCGTTAAAGAAATTAGGTTCAAGATTGATTGTGAAAATTTGACAGTTTCGGGTAGCTTCATATGCTGCCGTCTGTAGACTGATCAATCTAGACATTCCATACACACAACACTGTCAAAAACAAGTATTGCAGTTGGAACAATAAAAAAATAATCCTAACATTATGAAGGATTGTATGTCTTTTGAATGTTTTCTGGTGCTTCTTTGGAAGCATATTAATGTGAGGTAGTTAAAAAAAGCATATCATCATCTTCCAGTCTAACCAGATGCAGCTAAGTACTTCCATAATCCTGTAGCTGGTTTTGAATTATGACTGTCGATGATACACAAATGTATGACTGTCGATGATACACAAATGTATGACTGTCGATGATACACAAATGTATGACGGTCGATGATACACAAATGTATGACTGTCGATGATACACAAATGACAGCCGAGACCAACTGCGTAACGTGTTTCCCGACGCACTGAGGAATTTGAGCATGTTAAGATTGTCAGCCATCCACGGACCAATGACAGTGTGTTTGTTATTATTAAAGCTAGACCTCTGAAAATAAATAATTTATAATAATTGGATGTAGGATACACAAAAAGGATCCAACCCACAAAATGTTACGTTTGACATAATGAAGTTTGAAGTTTAAGTTGTATTTGCTCTTTGATATTCTATTTTGTGATTTGGGACATAGTTGTAAAAATTGCTGTCCTTTTTATAGTAATATGTTTTATTGGGAATAAATAAATATTTTTAGAGATATTTATTTATTTATAACAAAATCCACAGCTCTTAAAATAATGTTTTATAGTAACTTATATCTAATCTTACAGCTAATTACGGATTTACAATTTATTATTATTTAAGTAAATATGGGGTCGTTTTTGCGGAATTAAAATATAAACCTGTCATAGATGTGGGTTGGTACCCCATACTAATAAAAAGGTCAAATTCACATATTTTGACTAGGGTGTTTTTACTTATCGAAAATATAGACCATAGAGACTAATTTGGCATACTCAGCTCATTTTCGACCATACCATACCATTTATGTCCAATTCTATTTTAGAACATTTCTTATAACCAAAAGACTAATATTTAAATTTATTCACGTCTAGCGTAAACACGAAGGCGTGGAGCGTGACCTGGCGGCTCTAGAAGACAAGGTGTCCACCCTGGACGGCGAGGCGGCGCGCCTGGCGGCCATCCACGCCGACCACGCGCCCGCCATCCACGCCAAGCGTGACGAGATCACGCTCGCTTGGCAGAAGCTGGTGCAGAAGGCGAAGGTATGTCCATCGGCTTGTAATCATTAAGATAACTTTCTTAAATTTCTTTGAATTTTTGTATCTAATTTTGTATCTATTATGAATTTAAGATACAGGTGTCACTAGTAAACTGTTTGAACCTTACATTAATTAGTAGTTAAACAGCTATTTTTAATAATCAGTAATCTAAGTTATTTAAAAACATTGAACATTTTCCAATATTTTATATTATTCAGATAAATAGACACAAGATTGATTCTAAAACAGCTAAAACGCCTATAAATAACATTTATTTTACATACTGAATTATTTTAAAGATTTTTAAAATAAAGGTAAATTGATTTTGGTATGATATACATAATTACAATTTAATGTTGTACCATCGTCACCATTCCATATAATAAAGCTGCAGCTGAATATATGGTAATATCTGTACTAAGGTCTTTCAATTGGTCAGAAAACTGTACCAGACGCACGGCTGGGTACCATCCACACTTGGTTGATATACCGTCTTGTCGTACCAAGCGCTTCTCCTCCACATTTATTGTGCGCACAGCCAAGCTGTGGAATTCTCTGCCGGCTTCTGTGTTCCCTGACACTTATGACCTTTCAGCCTTTAAAGTACGAGTAAATCTTCTGTGCTCGCTCGTTCCATCGTAGACCTCATCTATCGCTTACCATCAGGCGGGATCGAGGTCAAGAAGTGGGCCCACCAGTAATACAAAAATATAAAAAAAACATTTGTAGCTGTTAAGTCCTTATTTATTTCTGTTATGGTGTCAACCGTCAATAGGCTAATGGATAAGGTGTCGAACTTCTGATCGAGAGGTCGCAGGTTCGAATTCCACCTATCACAGTATTGCCGTGAACCCACTCCAGGCACAAACATATCTAGCTTAGTTGGAGGGGTTTACAGGATAGCTAGTAATGTGAATTCTACTCACATTGCTGGGAATCTTTAAGAGTATATCTTTCTATTTATCGGCTGTACACAAAAATTGACTCTTAAAACGACTTCCGTTTACACAGGAACGTCGGTCCGAGCTGGAGTCTTCCCACGCTCTCCACCGCTTCCTAGCCGACTACCGCGACCTGATGTCGTGGGTGAGCGACATCCGGGCGCTCATCGCCGCCGACGACCTCGCCAAGGACGTGCCCGGCGCCGAGGCTCTGCTCGAGAAGCACCAGGAGCACAAGGTGAGGTTCTATGACCATAATAATTTAAGCTTACTCCACTGCTAAACTTGAAAAAAAATCCGAGACCACTCCAAAATCTTGTGAGGATGCTGTCACTCAGTGGAGGGACAAAACATGTGTCGAGTGTGGTTTGTGTTTTTTGTGTACCTATATTCCATTTTGTGTACCTTACTGCTCTAAGAACTTGTCAGATCTGTAAACAATTGGCCAAATATAACACTACCTGCAGGTTAGGTCAACAGTTGGGATATGTATTGTCTTCAGAGAGTTTAACTCGCCCATTTATACAAAATGTTTTGTGTATTGGGAACTTTCATTGTGTGAACAGCTAAGGAGTGGAACTCCCTACCAGAGTGTGTGTCTCCGGATAGCATCTAGGGGGGTCTCTAAGTCAAGAGTATAGTATCCCTTACCATCAGGTGAGATGGTGGTCAAACGCAAGCCTATGTTCAATAAAAATTAATTAAACTGTTGACTATTTTAAGGCTTTTGTTGGTTTTTTTACCATCTTATATCAACTTCTAATACTTATATATGACAGTTCTTTTTCCGACTTAAACTAATTAATTTCCATTTCCAGGGTGAGATGGACGCTCGCTCAGACGTGATCCACGCTTGCGCTGCAGCGGGTCAAGCGCTGGTGGAAAGCGGTCACCGCGCTTCTTCGGAAGTGTCGTCAGCGCTGGAGAACCTGGAGCGCGAGAGCTCAGCGCTGCATCAGCTGTGGGAGCAGAGGCGCGTGCTGTATCTGCAGTGCATGGACCTGCAGCTGTTCTACAGGGATACTGAACAGGCTGATGCTTGGATGCATAAGCAGGAGGTAAGCTTTATTTAATGGAAACAGTTACATAGTAGATCTTCACTAACTTATAAAATACATGCATGACTGTGATCCACAGTGTATATAATAATGTGTTAGTTTAGAGCATTAGGAGAACAAAGTAACAATAAAGTTTAATCTAACAATTACAACTAAAGAGAAAAATATACAAAAAAAAAAAACATAAGATCTTTGGTTTAACTGTTTCGTAAAATTCTAGTTCAGGTCGTTTTTCTGATCATACTCATGTAAAAATAATAAATATACCTGAGAAACATATTCAAATAAGTAGAGATACACAAAAATTACACTGCTTGTATTATATTTCGGCGAAGATAACATTACCAGTTATCAAGTATTTTCAACAAAAACTTCATGATAATAAACATCATAACTATATTCCTTTTTCCTTTTCACAGGCTTTCCTCGCCAACGAAGACGTGGGTGACTCCCTGGATTCCGTGGAGGCCCTCCTGAAGAAACACGAGGACTTTGAGAAGTCTCTGGTGGCGCAGGAGGAGAAGATCAAGGCTCTGGATGAGTTCGCCTCCAAGCTTATTGAGGGACAGCATTATGCTGCTGACGACGTCGCTCAGAGGAGGGAGATGGTACGTACATAATCACTCACTATAATTTTATATCTAATTAATTAAGTCCAGTACGTACAGATGGTACAGTCGGCCAAGAAAGTGGTGTACCACCCTAAGGTTGAATATCGCTTGCAGATTCATAGGTGATAAAGATTAGTTTCGCTTGCAGATCGATCTGACAACTTCTATTGCTGTCTTTATCTGATTATTGATAACGACTATTACTGTTTGTAACGTGACAGCTGTTCTTAGTTTGAACTTGATGGAACCAATGACGTCGTAAAATCAACGGCGGGGGGCTGTAGATTTTGATGACAAAATTGTATCTACAAATTCAGAATTGTAATCAACAAGTTACATAAAATTGTAAAGGCACAAGGCGAGTCCACAAACCTACAATTTCTGTAAACTTGTAATTACAATATCAATAAAAAACAAGCTAAAAATAGATTTATCCTTTTATTAAATTTCTACAATCAATTTTAAAATACTTATAACAAACAAAAACATAGCATATATAGTAATATTTAGAAGATATTGAAAATTTTTAAAAATTAGAAACGGGTGTAACCGCCGTTGGCCTCTATAACCTCTAAAAGACGAGACCTCATTGAACCAACAAGCCGTGAGCAAATATCGGTTCCCCGCATTTCCTCCCAGATATAATTACAGTGACTAATAAGAGCTTGTTTGGTTCTTTCATTTTGATGCGACCATCGTTGGACCATAAGGCCCCAAAGATTTTCTATCGGGTTGAGGTCCGGCGATCTTGAGGGCCACTGAATTACCCTTACGTCAGTGTGTGAACGAAACCAGGCTCTTACGATCCTCGCATTATGAATTGAACAATTATCTTGAACAAAATCAAATTGTGGCACTTCGTTCTCCGGGTAAACATTACGGACTGTCGGTAGCATTGCATTCTGAAGCACGTCGATATAATTTACAGCCGTCGCTCGAGGAGGTAGAGAACACAATTCTCCTACACCATCCGTACTCATCCAGCCCCAAATATTTACGGAAATTCGACCTGATTCTCTATTTGGGATTACATGATCATCTTTATACCGTGTTGAATTATATCGCCAAAGGTGAAGACGTCCATGCTGACTGGATTTAAACGTTTTTTCATCACAAAACACTGTATTAGACCAATCAAACTCTAAGTGCTCTCTGGCGAAGTTCAGACGAGCAAGTCTGTGAGCATCCGTCAAATATATTTTCTTGGCGTAATGCCTGTGGTGCAACCCCATGTAATGTAGATGATTCCTTATTGTTTGGGCACTCACATCGAACATCTCCGCAAAATGTTTTGTGGGCTTAAAACCATTGATTTCATATTCCCGTCTCATGAATTCTCTATCGTTATTGGAGAGTGCAGGCCGGCGACCACTTCTTCTGTGATCCAACAAACTTCCCTCCTCTCCTTCACGACGAATCCAAAAGCGGACAGAACGCCTCGATATATTCAAATTCCGGGATATCGCACTGATACTGCTTCCCTCATTAAGGCTGCGCCGAGTAAAATAACTCAAAACGGTCTTCACTACTAAAGGAATATAACCTATAATAGTACTTTAATTACCATACAAAAATATGTAATGAACACTAGAATAAATGTGTTAGCAAACATAGTTGGCAAAATTTAAAAATATTTTATAGTTTATTAAACAAAAATACATAAAGTTGGACAAAAATCCTTACAAAACATGCTCGTGCGTCGCTGAATTTTGATAGTAAACTGTTGAATTTTTTCATAAACTTCAATTCATATTATTCTCTAATTATCATACTATCATTTACAGCTTTAATATTTCAAAAATGTCGCTTGGTTGTTTTAATTTTAATTTTTTCTTCTAATTTGCGCGCTATTTTGAACCATACGCAACGTACACCGGTCGAAAATTCAGTCGTCCACGGGAGCTCAGAGAGGGGTCACGTCTCATCGTGGAGCGTTTCGCCGGTAACGATAATTCGCGATCTATTGTGTACGTATGTATTGCAGCAATCCGTTGAATAACATAAGTCTAATTTTTTGTTTTTTGAGTACGATTTATTATGCATACCCAACAATTACTTTTTATTGTTCAATATATATTTCTTTAAGGCTGCGCCGAGTAAAATAACTCAAAACGGTCTTCACTACTAAAGGAATATAACCTATAATAGTACTTTAATTACCATACAAAAATATGTAATGAACACTAGAATAAATGTGTTAGCAAACATAGTTGGCAAAATTTAAAAATATTTTATAGTTTATTAAACAAAAATACATAAAGTTGGACAAAAATCCTTACAAAACATGCTCGTGCGTCGCTGAATTTTGATAGTAAACTGTTGAATTTTTTCATAAACTTCAATTCATATTATTCTCTAATTATCATACTATCATTTACAGCTTTAACATTTCAAAAATGTCGCTTGGTTGTTTTAATTTTAATTTTTTCTTCTAATTTGCGCGCTATTTTGAACCATACGCAACGTACACCGGTCGAAAATTCAGTCGTCTACGGGAGCTCAGAGAGGGGTCACGTCTCATCGTGGAGCGTTTCGCCGGTAACGATAATTCGCGATCTATTGTGTACGTATGTATTGCAGCAATCCGTTGAATAACATAAGTCTAATTTTTTGTTTTTTGAGTACGATTTATTATGCATACCCAACAATTACTTTTTATTGTTCAATATATATTTCTTTAACATTTTTTTTTTTCAATTTTTGTTTTATTATGGGAAAATGTAAAAAAAAATATTATTAGAAGAAAGTTGGCGCAAATTTTCGAAAAAAACGCCATTCTCATAAAAAGTACGTATTTCTATTTTGTGATGTTATTATTGCTTTTTAACCGACTTCAAAAAAAGGAGAAGGTTCTCAGTTCGTCTTAAACTTTTTTTTATGTATGTAACCTCAAACTCGAAGACGGCTGGACCGATTTGGAATTTTTTTTCGTTTGAAAGGGTATACTTTCTAGTTGGTTCCATTGTTATGAAATCAGGATCTGATGATGGGATCCTGGAGAAAGCGAGGGAACTCTTTAAATATTATAGGCACACCTATAGCGTTTTGGGTATTTCTAATAGTACCTTGTGCAGTTGCTCCCGAAAAGCACCATTTGAGGAAGTGAAAGTGATGATGAAGACTTTTTTCAAACATTCGATATGGGTATCGTGTAATGGGTTTTTGGGGGTGGTAATTGCAAATCTGTCATTCATTTTAAAATCCAAGATGGCGGATGCAACTTTTTCTCAAACATTCGATATAGGTATCGTGTAATGGGTTTTTGGGGGTGGTGATTGCAAATCTGGCATTCATTTTAAAATCCAAGATGGCGGATGTAACTTTTTCTCAAACATTCGATATGGGTACCGTGTAATGGGTTTTTGGGGGTGGTGATTGCAAATCTGACATTCATTTTAAAATCCAAGATGGCGGATGCAACTTTTTCTCAAACATTCGATATGGGTATCGTATAATGGGTTTTTGTGGGTGGTAATTGCAAAACTGGCATTCATTTTAAAATCCAAGATGGCGGATGCAACTTTTTCTCAAACATTCGATATAGGTATCGTGTAATGGGTTTTTGGGGGTGGTTATTGCAAATCTGGCATTCATTTTAAAATCCAAGATGGCGGATGCAACTTTTTCTCAAACATTCGATATAGGTATCGTGTAATGGGTTTTTGGGGGTGGTGATTGCAAATCTGGCATTCACTTTAAAATCCAAGATGGCGGATGCAACTTTTTCTCAAACATTTGATATGGGTACCGTGTAATGGGTTTTTGGGGGTGGTGATTGCAAATCTGGCATTCATTTTAAAATCCAAGATGGCGGATGCAACTTTTTCTCAAACATTCGAAATGGGTATCGTGTAATGGGTTTTTGGGGGTGGTGATTGCAAATCTGGCATTCATTTTAAAATCCAAGATGGCGGATGCAACTTTTTCTCAAACATTTGATATGGGTACCTTGTAATGGGTTTTTGGGGGTGGTGATTGCAAATCCGGCATTCATTTTAAAATCCAAGATGGCGGATGCAACTTTTTCTCAAACATTCGATATAGGTATCATGTAATGGGTTTTTGGGGGTGGTGATTGCAAATCTGGCATTCATTTTAAAATCCAAGATGGCGGATGCAACTTTTTCTCAAACATTCGATATGGGTATCGTGTAATGGGTTTTTGGGGGTGGTGATTGCAAATCTGGCATTCATTTTAAAATCCAAGATGGCGGATGCAACTTTTTCTCAAACATTTGATATGGGTACCGTGTAATGGGTTTTTGGGGGTGGTAATTGCAAATCTGGCATTCATTTTAAAATCCAAGATGGCGGATGCAACTTTTTCTCAAACATTCGATATAGGTATCGTGTAATGGGTTTTTGGGGGTGGTGATTGCAAATAAAAATTGGATTTCAAAATGAAAGCCAGCTTTCATTTTGAAATCCAATTTAAAACACATACGATATCCATATTGAATGTTGGAGAAAAAGTTGCATCCTTGGTGGATGCAACTTTTTCTCCAACATGCAATATGGATATCGTGTGTGTCTACTAAGTTAAATACACTGATAACCTTCAAGGGTTTATTGCTAAGTATAATTAACAAAGTAACGTAAGGGCTAAAATTATCGCTAAATGATGAAAATGAGTGCACCCGGTTGCTGTTTGAAATACACTAAGCTCGCGGCGAACTTAGTGCGACCGCATTATATCGCTTGCTCAGCAAACGTGGTCGATTGCAAAATATTGCGTCAAACATCGTGTAATAGGTTTTTGGGCATACCGATTGCAATCCTTACATTCATTTTAGAATTTACGACGAAAGTTCATTGGCTACTTTGTTAGCTTACAATTTACACTGGGTTATTGACAATTTAACTGATCCTAGGTTAAGTGACTATTCAGTATTATCTAGGGTATCTAATAATACTGAAATTAATTGTTTAAACCCTTAGATGTGACAAAGGAGAGTTATAATAACAAAATTTTACTATATCATCAGAATATAAATCGTTTCTCCGGCAAAATATTAGATGAGGAAATGTTAATAGATAAATATGATATAGATATCTTATGTTTTTGTGAAACCTGGCTAAAACCAGATAGAATGTTGTTTAAAATTAATATTTTTCTGTTACTAGTGCATACAACAGGTCCTCAGTAGGAGGTGGTACTTTAATATTACGTAATAATTCTCTTAGATATAAGGAATAAAAATATATCACCGCTTGCTCTGTTGATTGCTTGTGTGAGGTAGCATGTACAGAAGTTGAAGGCCAAACTTTCTTAAGTGTTTATAGACCACCAGCATCAAACCTGTCATCATTCTTAATGATAATGGGAGAAATTTTAAGTACCTAAGCTTATAAGAGATAATAAATTAGTTTTCATTTGTGGTCGCCTAAATATTGATTTGTTAGTAAATTCACCTGAACACTGCAAGCTTACTTCATTGTTTGGTTCATTTAACTTAAAATGCACATACAAGGAAGCAACAAGAATAACAGCAACATCAGCTCAATGCATAGATAATATTTATACTAATTGTGCCATAAAATACTCGTCTCAAATTAGTGGAGTTAGGTCTGACCATACAGGTCAACTAGTATCCTTTGAGTTGGTTAAAAAGCGGCAATTAAATAAGACTATAAAGCTTAGGCCACTAACTAAAAAGAAATTAATGTTTTTAATGATAACATGTAAAGTAATCTTTCAATGGCCAATTTTGACTCCCATGACCACAATGAAAATTACAGGATATTTTTTCTTCACCATGCCACGAATTTAGTAAGGCATGTCCAGTTAAAAAATTTCAAATGAGTAATAAATCTAAATTTAATGAATGGGCCACTGCTGGAATAAGAATAAGCTGAGACAATTTATACAACTTATACCATGAAAAATCATTGACTTCCGATGAAGCCTTCCATAATTATGTAAGAAACTACTCAAAGATATTTAAAAGAGTATGCGCCCTAAGCTAAATCTAAATCAGAAAGTAATAAAATTAGCATTTCTAACAATAAAATAAAAACTGTGTTGAAGGTGATAAACAAAGAAACTGGAAACACAAACCAACAGGGTTAGAATGATTTGACTTTGAACATCGATGATCAGGTCATCTCTGATAAGTCAAAAGTGGCTGAGAAGTTGGAAAATTACTTTACCAATATTCCAGTAGAGGTTACTAAATCTCTACATTCTTCGCCATTATCAGCAGAATCTTTTTTAAAGGAAAACTTCAATAAGGATATACCAACATTTTCATTTAAGCCCATTTCTATTGATGTAATTAAAAAGCATTCCAAAGTCTTAACATAACAAACACTAATGACTTATGGAGTGCATCTGTTAGGGTTCTTGGTAATATTATTGACTCAATTGCTGCTATCCTAACAGGCACATTTAATTAATGTATAGACAGCGGTAATTTTCCCGATTTAATGAAACATAGTAAAGTAGTACTAATTTGTAAGTCGGGTTGTAAGAGTGATCCCTCTAACTATAGACCGATATATGTGCTTCCAGCATTAAGCAAAATATACGAAAAAATCATGCTGGACCAGATGCTATCATATTTTAACTCAAATGGAATTCTGCATAGTCGGCAGTTTGGTTTCACGAAAGGTAGGTCAACAACAGACGCAGGAGTAGCGCTCATCCGTCACATTCTGGAATCTTGGGAGAAATCTCAGGATGCAATTGGCATATTTTGTGACCTCTCCAAAGCTTTTGATTGCGTTGACCATAAAACACTGATCTGTAAATTACACCATTACGGAGTTCGTGGATTCGTGTTCTGCTGACCTTGTTCTTTCATATTTATCAAACAGGCAACAAAAAGTTATTGTTAATGGAGCGACATCTGCAGGATCCCTAGCCAAGATGAGTGCTCCGCAAGGTTCAATTCTTGGCCCTTTCCTTTTTATAGTGTATATCAATGACATACATGATGACCAACTTATCGGATATTTTTTATTTGTAATTCCATTGTGCTGTATTAATTGGTCTATACGACTGTATAGACCAAAGTTTTAAATATAATTAAGCATATCTTAGAACTGGAAACATATCTTACAACTATATAATAATATAGGTTATCCATCAGAATTCAGACAGGCTTTAATTTATAATCATATTGTGGGAAGTACTAATTTCACACGGGTTCCCGTTAGTATATGCTTAAACTAGACTTATGGTCTCATGGTGCGTGGTGCGCTGGTTGCACGCTACTGGCATGATTGCTCTATGTTATCTCTTAAAAAGACTATTTTTTAAGAGATAACATAGAGCAATCATGCCAGTTTAAAAATTAATTTTAATTTGAAATTTAATTATTTAATTGAATTATTTTAAATGAATTAATTTTTTTCTTAAAATTCAAACGCGAGCCAAAAATAAAAAAAAAATCACAAGAAACAGTAGTAGGTATCTCTACTTAGTAGTAGAGATACCTACTACTGTTTCTTGTGATTTTTTCAAACTCAAAATGTTTTATTTCACATAGGCCTACATGGGCACTTATAAAACGTCAGCAGTTTGGCGCAGGGCACGGTTCGAAATTGGTCGTTTTCTATGGAGAAGATCCGGCAAGAAACTCCACAGTTACTCTTTTAAAATATCATTCTTACAATGTATCTATAATACAGGTTAATTACCTAATTAACCTGTATTATACCTATGAGAGGACATTAAAGCCTGTCTGAATTCTGATGGATAACCTATATTATTGTATAGTTGTAAGATATGTTTCCAGTTTTAAGATATGCTTAATTATATTTAAAACTTTGGTCATTACAAGATATTTTCTAAATTTAAACCCACGACCTACGTCATTTAAATTTAAAAGTCAATTATCTGAAATTAAGTATTTCAAATGGCGGGAGACTTTGTTAAACATAAAAAACACAGTGATACGACGTCAATGTGGAGCTATTTTTTAGTTGCGAAGGATAGGAATAGTGCCAAATGTAACCGATGCTCAGCCATTCTCAAGACTTTGGATGGATCGACTAAGGGATTACATACACATTTGTCATCAAAACATAACATCAAGCTTATATCAGCTTCAACAAGTCTAGATTCTGATAATCTGAACACAGCACCGCCGCCAGCCAAGCGAAAGTTAAATGATTATTTTACTAAAAGTGCCGACGATAGCCTCGATGATGTTTTGGCAAGAATGATTGCATTAGATGGATTTCCATTCAGTATATTCACAACTTCAGATGATTCGAGAAAATTTGTCTTTGCAAAATACACAGATTTACCAAAGTCAGCCGTCACCATTCAAAAACGTGTCATGAATTACAGTGAAAAAAATCAGAAAGCAAGTAACTGCAGAATTGAAACATTTGAAAAGTGCAGGTGAAAGATTTAGTCTTTCTTTCGACAAGTGGACTTCAACATCCAATAAACCATATAGTGTTGCCCAAACGAGTCTCGCAAGAGTCTTGCAATTAGCGATTATCCTATTGCTATTTATTAAACGGTAGTTGAGATCTCAGAACAATGTAACAGAGTCTGTTACATTATTGTTAAAAAGTATATTGTTAAAAAACTTAAAAGTCGAGATGACACGGAAGAAGAAGAAGGAAGATCAGGATCATAAACAGATGATGAGTTAATGCCACAAACCTCCCAATCCCAACCCCAATTGACACTAAAGGAAAAGTTATAGCTGGAAATTGATAAGAGTATGAAATCCCCAGATCGTGAAGTACAAATACAAAATTAATCGGGGTTGGCAAAATAGACGTGAAATAAGCCTGTTTGAAAATGGAGGAATTAGTGGATATCACTTAGAAACAGCATATAAGTATCTATTGTCTATTCCTCCAACCAGTGTAAAACCTAAATGAGCGTTTTCAGCTGCTGCTTATGTTGGTAATAAACGAAGCAGGCTTGGAAGTCAAACCTTGGATGCATTGATATTTCTACGATTGTATTTTCAAAATTCGAAATAAGTTTTATTGTCTTTTTATTTCTTACAAAGTATAGTATCTTTTTGTCATTTTTTCTTTTCTTACTATACTGTGATATGTGTAGTGTACCAAAATTAAAAATATATATTTAAAGAAATTACTCGTTTTTTAGAGTTCAGTTGCCGAATGGCAAAAAACGGAACCCTTATAGTTTCGTCATGTCTGTCCGTCTGTCTGTCTGTCTGTCTGTCCGTCCGTCCGTATGTCACAGCTATTTTATGCCAAAACTATTAAGACTATACATGTGAAACTTGGTAAGTAGATGTATTCTATGAAACGCTTTCCGATATTGAGAAAAAAATTAAAAATCATTTAAAATAAAGGAACATACTACTACCCCATACATGGAACTAAAACTGAAAATATTTTTTTTTTCATGAAACTTATGCGTGTGTGGTATTTATAGACAGGTCTTTAAAAATGACATGGGGGTTTCTGAAACCACTTTTTCATAAAGTCAATCGTTTAAAAGATATAAGCTTCCAAAGTGGTCAAATGTGTATCCCTCCCTCTAACTTCTATAATAGTGGAGTGAAAAATATAAATATATATATACAACGTGTAACGGAAACCCCATGTCTAACCAAAGGGCCGAAGACAACATTTGGTATGGAGTCTCTATGCACAGTTTCAGCACAAAATAACTGACTTAAAGAATTGATACCAAATTATTGGTTTCACATATTTTTTGAATACCAATCATAACAAACGTGTCACAGCACTACGAGGGTCAATAACTTTCCACGTCACTTGCCAATAACACGATAATTCTTTTCGTTCTTCTTAATTTGAAAAATTCGGTCTCTGGTATCAGTGTACTGGAATTTGTAATAAGTTCTACACATGTAGACTTAGGATTACAAAACCCTTGCCATATCGTTTGTTATCATCCAAAGAAGCCATGCACTTGGTATGTATATACCTCTTAATGTAAACTTTCAATCAAAATTGGTTTTAAAGAGATCGAGTCAGCAGTTTTCGAGATACAGCATATTTTCTAAAACCGCAAATATAACTTTGTAATTCATACAAATACTATGAAAAACAAAGTTATTTGGCGTAGTTGCAAAAAATGTAAATAAGCTAGTTTTAAGAAATTTGTAAGTTTTAGTTTTTTGTCAAGTAAATATACATATTATATTATATTATTATAGTTACTACGGAACCCTTCATGGGCGAGTCTGACTCGCACTTGACCAATTTTTGTAAAATGTTATAATAAGCAATATAACATTAGATTTATAGATTTCTTTTATTTTTTTTTTTCTTTTAAATTAAGTTACACTTGATACATAATTATTGTTATGAAATAAATTACGCTTATATTTTCTGCGAAGTAAGTTCGTTAGACAGCATTAATGAAAAAATGTTTTTTTGGTATGGCCCCACGTATATATAGGTAATACAGTACCGAATGTTATTAAAAATATGACAGTACATCAGAATTTAAACGAGCACTAAATGAAATTTTAATAAACAAAACTTATTTCAGTCTGGTTTTATTATGACATTACATAATATTTTTTTTTATTTCATACTGGTTTTATTTTTCAAATAAGTACTGCATACCCATCTACCCTAACTTGCTACTTACCCAGTTTCGAAGCGTCAATAGCCTAATGGATAAGGTGTCGGACTTGTGATCGAGAGGTCGCAGGTTCGAACCCCACCCATTACACTATTGACGTGAACCCACTCCAGACACAAGCATATTTAGCTTAGTTGGAGGGGTTAACAAGATTGCTAGTAATGTGAAATGTACCCACATTGCTAGTATTCTTTAAAAAAAAATCTGAGGAGTTTAATATATAAAATCAAAGTTTTATTGCAATAGGATGAATAGTGAGGGAACGGATAATGTATTACTACAGTAAAAACAAACGTTAATTTTTATATAATAGGTATAATTTATTAAATTTATTTTTGTGATTTATTTACGTACCTACTTGCTTCATTTAGATCCATCCAGCCGTTTGAGCGTGAAGAAGTAACAAACATGCAAACAGACACATTCATTCACAAACTTTCGCCTTTATAATATTAGTGTGATAAATAAAACCATCTAAATAATTAATATTCGTTTTTCAAGTTTATTCAACATAACGACAAAAAATTAAAAAATGCAAAGTTAGCAAACTTCGTCGTGCAACGGCAAGCGGGCCTCGAGCGAACTTGTCATTGTGTGTGTGACAACGCACACGACTAGCCCGCTGCAGTAAATACCTATTTTCCGCGCGTCTCGTAGGCTCGACACCCTCTTAACATTTTTTTTTCAATATTTGTTTTATTATGGGAAAATGTAAAAAAAAATATTATTAGAAGAAAGTTGGCGCAAATTTTCGAAAAAAACGCCATTCTCATAAAAAGTACGTATTTCTATTTTGTGATGTTATTATTGCTTTTTAACCGACTTCAAAGAAAAGGAGAAGGTTCTCAGTTCGTCTTAAACTTTTTTTTATGTATGTAACCTCAAACTCGAAGACGGCTGGACCGATTTGGAATTTTTTTTTCGTTTGAAAGGGTATACTTTCTAGTTGGTTCCATCTGATGTTGGGATCCTGGAGAAAGCGAGGGAACTCTTTAAATATTATAGGCACACCTATAGCGTTTTGGATATTTCTAATAGTACCTTGTGCAGTTGCTCCCGAAAAGCACCATTTGAGGAAGTGAAAGTGATGATGAAGACTTTTTTCAAACATTCTATATGGGTATCGTGTAATGGGTTTTTGGGGGTGGTAATTGCAAATCTGGCATTCATTTTAAAATCCAAGATGGCGGATGCAACTTTTTCTAAAACAATCGAGATAAGTATCATGTAATGGGTTTTTGGGGGTGGTGATTGCAAATCTGGCATTCATTTTAAAATCCAAGATGGCGGATGCAACTTTTTCTCAAACATTCGATATGGGTACCGTGTAATGGGTTTTTGGGGGTGGTGATTGCAAATCTGACATTCATTTTAAAATCCAAGATGGCGGATGCAACTTTTTCTCAAACATTCGATATGGGTATCGTATAATGGGTTTTTGGGGGTGGTAATTGCAAAACTGGCATTCATTTTAAAATCCAAGATGGCGGATGCAACTTTTTCTCAAACATTCGATATAGGTATCGTGTAATGGGTTTTTGGGGGTGGTGATTGCAAATCTGGCATTCATTTTAAAATCCAAGATGGCGGATGCAACTTTTTCTCAAACACTCGATATAGGTATCGTGTAATGGGTTTATGGGGGTGGTGATTGCAAATCTGGCATTCATTTTAAAATCCAAGATGGCGGATGCAACTTTTTCTCAAACATTTGATATGGGTACTGTGTAATGAGTTTTTGGGGGTGGTGATTGCAAATCTGGCATTCATTTTAAAATCCAAGATGGCGGATGCAACTTTTTCTCAAACATTCGATATAGGTATCGTGTAATGGGTTTTTGGGGGTGGTGATTGCAAATCTGGCATTCATTTTAAAATCCAAGATGGCGGATGCAACTCTTTCTCAAACATTCGATATGGGTATCGTGTAATGGGTTTTTGGGGGTGGTGATTGCAAATCTGGCATTTATTTTAAAATCCAAGATGGCGGATGCAACTTTTTCTCAAACATTTGATATGGGTACCGTGTAATGGGTTTTTGGGGGTGGTAATTGCAAATCTGGCATTCATTTTAAAATCCAAGATGGCGGATGCACCTTTTATCAAACATTCGATATAGGTATCGTGTAATGGGTTTTTGGGGGTGGTGATTGCAAATCTGGCATTCATTTTAAAATCCAAGATGGCGGATGCAACTTTTTCTCACACATTCGATATGGGTATCGTGTAATGGGTTTTTGGGGGTGGTGATTGCAAATCTGGCTTTCATTTTGAAATCCAATTTAAAACACATAGGTACGATATCCATATTGAATGTTGGAGAAAAAGTTGCATCCTTGGTGGATGCAACTTTTTCTCCAACATTCAATATGGATATCGTGTGTGTCTACTAAGTTAAATACACTGATAACCTTCAAGAGTTTATTGCTAAGTATAATTAACAAAGTAACGTAACGGCTAAAATTATCGCTAAATGATGAAAATGAGTGCACCCGGTTGCTGTTCGAAATACACTAAGCTCGCGGCGAACTTAGTGCGACCGCATTATATCGCTTGCTCAGCAAACGTGGTCGATTGCAAAATATTGCATCAAACATCGTGTAATAGGTTTTTGGGCAAACCGATTGCAATCCTTACATTCATTTTAGAATTTACGACGAAAGTTCATTGGCTACTTTGTTAGCTTACAATTTACACTGGGTTATTGACAATTTAACTGATCCTAGGTTAAGTGACTATTCAGTATTATCTAGGGTATCTAATAATACTGAAATTAATTGTTTAAACCCTTAGATGTGACAAAGGAGAGTTATAATAACAAAATTTTACTATATCATCAGAATATAAATCGTTTCTCCGGCAAAATATTAGATGAGGAAATGTTAATAGATAAATATGATATAGACATATTATGTTTTGGTGAAACCTGGCTAAAACCAGATAGAATGTTGTTTAAAATTAATATTTTTCTGTTACTAGTGCATACAACAGGTCCTCAGTAGGAGGTGGTACATTAATATTACGTAATAATTCTCTTAGATATAAGGAACAAAAATATATCACCGCTTGCTCTGTTGATTGCTTGTGTGAGGTAGCATGTACAGAAGTTGAAGGCTAAACTTTCTTAAGTGTTTATAGACCACCAGCATCAAACTTGTCATCATTCTTAATGATAATGGGAGAAATTTTAAGTACCTAAGCTTATAAGAGATAATAAATTAGTTTTCATTTGTGGTCACCTAAATACTGATTTGTTAGTAAATTCACCTGAACACTGCAAGCTTACTTCATTGTTTGGTTCATTTAACTTAAAATGCACATACAAGGAAGCAACAAGAATAACAGCAACATCAGCTCAATGGATAGATAATATTTATACTAATTGTGCCATAAAATACTCGTCTCAAATTAGTGGAGTTAGGTCTGACCATACAGGTCAACTAGTATCCTTTGAGTTGGTTAAAAAGCGGCAATTAAATAAGACTATTAAGTTTAGGCCACTAACTAAAAAGAAATTAATGTTTTTAATGATAACATGTAAAGTAATCTTTCAATGGCCAATTTTGACTCCCATGACCCCAATGAAAATTACAGGATATGTTTTCTTCACCATGCCACGAATTTAGTAAGGCATGTCCAGTTAAAAAATTTCAAATGAGTAATAAATCTAAATTTAATGAATGGGCCACTGCTGGAATAAGAATAAGCTGAGACAATTTATACAACTTATACCATGAAAAATCATTGACTTCCGATGAAGCCTTCCATAATTATGTAAGAAACTACTCAAAGATATTTAAAAGAGTATGCGCCCTAAGCTAAATCTAAATCAGAAAGTAATAAAATTAGCATTTCTAACAATAAAATAAAAACTGTGTTGAAGGTGATAAACAAAGAAACTGGAAACACAAACCAACAGGTTTAGAATGATTTGACTTTGAACATCGATGATCAGGTCATCTCAGATAAGTCAAAAGTGGCTGAGAAGTTGGAAAATTACTTTACCAATATACCAGTAGAGGTTACTAAATCTCTACATTCTTCGCCATTATCAGCAGAATCTTTTTTAAAGGAAAACTTCAATAAGGATATACCAACATTTTCATTTAAGCCCATTTCTATTGATGTAATTAAAAAGCATTCCAAAGTCTTAACATAACAAACACTGATGACTTATGGAGTGCATCTGTTAGGGTTCTTGGTAATATTATTGACTCAATTGCTGCTATCCTAACAGGCACATTTAATTAATGTATAGACAGCGGTAATTTTCCCGATTTAATGAAACATAGTAAAGTAGTACTAATTTTTAAGTCGGGTTGTAAGAGTGATCCCTCTAACTATAGACCGATATATGTGCTTCCAGCATTAAGCAAAATATACGAAAAAATCATGCTGGACCAGATGCTATCATATTTTAACTCAAATGGAATTCTGCATAGTCGGCAGTTTGGTTTCACGAAAGGTAGGTCAACAACAGACGCAGGAGTAGCGCTCATCCGTCACATTCTGGAATTTTGGGAGAAATCTCAGGATGCAATTGGCATATTTTGTGACCTCTCCAAAGCTTTTGATTGCGTTGACCACAAAACACTGATCTGTAAATTACACCATTACGGAGTTCGTGGATTCGTGTTCTGCTGACCTTGTTCTTTCATATTTATCAAACAGGCAACAAAAAGTTATTGTTAATGGAGCGACATCTGCAGGATCCCTAGCCAAGATGAGTGCTCCGCAAGGTTCAATTCTTGGCCCTTTCCTTTTTATAGTGTATATCAATGACATACATGATGACCAACTTATCGGATATTTTTTATTTGTAAGTCCATTGTGCTGTATTAATTGGTCTATACGACAGTATAGACCAAAGTTTTAAATATAATTAAGCATATCTTAGAACTGGAAACATATCTTACAACTATATAATAATATAGGTTATCCATCAGAATTCAGACAGGCTTTAATTTATAATCATATTGTGGGAAGTACTAATTTCACACGGGTTCCCGTTAGTATATGCTTAAACTAGACTTATGGTCTCATGGTGCGTGGTGCGCTGGTTGCACGCTACTGGCATGATTGCTCTATGTTATCTCTTAAAAAGACTATTTTTTAAGAGATAACATAGAGCAATCATGCCAGTTTAAAAATTAATTTCAAATTGAAATTTAATTATTTAATTGAATTAATTTGAAATGAATTAATTTTTTTCTTAAAATTCAAACGCGAGCCAAAAATAAAAAAAAATCACAAGAAACAGTAGTAGGTATCTCTACTTAGTAGTAGAGATACCTACTACTGTTTCTTGTGATTTTTTCAAACTCAAAATGTTTTATTTCACATAGGCCTACATGGGCACTTATAAAACGTCAGCAGTTTGGCGCAGGGCACGGTTCGAAATTGGTCGTTTTCTATGGAGAAGATCCGGCAAGAAACTCCACAGTTACTCTTTTAAAATATCATTCTTACAATGTATCTATAATACAGGTTAATTACCTAATTAACCTGTATTATACCTATGAGAGGACATTAAAGCCTGTCTGAATTCTGATGGATAACCTATATTATTGTATAGATGTAAGATATGTTTCCAGTTTTAAGATATGCTTAATTATATTTAAAACTTTGGTCATTACAAGATATTTTCTAAATTTAAACCCACGACCTACGTCATTTAAATTTAAAAGTCAATTATCTGAAATTAAGTATTTCAAATGCCGGGAGACTTTGTTAAACATAAAAAAACACAGTGATACGACGTCAATGTGGAGCTATTTTTTAGTTGCGAAGGATAGGAATAGTGCCAAATGTAACCGATGCTCAGCCATTCTCAAGACTTTGGATGGATCGACTAAGGGATTACATACACATTCGTCATCAAAACATAACATCAAGCTTATATCAGCTTCAACAAGTCTAGATTCTGATAATCTGAACACAGCACCGCCGCCAGCCAAGCGAAAGTTAAATGATTATTTTACTAAAAGTGCCGACGATAGCCTCGATGATGTTTTGGCAAGAATGATTGCTTTAGATGGATTTCCATTCAGTATATTCATAACTTCAGATGATTCGAGAAAATTTGTCTTTGCAAAATACACGGATTTACCAAAGTCAGCCGTCACCATTCAAAAACGTGTCATGAATTACAGTGAAAAAATCAGAAAGCAAGTAACTGCAGAATTGAAACATTTGAAAAGTGCAGGTGAAAGATTTAGTCTTTCTTTCGACAAGTGGACTTCAACATCCAATAAACCATATAGTGTTGCCCAAACGAGAGTCTCGCAAGAGTCTTGCAATTAGCGATTATCCTATTGCTATTTATTAAACGGTAGTTGAGATCTCAGAACAATGTAACAGAGTCTGTTACATTATTGTTAAAAAGTATATTGTTAAAAAACTTAAAAGTCGAGATGACACGGAAGAAGAAGAAGGAAGATCAGGATCACAAACAGATGATGAGTTAATGCCACAAACCTCCCAATCCCAACCCCAATTGACACTAAAGGAAAAGTTATAGCTGGAAATTGATAAGAGTATGAAATCCCCAGATCGTGAAGTACAAATACAAAATTAATCGGGGTTGGCAAAATAGACGTGAAATAAGCCTGTTTGAAAATGGAGGAATTAGTGGATATCACTTAGAAACAGCATATAAGTATCTATTGTCTATTCCTCCAACCAGTGTAAAACCTAAACGAGCGTTTTCAGCTGCTGCTTATGTTGGTAATAAACAAAGCAGGCTTGGAAGTCAAACCTTGGATGCATTGATATTTCTACGATTGTATTTTCAAAATTCGAAATAAGTTTTATTGTCTTTTTATTTCTTACAAAGTATAGTATCTTTTTGTCATTTTTTCTTTTCTTACTATACTGTGATATGTGTAGTGTACCAAAATTAAAAATATATATTTAAAGAAATTACTCGTTTTTTAGAGTTCAGTTGCCGAATGGCAAAAAACGGAACCCTTATAGTTTCGTCATGTCTGTCCGTCTGTCTGTCTGTCTGTCTGTCTGTCTGTCTGTCCGTCCGTCCGTATGTCACAGCTATTTTATTCCAAAACTATTAAGACTATACATGTGAAACTTGGTAAGTAGATGTATTCTATGAAACACTTTCCGATATTGAGAAAAAAATTAAAAATCATTTAAAATAAAGGAACATACTACTACCCCATACATGGAACTAAAACTAAAATATTTTTTTTTTCATGAAACTTATGCGTGTGTGGTATTTATAGACAGGTCTTTAAAAATGACATGGGGGTTTCTGAAACCACATTTTCATAAAGTCAATCGTTTAAAAGATATAAGCTTCCAAAGTGGTCAAATGTGTATCCCTCCCTCTAACTTCTATAATAGTGGAGTGAAAAATATAAATATATATATACAACGTGTAACGGAAACCCCATATCTAACCAAAAGGGCTGAAGACAACATTTGGTATGGAGTCTCTATGCACAGTTTCAGCACAAAATAACTGACTTAAAGAATTGATACCAAATTATTGGTTTCACATATTTTTTGAATACCAATCATAACAAACGTGTCACAGCACTACGAGGGTCAATAACTTTCCACGTCACTTGCCAATAACACGATAATTCTTTTCGTTCTTCTTAATTTGAAAAATTCGGTCTCTGGTATCAGTGTACTGGAATTTGTAATAAGTTCTACACATGTAGACTTAGGATTACAAAACCGTTGCCATATCGTTTGTTATCATCCAAAGAAGCCATGCACTTGGTATGTATATACCCTTTAAATTACACGTTGTATGTATATATATATATATATATATATCTATAGATCTTAATGTAAACTTTCAATCAAAGTTGGTTTTAAAGAGATATCGAGTCAGCAGTTTTTGAGATACAGCATATTTTCTAAAACCGCAAATATAACTTTGTAATTCATACAAATACTATGAAAAACAAAGTTATTTGGCGTAGTTGCAAAAATGTAAATAAGCTAGTTTTAAGAAATTTGTAAGTTTTAGTTTTTTGTCAAGTAAATATACATATTATATTATATTATTATAGTTACTACGGAACCCTTCATGGGCGAGTCTGACTCGCACTTGGCCAATTTTTGTAAAATGTTATAATAAGCAATATAACATTAGATTTATAGATTTCTTTTATTTTTTTTTTCTTTTAAATTAAGTTACACTTGATACATATATTGTTATGAAATAAATTACGCTTATATTTTCTGCGAAGTAAGTTCGCTAGACAGCATTAATGAAAAAATGTTTTTTTTGGTATGGCCCCACGTATATATAATACAGTACCGAATGTTATTAAAAATATGACAGTACATCAGAATTTAAACGAGCACTAAATGAAATTTTAATAAACAAAACTTATTTCAGTCTGGTTTTAGTATGACACTAGCTTTTGCCCGCGACTTCGTCCGCGTGGAATAGTTACTTTGGGCTAACGTTAAATTTAACCCCGATTTTGAAGCATTCTTCATTGGTGCTCCGCTCCTATTGGCCTTAGCGTAATGATATATAGCCTATAGCCTTTCTCTATAAATTGACTATTTAATTAAAAATATTTTTTCAATTCGAACCAGTAGTTCCTGAGATTATCGCGTTCAAACAAACAAACAAACTCCTCAGCCTTATATATTAGCATAGATAGCTGTTCGCCCGCGACTTCGTCCACGTTTCCGTCGTTTTTCGTAAACAAAAGTAGCCTATGTCCTTCCTCACGGTTCAGTGATTTTGATGTAACACACAGATTAACTTTCGTAATTTAGTAGGGAAATATAATATGTCAATCTATAATACTGTTGAAAAATATCACAATACCGAACCGCACAATATTATTGTTAATAGCTGTGCCCGCGACTCCGTCAGCGTGTAACTGTTTGGGTGTTATTAAGTTAATGTATTGGTAATATTGTTTAGATCACGTTCACATGAGGCTTAAGTACCTATAGAACTTACTTCTTCACATTCCTTCTCACCGCACCGGGTTTCTATCTAATTCTTACGCTATTTCTACTATTAAACTCTGGAATTTGCTACCCCTTGACATCAAGAAGGCTGAGTCAAAATTTTCTTTTAAGCGCAAAATTAAAAACCTCTACTTAAGGGGCTGTTATTCTTAGTTTGGTCTTCGTCATAATTATTATGAGCTCTCTTATTCAGAAAGAATATTATAAAGCACCGTATCAATTAGTTTGTCATTTTAGCATATATGTGTATTTTATTAGTATTATTATATATTAGTATTATATTTATTAGTATTAAATATATTATTTAATTCCATTTTCTTGTACACCTACCACAGTGTGTTTTTTTTAACCCAAATGTTGACTGGTAGAGAATGCGTTGCTGCATTAAGTCCGCCCATGTAACACAATTGTACATAAAGTTTAAATAAATAAATAAATAAATACTTCAGCGCAAAGCTTCCGGGTAAACTATGTTGAAAGTTGACCCGTCCGGCACGTGAACATAAAGATTTCTAGAACTGCTAACCCGGGAAAGAGCGACGTACAACTGACCATGCGAGAAACAACTGACACCGAGATCTACTCCAGCAACACGAAAAGTCTGCCCTTGAGCCTTATTAATTCTCATTGCATAACACACCGATACTGGGAATCGCGTTCTTTTAAATTGGAATGGAAAATTATTTGGTATTATGGGAATTCTGGGAATAAAGACGGTTTCTCCTGCTCCGCAACCTGTTAAAATTTGAACCTCGATTATATTTTGTTGCAACTGGGTTACTTTTAGCCGAGTTCCATTGCAAAATTGTGGTGGTTTTAAATTTCGGAGCAGAATAATAATCAGAAAGCTTCGAACTGCTAAGCTATCGGGAGTTACACGTGTTATTGTGAGTCAACCATAAAAGATAGATATATGCTGTCGTGGGATATTTTTTATATAATTTTAAGGAGAACATTTCCGTCATAAATGATTTCTGTGTAGCTTTAACCATTAAGGTTGCACACGCGACGGAAGCTTAAAAAATGGAGTAACTTCTCCCGTTTTCCCAACATTTCCCTTCACTGCTCTGCTCCTATTGATTGTAGCGTGATGAAAAGTATACTATAACCAGCTCAGAAGTATGAAAAATAATTGTACCAAGTTTCGTTAAAATCCGTCGAGTAGTTTTTGTTTCTATAACGGTTATACAGACAGACAGACAGACAGACAGACAGACAAAAATTTTACTGATTGCATTTTTAGCATCAGTATCGATCCCTAATCACCCCCTGATAGTTATTTTGTAAATATATTTCATGTACAGAATTGACCTCTCTACAGATTTATTATAAGTATAGAAGAAGAAGATTACATAATATTTTTTTTATTTCATACTGGTTTTATTATTCAAATAAGTACTGCATACCCATCTACCCTAACTTGCTACTTACCCAGTTTCGAAGCGTCAATAGCCTAATGGATAAGGTGTCGGACTTGTGATCGAGAGCTCGCAGGTTCGAACCCCACCCATTACACTATTGACGTGAACCCACTCCAGACACAAGCATATTTAGCTTAGTTGGAGGGGTTAACAAGATTGCTAGTAATGTGAAATGTACCCACATTGCTAGTATTCTTTAAAAAAAAATCTGAGGAGTTTAATATATAAAATCAAAGTTTTATTGCAATAGGATGAATAGTGAGGGAACGGATAATGTATTACTACAGTAAAAACAAACGTTAATTTTTATATAATAGGTATAATTTATTAAATTTATTTTTGTGATTTATTTACGTACCTACTTGCTTCATTTAGATCCATCCAGCCGTTTGAGCGTGAAGAAGTAACAAACATGCAAACAGACACATTCATTCATAAACTTTCGCCTTTATAATATTAGTGTGATAAATAAAACCATCTAAATAATTAATATTCGTTTTTCAAGTTTATTCAACATAACGACAAAAAATTAAAAAATGCAAAGTTAGCAAACTTCGTCGTGCAACGGCAAGCGGGCCTCGAGCGAACTTGTCATTGTGTGTGTGACAACGCACACGACTAGCCCGCTGCAGTAAATACCTATTTTCCGCGCGTCTCGTAGGCTCGACACCCTCTTAAATTGGGCAATTATTTGTGCTCTTTCGGCAATGGTCAAGTTGGCAGGCATTGAGATGATTTTATATGCAGTTGATTGAAAAATAACACGGAAAATATATCGAGTTTTTGCATATATTTGACAAAATGTCAATTGTCAGTTTTCTTTTTCAAATGGAATTCGGTTGTCTAAATAGTTTTTATTACTTTTGTTTGGAAACATTTCAATTGCTTTGTAGAAACTAATGTCCTTTTCATTTATACTAAAGGTTAAAATGTCATGTACTTATATGTGACATATGACGTATGAATACTAAATACATAGGTTTACGTCATGATAATGTTGTCTCTTTCCGTAATATCTTTTTATAACGAACCTTGTTGTAATTTTCGATGACCGGGAAACTAAATCAAAACTGGTACACCACTTTCTTGGCCGACCGTACATACTGGACTTAATTACCCAAGAATTATCGTTTTTAAACGAAAGAGGTTTCTGCTGACGTTTCTGTTTCTATTAACCCTTAAAGCTTACTTAGAAATGGACTCGTTATTCAGGTTCTGGGCATGAGCAACAGTCATCAATAGGCTACATGTAACCGCACAATTATTGTTGGACCTATATCCTGCTTGCTGGGTGTTGAAAGTGTAGTATAAAAAAAAATAAACACTATGAAATATACAAATTGCTAGCCATACTTATCTACGTCTAAAATCTTAATGTGTGTAGCCTTCTTGTGGTTGTTTTTCTGTGGTTTCGCAACAGAAATTTGTCTAAATACCTACTATTTCTTAGACTACAATTTCATATCTGTAATTCGGCAATATGTTCTAACAGCTCCTGGAGCGTCGCGCCGCCCTGTTGGAAAAATCCAGCCAGCGCCGTGCTCTGCTGGAGGATGCCTACAAGTACCAGCAGTTTGAGCGAGACTGCGATGAGACCAAGGGTAAGTCTTCATAGTGAAATACAAAAACGTGAAAAAAAATTACTCTGAAATTATCAAGACAGTATATCCTAGGAGTGAATTTGCTCGAAATATGTTCCTTACCAGGAATGTATTGTATTTCCAATCAACCTGTATATCCGTACTAATTACACACACAGATATAATAATACACCCACCATAATTTTATATGAAACTAGCACTTCGCCCGTGTCTTCGTCTGCGTGGATTTCGAAATATTCATAAAAAATGCACCTTACACAACAAACGAAAAATTTTTTAGAATTGGATCATTGGTTTCGGAGATTACCTTACCTTTGTATGTTACAAACAAATTTTACCACTTTATATAATTATAGATTAATCTATATTTATCTTCTTTTAACTTTTGGTTATTTTTATTTTTTAAATATCACTAAACTTACTTAGCTCTCTAAAACACTGCATGGAACATCATTTTCAACCTGGAGAAGGACTTTGTAAGCCGCAGTACAGTTTACACTGCAGCTACCATTATTTTCCTTGTGTTATTATTGTCCCTGAATAACCTAAAAGAAAAACCTTCAATAACACTGGTTTATTTCAGGATGGATCAACGAGAAGCTGAAGTTCGCGACGGATGACTCGTACCTGGACCCCACCAACCTGAACGGCAAAGTTCAGAAGCACCAGAACTTCGAACAAGAGCTGCAGGCCAACAAGCCCCGCATCGATGAGATCACTGTCACCGGCGCTAAACTGCTTGAGCAAGAGCACTTTGCTAAACGTATGTATAACCTGCAGAATAAAATTAAACAATATAAGAATAACAATATTCGCGTTTCAAATGCTAATAGGAATTTCAATGACATTTATCTGTCAAATGTCACAAAAAGTACGGTTTGCAAAGAAAACTTAATGACGAAAAATAATAAAAGTTATTTTACCTTGTTTAACCGAGCCTCACATCAAAGGCAATCGGCAGGCTTGTATGGGAACTTCGTACCGCATACTGTTTTCGTTGTTTTATGGTGGAATTTATACCACTTATTAAGGCAACTTAGCTATTTATTTTCATGTAAATGTAATATCTCTAAATAGTAGGATTCATTAATAATATCAATAAAAAGATTTTATTAATTAAACGTAGCAAAATCGTAAACTAAACGCTCTTATATGTTTAGAAGTTGCCGTATGTAAAATAACACAAATATCGAAATGATAATAAATTATTAAGGTATAGAAATAATATTAAAAATAATTAAACACTAATATATCATACCTAAAAATGCATAATTGTTGCAAACTGTCATAATAGTTAACGATTTAATGATAGGAATGATTTTTGTAGTCATACTTTTTTGTTCATATGGCAATTATTATATTGACGTCTAAAGAAAATCTATCTTATCGTTGTCTTGCAATGCTGTTGTTTTGGATCGTGGTTTTTCTCTACATCAGAGCAATTTAGCGGATTATCCTGTTGTTATTACATTGAGTTGAGCATTTACTCTTCCGTACTCTATCTCTTGATACCAGTTTCGCGAAAAAACGCTGTATTGACAGTGCCGTGGGTGTACGTGCTTTGATTAAAATGACGAGTTTGCAATGTATTAATTGCAACGTTCGCTTCTCCCGAATAAGAAGGCTCGCCTTATCCGATGAGAGCAAAGATCTCGTCAATACTATTCGACTGTGGACACATCCTAGAGAGGTAAGTAGTTTACGAGAGACATTCTGCATTTTTTATGAGTAGGCCAGTGACGATCTCTGTGATAAGTTTTACGTGTTGAAAAGTTGTCCTTATCATTTAAAAACTACATCGTACCACACTTAAATATGCATAGCTGCTAAAACTAATGAGATTAGTTTTAGGAGACTTACATATTTTAGTGTACTATTCGAAAAACTAACAAACACGGTTATGTGTAACTATGATAGTATGTATAACATACAAATTGTAATTACATGTATCTTACTTGGTTTGCTTATGTGTATAAGAATAGATATTAATCTGATAGTATGATAACAAGGAAAGAAAAGTATTTAAAATAATGTTGAACGGTACTCGAAATCACATCTTAATTTCCAGATAACACCTGCTGACCATATTTGCCATTAATGCTGGCAGATAGCTTCTCATTCACATTCGTCTGATAATATGCCGAGAAGACGGGTTGGACATACAAGTGTTTGTATTGCATGCAGTTAGTCCATACTGCAAATTAGCCGATGCAGGATTCTGATTGAAGGGGCAAATGATGAAGAACAAAGAGTGGCTGATATAGTTGCTACTTGGATACAACCACAAGAGGTATGTAAATAATCATGTATCTACTATAACTATTATTAATTTTCCTTATTTGATTTAAACTAAGAAATAAAATAATATAAATTATAACCATGCATGTTTGAATTCAAGCTTTTCTTTATTTTCATTTTTTATTTTAGCTTCATTCTGGAGATGAAGCTTGTGCCAAGCATGTGCCATGTTGGCTAAGAGCAAGAAGAACCAGAATTGCTCTACTAGTTGAAGACGTTCAACCTCATGCACCTGATCATGTGGATGATGATCAGTCTGTTTTAATGTGTACTGTATGTGGTCAGAATCTATCCACCACAACATCAGAGGAAGAGTGGAACCCCGACATTTCCCGTTGGTTGGAGCATCAGCAGGTACATATAATATATATGCGAAAATATATTCATAGCAGCTTAAAATATTTGCCACGCAAAATGTATATTATTATTATATGTTGCTAACTCTGTGACACTCATGCGGTTGGCTCTACTAAGAACAAAAGGATTTTGGTCCTTCCATTGTCATGAGTCATGAGCCCTTCTTCTCTAATTTAATTCAATTTTATTTATTACAAGTTTCTATGACTCAACAGAACTCTAAAAGCATTATTGTAAAAAAAGGCTACTCATATAGAACGTAGATCAGTACGCTCTGAAAAGAGTAATTGAAACTTTTACTGAACAACGAGCAAACCTGTGGGCGAGCATAATACAATGAGCAATAAACTTATTCACTCATAATAGCTATTTGGTAAAGGTTTTGAAGGAAAACAATTATTGTCAAATTCAATCGGGAATTTCGTTTTTCTTTGTGTATATTTTATTTGTTTGAGCATGTTGGGCTCAACTGGTGTCTATTGAACTTTGTTTGATTTATATTTCAACAATACTACTTTGATAATTATAGCTATCTCATAAGATGATTTTTTACAGATGTCATCCATGAATGAAGTTTGTGGAATTTGCTGGGCGCATATTCAAGATTTGAGCTTACGTGTTCCAGACGACAGACAAGAAAGAGCCCAGCATATTGTGTTGCCACATATAATAAGAGCGGCTGAAACAACAAGGGATTGTATTTTCCAAGAATGCATGGAACCCGAGCGAAATGTTGTGCCTGAAGAAACTGGGCAAGAAGTATTAATAAGGTATCAATATTAATGTTAAGTGGCTTTTGTGGAGGAGCCCCCACAATTTTGTCAATGTCACGGGTATAATGATAGACCATCAAATGCAGGAGGTTGTTCGGTAATGTTATACCTATTTTGGAAACACTGGCCTCATCTAGTTTACATTTATGAAAAAAAATTACTTGTGAAAGTGTTATTTGTAACGTATTTTCCAAATTAAAAATCATTATTTCGTATTTCATTATACATACAATAAAATAAATGTAATTACACAAAAGGAAGTATTCTTTATTTTATCTACACTCAAAACCCCATCTGAACATCAACATTAAAATTAAACTGTTACAGTCCGCTTCTGGAGACGGGTAACGCACCTCACCAAGTAGGTACATTCCTACCTCATCTCAATCTACCTACTTAATAGTAAGGAAAAATCTACCAAGATAACGCCAAGCAATTTACAACATTTACTTTATGGCAATATTATTTATCTATTTATCAATCAATAAATAAAAACAATGGTGATGTACCTATTATGTAACTAAGGTATTGTAATAATATTCTGACTTGTGTGTGACCATGGACTCTCCTGCCCGTTCTTCTCCATAGAGATATATGCTTTGGAATGGGTAATTAAAGTACCTACTTTAACAGTTTTATGCCTTATCACTAGGACTACGGTATCAAGAGCTAGAATACGGAGAAGGAGATGATCAACTCAACGTAGTACCAGCCCCATAATCCGCTAAATTGCTCAGATGTAGTCAAAAACCACCAATCCAACTTCAACTTTTGTTAAGCAGTCTTTGTGGAGGATCCCCCACATTTTTGCCAATATCACGTGTGTAATGATAGACCATCAAATGTAGGAGGTTGTTTGGCAATATATTTTGGATGGTGAAAACTTAAAAAGTATTAAAGTAAACACCGATCCAAAACAACAGCAATGCAAGACAGATTTTCTTTAACTGTCACCTGTCAGTTTTTTTTTTTAATTTATTCATAACCATGGATACAAGTCCTTCAGTCGTAGTCATTAAACTAAATAAAAGTCAATAAATAATTGCCATATGAACAAAAGCACGAAAAATATTGATGACGAAAATCATTCCTATCATTAAATCCTTTACTATTATGATTGTTTGCAACAATTATGCATTCTTTGGTTTAATATATAAGTATTTAACTATATTTAATATTATTTCTATGTCTAAATAATTTATTAACATTTCGATATTTGTTTTATTTTACAAATGGCAACTTCTAAAAACATAAGAGCGTTTAGTTCACAATTTTGCTACGTTTAATTAATAAAATCTTTTTATTGACATTATTAATGAATCCCACTATTTAAAGATAGCATATTTATATGAAAATAAATAGCTAAGTTGCCTTAATAAGTGGTATAAATTGCACCAGAAAACAACGAAAAAAATATGCGGTACGAAATCTGCCGTTCGTCTTTAAATATAATATTTAATTATTTTCATTTCATTTCATTGTTGGCACTAATACGCATGAAAGTAAAGAGAACGCATGTCGCAAAGGCCCAGAAGTCATGTTAAAATTAATAAAACTTTATTTTATTTTTGATCATAGGCTCGCATTTGACCACCAAAATATGGAAAGGGTTTTGTTTCACTCAATATTTGTAAAGAAATAATTTAATAAATTCTTGTTTTGTTCACTTTAACCAAATGGTTCGATTTGACAGCTAAGACATCACAATATAGCAGATGATGATGACAAACATTTGTTTGGTGCGGGAATCGAACTGGTAACACGCAACGCCGTGAAACTAGTTTTTTTTAAATAAACTTATACACAATTAGCCAAGTGTAAAGCTTAAATAGTGGAATTCTCACGAACTAGTTGTTTGAAACATAGATATTGTCCTTAAGCAATCCATGTAAGAGCTGTAGCAATGCAGTCTCATTATTTATGTAACTTATTATCCATATACAGCTCAAATCGAGTCCCGTGTGGGCGAGCTGGGCGGTATCTGGGAGAGGCTGGCGGCGGCGTCGGAGCTGAAGGGCAGCAAGCTGCAGGAGGCGGCGGCGCAGCAGCAGTACAACCGCGCCGTGGAGGACATCGAGCTGTGGCTGTCCGAGGTCGAGGGCCAGCTGCTCAGCGAGGACTACGGCAAGGTCACTCAGAATTGCCAGAATCTGTAAAGCATAATCGTCATCTTCAGTACAATTGAAGTACCTGCCTGTGATTTCAAAGTTACTGTGTTTTCTCGAGTAATTATAGTTATCTACACGATACTAAAACGCAAACAAATTCCAAAGAAAAGGTTGTCTGTCAGTCCGCACTAATCTCTGGAACAGCTGGACCGATTTTAATGGGACTTTCACAGGAAGAGAGAGGAGGTTATAGGACGACATTTTACGGCTACGTTTTATCCTGGAATTCCCATGGGATTGGAATTAACTCTGAAAGAAACCGCATTGGTAATAACGACTTCCGCGAGTACGTAGTCGCGACCACACATAAGTACCTACTAAATCTAGAAATAGTACCTAGTAATATTGTTGCTTAAGTATTTTTGAGTTAAACATTTGTATGGCATCACATCACATAAATCCTGTCTGAGATGACGAATGTAACCATGGTATTTACAACTGTCTCGTCCAGCAATAACTTAACTCTCCTGCATAAATAATATGAAAGACTGATACCATCAAACCAAATTTTAATAACAAAAAATTATCATGTATTTCTTTCCTTCAGGACTTGACCAGCGTTCAGAATCTCCAGAAGAAGCACGCATTGTTGGAAGCTGACGTCAGCTCTCACGCTGAAAGGATCGACGCCATCCGCACTCAGGCCGAACAGTTCATCGAGAGGGGACACTTTGACGCTGACAACATTAAGACTAAGAGGGTAAATGTTTATTTAGATTTGGTAGAAAAGGTCCTGGGCATCAGATGACCTGTATTCACTGTATGCACTGTATTTTGTTTGTTATTTAAAGCAATTCGAAAGCAATGGTTTTGCAAATGCAATTAGAATCATACAGCTATGATATTTGTATTTCATATACAAATATCATAGGGTACAAAACTTAGTTGTGAATGTCGATTTATAGTCCAAAGCTCAAACAAAAGGTTAGTCAGATGGTTCACTAGCTAAGCTAAGACAGGTTTCTTTAAGGATTTTGCTTATGATATTAAAACATAGCAGCGACATATTTCAGACAAAAAAAGTGGTAGTTTAGAAATCTGAGCTCGATAGATGTGAAACATAAGCATATGAGTTTGCAATAAAGACTTGAATGTAAGTTGATAAAATATTGATTAACTTTGTCTAAATAGTAAAACATTAACTGGGTCGTTGAAATCAGATAGGCGGTTAGACTGAAAGCTAACCACAGAATAGTTGGGAAAAGGCAGATGATAAATTAACTTTGTCTGTCAACCAGGATGGTCTCGTGGGCCGCTACACAGCCCTGGACAAGCCCATGGCGATCCGCAAGCGTCGCCTGTTAGATTCCCTCCAAGCTCAGCAGCTGTTCAGGGACTTGGATGACGAAGCCGCCTGGATCCGCGAGAAGGAACCAATCATCGCTTCTACCAACAGAGGTATTTACGATGAACATCAGTATGGAGTAATTAAAAACGATTTTAAACTTTGATTGTATGAGGAGGAGGACTGTGATTGTATTTTAGTGAAAAGATTAGCTAGTTTGTATAGTGGTTTAGTAGAAATGTTGTTTGGAGCTTCCTTTAATTTTTTCCTTTTCTTGGAGAGGGATGAAACCTGGAAGACGATGCTGCCATAATATAAGAATTATTAATGTAGTTGTTTTGTAGGTAAGACCAGTAGTAGCAGCAGTAGTTTAGACCGGTTTGGGTTAACTAGTTTGACTTAGTTTTGTTATAAGTAAAGAATTATGGTTATAAATTAAAAATTTTTCACTGTGTAATACACAAACACAAACAAAATAAACAGATCTTAAAACAATGTTTTATAGTAACTTATATCTAATCTTATAGCCAATTAATATAATGAAAGTCCCGCAATCCCAATGTAAAGGGAGCATCCTCAAAACAGACAGGTGTGTTTGTCTTATATCATCGGCATTTGCTCGATGATTGTGACTAGGTGGTTCTTTGTAGGCTAGCTGTGCGGTAAACTGTGCTTGTGCGATGCAGGACTATTATTCGTTCGTATATTGCGAGATAGGTGTCGCGACATTACTTGTTTTTTTATCCTTCATAGGCTCGCGTTTGACCACTATCTCATCTGATGGTAAGCAGTGATGTGGTCGAAGATGAAGCACGCTTGCCTAGAATTAACCAATTCACTCTTAAGTTAAAGAACTCCAGTTTATAGCTATCAGGAAATACAGCATCATGGAAATAATAATTAATAATAATGTTTATTTCTTCTCACATAAGATCACATAAGGTTGCATAAATGTAGTGGTTACAGATGTGATGTTAGAGACTTAATTAACTAAGACCTCTGTTCTTCAACCTAGGAACATCCTGTGTCTTGAAGAACAGTTACATGAATTAGGTAAATTAGGGCAGGTTGACACAATTTAGTAGCAATAATAGACTTAGGTACATTTACAACAAGTAATATATGTGAAGTAGGTACGGAATATGTGTGAACGTCATGTGTTGCGCAGGTCGCGACCTGATCGGCGTGCAGAACCTGATGAAGAAGCACCAGGCCGTGATGGGCGAGATGGCGCAGCACGAGGCGCGCGTGGACGCCGTGCGCGCTGCGGGCGCTGCGCTGCGGGACGCGGGGCACTTCGCGGCGCAGGACATCGCGCAGCGCCTGCACACGCTCACGCAGAACTGGACACAGCTGCAGGAGAAGGCCCAGCAGGTACACACCACCCAACACTTTTAAAACTGACAGATGAAGTCCTTTTTCTGATCGTCCCCTCATTACTGAGGATTGTGATAGCTGGCTGCTTTGATAAGAAAGATATAAAATTCATTCATTGGCACATAAAAATAAGAAACACACATCATACAGGGTTAATTGTAAAACACCGTTAACCTCTCAGGACTGTTACTAACATTATAATCAAAAGAAGCGAAAGAACGCGATTTATACGATCACTTTATTTTGCTTCGCATAGACTTCGTAACATTTAGGGCGTTCAATTGAAATATTTTTATTTTTGTATGAAAATCTGGTGAACTAAAATATGACGAATTTTTAAAAGTCATAGAACAAAAGTGGTCGTTTATGATCTTAGTAACATAGTCCTGAGAGGTTAACGGTGTTTTACAATTAACCCTGTATAAAACATTAAAAATGAAAAACAATGTTGTTCCAAAAGAGCCTCAGCTCAGCATAATGTCAGGTGGCAACCCTAAGTATTACCACCTAACACTGATTTTCAGCTGCTGTCGATAATAATGTTCTATCAGTCCCTGGCCATCCCCACTGCTAGTTGAAATTTCTTTGAAGCTGCGCTACCAACCAACCAAATGGACTGACCATGTGTCAATCCATGGTTGGTGAACAACGGGACGGGCTCTCTTCTTTTGTTTTATTTTTTTTTAATATTTAGTTTTACATTTTTTTTGTAGCAATGTAAGTAGAATTTAATTAACCCCTTCAACTAAGCAAATATGCTGGTTCTAAAGTGGCACAGCAATAGTGTTACGAGTGGGGTTCTAACTTACGACCACTCGTTCACAAAGCCAACACCCTAGCCTATTAACGCTTGTAAAGTGGCCATGTATAACCAATATCTTCTTCAACAGCGCAAACAAGACCTGGAAGATTCCCTTCAAGCCCAGCAGTACTTCGCTGACGCCAACGAGGCAGAGTCCTGGATCCGCGAGAAGGAACCCATGGCCAACACACACGACTACGGCAAGGACGAGGACTCTTCTGAGGCGCTGCTGAAGAAACACGAGGCTTTGCTGTCGGATCTGGAAGCTTTCGGCAACACCATCAAGAGTTTGAGGGAACAGGCTGATGGGTGCAGGGTGAGTTACTATGACTTTTATACAATATTTTTTGGCGCACGTGGGATCTCTATCTTAGATCATAAACTGGAAAATGATCTGCCTAAATGAAAATTGAAAAAAAAAATACTATTGAATTGAGAACCTCCTTCTTTCTTTGAAGTCGGGTAAAAAAAGTAGTTTTCTATATAGAAAAAAAAGAGCAAAATCCTTCTGCTACATCTCACATCTAAGAAAACATTTTCAGAGAGTGCCAGACAGATTTTGTTTCTATTGATAATAGTCTCATGTTTGACCACCATCTCACCTGATGGTAAGCAATAATGTGGTCGATGATGAAGCACCTAGAAGTAACCTAATCACCCCTAAGGTTACAGCTATCCGGAAAAATTATTCTGCAGGCAATTTCACTAGAAATTAATGTCTAATTAGTAACTTTTAAGAATAACACATTAAGCACAGGATGAACTTAGTTCACTATGTAGTTTATTTGGGCCAGACATTCTTTTAGACTAATTTGCACAGTAATATGGGACTTAAGTTGAACCTTAAAAAAAGCCTTGCCGCTTTATCTTATCTTTAGACAGAGTATTTGAGCTCTTGACTGCTGCGCTGTTACGGGTTCGATTCCCGCTTGCAACAAATATTTATAGGTAGTTGTTCTGAGTAAAGCTGTGGAAAAACGTATTCTTCTTATTTCTTATTATTTTGTGAAAATGTCTTGATACTACTCGTACTTTTCAAGGATCGGGATGATCCTTCAAAATTACGTTCAATAGCATTTCTATTCTCGAAACGTCTTGCTAGTTCTCCAGCCATCATGCAATTGAACATATGTTTTCGGCCCTACAGCAACAAGAGTCTCCCGTGGTGGACGTATCGGGCAAGGAGTGCGTGGTGGCGCTGTACGACTACGCGGAGAAGTCTCCGCGCGAGGTCTCCATGAAGAGGGGCGATGTGCTAACTTTGCTCAACTCTAACAACAAGGTAAGGCGGTGATGACAGTTGGATAGTGAGAAACCTAGATTCACATAGAATTGACGAAAATGACTATACAAACTCGAAACTCAGGCCTACATGGGCACAAAATATCAGAAGCCAGTGCACGGTTCGAAATTGGTACACAGTTAAAAACGAACGAGGTAGAAACCTGAGAGGTTTAAAACAGAAGTCCGAGTCAGCAACGATCCAGACATTAAAAGTTTCGCCCAAACTCACGCAGTTGTGACTGCCGAATCTACTACACTGTGATTTGATGTACGCGTGTTGTAGCTGTAATTTCGTTTAGCTAACGTTTTAAAATAAGTCGAAAATTATTTTGTAAATGTCGGTTTTTTTTGAGTAAAGTCTAATGCACCAACTGCTGCATTCAAGAGCAACTAAAAGAACAGAAAATAAAAAGGTCTAACGCATGGTGCATTAGACCTTTTTATGTTCTGTAAATATTACTAAGAGTCAGTCACTAACCCGAAATTAAATAAAAATTATTTTATACTAAACTAGCAGACGCGGGATTTCGCCCCGTGGAAAATTCATCCAAATCCACTTTCGAAGATTAGCGCTTTGAATCAAACAAACTTTTCCGCTACCTATTTTAATTTATTCATATCTGACAATTAAAATTGGCTCGCGTTAGCAATTTACAGGGATTTAATAACAATAACAGGCTGGTTCAAAGGAACCTTAAAGACAGGATAAAGTGTATTATAGGGCGAAACTGCAATAGCCTAGAGCCTAGCGACACACCTGGCGGATCCTAACGACACACCTGGCGGATCCTAGCAACTCAGCATACCTAGCTAGTATTAAAGTTAAATGAACGTTTTAAATAGTTCGTAACTCATCGCTCTGCGCTCTCGAAAAGCTTCGAAGTACGTTTATCAGAGTTATAGCTGTCGCCAAATAACTTGGCAAGAGTCGTTCAATGCGCAGAAGTCGATTTTTTGGGGTCAGCGGTTGTCAGCGGGACGCGGGGTATGACATAGCGCCGCTTCGAGTGCTCCCGAATACACTTGCGTACACGAAAGTTATTGTTTTTGTTACGAGTTGTTGTTTTAAATTTAGTTTTTGTTATACGTTGATTGCAATGCCAGGACCAAATACCGTTTTATGCAGACTATTAAAACGTCAAAAAGAACAGTTAGACACTATAGTTAAGGAAGGTTAAAAATTCCGAATTCGTCACTGTCTTTAGGACTTCGGGAAAAAAGAAGAATAAAAGGGGTAGCAGTTTCATTAACTAATTGTGACGACGACGAGAACATATATTTTTAATGTTTTTTTAAATACATTTTTTCACTTTTAAATGTATTTATGTATTATATCTATATCTATTTTATTTATAATACCGAATTAACAGAACAGATATGATTAAAAATAAATGATGACAATAACCATAGAATAATGGCAAGCAGTAAAAGTGACCACTTTTTTCTTCCACTAAGTGCACGATGCGCGAACTTACCCCCACTACGCCAAAACCTTGCCAAGTTATTTGGCGACAGGTATAACTTGTGCGACTTTTGAGAATCTTATGGAATGTGAACAGTGACACCTAGGGGCCTTCGAAGGTGCTGGTTTCATTCTTTACAAATAGGTCCTCAGTATAATTCGAAGTAGACCAATACATGACCAGACACAGCTCAGTACATAGGTAGGGCAAATAGGTTTTCAGACACAAAACACAGTTATCGACTGAGTTTAGGATAACAATAAACACATGGTGATTAGACACATCTTAGAAGAGACAATAGGTAAGCTACAGACAGTTTTACGACTTTCAAAGTCATTTTAACCTAGCAAGGAAGATAACAATACGTTATTACATTGTTATGCAAACTAGATATGCCATCATAATAATGCTATAAAACATAGTTATAGACATGCTGGGCCGAGTCAATACACACTTAAGGATCATCCATAAATAAAATGTAACCAATCCACTGGAGAATGTGAATATATGATTTACCAATCTATCTCTATCTATATAAATAAATATCTATTCATTAATCTCGCTAAAACTCGAGTAAAGTTGGATCGATTTTATTAATACTTTTTGTATTATGTTCCCTCTCATATAGGGAACCTTTAAAAAGTCATATGTCTTTCGGGTAACCGTTTTCAATATTAAATTAAGGATGTGGTTAGAAAGTTCTTGCTGCTAGGTCGATTTACGGTTAGTTACAGTATTTATTTTTATTTATTTATTTAGGCAAACCAACTAAATGCACACAAAGACATTTAACATAGATTCAGTTCAGATTCGTTAGTATTGCATGCAGCTAAATTAAAGGTTAGCACAGCATTTAATATTTATCTCAGTACAATAAAAATGTACATAAAGTTAGAATAAAATAACAATGTAATGTTAAACATGAAATAACTTAAATTAAATTGAATTAAATGAAATAAAATATGATTTTTTAATAAAAATTTAATAAAATTACTAGTTTTATTAAATGAGATTGAATTAAGCATTTACAAACAAAAAATAAGTAATGACAACAACACAAAGAATAAAAAATAAAACATTATTGAACAAAATTAAATAATATTGAGCACAGCTCTTTTAAACTTGGTAATGCTGCCTGAAAATATGTCCAAGTCACAATCTCGCATCTGAATTCAAGTAAGTATATTAGAGAGATCAATACAATGACGTCATTCTGAATCGATTTTGCTGTTACGCAAAATAGATAACAATAATCAATATTAAAAAACAGGCGTCCTTGTAATTAACTTCTGTAATACACATTGATAATTCTCGGTACTGTTATCTACTTATATCTAAAACATTTAACCACGTTTGTTGATGTAACTGTTGTGTTTAAGCTTACATAATACAATTATATAGATTATATAATTATATTAATACGTGAAACAAAAACTTTTTACCTCTTTTCACTTTTACGTAGATGGAGGAGTTGCATTTGGCACAGTTAAAATTTACGTGTAAAGGCTGCTACACACGTTACGAAAAATCGTTATGATTGGACGATACAGTTCAAAGTGCAACAAAAATCTACGTGTTTCTATGAGAAAAACTGTACAGTTTGTCCGATTTTATAAAACTGTACAGTTGAACGGAACAGTATGAAATTTTGGATAGATAATCGGAATCGGAAAAAACTGTGCCGATAATCGTAATGTGTGTGCCAGTCGTAATAAAGCTAATCTAGATTCTATACTAATATTATAAAGAGGTACTTGAAGTCTGTTAGTACGTTTGAATGTAGGAAGAAATATTCTAAACAACTCAGGCGAATTTTAAAGAACGTCACAGAGTGATAAAGGCTAGATTTTTCGCTGAAATAAAATGTCGTGCAAGCGAAGCCGCGGTCTGAAGCTAGTATTTTTTTATAAAGAGAACTACCAATATGGGCATTACTAGCAATCTTGTTCCGCTCCAACTAAGCTAAATATGCTTGTGTCGAGTGGGTACACGTTCAAAATAATTTAAACTGGTCGCATTACAACCACTGGGCGTTCACATGTTTAAGTAAGAATTATGAATGACGCTGTCTTGCCAATCACATCGAATTATGTGATAAATAGCGTTTACATGCATTGTTTTCCAAATTCCACTCAAACAGTCATAAAATCTGACTAACAATATACAATAGTAAAATTAAAATCAACACCATATTTATATAGTCACAAATCCAGTTCCATTGTTATCTGGCTCAAACCGACCGCGTTTATGTAACTCGTGCTAAACTGAACACGTGAACACAACAGTATACGATGAAACACGAAAGAGGTCGAACGCATTTATATCATAGAACATTTATATAAAAAGATATGTTCCAGAACCGAACTATAGATCTGAGCTTGTAATATTAAAAAAAAAACAATTTTTAGAATGACGCAATAGATTGTGTTTTCTATTTTCGAATTAGAGAAAATTAAAATGTAGTTTTTTTATTACAAGTGGCCAGTGAATCTCTCTGTGATAGTGAAGTGATACTAGAGTTAAAATGATAGTGTTAAGTTGGTTAGCAGTTGTTTTGGTGGATCATCTATTTGCAAACAACAGAAAAAATTATAAGAAGTTGGAAGGAAATGTGAGTCTTGATGGGTTTATCAAATAATAAGATCTAATTAACTGAAAACAAGGTTTTCTTTTTTAAATGAATTGAGATTTTAGCGTCAACACCATAAACAGTATTTTTGTTCATTTTCATAAGAGAAATGCGCTGCATTATTCAGTTTGTCTCTATGTCGTTTTTTGCTAACAGTACTAGTAGTGTGTATTTTAATGGTTCAATAGAATTACAACATACGAGAACAATAGAATTAGGTATTCGTAAATTGTCGAATGACGATTTAGAAATTATCTACATATGCGCGATACAATGCATTGCTTTCTTTTGTCATCATCACTACTTGAAACACGTTGCCCATGTTCAAGGCTCTGAAGCTTTGTTTAGACTAGTCCCTTCGTTGCCAATGAACCGTTTCTCTTTAGTTTCAACATCAATACTTTAGTTTTCGGATTTCACACGATAACACAAAACTCACAACTAATTTTGTTCACAACATACATGTAATTGAAATGCGGCTACGGCTTTCACACCAAGTCTACCCAGGTCCCAGAGTATATTACACACCCAAACATTCACTGGTGATCAAGTTCTTAAATCAAAACAATGAAATAACATACTCGTACAACGTTATGATATGGTATCAAAATATTACGTTTTCCGCGTGGCTTTTGATCTGAATAAATTCCGCATCCTGTTTAACTTCTCCCAACTATGTTAGGTTCGGTTTTTGATCAAAACGAATGCAGCTAAGTAAGAGTGTTTTGCATGGAGCGAGTGCCTATCAGAATTCCATAACACACTAGCTGGGTAACGCGATATCTCTTTCCAAGACCAGTGTCAAATTTTCAGGCTTCTTATTAAAAAAAATCTTTTATTTTCAGGCTTATAAGGCCCATAGTGTTAGTCAAACAATTTACTTAAAAACTATGTTAGTAAGAAACAGTTAGGCATACACAGACAATTATAAAGAACGTAACAAAACAAAAACAAAATAAACAACTCACAATCACAGGAAGGTTTATCGAGCCCCATGTCTAACGTGTAGCTTGATAAACCTATCCATTGTAGGCCCTTCTAGTCTTTCCTTTTTTTTGTTTTTCAGGTAGGGCCACTCGTAGATCAGCTCACTAAGGCTGTGCGTCTACTTAACCGGTCTATCCTGTGGTGACCTCTAATAAATTAAAGGCCCCCAGCCCTAGTCTTTCCGCAAAAGCTTTCAGAACGCTATTGTTGCTTCCTCTCGCTCTGCGTATTATAGACGCTACTTTCTTGCGCATAATCGCATAATAATCATCCGTACGCACATCCGCGAACATCCCAGACGCACTACAATAAGGAGGAAGCCTCAACAGCGCCCTGAAAGCATTATTGTATTGAATTCGCAGGGTGTTGGCAGTTTTTTGGGTATGGTTAGCCCACAGGCTGCTAGTGTAAAATGTTTGGGAAAATGCTTTAAAAAGGGTGATTTTAACCGGTAGAGAACAACCAGCAAACCTGCGAATTATTACCCGAACTAACTGATAGCAAAGATGTACAAATGTCAGCCGTGACCACAGTGTCGTAACGAATGTTCCGAGGTTCGGAGGAATCTCGATATTTTAAGACGCTCACCCATCCATCGGCCGATCTCGGCTAGCGTTACTTAACCCTGAAGGTCTACTCGTGCCGCTGTTATTATTTACCACGAACTTATCAATGTATTCCGCAATGATAAGCGAGAATTGTGCGCGTAAATGATCAATTAATCAAGTCTAGTCGGTCTAAAATCAGAGTGAGCGGGGAAACAAACATATTGTAAACAAAATCCGGGGTCACATTAATGTTGTGTCGTGTTGTGGCGCCATCTAACGCAGATGATTAGCTACACAACTATATAATAATAATTAGACGTTTATTTACACAAATCATCAACATTTAAAATACATTTTAATTCTACCTCTTAAACTAGGAGTTATCCTGTATCTTAAGAGGTAGTAGCGAATTATATTATTCAATAATGTACACTGTACAGCAATAACCTGGTTCGAGTGGACTGTGTCAGTCTGCAAAATAAAAAATATAAAGTAGGGTTCTCTCTCTTCATGTATGATATTAATAACTAGATCTATGTAGGACGGGCCCATGGGTAAGTAGGGGACGAGCCTGCGTTTCCGGATATACTGAATTGAATATTATTTTATAGCCGGAAATCACAATGTTAAATTGTGTGTACAATTTAATCCAACCGCAAAAAAATCAGTAAACACCCTTTCATAATTTTTAACATTTGTGTGGATGGTTCCATAGAAATATATTTAAAAGTGGCCTAGTGCGAGACGGACTCGCCCATATAGGATGAAGCAACGCAAAATTACTGACTTTCATAGTGTTTGTGTAAATGACAAAGTTATATTTGCGGATGTTGAAATTGTGATTTATCTCAACAATTGCTGAATATATAAGAAAATCAGTTAGCTTACTTCTTAAAGGCATCTTTCTGGCGTCTCGATCTCGGTACATTACCGTTGATTTATGCCCGCCATTGTCTTACACACCGTATAGGTTTGGCCTGATTGATTGTAGTCATATTGTTTCGCTCGCAGCTGAAAGGAAGCAAGGTCGAGCGAGTAATAACAGGAAGTTTCAGATGTATTGTTCCTTGTATTAAATAGATTATGAAAGATTTCTGTGTATGAATATTGATGCTGGCCTTTTGTTTGTTATCGTACCGTACTTGTGGTAAATAAGGAAATAAAGAAAACTATCTAGAACTTGCAAGTCACATCATCATCATCCACAGCCTGACTTCACCCACATGGGTATAGGCTTCTTATCGCTTGTGCCAAGCTCCACGTTTATGTGCCAGTCTCCACGGTATACCCACGATGGCAACAATGTCGTCTGCCCATCTCGCTGGCGGACGACCAACGCTCCTATTACCAGACCTTAGACGCCTCAGTCAGAGCTTTACTCCACCTGCTATCACCGCGCCTTCCTAGGTGTCCTGCCCAATCTCTCTGAGTTCCATAGTGCGATTTCCGATATCGAATACCTTCGTACGTCACAATTGCTAAAAAGTCCCATTTCAGCGTGAATGCCAGAAAGATGCTACCATATCAGGTTTAATGCCAGATAGAATACTGTTTAAAGCTGGTCTTCCAATGAACCTTTAGGACAAGTCACAATGAAGGAACAAGTTTCATACAAAATATAGGTCTACTTACTAACTTTCATAATTAATTCGGTTCACTATTGTTAGCTTATCACTAGAGAAAGTAGGCCATTATTAGAAACAGTAACATTTCCCCTTATCTAACCGTGTACTTAATACCTGTCTGAAATAACGAATACTATTTTAATTCGTGTGCAAAATCTTCGTGCATTTACATAAGATTTTTCTTTACATGATTACGTGCACGGCGCTACTACGTGAGTTATTTTTGGATGTAGGGTAAAGCAATCGAACATGCACCTTTAATGGCAAACAGTCTGCCTCTATAGAGAAAAATAAAGTTAAATCTATATATATAAATGAATTGCTGTTCGTTAGTCTCGCTAAAACTCGAGAACGGCTGAACGGATTTATCTTATCTTGGTTTTGAAATGTTCGTGGAGGTCTAGGGAAGGTTTAAAAGTAGAGAAAAATTTAAAAAAAAAAACCGGGAAAACCCTCAAAACAGTCCTTTTCTATTTCCTATACAAACGTTTTCTAAATAAAATGGAGAGTAGGGTAGGAGTAGGGTTGGTGTAGGGTAAGGGTAGTGTAGGGTTTAGGTAGGGTAGGGATAGAGTAAGGTATGGGTAGGGTATCGGTAAGGTAGGGGTAGTGGTATCAGTTGGGTAGGGGTAGGATACCACGCGAACGAAGTCGTGGCGGGTCAGCTAGTTATTTATATATTTGACGATAAATATATACGACGTAAATAGCCTTTCGTGCGTCCGTTGCGACTTCCTATAATTACGCCCTAGAATAATGCTCAATTTCACTTGTCTTCTACTGACTAAATAGCCACCCTGCTCCTCCAGTTGCCCTTGGGTTCCGGGGCAACGGTATCTCGTTAGAACATTCCCGCAACCCAGTAAATACTTAGCATAAGATAAAGCACTTTATACACCACTGTAACAAACACATCGGTGTATTTAAAACAAATCATAAACACGTTTTGTTACTATCTTTCTAGTCACTAAATTGTAAATCTATAATTTATTTATTTATTTACACACACAAGTTATGACAATACAGACAGTAAATACTATGCACAAAGTAACAGAACACAAAACACTTAGCAATGGGCCCCAAACTAGACACAGCCAGTAATTAGATTAGTTAATAAGTGAACATTTGTTCAAAGACCGTGTATTTTTTATACCTAAATAAAATAAAATTACAATTATTAACTCGTTTTTATTTGCATCGCAGGACTGGTGGAAGGTGGAGGTGAACGACCGCCAAGGGTTCGTGCCGGCCGCATACGTCAAGAAGATCGACGCCGGCCTCTCGTCCTCGCAGCAGAACCTGGCTGACTCCAGCTCTATTGCAGCTAGGCAGAACCAGGTTTGTACACTGTAGTTTATTGTCTCTTTCAGGATTTATTTTATTTATTTGTTAGGGAAAACAAAAAGAAACACATTAAAAATCAAGTTGAAGAAAAAAATATGGTCAAATGTGCCACCAACAACAAATTTTCCACGTTTATGTAATACTTTCAAGCTACGTGACAGTGTTCTGATTTACAGCACGGCTGTAATAATTTAGCCACGAGCTTCTTTCCTTATGATTTGTATAATGTTAAAAACTTATGTTCTTAGATCGAGGCTCAATACGACAACCTGCTGGGCCTGGCTCGCGAGAGGCAGAACAAGCTCAATGAGACCGTCAAAGCTTACGTGCTGGTGCGTGAAGCCGCCGAGCTCGCCACCTGGATCAAGGATAAGGTAACTTTCTACGACACTCCTCCAGCGACCCCCTAAATGGATACCCATTTAAGGGGCCGTCCCCTAGTACATTTCTCCCCCCGATATATTTCAATTTCGATCGAATTTGAAAGGTCAACAATAGTTATAATTTTTCACTTTTTAAATACTTGCACCCTTTTCTTTTTGGCATTTTTAAATTATTGATTTCTGTAGGGTTTAGTTCCATGCAAGTTAGTGCAATAAACTTCTGGGGTTTTATTTGATTAAAACTTGGATTCATATGTAAGTTAAGATCAAGACATTGTTTTGACATGTGTAAAGAGAGTTGAGCAATATTGTGAATTATTGGTGTGCAATAAAGACGAAGTATCCTACCTATCTAAGAGAGTGTATGTAGCTATCCTAAACACGATATCTTGATTATCGTAGGAATAGAACTTCGTCAACTAACAATTTTTGTATTACAGGAAATGCACGCCCAAGTACAAGACGTTGGCGAAGACCTGGAGCAGGTGGAGGTGATGCAGAAGAAGTTTGACGACTTCCAAAACGACCTGCGCGCCAACGAGGTGCGGCTCGCTGAGATGAACGAGATCGCCGTGCAGCTGATGACGGTGGGCCAGACCGAGGCTGCGCTCAAAATTAAGACGCAGATGCAGGTGAGATACGATTGAATTTGAGATATTAACTCTTCACCGGCTTTGGTTGACTGGTAAAGTAAATCTACTTTGGTATTATTTGGCTTAGTTTTAAAATATTTGGAAGTCCAGGGAGATGTTAAAAGCTGAGAAAATAAGGAAAATATGAACATAAAAGAATGTTGGTACGAAATTCGCCGGGTTTTGCTAGTTTTGTATATAAATAGCAACTCTTCCCTATTGCGTAGGGGTACCATTATCTGCTGAAAGCGAAGGACATTGATAAGAGTAGATAAGCACGTGGAAATAAGCCGTATAAAATGCACGCACTTAACTTATAGTCCTGTCGATTAGCATGGAAACAATATAATATATGATCAGTATATTTAACTTTTAACAAAATTTAACTTTTGTTTTGCATCTCATAAAACAATTTTATTTTGATAAAGAGATATTCATAACGTTTATATTCCTGTAAGAAATTATATGTCTATGAGGTCTAGATTTCAAATAATCTGTTGTCAAATTCCTAGAATTTCATTTTTTTGGCATATTTCAAGACTTTATACTAAGTGCATCAAATTTATTTTAGAAAATATATTATTAACTCTACCATTTCTCATAGCTGAAGTATAGATGTTTTGAATTATGAAACTTTTTCCATACGATACTCCTTCAGGATTTCAAATGGAATGAACATAAAATGGGTCACTTTGTATCAAGAGAAAAGTCATAATCAACCACGACCATACTGTCAAAAATGTACGACTGAAGGAGAAGGGTTTAAGGTAGACATGCGAAATGTAGCTCACTGAAAAGAAAAGAGAGATAAAGCTCTTTTGATCAAAAGAGCTTTATCACTCTTTTAGCTCCTTAGCTCACCGAATAACTCTTTTAACTCTTGAGCTCAAGTGACTCACTTGCGAGCTACTGATCAAATTGAGCCGTGCTATTATACGCGAGTCAAACGAGACAACTAGCTCAGTAGCTCTATAAAATCTTTGAAGTTCTTTAGTTCATTTAACTCAGTTGCGAGCCAAAGATAAAATTAGATTCATTCGGTTGTTTTATTACATATAAATATTAAAATTATGTCTTTTTTCTTTGAATTTAATATTATTTAGCTTATAACACTTATTTAACACTACCTATTACTTACTAATTCTAACTAACTACAAGCAACTAAAACTAAACTACGCTTAGCAACATGCGACACGATAGTCCGCCGAAACAAAAAGAGTACATTTAAAAAAATAGCGGCGTTTTGTTTACAAAAACACAAAATCACAAAACTATTATTTCCTGAGGATTTTCATACTTATATAAAAGTGCTAAAGCATTTTTACTTTTAAAGCAACGTATATAAGATTTATTTTACAATGACGTATTGAACCGAAGAGTCGGTGAGCTACATACAATGCGTCAAATTGTTCACCTGTTCGTCGGGGAAGTTCGGGCATTGTCGGCCGCTGTCGGCGCTTCGGTATCGTTCGTTACTCGCATAGATAGAGTATTGAGTCAAAGAGCTAAATGAGCTAGTGAGCTATTCCGTGAGCGACTGAGCGACTGAGACATACATTGCGATTAAAGAGCTAGCTCAATTTTATCCCTCATTTGCGTCGTGCACATGTCTAGTTTAAGGCAATCTGCGACTTGTTTTAGGTCCAAATTGACCATAAAAGATTACACGGTAGCACCGTGACAAATGGAACTATAATTTTCGATATAACACATCATATGGAATTATATTTTTTCCATAAATAAATACCCTATTCTCTCACTTAAATGTGAACCTCTCTGTATAGTGTTTGATATTGAATCACGATTTTATTGAATCTTTTTCCAGCTACTTCTCTCGCGTGAGAGGAGTTTTTCCGCGTAAATCCCGATTCCGTGGGTATTTCGGGATGAAAAGTAGCCTATGTGTTATTCCAGGATGTCAACTATCTACTTACCAAATTTCATTGAGATCCGTTCATTAGTTTTTTCGCGAAAGAGCAACAAACGTACATACATCCTCACTTACTCTTTTTTCTTTTTTGGAAAGCTGACGTAACTGAGATGGTTCTTAGCTACAAGTTATCAAGATCTGTTGAGGTGTTTCAAAGGTTGTCGGGGGTTACTTCAATTTTTTATTTTGTTTCACAACAGGAACTGAACTCCAAATGGACATCCCTGCAACAACTGACCGCCGAGCGCGCTGCCCAACTGGGTTCTGCTCACGAGGTGCAGCGCTTCCACCGCGACGTGGACGAGACCAAGGACTGGATCGCGGAGAAGGAGGCCGCGCTCGCCACCGACGACCTGGGCAAGGACCTGCGCTCTGTGCAGACCTTGCAGCGTGAGTCTACTGCTGGAATGTTATAGCGTAGCTTGTACCAGCCACTTCGACCGTGACGTGGACCAAGGACTGGATCGCGGTGAAGCAGGCCGCTAAAAACTGCGGGACGCGGGCAGCGGTATCTCATTAGAACATTCTCGCAACCCCGGCACGACTATTTGAGGGGCGCATGGAACACGACGCGCCACCGACTCAGTTCTGGTCCTTACCGGACGGTGAGCTACCCTTGCTCGCCATTAAGATTGGTGGAGTGGCCGGAGATTAAGATACCTCTTAGGGAGACCAATTGTCAGTTTTTAAGTTTATGTCAAAACCGACTATCACTAGCAGGCGCGTGCATAGGATTATGACAGGGCATGCGGCGGAGTAAAAACACACAAAAACTTCTTCTTTTATAGATTTTTAGCATAACCACAGCCACGCATCGTAGCATGGTGGCGATGCGTGGCTGTGGCTATGCTAAAAATCTATAAAAGAAGAAGTTTTTGTGTGTTTTTACTCCGCCGCATGCCCTGTCATAATCCTATGCACGCCCCTGATCACTAGCGTATTTAGCACTTGTTTTAGCTTAACTTTACCACAGAGCCCCATTAAAGTGACGATCAATCTCCTCCGCAGGCAAACACGAAGGCCTGGAGCGCGACCTGGCAGCCCTGGGCGACAAGATCCGTCAGCTGGACGACACCGCCAACCGGCTGATGTCCACGCACGGGGACTCCGCCGACGCCACCTACAGCAAGCAGCGCGAGATCAACGAGGCCTGGCAGCAGCTGCAGGCTAGAGCCAACGCCAGGAAGGAGAAGCTGCTCGACTCTTATGATCTGCAGAGGTAAATAAACTTTCATTGTAATTGCGGCTTAGGAGTGGAATTCCCCGGAGTCTGTGATTCCTAATAGCTTCAACCTGAGGTCTTTAAGGGCCTATACTACCTCAACGCTTCCCACTCTTTATCTCGCTCGCACACTAATGGCCGCGGTCACGCGAGCAAGTGAGACAGGGTGGCAGGGAAAAGACTCCAAGACACCGATAATTTCGTTTATTTCTTTATACGGTGAAAATAATGGTAATTTAAAAAAAGTAAATAACATAAGACCTGCTTTATAGTTAGTTCAATTAGTATGCAAAGTTTCATTATCTAATTTGAAGTTACTTTTGAATACCAGCGGTTTATTGTTCGGTTTGGAGGTAACATTGGATTTTTTTTCTATTAAGAAAATCTTATGGAATTGTGTTTTCGTCAAACATAGTACCTAACATTAATCCTCAACTTCACATTATTTATTTCAAAATTATTACTGCAGTATTTTCGACATAACGGAGGATCATGCTAATAAGCCATTTGAGGTAGTAATAAGTCAAGAGTGAATAGGTTACTTCTACGTAAGCGTGCTTTATCTTCGACCACATCATCGCTTACCAGATGAGATGGTGGTCAAACGCGATCCTATTGCCAATCAATAATAGACAGATTGTTATCTACGTAATAGCAATTCTTTAATTCTTATAAATTTATACAATTCTTCTGTACATATGTTTGTCACCTCCTAGACGGTTGGACTGATTTGGATGTAATTTTGTGTGTTTATTTTAATGGTTTGAATTATGGTTATCACCTGGGGTATGTTAAACACTTTACGATTCTCATTCCTGCCAAATATAAACAAGAAGAAATCATACAATCGAGCCACTTCGGAGGGGTGCAACCACAAACACCGTCAAATTAGATTTTCATATATTCTATTTCAATTTTAATAGTTCACACAATTCCCGAACTGAAAGGAAAAGTATTTATTCAGTTATGATTTTCGGGTTTTTATAAAATAGAAATTCTTTGAGTCATCACACTCTTGCAATTTAGTTTTATAATTCAAAATTCACATCAACATATCTTCCCAACAGGTTCTTATCTGACTACCGCGACCTGATGGCATGGATCAACTCCATGATGGCTTTGGTAAGCTCCGACGAGCTGGCTAATGACGTCACCGGCGCTGAAGCCTTGCTTGAAAGACACCAGGTATGTCCTTTTGAACATAATATTATTAGTATTACTAACTCTATTGTTTCCACATGAAACGGAAGATTTACTATATTAAGAACTTCAATTGTAAGGAATAAAGTTGAAAATACGATATTGTTTCGAAAGTTTAAAACTTGGGTTAAATTTAGATCTCAATCCGTAGTAATGTTCAGGCTAATTCGTCATGCTAATTTTAAATTGTCTGTCTTAAATATTTGGAGACAGATGGTGACTTGATAAATAATCCGTTTATTGTGTTAATAACAGAACATTACTTAGTATAGTTCATTTGTAAGATATTCCCGCTTGGTCCACAAGTGACTAATAGAGTGAAGTCTATACCTACATCTCATTAATATTGTTTGATTGTATAAAGTTTGATGATTACCTTAGTTGATTAGTTATAATGCATTTGTCTTGTCAAAGATCCAAAAACACAAGGATTTTCACTGGATACATTTTGTAAGACTTCATGGCGGTTAAATGTCGTGTTGAGTTTCAAGTTTTCCAGTTTAGCCTTTGTGAATGTTTCCGAGTTTAACATTCATGAACGCCTAAAATGTTTCCGAGTTTAGCCTTCAAGGACGCTTAAAATGTTTCCAAGTTAAAATGACTTGTTACGAAATAGTGAAAATATTAGTGTTAAATGCTAAAATTATACAAAATTGGGGAATATAATTCTGAAAATTGGATGGTCGATTTTGAGTATTGGAGAACAAATGTCACATGGTAACTGTGTTTCTAGAGCCAGCGTTTGGAGATAGACGCGCGGTACGGCATAATGCCGCAGGTCAGACGCATTGCACGCATGTGTGCCCCAAGCCTTACTACCATTCTTGCGAGTCACGCGTGTTCATTTTCTTAGGATTAGTTTGTTTACGTAAAAGTTCCGTGATCGATGTTTGCCACTGTAGACGCAGTGATTTAGCGATTGGCTGCTGTGCTGCGTGTCGCGGATTGGATTCTCACACGGAACAAATTTCTATTGCCCACAGATAGTATATGAATTTCAATGTTTATAAAAACACCCACAGTACAAGAGAAATTCCTAGTACAGGGTAAAACAAGATTTAAAAGATTTTCAATCAAAAATTCTCAATCAAAGACTGCAAATTTTGATAATCACACTTTCATTGATTTTTAGTGTACAGACAAAAAGAAAACCAATCATAAATATTATAGTTCGTGACTTGCAAGAACTCTATAATGTACACCCGTGTATGCAATAATACGCAATAATATATATACCACACTCGATGTGCTGCTATTTACAATCTAATTCATTTACATTAATATATTTAGTGGCCGGGGGTAGTTACCCTAACAGTTTAACTATAAAAAACTTAACAGGCAAATACACAACAACTCTATTAACAGTTTTAATTGTCTTGTACTTTATTTTAGATTTTTTCTGTGTTGTGATTAAGTACAGTCAACTACAAAAGTGTTATGCAATAAATTTCATAAAAATTAGGGGATAAAACACTTTGAATTCGAATGAGATCTAAAGACTATTAGGATCGCGATTTCAATCAGTTTGTTTTTCAATATTTGTCGAATTGATACACTTTTCTGGTTAACTGTCCTAGATTTTCGTGTGTTTTCAAGGTTCTTCAGTTTGTCCTAAATGTTTTATTGTGTTTTAGTGTGTGTGTGTAATTTTACTTTCTGTAAAATCTGTATCTTCCAATGTTTTATTTATTCTCTTTCGAACTTTTCGCAGATATTTCATTCTTGGTGTGTGTTGTAAAGCTTTTTTTTATATAAACAAATTAAATATAAAAATTGGATATTAAGTCACAGTGTGTATTGAAAATTAAATAACAAAACTGATGAATAGAAAGTGTAGAAACATTTTTCAAGTAACTATTGGCAAGAGGTTTGTTAATACTTTATTTTATTCTTGAGTTCTTAGAGCTACAAAAATTCATCAATTTTAATTAATAAAACTGGTTTAACGCATTGGCGTGCCTCCCATGTCAATCAATAAGTTCACTATACAACATGTAACAAAATTAATGCACATCCGGGAATTATTTAGTTTACATTTTGTATATTGTGTCATATATTTACGTCGCCTGACGTATTGAGTATGCTTTCGTTTATGATATTGGCGTTTGATAGGTTGAAAAAAGGAACCTGTTCAAATCATTGTAGATGCAAAAACTTACTGAGCATATTATTTTTGCAGTAAAATTGTTACATCTCAGACTAGCAAGAATATTCTTGGCTTTTAACAGAATTTAAATATGTATTCGTTATTTATTTTGAACATCCACTAATGTATTGTACACAATTTAGGAACATCGCACTGAAATGGACGCCCGCGCCGGTACATTCCAAGCTCTGGAACTCTTCGGACAGCAGTTGCTGCAAGGAGGTCACTACGCCAGTGTGGACATCCAGGAGAAGCTTAACAACATGAGTGATGCTCGCCAAGATCTTGAGAAGTAAGTACATTACAAGCCTGTCTTGAAACTCTTTTATTTAGAACATCAGAAGTAAGTATATTATTATTGAAGTGAAAACTTCTTTAGCATCGTTGTGATTTGAAAGTTTATGAAACGAAAAAGCGACAGTAAAAAGAGACAGACACATAAATTGCCGAATTTTGGAATTCTGTTGGGGCCAAATGGTAGAGCTTTTGATGCCCTTTAAAATGAGCCCAAACTTGGCTATCTTGCGACCACGGGAACGAAGTTAGGTCGGGGGGGGGTGAGGTAGCCTGAGGGGGCGGGGAGGGTCTCGTGGGGAGTCGAAAAAGTGACAGTAAAAAGAGATACACATTTTTTTATTTTGAAGGTTTCAGTTCTACTACGTGTTAATTGTACACATGTTTTATTTATGATGTTATTACAGTCTCCTAAAGCTCTGTAGAAGTAGAAGAAATAACGCCGTTTTTTTAATGGTGTCACGCATGTGACTACAAGAGTGATGGGTTTGAATGTTGATGCATGGATTATGGGAGGAATAATATGAAAGTAAAAGGAGTAAATGATGACGTTTGACAGGGAAGAATGCAAGATAAAAATGTTTTGCGTAGTTGCCAACTAATTTTTTTTATAAAGAGACCGAGACCAAGAGAGAGGTGTTAACCCCTCCAGCTAAGCTAAATATGCTTGTTTGGAGTGGGCTTACAGCAATAATGTAATGGGTGGAGTTCGAACCCGCGACCTTTTGATCTCAAGTTCGATTCCTTAGCCATTAGGCTTTTGACGGTTAACGAAGTGCGAGGAAAATGATGAATGAGTGAATTATAACTTTGAATGATCATTTTACATAATTAATCTTTTAATTCTCTCCAGGGCTTGGGTAGGCCGCCGCATGAAGCTCGACCAGAACCTGGAGCTGCAGCTGTTCTACCGCGACTGCGAGCAGGCCGAGGGCTGGATGGGTGCCCGCGAGGCCTTCCTCTCGCCCTCCGCCAAGGACGTGACGGACGCCGACGCGGCCGCTGATGCCGCACAGCCTGATAACGTGGAGCAGCTAATTAAGAAACACGAAGACTTTGATAAGGCTATCAATGCTCATGTAAGTAGGAAAAACTTAATAAACTTTGTAGTAGTAGAAAGAATCATCTTTCAAAGAAAATAATTCAATTTTACCACAAAGAATCGCAAACATATAATTTCATATGAAAGAATTTAACATGGGTTCCATTTTCGAAGGAGATGATGACATGAAATTTAACTTTAGAAATGCTCTTGATTCTGAAGCATTAGATGAGAAAAATATTAAACAAAAACTGTTGCAAAAATGTATGCATTCTTTCATATCTGACTATTTCCGTTATATCATCTTCCTGCCTTATCCCATTTACTTGGGTCGTCGCAACTCATTTTCTTGTCCCTGTCAGACATCATAGTATCAATTACTCCTTTTTATTTGATATCATTCGTCACACAATCCTTGTTGCCTTCCTCTACCTCGCCTCAAACCCAACACTTTTGAGTGACATGCGTGTCTTACCTCCTCATCACATATCCGTACAGTAGTACCCAACTGATATTGCTTACCGAAGTACCTGTGCGGATTTTCAAAGTGCGGGAAATGCTATTAACCAATCGGCACGCTTCATGCACCGCGCTTCTTTTTCCTTTACCGCTATTGGTTGGCAGCTGCCGCCATGTTAGCGCGCGACGGGTGAGTGAGACGGTACTAACAACTGCAGTGTATTATGAACCTTATAGTAGTGGTCTAAGGTTGATAGCGTTCTAATTTTTGGGTCCATACTTTCTTTTCTGTGCGAACCAAGATTCACGACGCGCCATATCAGTTGGGTACCACTGTACTAAGATAGGACTTGCTTTGAAATTTTCCCTATTAGATTATGCTAAATACCTATCTATTTTCTTGCACAGGAGGAGAAGATCGCCCAGCTACAGACATTAGCAGACCAGCTGATGGCGTCGGAGCACTACGCGGCCGACGACATTGACGGCAAGCGCCGCCAGGTGCTCGACCGCTGGAGGCACCTCAAGGACGCGCTCATCGAGAAGAGATCCAGGTACACACCATACACACCGCGTGAAAAACATTTGCTAGTCCTGTTATGTCTACGTACTTGAAATATTCCAATTATATTTGGGTATCCATTAATTACTTTAACGGTTTACTTTTACTCTCAGGCTGGGAGACGAGCAGACGTTGCAGCAATTCTCGCGCGACGCTGACGAGATGGAGAATTGGATCGCTGAGAAACTGCAGCTCGCCACCGAAGAGAGCTACAAGGTAACTATTGGATCCTAAGTCGGCCGCTAAATAGCAGCGCACCGTATTCTTTTTTAAAAGAGTACTAGCAATGAGTGTAGAATTCCCATTACTAATACCGAAAAATAATGGAATTGGAAATCAAAAATGTATACAAACATGTTGCCAATTTTAAATAATAAATCTCAATTATGAACAGAACAAAAAAGAAATCAGCCAAATCGGTGAAAAAACATGAGCAACTTGTTCATAACAATATAAATCCTTTATTTTCTTTTTGTTTATCTTGCCTTAGGTTATCATATCTATAATTTTGACTCGCTGCTTTAGATTTCTTCTAAAAACAGTAAAATAAAAAAAAATCCTTATGTAATTTGAATGACTAGGGAAAATGCTGACTACCCCTGAACTGACACTTTGACAATTACATTTCTTTGTTTACATTTTTAATCTCGAATTCGATTTCTGGGTAAAGTAATTTGAGCGCCAACAGCCAAATGGCTAAGGTGTCGGACTAGTCATCGAGAGATCACGGGTTCGAACCCCACCCGCTATTACCGCGAACCCACTCCAGACAAGCATATTTAGCTTAGTTGAAGGGGTTAACAAGATTGCTAGTTAAGTGAATACGATCCACATTGCTCGTTCTCGTATAAAAACAAAATAAAAAAAATCTCTAACTACCCGTCACGACTTTCAGAGATTTAAACATGACAGCCGGGACCTAAGGCTTAACGAGTTTAACACGGAAGAATTTCGATAATTATCTTAAGATGGTTACTCCACGGACTTAGGCCAGCGTTGATTAATCTTGTAGATCGCGAGCCCCTCATGTAATTTTTCCGTATTCTTATGATTGAAATAATTTCAGGATCCCGCCAACATCCAGTCTAAGCACCAGAAGCACCAGGCCTTTGAGGCCGAGCTGGCAGCCAACGCTGAGCGGATCCAGTCTGTGCTGGCGATGGGAGGGAACCTCGTGCAGAGAGGACAGTGCAGTGGAAGCGAAGACGCCGTTCAGGTACGCACATGATGCTAACAACACTAGTATACTCCTCGTCACGTAAGTTGGCAAGGTTTTGGCGTAGTGGGGGAAGGTTGCGCATCGTGCACTTAGTGGAAGAAAAAAGTGGTCACTTTTACTGCTTATCATTTATTTTTAATCATGTTTGTTCAGAAGAATGTTAAAGAAAGAAGAGGAATTTATTCGTTAATTCGTTATTATTAATTAAATATATACAATACATAAATACATTTAAGAGTTAAAAAAGAGTAACTATTTCAAAAAAAAACATTAAAAATAAAATGTTCTCGTCCTCACAATTAGTTTTACCCTTTTATTCTTCTTTTTTCCCGGTGTCCTAAAGACAGTGACGAATACGGAATTTCAACCTTCCTTAACTATAGTGTCTAACTGTTCTTTCTGTCGTTTTAATAGTCTGCGTAAAACGGTCTTTGGTCCTGACATTGTAATTAAGGTAACAAAAAATAAATTTAAAACAATAACTCGTAACAAAAACAAAGGGTACAACTTTCGTGTACACAAGTGTATTCGGGAGCTTTCGGGAGTTTAATTGAACGAGAACTACTGACGCACCAATCGCGCGCTCGGAGCGGCGCTACGTCATACCCCGCGTCCCGCTGACAACCGCTGACACCTAAAAATCAACTTCTGCGCATTGAACGACTCTTGCCAAGTTATTTGACGAGAACTACATCTAGTTTATTACATATGTATTGCATATAAGTAAATAGTACACCATGGACTACCCGCGTATTTATTTTCTCCTGCTGTGTTAAAAGATCGCTTTTAGCGATAAGACCGCCCATTGTAACACCGTTTGTAATTTTTAAGTCCTTATTAAATTCTGTTATGGTGTACAGCAAAGAGTATATCTATCTATCTATCTATCTCGTTTACAAGGTATTTTACACAAAATTCTATTTATTGTTTTCGAAAAGTTTTGATGTGCTGAAACTGACCTTGATTTTTTTTTGTCTGGATTTCTAGATATCCGAGTTAAATCGCTTTTTGGATGAGTGGAAGTAGATTTTATTGGCATGTCTTGAGTACTCTGAGAGAAATGTGTAGAAGTGTTGTCGAAATCTTCTTTTTTGTTTTCCATTGTTTGTTGCATATATTTTCTTATTAATAAATATATGTGTTTGTATCGTCCAGGCTCGCTTAGCATCTATCGCCGACCAGTGGGAGTTCCTGACGCAGAAGACGACGGAGAAGTCGCTCAAACTGAAGGAAGCCAACAAACAACGTACTTACATCGCCGCTGTCAAGGATCTCGACTTCTGGCTCGGAGAGGTAAGCATAATACTATCTATCAATATTATTTTTAGGGCGAAAATCATCATATATGACTCCTTTCGCTTTGGGTAGAGCAGAAGGGAGTTGTAGCGATATCTATCAAGCAACATATGAACAAACTAACTCAAAATTTACCCGATAACAAAAATCTCAGTTGGCCATCAGGCAAAACACTTGTTCCAACATAAAGGTTGTGAAGAATGCCAACAACACCATGTAATTTTAATCGGCAAGGGTCTGACTGACCCTTCCATTATCCCCTATGCGTAGTACATCCATGAGGATATTCTCACGCAAAACAAACACTAATCTATGTCAATAAACATTACTAATTGACGGCTATTTTATTTAGTTGACATTTGTAGTGCTTTTTATAGCACTGCTTTTCCATAGAGCTTTATTAATACATAATTTTTCACTTTTCATACACAAGAAGTCCTTGACGAAAAGTACGCATTGTTCACTGTGTACCTTACTTATGCTGTAATATGTTTAAGGTTGAAAGTTTGTTGACATCGGAGGACTCGGGCAAAGATCTGGCTTCCGTTCAGAATCTCATGAAGAAACACCAGCTTGTGGAAGCCGACATCCAGGCTCATGAAGACAGGATCAATGGTAAGTTGATCTAAATGTAGCTAAGAAATAAAGAAATGATATTTCAGTGGATTTTCTCAAGGTTCTCCTAAATCTTTGTCGACCTGATAAGTGACAGTTTCAGTTTACATACAAGATGATTCAAGAACTATTTTTATTTTATTTATTTGTTAAGGTTAACATACAGTTTGTATATTCAGCATTTTTAGGTATTAAGTCTGTTCTTACAACATGTTTCTTTTTTGTTTACTATGATCCTTTTATATCTAAGGGTTCTTCAGACGAGCGGCATTTTGTAAACTGTAGATAAAACTGTCGTCACTTGCCAACGGTAGCCGTCAACGCCTGGACGGCTGGCTAGGCTTGTATTTGTGGTGCGCTGCGTAAAATTATAGCCATCGTTTTTTAAGCAGTTTTAACATTCCGTGCCTTCAACTGTAGTCGATGTGTGTAGGCTGTAGTACAGATGTGTGGTTGCGACAGACATGAACGCGCAGGCGGACGCTCTGGTGTCGTCGGGACAGTTCGACAGCGCCGGCATAGGCTCGCGACGCGCCGCCATCAACTGTAGTCGATGTGTGTAGGCTGTAGTACAGATGTGTGGTTGCGACAGACATGAACGCGCAGGCGGACGCTCTGGTGTCGTCGGGACAGTTCGACAGCGCCGGCATAGGCTCGCGACGCGCCGCCATCAACTGTAGTCGATGTGTGTAGGCTGTAGTACAGATGTGTGGTTGCGACAGACATGAACGCGCAGGCGGACGCTCTGGTGTCGTCGGGACAGTTCGACAGCGCCGGCATAGGCTCGCGACGCGCCGCCATCAACTGTAGTCGATGTGTGTAGGCTGTAGTACAGATGTGTGGTTGCGACAGACATGAACGCGCAGGCGGACGCTCTGGTGTCGTCGGGACAGTTCGACAGCGCCGGCATAGGCTCGCGACGCGCCGCCATCAACTGTAGTCGATGTGTGTAGGCTGTAGTACAGATGTGTGGTTGCGACAGACATGAACGCGCAGGCGGACGCTCTGGTGTCGTCGGGACAGTTCGACAGCGCCGGCATAGGCTCGCGACGCGCCGCCATCAACTGTAGTCGATGTGTGTAGGCTGTAGTACAGATGTGTGGTTGCGACAGACATGAACGCGCAGGCGGACGCTCTGGTGTCGTCGGGACAGTTCGACAGCGCCGGCATAGGCTCGCGACGCGCCGCCATCAACTGTAGTCGATGTGTGTAGGCTGTAGTACAGATGTGTGGTTGCGACAGACATGAACGCGCAGGCGGACGCTCTGGTGTCGTCGGGACAGTTCGACAGCGCCGGCATAGGCTCGCGACGCGCCGCCATCAACTGTAGTCGATGTGTGTAGGCTGTAGTACAGATGTGTGGTTGCGACAGACATGAACGCGCAGGCGGACGCTCTGGTGTCGTCGGGACAGTTCGACAGCGCCGGCATAGGCTCGCGACGCGCCGCCATCAACTGTAGTCGATGTGTGTAGGCTGTAGTACAGATGTGTGGTTGCGACAGACATGAACGCGCAGGCGGACGCTCTGGTGTCGTCGGGACAGTTCGACAGCGCCGGCATAGGCTCGCGACGCGCCGCCATCAACTGTAGTCGATGTGTGTAGGCTGTAGTACAGATGTGTGGTTGCGACAGACATGAACGCGCAGGCGGACGCTCTGGTGTCGTCGGGACAGTTCGACAGCGCCGGCATAGGCTCGCGACGCGCCGCCATCAACTGTAGTCGATGTGTGTAGGCTGTAGTACAGATGTGTGGTTGCGACAGACATGAACGCGCAGGCGGACGCTCTGGTGTCGTCGGGACAGTTCGACAGCGCCGGCATAGGCTCGCGACGCGCCGCCATCAACTGTAGTCGATGTGTGTAGGCTGTAGTACAGATGTGTGGTTGCGACAGACATGAACGCGCAGGCGGACGCTCTGGTGTCGTCGGGACAGTTCGACAGCGCCGGCATAGGCTCGCGACGCGCCGCCATCAACTGTAGTCGATGTGTGTAGGCTGTAGTACAGATGTGTGGTTGCGACAGACATGAACGCGCAGGCGGACGCTCTGGTGTCGTCGGGACAGTTCGACAGCGCCGGCATAGGCTCGCGACGCGCCGCCATCAACTGTAGTCGATGTGTGTAGGCTGTAGTACAGATGTGTGGTTGCGACAGACATGAACGCGCAGGCGGACGCTCTGGTGTCGTCGGGACAGTTCGACAGCGCCGGCATAGGCTCGCGACGCGCCGCCATCAACTGTAGTCGATGTGTGTAGGCTGTAGTACAGATGTGTGGTTGCGACAGACATGAACGCGCAGGCGGACGCTCTGGTGTCGTCGGGACAGTTCGACAGCGCCGGCATAGGCTCGCGACGCGCCGCCATCAACTGTAGTCGATGTGTGTAGGCTGTAGTACAGATGTGTGGTTGCGACAGACATGAACGCGCAGGCGGACGCTCTGGTGTCGTCGGGACAGTTCGACAGCGCCGGCATAGGCTCGCGACGCGCCGCCATCAACTGTAGTCGATGTGTGTAGGCTGTAGTACAGATGTGTGGTTGCGACAGACATGAACGCGCAGGCGGACGCTCTGGTGTCGTCGGGACAGTTCGACAGCGCCGGCATAGGCTCGCGACGCGCCGCCATCAACTGTAGTCGATGTGTGTAGGCTGTAGTACAGATGTGTGGTTGCGACAGACATGAACGCGCAGGCGGACGCTCTGGTGTCGTCGGGACAGTTCGACAGCGCCGGCATAGGCTCGCGACGCGCCGCCATCAACTGTAGTCGATGTGTGTAGGCTGTAGTACAGATGTGTGGTTGCGACAGACATGAACGCGCAGGCGGACGCTCTGGTGTCGTCGGGACAGTTCGACAGCGCCGGCATAGGCTCGCGACGCGCCGCCATCAACTGTAGTCGATGTGTGTAGGCTGTAGTACAGATGTGTGGTTGCGACAGACATGAACGCGCAGGCGGACGCTCTGGTGTCGTCGGGACAGTTCGACAGCGCCGGCATAGGCTCGCGACGCGCCGCCATCAACTGTAGTCGATGTGTGTAGGCTGTAGTACAGATGTGTGGTTGCGACAGACATGAACGCGCAGGCGGACGCTCTGGTGTCGTCGGGACAGTTCGACAGCGCCGGCATAGGCTCGCGACGCGCCGCCATCAACTGTAGTCGATGTGTGTAGGCTGTAGTACAGATGTGTGGTTGCGACAGACATGAACGCGCAGGCGGACGCTCTGGTGTCGTCGGGACAGTTCGACAGCGCCGGCATAGGCTCGCGACGCGCCGCCATCAACTGTAGTCGATGTGTGTAGGCTGTAGTACAGATGTGTGGTTGCGACAGACATGAACGCGCAGGCGGACGCTCTGGTGTCGTCGGGACAGTTCGACAGCGCCGGCATAGGCTCGCGACGCGCCGCCATCAACTGTAGTCGATGTGTGTAGGCTGTAGTACAGATGTGTGGTTGCGACAGACATGAACGCGCAGGCGGACGCTCTGGTGTCGTCGGGACAGTTCGACAGCGCCGGCATAGGCTCGCGACGCGCCGCCATCAACTGTAGTCGATGTGTGTAGGCTGTAGTACAGATGTGTGGTTGCGACAGACATGAACGCGCAGGCGGACGCTCTGGTGTCGTCGGGACAGTTCGACAGCGCCGGCATAGGCTCGCGACGCGCCGCCATCAACTGTAGTCGATGTGTGTAGGCTGTAGTACAGATGTGTGGTTGCGACAGACATGAACGCGCAGGCGGACGCTCTGGTGTCGTCGGGACAGTTCGACAGCGCCGGCATAGGCTCGCGACGCGCCGCCATCAACTGTAGTCGATGTGTGTAGGCTGTAGTACAGATGTGTGGTTGCGACAGACATGAACGCGCAGGCGGACGCTCTGGTGTCGTCGGGACAGTTCGACAGCGCCGGCATAGGCTCGCGACGCGCCGCCATCAACTGTAGTCGATGTGTGTAGGCTGTAGTACAGATGTGTGGTTGCGACAGACATGAACGCGCAGGCGGACGCTCTGGTGTCGTCGGGACAGTTCGACAGCGCCGGCATAGGCTCGCGACGCGCCGCCATCAACTGTAGTCGATGTGTGTAGGCTGTAGTACAGATGTGTGGTTGCGACAGACATGAACGCGCAGGCGGACGCTCTGGTGTCGTCGGGACAGTTCGACAGCGCCGGCATAGGCTCGCGACGCGCCGCCATCAACTGTAGTCGATGTGTGTAGGCTGTAGTACAGATGTGTGGTTGCGACAGACATGAACGCGCAGGCGGACGCTCTGGTGTCGTCGGGACAGTTCGACAGCGCCGGCATAGGCTCGCGACGCGCCGCCATCAACTGTAGTCGATGTGTGTAGGCTGTAGTACAGATGTGTGGTTGCGACAGACATGAACGCGCAGGCGGACGCTCTGGTGTCGTCGGGACAGTTCGACAGCGCCGGCATAGGCTCGCGACGCGCCGCCATCAACTGTAGTCGATGTGTGTAGGCTGTAGTACAGATGTGTGGTTGCGACAGACATGAACGCGCAGGCGGACGCTCTGGTGTCGTCGGGACAGTTCGACAGCGCCGGCATAGGCTCGCGACGCGCCGCCATCAACTGTAGTCGATGTGTGTAGGCTGTAGTACAGATGTGTGGTTGCGACAGACATGAACGCGCAGGCGGACGCTCTGGTGTCGTCGGGACAGTTCGACAGCGCCGGCATAGGCTCGCGACGCGCCGCCATCAACTGTAGTCGATGTGTGTAGGCTGTAGTACAGATGTGTGGTTGCGACAGACATGAACGCGCAGGCGGACGCTCTGGTGTCGTCGGGACAGTTCGACAGCGCCGGCATAGGCTCGCGACGCGCCGCCATCAACTGTAGTCGATGTGTGTAGGCTGTAGTACAGATGTGTGGTTGCGACAGACATGAACGCGCAGGCGGACGCTCTGGTGTCGTCGGGACAGTTCGACAGCGCCGGCATAGGCTCGCGACGCGCCGCCATCAACTGTAGTCGATGTGTGTAGGCTGTAGTACAGATGTGTGGTTGCGACAGACATGAACGCGCAGGCGGACGCTCTGGTGTCGTCGGGACAGTTCGACAGCGCCGGCATAGGCTCGCGACGCGCCGCCATCAACTCGCGCTTCGAGCGCGTGCGCAACCTGGCCGCTCACCGCCGCGCACGGTTGCACGAGGCTAACACTCTGCACCAGTTCTTCCGCGATATCGCCGATGAGGAGTCCTGGATCAAGTGAGTACACCCTACATTACTGAATCCGATTACCATAAACATCTCTGGCTCATCAACATTCAGAAATGGACAAAGAACGACAACGCAAAAACGCCGTACTTTTCCTTGTTAAACTAAAAATGTAATTTGAATAAAATAAAATTACATTAAAATTACATTACATCACATTAAAATTAAATTACATCACATTAAAATTAAATTACGTTGAAATTAAATTACAACACATTAAAATTAAATAAAATTACATTAATTAAAAAAATTAATTAACAAAATACTTTACATTAAAATTAAATAATATTGCATAGTTTGCCTTTCAAAAGCCCTCAAATTGTGTCATATTAATCTTAATGTGAAGAATGTTGCAAAAACCGAATGTTATTAAAAAGCAAAAAATCATCCTAAATCGTCCACAAATGTGTTATACTAATCACATATCATTGAACAGGGAGAAGAAACTCCTGGTCGCGTCAGATGACTACGGGCGCGACTTGACCGGCGTCCAGAACTTGCTGAAGAAGCACAAGCGCCTGGAAGCCGAGCTGGCCAGCCACGAGCCTGCCATCCAGGCCGTGCAGGAGGCCGGCGAGAAACTCATGGATGTCTCCAACTTAGGTAACATACGCATTATGTAGGTAGATAGGTTACTTGGTTAAATCTATGTTTATTATCTAAAAGCAGCTATTGAGCTGTTTGTTTTGTTGAACGCGTTAATCTGAGGAACTACGGATTCCAATTGAAAAAATATTTTTGTGTTGTCTATTTATTGAAGTTAGCCTATATAACATAACACTGTGACTAACACGAGCGAAGCATCCATGGAAATATCGTTAAATATTTAAATAAAAAACTATGTCTTGAGGTTGACTCACTAAAATTTTTTATGGTAATCAAATTAGTTCTAATAAAATGCATTATTTGCGAGGGTGATACATGATATTAATAGTTATAGATAGATAGAATATACTTTATTGTACACTAATAATTGAATCACACTTAAATAACAATATTTTAAAAAATTGGTTACAATGGCGGTCTTATCGCTGAGAGCGATATCTTCCAGACAACCTTTGGAAGGACTTTATGAGCTTTAATTAAAATGGGGAGGGCTATATTAGTGTACTACTGTTCAAATATTATCATATCATCATATCATATTTGTTATCTATGTATATATCAATATTTGGAGCAAAAACTATGTTCCCCTTTTTACGAACAATAAACAGACAAAGGAACATGAAAGGCATTGTAAAATTTTCCATGGAGAAAGCTAATATATTTATACTATAAAAATATTAGCTTTTCGACATCTGGGTGATTCACAATTATTATGCTTATTTCAATAGGAGTACCGGAGATAGAACAGAGGCTGAAGGCTTTGTCTTTGGCTTGGGATGAGCTACAGGCGCTGGCAGGCGAGCGAGGCGCCAAGCTGCAGCAGTCGCTCGCGTACCAGCAGTTCTTGGCCAAGGTGGACGAGGAGGAGGCTTGGATCAGGTATCCATACTTAATATTATAAATGCGAAATTAACTCTGTCTAAACCGCTGAACCGAGTTAGATGAAATTTGACATTGGAATCGTTTAGGACCCTGGAAAGGACATAGGATACTTTTTATCCCGGAATTCAGATGGGATCGGGATTTACGCGTGAAAATCCTCCCATGCGAACAGTCGCGGGCAAAAGCTAGTACTCAATACTTTTAATTATTGCCATTCAATTCCATTGCGGATATTTTTTACTTTTTCTCAAATTTGTTATTGTTGCTCAGTGTGTTAGAATATTCTTAATGCGATAGATGAGCTAATTTATTCACTTGTTTATTGTGGTTCATATATTATCTACATTTACATCTGGTTTTAATGATATTGCATGTATTACTACTTTTGTACTCACTAGAGGCAAAGCATAGCGCCTTCAAATGAAGTACCAAATAAGAACTTATAATGTACTTGTTTGACAAAAATAAATTAATCTGAATCCATATGCAGGTATTCTTATGTGGTAAACTTATAATTACATCATATGGACCCTGTCGGGCACAGCAAATATAAGTGAATTTAGGAGAGAGGAAGCTTCTGTTTATTATATAACATTACCTTACATTATTATTATTTATTTATTTATTTATCATGTGTGTAATTTTATGTACACACATGACACTTACAAAAAAAAAATTAAATACAGACAAAAGAGCACAAAGGTGCTGCTTATTTCCTAAGAAATTTCTTCCAGCAGACCTGCGACAGGAGAGTTCAAGAGGAGATGATAGACACAGTGTGTATAAATACTAGTTACGATAAATAAAACATACTTAGCTATAAAATTAAACTATAATGATATAATAAACAAATATATACATACATAGAATTAAAATACATATTTATATTAATGCTATAAAAATATATACCTATAATAAACATATAAAATTACGGGATGTTAGATAGGTAATGATCTTTGACCAGCTTTTTGAAAATATTAATGCATTTGGCTTCCCGGATTTTAGCGGGAAGTGAGTTCCACAGTCGTACTGCATGAAAGGAGTAGATTTCTTTAATGTTTTAGTGTGAACCGGTGATTATCTTGCTAGGTTCTTAGATAAGTCATTTTGGTATTATAAGATGTAACGTGAGGATCGATGAATTTATAAAGATAGTCTTTGTGAATTTTCGGGTTAGTTACAACAGAAGTTCATATCGAATTTCTGTTTGTTTGAAGTTACTGTTTAATTTGGATTTAGTTAATTTAATGAAATATATTTTTTATTATTACATTATTAGATACAATTACTGTTTTCACAGAAATTTTCAATGTGATAGTGTAGAAAAAAATGGATAAACATATAGTAAAAAATTCCTTCTCACAATAAATACAGAATCAAAATTATTTTATTTCACGTAGGGGCCTACATGGGTACTCATAAAACGTCAGAAATTAGTGCACGGTTCGAAATTGGTCGTTTCCTATGGAGAAGAACCGGCAAGAAACTCCACATTTACTCTTTTAAAAACATTCTTGATTGATATTAAAAACATTCTTATAAAAAAAAATTTTTGGTATGAGAGGACAGATTAGACCTATTGACATAATACAATGTAATACCTATAACTAATCAGAAATGAAACTCACAGTCTATAGTGTTCTCGCATTCACATTAAAAATTAGCTTTGCTAAACTGCAAATAAACTAAAGCAAATGACATAAAAAATATTATATACAAGTAAAATAATAAAAATAACAACAAGCACACAGAAAAAAAGTGGAGTTGTTAATAGACCTTTATATAATAACGCAGTCACAATAAGCCAGGGAAGCCACATGTGCAGAAGGAATCATTGCCAAGTAGTCTTATCTTCAACATAGTCCTTAATCTTATTATATGCTTTTTACAAAAGGACACATGGGTATGGTAAGCACATATGGGTATGGGTTTTAAACTTTTCTTCGCTAAGTTCTGTCACATACTTTGGCAACTTGTTATAAAAGCGTATGCTGTTTACAAAGAATGACTCGCTTGTCTTGGTTGATCTCCATTTGGCTATAACAATTTCATGTATATTGCGCGTGTTTATTGTATGGAGATCGCTTCTATCTTAAAAAGTCCTATTTTTTTGCGTAAATAAAATATGCTTTCTAATATACAAAGAGAAGGCAGAGTCAGTATATTTACTTCCTTAAATACATTTCTAAGGTACTCACGGGGACCGATTTTATATATTGTCCGGATTTCCCTCTTTTGTAATATGAATATTGAATCTACATTAGCTGCGGATCCCCACAGTAGTATACCATCAGACATAATACTGTGGAAATAAGCAAAATAAACTAACTGAGCTGTTGCCTATATCAGTCAATTGCCTAATTTTTTTTACTGAATATTCATATTCAGGCCCATTTCAGCCCCCATTGCAACTTTGAGTCAATAGTTACACCCATAAATACCGTTTCAGTAATAATATCAATTTGTTTGCCGTCAAGTATCAAATTGAGTCCAGCTTGTGGTACATTAGGTAGTGAACACTTGAGACATTTTGTCTTATTCGCATTAAATGCGAGATTATTAGCTGAGAATCATTTCGAGAGAATAGCCAGACTTTCATTGATTTGTAAAACATCCGTTTCCCTTCTAGCTATTTTAAAAATGAGCGAAGTATCATAGGCGAAAATAATTATATTACATAAGTTAGACATCATGATAGGTAGGTCATTAATGTATACAAGGAAAAGGAAAGTACCTAGAATTGAACCTTGTGGCACGCCCAACTTCACTAGAGGTCCTGAAGATACCGCTCTGTTTACATTAACTTTTTGTTGCCTGTCTGATAAATAGGAAAGAACCAGATCAGCAGCTAGTCCATGAATTCTGTAATGGTGTAATTTACATATCAGTGTTTCGTGGTCAACGCAGTCAAAAGCTTTGGAGAAGTCACAGAATATGCCAATTGCATCATGGGATTTCTCCCAAGATTGCAAAATTATTAAGTCCTCCCATATACCACCATTGTACCATAAAGTTTAAATAAATAAATAATTTAACTCAATATTTCTCAACTTTACATAAAAATGATAAGAACTATAATTTTTAGAAGTGTTTAATATACAAAAAGTTAGTCTGTTGTCTACCAAGCTGTGTACTTTGTGTTTGTATAACTCTGATCTGACTTATGATCTATGACAAATAAGGCATGGTACATTACACACACATGTACTTTATTGACAAAACTTATCTTCGTCAGCGAGAAGCAACAACTGGTGGTGGTGGGAGAATGCGGCGACAGCATGGCAGCCGTGCAGGGCCTGCTGAAGAAGCACGAAGCCCTGGAGGCCGAGCTGGCGGCGAGGGCTGAACGCGTGCGGGATCTGGCGGCCGATGGCGAGCGTTTGCTGGCGGCCGGCAATTTGCACGCCGACGCACTGGCGCACCGCATCAGGGCTCTGCAGGTACACACACTACACCCTGCAGCCCGAGCTGGCGGCCGTGCACACACACACATTACAACCAAGTTCCATGTGTAGTAACATCAGCGAAGAAATACAGCTGCAACTTATGCAAGAGCCAATCTCCGGCCAACGCAGACCCATCGTCAATCCATTGTCTACCACTCCACTGTGCGTTGCGCCAACATTCAAAATTCGATTGACATCCGCTTCCTAGACCCTCCCTTCCACGCACATATCTCGCGAAGACGATAAGTTGATTCGCCGCGCCATTTTTCCTGTCGCAAACGCACTTCCGTCTTGAATCGTACCTGCGCTGCATCAGCCTGCGATGAACAAGAACAATTGACAATCTTGGATTCATCGTATTTTCACAGACTAGGTAACAGTTTGTGTTTAGTGTGTGATTTTTGTGAGGACAGCAAATTGAAGCCCAACTTCTTCTGCACCGGTATCGACGAGGCACGTGGCTTCAGTAAAAGGTTTGTGCTTTCCTTCCTTAAATTTCGGGTTGCATTCTAGTGTCCAACACCCTCGCAACTCGTGTACCTATCGCCAAGCGTTTGTCAATCGTTTTGTTCCGCACCACAAATACAGTCCACTAAAATAAACTAAATTAGCTCACCGCACCAACACATATGATGTTGAAAATTAGTAGATTCTAACATTCTCGATTGGTGTAATTGCTGTAAGGCATTCCAACGCGAGGATTAGTTAATTAATAAATAATTCAATTAGCTTATTTGTTTGTAATTTTTCTGGTACAACATATTTTCGCTTACTGTTACCATTTCGCTGACTGAATATAAAATGCAAAAAATCAAGCTGGAAATGATTTTATTGCAAAAATTAGGTATCAATCGAGTAAATTTTCCAAAAAAAAGACACCCATACCGGCAGACCGCCATTTTTGCATTGGAGCAAACTGCCTTTTGATTTGTATCCCTTTCGGATCCAGTGAGTGATGTGCTCATATTCCTCAGGCTAAACTGGAGAAGCTGACGGGTCTGGCGGCTCGTCGCAAGGCCGCGCTGGTGGACAACTCGCTGTACCTGCAGTTACTGTGGAAGGCCGACGTGGTGGAGTCGTGGATCGCCGACAAGGAGACGCACGTGCGCTCTGACGAGTTCGGCCGTGACCTCTCCACCGTGCAGACTCTGCTTACCAAGCAGGACACGTTTGATGCCGGTCAGTACCTCAATAACTCAACTTCTCAATAAAAATTTCAATACAAGACAGTACTTTTACACAAAAAATTAAGTTAATAATATTTTTAATTTAAGGATAATTCGACATTATTTCATTAGATCTTATTTGATAAGGGTTAGATACTTATTCCTCTAGTCGAAGTATGTCTACTTCTCTTTCAATTATACAATCTGATTACTTTATTTTTCACTTTTTAGTGCAGTAGCTTTTTATTTAGAGCACGTTTTATATTTTTAATTTTATTATGCGGACTCGATTATTAAAATTGAAAACGCCATCTGTAACCTTATTACATTACAGACTTAGAAAGAAAAGAAATAAAAAGTATTTATTGTCACAGGAAACGACGCATGCAATTTAAACCTTATCAAAATTAATTACACCTAGCATTAGTAATGTGTATTTAATTTATGTTAGTTAAAACGAAGATTTAGACGAACAAGATGAGCATTTTTATTTCGCGTTTGACCACCATCTCACCTGATGGTAAGTGATGATGTGGTCGAAGATGGAGCACGCTTGCCTAGAAGTAACCTATTCACTCTTGACTTAAAGACTCCCAGGTTATAGCGATCAGGAAACACAGACTCCGGCGGGGAAGCCCACTCCTTAGCCGTACGCACAATGAAAACAAAATAGGAAAAAAACAAAGCAATTGCAGTTCGTGGCCGACTTCAACTTTGACACTAAAATTCACATCAAATCTCGTTTCTTCTTTTTCTTCTGTAGTGTGGTTTCCGCACTTAGTCTCTGCACGAGACCATTGTGCGTGAGCCGTGTCGGCCGTCACTCCATCCAACCAACCTCCCTCCAGAAGCAGATCAGGTCTTTCGGTCTATTCAGGATATCTGTAAGGGAATTTAATGACCCGAGGGTTCGTGATTTCCGTGCACTCTAAGAGCACGTGTCCTACAGTTTCCTCGTTTGAATGTCCAGGTCTAGCAGCCTTCGAGCACGAGGGCATCCAGAACATCACGTCGCTAAAGGAGCAGCTGGTGGCGGCCGGGCACGAGCAGACGCCGGCCATCGTGAAGCGGCACGGGGACGTCATAGCGCGCTGGCAGCGCCTCCTGGCGGACTCGGCGGCGCGCAAGCAGCGCCTACTGCAGCTGCAGGACCAGTTCCGGCAGATCGAGGAGCTCTACCTCACCTTCGCCAAGAAGGTAACCTGACTAACTGGCTCTACAACGTGTCATTTAAAGGGTATATACATACCGTGTGCACGGCTTCTTTGGATGATAACAAACGATATGGCAAGGGTTTTGTAATCCTATGTCTACATGTGTGGAGCATATTAGAAATTTCAATACATTGATACCAGAGGCCGAATTTTTCAAATTAAGAAGAACGCAGATAATTATCGTGTTATTGGCAAGTGACGTGGAAATTTATTGACCCTCGTAGTGTTGTGACACGTTTGTTATGATTGGTATTCAAGACACACGTGAAACCGATAATTTGGTATCAATTCTTTGAGTCACTTATTTTGAGCTGTAACTGTGCATAAAGACTCCATACCAGATGTTGTCTTCAGCCCTTTTGGATAGATATGGGGTTTCCGTTACACGTTGTATATATTCTGTTAGAGCGAGGCCTCATTAGTGCGTTGCGTCGTCGCAGCGTCATTTTTCATATATTTTTTATGACATGCTCCATTAAACCGTTGCGTCGTCGCGCTCGACGTTTCAACGGATCGATGGACAAGAAACGAAGCGGGAGAGGGTGATACGTTGCGTTGTCGGAGCTCCGCTGCTACGACGGACAGTGATCCACTGCTAGAGGAGGAAGCTAGGAACTGAGACTCAGCTGCGACGGCGTGCATACCATCTTGCTTTGCGTCAACGCAACGCAGATGTGGCATACAATGCGTTGTTCCGTTGCGACGACACGACGTAACGCACTAATGGAGCCTCGAACTTACTTTGCCAAGAAAATAACCTTGGAAATAATCTCTATATACTGTTACTTAGAACTTCTATGGTTACAGATGATTTTTGCAGTTTAGAAAGGAATTAAAAGAGAAAGGGAGAATAATCCAATTGATTTGACAAGTCCCATGAACTTGGTTTGGAAGGGAAACTCATCTGAAGACCGCGAAGACGCCCTTAAATATTAGATACTCTTTAGAGTTTCGTAGCCGAATGGCAAAAAACAGAACCCATATACATTCTCAGTCAAGTTACAGCCATTTATTACAAAACTAATAAGACTACAGAGTACATATTCTGTGAACCGCGTTACGATTTTTCATATAAAATAGAAAATTAACAGGGGCTCCCAATACATGGAACTCCTCATCACCCGCTTAGCCTTTTTCTAACTATATCAGGGGTCACCTTCTAGTCCAACCGGATGCACCTGAGTATAAGTGTTTTAAATTAACCTCTCAAGGACCGCCATTATTTACGTCAACTATTAGTTGAGCCCCGCTGGCACACAAATTTGTTGCCAGCGGGGCTCAACTAATACTGGTTTACTGGCACGTTTTTGTGCCAGCGGGGCTATAGAGGAAGCTACTGCCTATCTGACCTCCACAACTCAGTAGCTGGGTAACACAATACCTCTTGACAAGACCAATGTCTATTTTTTTTACTTCCGACTACTCGTAACAACAGACTGTCAAAAATATACAAATGACGGCCGGAACAACGGGTTGACATGTTTTCCGAAACACAGGGGAATCTCGATATTACGATGGTCACCAGTGCACGGACAGGCCACGGCGAGCACTGCTTAACCTTGTCATATGTCTTCGAATTTTTGGTGCCATAACATAGCCGGTTTCTTAATGATGATTTCCTTGCCCGATTTGAGAACACGTCGTCGTATCTACTGTATCGTATAACTGCTTTCATTGTGAATAATACACAACAAACCAAGGTTCAATAAACAAAGAAACAATTATATACAGAGTTGATACGACCGAGGGGCTTTCCTTTAAACTGCGTATACTAGGTACCATTTTCAAGCTTTGTACCAAAAATCAATTAAATAGGAGAAGTAGTTTAGTCGCAAATGATTTTAATGAGATGCACCTTAAAGCGATAAATCTGACCAAGACAAGAGATATCACACGCCGCGCTACGTTGCCACTTTGTTACCTAGGTATTTAAGGTCACTCACATTTATTTACAAAGGGTGGTTGCGTTTTACTCTGATTTGTAAGCTACTTAGTCTATTTGAAAAAAAAAAATATCTCTTTTTATTTTTTAACTGTATCAAATTAACACTAAACACGTATAGTATACGTAGTGTAATTTAATGCCCCTCTGTCGTATCAACTCTGTATATATTTCAAGTATCTACTTTTTTGCCGTGCTACTCTTACGTTACAAACTACTTTTGCGGTCAAAAGTATGAATCTGTCGTGTCCATTTATTACCAACTAGCTTCTGCCCGCCACTTCGTCCGCATAGAAGTCGAAAATATTCCACGGGATCCAGTCCCCGACTTGCTTGACAAAGATTATAATAGCTCGGCTAATATGCATGATATAAAGATAATTTATAGCCTATAGCACTCAGGAATAATGCAGCTACATGTAAGTGAAAGAATTTTCAAAATCGGTTCGGTAGTTTCAGAGATTACCCCCTACATACAAACTTACAATTTACAAACTTACAAATTTTACCTCTTTATAATATTAGTATAGATATCCCACGATGTTCCACATTGAAGCTAATCAATAACGTTTGTTCTGCAGGCGTCAGCATTCAACTCGTGGTTCGAGAATGCGGAGGAGGACCTGACAGACCCGGTGCGCTGCAACTCCATCGAGGAGATCCGCGCGCTCAGAGACGCTCATGCACAGTTCCAAGTGAGTACCAAACTAACAGGTTACTGGCTCATTGAATCCCCTTACAGACATCCTGAATAGACTGAAAGACCTGGGACCATATCATGAAGAATGACTCCAGTTTTAACACGTCATGATATGGCCCCTGATCTGCTTCTGAATGGAGGTTGGCTGGATGAAGTAATTGCCGATATGGTCCACGCACAATGCTCCCGTGCAGGGACTAAGTCCGTAAACCAAACCCAAAGAACATAAAATATAACTTAATTCTAGGCCCTGACTGCTATGCACAAGGTCGTGGGTTCCCACCCAGGACAAATGTTTGTGTGAGGAGCATGATCATATTTGTTCTTTGTCTGGGTGTAATTTATCTATAATATATATGTATTTAGAAATTTATATGTATGTTTATCAGTTGTCTAGTACTCATACCACAAGCTCTGCTTAGTTTGGGACTAGATGACGTTGTGTGAAAGTTGTGGAATATTATTATTATGTTTACCATTGGCAAACCAGCGACTATGGTGCTTGTGTATATAGATAAAAAAAACACGACTGCATTATTTTCTTGTCTGCAAATATTGATGGCTCGTTTTATTACTAAAGCTACAAACGCACAGTAAAATCGTTATCTATATTGTTCTTATAAACTTACTATATACATAATACTATAATAACTTAAGATTGTGAATATGAGTAAAATCGTCATCCAAATGTTTGCCCATTTTATTATTTGAAAATATTGTAAGGTGTACAATTAATATATAAATGAATAGATAAAACTATGAACTATTCAGAACCAACTGGTATCTGAATTGTGCAACTTTGCAACAAATTCAGTTTGAATTTGTAGTTATCACCGTTTCTTTTAACACAACTACTAAGAAAAAGGAATGAGGGCTTGTATTTTTGCAAATTTGAGACAATTATTTTGTCATCAGGCTTCCCTATCATCGGCACAAAGCGACTTCGAAGCCCTGGCGGCTTTGGACGAGCAGATCAAGTCGTTCAACGTGGGCGCCAACCCCTACACCTGGTTCACGATGGAGGCGCTCGAGGAGACCTGGCGCAACCTGCGCAAGATCATCGGTACGTTACCATTATCTAACTCATATCTAGGAAAAAAGAACAGTTTTTTTATTTCATTATTATTTAGTGTGGGCAATAAATTATTCTTTATTTAACTTATGATAATTGATAGATTTTATGATAAAAAAAAGATTATAAGCACTATGGTGATCTGAAGAGTGTGTGTTTCCTGATCGCTATAACCTGGGAGTCTTTAAGTCAAGAGTGAATAAGTTACTTCTAAGCAAGAGTGCTCCATCTTCGACCACATCATCACTTACCATCAGGTGAGATGGTGGTCAAATGCTAGCAATCAATAAAAAATAAAAAAAGAGACGGTGAATGAGATGATTTATGTGTAACGCAGTTATAATTTGGTTATATAATATTCAACCAATTTACAGAATATTTATTGTATATTATATAACCAAATAAACCATTTTGTGCATATGGTTTACAAGAAGTTCACGAAGTAAGTGTCAAATTATAGGTCCTAAGGTATTACTACTAACTGCTAAACTATCTATGGCATTATATTTAATCAATCCGTCTGCTTACCGGCTAATAGTTTTACCGAATATGGCTGTTATTAAAAGTATTTTTTATTTTATTATCGATTGTTTTTTACCACTATCTTCCCTGATGTTAAACGATGATGTGGTCAAAGATGAAGCATGCTCACCTAGAAGTAACTTATTCAAAGTTAGCTTAAAGGTCGCCAGGCTATAGCTATCAGAAAATAGGTGATGCGCCATCGTTACATCATAATGGATATCCCACACATACGCACAAAACGTTTTGGGAATACTTTCATTGTGCGTACGACTAAGGAGTGGAATTCCCTGCCGGAGTCTGTGTTTCCCGATACCAATAACCTAGGAGTATTTAAGTCAAGAATGAATAGGTTAGTTTTAGGTAAGCGTGCTTCATCTTCGACTACATCATCACTTACCATTAGGGCCACAAGTCTGCTATTTTAATAAATTTGTCATTCCATCACGATCCCATTGTTATTTTGCTAATAGTTCGTAATCTACTAAATTCATAATGGTTGGTCAATAGTCTCATATTAGAATGACATTGCCGTATTGCCATTGTTATAAAACCCGTTAGTAGTAATGATTTTTCGAAAAACTACCCCTAAATTTGAACATTTATTCATGCCAAATTTATTTTCTATTTAATTTTACATATTATTTCGTTCAATGAAGTGTCAGTGGTTGACCATTGGAAAGCCATTATATTAGTAGATTACCAAACTTGTCAAAATCAACAATTTTGAAATCAATGATAGACTATTTTGACACTATTGTAATAGCAGACTTGAGGCCAGGTGAGATAGTGGTCAAACGCGAACCTATTTTCAATAAAAAAAAACTAAGTTAAAAAAACCAAAGCAAGAATAGCATAGTGAATGGTGTATGTTTGTGCACAGCGGAGCGCGACGTGGAGCTGACGAAGGAAGCGCACAGGCAGGAGGAGAACGACAAGCTGCGCAAGGAGTTCGCCAAGCACGCCAACACCTTCCACCAGTGGCTCACCGAGACGCGGTACGTGCCGCACCATACGCGCCTTGCTACACTACTACCCAACTGATATGGCTTACCGATGTACCTGAGTCGAAAATGAATTTTCAAAGCGCGGGGAATGTTATTGACCAATCCGCACGCTTCACGCACCGCGCTTCTTTTTCCTTTACCGCTATTGGTCGGCAGCTGTCGCCATGTTAGCGCGCGACGCGTGAGTGAGACGGAACTAACAGCTGCAGTATATTATGAACCTTATACTAGTGATCTAAGGTTGATTGTAAGTTTTAAGCGATCTTTCATTAATCTTCGGGGCCATACTTTCTTTTCTGTGCGATTGAAGATTCAAGACGCGCCTTATCAGTTGGGTACCACTGTACCCCTTTATAACGGTCTTCAAAAACAGGAGGAGGTTCTCAGTTCGGCGGAACCTTTTTTCAACCGACGACAAAAAGAGGAGGTTATCAATTCGACGCATATATATATATTTTTTTTTTTTTTTTTTAATGTATGATCATCGATTACTCGAAGACGGCTGAACCGATTTGTAAAATTCTTTTTTTGATTGAAAGGGTATACTTCGATATTGGTCCCATTTTCATAAACGTCAGGATCTGATGATGGGATCCTGGAGAAATCGAGGGAACTCTTCAAATATTATAGGCACACCTATGTCGTTTTGGGTATTTATTATAGTAACTTGTGCAGTTGCTCTCAAAAAGTACCATTTGAGGAAGTGGAACTGATGATGAAGACCACAGATGGCCGCCGAAACTACTCAATAATAAGTATTGAGTGGATTGCGTTTCGATTACTTGAATATGGATGTTACGCACTTTATGCTCGTCATAATGCATATGGTGATGTAGAGCTGATGGTGAAGTACCAGGAGAACTCCTCAACAATTAACGGCCCAGCATTGGGAAAAGCAATATTTTGTAAAAGGTTATAAGTAGTTGATAATTAGGCTCTTGTAACTAGGGAAATTAAAAATAGACCAACTAAAAAGAGTGAAATAAAAACTTTTTACCAAAAAATTAAACCGACTCCCAAAAAACACTGCAAAGTGAAAAATAACTTTAATTTCGGAAGTCGGTGCCAAAAACGAAAATACAAAACTAAAGACACCGACTACCGAAATTAAAGTTATTTTTCACTTTGCAGTGTTTTTTGGGAGTCGGTTTAATTTTTTGGTAAAAAGTTTTTTTTATAATAGAATAGAACCGTTTATTTCAGCAGTAGTACCTATATCTATACAAATATTTACATAGTATAAAACAAAGTCACTGCCTGTACGTTTAGATCTTTTAAACTACGCAACGGATTTTAATTCAGTTTTCAGCAATAGATAGGAAGGTTTATATTTATAAGTATAATACATGCATATTATAAGTACATTGCACCAGTATTGTATTATTTTAAAACGGAAAGGGTGCAACAAACTTCAAGTTAATTGAATATTATATCTGAAATTACTTGTTTGTGTAGGCCCAACCAATTCTAGCAAGTTAACCAGTCTCATTTACCTTAAAAAGTTGAGGGTCAGTCCAGATTGTAAAATTCAGTAAATACCTTATGAAGATGAAGTTATTATTTTAGCATAATCCATAGTCTAATGTTGTCCACTACTCAGCTGTGCTGACAAAGATATGTCTTTTCAATTACATAGATACAATTACTAGGTTATATTTTAAGCTATTTTATTGAAATGGTAGCATCGTAGTATGAAATCCTTTACCATCCTATACTAAAGTTGACATAGTCGATGACTAAATTGGTGTTATATTCGAAATTGGAGATGTTGACATTGATTGATGATATACAGGTTACGGCTGCTAGGCTGGGACGGGTAAAGTATTCAGAATGATATATGTATGTCTACTAAACATTTTAAACAGTTCGCTTTGTGATTTGGCAAGAGTTGTTCCCTCTTTCCAAAGATACAACTTGTCTTGCCCTATATTATCGTTGTTCACGTATGTACGTTATCGATGTCTGGGGGCTTAGTATGAGTATTATCGTTTTCGGAAACTACTGTTTTGTCTCTTTCACAGTCATCTACAAGTCTAGTGATAAACAAAGCGATAGGACAAAACTATTTCAAACTCATACTAAACCTACTGTTCTATGCAGCTTAATGATTGGCTTACTTCAAGTATTATACGTTGTGACGTACATGTACGTAAATTTCTTCTAAACACATCTTGTAAATACATTTATTTATTACTTATTTTACTTATATGGATGTTAACACTCTACGAAATGTAATAATTTATCTTCTGTTAAAATTAACATACACACTCTAGATGTGGTAATCAATATACTTATTTAACCACGATAGACTCTAATGAGACTAGAGTTTACATATCAAAAATAATTACGAAGGCAGTTCCAGAAGTTTTAACATTTCAATAGGATCTAATTACACAGTAATTATGGTACGTTTATAAACAGTCTTACCTGCCTTTAACAGTTCTTATTCAATGGTACATGAATATTAACGTGTACTCGTATATCCTCAACCAGTACCTCAATGATGGAGGGCACCGGGTCCCTGGAGCAGCAGCTGGCCACGCTGCGGCAGCGCGCGGGGGAGGTCCGCGCGCGGAGGGCCGACCTCCGGCGACTTGAGGAGTTGGGTGAGTTGCTTAACTTGTACACTCAATGATAATAAACTTTATTGTTAGGTACTTTAGATATCTGCCGGGGTTGCGAGAATGTTCTTACGAGATACCGCGGCCCACGCAAGGGTAACTGAAGGAATGGGGTGGGTTTTTAATCAGTAGAAGTCTGATACTTCTTTCTGCTCTTCGATCAACAATACCAACTAGATAACGGGACACGTACAAAATCAAAACTAAATGCTGTCCGCGTGAATACGGCTACTAAAGCAATAAATTACTCCTATTATTTAAAAATGAAAAAACATAAAATAAATATCATTTAGTGTGAAATGAACCTTAAATGGCAACAAATAAAGTACATTTTCCCGTTATTGCCTTGCGAGCTACATCGTTTTGTTTCGTTTCAAAAGTTTGCGCGTATATTGGCCAACCTTAGCCAAACATTCGTAGCGGTGGTTTAAAGTCGGTAAATTTCTTCAAAATTTGATATTATTTGTTGGTTTAAAGCTTAAAATGTAACTTATTCTACATGTACTTACCGAAAGTAAGACACCCGGCCGTTAAATTGCTTTTTCGGGCATTATTTTTGCAACTTTTGAATACACATTGCGGCATTGTGAAACGTGTTTACATTGGCTGTGTGTTAAGCGAACTAAACAAAATAAGAACTCACTTCTCAAGTGCGCTGTTATTTACCGAGACGTATTTTTTGCGCCGACCCGATATCCAATTGGTATTGTTGATCGAAGTTTCTGCTCCTCTTTCAGAATTTGCTGATTTTCCCACCCAGTCTTTTTAATTATTTTTTTGAGATGAGAACAGTACTGAAGCCAAGTTTAGTTGTGGAAAACTTCACATTTTGAGTTTGTTATATGACATGTTGTTAGCAACAGTGACAGGCCCGTTGGTATAGTGGTCAGTGGTCCTGACTGCTATGCGCAAGGTCGTGGGTTCGATTCCCACCTAGGACAAATGTTTGTGTGATGAGCACGGTCATTTGTTCTTTGTCTGGGTGTAATTTATCTATAATATGTATGTATTTAGAAATATATATGTATGTTTATCAGTTGTCTAGTATCCATATCACAAGCTCTGCTTAGTTTGGGACTAGATGGCGTTGTGTGAAAAAGTTGTGGAATATATTATTATTATTATTATAACATCATCGCCTCGATCATCATTTGCTCAGGCTTTTCTCAATAATGTTGGGATTGGCTTACCAGTCAAATGGGATGCAGCCAAGTACTAGTGTTTTACACTACATGGAGTAACTGCCTATCTCTATCTGACCTCCAAAACTCAGTAACTGAGTAACACTATACTCTTTGCAAGACTAGTTTCACGTTTTTTGGCTCCTGACTACTCGTAACACCTGTCAGACTTACTAATGGCAGCCAAGACCAATTGATTAACACGTTGAATGCCAAGAAAAACAAATGCATCTTCCCGTTCAGGTTGCGTCGCTCAGTGATGGCCGACAACTAGACTTGCCGTTCGGGCCGCGTCGGTCAGTGCTGCCCGGCGTTTAATAACTCCATAATTAATGACTAAAGTTGACTTTTGTTAATGAACACATACATTTGGACATTAGATATAAGTATCTAATTTTGTTTTGGGGTTGGCTTCCCGATAACCAACAATTAAAAAAACATTTGGTCTAAATTTGGATAGAACTGTAATTTTTGCTTGGTCTTAAGGGAAGCTCACTGTCGGTCAGCAATGACCGCGTTGGCGTTCAACGTGTTAATGTGCTTACCGAGGCATTCAGTAATTTCGTTATGTTAAGACGGTGACTCATCTACGGACAGACCACCGCAAACATTGATTAACCTTGAAGCTTCCCTACGGCTGTAATCATTTAGCCACGAAGTTCTTCAACATTCAATACCTTTTTACCAAACAATTTCTAATTTATTGTACGTTTGTGATCAGGCGCGGCACTAGAAGAACACTTGATTCTGGACAACCGGTACACAGAGCACAGCACGGTGGGACTTGCCCAGCAGTGGGACCAGCTCGACCAGCTGTCCATGCGCATGCAGCATAACTTGGAGCAGCAGATACAGGCCAGGAATCACTCCGGTAAGTTCAACTTATCTATTTTTGTATAATGGAGCAGATCTTCCCATTCAAGATTTCAGCAAATAGAAGACGGAACCAACATTAAAATACAAAATTGTAAATAATAATGTGATATGTTGTCTAAATATTTGACTAACTAAAATCTTATATGCATAAAGTAAATGGAAAACTTGTCGAAGTTAGTGCATGGAGTGATAAATAACGAATCAATCAAAATAGTAAAATAAAACTTCAATGTTCATGTGCAATAGCATAATTATGAAATTGTATCATAGTGCAACTTTCCGCCAACAAGACGACATAATTGTACAGTGGTTAATCGAGTCACTGTTGAGCTGCATATCGCTAGTTCGAATGGACAAGCTCAGAACAAAAAATGTTCGTATGGCCTACGTATAGTCGTTTCGAGTTGTTCCGTGTGTTTATAAAAATTCATTCACGATACAGGAGAGATTTGGTTAGTAAGATTTTTGGCACAGCAAAAACCTACAAATTGTCGCTGTAGAATGAATACCTCGTATGTCAAAAAATCATGTTTTCCTTTTTCTTTGTAAAAATCGTATGAAAACCACATATAATACGGTGAAACTGTGAACCCAGTGTATGACTACAAGTGCCAGGAGTAAAATGAAAACCTCTTATCTACATATAGAGACATGGGCGTTTAAACAAAAACTACGTAGATATAAGAACAGAAAACCTCTTATATTATTTCTCTGGCATAATCCAGTTAAGTAACGCATTTTCAAAACATGAAACAAAAGCACATAAAAATATTTTAAACATTGACAAAATTAACCGTTTTTTCGTTTCCTGTGTAGTTTGGATTTCTGGACATACTAGGTTATCATTCTACAGCGACGAAATAGTGGCTTACAAATTGACGTTGATTAGATAGATAGATAAATACTTTATTGTACACCAAAATATAAACACACCTATTTTGTTGACATTTTTAATTAACTAAATCTCTTTTCCAGGTGTAAGCGAGGACGCGCTGAAGGAGTTCTCGATGATGTTCAAGCACTTCGACAAGGACCGCTCGGGGCGCCTCAACCACCACGAGTTCAAGTCGTGCCTGCGTGCACTCGGGTACGACCTGCCCATGGTGGAGGAGGGCCAGCCCGACCCCGAGTTCGAGGCTATACTCAGTAAGTCACGTAATAATAGACCACCTCACTGATTTCTGCCACAGAGGCTAATTTCAGCAGAGATTAGCCAGTGCCGCAGGAGATTATTATAGTGCACAAGTATGTGCGCAGGTTCTATGCCTTTACTCATCATAGTCCGATGGAACAGCAATCCGACACGACCGGAGACAGATCAGGCGCCAAAAGAAAAGATCGGAAAGTCCCAATAAATACGCAGGATACGTAGCCGTAAGATCATAGGTGTCTGTGAGTCAATCCTATTGCGCAGAATGAAAGTTCTGGGTTACAACTTCGTGATGCCGTAATTATTAGAGCCTGTGGCGTGGTACTACCTCGAATGAGGTGATCCAATGACTAGAAAAACCGAGAAATAAAAATTGTTTCAATAAAATGGTTCACTTTGTTGCACAGTCTTGAAATACATAAAAACTATTAAATGTTTTGAACTTTTACAACATACTACATGTTGTAAACCTGTGTCAGTATCAACTGTAAGTACAACAATACTACAGCCGATACTCGAGTATCGGCTGTTAAACTCGAGTATAAGATAGTTTGAAATCATTGTCAGAATTCATATCTCGCATCCGAATTTTACGACACGGTTGAAGCAATGCACGCAATAATTAATTAATTTCATTTTGCAAATTGGTTATTAAAAAAACTATTATACGTAATTGTTTTTCGAAAATTTAGCCTATATGAGGCCGTATGATAACTTTAGTTTGCATATGCTGTAACAATATTTTTCCTACAGATGTGGTAGACCCGAACCGCGACGGGCAGGTGTCTCTGCAGGAGTACATGGCGTTCATGATCAGCAAGGAGACAGAGAACGTGCACTCTTCCGAGGAGATCGAGAACGCCTTCCGCGCCATCACGGCGCACCAGGACCGTGCCTACGTCACCAAGGACGAGCTATATGCTGTTAGTAACACTTTACAATAACAACAGACTTTCCACAGCGTGTCTGTTTTTAAGTTAGCCATCCATATCCGTATATTTGTATGACCAATGCCCCATGGTTTAGGAAAAATGACCACTATTACCTGCCAGTCTCGTCTTGGTACCCTTAGATACTTCTGCCTGCCTGACTAAGGTTACTTAGCAACCATACATAAATTGCAGTCATATCAGAGTTCAGCTTTCAGCCAGCACCTTACCTATGTAGCTGTTAAGTCTTTATTTAATTGTTAATAAAGAATATAATATATCTATGTCTTATCTTGTTACAGAACCTCACCAAGGAGATGGCGGACTACTGCGTGGCCCGCATGAAGCCCTTCGTGGAAGCCAAGACGGAGCGCCCCATCCCCAACGCTCTGGACTACATCGACTTCACGCGCACGCTGTTCCAGAACTAAGCACTTGCGCACGCGCCGCCTCCAGCGCAGTACTGCTAGCTTTACAAACATAACGCATTAAAATCAAAAAGAAAATTATGTTTTTTACTTTGTGCCGTGTCCCACCCTCACGCGACAGTACTGCGCGTCGGCCGAGCGATCAGCTTGCATTACTATTTATATAGCACTATTTCAATGTCTCATTATTCCAAAAGTTAGACTGAATAAAAAAGCATTTCAATCATTTTGATATGGTAGCTCTAGAGTCTATGTAATTTGAACTAGAAATTAGTATATCATGATAAGCTGATGTCAGTGCATTGTCGTTTCGGAGGATTGTGCTTGTGTTCGTAGCTCGAGCAAGCGCACGCGCCCGTGCGTATAACGTAGTATGTCGTGACGCTACTTGCGTAGCTGCTCTGTACCTTATGGTATGTGTAATAAGGGTGAGAATTCCTTTTCTCTGACGCCAGCAGAGAAATAAGAAGCTGCCAGTCTCTACGACTTGATATCAGTATTTTCTACCTAATCCGTGACTTTCTCTTTGAATTTTCAAATGTTTAACTTACTGCATTTTATAAAATGTTATCATTTGCTAGATAGTGTTGTAAGCTAAGATTAACAAATCTTATTTTATTATTCAATTATTAATAGTAATCAGCTAAGATGGTATTTATTTTTTGTATTCTCCAATTATTATCTTTCAATAAATATTTATTCCCAAATTAATTTGTTTATTTTCCAATAAAAGTCAGTGGTCATTTTATACAGTACATTATTTATGTAATAAATTATCTGTAATACATTAATACTATACCTATCATAATAATATAAACTTTTCAAATTGTAAGCTATTTCTGTTACATTGTTAGTTACACATATTAAATTTGTAATACACCAAAATAATGTCAAGAATAAAAATATAATTAATTGAATTACTATCAAAGTTAAATTGAATATTATTATTTTTACATATTTACACGTAACATACCTATATTAGTATTAATATCAAAAATCATTTTCTGAATGTTAGTGTATTAAATTACATATAAATCATTTTTACTATTACTATTTTCTTTTTACAATTTAGTTGACAAAATGACAATACAATCATTCAATCGCCGTCTAGGCGGGTAGTTGATACTGCATACTCACACAACAGACAATGTATTATATTTACAACAACCACATATTGTGAATGAAGCCACTTATTTAAAATTCAATTTTTATATCATACACCGAAAATCAGCAAGCGTAGTATCCAAATTGGAATAATCAAACTCAAGATATGAGAAGGCGACTACTCACAGTTTTAAGCGAACAAGCTTTCGATCACAGTCAAAGCATTTTGACTCCAACAATTTTCATGTCACACCAAGTTCCATTATGACGTTTTCACAAGTTGTTCCATTGTGCTAGAGCACAAGTTGTTCCGCTGTGCTAGAGCACATGTTGTTCCATTGTGCTAGAGCACAAGTTAGTTCCGTTGTGCTAGAGCACAAGTTAGTTCCGTTGTGCTAGAGCACAAGTTGTTGAGTCGTGCTAGAGCTGCGCCCTCTGCAGCAGGCGGTACTCCTGCGGCGTGACGTGCGGCTGCAGCTTGTCCAACAGCTGCGGGGGCAGAGCCCCGCGAGCCGCCTGTAGGTAGGGGATGCTCAGCAGCTCGCGCACCGACGGCCGCGCGCGAGCGTTGTACGTCAGGCACCACTTCAGCGCTGACAGCAGTGATGAAGGGAGGTCTGGGGGGGAAATCATAAAAATCTTTTCATACACGGTTTGCAATAATTAAGGCAGTCCCAGTAAGTTACCAGACTACTCGTGTTGCGACTATCTCGCATCTTCCCTTAATAGTGTCTAGGTTATAACAATGGTGAGAGCAATATAACTATGCTAGTAAACAATTTATATCTTTAATCAAAAGAAAAGATATTAATAATAGTTTAAATAAGTAGCTCAGTAGGACCAGTATGTTATGATATGTTTTCAAGATTTTAACGACGAAATAATAACAAAGAAGCAATAATATTAACTTCTATTAGTTCCATGTAAAACTACTATTATAAAAATTGGGTAAAGGCTACATAGATGATTCAAGATCTTTATTTGTGGAAACATGAGCACACATTAAATTACATTATAGTTAAAATCAGTCATGTTTAGCCTTAGTGGCATATAAATATTTAAATGTCAGTAATATAAGTTATTGGATAAAATATGAATCATACATGAGCAGATGAATTTTGGTTGAGGAGATGAATTTTTCGTGTGCAATGCAATAGATAGGAAATGCGTTCCGATTTTCATTAAGTTAGATCCATATTTTATTTTTGAATAATACAGTTTTATTTTGCCTACTTTAAATAAATTAAAAAACAATCCCGAGTGAAGTAGTATACTTACGCTCAACGGGCGGATAGTCGATGCGATGGTTGGGGTCGAGTATGGCGGCTAACTTGGCGAGGTTGGGGATGTGGCCGAACGGGGTGCGGCCGTACACCATGCTGTACAGGATACAACCCAGCGACCACACGTCCGACCGGAATGAGATCTACAACACAACGTTTTATAATTAACTTCATAATCTTAAACTATTTCCAAGTATATCTTGGTCGGCTTTTATCCTCGGATGCGGCTGGGACTAGGGTTTTACATGGAGCAACTGCCTACCTGCTATCCACAACTCAGTAGCTGGATATCACGATACCCCTTCACAAGACTGGATCGGATTCCCACGGGATCGGGATTTACATGGGAAAACTTCCCACGCGAACGAAGTCGCGAGCAACTGCTAGTATCGCATGAATCCAAATATTTTGTTGAATGAGACAGCTATCAAATAAAAAGGTTTGGTCCCTTTGCTTCACTAAAATTAGTATGGAACCAAAAACACGGTTTCAAGAAGCCGACTACCTTGATAGGAGCACTGCCTTCGCCATTAGCAACGCCATAGCCCCCCGCACCGCCCATGAGCGCCTCGGGGCTGATGTAGGAGTAAGTCCCGGTCGCCTGCGAGCGCACCACGGAAGTCGCGTCAGAACTGATAGCTGACGCGATCCCAAAGTCGATCAGCTTCAGGCGCCCGCACACCAGGAGGAAGTTTGCTGGTTTTAGGTCCGCATGGATAACGCCTGCAAGAGAAAAATATATAAAGCAGACGAACTGGAATCATTTTAACTTATCTGGGCTCAATAATTAGTGCAGATATGATATACATAATATTCTACTGTAGATAATTAAGAATGATTTGAACTTTGCTTATAGAGTAACATCACAACATAGTATAAAACAAAGTCGCTTTCTCTGTCCCTGCACATGTATGTATGCTTAAATCTTTAAAACTACGCAACGGATTTTGATGCAGTTTCTTTCAATAGAAAGAGTGATTCAACAGGAAGGTTTTTAAGTATATAACATGCATAATATAGTAGCGGAACACTGATAATTTTTGAAGTTTCTAATGTGATGTCGCAAATAAACACATTTTTTTGCGCTTGCTTTGCAAACTCTGGCTGAACCCTACGAGATAGATCAAAATAATGTACTACAGTATTGTACACCTTAAAAAGGTCAACAAAAATGTCGTTGATGACATCTGTCTATCTCTTATAGATAACCCACAACAACCAGTTTTTATCCTTTACTTTTTACGAGAAATACGAGCATATTTTACGAAGCGATTTTAAGCAATACAGCATTAATCCTTATCCAATTAAGGACCATAAATACATTGTGCATTTAATATAAATCAATATTGCCCTTTACAGAATATAATTTAAATAAATAGTTTCGAAGATATTACAGATTTAAAATGCAAGGACATAGCGGTTGCGGCGCGGTGCCGGCGCGACGGAGGCACGGCGCGCGTGCCTATGTTGCTTAGATTTGAGCGTTCAATGTTTTTCCCATGGTAAATTATGTGTCGCATTTTCAAAAGTAATTACTAAAGAGAACATGTATGTCGAATGACAAAAAGGCTGTCAGCGATGTATATAAAGACATTCTATAGTATATTTAATATAAACATTGCACCCGTGCGAAGCCGGGGCGGGTCGCTAGTCTGTAATAAAGCAGAAAAGTGTTTGTTTGAAAGCATTAATCTTCGAAAGTACTGGGTAGATTTGGATGATATTTGGTATGGAAGTAGCAAGAAGCATGAGGAAAGTTATAGTCTACTTTTTATCCGACGGCAAAAAAGGAGGCACCATGAGCAGGAACTGATTGCTGCGGTCGTACTCACCGTGTTCATGTATATAGTGCACGGCGTGCAGCATCTCCTCCCAGTAGTGCAGCACGAGCGCGGGCGGCAGGCCGGCGCCGCGCGCGCGCAGGAACGAGGACAGGTCCGTCTCGCCCACCTCCAGCACCAAGCGCAGGAACTGGTTGTTGCGGTCGTACTCACTGGGCACACAAGTTGATTAGGTAACACTTATAGCGAAAGAAAGTCGGTGAAAGAACAAGGTTTTTACTGATAGATGGGTAGTTGGAATTTGTCTCCTGGTCTAAACAAGACATAAGAGTCAGATATTGAGTCATATAAATAATTAGGTCAACAAATATATTTAACCATTAATTGCCTGCTGGGATTGCGGGAATGTTTATCGAGATACTGCATTCTCTGAACGTAAGGGCAGCTGAAGGAACAGGGTGGGTTTTTAGTCAGTAGAAATCTGACACTCCCTTCTGCTCCACAATGAGCAGGAGATGGTAATTCGATAATTATCATCAGATCAGATCATTAAATCTAGGCGAAAACAGATCTCCGCTAGGAGCTGTAAGTCCCGAGACAAGGAAAGCATGCCTTCTCTCTTACCATTAGATCTTTTAAATTATGAAACAACTAGTTGTGGTGTTCAACTAAATCTGGCTTATAAATAGATTTCTAATGCATGAATGTGGCCAACCCAAGAAGTGCCAGACCATCAAAGATGTACAAATGACAGCTGAGACCAGCGTCTACATGTTTCCAAGACACATAAGAATCTCAATAACTTAAAGTTGGGATCTAGTTTTACAGATGTTGTTGCCTCAAGCTCCACAAAAACTAAACTGTACAATTCAAAGCTTCCAAATTGTAATCGCTTGTCGACAAACATAAATAATAACTCACTAATCAAACAGTCTGATAACTCTGTCGGAGTTCTGCAGCTCTCTCAACAGGCGCACCTCATTGATGTAGCCCTGCGCCAGCTCCTGGTCAGTGGCCAGGTACACACACTTCACTGCATACTCACATGATGTGCCTACTTCTAGCACCTGCAACAGGTTGAATACACTTAGTCAATTAAAGTGTAAATAAAATTTAGATTTGTGATATTCTGCATACTGTCTTCACTGGCATGAAAAAGTTTCTTCAGCAAATATGAAGTAATTAAAGACATTTCTTCACTACTAATGTTAGCCTTATATTGGTGAAAATGTATTTCTAAAACCATTCCAGTAGTTTTTGAGTTTAAATTTTAGAAATGTAAACTTTCCTCTTTATAAATATATTATAGTACATATTAGTACTGCCATCATAATCATAACTAATCTGTCTTACACATCGACGGTTAAAAGGATATAGGGTATAAGCGACATTTTGGGCTGGTATTGTTTTGAAAGCCGACTGTTTCTTGTGTTCTATCTTTAATTTGTCATATTTCCCGATTAGAAAATTAAAAACTTTTAGTCTAGTTTAAACGTTTTAGTTTTCACAATGTTTTAATAAAAAAATCCATCAGTTTTTCTGAAATTCTAAACTTTGAGCGGCTCTCCTTAACATTTCTTTTTTGTCGCTTATACCCTATTTCCTTTTAACCGTTGATATTATCATCATTCAAAGTTAAAACTGTACATATGAAAACAGTGTATTTGTAGGATGAGCAACAGGTGCCTTTCCACAACATAACTATGTAGTACAAATAACTAAACAGAAACCAGTTTGGACATATAAATTGGACAAGTTTCAACTTGAAATATTCAAATGAAGGCACATTAAAATTTGTTGTTTTTCAATACTCAGATAATGATGAAGTGTGTCTTGGACTCACTGATAAAAAGTTCTCATTAATTTATCCTTCTTATATGAATTTTGTATGATGATTTTGAGGATAGTATATTACTTTAAGTCTTGTTTTGGATGGTTTCACTTGTTAATAATTATTAGTGATAAACTCAAACAAGCTATTTATAACTCTATGGATGCATCAACCAAAAATTTATCGAGATAAAGGAATGAGTAAGATTACTTACTTTGTATACTTCACTGGAGCCTCCAGTGCCTAGTTTTTTAATAAACATGTATTTCTTATCTTTAATACTGGTTGTCTTGAATAAGATCTTAGAGCTATTGTTGACAACACCCTGAGGGTATGATGGTGTAGCCACATAAGATGCTGGCATAGCTTTCCTATTCAATGGAGTCTCAGGTACTGGCACATGAACAGGCACTGGCTCTGCTCGTGGCAGAGGACACTGGGGCTCATCTTTGGAAAGGTTTTGAGAAAATAACTCAACTCTCACTCTATCTCTATTTTGTATAAGAGCCTTCTGAGGAGTCTTCTTCTGACTCTGTTTAGATCCTGGAGTAAACCTTCTGATACCAGACTTTATTTTAGGTGTCGCTGATTTTAACTTCTGGCTACTGCTTTGTACTTTACCAACCTCTGGAGTCTTCTTAACACATGAATTCTGTGTTCTTGTGTTACTGTTGTTCTGTTGCATCAATACACTACGCTTCTTAGCTTCCGAATTTGGATAAACATTTGATTTTGCTTCTGAATTTGGATAAGCATGGGAGCTTATACTTTTATGTGCACTTTGAATATTATTATGGTTGTCTTTAGCAGGGTATGTTTGATGGGGAACCCAACTATCATGTGAATTGTTCTCTTTATCGTGTTCATTGTAGATTAACTTTTTCTCTGCGGTAAACGCTTTTATGTCTTTCGGTTTAGGTTTGGCTGTTGGCGTGAAAAAGTCTTTGTTTGTTTTTTTCGCAGGAGAAGGCTTTTGGGTCACGGTTTCGCCAAAGGACTTGTCGCTATCGTCTCCGGAGGAAAAACTGGCATCAGGGCTTGGTTCATCATTTTTAAAAGACATCAAATTTGCTAGCAATGCCGACATGGGCATCGGAGCAAACTTGATACTGTTCGACGTCGATTCCGTGTTGCCACTCATGTTTGGCGCTATTTAATGCATTTGTTAATTGACCTGACACTATATCCACTATCACCACTTGCCACACAATTTACACTTAGTTTTATGCACTAAACGTAGTTACTTTTTTAGTACAATTATTTCCGTACTTTCAAACTCGAGCAAGCCGTTGAACTTTCAAACATTTGACAGATTTGATCACAGACTACATAGGATTTGATCACAGAATACATATACTAGGATTTGATTTAATCGATTCGATCATGTCATAGAGTACTGTAAAGCCGGCTCTTCACGTTGGCCAACACAGTGGCGAATGTAGTGGCCAGCCAGCATATTGGCCAAGAGTTCGTGATAGCGTCCACACGTTGGAAGGTCGTTCAATTTGCTACGGTTCAGGCCAATGTGCGGACGTATTTATTAATATGGATAGTGTGGCGCTAACTTCTGCTTCTTGGGTTGCACAAACAATTTACAGCTTGGTAGAGCTCTATAAACCGAAAAGTTTCTTCGTTATTAGTCATTACACTCAATACTGACATTTTGTTTACACTAGTTGTTACCGACGCGTGACTATAAAAACTTTTTAACAAAAAATAAAACCAACTTCCGTATCAAAACACTACAACGGCAAAAATAACTTTAATTTCGGTAGTCGGTGTTATTGACTTTGTATTTTCTTTTTTTGACACCGCCTTCCGAACTTAAAGTTATTTTTGCCTTTGTAGTATTTTGATATGGAAGTCGGTTTTATTTTTTGTTAAAAAGATTTTTTCACGCTTTTTAGTGGGTCGGTTTGTAATTTATCTAGTTACAAAAGCCAAAATGTCAACAATTTATCACCTTTTACAAAATATTGCTTTTCCCAATGCTGGGCCGTTAATTGTTGAGGAGTGCTCCTGGTACTTCACCATCAGCTCTACATCACCATATGCATTGTGACGAACATAAAGTGCTTAACATCCATAATCAAGTAATCGAATCGCAATCCAGGAAATACTTATTATTGAGAAGGTTCGGTAGCCATCTGTGGTCTTCATCATCAGTTCCACTTCCCCAAATGGTATTCTTTGAGAGCAACTGCAAAAGTTACTATAAGAAATACCCAAAACGCCATAGGTGTACCTATAATATTTGAAGAGTTCCCTCGATTTCTCCAGGATTCCATCAACAGATCCTGACCTGGTGACAATGGGACCAATTTCAAAGTATACCCTTTCAAACAAAAAAAGAATTTTCCGAATCGGTTCAGCCGTCTTCGAGTTATGAGGTAACATACATAAAAAAAAGTTCAAGACGAACTGAGAACCTCCTTCTTTTTTTGAAGTCGGTTAAAATTTTTAATCAGGTGCGTGCGATCGTTCTGGGAGTTCGTAGCATACTAAACGCGCGGCCAACGTGTGGACGCGGTAGCCAATACTCGGCCACAACCCTTTGATCTTTTGCAAAAAAACCGATACCACACAGATCTCGCGCCAACTTGTCGGCCATCATTCCAATACAACCCAACACACACCCCCTCTATACGTTGGCCAATAGGCACTGGCCACTACATTCGCCACTGTGTTGGCCAACGTGTAGAGCCGGCTTAATACTACAAAGAATACTATCTACATTCGTAGTATCTCTATGTAGTCTGTGCTATCTACAGATAGTCTGTTGCTCAAAGTTACTATACATAAAAAAAGGTTTTAATAAAAAATTAAACTGATAAACTGACTTCCAAATAGAGATGTGTAACTAGCCGAAATTTCAATAGCTTAGCTAGCCGGCTATTTGTGGTCTAATAGCCAGCTAGCTAGCCAGCTATATTGGCTATTGAACCATATCGACTAGCGCAAAGAGTATAATAATCTAGACTAGCGCTAGTCGGCGTAGCGGCGTAGCTACGACTTAACCACCAATCGCCATGCGATTCGAGTTCGATTCTCGCCGCTGCAACAAGTGTAGATGTTAATAATAAGTTAGGAAATGTTAACACTTAATTTTTTTTTTATTTATAATTTTTCGAAAAGAAATGATTTCCCCTAGTAAGTCGTACGTATTATTAAGAAAAAAAAAATACAATAGCGGCATCTGTGTTAACGCATATGAAACTAACTAAAAACTTTGCCAGTACATCGACTCAGACTTTAGTTGTCGGCAAATAAAGTACAGATGTCGCACTGCTCCTGATAATTAAAACGTTTTAAACCCAAATGTTGACTAAATTAGGTTTAAAATCGTATATATATAATACCTTCATTGTGCGTACGGCTAAGGAGTGGAATTCCCTGCCGGAGTCTGTGTTTCCCAACAGCTACAACCTAGGAGTCAGTCCAGAGTGAATAGGTTACTTTTGGTAAGAGTGCTCCATCTTCGATCACATCATCACTTACGATCAGGTGAGATAGTGGTCAAACGCGAACTTATTTTCAATTAAAAAAAAATATTGTCGTAGGTATTCGTATAAATATAAGTGTAAATAAATTCAATTCTTAGTTTGTACATAAAATCAAATTAACTTTTAAATACGCCGATGTAACATTTTGTTTGTTATTTATCTACCTACGTAGGTACTCAATTTTTCATCGACAGTCCTAAACTTGCTAAAGAATGAAGGGGAGTTCATTTGATTACGAAGTCATTAAAATAAAAAGTCAGACTCTAATAATATTATTAACATTTATTTTAAATAATTATCTAATATTTAGTTCTTTTTTACTACTTATTAACTAAATATCGTATTTCTTATACTAAATGAACGAAATTACAAAACATAATGCCCTCTCTTTCTCCAGTCTATTTTGTGACTGTTGTGAGAAAGAGATGTGCGATGTGAATGGTGTCTCATACTACTCAGCGCAGCTGCGCAGTGAGCGAGCGCGCACACAGCTAGTCAGCTATAGCCGATAGCCGATGACCGATAGCTATCGGCTACTCTGGCTAGCCGGCTACCGAATACTATCCGCTGTGCCGTAACTTGTCGGAGATTCTAGCCAGCCAGTAGCCAATAGCTAGTTATCGTGTTGACGGATATCGTAAACGTGGCTATTTTTATTAATAGCGGCTATTTGGCTAGTTATTAGAATAGCTACCCATCGCTACTTCCAAAAAATACTGCATCTGCAAAGGTAGTAGCCGGTGTCTTAGTTTTGTATTTTCGTTTTTGGCATCGACTTCCGAAATTAAAGTTATTTTTCACTTTGTAGTGGTTTTTGGAAGTCGGTTTAATTTTTTGGTAAAAAATTTTTATTTCTCTCTTTTTAGTTGGTTGATATATAATTTACCTAGTTACAAAAGCCTAAATGTCAACTACTTATAACCTTTTACAAAATATTGCTGGGCAGTTAATTGTTGAGGAGTTCTCCTGGTACTTCACCATTAGCTTCACTTCACCATATGCATTGTGACGAGCATAATTATTGTGCTTAATAACCATATTCAAGTAATCGTAGCGAAACCCATGAAATAGGTAGGTATTTATTATTCCAACTTATATGTCGGCGCAAAGGAACAAAGTCGTATACAATGTGTTGATACGTCATTTCTACTACAACCGCTCTGTGAGTCAGGCGAGAGGTGGGGACGGATCGTTATAGTAAGGCACGCGCCGGCCGCCGCCTAGTGAGGAACTCACCGGAACTCACCGCCTCGCTCCGTCAACATCTCTAGTAAATGTGAGTAAGGTCACACCTGAGTCGCAATTACCTTGTTTTTAATAATATTTATTGTTATAAATTAATATTCTGGTTTTGAACTGAGTTTGCTGTAAATTATTATGTAATTAGCGAACCTTGAAATAAACTGCTGTTTGGATTTAGTAAATCTTTTTTTACGTAATCACTGAAGTTTTACTAGAAGTCGGGTTCGAAGGTCAGCCTGGCGCTGATAAGGATCCTAAAAATCATGGTCCACCTTCACCGATTTTACAACAAGTTACGATCCCTCCGAAATCAGAATTGGGATTGTTCTTTCACAGCCCACTTATTTTGTCTTGGTTTATTGAGTTTTTGGTTAATAGTTCGTTTGATTTTATTTTAAAACAGGGTAATTGGTACCTAGGTTAGAATTGCTGGATTCTTTTCTTTCGTGAACGAAGGTCTGGTGCGAATCGCCGCTGTAGTCCTGGATGTGGTGGTTGGCATAATGAGGGTCGCCTTATGAAAATCTTAAGTTGCGGCTCAAGATGTAAGCATTGTTGTCACGTCTTAGGGCATTGAATGATGAGTACCGGCCGGCAGAGTTTACTTATCCCGGGGCGTTCAGGCGATTGTGACACGAGGGCATCGCGCCGGAGGATGTAAGCCACCACAAGCCGTCATCGCTGCATGGCCGAGTGTTGCCGTCGCCCAGGCGGGTTCCGTTGGGACCACCTGATCGTGCAGTCACGTGATGTGCGTCATAAATGCTGCGTGTGCTGCCGTCAAGCCTAGTGCGTGAGTTGGCTTTCCATGATGGGAATTTGGGGGTGGTGTCGCGGTCAAAGGATCGGTAAGTGATGGTGCTTACCGTGAAGGTCGACGTCCGCGGTCTCATTTTGGATCGCCGCAGCGCGATTCAAAACCTGTTCCTGGCGGAGCACAGAACCATTCTACGGCAGGCGACCGTATTATTGACGCCATTCGTTCGATAGGTTATGCACGAACATCGGCTTAACTTTCTTCCAATCTTTCTTTTGATCCGAATCTACAAAATATCGATGATTGGTGCACGGTCTACCCGTGTGAAATCCACCAATAGCTGGAGTGATCTTCTTCTTCTCCTGTAGTCTGGTTTCCGCACTTAGTCTCTGCACGAAACTATTGTGCGTGAGCCGTGCCGGCCGTCACTCCATCCAGCCAACCTCCCTCCAGAAGCAGACCAGGTCTCTCGGTCTATTCAGGATATCTGTAAGGGAATTCAATGACCCGAGGGTTTGTTTCCGTATGTTGGTGATTTCCGTGCACTTTAGGAACGTGTCCCATCGTTTCCTCCGTCCCCATACATGCCTTGCACAGGGGACTGTCCGTTATACCTATTGTGTGGTAGTGTTTGTACAGTGAGCAGTGCCCGGTGATGGTCCCCGCCACCATTCGCAGGCTACCTCTGTTCATGTATAGGAGGCGTCTGGTTAGTCTTTTATCGAGATTTGGCATCGCCTCCTTGGACTGCCTGCAGCCTGATGCCGAGGACCACCATTTTTGAGCTTGATCGTGTGTGTGTTTTTTTAGCTATGTGCGCAGCTGGGAGAAGGCGAGCGACACGATGGGCTTGGGTCCGAAAACCGTAGTGCCGGACCCCTCCTGGCCAGTTCGTCCGCCGCATCATTGCCGAATGATCCGCTGTGCCCCTTTGTCCATTGTAGTGTCACTGTGTTGCGTATTTTTCCGTAGGGATTGAAGTACTGAGGCACTATCGGAAAGTATACGGATGTGACTATCCGTAACTCTCCTGGCTTCTATAGCATGGATCGCTTGCCCACACATTCCGCCTGATAGACGGTGTTGAGCTTTCCCAGCGGCCTGGATAACTTTATGTTGAGATCGTTGGAGAAAACTCCAACTTCAGTTCCAGTGTTTGTCTTTGAGCCGTCAGTGTAGATCCTAAGCTCCTTGAGCCCTGGAGTTGTCTTCTGGCTCCGGCGTGAGCTCTATTTGGTAGTATTTTTGGAAGTGGTGCGTCTTTGTAGTCTTATCATAAGGTGCAGTCATCAGAGGTTGTCGTTTGACTGAGGCCTCCATGATGCGTGTTTGTTCGATCCTGGAGTCTCTTATGAGTGCCCCGGATATGGCAAGTCTGAAGGCTGCCAGGGCAGCCTCCTATTATATTATGAGATGCAATGGTGGTAGGCCCAGCATGGCCGTAGAGTGGCAGTGGGTGCAGTTCTCATGCTGCTGGTGATCGCCACATATGCAACCCGTTGGAGCTTCTCGAGGTCTTTTTGTGCTGTGCTTAAGTCCGTTCTGGGCCACCAGACAAGGAAGACGTACGTGATAATTGGTCTTATAACTGTCCAGTGTCCAGTGGGTTGTTTTGGGGCTGGTACCTCAGTTTCTGCCCAGCCTGCGTTTGCACTGCCACATGCAGATACTAGCTTTCTTGGTGATGTGCTCAGTGTGTTTTGCCCAATTCAGTTGCTTGTCCAAAAATATGCCTAAGTATTTGGTCTCAGCTGAAAGGCTTAGGGTGGTGCCAAAGAAACTTGGCAGTTCCAGCTTCGCTAGCTTCCTTAACTGGAGTGATATTTTACTTCAGTGGCTTGCATAGCTGGCTGAGAGTGAATATTGCTCGTATGAGCTGGTAACGCTTGCTGTTGTTGAAGCTCTCCAACATTTAAGGCATTATCTTGTGGGGGTTCACTCCACCGTGGTCACCGATTGCAGCGCATTGAAACTTGATTACCGTGGGAAGAATTTGCTGCCAGGGGTAATTCGGTGGTGAATATGCCTTCATGATTTCGACTTCGGTCTGCTGTTTGGCTGGGCTGCACGGGCTTCTGATGAAGAGACGCGGTATATCATACGAGGCCTGTCGAATGGATAATATGAATCTTCGCGTTGTGACGTTAGGAATGGCATCCTATATTACAGGTCTATACTTTACTACCTTCTGGTGAGAATTCAAAGCTATTTTATTTATATTATATCGGTCCGAAAGGTCACGAACTTATTACCCTTTAACGCATCTTTCATGATGAACGTGACCGTCCGTATATGGATGGATTTGTCGTTCTTATCACGAAACACTTCTGGGTTCCGAGATTGAGAGCTAAAGTGCATTGCATATCGTTTAGTGTCTTTCCCACGAGAAAATCACCCGTAATTCTGTCTAATCCATTCACTCCTGGAGAAGCCGGATGCCCTGTTCAAGACGATCCATATGAGTTCTATAGGTCCCTTACCCGAAGCCGATGGCTGTCCTCGTGTTTTCATCGCCGTCGATGTGTCTTCCAAGTTTTCTTTGTTATACCCGATGTATCGTCGAGATGCTGATGAGTTGAAGCATCATTTTGCGAATTTGGTCTCGCTTTTTAGTGAATTTAAATTAAAGGTAGCGGATAGAGGTGTAACTTTCCGGGATGCTGCCTTCTTGCTTAGGTCGGGGATATTGCGATACGCATCTAATAGCACCCGAGATGCGCCCGTCTAATCGGACGGGTCGAATGGTACTGTGGGACTGTACGTATTGAGCGTAATCACAGGCATCAGAATTGGCCAACCGTCCTGTGGAAGCTGCAGTTTGTTCTGAATATAACCAAACACAGAACTACTCAACAGTCGGTGCTTAACTTGCTGAACACAGGCACATTCGACTAGGAAGCAGGACTCCTACATGCCAGGGCCATATCATGTGGAGAAAGTGCTCCCACATGGTTATGAACTTTCAGCTCTTGGCTGGCTCGAATAGAAAATCAAAGCAAGCGGCCTTGGGATATAGGACTCCGTGGCAAGAGGATTGGACTCCTGATGTGTGTGCCGATTTTCCATGAATCAGACTATGAGAGTATAAAGTCCACCGCTACGAGCGTTGCTCAGCCTGCCGGAGTCAAGGTGCCTGGTGAAGCGATTGAGCCACAACCTAGTACGTCCAGGATACAGATGTAAAGGGCCTGCTATGCCGCTCAGCGTTTCCTTGAGTGAAGAGATTCCAAAAGGTGAAGGAGTAAATTGGGATTCCGTATCGGCGCAAGGTGAAGCTAAAGATGGCACCATATACGGATGCATCTTGGGCAGAGCACCGACGTGTCCTCACGGCGACAATAGGCGGAGACCTCTCGCGCCCGGCCTTGGTCGAGGCCATGCTGCGGGGCGAGAGGGAGTGGGAAGCGGTCGCCTCCTTCTGCGAAGCAGTCATGCTTTCGAAGGAGGAGGCGGGCCGCGTGAGGGAGAGGATGGCGTCCTCCCTCCAGCCCAGCCGCAGTGGTAGACGCCCACGGCGTCGGACGTCGGCCGACGATCTCCGGCCACCGTAGGCGCGAGCATGCGGACAGCGAGTAAAGGGCAACTCGCTGTCCGACCATGGACCATGCCCGGGTCGACGGCGCGTCGTGTTTCACGCGCGCCTCAAAGAGCGTCAGCAACATGACGAGGCCCCCTCTGCAGAGGGCCGAATCCTGCCGGGGTCGTGGGACTCATCCCGTTACCGTGGCCCCGGTATGTAAAGGGTTATTGAAGGAACACCGTGGATTTTAGTCAGTAAAAGTCTGACAGTCCCTCCCACCCTGCCCGGAGTGGGAGGACTTATTTGATAATTTTACCACGTTTAAAAAAAAAAAAAAAAAATATGGATGCATCCTAGTCAGCCTGATGCTCCCAATGGTCCGGACGAAGTTGCACAGCGATAAAGGTGATAAATCCAATACAATTATTGCATGTTCTTTTCATGAGTAATGTAAGTTGAGGACAGGGGCCTCCTTACTTTTGTGTGTTGATGTAAGTCGAGGAGAGGGGCCTCCTTACTTTTGTGTTATGACGTAAGTCGAGGACAGGGGCCTCCTTACTTTTGTGTTATGACGTAAGTCGAGGACAGGGGCCTCCTTACTTAAGTGTGATGTCATAAGTTGAGAACAGGGGCCTCATTACTTCTGCAATTACCTAGTGTATGTTGAGCTCTGGAGCCTCCTTGCTCTTGTACTGCTGGATGTAAATGAGGACAGGGGCCTCTTTAAATCTGCATTTACCTGTTGCAAGTTGAGTTCAGGAACCTCCTTGCGTTTGTTTTGCTTGATGTAATTTGAGGACACCCTACTCCTTACCTTTTAATGATTGAGATAAGCCAAGGGCAACAGCTTCCTTATTAGGCTTATTGCAGAATGGCCGTGTCGGCGCAAAGGAACCAAGTCGTTTACAATGTGTTGATACGTCATTTCCACTACAACCGCTCTGTGAGTCAGGCGAGAGGTGGGGACGGATCGTTATAGTAAGGCACGCGCCGCCTAGTGAGGATCATTCCGATCAAGGCGCTCGCTCCGTCAACATCTCTAGTAAATGTGAGTAGGGTCACACCTGAGTCGCAATTACCTTGTTTTTAATAATATTTATTGTTATATATTAATATTCTGGTTTTGAACTGAGTTTGGTGTAAATGATTATGTAATTAGCGAACCTTGAAATAAACTGTAGTTTGGATTTAGTAAATCTTTTTTTACGTAATCACTGAAGTTTTACTTGACGTCGGGTTCGAAGGTCAGCCTGGCGCTGATAAGGATCCTAAAAATCATGGTCCACCTTCACCGATTTTACACCAAGTTACGATCCCTCCGAAATATATATTGAGTAGTTCCAGTGGCCATCAGTAGTCTTCATCATCAGGTCCACTTCACAAATGGTGCTTTTCAAATGCAACTATACTAGTTACTATAAAAAATACTCAAATCACTATAGGTGTGGCTATAATATTTGAAGAGTTCCCTCGATTTCTCCAGGATCCCATAATCAGATCCTGACTTGGTGACAATGGGACTAACTTTGAAGTATACCCTTTCAAACAAAAAAAGAATTTTCCAAATCGGTTGGCTATCTATATATTGTACTCTTTGGTTCAGCCGTCTTCCAAAGAGAATGTTATACACTATGCCGTCTTCGAGTACGAGGCATGCCTTTTAAGTTCTGTCGTTTCCATATTTCCCGGCAATTTTGAATTTGGAACTGTTCTATATTCGAATGTGTTTAAAGAATCTCAAAACAGTTGAAAGTATTAAGTCGGGTCCGCTGCGCCAATTTTCTGACAAAACATGTTATTCTATCAAAGACCGACCGACGAAGAAGACGTGGAAGCTGTTATAGCAATAGTAGATTTAGTTCTCCAAAGAAGAAACAGAAATAGATTCCGGGTCCGACCCTACCTGCAACCTCGTTCGTTCAATATAATATATTATCAAGAACTGAAAAATGATGATAGGTTCGGTATAAAAATTGTTTTAGATGTTCAGAAAGTGATTATCAAGAGCTGTTATCTTTAATTTTACCAGATATAGAGAAGGAAATAGTACCTATTAAAAAACAAAGTATTTTCTTTATTCCACTCCATCACAAACCAAAGAAAATTGTCATACACAATCAACACACTCTTCGAACGATTCCGTCTTCCTCTAGTGAGCGCGAACACAAAATGCGTCACTTTCCTTCCCCGCAGGCGAACGCGGGGGATAAAACATTACATTCTCTTTGGCGGGGGATGTTATCCATTCGTCTCGGCAAACATGTTATTGTGTTTTTGCTAACTAAACTGTTAGGCCACGCCTATATTCGGTTAGCAAACAATGTTATACTGTTTGCAAACACGAAAACACGGTGCAGCGGACCCGGCTTTAGGATTAATGCTATTGTTTAGTCACAGCGTCCATTGGAATCTGTCAGGTTACGTACGAAAATGAATCTTTCTAAGGAAAATGTACGTGCAATAATTTTCTACAAATTTAGAAGAGGTCTGATAAGGCTTCAGTGTTTTGAAGAGCTAACATCTGTGTTCAGTGATGAAGCCCCATGTCTGCGGACTGTCGAACGCTGGTATTTAGAATTCCAGCGTGGACATACTAGTATTAGTGACAAATCTCGCGAAGGACGCCCAAAATCCGCCTTCGCTAAAGATAACATCATTGCTTTGAGGCAACTAATTCTCGAAGATCGTCATGTGACGTATCGAGAGATAGGGGCTCTATTAGGCATCTCAAAGACATCCATTCAGAAGATCTTGCATGAAGCGCTTGGTGTGAGAAAGCTAGTTTGCCGTTGGATACCGCATCTGCTTTCCGACGATCACAAGGCGGCCCGCGTCAGATGGCGTAAGAAAACTCTGCAAAGGTTCAACCGAGGAGAGTCAAGTCACGTCTACATCATCAGTGGTGACGAATCTTGGACCTATGCCTACGATCCTGATTCCAAACAACAATCTACAATCTGAGCCTTTCAAGACGAGCCAAAGCCGACTAAAGTTGTTCGTTCTCGGAGCACGTCAAAGAAGATGGTGGCCACGTTCGTTGGAAATACCGGCCATGTTGCGACTATTGCACTTGAAGATCGGAGAACGGTTAACGCAGAGTGGTATACCACAGTTTGTTTACCACAAGTCATCGCCGAACATCGAAAATCTAACTCAAAGCGACGCATCATCCTGCACCACGACAACGCAAGCTCACACAGCGCTCGTCAAACGATTGAGTATTTGAGGCAGCAAAAAGTAGAAATTCTTGACCATCTTCCATACAGTCCTGACCTAAGCCCTAACGATTTCTTTACATTTCCTAAAATTAAGAAAAGTCTTCGTGGGCAAAGGTTCCAGTCCGGTGAAGAAGCAGCCGACGCTTTCAAGTCAGCCATTTTGAACACCCCCACTTTAGAGTGGAATAAATATTATAATAACTGGTTTGCTTTGAGCGAATGGAAAAGTGTATTAAGAATACTTTTAAAAACAATAAAAGTACTATAAGGTTCTAGTTGTTTTTTTCTTCAAACGATAAAACTTAAAAGGCATGCCTCTTAATCGGTGATCATATATAAAAAAATAGTAGATTATACAACAAGTGAAAAAAAAGGGAATTTAATTCGAGGTACGAAGTTGGATCCCGAGAGCAGCGAAGGATTCTAGATTAGAATCCTGAGCGGAGCGAGGGATACAAGGACCGTGATAAATTTTTTTTTCACGAGTTGTGTACTCTACTTTTTACCATTGACTGTGAGAAAATAAATAGGAGTCTAATATTTATATTCATAGAATTTTATTATATAATCAGTAATAAAAGAACAAAGGATTAAATATAAACATTAAAAATTTATAGTGAAATTAGAACAGTTTTCAAAATTCAGTGTTATATTCTTGTTTGGTTTTGAAACTGTCGTATTAGATAAGACTTGGGTATTTGGCAAAGTCGCCGTATTTTGTGGTTGCTGTTGCTGAGAAAGCTGTAATGTAGTTGTTTTACAAGGTTTTCCTTTCGATGTTGAAGGGCGCGCCGGAGATAGTGGCGCAGAAGGGTCAACAGCAGACGGTTTTAGATTTATACTGTCAATTATTCGGCTGCATCTTTTGGATTTGTTTTCGATCAAATCCTCGATATAGCTTTCTCGGTAGAGTAAAGCATAGGGTCTTTTCAAAGAAATTGCACAGGACCGCGTTTGCGAAACGCCAGTAGGTACTGTGTGAGAAGCACTAAAGTGTATCTTAATAAAAAAAATCAACCTCTTCACAAAAACCAAAAGAGAATGTAAAACTAGCCTAACAGATTATTTGGCATCATTATCATACCGTAATACCGAGGATCTTCTGGCAGGAACTTTATAGTTTCTGCACATAATTATACTCCATGCACAAACAACACAGAATCAGTCTTACATAATATACACTATCGCAAACCCCTAAAATAAAAGCACATATTCCCTTTACATCCACAGAACACACACACACACATTCACTCACATACTCACACACACATTCACTCACATACACTCAGACACGCACTCGTTCTAATCTTTGTTATCTCTAAAAATAGTTTTTTTGCTTTATATACAGAGTTGATACGACCGAGGGGCTTTCCTTTAAACGCGTATACTAGGTACCATTTTCAAGCTTTGTATGTACCAAAAATCAATTAAATAGGAGAAGTCGCAAATGATTTTGATGAGATGCACCTTAAAGGGATAAATCTGCTCAAAAAATCGTGTTTCTGGTCGTAATCTTAAGTATATTAAAAGAACTCCGGGGGTTGCGGATTTGTTCGAAAGGGTTACCGCGGCCTCGGAACACGAAGAGCAAATGACGGAACACGGTTTTAGTAAGTAAAAGTCTGATACGGGTTGCAAACCAAGAGCTAAGCTAAGTTAGTTTAGCTTAGCTCGCATAGCTGACGCAGTTTTCCATACTTAGCTAACTAAAATATGCGAAGCTTAGTTAGTTGTGTATGCCGATGGGGAGCTATACAAGCTAAGCTAAACCCCTCCCACCTTCCCCGCACGCCCTTCACACAATCTTCGCCAGTGCTGTCCAGTGTCCTTTGTCGTACGCACAGACGTTTTGTAGCGAATATAGAGCAATTTATTGTTCATCATCTAACTCGTCGTAAAATAAAGTTCTAAACTCTCCACTTGTGTGCAGAGATTGAATGTGTTGACATATCCAAGATCTGGAATGTCTTTTTCTTAAATAATAATAAGTCAGTATTAATCTTCTTTTTCTATGTGTAACGTATTCATCATCGGAACTTTCTTCATCGATTATATTCATGGCGAGCGTCGTCCGGCCGTCTAATTGAACTTCGCAACACTGACTGAGCTTTGGCTTAGCTCTTGGTGTGCACGCCATTTATTTCTAGCTTAGCTTAGCCTGGCTTGCTTAGTTTAGCTTTGGTATAGGTTAGTTTTCGGTCTGCAACCGGCATAGCACACTCCCGCTTCGCCCAGATTGGGAATCAGTGATTGAATGATTTCAGGTCTTAAAAAAATGTACCTTACGTATTGCATTATATGGACCTCTCTGCCATCTCACATTGTTAGGATAACACTGAGCTATTTTCTTCTCACTTTCAATCAACTTTTCAGTGAGGGAAGGAACACCGACTGACTAAGTTTTCTAGCTCGGTGAACCTGAGCACTGTCAGTGTATGTCCTAATATTGTACTCGGGCTACTTAGAAGAAAACCTGCTAAATCTGTAGGGACTTGATACCAAACCTTAATACAATGGTAGTGTGGGAAGATGAATTTTAGATTTAGGTAGGAATTCAAACGTCACGTCACGGTAATAGTGCCTACATAATTATAACAAAGTTAAAAGGAAAACTATCGAACCTAAGATGGCTTCAAAAATTTACCAGTAGGTAACAGGCCATTCTGATGCTTACGGGAATCGCTGTAGATACGTCGCTCGGGGCTCCTTCCATAAATATTTAAAAGGGTTAAAATAAAAGGTTTTTGTATTATTAATTTAAGATATAATTATTCAGTACACGATTACAGATTCTATACAATAATATTTATTAATAAATAATAGTAAAGGCGGTTTATTATTTACAAAGTATTTAAGACGATTCGGCTTCTTCAGACTTTGTAGGATATCTACAATCTACACTCCCACATTCACACTTCATCCATTTCGATTTCACTGACCAGAATTTGTCGCCGTAGTCGAACCTGTGGGAAAGAAAATAAATTATTGTGAAATCCGTTTTATAAAGGTTTAACAGCGAACCAGGCAACTTAAACAACCTGACTTAACTTTTCTATTTTATATTATCCACTGAATGTTCAAACGCAAAGCAATTTTCAGTTGCAGTTAACTAGCGAACATTAGTCCTATGATTGAAAAATATTCTATCTTTGATAATAAGACTAAAAAACATCAAGAACATCATTCTGGAACATAGCACTCCATCATTATCGAGTATGAAAAGATCTCTATTTCGGAAATTGGTTATAAATAACACTTTTACATGTCATTTTCTTGTCGTAAATTTATACTAGATGCGACTAGTGTTTGAAAAAAAAAACACTGAAACAAACACAGAGATGAACGTCCTATTAAAAGGTTTATTTATATTTGTGGTGCTTTTTTAGGAAAGAAACGCACTGATTTATAAGGTTCGTCTTACCCAAGTCCAGGGTTGTGGAGGCTAGGCAGTGATTCCATGTAAAACTCTAGTATTAAGCTGCCTCCAGTAAGACTGGGAGCCGACGCCAACAAAGTTAAGCAAAAGTCTATGCAGATGATGAAATCTATATAATAAAAATTAATCGCTAAATGTGTTGCTATGCGCAAAACACAAAAACGGCTGGACCGATTTGGCTGATTTTTTTTTTTGTTGTAAGGTTTTGTAAGGAAGAGGTTCTTATGAAAAAAAAAATAGGAAAAGTCTCAAGGGTAGGGGTAGGCTACGGTACCGTAGGGTAGGGTAGGGGTAGGGTATTGGTAGAGTAAGGTAGGGGTAGTGTAGGGTTTGGGTAGGGTAGGGGTGGAGTAAGGTATGAGTAGGGTATCGGTAGGATAGGGGTAGTGGTATCGGTTGGGTAGGGGTAGGATACCACGCGAACGAAGTCGTGGCGGGTCAGCTAGTTAATAATAAAAAAGAAAGAGGGTAGACCAATTCGTCTGTTGACGTCGTCCACCCGCAATTACTTCAGTTCATCCGTGATCATGGCGCTTGCAACAGTGCCGAAAGATGGGATACTTGAAACAATAAATACACATGGTAAATATCCCGTTTTGAGTTCTAACGATACTGTTAGTTACTAGTAATGTGGTTAGAATTCACATTACTAGTAATCCTGTAAACCCCTTCAATGAAGCTTAATATGCTTTTGTCTGGAGTGGGTTCACGGCAATAGTGTAATGGGTGGGGTTCGAACCTGTGACCTCTCGATCACAAGTCCGACACCTTAGCCAATAGGTTATTGACACTTAAGGGCCTATACTACCTCAAATGGCTTAGCATGATCCTCCGTTATGTCGAAAATACTGCAGCAATAATTTCGAAATAAATATATGGTAAATTTGAGAATTAGTGTTAGATACTATGTTTGACGGAAACACGATTCCATAAAATTTTCTTGATAGAAAAAAAATCCAAAGTTACCTCCAAACCGAACAATAAACCGCTGGTATTCAAAAATAACTTCAAATTAGATAATTAAACTTTGCATATTAATTGAACTAACTATAGAGCAGGTCTTATGTTATTTACTTTTTTTTAATTACCATTATTTCCACCGTAAAAAGAAATAAACTAAATTATCAGTGTCTTGGAGTCTTTTCCCTGCCACCCTGTCTCGCTTGCTCGCGTGACCGCAGTCAGTAGTGTGCGTGCGAGATAAAGAGTGAGAAGCGCTGAGGTAGTATAGGCCCTTAAACAATAAACATATTATTATAGTAAGGTATACTGACAGGCCTGTGGGTCTAGTGGTCAGTGGCCCTGACTGCTATGCGCAAGGTCGTGGGTTCGATTCCAACCCTCCAACCCAGGACAAATGTTTGTGTGATGAGCACGATCATTTGTTCTTTGTCTGGGTGTAATTTATCTATAACTAGCTGACCCGCCACGACTTCATTCGCGTGGTATCCTACCCCTACCCAACCGATACCACTATCCCTATCCTACCGATACCCATTCTACCCAATACCGAACTTACCCATACCTTACTCTACCTCTACCCTACCTTACCCTATTATTACCCTACCCCTACCCTACCGTGCTGTATCCTACCCCTACCCTACCGTGCTGTACCCTACCCCTACCCTATCTCTATCCTACCCTACCCCTACCCTTGAGACCTTTCCTACTTTTTTTTTTTCATAATAACCTTCTCCTGACAAAATCAAACACAACAAAAAAAAGAATCAGCCAAATAGGCCCAGCCGTTTTCGTGTTTTGCGCTTAGCAACGAATTTAGCGATTCATTTTTATTATATAGATATGTATGTATTTAGAAATATATAATTATATGTATGTTTATCAGTTGTCTAGTACTCATAGCACAAGCTCTGCTTAGTTTGGGACTAGATGGCGTTGTGTGAAAGTTGTGGAATGTCAGTTGTGGAATATTATACTGACGTGAGTTCTTCGTCCTGGTGGATGTCGGCGGTGGCGAAGAGCGCGACGGTGGGCAGGCGCAGGTCGCGGCAGTGCGTGAAGACGCGCACGGGCGCCAGGTTGGGGCGGCACGAGTGGTTCACGAAGCGCGCCGCGCTGCCGAACTGCGCCGCGTCCACGCACAGCATGCTCTTGCCCGAGCATTGCTGCGGACATTCGCTCACATATAGATCAAGGAAATAAAACTTTCCGTTGTCACAGAAATCGACACGCATACTACTTCCTATACACCGTGTTATTTTAGTCGTCTTACAACGGCAGCCCACGTCATGTATCTATAGACTAGTAAACATTCATTTAAATAAAATCATATTTATGAACATTTGAATAATTTAAAATTGAAAATATTATTTATTATTATGACGTAAGCCCAAGGAACATACATGCCAAATTTCAGCTTCTTGAGCCCAGTAGTTTCGGCTGTACGTCGTATGTCAGTCAGCAACGGAAGCGTTTTATATACAAAATGGAGAACACAATACGACCATAAATTTACCATAGCCTAAATGATGTAATTATCATTTAGGCATGGTAAGGTTGATACCTTCGTTTATACAAAAAAAAAAATACTAAATAAATATTCTTTCTATTTTCATATTTTTCCACAGGCTCTATTTAGCTACTGTGCTTCAACGCAGGTCCAAATATCCCGAGCTTAAGCACAAAAACTCTCACAACATGAAGATTTCAAGTCAATTCAAAGGATCTTTCACTACAAAACGGCAATTTCATACTTTTACTCGTATTATTGCGATTATTTGAAAATATATTTATTTTGATGTCACATTTTATTTTATCCTCACTATGGTTTCCTCAGGATTAGTATAGTCGATATTTTCATTTATGGTCGTATCATCTTCCCCAAGTTGTATACAGTATAACTAACAGAGGACGTTCCCGTTAACGCACAATAGTATAAGCACATCAATTAGATCGCCGCACACGCGGTCCGTCATTCATAAATAAATTGCGACGTTGCCGTCCTTCAAGTACGCGTGTACAGAGTGTTTCTTTTACGTATCAATTTAACTTTTTTAGTGCACATTTTAATATAAAAAAAAAATATTGTTTTCGAAAGGTAATATTTTTTTAGCGTGAATGGATACTATACTATTGCGGGTTAACGGGAACGCCCTCTTTTAGTTAACATACTGTATATTGATTGATTGATAGTTGTGGTCACCTCTAGCAAATCCGGCTTGACGTCCAAGGCGAATATGTAGTGGTCTGCAGGCCTAGTGTCAGCTTTTGTGACCACGCTGTTGTATATAAGCGTCCTCACCTCCAGCAAGTCCGTCTTGACGTCCAGGGCGAACATGTAGTGGTCGGCAGGGCGTGTGTCGGCTTGCGGCAGCGGCAGCAGTTCCCCGCAGTAGAGCGCCACGGGAGCGCCCCGAGGGACCGGCTGGCGAGCGCGGAGCCCCCAGCCGCGCGCGCCGCCGCAGCGGAACACCTGCGTTCGTACGCACACGGACCCCAAAGCTGCTGCTTTTGTTACCACGCTGTTGCCGCAGCGACGCTGACCAACACAATTTCGTTTTGATAGATAGATATACTCTTTATTGTACACCAAAAACAATAACAGAATTAAATGAGGACTTACTACAAAGGGTGTTACAATGGGCGGTCTTATCGCTAAAAGCGATCTTTTACAGACAACCTTTGGATGGATTTGACACAGCAGGAGAAAATAAATACGCGGGTAGTCCATGGTGTACTATTCACTTATTACAATTATAGCTCGTAAAGTCCTTCCAAAGGTTGTCCACAAGATATCGCTCTCAGCGATAAGACCGCCATTGTAACCAATTTTATTTACAATATTGTTATTTAAGTGTGATTAAATTATTGGTGTACAATAAAGTATATTCTATCTATCTATACAATAAATAAGTAATAACCTACATACTCAATACACATATATACATAAAAAAACAAAGCTGATATATATAAAAAATAGTAACAAATTACAAAGAGATAGAGTTCTTTTACCATGTTTTTGAAAGAAGGAAGGGTTTGTGATTAGTAACACGATATGATACTTCACAACTGGACTGAAGTACGCTCCTATAAAATATAAGTGTAATTTTAAGCTTAGTTAACACTTTAAAGCGCATTATAAAATATTTTCCTTTATTATATTGACTAAAGTACGTGAGATCGAAATGGTTGTCTAATTTAAAAGATTCTTTAGGACTCCCAACCTTTTAAGATAGGTTTTCAACTTGTATAAAGCACAGGTCCGTTCCTGTTTGGAGTATTGCAGTCACTTGTGGGCACTGATTTGAAAACCACTTGATCGCACATACGTTGCCCCGACGCACGAAAACTATGCGAGTTTTTGCTCCTATATATTGGCTACGATACACGAACCATTTTAGTTGTGACCAAGTATTAGGCCTGTGTGCATGCTAAACAATTACAAATTTTAAATTTTTGTATCCAATTTATAACGCATAATAATGCTTTCATGCGCGTTGAAGTGGTGTGGAAAACATTCCCAGATATCGAGATACCAAATGGATGACATAACTATTCATCAGTAATGAAATAATATGAAAATTATTTATCATTTAATCAGATTATAAGCTACCGCAGAGGTCCATTTAAAATGGTGGTTTGGGTGGTCAAGGACAAAATTGTGTCGCGCGTTGATGTCTTTTGGAAATGTCTCTTTCTTACATGAAGAAATTCTAATTCTTTTATCCCTGTCTTTTCATCTGTATTTTTATCGTAAAAATCTGTGCTGTTACCTATAACGGCTGGATACGATATCGATAATTATAAAATTAAACTAATTTTTTTGTAATTCAGTTCAGATAGTTGTCATAAAATACCTATCTACATTAACCGACTTTAAAAAAATTGGCCAAGTGCGAGTCAGACTCGTCATGGGTTCCGTAGTAACTTTAATAATGTAATATAATAAATATGTATATTTATTTAACGAATAAAAAAAACCTTAAAATTTCTTACAACTAGCTTATTTATTTACATTTTTACAACTACGCTAAATTACTTTGTTTTTCATAGTGTTTGTATGAATTACAAAGTTATATTTGTGGTTTTAGAAAATATGCTGTATCTCAAAAACTGCTGAGCCGATTTTGTTCAAACTAATTTTGGTTGAAAGTTTACATTAAGATCTACAGACATATTTTTTTTTGATTCTTCAGTCCATTATTATAGAAGTTAGATGGGGGGGACACATTTTACCACTTTGGAAGCTTATATCTTTTAAACGTATGACTTTATGAAAAAGTGGTTCTAGGAACCCTGATATCATTTTTAAAGACCTGTCTATAGATACCACACACGCATAGGTTTCATGTAAAAAAATATTTTCAGTTCTAGTTCCATGTATGGGGACTCCCTTTATTTTAAATATTTTTTAATTTTTTTCTTTAAAATAGAAAATCTGTTCACAGAATACATCTATCTACTAAGTTTCACATGTATAGTTTTAGTAGTTTCGGAATAAAATGGCTGTGACTTATGGACGGACGGACAGACAGACAGACAGACGGACAGACAGACAGACAGATGGACAGACATATCGAAACTATAAGGGTTCCGTTTTTTGCCATTCGGCTACGGAACCCTTAAAATGAGAAAGTTCTGATATTTTTTCTTCTGTGTGACATGCATGTTTTCAGTTTAGATTTCCCAAGATTCTAGATTAAAAAGAAAAGTGGATGGATAAGGTTACTAGGGAATATTGGTTTCTAGTTTGGTTTTTATTGATATAATGTTGAGAAAAGTCAAAATAATATAAGATATCTATATCCAATCTTTCTAGGCTTCAAATAGTATGACGGAGTCTAATATTAATTAACTTGGACCTTTGCATTACAATATCGCATTCGTTAGTTACTTTGGTTCCGGGGATGCGGTAATGGTCTCTATGAGATACCGCGACCCCGGAACTTAAGGGCAGCTGAAGGAACAGGGTGGGTTTTTAGTCAGTAGAAGTCAGACACTCCCTTCCACTTTACCCAGAGCGGGAGAAGTCATTCGATGATTTTCCCACCTAGGAAAAAGAAACAGGTTCCTTTGTTTCGATGTCGAGTCCACGGGTTAAGAGTATGTAGGAGGGAGGAGTCATTAGATAAATCATCTAATGGTGGTGAGTACCACCAAAAAAAAAAATTATTACCTAGTGCCTGCTGAAGCTACAGTTGTTGACACAACTGATTTTAATGAAAATATATTTATTATGGAATATAAAATAAATATAAAAAAAATAAAATATAAAAATAATATATGGCCGGCTACATTGTCCATGCTCTGATAAAGCAAATAAAATGCCTAACTTGTATTGGAGCGTTGATTGGTGTTACAAATCAAAACGCCTTACAATTTCAAAAAGACGCTAAAACAAGTTATTGTACGGATCCACCACAGTAATAGAAATTTGTCGTCGTTGTGAAATTTATATTAAAAGGGCGATCAACGAGAGTAGTTCGAAAGTGCTGTCTCAGAAATATAATTCCAATTATTTTATGAGATCGGTTTTAAAATCACTGATTGGGTATAATTTATTCCCGGATATTAATTTTCATCAATATGAAATAGAAACTACCAATCATTTGATTGAATTAGCAAGATGCATAATTCAGAAATATGTAGACGCTCGGTTATCATTTTTTAGCAAAAACAATCAGGACCCTTAAACTTTAATTCTAAAAACATTTACCAAATTAATTCATTTTAAAAATCAATAATAACAGCATACTTGTTTTTCTTTTTGTAATTGAGACTGATAATGATTAAATATTATTATGTGATTTTATTGAGTAATTTTATAATGTTAAACTTCATTTTATCGATGTCGATAACTTTCCCTCAATCAAGTAGAACAATCCCTAACTCGGCATATCTATGAAGCTTGACTTTGAACTGACCAATTGCAGTAGCGCATTTTTTCCTCGCCTCCCAACCCGTATTGGCGAGTTGTGTTCTTCAAAGAAATCGGCCTATAAGCTCTCTAGGTTAAATACTCTCTGCTTGTGGGATGGCACTATTGTCGCAGCAACACTGACGAAAGTTGTTTAGTTTTCATTAATAACAGGTTACATTGCCAGACAAATAAGATGACATTGACTCATTATATGTATGCTTAGGCTTTTCTTTTCTTAATATGCCAGGGTCAGTTTCCAGTCTAACCATGATTCAGATAAATACAATTTTATCCACCACAATACACCATTATTTTCGAGACGGTAAAAAAAGTCATCCGGTATAGAATAGGGAAAAAAAATGAGTGTGTCACTCGGGAACTGCCGCGGTAAAGCTACTGCATAGCATTTTCTATCAATTTATGCAATTATAATTAGTAATTTATTTTATTTATGCAGTATTTTATTTCTTTGATATTAATTCAAGTTACACTTTTTGAGCGTGGTGACCGATAAGAAAACATTTTTTTTCTTTTATTGAATAAATGAGAAGTTAATATTGTTTAAAATATTTTTACTATCTTACAATACATGTAGGTTATTCAGGAATTTTTTCAGTGAAACTATAGGTTTATTAGCAGTTAGTCTACACGCATACGTCTAGTCGCACGCATACAAACACCACGACGAAGTCTGCCGAACAGAAACGAGGTTAGACGATGCACGGCTTTCAACGCCGCACCGCTGTGCCGGTCGGAGTGGGGGGTGTTAGGTTTATTTTCGTTACGGAATTTCTTGATTCGGTCAACGCGCTCAAAGCCCGCGATAAAAGATATGCAATAGCTTAAAAAAATAAATAAAAAATAAATAGTGTGGGACATAGGGATGCAGATCACATACCAGGTTGCAGCCACAGGTCTGGTTGCACTCGAACAGCATGGGCGGGTCGTGGTAGGGGAAGCTGGCCAGCAGGCGGCCGCGCGAGTACCAGCACTTCACGCCCAACGCGCTACATGCGCACGACCCTGATGTGCACTCACCTTCCTTGCACTCACAGCCCTGTGGGAACAACAATATAATAATAATAGATCTCGCAGTTCCTAACACTAATAACATACAGAAAACCATCTCAGAGAAAATCAGAAAATATACAGAGCTACAAGAGGAAATTACCTGAATTTGGAAAATGAATAGTCACTATAGTCCCAATTGTTATATCAACAACAGGTGTTATACCAAAACAAATATTTAATAGTCTTAATGCACTCAACCTATCCAAATACACATATCTGACACTACAAAAAGCCGCCATACTAAACACGTGCCGAATAGTTAGAAAATTTTTACAACTAGATTTAGATTAGAATTTTACTGCAGTACATAATAATTTAGCTTCACAACCAGAGAACTAGAATATCGCCTTGGTTCACACCCGCGATATTCTAAAAATACCAGGAATTAACCTGAGAAAACGAAAGCGTAAAACCATAATAATAATAGCGGGTCCCTCATGACGAGAACCTCGTGTAAGCCGAGAAAGATAAGCAAATTAAGTATCTTGACTTGGCGCGCGAGGTTGTTGACATGTGGTATGTGGATACAGCAATCATTGTGCCGATAGTCGTCTCAGCCAATGGCTTAATAGCCAAGAGCCTCGACAAACATCTTAGGAGGCTCTCGTTGGGCAGCTGGATCAAGGGCTTGATTCAGAAAGCAGTACTTCTGGACACAGCGCGAATTGTTAGGAGGTTTCTCTCTCAAGAGCCCTGACCACCGGTAGCTTGGACCCTGTTTACGATACCGGTGGGCTACTGTTTTTTTTATATTTTTTAATGTTTTTTTTTATAGGAATATTTAAAAATGTAAATAATATGCATATAAAATGTAATAAATGAAATAATAATAATATTCCACAACTTTCACACAACGCCATCTTCACATCACAGGCCCGTTGGTATAGTTGTCAGTGGCCCTGACTGCTATGCGCAAGGTCGTGGGTTCGATTCCCACCTAGGACAAATGTTTGTGTGATGAGCACGATCATTTGTTCTTTGTCTGGGTGTAATTTATCTATAATATGTATGTATTTAGAAATATATATGTATGTTTATCAGTTGTCTAGTACTCATACCACAAGCTCTGCTTAGTTTGGGACTAGATGGCTTTGTGTGAAAGTTGTGGAATATTATTATTATATTATTATATATTATCTAGTCCCAAACTAAGCAGAGCTTGTGCTATGAGTACTAGACAACTGATAAACATACATATATATTTCTAAATACATACATATTATAGATAAATTACACCCAGACAAAGAACGTGCTCATCATACAAACTTTTGTCCTGGGTGGAAATAGAACCCACGACCTTGCGCATAGCAGTCAGGGCCACTGACCACTGGACCAACAGGCCTGTCAATGTCAATATTCATCCATATTAATATTATCAAAGTGTTTCCCTGTCGTTCCATCCTGAAGAAGCATCATATCAAACAAAGACTTTCATCAATTGCGTGATGTGAATCTTTAAGATGTTTGGACGCCATATCACCCGAGATGAAAGCTCACTCGAACGTTTAATGGAACGATGAAGATAGATAACCTGGGATCTAAAATAGCCTACTTTTTACAAAACTGGATCTAAAATAGCCTACATTTTTCCAAATCTGGATCTAAAATAGCCTACTTTTTACAAATCTGGATCTAAAATAGCCTACTTTTTACAAATCTGGATCTAAAATAGCCTACTTTTTACAAATCTGGGTCTAAAATAGCCTATTTTTTACAAATCTGGATCTAAAATAGCCTACTTTTTACAAATCTGGATCTAAAATAGCCTACTTTTTACAAATCTGGATCTAAAATAGCCTACTTTTTACAAATCTGGATCTAAAATAGCCTACTTTTTACAAATCTGGATCTAAAATAGCCTATTTTTTACAAATCTGGATCTAAAATAGCCTACTTTTTACAAATCTGGATCTAAAATAGCCTACTTTTTACAAATCTGGATCTAAAATAGCCTACTTTTTTTCCAAATCTTCATCTTCTAAACCTTTTCCCAAATACTTTGGGGTCGACTTCCAATCAAACCGGATGCTGAGTATTAGTTTCATATGATGCGACTGCCCATCTGACCTGTACAACCCAGTAACTGGGTAACACGATACACCTTGGCAAGTCTATGAAGCAGAGCAGCTCCCATTGGGTTGAGGAAGTAGTTCGATTGGTTACTGACCACAAAATAGGAGAAGCCTGACAGATCGCTGGGTGATGATTCTTTATTTGGCAAATAGGTTAAAAATAACACTTTTAAACGTAATTTTTGTTGTTTTAAGTTAAATTAGATGAGGCCGGTGTTTCCCAACTGACAGCCGAGAAGAAACACCGAAACAAACTCAGAGGTTAACGTCTTTTAAAGTCCATACAATTCCTCCTGGTCAAATCCTATGAGAACAATGGTGAAGAATAGTCATCAGAAAATAGCGATCAGAAAGACTGGAGACTGCAGTCTCCAATCTTTCTGATCGCGGCACGTGAAGCCGAATAAGCCTGCCTGGCACTGCTGCTAAGCAGGCTTATTCGGCTTCACGTGACGAGATGACGTAATGTAATTAAAATTCTTTATTTCAGATAATAAGAAAAAAAACATAGTTGTATTAGTAGAATGCTTAGTACATGATAACAACAAAATAAGTTATAACTAGCTTTATGGGAAGCACGATCAATTTATGGGAAACGTGCCCCGATTAATGGTCATTCCCATAAAGTGAATCATGAAAGGAGAGTTTAGTCTCTCCGCCACAGTCGACAGAATGCTGTTGTTACTCGCCCGCAGTCTGCTGACCCGCGAATAGAGTTTTTGCGCAAGATGGCGTGGAACCCATCTGTATGGGCCTTCGCAAACATCTCTGACTTACTACAGAAGCGTTTAACAGCATTCTGAAGATATTATTGTATTGGATGCGCAAGACATCAAGCGCTTGTTGGTATGCTATACTACACCGAGCAAATCTCCGGGCCAGCATGTTCCCTCGAACCGCCAGCGCCCTGCGCTCCCTTTCAATGTCAACATTGTCTTTAAGATCGTCGGTAAGAAAATGTCCGGGTCAGGTACTTGAACGACACTCTTTTTTATATTTTGACCGTAAAAGGTTAATGCCTGCGCGTCATGTAATGTTTTTATCTATGTATATATTTATTTTATTTATGACTAGCTTTTGCCCGCGACTTCGTCCGCGTGGAATAGTTACCTTGGGCTAACGTTAAATTTAACCCCGATTTTGAAGCATTATTCATTGGCGCTCCGCTCCTATTGGCCTTAGCGTAATGATACCATATAGCTGTGCCCGCGACTCCGTCAGCGTAAGTTAATGTATTGGTAATATTGTTTAGATCACGTTCACATGAGGCTTAAGTGCCTAGAGAACGCTTCGACCGCGAGACGCGTCGAGCGCGGCGACCGATTCTCAAAAATAATCCTTATAGCATGATTCAGTATTCACGCGCGATGGCTTATTATTATAAGCGTATTTCATGTATAACTTTGATGTTTCTATACCGATTTATATGATTCTTTTTAGGGTTTCGTAGCCGAATGGCAAAAAACGGAATCTTTATAGTTTCGACGTGTCTGTCTGTCTGTCTGTCTGTCCGTCCGTCCGTCTGTCACAGCAATTTTATTCCGAAACTATTAGGACTATACATGTGAAACTTGATAGGTAGATGTATTCTGTGAACCGCTTTCCGATTTTGAGAAAAAAATTAAAAAATATTTAAAATAAAGGGGGGCTCCCCATACATGGAACTAAAACTGAAAATATATTTTTTTCATGAAATCGATGCATGTGTGGAATCTATAGACAGTTCTTTAAAAACGACATCGGGTTTTCTAAAACCACTTTTCCATAAAGTCAATCGTTTAAAAGATATAAGCTTCCAAAGTGGTAAGATGTGTGTGTGGCGGACACAACCTCTAACTTCTATAATAATGGAGTGAAAAATCTAAAAAAAATATATATCTGTAGATCTTAATGTAAACTTTCAACCAAAATTAGTTTGAATGAAATCAGTTCAGCAGTTTTTGAGATACAGCATATTTTCTAAAACCGCAAATATAACTTTGTAATTCATACAAACATTATGAAAAACAAATTTATTCGGCGCAGTTGTAAAAAATGTAAAAAAGCCAGTTTTAAGAAATTTGTAAGGTTTTTTTTTCAAAACAAATTTATTTGACGCAGTTGTAAAAAATATAAATAAGCTAGTTTTAAGAAATTTGTAAGTTTTTTTTTTCGTCAAATAAATATGCATATTATATTATTATAGTTACTACGGAGCCCTTCATGGGTGAGTCTGACTCGCACTTGGCCAATTTTTTTATGGAATAGTTAATAATGTTAACTTTTTCAATTAGGGGTGACTGAGAGTGTTATAAACGTAAGAGTAGACAAATATTATAATCAGAAAGCTTCGAACTGCTAAGCTATCGGTAGTTACACGTGTTATTGTGAGTCAACCATAAAAGATAGACATATGCTGTTGTGGGATATTTTTTATATAATTTGAAGGAGAACATTTCCGTCATGAAATGATTTGTGTAGCTTTAACCATTAAGGTTGCACACGCGACAGAAGCTTAAAAAATGGAGTAACTTCTCCCGTTTTCCCAACATTTCCCTTCACTGCTCTGCTCCTATTGATTGTAGCGTGATGAAAAGTATACTATAACCCGCTCAGGAGTATGAAAAATAATTGTACCAAGTTTCGTTAAAATCCGTCGAGTAGTTTTTGTTTCTATAACGGTTATACAGACAGACAGACAGACAGACAGACAGACAGACAAAAATTTAACTGATTGCATTTTTGGCATGAGTATCGATCCTTAATCACCCCCTGATAGTTATTTTGGAAATATATTTCATGTACAGAATTGACCTCTCTACAGATTTATTATAAGTATAGATTATGGGAATTCTGGGAATAAAGACGGTTTCTCCTGCACCGCAACCTGTTAAAATTTGAGCCTCGATTATATTTTGTTGCAATTGGGTTACTTTTAGCCGAGTTCCATTGCAAAGTTGTGGTGGTTTTAAATTTCGGAGCAGAGTAATAATCAGAAAGCTTCGAACTGCTAAGCTATCGGGAGTTACACGTGTTATTGTGAGTCAACCATAAAAGATAGATATATGCTGTCGTGGGATATTTTTTATATAATTTTAAGGAGAACATTTCCGTCATAAATGATTTCTGTGTAGCTTTAACCATTAAGGTTGCACTCGCGACGGAAGCTTAAAAAATGGAGTAACTTCTCCCGTTTTCCCAACATTTCCCTTCACTGCTCTGCTCCTATTGATTGTAGCGTGATGAAAAGTATACTATAACCAGCTCAGGAGTATGAAAAATATTTGTACCAAGTTTCGTTAAAATCCGTCGAGTAGTTTTTGTTTCTATAACGGTTATACAGACAGACAGACAGACCGACAGACAGACAGACAGACAAAAATTTTACTGATTGCATTTTTGGCATCAGTATCGATCCCTAATCACCCCCTGATAGTTATTTTGTCAATATATTTCATGTACAGAATTAACCTCTCTACAGATTTATTATAAGTATAGATAGATAGGCTCGCATTTGACCACCATCTGACTTGATGGTAAGTGATGATGTGATCGAAGATGGAGCACGCTTACCTAAAAGTAACCTATTCACTCTTGACTTAAAGACACCTAGGTTAAAGCTATCGGGAAACACAGACTCCGGCAAGGAATTCCACTCCTTAACCGTACGCACAATGAAGGTATTCCCAAAACGTTTTGTGCGTATGGGTGGAATGGAACGGGCTTGGAGGAATTAGATTTTATGATATTAATTGGATTTTTATTGGATTTTATTGAATTTAGAGAATGACTGAAGACTGACATAGTTTTTAAGACCTTTGTTACGTCTAAATTTTCAAGTCTAAACGAAATGTATTCTATTCTATAAAGGCCCGATCACAGAGAGACAACTAACCTGCATGGTGCTGATAGTGTTATCAACATTGACGGGCACCGGCGTAACGTGTCTTGTGACGTAAGTAAAGTCGGTGGGTAGAGGCGTGTCGTCCACTTCGTTCACGCACGGGATCGGAAACGGCTCTCGTCCATTTGAGATGTCGCTGTGGATAATAGATTTAGTCAATATAGCTATCATAGGTTCGAGCCCCAAGCATTACACTATTGCCGTGAATGAATCCACTCCAGACACAAGCATATTTAGCTTAGTTGGAGGGGTTAACAAGATTGCTAGTAATCTTTAACTTAAATGGGGATATTTACCATGTGTAGTTCATCCGTGATCATGGCGCTTACAACAGTGCCGAAATATCGGAAACTCGAAACAATAAATACACATGGTATATCCCGTTTTAAGTTCTAATGATAGTGACCATGTTAGCTTAAAAACTTCATATGCGTATTGTTCCCAACTATGTAGACCCCTTAGTTGGTTTTAGATGGAACGATAATAATAATGTAATAATATTCCACAACTTTCACACAACGCCATCTAGTCCCAAACTAAGCAAAGCTTGTACTATGAGTACTAGACAACTGATAAACATACATATATATTTCTAAATACACACATATTATAGATAAATTACACCCAGACAAAGAACAAATGATCGTGCTCATCACACAAACATTTGTCCTGGGTGGGAATCGAACCCACGACCTTGCGCATAGCAGTCAGGGCTACTGACCACTAGACCAACAGGATTGCCTATCTGGCCTCAAAAACCCATTAGCTGAGGAACACGATACTCCTTGTCAAGTAATGATAAAGTGAAGTGATAATATGATGATGACATGATATATTTTTGGTTATAAATATCACTTTTCATGGATATTTTTTGCCACTAAGCAAATTGGACATCATTATTCTTTTTATAAAGGCGTTTCCCCACACTAGACATTTCTTCTGTATCGTGGGTGTTATTTTAAAAATGCTTAGAGCCCAGACCCGGAACAAGAATTTGTAGAACATACAAACATTTGTGCCGGTCCGGGATTATAACCCGCGATACGCAGCGCATCAGGTAATTATTCAACCACAACGCCAATATAAAGCACTTATTTGTGAAGTCAAACAAATGGTTTTCTTACTTGTATCAGGTTTAACTGGCGAGAAAGTCGGAATTAAAGTTTAAGACAAAACTGACAAGGTATATGTATGTATATCAAATTTTAAAGAAACTCATTCTGCAATAGCGTCTACAAAAAAATATTGAATTTCGAATATGGAAGTAAAGAAAATAAATAACACTAACCTATTCTTTTTCTGGGTGGGAAAATCAACGAATGACTTCTGGAGGAAGGGAGTGTCAGACTTCTATTGACTAAAACCCACCCTGTTCCTTCAGTTGCCCTTGCGTTTCATTTAACATTCCCGCAACCCCGTAAAACAATGGCCCTATCGGACCTCGGCAATGCTGCTGACTGCTATTTGAGGAAATGACACTAACCTCGAAAGCAATTTGAACCTTGACACGTTGTCCCTAACGGCGATAGTCATCTGCATGTTCAGTGAGATGGCACTCTGACACTGTCCCGTGCATACTTCAACTGCAAGTTCACCCGCTGAATTCTCTATATCAGTCTGTAAAGAGCAATCATAATGTTACGCCAGTCGCTTAGCGAAGTACGTCGAGAAAGTTCGACTGACTTCTAATACGTTCGAGACACTAACGCCATCTAGCGGCGAGTAGCAGTACTGAGTATCTCGAGCTTCTGGAATATTCTTGGCAGTATAGACAGTGAGTCGATTTTACAAGAATGTTCTAGAACTCATAGACCGGGGTATAAATAGATCGCAGAGGAACGCAGACGGCAGTCTTATTACGAGGCGAATACGCGATATAATGGAAGCTCTACACGTGAATTTCAGTGCCATTTAAGTGACAAGTATTGAAGTGAGAATAACTGTGTTAATTTTTATTTTGTGTTTACTTAATTAAAGTGTTAATTTTGGTCTAATTGGCGTTAATTATTTTTATCCCGAACCCCAGCTCGTAACAATATGTTAAGCGATAAGCTACTTTTTCTTTGGGGGCAAATAATCAACTGACTCCTCTCTGGGTGGAGTGGAAAAGAGTTTCAGACTTCTACTGACTAAAAACGTTCCTTCAGTTGCCTTTGCATCCGAGGCCGCGGTATCTCTTTAGAACATTCCCGCAAAATTATTTCATTTATTTTGGTTTACAAATAATTATATTTTTATTATTATGTTAAAATTATTTTAAAAAGTCCATTGACTATGTGCTTAATTAACGTGCTCCTTCCGCCGTGATACAGGATTATTCCTAGGACAGGCATTAACATTGCAAGACCTAAATAGCTTCATTTTAATTTGTGATTTACCCATAATGGTTTCTGAATAAAGATTAATTGATTATTTTATTAGTTTACCCTGCATTATTAAATACATACCCTTGCACCGCGAGCCAGTAAGATAACCACGCAAGCGTAGTGTCCCTGTCTCGCAGCAACGTGCCTGAAACAATAAAGCAATTACAGTAATACATATAGCTGAAAATAAAGATTTTATCTCGTCTTCGAAATATATTTTATGGCATGTTCAAATCAAGACCACAGAAAATAGGTGGATGCACGTCGACCCTGTATGATACTTATGTTATATTAAAGCTTCTGCAAAAAAAATAATGTATCTTGTCCTTCTCTAATGTGTAATCTACTTCTGTACCAAATTTCATAAAAGTGGTTTTGATGTGAGTAAAACCACTTTTATGAAGAGTAACAAGACAGACAAAATTACTTTTGCATTTATAATATTACTAGCTGACCCGGCAAACGTTGTTTTACCGTACCATGCTCTAATAAAAACAAACTACTCTGTTTTACACAAATAAGAACTTGATTGAAATATTTTTCGATCGAATTTGTGCGAAAGCACATATCGCTGCCCGGCCAAAAAAGTTTCATAAGATGAAAAGGACTAATTCGAGAAAACGAGACTTTTAAGGTTTTTAATGATAATGATTTGATTAATAATTTAAAAATTATAGGAGTTAAATAACTGAAAATTTATTTACAAATAATAGTATGTTTGTATATATAAACATACTATCTTATAAAAACTTTTTTGCAAAAAATAAAACCGACTTCCATATCAAAACACTACAAAGTCAAAAATAATTTTAATTTCGGTAGTCGGTGTTATTGGTTTTGTATTTTCTTTTTTTTTCACACCGCCTTCCGAAATTAAAATTATTTTTGACTTTGTAGTGTTTTGATATGGAAGTCGGTTTTATTTTTTGCAAAAAAGTTTTTATTTTCGCGCTTTTTAGTGGGTCAGTGAATTTTCCAAATCGATTCGTAAATGACGGAGTTATGCGCGAACAAAAAACGCAATGCAGAGTAAACGAAAAGATCATCAAGGGTAGGGTAGTAGCAGTTGTTGTAGGTAGGAATTAAAACAACACGGCAGTAGTACCTACATCTAACGAAGTGAAATGGAAAACTATCAGTACGAGTAATACTCGACCAACTGTATTCTAATATCGCTGCCCGGCAAAAAAAGTGTTATAACATAAAAATGACTAATTCGAGATAACGAGACTTTTTAACCGACTTCTAAAAAAGGAGGAGGTTCTCAATTCGGATGTTTGTATTTTTTTTTTTTTTTTTTTTATGTTGTCCACGCATAACTCCGTCGCTTGCCAACCGATTTGAAAAATTCTTTTTTTGTTGGAAAGGGTATACTTCCCAAATGGTCCCATGAAAATTTTATCGAAATCGGACGAGTCGTTTCTGAAAAATCAAAAAAAGTCGAAAAAAATAATTTACCTTGATGATCTTTTCGTTTACTCTGCATTGCGTTTTTTGTTCGCGCATAACTCCGTCATTTACGAATCGATTTGGAAAATTCACTGACCCACTAAAAAGCGCGAAAATAAAAACTTTTTTGAAAAAAATAAAACCGACTTCCATATCAAAACACTACAAAGTCAAAAATAATTTTAATTTCGGTAGTCGGTGTTATTGGTTTTGTATTTTCTTTTTTTTCACACCGCCTTCCGAAATTAAAATTATTTTTGACTTTGTAGTGTTTTGATATGGAAGTCGGTTTTATTTTTTGCAAAAAAGTTTTTATTTTCGCGCTTTTTAGTGGGTCAGTGAATTTTCCAAATCGATTCGTAAATGACGGAGTTATGCGCGAACAAAAAACGCAATGCAGAGTAAACGAAAAGATCATCAAGGTAAATTATTTTTTTCGACTTTTTTTGATTTTTCAGAAACGACTCGTCCGATTTCGATAAAATTTTCATGGGACCATTTGGGAAGTATACCCTTTCCAACAAAAAAAGAATGTTTCAAATCGGTTGGCAAGCGACGGAGTTATGCGTGGACAAACATAAAAAAAAAAAAAAAAAAAAAAAATACAAACATCCGAATTGAGAACCTCCTCCTTTTTTAGAAGTCGGTTAAAAAGTCTCGTTATCTCGAATTAGTCATTTTTATGTTATAACACTTTTTTTGCCGGGCAGCGATATTAGAATACAGTTGGTCGAGTATTACTCGTACTGATAGTTTTCCATTTCACTTCGTTAGATGTAGGTACTACTGCCGTGTTGTTTTAATTCCTACCTACAACAACTGCTACTACCCCTACCTACTACTACCACTTAGTAGGGGGGGACACTTGACTCTAACGAAAATTAGCACTTTAAAAAAGCTCAATATTTCGCAAACAGATCACTGAATCTAAAATTGGTCTTGCCACACTCCCATTATTTTTGAACGACCTATCGAACGTCCTACCATAAGACGAGATAAAAAAATCATCCTCTCTTTACGTGTACGTACGTTTACGTTACGTGGGAGTAACCTAACAAATATGTCTTTTCATTATTTTATTTTACCACCTTTTCAGCGTGATTAATATGTCGCTGCTTAAATTCAAAAGGACCACAAGTCGAAAAGTCACTTTTTTACAGGAGAGCCCGTCAAAGTTTTAATATATGTTTTTGTTTATTATTTTTATTATTCTACGTTGTAAATTTATGTGTTATATATCATCGGATGTATATTTTAAGCCTCTATTTGTCTTTAATTTGATATTTCCTATAAGTTTTACGCAGTTAATAAAAACATCGCATAAGTCCCTTTTGATTATAAAAAAACATATATAATGTTTATGAATTATATAAATAAAAAGCCACAACTCAAACAGAAAATAAGTTTTACTGTGTCATTTCGTATAATGTTTTTTGTTTATTATACTACTTTTTGTTTATAACTAAATGGTAGCATATTAGCAATACCTTGCAATAAAATTACAAAAAATCAACCATAAAAAGATACAAAACAAAAAACGTACATTTTTAAATGTACAGTCGCCAGCACGTCAACGTATACCATATACATATCTATAACTATGACGCGCTTTGCAGTGTTAGAAAGAAAGTAACCTTCACTTGATTGGTGAAGTTATCAACGTTTTTAAAATTGCCCAATGGTTGCACATACTAATAATTGGGAGCCAATCATGTCTCACTAGGAATAAGCCACACCCTCTCGCGCATGCGCGTACGCCACTACTCACGAGTTTTACCGAATCTTTACGAAATTGAACGAGTCCCTCGACACATGACATGACGTGACGTCCATTGTTTGTTTCGTTTACCTATGTTATGACAGTTGTTTTTATTCATATATTTTATACTGTGTTGTGTTGTGCTGTGCTGTGAAATGTATTTAAAGAAATTATAAACATAATAATATGCCGCCTCAATTGACGCAAATTCAGAGAGAGCGCATCAAAGCGCTTCGATTGAGTGGATGCCGGCTGATGGATATTTGACTAGCCGCCATAATGGTGAGTAATATTTTTTGTAATTTTTGTATTTTTATATTGAATCTAGTTACCTCTATTCCATCTAGCGATGTTTATGTGTAAATTGTCGGGGTTAATGTGTAGATACCAAAGGAATTCAAGGATTTAATTAATAAGAGGTTATTATCCTTTACTTTATATTACATATACCGGAAGGTGTGTTTCAATAATATAACGTAAGACGTGTGATCCCAAGCAGGGCTAAGGGAATACAGTACTGTTTCACATAAGGAATATCAGTCAAGTGGTGACACTGGGCTCGGAACATTAAAAACAATATTTATGGGTTAGAAAAAAGAACTAGTATGATTGATTTATGTTTGCTATACTCCAACACGCCCCCTCAAAAATAAATCTCTTTCTTTTACCTAATTACGATATAAAACTCCACATTATATCAAACATTATACAAGAATAAACACACCTTTTTATTTATCTCTGGGAATACAATATTATCATGGTCCAACATTTGTTGCGCAGGATTAGGTTAACCTAGTAGGAAACCCAGCAAAACCTAATCAGACCAATCATTTTCATCAATTAATGAAGCTATAAATGTTATTTATTTACTTATAACCAAGCTAATAATCCATATTGCATACTCATATTATGTTTACAACATCATCATCCCGAATTTCATTCTCATACTGGTGTAACGCTCCATGGAGAAACATTTCAGTATATCAGCCAGCTGGCTATCTGTAAAAACATAAAACATTTTAATTATTTCTCATCATTATATTCAGTAAGACTGCTTGCAATGCCTTTACATCAACTATTTTCATAAAAACAAATAGTAGCCAATAGTCATCACTTCGACTTTAAGCACACACTGTTCATTGACCACATAATTTTAACAAGTAACACTGGATACTTTCCCTATTGCTAGTCAAAGTCAACAAATATCTACTTATAACATTATGAAATAATTTTGTTTAAAAGTTATCTTGAGATTTATACATATGTTTGGTTTCAATATCTCAGGACCCTTTTATTTCTTACATCAAGTATCCCATAAGATTGTTACAATAAGGCCCTTGTAATTTCTCATGGAACTTAAGCTTTTTAGTCTATAATATTTTGAAAGTGGAGTGTGAACTAATTTACAATCTCTCAGGTTAACTTCTCAGGAACTGTTATCAGCATTTACTAATTCAAAATAACTTGTTGTTTTCTGAATAAGCTGCTTTGGTTCACAGTAAACATTTTATTTTAAAGTTTTTGATCTTCAGTGTTATTTAAGTATGTATGTTTTACACTAGATCGTCAATATTCAATAGTACTTACATATTCTTTATAACATGACAACATCACGCCTGTAATCCTCTAAAGGGAAGTCAGAGGTGCATGTAAAGTGCATTATCAGATCCACACCTTTTTATTTACCACATCCCACACCTTTACTATTAACAGTTTTAGAAATATATTTTGTTTTTGTTCTGCAAACAAAGTAAACAGTAGAACCAAATACTTTTAAATACATACTTTAATTGTGCTTTGTTCTGATTCCATTACTCAGGTGTGTTATTTATCCCAGTGCTCCCCAGAACAATCTAGAATGATATGTCATATTTAGACTTGAGTACCGAAACAACTCCATTCTGTATTCATTGTTCTTAATATACTTTAGGCATTAACATTGAAAGCCACAGTATAAAGTACTGTTTAGTGGTAATTAATACCTTTTTGAGCACACAACTCTTTAAATTATTTGGAAACAAATTTCTCTCTCTTATCACAATACAAGTTAATAATTCTCAGACCAAAATTAAACACATTTTGTAATATAGTTTTGAAACAACAAAAACATTTCATCCGATTTATCCACAAAATCACAACAACCCCTGTTTATCAACAGACGAAGAAGTGATAGGCTGCAAACATCTGTGTGCACTTTAAATAGAGGTTGTTTCCAATCTTGTTTTCAATTTGTCTTGTAACAGCACAACTTTTTAGCAACAATTTTACAGTGAATAAAAAAAACCTTCTGTAATCCATATTTTTCATTTAATAACTTAGAACTTTTGATCATTTATTCATGTTAATGTATTGCATTGAATATGTAACATTTTTTATTATTTATACCTACTGTTATGGAATATAATGATATCATAATATCGTTTTTTTTTTGTAAAAAAAATGCATATATATGTTAATTTTCTAAAAATAAAAGTAAAAGTTTTGCAATTAAAGACATCTAATTAATCATAATTAAGTAGTTTATTCATTCAAAAAATGTTTCAATCTCTGAATATCTTCCAGTCCCATTCGCACTTTATATTTGAAAGAACTCATTCTGAATTTTCGCGGAATAGAAACTGTATGTCTAGCAGCTGGAGAGGTAGATATCAAAGCCATCAAATATGCATCCTGTTCAATCTTGTTATCAAGGTTATTGAAATTGGCAAGTATCTTTTCACGATCTCTGGGTGACACTTTAATAAAACATTGGTAATGCTTGCATCTAAAACAATGTAATAGACTGAGTTAGGCCTACTATTTCAAGATACTAACGAAAAAAATAAATACAATGTTATCCTTTGTTGTTTGTCACCCTTTACTTTCTTGTTTTTAATAATAGTTTTTGAACATTATTAATTGATTAATGAACATAACATATATTTCACAAAACATTTTTGACAGCTATGACTGACGTAATGACGTTTTAGTTTTTCACAAAAACTACATAACTGCGTTCAGAAACGTCGTTTTTGTAAAAAATTTACAGTGTGACTCTGTGGTAATTATGCTGTTTTTATAAAATCGAATTAAACTGTCTAGTGTAACTTTTCCTATAGATCATATTGCCATCATTAAAAACAAAACCTTAAAATTGTTAGTTACATAGGTTTTGTAAGAAAACCCTTCAATTGTATCACTTTCATAAAATAGTACTATTTTATGAAAGTGATACAATTGAAAGGTTTCTGTAGTATACCTGGTACACCCATTATCTTGGTAACCCGTAAAATCCTACATTTCACCAGAATTTAATCTTAGCTTTTTAAGCTCAATGAAGCATACTGCCAAATATTCTTGATTTTCCAATGATTTAAAACTCCAGATCCAGATATAAATATATGGATACTTATCTTGCCCATTTTTACATATGGTTGAATCATATTGCATCATGTAGTTTTGAACTAACCAACCAAACCATTCTTTTATTTTTAATAATTAAACTTTTTTCCAATAATGTTCACTGTATGGCAATTCGTGTTTATAATAAATTACCTAATGTTTTTAAAGATCATAACTTCATGACATTTAAAAAGAAATTATTTAACTTCCTATTGGTAAAGTGCTACTACTCAACAGATGAGGGCTTGGATCTAGAAACCAGCTGCAGGATTCGGGGGGTAAAACTGGTTAAAACTAGTAGGGCTTGAGTCCCCGATTATAACGCTACCACTCTTATTAAAAGGTAATGCATATTTTTCGAGAAAATTACAAAATAACTTTAAGTAGTTTCTAACCTCAAATCAGCTAAAAGCGAAAATGGAACGTTAAAATGGGTGATTGACAACCAAATCTGTCAAATATATTGTCTGTGGTGTAAAATATCATGCAAAATCGATAAAACGGAACGTAAAAAAGACGCGTTCGTGTCAAATGTCTCATTCGATTTCGATCATTCCGTTTCTCCAAAGAGAATGTAATAATGCTTTTCTCTTCGAGTTGCATGAATGTGTTCTGTGTGCGCCATCCCCTTCGCGGTTATTTTTTTTTAAACCATTGAAACCATTCCTACTTCGTTTTTAGGCAACTTTTGAGTGTTTTGAGGCTGATCGTATGTGTGTACCAGAGCATAGAGCGAGCGAAGCGAGCTCGGAACTTAGGGCACCCCGACTCGGACAGATTAGGTTAGAAGGGGATGGCGAGGTCTAGTGAGCGAGCGAAGCGAGCGAACAGACCTCGCCATACCCTTCGTGGTTATTTTTTTTTAAACCTTTGAGCCCCGCTTCGCGGGGCTCTCACTACGCTTTTTAGGCTACTTTGAGTGTTTTGAGGTTAGGTTACAAAAAGTAATTTTTCTCGGAAACGGTGAGTTACCTTTTCATGGGAGTGGTGCCAGGGAGGAGGCGGCACAGAACCCCCCTCACCCCCTCCCCCTCCACCCCCTCCTCCTGCAGCCGATTACTAAACTTTTACCCAGATGAGTTCTTAAATGAAAAGTTTGATTCTAAATTTAAATTGGACGACGACTTGCCTTTACATTCCTAATAATTGAATTGAATCTAATACCTATGATATTGTATTCAATAATTCTTAACATTGTTTTTATTAATACCTGACATTATATTTAGTATTCCTTGACATTTCATCTGATAACTTTTGACATTATATTTAGCATGCCTTGACATTGTATTTAATAATTCCTGACATATTTAGTATTCCGTTAAATTGTATTTAATAACTCGTGGCATTCTAATTAGTATGCTTTGACATAGTATGTAATAATTCGTGATATTATATGTAGGATCCCTTGAAATTGTATTTGATAACAGTTACTGTTTTCCTTATCCTTGACATTGTATGGTTTTTATCAATTGATTTTAATTTAATTTAATTTCTTGAAAATATTTGTACGCTGGAAACAGCAGAATATTTTGGATGTAAAATTGTATGTAATACCTTGTAACAATAATATTCTAACAAATAAATTTATTATTATTATTTCCTTTATTACATTTTATATACAGATTAATTACATTTTTAAATATTCCTATAAAAACAAAAAAAAACATTTAAAAATATAAAAAAAACAGTAGCCCATTGGTATCGGAACAGGGTCAGATAGTAGGCATACCCAAATACTTGTTTCAGTTGAGCCGACGGATCTTAGGTGGATGGAATCCGAGAGTTGAGTTCCCACGGATTCCATAATCACCCCTCGCTTTGCATGCATGATCGCACATTTGTCCACCCCAAATTCCATCCTGATGGCGCTACTGAAGGTTTCCGTTACCTTCAGTAGCTCCATGAGTTGCAAGTTGCTGGGGGCAAAAAGTTTCAAATCGGTTGAGAGCCAGACAAAACCACAGTGGGCTCAGACTATCACCCTGAAAAATACCACACTCAATCCTAATCGGTTCGCTGTTTTCTTGGATCTGTCGACATCCTGGGTAGCAGAGGACCGTCTTCCATTGCCCCATACATGACTATTATTATTATTTATTTGCTTTCAAGTGACTTCTTTTTATTTCATAGGTATTCTTCCACAAATGTCCTTTTTTAACAACATGGTAACATTTCTTGTGTTTAAAATTGTTCTTGAATGGTTTCATTAACTTTTGATTTTCCTGATGATTTCTTTAATTGATTGAAATTTCAGTCTGAATTACTTTTCAATTTAAATTTCGTGCTTTGCTTTTCCCTCGTTTAACCTAACATACTGTATAAGTATTAATACATCTTTGCCTATAGTAATTGAGTAATCATGGGCAAATAATCTATAGCTATTTGTTTCGTTCCAGAAAAAAACTGTTAAACTGCTTCGGCGGTGGGAAGAACCATAGAAGCCTACCGCCGGCAACTCCACGCGAGAGCTACTACGGCGATAGACGATGCGGCTATGGACTGGTCGCTGCACACTCCGCCGATCCTTTTTTGACCACACGAATAACATCAACAGCGTGAGTCCATGTGTAGCTTTCTTAAAAAGTGAATAACAAAATTGATTATAATAATACCTACTACCTAATAGACATGTAGGTAGTTGGAAGGGCGACGCAAACCGGTTTTACGCGCGCCGCGCGGCCAGTCTCAGTGATTGTTATTACTACTTATTAGTATTACTATTAGATAAATCTTCAGTTCTTTACAACCCACCTCAACAAAGAAGGAAGGAAGTTCTCAATTCGACAAATTGTTTATTTGATTATGTTTATATTTTGAATATTTTTAACTCTCCTATACTCATTTAAATTTTATTCTAACGAATGTTTCAAATTGATGTATTTTTTTATTGTTGATAGGCTTGCGTTTGACCACCATCTCACCTGATGTTAAGCGATGATGTGGTCGAAGATGAAGCACGCTTGCCTAGAAGCAACCTATTCACTCTTGACTTAAAGACTCCCAGGTTATAGCTATCAGGAAACATAGAATCCGGCAGAGAATTCCACTCCTTAGCTGTACGCACAAGGAAACTATTCCCAAAACGTTTTGTGCGTATGGGTGGGATGTCCACCATGTAACCACAGTATAAAGATCGTATTTAGACTGTGATGTAACGATGGCGCAACGCCGTTTGCCTAGTAGTCCGGTAATGGAACGGGCTTGGCGGAACTAGACTGCAATTCCATCGCACACTCCCCGAAATGTAACCGATAGAAAACCGATAGGCTTGCAACACGTCGCCGATGTTCAAGGCTCTGAAGCTTTCTCTTGACCAGTTTTTCGTTGCCAATTGGGTGGGATGTCCACCATGTAACCACAGTATAAAGATCGTATTTAGACTGTGATGTAACGATGGCGCAACGCCGTTTGCCTAGTAGTCCGGTAATGGAACGGGCTTGGCGGAACTAGACTGCAATTCCATCGCACACTCCCCGAAATGTAACCGATAGAAAACCGATAGGCTTGCAACACGTCGCCGATGTTCAAGGCTCTGAAGCTTTCTCTTGACCAGTTTTTCGTTGCCAATTGGGTGGGATGTCCACCATGTAACCACAGTATAAAGATCGTATTTAGACTGTGATGTAACGATGGCGCAACGCCGTTTGCCTAGTAGTCCGGTAATGGAACGGGCTTGGCGGAACTAGACTGCAATTCCATCGCACACTCCCCGAAATGTAACCGATAGAAAACCGATAGGCTTGCAACACGTCGCCGATGTTCAAGGCTCTGAAGCTTTCTCTTGACCAGTTTTTCGTTGCCAATGAGCCTTTTGGCCGTTTCTCGATAGTCTCAAGTGCATCAAGCTGGTATTTGGCAGATCCGTCCCAAAGATGAGAGCAGTACTCCATACACGACCAAACTTGTGCTTGATAAAGGTTGAGCAGCTGTTCCAGTGTGAAGTACCGTCTCACCTTTGCTAGGATTCCCAATTTTTTTGGCAGCCAATAAGAGCAGCCAAAAAAAAATTTAAGGTTGGATGTCAACGTAACCCCAAAAAGCTCGATGCGATCAGTTATCGTCACGATTACACCACGGAAAGAAGGAGCTGGTTGAAATTGGGTCCTTTTTGCGGAGAATAGACACGCTCGGGTCTTAGCAGCATTAAACCTGACCAAGTTGGCATCGCCCCATTCAGAGACAGTCTTCAAAGTCAAGTTCAAGCGCCCAACCATGACTTCTCGTAGAGACTGGATCTGTGACCCACCAGCACGCGCGCTGGATATATATCGGGCGTACATACACCCGCGCGTGCTCTTAAATTGTGCTCCAGGGTAAACCCCTGGAGGAGGTGGCCGCCATCGTCAGGGTGGGTGGCTGCTCTCCCGAGCAAGTGAGGGCGGGCATTCTACGCCCTGACCACACGGGCATGCGAACCCTAGTGGTGAACTGCCCTGTAGCGGCGGCCAAAATAATTACAGAGGGCCGAAGACTCATAGTTGGCTGGGTATCCGCGCAGGTCAAACTGGAACCCAGAGCGGGAGAAGTTATTCGATGATTTTCCCACCCAGAAAAAAAAACAAAAAGAAAAAAGCGTAAACCCCTGGGTGTCATACCCAGGGGTTTACGCTTTTTTTCTTTTTGTTTACGACACGTCTGACGGACTTCTCCGTTCGTTCGTCCGTTCTTCTCTCGGACGTCTCCGATAGAAATAATAGAGCTGGTTTTTCAGTCTCGAGGTGATGATGGACTGCGACGAGATTTGAGTGCAGACCTCGGATGTAAGGTGCACTTTAAGAGAGAGGGAGTGTAGCCGCTATTTAAAATTTCTCCTCCATGATGATAACCTTCAGGCCCACATTGGGCGGATGGCATCGATTGGGGGACTGGTCTGGAGACTGCGGGGACGCCCGACCCCCCCGAGAATGTCCATCGGGCCCTCTCATCTTGTCGCCAACCAGCACGATGGTGCATTTCGGAATTTTTCGACAGTTGGCGGGGCAGCCTTTCATGTGTGGCTGGCACACTCCTTGGGCCCCCAACTACCTGCGGTCGGCTAGCGGTGAACCGTACCTCGGATCCCGCTACCCTCCATGACCATCATACGTCCGCACCAGTTTGAGCCAGATTAGTCTGCCCGCAGTGGAGCAGCCATTTTGACCCAACTCCTTAATAGGCTACACAGGGCATCGTACCGGAACACGGCTAGGCCGTTTGGCGGTATGTTTTTGCCCTGTGGGTGGTCACAAGCCTGCGGTTAAAACCTACCACCAGTTAGTGTTACCTGATTAGCACCACCCAGGGACCACGTGTAGGGATTAGCTGACGGGTATTCTCCTACGGACGCGGGTGACTCAGCCCCCTAAATGTTGTTATTTCAAGTTAAACAAGTATCAATTTTATTTAAATGGAAATTAGATGATTTCAGAGTGACTAGCACTACTAGACTAGCAGTTATAAAAATGTTTGAAGTTGTAGCGTATACTGATCTTTATTGTGTAGGAATTAAAGTTATTTTTCCATAAACTCATATTTTTCATACTAAAGAATATACGGTAAGTATTAAAATTGACAAAATTTTCTTTGTTTTAGATTTCAATGGACACAGTCAGTAGGCGCCTTAAGGATGCCGGAAAGAAGTGCTGCCGCCCTGCCAAGAAGATATTAATGAACCCATCCTATGTGTTAATCCAGGTCATGGTCTATTTAAGTGCCAAATCCGTTCAACCGTTAAGGCGTGAAAAGTAACAAACATCCAGCCATCCATTCTCACAAACTTTCACATTAAATAGTAGCACAGTTTTACAATCCATAAGTTGTATTTTAATATTGTAATTTTTTTATTTATCAAATTAAAGGTTTTTAGGTATTTCCAACCACTGTTTCTCAAAAGCTTATTCTTCCATTCCTTGATTTGGGAAAGACACCAGACATGTCGTCCGTTGATGTTGCGTCATAATAAACTAGCTTCAAACTATCTGGCCGTTCCGCTCCTTTATACAGGTTCTTGTGCAGTTATGATAAGTTGAGCACGCGTACCAATGACTTGGACATATTTTCAAATAGTCTGAATAAATTCAGGCGTTATATCATGACCCTCGGTTCATAGTTGTTTCATTTATTTCTGTTGGAAAAATTACAATCTGTCTTGCTAAATACTTTGCTTTCGCTGTCGGATCCACAGTGACTTCATTTAATTTAATTTTTAAGTTTTTACATTCATATTTTAATTAATTTTTATCCTATTTATTGTTATTGCAATTAATTTTACTATGATGGTTACATTAATTTGTTAGTTAATATTGTTATTTGTATTGTTTTAATTTGAGTTCTCCATTTTAATGTGATTATTGATCACAATCAAATGAAATTATGTTGTACTAGCTTTTACCCGCGACTTCGTACGCGTAGGAAGGTTTTCCCGCGCAAATCCCGATCCCGTGGAAATTTCGGGATTAAAAGTAGCCTATGTGTTATTCCAAAATGTCATCTATCTACTTACCAAATTTCATTCAGATCCGTTCAGTAGTTTTTACGTGAAAGAGTAACAAACATCCATCCATCCTCACAAACTTTCGCATTTATAATATTAGTAAGATTTAAGTTTAAATAAATGAAAATCTATTTATAAAAATTGTAATTAATGTATTAGGAAATAATTTATCTTTTATTTATGTTTTAATTTCTTTTTACTTTTTCTGTCAATGTTATATTTAAAATTAATCAAACTTAATGATATTGTAATAATTTAGTGTTATTTATGGTATTCTGACTCACTGAAATCCCAATGTTATCTTGGCTTTGTTTCAATGCAACTTTAGCTCAAGATTTTAACGTTAATGTTCTCTTAATTTTTTTTTTTTAATTTACCTACTCTTTATACAAGTGCTGTGGACACCTATAAGTGACGAATTCACCACAAACTATTTCATTCATGTCTTTTTTTATTTGTTAAATAACTAGTGAATAAGTCGTTGGTGTGTCAATAAATAAATAAATCTCCATATTTTTCATCACAATTAGCCAGCGGTTTGGCCGTGAAGGCGTAACAGACAGACAAATTTACTTTCGCATTTATAATATTAGTATCGATAATTCTTCTAATAACGTGATAAAGATAGTGTAAATTGAAATTTTATACTTCTTTTCGCACCATTGTTATATTCTTGAGCATTTTTCCATTACTAATTGTTGATGATAATTTAAATTAGGGCCGTCACCCATTGGCGGCATGGCACGACAAGGGATTTTCCAGGGTAAGCGCAAATTATTTGAGATCTTATATTATCTTGGTTAGCATTCACATTTCGGGATACTACGGCATGCCAGAACGTTCCGAAGGATGCCAAAGCAGGCTGTGACGTAACAATTAAATTGTCGCTCCGTGCCGCCTGTGGGTGCCGGGCCTTATACAGCCCAGTCAATCTAATAAGCAAATAAACTTTTTTTTTCTTTCTACAAAAAAAAAAGCTTGTGAAAAATAAATATTATCTACTTAATTTTAGTCTATTGTATAGTTTGGTTTTATAAATTTTGTTGTAAGTATATTTTAATTTAGAGTAGGTATTTGTTTTTAAGTGTTCAATTTTTCAAATATTTTACCATTTATTACCTACATTAAATAAAAAAATTAAGATTGTTATTCCGCATTTTATTTTATTTAACCGTAGTAACCTATCGCATCCTATCGTAGATCTTAATGTAAACTTTCAACCAAAATTGGTTTGAATGAGACCGGGTCAGCAGTTTTTGAGATACAGCATATTTTCTAAAACCGCAAATATAACTTTGTAATTCATACAAACACTATGAAAAACAAAGTTATTTGGTGTAGTTGTAAATAATGTAAATAAGCTAGTTTTAAGAAATTTGTAAGGTTTTTTTTTTCTTCACACGAGTTCCCATAGGAATAGGTTATTACGGGATCCCATGTCCTTTTCTGTACCCCTGACAACGTGTTACATGCAACATTCATTCGCAGGATGGCTGGTAGCAGCTGGACGAGAGTTTCCGAAAATCGAGTTAAATAGCGTGCAATAGGAGAGGATGATGATGATGAAGTAACGATAATAATAGATTAGACTGCTATAAGCTGATGCTGATGATAATGAAGTAACGATAATAATAGATTACAATTTTCATAATCTAAAATAATAAAAATAATATAATTTTCAAATTCATAATCTTCGAAATCGTATCTTATTACTAGCGCAATAAGGTTGAACTTGCATGTAAAAGCAAACTTCGGTAGGTTATCTCAAACACGGCGAACTGACAAGAGACTTTTTATAGGTATAATTAATTGGCTAAAATTCACACAGGTTCTTGATGGGGTACCTAAGTATCCATATTTTTTCTTTCAAGCAGATTGTGTTATGGGTTTCCAGCATCAAATTTCGTAAAAATACTTAGAACAGAAGAGCAAGGAACGCACGAAAACAGTTGACCGCCAGCCCGCCAGTAAGTAGGTAACAAAACCCGGAAAAGGTTATTGAAAAATGTGGTAATATGAGTAGGTAATACCTACTTAATACTTATAGGTAACTAACGACCCGGCCCGGCTTCGCTCGGGTAATAAAGGTTATAATTTACTTATATATAATTTTGTTTAATCAGTTTCTCGTCCGGTAATTTGCCACACCACACTCATTTATCGGTGATAACTCATAAGATATTCATTTTATTGATATAGTGTAAAAAGCAATTTTCATCTACATTAAATCCTCAACATATCTGAAGTATTTAATTGGATAAGGAGTGAAAAAAAGATTCGTATATGACCCATCATTTTAATGTAATTTGTAAAAGAAAAAAATTGTTATTGTGGGTTATTCTTGTGAGATAGACATAATATGCCATCGCGTATTTTTGTAGATCTATAAAAGAATAGGTAACAATCCCGCCGTATATTGTATTTTTATACTTAAAAGGTTTTGGCAGCGTTTTCGATTAAAGCTCCCGATAGGCTTAATTCTTTCCAACATGTTGAAGTATAATCGTCGTATTTCATTCAATCTACACAAAACCTTAACTTATTATACACTAAAACCTTCCTCAAGAATCACTCTATCGATTCTATCTCTTAGAATTATTCTAAGTTCTATCTATTAAAAAACCCGCATCAAAATCCGATAGGGGCAGACAGACAGAGAAGCGACTTTGTTTTATACTATGTAGTGATAGAAACAAATAAGTATGTAAAAATGAAGGATTAAGTAAAATATAATTTCAAGAAAACAAATTGATAATAGATAAGCTTTCATAAGTATTTTAGGCAATGCGCGGGCCGCCTGCTTTTCTTACCATGCCATTATTTCGATTCGATTCAAGTATTCAACCTGCTACGCTATTTCTTATCGCATAGTATTTTATTCTACACTACGACGCGCACACACACACATCCTCAAGTACGCACTGCAGCACAAAACATTACAAGTAAGAACTGACAAAAAGCTATACATCTCTTTCGCACGATTCTCGCTGTTGTTACTCAAACGCGTTCAAGGTCAAAGTGTAGTAACTTGATGTGCTGGCGACTGTACTTTTAGAGATAATCTCAAGATATCCAGAATTTTGACTGGAATAAGCAATATCGACACCTATGTCACATACAAAAACAAAACTTAAACTTACATCAGCTTCTAAAGAAAAAATGTACTTAAGTTAACAAAACACAAATTGCTTATAAATCTCTAGCACACCATGTTAAAAAATTATTAAAATGCTTATTTTCTATGTATCTTAATTAAATCTTCTCTTAAAATAAATCATAAATTAAAAGGCGACGTAAATCTTTGAGATATAATATTATGCAAAGTTAAGGTATTTTTCGGAATGTGGCCCTTTTTCACAAAACAAACGTGTGCTCGCACTGACTGCAGGGTCAGTGCAAAAAGGGCTGTTGTGCGATTAGCTCCATTTTAACGCGAAAATACTGGGTGTCTTTTTCGAATATGAAAAAGAAGGCAGAATTGATACGATTTTTGCTTTAAAAAGGATTTGTAATTTTTCGACTTGTGGCCCTTTTGAATTTAAGCAGCGATGTATATCCATGCCAAATTTAGACGTTCTAGTACCAATAGTTTCTGAGTCACGGACAGACGGACGGATATGGCGAAACTGTAAGTGTTCCTAGTCGACTATGGAACCCTCAAAATTGCCTATTACATATTTTTACAATTACACATTTTTAAATATACACAAAAAAATCATAGAATTCGGTCAAGCCGTTTCGGAGGAGTAAGACTACCTGTAAAACACGAGATTATTATACAGTATGTTAGTTTAAACGAGGGACTTATTCAAACCTACAATTACATGATACTAATAAAAATATGAATAAAAAACACTGATAAATAACTGACAGAACCATACCAAATGTTCTCGGGGGGACTCCAGCGGGGGCGGAGGTTACACACGAGCTTCCTTTTTTGGCAGGATCGGGCCGTTCATTCATCTCTTGCGCCTCAGTGTACATGATAAATGTATTGGACAATTACGTCAAAAATTTAAGTTATAGGTTTTTCACACATTTGGAACGAGAATCGAATACTGAATTTCCTCCCTCAATAAGTCCCTCGTTTAACTCGTTTAAGTCACTGTATATTAGATTAGTCGGATTGGTCCCAGTCGCAGTCTGCTAGTGCAATACTCACAGAGGAGTGTCAGCGTGCGCGTTGACAGCGGCTGTGAGCTGTGGCGCAGCATGCAGCAGGAGCCGCAGGGCACGAGCCGACCCGGCCAGCGCACACCAGTGCACCACGCCGTTACCCTCGCTGTCGCACGTCATGCTCCCAGTCGCAGTCTGCTAGTGCAATACTCACAGAGGAGTGTCAGCGTGCGCGTTGACAGCGGCTGTGAGCTGTGGCGCAGCATGCAGCAGGAGCCGCAGGGCACGAGCCGACCCGGCCAGCGCACACCAGTGCACCACGCCGTTACCCTCGCTGTCGCACGTCATGCTCCCAGTCGCAGTCTGCTAGTGCAATACTCACAGAGGAGTGTCAGCGTGCGCGTTGACAGCGGCTGTGAGCTGTGGCGCAGCATGCAGCAGGAGCCGCAGGGCACGAGCCGACCCGGCCAGCGCACACCAGTGCACCACGCCGTTACCCTCGCTGTCGCACGTCATGCTCCCAGTCGCAGTCTGCTAGTGCAATACTCACAGAGGAGTGTCAGCGTGCGCGTTGACAGCGGCTGTGAGCTGTGGCGCAGCATGCAGCAGGAGCCGCAGGGCACGAGCCGACCCGGCCAGCGCACACCAGTGCACCACGCCGTTACCCTCGCTGTCGCACGTCATGCTCCCAGTCGCAGTCTGCTAGTGCAATACTCACAGAGGAGTGTCAGCGTGCGCGTTGACAGCGGCTGTGAGCTGTGGCGCAGCATGCAGCAGGAGCCGCAGGGCACGAGCCGACCCGGCCAGCGCACACCAGTGCACCACGCCGTTACCCTCGCTGTCGCACGTCATGCTCCCAGTCGCAGTCTGCTAGTGCAATACTCACAGAGGAGTGTCAGCGTGCGCGTTGACAGCGGCTGTGAGCTGTGGCGCAGCATGCAGCAGGAGCCGCAGGGCACGAGCCGACCCGGCCAGCGCACACCAGTGCACCACGCCGTTACCCTCGCTGTCGCACGTCATGCTCCCAGTCGCAGTCTGCTAGTGCAATACTCACAGAGGAGTGTCAGCGTGCGCGTTGACAGCGGCTGTGAGCTGTGGCGCAGCATGCAGCAGGAGCCGCAGGGCACGAGCCGACCCGGCCAGCGCACACCAGTGCACCACGCCGTTACCCTCGCTGTCGCACGTCATGGCGTCTGCACCAGCGTCCAGGAGAACCCTGAAGGTAGAACGATCCATTTTTAGGTGTTACTAATCTGCTGGTAGATATATTTTTTAATAAAGCGAACTAGCAATGTGGATAGTGTTTAGCCGTACAGCACGAATATCAAAAACACCGCGATCGTAAGTCAAATCTGTTCATTTATTCGTCATTAGATGGTACCTTTTATTTGAGATCGATTTCTACATCACGGTTTTAAGATCTTCCGCCGATAAAATCTTGGATAAAATACATTTATTTTTTCGTAAATATAAAAAGGATCGCTCTATTGAAAAGAGGGATCTTTTCAAAGTCGCAAGCAATCGGTGTAATCAGATGATACGCAACGCAAAACGCCGCCACATTCTCGAAAACATATCTTCTTCTTCTCCTGCTGGCATTTGGAAATTCCTCGGAACTCTTGGTGTCGGTAGAACACGTCATGTGGATTTCCCTAAGACCATTGTTCTCGATGATATCAACCGTCACTTCAGAACTACCTCTCATTTTGATTCCCAAATTTTGTCTCAGACGGTTGATTACATTGCTGGTCTACCAGGTCCAATCATTGAACCATTCCGTTTTTCTCCGGTAACCTTAGATGATATCAAAAAGATTATCCTTTCTATTAAATCCAAGGCTGTAGGCTATGACGACATCAGTCGTTATATGATCACCTTGATCCTTGACTCTCTCCTTCTGCCGATTACCCATATTATCAACTTCTCCCTTGATTCCGGGAAATTTCCTATCCTGTGGCGAATGGCTTACGTTCGTCCACTTCCGAAAATACCTAATCCCTCCTTACCTAACCATTTTCGCCCAATTTCCATTCTTCCTTTCCTGTCCAAAGTACTTGAGGCCTGCGTCCATAGACAGTTTTCTGGATTTGTTCATCGGAACAATCTTGTTAGTCCATTCCAGGCTGGATTCAGGCCAGGACACAGTACGGCTTCCGCTCTTCTTAAAGTGACTGGGGACATTAAAGAGGCGATGGAGAACATAAAGGTTACTGTTTTGGTGCTTATTGATTTCTCCAATGCTTTTAATTCCGTCAGTCATGATATTCTCCTATCTATCCTATCATATCTTATGGTATCTTCTGAGTGTCTGGAATGGTTCTCTTCTTATCTTCGGGGACGTCAGCAGTCGGTTCGTGTTGATGAGAATTCTTCGAGTTGGCGTGACCTGGATGCTGGTGTCCCACAAGGCGGTATTCTTTCTCCGTTGTTATTCTCCATTTTCATAAACTTTATAACTCTCTGTCTTCGGTGTTCGTATCATCTTTACGCTGATGATTTGCAGTTGTATGCATCTACGAGGGTGGAAAATTTGTCAGACGCTATAGGAGATGTAAACCGAGATTTAGATGCTATCAAAAACTGGTCTGATAGATTCGGGGTGTCTGTGAACCCCTCAAAGTGTCAGGCCATTGTGATTGGAAGCTCACGTATGATCGGTACAGTGGCAACTAGTTCGTTTCCTCCGATAATTTTCAATGGCACCGTCATCCCCACTAGCTCCTGCGTTAAAGATATCGGTTTGCATCTTGACTCTGTGCTTGGCTGGCAAAGTCAGGTTTGCAGTGTCAGTCAAAGAGTCAACGGGACTTTACGATGCCTGTACCGTCTGAGAAACTTTTTACCGGTGAAAACCAAGACAATGCTTGTGCAGACTTTAATTTTCCCTATGATCGACTATGGTGACGTATGCTACTTTGACTTGAATGCGGTCTTGCTAGATAAGCTCGATAGGCTTCTTAATAGCTGTATCCGGTGCATATTCAATTTAAAAAAATATGACCACGTATCGAGGTACAGAACCGAGCTCTATACTAATATTATAAAGCGGAAAAGTTTGTTAGTTTGTTTGTTTGTTTGTTTGTTTGTTTGTTTGCTTGAACGCGCTAATCTTCGAAAGTACTGGGTGGATTTGGATGAAATTTGGTATGGAAGTAGGTTGAAGCTTGAGGAAGGTTATAGGCTACTTTTTACCCGACTGCAAAAAAGGAGAGTTATGTTTTTACCGTGATAGAATCCACGGGAGCGAAGCCCCGCGAGAGTACTAGTGTATATATAATTGTAATAAGACTTACTTTACATAGATTGTCTACTTAGTTAATTTTTTTATGCACCTGCCATGTTATCTCTTCACCACCCATGGTTGACTGGTAGAGAATGCCTATGGCATTAAGTCCGCCTTTGTACATTTTGTGTTGCATAAAGTTTTAATAAATAAATTAATTAATTAAATTTTAATTAAGAAAGGTAATGGTTACCTACAATAAATAAATAAATTAATTAATTTATTGTAGGTAACCATTACCTTTCTGGTTCCTATAGTGAATAGGCACTAACATCCATAGCATGGTTTTTATAATAAAATTCCTAGCCATATTCGGGCGCACGAACGGAACTAGCAAGGGTCGCCGTCGTCGGTCACCACGAGGAGGGCTATATATAATATATTAATAAATTCAAATTATTTACAAAACGTAAGCTATGTCAGAAAGCTTTTTACACAGTTAAAGATTATATTGAGGACAAGAAGGATTGGGAATGAGATGCTCCAGTGATATACGTGCCTTTTTTATTTATTTTTAAAATTTTGATTGATGATTTATTTTTGATTGATTAAAATATTTGCTTTCTCAAGTATTGTATATACCTATTAATTTTGTTTTTGTTTGTTGTTATTTTTTTGATATATAATTATTTCATTATTGTAAATGTGAGGACAATGTACGTAATTCTTTCTTCATAGTTTTTACTTTCCCTATAATTTATTTATTGATGTCAAGCAGTTTGAGTATTTGTGTGGCCTACCCAAAGGTCCTTACTTTGGTATTGTTCGTCAAATTGTTGAGCTCCTTAAGTTCTAAGTTGAGCTACACGATAACTGACTAATGCTTGCACTGTCTGGACAGGTCCGCTCAAATTTGCGTGGTTATTTCCTCAAAAGAATACCACAGACATGAACCTACATGCTTCTCATATACAAATACAAATTGTCTGGACTTTAAAAGAGACTTTGACCTCTGAGTTTGTTTCGGTGTTTCTTCTCAGAGTAGTCAGTTAGAAAATACCGGCCTCATCTAGCTAAACTAAACTTAACACGCAAAAAAACATGACGTGTAAAAGTGTTATTTATAACCAATTTACAGAATAAATATTTCATTTCATAAAACAAGTTTTGGCCATAGTGTCCCAAGATCAAATTGATTGACCCTGTTTTAATCAACCCCCAGTTATAACCCGCAAGAAACGAGGGTAATTCATATAGAATTCACATTACATCACTAGATTGCTAGAATCTAGTTAATCCCTCCAACTAAGCTAAATGTGCTTGGGTCTGGAGGTTGTTTACGGCAATAGTATAACGGGTGAGGTTAGGAACCCCGAATTCTTGATCACAAGGCCGAAGCCCTAGCCATTTCACATTCTATCAAGAAAATAACAACTGTGTGAAAAAAAAACTACAAAGAAACTGGAAAAACAAAACAACGAGATCGGAATGAATTACTTTGAACATCGATAATAATATCTTCTCAGATAAGTTACCAAGACGTTGGAAAATAACTTTAAAACATTCCAATAGAGTTTACAAAATCGTTGCAATCTTCTCCAGATATTAGCAAAACCTTTTCTTAAAGAAAACTTTAATAGGGATATACCAACATTTGCGTTTAAGCGTATTGATATAATTGAAATGAAATTAAATATTTATTTTGTAAATTGGTTATAAACACAGAACAGAAAATTAAGTAGAAGTGCCCTTACACTCTCTAAAACGAGAACCAGTGTCGCCAAACTCACACATTTGCAAATCAATATGACCATTACAAATATAAAAAACAGTGATATAATTGCCTACAAAGTTGAAACGCAACTTTAACAAATCATCTTCTTAATGCTGTCAAAAATATTGAGTCTTATTACAACGACCGAAAGTTGTTATTATTTGACATGACATAATCAATAAAGGCTTTTATCGTTTAAAAAATATAAATCGAACAATTTACAACGAGTTCGGCTACTCAACGCTAGATGGCACTGTAACCAATTTATTACATTCGGAACGCTAAGAAACGCTTAGAAATAGATGTGATATTTGCATGCACATGTAAAGTCTTTTGCTACTCAGATAGAGATGTAGACAAATATTGTTTTTTAATATCGATGTAACGTATTTTATTCGTGTGAGCAATGTAATAATTTATCGACATCATACAAATGGTCAGTAATGGAAAAAGGTTGATCATCTTCAAAAAAATAGAATCTATTTTAATATTAAAGAGGTAAAATTTGTAAGTTTGTATGTAGAGGTAATCTCTGAAACTGCTGAACCGATTCTGAAAATTCTTTCCCTAATATGTAGCTGCATTATTCTTGAGTGCTATAGATAGGCTATAAACAACGAATTAGGAATGATATGGAATCATAACTCTCTAACGAAGCCCGCTAAAACATGGTTCCAAACTCATACCACTAAACTGATAATACCGAATGCAACACGCACACAAACAAAACAAAATACTTTGCTAAATTTATTTTCTGCGCATGGATCCGTCAATTCATTCATTTGGAGCGCTATTTTATTTAGTAAGATAATGTCAGAGTGAAACTGAAATATCGAATCAAGCGAGTGCGAACGAGATGGATTGTTTCGTGACATCGAGTGGCGAGGATGGTGTTATGCAGTATGCAGTAGTAGTCAGTCATTTATTATGAACTCAAATATTATAAATTAATATTAAACCTCTTTACCTTAAGTTTACAAAAAGTGTAAAGCTTTATAAAAGGGAATGCCTGTCGGCCATATAAAAAAATCCTGAAATGAACAAGAGCGAAATATACGCCAAATGTTACTACAAATCGTAGGTAACCAATTACAATTTCAATAATTATCAAAAAAACTAGGGAGAAGTCCTCGAAAAATGACCATAGTCGTTGCTATACCATAAAAAAGCTATCCGTACGTATCTCAATTCGCAAGCGCTATAGTAGAATCAAGTAAATAAACAATCGAAAATGCAAAAAAAGGCAAAGGAGATGTGATTCATACAGCCTACGATTCGTTTTCTATTAAAAAAATATTTGTTTATAATTAATATTGACATGCATATATTACTTTTTTTTAGATTTTTGGTACACATAGGTCAAATTATATTAAATTAATAATTACTGTGCACTAAATCTGCAAAATAATTCGTTAGGAATTATTTCACGATTCCTGTTTGGATGAATGCCACTTACTGGTGTCAAATAAACACTGACCTCCAATAAAAATAAGAATCAATTAAACGGATATTAGGTTAAATATTTTAATGAGTCCCATATTTTTATATCCTACTTAAACAAACTTGAACATTATTTCATTATACATATTTAATTAAAAAAATATTAAGGTCTATTCGCACTATTCGCAGTTTCTGTCCATTTCAAGCATTTTATAGGCATTCCCCTTTAGAAACGAGACAGTTATTTTATTACTTACCTAATACCTAATCTAAATGGAAATAATTATTTCCTCATGATCTACCGAATTTAATAATTATTAATTTCTTAAAGTACATAAATAAGGTAAGAAGTCATTAGCTAACCCCCATCAGAAGAGCGTTAGGCTTATAAGCTGTGAAACTAGATTAATATATATACATATATGTATAATGTGTGAGTAAAGAAAAATTTAATATACCAGGTGGTTTTTAAAAAGTACGAGCCAAAATTTAAGGGTACTCGAGGTACTCAAAACAAAACTTTGTTATTTAGTCAAATGGACAGAAACATCTCCTAAATATTGGCTCGCTCTATTTATCAGCTCATATACGGAGTGCCGATTTAATTACCTGCATTATTTCAACGTGGTGTAATACCTACTGATAACTTAAAACACATTAGACGTGATTTAAAATTTGTATTCTTAAGCAATCCTTAAATTAAGTTATTAGGATTTACCCGAATTTTTCGTGAAATGCTGTGCAACAGTACTAACCGTACAAATAGGTACAGCAGATTTTGTTCGCATACGATAGCCAGTGCGTGACGAATATATGTCTTCGTTACCAAAATGTATGGAGCAAACCCTACTGGAATTAGTTGGTAACCAGTCATCTTTTTTCTAAGCGGACTGCTGCAATCCACTATAGTCGTCGAATCTCTTTTTTGGGGAAACTAAAATGAGAAACACACAGGCAAACCAATCCATCCAATTTATAAAACTCTGTACTTAATATAAAATATACTATAATAGTTAGGTATTAAAAACTGGCTGGTTACCTGTTGCATAATACTGACAACTCGTGGTCGTCTATACGAAAATAAAACACGAAATTATTTTACTTACGAGTGATAAGTTATCCCAGTTAGTTTTTTACTTCCTTCTTTCCGTCTTTTACACCACCTTACTACGCAGGAGGTCATTTTTATCCCTCAGAAACGAGCTTTTTCTTGGATTTTTCACTAATCAACACGATTCTGGCGTCTGTCACTGAGCTCACGTCAGACTGAGAGGCGCTTTGATTGTATTTTTTTTTTCCCCGCCTACTTGATTGTATTTTGCGTGGAACCATTTTTGAGCGGAGTTCGTGTTCTATATCATTCCTAATTCGTTGGCTATAAATCATATAACAAAGTATTAATTTCATGCGGGCGAAGCCGCTAGCACAAGCTAGTGTAAATGTAATGAAATGTTGATAGTACTAAAAATACGGTTATATGATTAGACGTAGGAAATTCCCCTAACTGATGATAGATTATGTTTTGGAATATTGACGACCCAATAAACATCCATTTTCCTTAATAAAAGGATCTTGGGGAAAACTGAAATATTTTAATTACTTTTTTTGAGGTCAATATCCAGAAATTGATGTGTTACGGTTTACATTATGTGATGTTATCTTTATTAACTACTAGCTGCTACTAGCGGCTTCGCCCGCGTGAGAGTAGAAAATTATCCCAAGGGAACATAGTCTCAGGAAAAAATCATATGTTCTATTCCAGGACATGGTCTACCCGTGTACCAAGTTTCATTGACATCCGTTCAGCCTTTCGAGGGTGAAGAAGTAACAAACACAAACTTTTGACTTATAATATTAGTATAATTATTATTTCCTTTATTTTTATTATTATTATATACTTTATTGTACACCTCAATTTAACGCAGGACAATCATTTGTAAAAATGAGTGTACAATAGGCGGCGTGATTAGCGACCCGTATCTACTACAGACGGATTCAGGCTACGTGTGGTTAAAACGTCGACATTTCTGTGCAATCTCAGTTAAACATTTATCTATACTAATATTATAAAGCGGAAAAGTTTGTTAGTTTGTTTGTTTGTTTGTTTGCTTGAACGCGCTAATCTTCGAAAGTACTGGGTGGATTTGGATGAAATTTGGTATGGAAGTAGCTTGAAGCTTGAGGAAGGTTATAGGCTACTTTTTACCCGACTGCAAAAAAGGTGAGTTATGTTTTTACCGTGATAGAATCCACGGGAGCGAAGCCCCGCGAGAGTACTAGTGAATTATACACATAAACCGTCCGAAATCAATTTTCTGAATGATGGTGCCAGCTATGAAATGAAGAGTTAGAAATAAATAAAAATTATCGATACAGACCTACTTTACGAATGTGTCCCATCTCTAATTGAGTAGCGTCGAAGTTACTAGAATTTATAGTATGTTCCTCCAGATAACGACTAAGTAGATTTAAACGTTGTGCTAATGAAAATAAGGTTGTTTATAGTTTGCATTGAAGTCATGAAATGTGATATTGTCATTAAAATCAAATATATTTAAAATTAACAAACTTTAATACTTATCGATGATACGATACGCCTCCACAAGACACATTTTATTTACTGCTTTCGTTTTTGCAGGTCCAAACCGCACAACAAGGCATAATTTCTAATATTTCGTGTATTTTAGAGACAACCAATCGCGACATGAATCTGACAGCGAATAAGCTAATGTCGCGCATCTGTGCTTAATGATGACACGCGTGCGATATCTGAGCGGCACTTCCACTGTATTTTCTATTCCGTGGTTATAAATAACACTTTTACACGTCATTTTTTGTGTTTTAAGTTAAGCTAGATGAGGTGTTTCCTAACTGACTACTCTGTGAAGAAACACCGAAACAAACTCAGAGGTCAACGTCTCTTTTAAAGTCCATACAATTCGTATTTATCAAAATAAATTTATGAGATGCATGAAGGTTCATGTCTCTTGTGTCTTTTGAGGAAAGGAGCACGCAGATTTGTGCGGACCTATCCAGACAGTGCAAGCATTTGTCAGTTATCGTGTAGCTCAACTTCGAACTTAAGGAGCTCAACGATCTGACGAACAATACCAAAGTAAGGACATTTGGGTAGGCCACACAAATACTCAAACTGCCAGACATCAACTATAAATTACAATGAAAATAGCATAAAAAGAAATAATAACTTACATATTTCTCACATTCACAATAATAAAAATATAAAAGATAAAAAAAAACGTAAAAAGAAATAATGAAATAAAAAGTATATACAATACTTTAGAAAGTCAATAATTAACTTAGCAAAATATAAAGCAATAAAACAGCAATAATAACTCAGGAATAAGTAGGTGTATCATTGAAACAGCTCATTCCCAAGCCATTTTGTCCTCAATATAATCTTTGACTGAGTAAAAAGCTTTCTGACATAGCTTACGTTTTATAAATAACTAGTACTCACGCGGGGCTTCGCTCCCGTGGATTCTATCACAGTAAAAACATAACTCTCCTTTTTTTACAGTCGCGTAAAAAGCCTATAACCTTCTTCAAGCTTCAAGCTACTTCCATACCAAATTTCATCCAAATCCACCCTGTACTTTCAAAGATTAGCAAGTTCAAGCAAACAAACAAACTTTTCCGCTTTATAATATTAGTATAGATTTGAATTTATTAATGCTTAGTTCTTGAATATGGCTAGAAATTTTATTGTAAAAGCGTATACATTGGCATCTAAACGAACCACCTATTTTTCAACCGACGACAAAAAGAGGAGGTTATCAATTCGACGCGTATATATATATTTTTTTTTTATGTATGATCATCGAGTACTCGAAGACGGCTGAACCGATTTGGAAAATTCTTTTTTGTTCGAATGGGTATACGTCGAAATTGGTACCATTATCACCAAAGTCAGGATCTGATGATGGGATTCTGGAGAAATCGAGGGAACTCTTAAAATATTATAGGCACACCTATGGCGTTTTGGGTATTTCTTATAGTAACTTGTGCAGTTGCTCTCAAAAAGTACCATTTGGGGAAGTGGAACTGATGATGAAGACCACAGATGGCCGCCGAAACTACTCAATAATAAGTATTGAGTGGATTGCGATTCGATTACCTGAATACGGATGTTAAGCACTTTATGCTCGTCACATTGCATATGGTGATGTAGAGCTGATGGTGAAGTACCAGGAGGACTCCTCAACAATTAACGGCCCAGCATTGGGAAAAGCAATATTTTGTAAAAGGTTATAAGTAGTTGACATTTAGGATCTTGTAACTAGGTAAATTAAAAATCATCCAACTAAAAAGAGTGAAATAAAAACATTTTACCAAAAAATTAAACCGACTCCCAAAAAACACTGCAAAGTGAAAAATAACTTTAATTTCGGAAGTCGGTGCCAAAAACGAAAAAACAAAACTAAAGACACCGACTACCGAAATTAAAGTTATTTTTCACTTTGCAGTGTTTTTTGGGAGTCGGTTTAATTTTTTGGTAAAAAGTTTTTTTTAGCCTTGTTTTAGGAATAACATTCTTATCTTTGTTTCTTGTATTTACATTATGAATATCACTGTATTTTTTAAACAGAATAATATTTTTGTGTGCATACAAAAGATTCTCGTAAATATACTGAGATGGCACAGTCATAATATTAATCTCTTTAACCCTAGCTCACTAAACATATTTTAGAGTCACTAAACAGTAGTCATTTGGACTAACAAAACGAAACGTTAATATTTTTATTGAAATGACATTTATTAATTTAAAAAAATATGTAACATGAGAGGACATTTATTAAGACTTCTTAAAAACTATTAGACACTTTAAAAATATTAATCCTGGCAGTCTGAGCAGACAGGAATGGTATGTTCGCCACAAATGGCCTTCCTGCAGGAGTGGCATGACACTTTGGTCATCCTGTGCTTCTGATATGGGCAAAATGCGCAAATTTTTCATTTGTTTGGCTGTGTTTGAGAAGTACTAGCCACGACATCTTCAATTTGCTGGATATCTTTGATACTGGCCTTGATATTCTTTCTCAAAGTTACAGTGTTATACCGTTCCCGCAACCATGGCTCAATGAGATCGTCGGCCAATTTTTGTATGAATGCTCAGCGTTTCAGCGGTTTTTGTCGTTGCCTTACCATGTTAGATACATAAATGACATACGCATTGATAATACATAAGTTCAGCATATTATAAAATATGCACTGAGGCCATCTATTTGTTTTGCGATTGCAGCTCATACCAGAACAAATCTGGTCGGCAGTATCAACGGCTCCTTTGGTACTGTTATAGAAATGTATTATTTCGGGTTTCTTCGTGCTGGAGTTAATGTCCGGCTGATCGTGCATTGTAATCAATAAAAAACACTTTATTTATACAAGAAGTCAATATATAAACTTAATTTTTCATAGCTTACCTTGACTCACTTTACACGCGTAATAAACATTAGTCCGTGAGACTAACAATGTGTCAAAACTCCGGAAGTAAAATACGTGTGTACGTAATGCATGCGCACGGGGCACTAAAACACTGAATTAGGAGGGTACTGGGCGTTGTGGGGCGGGGGAGTGTCGGGAACTTACTTAAACAGCGAATGCGTCGGGGCCGTGTCGCCTGTGAGACTAATATTTAGTGATCTAGGATTAAATTTGTCTCTTAAGGAGTGTTTAGGACTTAATTTATAAATAGCACGAATAGACCTTTTTTGTAGTACAAATATTGTGTTAATATCGGGGGCATTTCCCCAAAGTAAAATTCCGTTTGACATCACACTGTGAAAGTAGGTAACCGAAATAGACTAAGCGTGCTTTTTCGACATCAGTGAAGCCACGAATTTTTCTCACGGCATATGCTGCAGAACTAAGCTTTTTTGACAACTTATCTATATGGGGGCCCCACTGCAGCTTCGCATCCAAAGTTATACCCAAGAATACTGTGGTATCTTCGGGTTTAAATCTTTCACCCTTTATTATTAAATTTTATGCATTTGGTTTTTTTTTTCACTACAGTTGCAAGGGCACTGTTTACTTCATCAGTAACCTGCTGCTGACGTTTCATTTTAAATAAAAGAGAAGTATCGTCAGCGAATAACACTATATCATGATTTTTTATCAGGTACGGCAAATCATTTATATAAATAAGAAATAAAAAGGGACCTAAGATTGAGCCTTGGGGGACCCTCATCTTAACCACAGATCCCGAAGATCTTTTACCGTTCACATCGACTCTCTGAATCCTTTCACTCAAGTATAGATCAGAAGATTCAGAGAGGCGTCCCGGATTCCGTAGCAGTGGAGTTTCCTGATTAATGTCTCATGGAGAACACAATCAAATGCCTTAGACAAATCGCAAAAAATGCCCAACGCATCGCACTTATCTTCCCATGCGTTATAAATGTGTCCCAAAAGTTCAACACCAGCATCGGTTGTTGAACGACCCTTTGTAAAACCAAACTGTTGTGTTGTGTAGCAATTTGTGTTTATTAAAATATCTTTGCATCTGAATTAAAATATTTTTCTCAAAAATTTTACTAAAAGTGGGTAGTACTGAAATAGGTCTGTAATTAGTAGAGTCTGATGTACTACCCGATTTAAATAGCGGGATTATTTTACTATATTTCATTAAATCAGGAAACACCGCAATCAATACAATTATTAAAAATTACAGCTAATGTAGGAGCTACAATGTGTATAATAGACTTAGTAACATCAACAGAATTACCCCACAGATTGGCAGTTTATTTAACGTTCAAAGTATTAAAAGCTTTGATGATATCATTACATATGACATACTGGAATTTAAATTCAGAATTACAAACTGTTTTTTTTTTTGTTTTTTATTAAAAAATAGGTTCGCGTTTGACCACCATCTCACCTGATGGTAAGTGATGATGTGGTCGAAGATGGAGCACGCTTACCTAAAAGCAACCTATTCACTCTTGACCTAAAGACTCCTAGGTTATAGCTATCGGGAAACACAGACTCCGGCAAGGAATTCCACTCCTTAGCCGTACGCACAATGAAGGTATTCCCAAAACGTTTTTTGCGTATGGGTAGGATGTCCACCATGTAACGATGGCGCTTTAAGTAATGTTTCTGCCGCAATGGGCGATGATTTCGAAAATTTGGTTGTCGAAACGGGAATGTCAGCAAAAAAAAAAATTCAAATTCTGTGGCGACTTGCGAATCTAATGTAATTATAGTATCATTAATAGCAAGGCTATAATCACTATTTCGGTTGCAAGACCTTCCCGTTTCGCTTCTTATAATATCCCAAGTTGTTTTAATAACATTACAACTATTTTTAATTTTAGAACTCAAGTAACGTAAATTAAAAAAAAAATCATAATTTTTAAAATTAAAAACTCCGAAGACTTATGTTAAGTATATCCTGAGATTTATGAGAGATTCCTGGAGATATCATTGACTTAATTACTATTGTCATAACAGGTATTTTTAATCAATGTATAAATACTACTTTCCCCGATTTAATAAAACAGTAAAGTAGTACCAATTTTCAAGTTGGTTTGTAAGAATGATCCCTCTAATTATTGACCGATATCTGTTTTTCCAGAATTGAGCAAAATCAACGAAGAAATCATGCTGAACCAGATGTTGTCACAGTTTAACTCGAAAGGAATTCTACATAGTAGGCTGTTTGGTTTCACTAAAGGTAGGTCAACAACTGACGCAAGAGTAGCACTCATTCGTCACATTTTGCAATCTTTGGAGATATCCCATGATCCACTGGCATATTCTGTGACCTCTCCGAAGCTTTTGATTGCGTTGACCACGAAACACTGTTCTGTAAATCACACCAATACGTAATTCATGGACTAGCTGACGATCTTGTTCCTTCCTATTTATCAGACAGGCATCAAAAAGTTATTGTAAATGGAGCGATATCTTCAGGATCTCTAGTCAAGACGGGCGTACCACAAGGTTCAATTCTAGGTCCTTTCCTCTTTCTTGTATACATCTCACATCTCGCCGAAGACATGTAGGCCTATTTTGACTTGATTTTGACTTGTCAAGGTCGGTTTATGGACCATGTTCACATATCGAGATTACTCCGTGCTTCGAAAAGCACGATAACACGTTGGTTTTGACTGTCATTTGTTCATTCTTCTTCTGTCAAAGATGTTCGGGCTTCTGACAATCCGTAACTTACGAGTAGTCAGAAGTTTTGCCCAGGGCTATCATCGTGTTACCCTGCTACAGTATAGGTACCCAGCTGCATGTAGTTAGACTAGAACACTGACACTACTGGTCACCGCAACATAGTTTTATTGGGTGAAAATCATCACATAAATTGGAGCAGAAGGGAGTGTGTCACCAGACACTGTCTGCCGCTATAGAGAGTATAATAGTGTAGCAGTCGCTAATTACCAATTTTTTTAGGCCTTTTCCCCGTGTTCATTAAGATGAATCTCATTAGAACATTACCTCATTAGAGATACTACAAAGGCAACTGAATTATTAGTCAGTAAAAGCACTCCCTTACGCTCTACCCACAGCGGATTGATGATTTTCCCACCCAGTAAAAAAAAGGTGTGTTCACTCACCGCACCATCTCTTCATGGTCATTCTCGGCGGCCCACACGAGCGGCGTCCACCCGCCGAGGTCGCGCGCGTCCACGTTCGCCTGAGGTAGCAGCAAACGCGCCGCGTGCGAACCGCCGTGCTGCGCAGCTAAGTGGAGCGCTGTCATACCTTCAGGACCCTGAAAAATACCAGGTGTGATACGTCATTTCGAAAATGAAGCACCGAAGAACACGTCCCCGTAAGTTCACGAATACGAAACACTTAACAACGAATGCACGCTACGTCGAAAACCCTAACGCCGTAGCCATGGGATCTCGAATAACTAATGAAATGAAATGAAATATTTATTTTGTAAATTTTTGTAAATTGGTTATAAATCGAATAACTAAATTTCGTAGTCTTCGTAAAATGTCTTTATTAATTTAAACATTGCTTTTGCTATTTTAAACAAGCGTATGTTTGACAAGGTATGTCCCGGAACTTAAAAATCCTGATTGGTTGTGTGATTTGGCTTTTTTAGTTGACATTACAAATCATTTGAATGTCTTGAACACACGGCTTCAAGGCAAAAATCAACTGATATCCCAGCTCTACGCTCATGTATCATCCTTTCAATGCAAGCTGACACTTTTCAGATTGCAATTGAATTCTGGAAATTACAATAAATTTCCGAATTATAAGAAAATGGCTGAAAAATTCAACAAAACTGCGATTAATTTCAGTTATGTAGAAAAGCTAGATATTTTGATTCAATCTTTTCAAGACAGATTTTCGGAGTTTAAAAAAGTGAAACCTCTGTTGGACATATTCAGCATTCCTTTCACGATTTCAGTTGAGAATGCGCCAGAGTAAATGCAGTTAGAAATTATCGACATTCAAAACGACCAAGATTTACGCAACAAATTCAACGAAGAAGACTTGCTGAACTTTTACCGCTGCATTGATAAAAATACGTACAAAGAGTTGCGCATAAACGCTCTGAAATGTGCCAGCTTATTTGGTTCTACCTATATATGTGAACAAACCTTTTCAATACTAAATAATAATAAAACAAAAAATCGAAACCGCCTTGCAAACAGTGGCGGTACCTTCATATAAGCCCAAAAGCCCGGCATGCCTTACTAAAAAATGCTCGATAGAGAATCAATGTCAAACCCGAACTATTTAAAAGTTCGCGCGCTTAATTCTTATCAAAATAACACAATGAATCTACTAAACTACTACGCATCGCGATTGTTCGCGCGCAGAGTTTCGCATTTGTAGCATCTAATGATCTAAATATTGCTATCTCGCTTACACGCACCGGCTTTTACCGGGCTTTCAAATACTATATCTGTCACTTTCGCACTTATAGCGATGTGCCGTATAACGAGTTAGGCCTTAGGCATAGAACAAATCAGTCACTATGGCAGATATAAGCAGGGCATTCGTATGAAGTTGCATGCGTATGCGTGACCTTGTCAGCTTGCCAACTCTGCAGTGTTGCCGTTTTAGCCACACGTTGAAAGATCTTGGAGATTTTTAACGTGTTTGGAAACTTTTTTAACATTTATCAACAATAAAAACTAGCGACTTTTAAAATAACGAAATTAAATACAGTCAAAACCGTTTACAACAACATCATTTAGAACAACATACCGGTTATATAGACCAAAATCATAGGTACAAAATACTTTGTACCTTGAAAACATCACCGGTTATTACGACTATCGGTTTTTACAACCAAATATGAGTGGTCCCTTGGATGTTGTTATAACAGATTTTGACTGTATTCAAGCAATATCTTAAAAATAAAAAAAAATTAGGTAGATTTTTCATATACCTGGCGACTTTTTTTGCCTAAATGACAACACTTGAGTAGTTCCGACATCCCAGAGTGCAACTAACTTCACTTCAGTTTCATTTGTTTGTTTTCTAAGATTTTCTCAGTGATACAATTGTTTTGGTGATTTACTATTATTTAACAATGGAGGTAATTGTACCTTGTGAGGATTTAAAATGCGTTCAAGTTTTGATTGGCGAAGATAAGGTAAAATCTTTAAACTTTGCTCAGAAAAAACAGTTAATTTCTTCATTAAAACCGACGCCTAATCTGTGTATTTCTCAGACTAGTAAATCGCATAAACGAAAATTTAATAGATCAGTGTATAAAACTAGTTGGATTGTTGGCTGTTCGCACACTAATAAGTTGTATTGCTGGAGCTGCATATTTTTTTCGAATGAAGATTCCGTTTGGAATACATCTGGTTATATTCATGAGAATAACCTCGAAGATGCCTTTCCCGAGCTGTTAAAGTTAGCGTATCTTGTTGTAACTATTCCGGCTACAAGTTCTTCCGCGGAACGTGCTTTTTCGTCTCTTAAACGTATCCATACCTATCTGAGAAATACACAAGGTCAAGAGCGTCTTTCCGAATTATCAATGATAGCTATTGAAAAACAGTTGTTGGTAGAATTAAAACGATCACCAACATTTTACTCTGATGTAATTAAATCATTTCTTAAGAAAGATAGACGATTCCAATTAGAATATAAATAATTTATTTAAATTCCTTATTACATTCTATCTAGCTATTTTTTAACTTTCGTTTTGTAACATTTTGTTTTTTTTTTTTTTTTTGTCTGTAACCTGGGTTCTGTTACGAAGGAAGCAACTACTTACCATAACTTTGTTCCCTCAAGCAATGAAGCAAACCAAACCAAACGGCTTTTTTCAAAGCCACCGGAGGTATGCAATTGCTGATATGTTTATTATATTCAATCTAGCACTAGCATGCCTTCAGTGTGCTTTGGTTACCTCATTCACCGCGCACGACAAGCAAGAGTGAAATTGAAGAAAGAAGAGGAAAGAAGAAGATGGATGAATTAACTTTTAATTTATTGTACCTAACCAGTAGTTTATGAGAAAATTGCGATGATACATACGGTAGGTACCTACATACTCAGTCGAAAACTGAACTTTCTTTTTTTGAAATCGGTTAAAATTTTATTGGGCTTGCGTTATTTTGAAACCCTAGGCACGCCACTGCTTGCAAACGAAAGTTTGGAAGCAGTTTTACGTGTTGCTACAAGTATATAAAAAAAAGAGCCAAATATAAAAAAGATTGTAAGCACTATGCAGTGCCACGCTTCAAATTAATAAATTCTTTTTCAATTTTAATACATTATTATCAATTCTTTATTGTCTTTAATTACCTATACTTCTGGCGGCCCGCCATCAGTTCATAATTTGCCCGAGTGGCTCCTAGTCTTATAAGTCTGTGCATCCCTGCACTACACTAAAAAGCATAGTCACTATGACCTTGAAACCCGTCCGCTTATGACGTCACAGATTTACTTCTATACAAGTTGGTGGCGTTGTGGGCACTGACAATTAGCCACTTTGTAAGGATGGGTTTTTCAAACGGTGTTTCAGTATCGACAATGATTAGAAAACCTATTTATTCTTGATTAAGGTGAATAAAACGTAGTTTATAGTTTACAATATTTATAAAATATTATTTATTCACGTCATTTTCTTGCAATAATAGTATTTATGATCGTTTCGACGAGATGAAATATAGCGAGGTCTTCATCGTGTCTCATCACTGGCTTACTTTATATCAAGTACTTGGCGTTGGGGGCACTAAAATATTTTCTGGCGTTTTTGTTTCTATTGAATATAAAACAAACAAGAACTTATTATGTGTGAAAAAGTTAAAAATATGGCTTATAACAGGGCAATTTTCCATAAAAACAAAATAAAAGGCCTTGTAAAAGTTGTAAATTTAATTTATACTATTATTACTTCTAATCAAGTAGTGGCGCTGAGGGCACGAAAATCTCGAACTTGTATACAAGTGATTGGCGTTCAAAAGGTTAAGCAACTTTTTTTTATTGACAATAGGCTCGCGTTTGACCACCATCTCACCTGAACTTTATTTATACTTATTGACGACTTGTAACACTTAACTCGCTTATCAACTTTAGTCTCAATACGATAACACAGTAATCTAAGTTAATTGATCTATATTGTACTATATTACACAGAAAAACTGTATTATGGAAACATTGGGATAATTAATTATGTTTTGAAACAAGAAACCGAAAAGGAGTTTCTTAACGGTTCCATAGAAAACGACCAATAGGAACTGTGCACTAGCTTCGAATTTATAGGTGCACATGTAGGCCTGTGTGGAATAAAATATTTTTTAGTTTAAGTGTTTATAAATAAATAAAATAAAAAATAAAAATCTTTTATTTTCAGGCTTCTAAGGCCCATAGTGTTAGTCAATAGTATTATAAACTCACCGGAAAGTTAACATCACAGCCGGCTGCCACAAGGTACCGGATCACTTTTATCAGATCTTCGTCCTGCACCTTCCTGACATTATCTTCTGGCTTCTCCTCGCTAGGTTCTACTTCTTCCTGTGCCTTCACCTCTAGTTCTGGGACCTCGTCTTTAGGACTGGCTACTTTGAGTTTATCTTTGTTTTTCTTGTCATTTTTGTCGAGAAGGGCTGAAATCAATGTTTGATTTATTATTATCATTTTAAGAAAAAAAAATAGTTTGAGCGATTATATTTATCTTTGTTAAGTAATACGCAAGTTCGTGTATTATAAATATTACTAATACAACAACAAAAAAAAGTCAGACTAAGAAATTATTAACTTAAACTTACTAAAACAATACAAGAATTAAAATTAAACTGTTTTTATAAAAAACTTTTTTTGCAAAAAACAAAACCGACTTCCATATCAAAACACTCCAAAGCCAAAAATAATTTTAATTTCGGTAGTCGGTGTTATTGGTTTTGTATTTTCTTTTTTTTTCACACCGCCTTCCGAAATTAAAATTATTTTTGGCTTTGGAGTGTTTTGATATGGAAGTCGGTTTTGTTTTTTGCAAAAAAAGTTTATATTTTCGCGCTTTTTAGTGGGTCAGTGAATTTTCCAAATCGATTCGTAAATGACGGAGTTATGCGCGAACAAAAAACGCAATGCAGAGTAAACGAAAAGATCATCAAGGTAAATTATTTTTTTCGACTTTTTTTGATTTTTCAGAAACGGCTCGTCCGATTTCGATAAAATTTTCATGGGACCATTTGGGAAGTATACCCTTTCCAACAAAAAAAGAATTTTTCAAATCGGTTGGCAAGCGACGGAGTTATGCGTGGACAAACATAAAAAAAAAAAAAAAAAAAAAAAAATACAAACATCCGAATTGAGAACCTCCTCCTTTTTTAGAAGTCGGTTAAAAATACAAAACCCAATTGGGAAACAACGTAGAGCTCATCCATCGCTAACCATCAGCAATAAAAAACTGTAATACACTAGATAGCGATGAAGCAGACAGTGTGTTAAAACGGCCGTGGAACTTTCCACATGTCGTCACCGTAAAGACGGCCGCCTTTTTGCGTCCGTAATATTACGGCCGCTATATGACGGCACCGCTTTCCTAGGAAAACAAAGCTTTACAGTTCTAGTCTCTCAGTCAAGGATCTTTGCCGCTCTGAAATACGTCACAATTGTCTGCGGTGAAGTCAATTTTACAACCAAAGAAAGGACCGCGCATGCGCACCAAATGGAACATAGAGCAAGTAATGGCTCTCTCTCTGTCGCTCGTATACACTCGACTCGTACTTGTATCCCGCTTGCTCAGTGCAATAAAACTGTTGTTAACAAAAGTGCGATATGCCTAAACCCAAAACCGTTTTACGCCGTCAAGCGAGAAAAAAAATCCACAATTTCTTTAATTACATGCAGAAGGAGGACACAGGCGTGAATAATGTTGGCCATTTATTCAAATGGGATAAAATACATAATAAAACACTTTACAAGAACATAAACACAACAACACTTTTTTACTCGATTGCACCTGCGCAGCTATTGCGAAGACCTAACTTCAGAGCGGCAATAGTTATTTGTTATACAAGATTGCAAAGTTGCTTTTTAACCGCGTGCTCAATTTTGATGACCGAGGAAGCGAAGGATTCTAAAATTGAATCACGAGTGCAGCGAGTGATTCAAACATTAGAATCCTGAGCGTTAGCGAGGGAATCAAAAGAGCACGAGGTGAAAAATCTTTGCACTCGAGTGCAACACGTAACTTTTCATCCCACCTCAGCAAGGAAATAACTAAATGCAAAAAAAACATTTACATTCACAAGATACTTTTATTTCAGTTTAGGTATTAACTACTACATTATGCTAAGTAAGTATTACAGAATAATCTTTAAATTATAACAAATAATACTTAGGTATAATTAAGAAAAATTGAAAGTAACGTTGCTACAGTTACTTAAATTAAGTGTAATACGTAATATTTTGTTAGGTACTGTAAATTCAATTTACTTTATCCTCTAGCGGATAAAAACGGCTTTTGCACTCAGATATCGAAGAGCAAAAATACTCTTTCCGAGATGGGGGGATGCTTGACGTGAACTTTACCTAGTATAGCGGTGGCGAGCGGCGTCCTCATACAGTTGTCGGTGACGTCGAGGTTGGCCCCGGCGTAGTGCAGCAGGTACACGGCGCCCGCGTGCCCCGAGCGAGCCGCCGCGTGCAGGCACGTGCCGCCCCCCTGGCTGGGGAGCGCCTTGTTGATGCTGGAGCTCGACACTGCACCAAGGTTAACAAGGTCGCTACAGTAGTACCCAACTGATATGGCTTACCAATGTATAGTAGTATTCAAATAACTTGGCAAGAGTCGTTCAATGCGAAGAAGTCGATTTTTAGTTGTCAGCGGGACGCGGGGTATGACGTAGCGCCGCTCCGAGCGCGCGATTGGTGCGTCAGTAGTTCTCGATCCATTTGCTCCCGAATACACTTGCGTACACGAAAGTTGTACCCTTTGTTTTTGTTACGAGTTGTTGTTTTAAATTTAGTTTATGTTACGTTGATTACAATGCCAGGACCAAATACCGTTTTACGCAGACTATTAAAACGTCAGAAAGAACAGTTAGACACTATAGTTAAGGAAGGTTGAAATTCCGAATTCGTCACTGTCTTTAGGACATCGGGAAAAAAGAAGAATAAAAGGGGTAGCAGTTTTATTAACTGCTATTAATGCTATAATATTTTTAATGATTTTTTTAAATAAGTACATTTTTTCACTTTTAAATGTATTTATGTATTATATCTATTTAATTTATAATACCGAATTAACGAATGAATTCCTCTTCTTTCTTTAACATTCTTCTGAACAGACATGAATAAAAATAAATGATGGCAATAACCATAGAATAATGGCAAGCAGTAAAAGTGCCAACTTACGTGACGAGGACTATACCTGCGCAGAACACGAATTTAATTATCGCACCACGCTTCGTTTCCTTTACCACTATTGGTCGGCAGGTGCCGCCATGTTAGCGCGCGACGCGTGACTCGTGAGTGAGACGGAACTAACAGCTGCAGTGTATTATGAACCTTATAGTAGTGATTTAAGGTTGATTGTACGTTTTAAGCGTTCTTTCGTTAATCTTCGGGGCCATACTTTCTTTTTATCAGTTGGGTACCACTGTACTAATGTGGATTCTATCCACGTAGCTAATAATCCAAAAAAGAAGGCTAACAACTTTCAAGTTCATCTGATATTAATTTGTGTATACTATTTTTAATTTACCAATTTCGCAAGTCACTTTTCCCCAAGCATGAAAACTTGCTAATGTAACTCCAGTTCACAATGTAGAGAATTATCGCTCTATAGCGATACTGTGTGGGCTTTAATACTTTAGAAAAAAATGTGGTCTAAATTCCGCCAAGCTGGTCTTATATAAAATTGAGTTTAATGGTATATGTGGTGACCCTTTAAGAAGGTTCTCTTCTTACGTTTCTAATAGAACTCAAAGGATTGTGATAAATAGTTTCAATTCCACCATTGAAGTAGTGTTACTTCTGGACTACCTCTGGGCTCTATTTTAGGTCCTCTTTTGTTCATAATATTTATTATTGCTTTTAAAAATCAAAAAATTACTATATGGCGGCGACCTGAAAATTTTTAAACCTATCAGAAATTTACATGATAGTCTTCTCGTATAGGTTGACCTAGACAGGTTTTCTGCATACTGATTGAATAATAAACGCCAACTTAGCAAATCTAAACGTTGCTGTATAAATTTTACTAATAACCAAAATATTTTAAAGTATCCTTACTCCTTAAATAACGTAATTGTAACAAGAACACTAGTTCGTGATATTGAAGTTACATTAGACTTGATTAGACGATAAGCTACACTTAGACGTTAAATTGGTAAAATTGTGAACTGTGCCTTCCGCACGTACGGTTTCATGATGAGATCTGCATGCGGCATCAATAAAATGAGTTCAAAATCTGGCAAAAAAATTCTTACGCCATAAATGGATGGATGTAAAATACTTACCAATCTTCGGAATAAGCATATCCACGGAGTCCCCCTTCAGTATCGCGTCACAGAGCTGTTGTGGAGACTTATTGGGCGCCCCCGCCGCCTTCTCACACAGCTGCTTCAGGTCTATTGGGGGGGAAGGCAGCAGCTCCTCGGGGATGATCGGGCCTGGCTCGGGTTTCGGCTCCCGTGCCGTGAATGTGAGGTAGGCTGGTGTGCTGGAAGAGAGAGTAGTTTTGCGTGTAAGAGTGACATACATCCATCCCACAAACTTTCGCATTTATAATATTAGTAAGAAGTAAGCATGAATATTCATTTATAAACAAGATTTGAGTTTCGATATGAAAAGAGGTTGTAAAACAGTTTAGAGTTGAGATTCTTGGCAGTGGGTTATACAATATTCTGGAACGACACACACACATACAAATTGATAATTATTAAAAACTACTTAGTGCATTATTTTAATATATCTCGGAAGGTTTAAAATTCGTTGCGTACTTCGAAAGATCTATGCGTACAGAGACGGGAAGCGACTTCGTATAATACTATGTTCCGATAGTAATTTAAATAACTAAATAGTAGCAAAGTTTAAATATTCTTGTTTTTTGTAATTATTATTTCAATAAAAAATATAATGTCTATTATATTTATTCAAGCATTTTATGTGAGTAAAGCCTCCTTGATCCCAAATGCTAAAAATTTTGTGTTTAAGGAGTAGGTTTATTTATTTATTTTCTATCTCTAAAGGTATTCACAAACTTATAAGTTTTTCTGTTCAGACTTTCATTGATACTGTCTGCTTTTTAATATTGTATGCAATATGCAATCCTAACTTCTGTTGTAAACCTGTACTGCTCTTCCACGGAGCATCTTTTGAAAATGTTAGTAGTAGTTTGGGTTGCGAAACATTTCATGGAAGACTAGATTTTTTTTCTTCATTTTTTTGTTTTTTTTTTCCATTCAGATACCTTCAGTAATTTTTGCGTGAAAGAGTAACAAACATACATCCATCCATCCTCACAAACTTTCGCGTTTATAATATTAGTAAGAGTAAAATTTCTCTGAAATAATTTCATGGAATCTCTGAAATAAACAGCGATAAGATCGCCATTGTAACCAAAGAATTAAATAATATTGTTAAATAGGTGTAGGTACTTAAATTTTGGTGTATGTACAATACAGTATATTCTATCTATCTATCTATTATTATTTATTTATTTATTTAAACTTTATGTACAATTGTATTACATGGGCGGACTTATGCAGCAAGGCATTCTCTACCAGTCAACCTTTGGGTTAAAAAAAACACACTGTGGTAGGTGTACAAGAAAAAGGAATGAAATAATCTATTTAATACTAATAAATATAATACTAATATATAACAATACTAATAAAATACACATATATGCTAAAATGACAAACTAATAGATACGGTGCTTTATAATATTCTTTCTGAATAATATAAGAAGAATATAAAAATAAGAGAGCTCATGATAATTATGACGAAGACCAAACTAAGAATAACAGCCCCTTAAGTAGTGGTTTTTAATTTTGCGCTTAAAAGAAAATTTTGACTCAGCCTTCTTGATGTCAAGGGGTAGCAAATTCCAGAGTTTAATAGTAGAAATAGCGTAAGAATTAGATAGAAACCCGGTGATTATTATATCATGTTCAAGACATACCACTGTTCCCTCTGGTCCGGCAAGAAGATCCGCTTGTTGCTGCACTTCATCTCGAGCTTGACCTTTGCGCAGGTAACGTTGGCGGGCTGCCAGCGGTACGAGAATACCCCGCAGTGGGGGCAACCAGGACGCATCTTGGCATCGTTGTACGGCAGACCACAGTCCAAGTGGAATAAGTGGCCTGAGGAGCATTGGTAGAATAAGCCCTGGAATAAACCGTGGATGTTATAATTTATTGACACTCAAGGAGCCAATGGCAACATTATAATAAGTCGATATGCAAGGTTAAGCAACACTTGCCGAGGTCGAAAAGTGGATGGGTGACAGTAAATAGTTTTTATTTAATTGTTAATAGGCTTGCGTTTGACCACCATCAGACCTGATCTTAAGCGATGATGTGGTCGATGATGAAGCACGCTTGCCTAGGAGTAAACTATTCACTCTTGAATTAAAGACTCCCAGGTTATAGCTATCAGGAAACACAGACTCCGGCAGGGAATTCCACTCCTTAGCTGAACGCGCAATGTATACTCTTTGTTGTACATCATAACAGAATTAAATAAAGACTTAGCAACTACAACCGCCAAGTCCATTCCATCATCGAACTACAAGACAAACGGCGATGCGCCATCGTTACATGATGGACATCCCACCCATACGCACTAAACGTTTTGGGAATACTTTCATTGTGCCTATGGCTAAGGAGTGGAATTCCCTGCCGGAGTCTGTGTTTCCCGATAGCTATAACCTAGGGGTCTTTAAGTCAAAAGTGAATAGGTTACTTTTAGGTGAGCGTGCTCCATCTTCGACCACATCATCGCTTACCATCAGGTGAGATGGTTGTCAAACGCGAACCTGTTATCAATAAAAAAAGAGTATCAAACAATCAACAATTTCAACATCATATCATGACAATGTTGACACATCAATATTTCGCAGTGCCTCGTAAAGCAAGTTAATTTGTAGGTCCCGACTGACTTTTGTACATCTTTGACAACCGTCAGAAGCCAGAAAATCTGGGACTAGTCCAAGGGGTATAATGTCACACAGCTAGATTGTGGAGGTCTTATAGGCATTCACACCTTGAAACGCTAGCTACTCTAACTGCATCTGGTACATCTCAAAGCTCAACCTAGTAGGAAAACATCTAAGACTAAGCTTTACTGTGCCCACGTGGTGGATTATGGCAAATTCCCTCTCATTGAAAGAAGGCCTGAGTCCCAAAGCACAAGGTTATAATAATAGATGTTAAGTAATAGTATCGGAAATTTGTCAAAACTCAATTATACAGGCACGGAAAAACTACTAGAAATCTTGAAATAATTTTGTATTAGTTCCTAATACATTAGTCACTACAATAATTATGGTATCTTATTTTTAAATGAACGATTATTTAATTTATTGATTTCAATTCATATTATCGATGTAAAGTGTGATCCTGAAACACAGGTTTTTATAAATCTACATCAGGCAGGTCGATACAATTTAAGACAAGTCATCATTTTACCAACGTTTTTACAAGCACTTACGAGTTACCCTTTAAGAAGTATTATATATATTTACTTTGTGGACTAGCTGTACTTTTCTGTAAACAAGTTATTTCTATATTTTTTTTTATTATTAACTAGCAGTTGCTCGCGACTTCGTTCGCGTGGGAAGTTTTTCCCGTGTAAATCCCGATCCCATGGGAATTTCGCAAAATCCCGTCTTAGCGAGCATCTACGTACTAAAAGGAACCCCCATACAAAATTTGAGAGCCCTACTACTTGTAGTTTCTGAGATTTCGTGATTAATCAGTATTTCGCTTTTATATCTATACTAATATTATAAAGCTGAAGAGTTTGTTTGTTTGTTTGTTTGTTTGCTTGAACGCGCTAATCTCAGGAAATACCGTTCTGATTTGAAAAATTCTTTCAGTGTTAGATAGCCCATTTATCGAGGAAGGCTATAGGCTATATATCATCACGCTAACACCAATGGGAGCGGAGCAGTAATGAAGAATGTTTCAAAATCGGGGGATTTTTTTTTCCACGGGGACGAAGTCGCGGGCGGAAGCTAGTACATATATAAATTATCTTACCTGTGTACAGAACAGGCCACAAGCTGGGCAGCACATGTGCTTAGCAAGTTGAGCAGCATGCAAGGCACACGCCAGGAAGTATGGGGCTCGAGGCCCCGCCCTCACGAGAGGCGCCAGCCCGCTAGTGTTGTGACTGTTGCTACTAGTGTTGCGCTCGCGCCGAGCACCGTGCGAGCAACCCACACGGATACCGTCCACGAGTTCTATTGCTTGGCAGAATACGGGTTCTATGGACAAAGTAGATTATTTGTTAGTTAACTGACTCTTTGGCCTAGTCTCAAGCGCGACTGCTGCAAATGAGATGTCGGATTCAGGGCAAAAACAACATTTCAACAATACAAACTTTCATCCAATATTTAAACACTTTAGGGATTGATTTATGAAAATAAAATATAGCCTATGTATGACCCTAGGTCTTATTTATTTATTTATGTACACACATGACAAATAAAAGAGAGAATAAAAGACAAATACAGATAAAAGAGCACAAAGGTGCTGCTTATTTCAAAAGAAATATCTTCTAGCAGACCTGCGACAACTATTCTTATTCCTTATCTCCTGCGCTAATCTCCATTGAGATTGGCCGCTGTGTAAGTAATCGGTCAGGATTTATTTAGATTTATAACCAACTTCTTTTGAAGCAGGCACAGGACGGGTTGAGGCAATTATGTGAGGCATTCAAAGGCGTAAAGAGAGTCTGGTAACAACTTATGTATGTATTAAGAATGTTTTTAGAAACCGCGTCGCAAGTACACGTACCAGAGTCGCTACTACACAAAGCTGATCTACTCACGAATATGATGTGCCATTCTGTAGTCATAGAACGAGTCTATAGTAGAAAATCTATAAAAGTTTTGCTAGTACAAAATTTTCTTCTGAGGCACCAGCGCCTTCAAGTTATGACAATATTATAAAGAGGTATTTGTTTGTACCTACTTAGGGGAAAATCTCCAGAACTTAAAAAAAAATGATAATAAGGAATACGTCATTGTAATAAGTTGCATTATTTGTGACTGCAATAGGCTGTAAATTATTTAGAAATCCATGTGGAAGAAGTGCTAGAATAGAATTTATTGAGACCATTGTTAGATTCTTTAGAAATTTTCGATGATCCCCAAACTAGGCTATGCCTGTATCTTGGGGACCTAAGTTGTGGTAGACAATGTTGTGGGTGCAATAACAAAAATGATCTGAACAAAAAACATATGTGAGAACATCAAAAACTTTAAATAAAATGAGATCGACTTAAAACTACTTAATAAGCTTTAACAGAATAGCTAAGTTCACAAATAACGCGCGTTACGAGAGTTTCTCAGTCTTTGGTACAACAAAGTTCCAAGAGAAGTACGTACCTACGATCGCGATGAAAGCCATCTGAAAACTCTAAAATTGTTAAACGACATTATAGTTGACTGCTGAAGAGTTTATCTATACTAATATAATAAAGAATTAATGTTGGTTTGTAAGTTTGTATGGGAGTAATCACCGCCAGTAATTATGTAATAAAAAAAAACATTGGTAGTGAGTGAGAGTGCTAGGCTATACTCGAAGCCGATGCATTTTTGTATTTATAAATTACTAGCTTCCGCCCGCGACTTCGTCCGCGTGGAAAGAAAAATCCCCCGATTTTGAAACATTCTTCATTAGTGCTCCGCTCCTATTGGTCTTAGCGTGATGATATATAGCCTATAGCCTTCCTCGATAAATGGGCTATCTAACACTGAAAGAATTTTTCAAATCAGAACCGTAGTTCCTGAGATTAGCGCGTTCAAGCAAACAAACAAACAAACAAACAAACTCTTCAGCTTTATAATATTAGTATAGATTTCGAAATACACGCGGACAATAAATAATATATAAAAGTTACAGTGTTTATTATTGAAATGTTTTGTATATTATATATGGCAGTTCTGAGAATAAGTCGGTATTTTTTTAATAGGTTATTTTGTGTTTATTTTCACAAGTACTAATTTATATGGCATAATAACGTTTGCCGGGTCGGCTAGTTCTAGATATAGGCCTTGAGCAAACAATCGGGCTTACCAGTTAATTCCTCTGGCGCTGCGTACACATTGCTGGGAGTCTCACAGAAACAGGTCGCAACGATCGTGGACTCGTCGACTGGACATGTGGCCTCAGAGCCCTCGTCACCGCCGGCTGGGTTGCTGGACCAATAATAAGCATGTACATAATTACTGTGGAGTTCTAAATAAATAATAAATTAGCTTAAGCCCGCGGCTTTACTGCCCCAAACAAGATATTTTTCAGATTCTACAGCTTGCCCTTCAGAGTCTTTCGAGAATTCTATGACCCTGATCCCTTCATCTCCCTTTCACTACTGGTCTACCAGACATACTGCAGGTTACCATCCGCGCTTAGTTGATATACCTTCTTGTCATTATTGTGCGCACAAATAAGGTGTGGAACTCTCTGCCGGCTTACGTGGTCCCTTCCACATATGAACCGATAGCTTTTTAACCAAGAGTGAATAGGCATCTTGTGGGTTCACTTGTTCTATCATAGAACTCATCTATCGCTTACCTCCTCAGGCGTGATCGAAGTCAAGAGCTGGTACTATCAAAATAAAAAAGAAATAAGCGGCAATAGCCTAATAAAATATAAAAAAATTAGACCATAAGATCCATAGTGAGCCTTGCAATCGATAAGACGCGGGTTCGGACCTCACCTATTCCAGTATTGCCTACCTACCTACATTGTTAGTTCTCTTTTGACCTCATCAATCGCTTACCATCCAGGCGTGATCGAGGAATAAAAAAAATATTACCTATTTTCTTCTATTTCAACATCCGAATGCACTTCTTCTCCCCCAAAAGACCGGTGCCTCCTCCTTTTACGATGACTTCTGCAAATTACAAACATAACAGTATAATATTAGGGTTCAATATTGAAATAAGCAAGGGTGCAAGCTCATGGTCTCACCTTTCACTCTCCTCTACGTAATTGTGCCTGGATGACCGTTTTGATGAACGGCGCGGTGACCTGCCGTCAAATTATTACATCAGACCGTCATTACACATGTGGATAGAAGAGGAAGACCAATAATGCGGTTGTGTGAAACGTGGCATAGCCAGAAAGTGCGTGAGTTGGTGACTAATAGACAGGGCTGGGCAAAATACATGCTTTGCTTTAATTGAAATACAAATTACAAAATACTGTAGGTATCGCAAGTAATTAAAATACGAAATACAAAATATCTTTAAGTAAGGTATTTGAAATATAAAATACAAAATACAGTATTTTAGCTATTTTTAATTGAAATACAAATTACAAAATACAAAATAAGTAACCTAGACCAAGGGCCCGAGTCTGCTATTGCAATAGTGTCGAATGGTAGATCATGATTTTTAGGGTTCCGTAGCCGAATAGCAAAAAACGGAACCCTTATAGTTTCGACATGTCTGTCCGTCCGTCCGTCTGTCTGTCTGTCTGTCTGTCCATCCGTCCGTATGTCACAGTCATTTTATTCCGAAACTATTAGGACTATACATGTGAAACTTGGTAAGCAGATGTATTCTATACCGCTTTCTGATATTAAGAAAAAAAAAATATTTAAAATAAAGGGGTCCCCCATACATGGACCTAAAACTGAAAATATTTATTTCATGAAACCTATGCGTGTGTGGTATCTATAGACAGGTCTTTAAAAAAATGACATAGGGGTTTCTAAAACTACTTTTTCATAAAGTCAATCGTTTAAAAGATATAAGCTTCCAGTGGTAAAATGTGTCTTATTCTCCTCCCCGCCCCCTCCCTCTAACTTCTATAATAATGGAATGAAAAATCTAAAAAATATATATATCTGTAGATCTTAATGTAAACTTACAACCAAAATTGGTTTGAACGAAATCGGGTCAGCAATTTTTGAGATACAGCATATTTTCTAAAACCGCAAATATAACTTTGTAATTCATACAAACACTATGAAAAATTAAGTTATTTGGCGTAGTTGTAAAAAATGTAAATAAAGCTAGTTTTAAGAAATTTGTAAGGTTTTTTTCGTTAAATAAATATACGTATTATATTATATTATTATAGTTACTACGGAACCCTTCATGGGCGATTCTGACTCGCACTTGGCCAATTTTTTATTTGTAGATTTTGACAAGTTTGGTAATCTACACACATCAAAAGTGTCTAGGGATCAACATATATTTTTGCAATAACTTTTCTCCTGATTGATATTAATTAAAATTTTCTTTAAGGATTCATCAAATAAAGTGTTTTCGTTTGTCACAGTAACGATAACCAAGTCACCTTTGCATTAATAAAGAAATTTGCCATTTTCCTAATAAAGGGATTTTTGACATTTGAACCACTAACATTAAAGTTCGAAAAAAAGACTGAAATAACAGTTTTCTTTAAAATTTTATTGGGTAACTTAAACAATTAATAATCCGTGTTTCTACCGCGAACACTAACAACACAAGAACATCGGTTTGGCATACTCAAAATGAGTTCATCCAAATCACGCTGTGGAATGGCCGCCCATGTTCGTTGCAACAACAAAAAAAGGTCTTCTTGCGACTGGATACCCTCCATATTCGGCAGAGCTCTTCTCTGTAGCATATCCCATGCATGCTCAATCGGGTACAAGTCTGGCGACTGAGCAGGCCAGAGCAGGACATTGATGTTAGCTGCGGCGAGAGTCTGTCTTACAACTCTTGCGGTGTGCGGTCGTGCAATATCATGCATTAACTGAAATAAGGGACCGATTTGCACTTGTAGAGGAACGATGACGTCAGATACAATCGTCTCAGCATAAAATTTGAGCGTTGAGGTTGCCTCTGATCCAAATCAACTCAGTTCTTCCGCCGATCCAAATACCCGCCCATACCATGATGGTTCCACCACTATAAGGATGGACTTCCTGGCAGGATTTTAATCGCTGTTGGCGTCCAGGGGTTCTCCAGTGTCGTATACGTCTTGTATCCGGTCTCATACCAAAACGAGACTCATCAGAAAAGCACACGAAACGCCATTGTTCTTCTGCCCAATTTCTGTGTTCAAGAGCCCATTGATATCGAATCCTACGATTGTGCATTGCTATAGGTGGTACCCGTAGCGGTCTTCGGGAATGAAGGTTCACTTCATGCAAGCGGTTGCTGACTGTTTGGTCGCTAATTAAGTTCCCTGAAGAGTGATGAAGCCTCACGGCTAACATCGTGGCGGTTATTGTTGGAGCTCTTCGAGTTAAGATTTGAATGTATCGGTCTTGTCTCCGTGTGGTGCAGCGATACCGTCCTCCATGGCGCTCAGCCACGGTACCAGTGCTTCGGTAACGTGTCCAAAGTCGACTGATAACACTCTGACTTGTATTCAGAGCTAAAGCCACAGTACGTTGCCGGGAACCAGCTTCTATCATTCACACGGCTCTGAGCATTTCTTCCCTGCTTAAATGACGTCACCGCTCCATAATAACGTTGGTTTTAATCAGTAGTAGGGAAACAGTAGCACTAATAATGTCTTCAATGCGTTGTATGTTTTTATAGGGAAAATATTGACAGCTGATTTTCATCTTTTACTCGAATTTGATTAACAGTTCCTGTTTCAAATTATGAAATGCACCAAAAAGGATCCATATAAATTTATAAAATCATAAATTTATTACAAAGCCACATCTCAATCTCAAGAAATCCGCATAAAAATGCTTGATCCCTAGACACTTTTGATGTGTGTATTATGATAATGTTCAACCACTAACACTCTATTAAAAGAAATGGCTTAGAATGGTAATCTCGTACACAATGACAAATGAATGACTGACTTACGCGGTAATCTGCTAAAATTTTTACAGTTCCAACTGAAATTTGGTCAATTAGCACCATTTTGTATTGTAATAACTATAGCTTCTCTATTAAAGATCACACCGGCCGTTAAAAATAAAAAACAGATAAAACGTCAGTAAGCAGTAATGCCACATTTGACTTTGATAGCTAATATATTGACAGGCCCGTTGGTATAGTGGTCAGTGGCCCTGACTGCTATGCGCAAGGTCGTGGGTTCGATTCCCACCTAGGACAAATGTTTGTGTGATGAGCACGGTCATTTGTTCTTTGTCTGGGTGTAATTTATCTATAATATGTATGTATTTAGAAATATATATGTATGTCTATCAGTTGTCTAGTACCCATAACCACAAGCTCTGCTTAGTTTGGGACTAGATGGCGTTGTGTGACAAGTTGTGGAATATTATTATTGTGTGGAATATTATATTATTGAATTGTATAGTTTTACTACATTTCTATTAACAGGTTTTATAATAATGGCAATACAACTATGTCAATTTATAACAGAATTCTACGAGGAGACCATTATGAATTTAACAGATTACGATCTTTTAGCAAAATGACAATGGCATCGATCGACAATTAGGAAATCAATAACATTGAGGTAATATGTCCTACGTACATACATATTACTTCAATGATTAATAATAGACTATTGTGGCACTATTGCAATAGCAGACTTGAGGCCCAGCACGGGCTGAAAAGTAGAGGAAAACTACATGAATTAATCATTAAAACCAGAGTTTCCTTTCAAGAACACTAAATTTTTAAATGTACTCTCAGACAAACAGCCTCTTGTTGGAGAATGAATAAAACCTTGTAAAAAACAATCTTTCTACGGGTCCTGATGAGCACAAACTTGTGTTAAATTGTTTGAACACATTTTCGTTCGTTCTCCACAGAACAGAAGCTTGACAGGCCCGTTGGTATAGTGGTCAGTGGCCCTGACTGTTATGCGCAAGGTCGTGGGTTCGATTCCCACCTAGGACAAATGTTTGTGTGATGAGCACGATCATTTGTTCTTTGTCTGGGTGTAATTTATCTATAATACGTATGTATTTAGAAATATATATGTATGTTTATCAGTTGTCTAGTACTCATACCACGAGCTCTGCTTAGTTTGGGACTAGATGGCGTTGTGTGAAAGTTGTGGAATTATTATTATTTCATTTATTTAATCTATGTACATATCAATTACATTTTTAAATATTAACCCATTAGAGACTAGCGTTGCCATATGGCAACGTGAGCGGTTGTTTTAATTTACGAATCATATATCCAAAACTAACAACCTCAGCTAATCTTTTGTTATGACAATATAAAGTTAGATATCCAAGTCACAGATAAGAAATGATTTGTGCTCATTCCGTTTTCAAGTTTGTGGGTAGTGGTTGATTCATTTATTGGTTGTCAAAAAGTTCGCAGAAATGGAGCACAAAAAAACGTAAGTTTCACTTATTTCTATTTCGCGTAGATTTTTATTTTTTCTTTGACGAATAAATGTTCAGACACATCTCAAGTTTACAATAATACTATAAGGTATATAATTTTTAAGTAGATTTGACGTCACGGAAGTTATTTTGTATGTTGCCATATGGCAACGCTAGGTTATTATGAGTACATTTTTCTGAAAAGTGTTTTATTTTTTAGATTGAAGTTACATGAAATTGCAGATTTATTGGAACAAGAACTTGATGATGATTTGCAAAATATATATATTGAGCCTCCTGAAGTGGCTGAAAATACTGATGAGGATTCTGCTGATGAAGATTCAGGGGGCATGATAGAAAATTTGACAGGCAGACAAGTTTTGGCTGGTGCAGAAGTTATGTCGCAGAACAGGAATGAAGACGACGACGATGAATCTGATGAACATTTGAGAGATCCAGGTCCGTCTTCAAGTAAGAGACGTAAGGTAATTTACAAGTGGAAGAAATCAGATTTTCCTGACTTTCCTCCAATTACATTTTCTGCACCTTTGACATATGATTATACAGGCAAGACATGCACTGATATAATAATAATAATAATAATAATAATATATTTATTTATTTCTCCTCACAAATTACAAGCTAACAACAGTGACATCATAAATGTACATCTTATATTACAACTTGTGAGGAGCTGGTGTCTGTGTTAGGCATAGAAATGCCTGAATTACAGATCACCAGGTCCCCACCCAACGGAAAAAACAAAGTATACAATAAAACATTAATTTAAATACTATATTTAAACATGCTCCAGTAGAATTATTTGGAAAATACAAAGTACGAGGAAAAAAAAATTAAACATACAATACTATGAAACTGAAATTAAAACTAAGTGCCTAATTTGAATATGAGTAGAGTGAAATTATTACAAAGTAGAATGATTATCATGTTTGTGTGTGTGTGTGTGTGTGTGTGTGTGTGTGTGTGTGTGCATGTACGAGCGTGTAATGTGTGTGCGGGTACTAGAGTGAGTTTGTTGGTATCTATATTGGAATGTGTTGTTTAGCATGACTGAAGCAGCTTTTCAGTACGATTATAATCTAATTTTTGTAACCACTCCATCAATACAGATTTGCATTTTGATTTTGGTAATGGATATATACATAATACTTTATTTAATGTATTGTACAAATGAGAACCTTGGTAGCAAAAAAATCTATGTGCTAGACTGGTTTTAAATAAAATTGAAGTGCAGACTCTGTTATTACGTCGTGGATTTTTTAATTTATCTGGTTCATATATTATCAGAGAATGTTGCTTAATAACTGTATAATAAATAAAGAGCTGACGGACGGTTAGAACCTCCCATTTACCATATAACTCTTTTGTAGGATGGAAGAACGGTAGGAATGAACTCACTTTTAACAGTGCTCTTTGTGCTCTTTCTAATTTAAGGAAAGTAGTTTTACAAGCACCTCCCCACGAGGTGATGCAGTAAATTAGCTGTGATTGACAAAGCGCGTAATAAACGGTCTTAACAACATCCATTTGTGCAACATGTCTAACGGCCTTGAAAATCACCATCAATTTACGCACTCTAGCAGCGACCAAATCAATATGTTGGTGAAATTTCATATTCCTATCTATAATTACACCAAGATACTTAGTTGAGTCTGTGCTTGACAGTTTAGGACAGGAACAGTTTATATGATTCTGACAATTACATGAATGCGAGATAACATGGAACGATGGATTAGGCTTATCGTTGGGCCTATTGGAGAAGGTAATAACATTGGTTTTTGAAACATTGAGCGTTAAGATGTTCTCTGTTAGCCATCCAGTAACGATGTTAAACCCTCTTTGAGCATTTGAAAAAGCTTCATCCCATGTGATACCATTAAAAAGCAATGCCGTGTCATCTGCGAAGGTGACAATCTTTGCATTAGGAATTGTCATTTGACAAAGATCGTTGATATACACTAGAAATAGTGTGGGTCCCAGGATACTTCCCTGTGGAACTCCAAAAGTCACTGGGATCTCTTCACTAATGTTATTATCAATTTGTACACACTGTGTTCTATCAGTTAGGTAATCCTTCAGTAATTTTAACTGCAGGTCCCGGATACCTAGATATTCGAGCTTTTTCACCAGTATAGGGACAGAAACCGTGTCAAATGCCTTCGCTAAATCCAAGAATACACCTATTACTTTATTTTTACTGTCTAGGTTCTTAACAACATAATTAGTGAGTTCCAACACAGCATCCGATGTTGACCTGTTTGCCCTAAACCCAAATTGAGCTTGCGACAGAAGATTTTTTGACTCCAAATATATAATAATTCTCTTATTAATAACACGCTCTAAGATTTTTGAGAGTGTAGGAAGAATGGAAATAGGTCTATAATTATTGACACAGCTTCTGTCCCCATCCTTGTGAATTGGAAGAATACGCGACCTTTTATAAACTGTAGGGAAAACTCCAGTTGAAAGCGATAGGTTACATATGTACGTAATTGCCGGAGTTAAAATATCACTATTCGCTTTTAAGATATCACTGGATATCATGTCCAGGCCAACTGCACAATCACTTTTAAGATTCGCTATTAGTGTTCGAACTTCATCATCATCGGTAGGCACAAGGGTAAACGAATCGCAACATGACTTTAGGGTGGGAAGTTCAGTTTGAGGATTATTTTTGGCTATCTTTTCAGCTAACTTGCGGCCCACGTTAGCAAAATATTCATTTGCAAGATTAACTGATCTTTTAGGATTGTTATTATTTATTAATTCATGTGAGTTATCTTTACGTTTATTTAAATAAGTGATTTCCTTAACTACTTTCCAAAGTTTCTTGCTGTCTTTACCTGCATCCTGCACTTGTTGCTTCTCATAATTCCTTTTTATTTTTTTTAATAAGGATGTGCAAAAATTTCTGTACCTTTTATAAGTAGCTTTTAATACCTCATTATCTGGTTCTTTTTTAAGTTTCTTGTATAGGTTATCGCGATTTCTAAGACATTTTAATATACCTGGGGTGATCCAGGGCTTCAAGATTTTTTTACGGTTAAATATCTTTACTTCATTAGTATTGCTCATAATAGCCGTTTGAAGTAGATTTTGAAATAGAACAGCAGCTTCATTGACATCTGTAAGTGTGAATAAATGACCGAAATCTATGTTTTTAAGTTCTGCATTAAGGAGAGGATAATTAATGCGCCTTATCACTTTTGGAGGTTTATGTCTAGATGAGGTAGTTATGAATAAGGCAACGCTATTATGGTCTGTTAAAGATGTTTGGAGAACGAGACAACGTGCAGTTAATTTAGTTTTTAAGAAGACATGGTCCAAACATGTTTTGTTATGCGTCGGGATTGTATGTTTGAAATATTTTTTGATGCAAACGTATGGGAGGTTCTTTTGGAGCAGAGTACAAGATATGCGCTTTTTTTGAATTGTCCAAACCCTCACATATCAACTGGAGAGCTAAAATGTTTTATTGGCATTTTGATTTTATCTGGGTATAACAAATTACCTAGTAAAAAGTCATACTGGGACAGTGGTGAAGATATGCGAAATGCATTGGTTTATAATGCCATGAGAAGAGACAGATTTATTCAAATTATGCGTTTTTTACATGCAGCTGACAATACCAACCTTGACAGGTCTGATAAAATGACGAAATTGCGACCACTGATGAATATACTGAAACAAAAATTTCTTGAACACATTCCTATTGAACAAAGTCATAACTATGACGAAAGTATGATCGAATACTTCGGGAGACATGGATGCAAACAATGCATTCGAAATAAACCTATAAGGTTTGGATACAAGTGTTGGTGTTTGAACGGGAGTAGTGGATATTTGGCCAACTTTGAAGTGTATCAGGGTGCTATCCCAGGTGCCAATGAAGAAAATGAAAAAAAATTTGGAAAAGCAACAGCACCTAACCTTTCTATGATCAATGAATTGCCTGAAGTCATGAAAAAACAAAAACTTCAGTTATATTTTGATAACCTTTTTACGAGTCTTCCACTTCTGATTCACTTGAAAGCCCTGGGTTACGGGGGAACAGGCACACTTCGCCAGAACAGATTGCCAAAAGAATGCCCAATTGCCAAGGTTGAATCTATGAAAAAAAGAGCAAGAGGGTCATACGAATATGCCTCTCAAGGCGATGTTGTTGTAGTACGGTGGATGGATAACTCAGTTGTGACTGTCGCTTCTACAGACCACAAAGTAAATCCTGTGGGTTTGACGGATCGGTATTCCAAAGCCAGCCAACAAAAAATAAAAGTACCGAGACCCAATCTTATAGCTTTTGTTCTAATCTGAGTAGCGGCACAGTATTACGATATTTCCTACAGTAGCGCGACGAATGTACTTGCGCAGAGCAACGGAGGGGAACTCGCGAGGGGTCGGGCGGCGCGGGCCGCGTACCGCAAACACGTTTAGTTTGCGGTACCGAGCGCGAAGGGCAAGCGCGGGCGTGTTTTTTGGGTAATAATTTTATTATACTTACATATTCTATAATGGTGCGCACAAACTGTTCTGTGTATGGAAGTAAATCGACATCGAAATCCCAGAAGGACTTAAAGTTTCATAGATTTACCCGCGACGAGAGGTAGGTTTTTTCATTTGTGTACCTAACTTGTGTGTTAACTTATGGAATATTCCAGACGCCGCGCCGCTGCCGCTAAGACAAAACTGACTTTTGCACACAATTTCGGACACTTTATCTTATATTTTTATGTCTGATAATTATAATTGTATAGGTACTTATGTGTTTGTTTATTGAATTTATAGGTACCTACATATTTTCTAGGCGCGAGTTATGGATAGAAGCTTGTCAAAACCGGACTTGAAAAGTAAAACAGTTGAACAGTTATATAATATGTACGTATGTGGTTTACACTTTGAAAGATGGATGTATATGAAAACAAAATTAAAAAGCACTGCTATTCTAGTATCAAACTTACCGTCTGCTTCACTACATCCTATGAGTACACAAACTGAGACTACAGAAATAGAGATTATAAAAGATTTAACAAACAGAGGTGTTCAACAACAGATCGACATTGCTTCCGTAGGCGTATCAGTTGTGGCATCCACTAGTGCCCAAGCATCGCAGACTACAAAAAAAAAAATGACAGATCATACTCCAAGAAAAAGAAAACTTCGAAAACAAGTTACAAGTTGTGTCAAAAAGTTGAAGTTGATGGAAGAAGCTAAGTCGACGGACGTCACCTTTGAACAGTTCTTACAAGGATGTGACAAGTTCTTATCACCTAATCTAAGTAAACTTACGTAACCGTGCATACAATACTATGCATGATACCTTTGGTGGACTACAGGTACCTCCAGCTGATTTCGTTGAATACTGTACTAAACTGCAAGCCTGTTTTAGACAAAATTTCCACTCGTTTGTTGGAAACAATATCTTAGATAGATTATTTGAAATACTAAGTACTGTAGAATTTAAATCACAGCCATGTTCATGTTTTCTTCATTCTTTTCTTATCAGATTGTTCATCCGAATGCGAATACATTACGTAGTTAAATATTATAATAGACAATTAAGAACATCCAAAAATAAAGTGTCACGTATTTAGTAGTGCAACATATGTAAATATATATTTATGAATAAATATATATTTACATACATATGAATAAATATATAATCACAATTATTTTAAATGTACATATGAATAAATGATTACATCATAATAGTAATAATCACAATTGTTTTATTTTATTTCCCATTTGATGACAACCCTAGCATATTTGCATGTAACAGCGTAAGTACCTACACTGGCGGCGGCATCGCGCGACATCAAAGGCGTTGCGCTACTGTAGGTAATATCGTAATACTGTGGTAGCGGTATATAATCAGTACATGGGAGGGACAGACCTCATGGACGCTCATGTGAATAATTACAGGATTGGAATTCGTGGCAAAAAATGGTGGTGGCCTATTTTTACGTGGCTTGTGGATGTTACAATAAACAACGCCTGGATCCTTATGCGCAAATCGGGAAAGGATATTTCGCAGCTGAATTTTCGCCGTGAGATAGTACAAACATACTTGAAAAAGTATGGAATCCCTCCTAAATCTGGTGGTCGACCATCTACTTCGAGATGTGGGTCTAAGGTTTTGGAAGATAAGATATGACGAAGAAAATCACATTCCAAAATCAGTAGAAAAGAAACGCAGATGTGTTGGAGCTGACTGTAAAACTATTGGAAGAGTTATATGTTCAAAATGTGACGTTGGTTTATGTATTAAATGTTTCGAAAATTATCATTCTAAGTAATTACCTATGTATTTTTATGAATATATACTAAATAAATAAAATAAATATTCAAAAGCTTATTTATTTGAAACTGCAAAATATTGTACCTCGTTTGACCTAGCGTTGCCATATGGCAACAGTCTAAAACTCAAAATTGGGAGATTATGATTATCTTTTTTTAGTCATAATAGTATTATCTGGTCATCATTTAACTCAAATACAAACATAAAACAACAAAATTTGAATTTCAAAAACTCAGTCCCTAATGGGTTAATATAAAAAATAAAAACATTTAAAAATATAAAAAATAGTAGCCCACCGGTATCGGGAACAGGGTCCAAGCTACCGGTGGTCAGGGCTCCATAGAGAGGAACCTCCTCACAATACGCGCCGTTTCCAGGAGAACTGCTTTCTGGATCAAGCCCTTGATCCAGCTGCCCAACGAGAGCCTCCTTAGATGTTTGTCAAGGCTCTTGGCTATTATGCCATTGGCTGTGACGACTATCGGCACAATGATTGCTGTCTCCACATCCCACATGTCGACAACCTCGCGCGGCAGGTCAAGATACTTATTTTTTTTATCTATCTCAGCTTTCACGAGGTTCTCGTCATGGGGGACTGCTATATCAACAATCATTGTGTGACGCTCTAATCGGTCTATCACCGCTATGTCAGGCTTATTGGCAACAATAGTCCTGTCAGTGATGATAGACCGATCCCAATACAGTGTAATATTGCCATTATCGAGAACTGGGTCGGGCACATACCTATAGTATGGTACTTCTGATTCCACAAGATTGTATTTAAGAGCAAGTTGCTGGTGAATAATCCTGGCTACGAGGTTGTGTCTATGCAAGTATTCTCCGTTAGCCAGACGAGAACAACCGGAGATAATGTGACGAATGGATTCTCCCGGTTTGTGACATGCCCGACATATGTCTACCGTACCATCCTTCACAATATATTTCCGATAGTTATTCGTCATCATAACTTCGTCCATAATCGCACAGACAAAACCTTCGGTTTCCCCGAAGAGGTCACCAAAACGTAGCCAGGCTACGGACGCTAATGTGTCTACGTCAGACCCATGAAGGGCCCGGTAATAGCGCCCGTGAAGCTCCTTGCTCTGCCATACTTCTCTGCGGTCATTAGTATCTAATACTACAGGTTTGCGCCAATTCTCGGTACCTAAGGAGAGCGGAGTGAGGCCTTTGTCCACCGCTACCACATCTCGATGCATACCCACGTCGGCTTCTAGGAAATATTCCCTAAGGCTGCATACCTCGCGATTGTGTAGGGTCTTTGCATTTAAAATGCCACGACCCCCGTACTTCCGCGGGATATACAGCCTCATCACCGATGAACGTGGGTGATGCATTCGATTTGCAGTCAGCGTTGTGCGGACCCACCTGTCCAAGGCGTCAAGTTCAGTCTGAGTCCATTTGAGTATGCCAAAAGAGTACATCAATACTGGCATGACCCAACCATTGAAGGCACGCACCTTGTTTCCGCCTGATAGAAGACTATTCAGTACTTTATTCAGGCGGGCAAAGAAGCGTTCCCTCAATGACTGTTTAACATAAGCAACATTGATGCCTAGTGCCTCTGACATACCCAAATATTTGTAGGTTTCGGTTGAGCCGAGGGATCTTAGGTGTATGGAATCCGAGAGTTGAGTTCCCACGGATTCCATAATCTCCCCTCGCTTTACATGCATGACCGCACATTTGTCCACCCCAAATTCCATCCTGATGGCGCTACTGAAGCTTTCCGTTACCTTCAGTAGCTCCATGAGTTGCAAGTTGCTGGGGGCAAAAAGTTTCAAATCATCCATGTAAAGCAAGTGTGATATGACCTGACCACCTCTTCTCAACTGGTAGCCTAGCCCCAAACCCTCCAGCAGTGTACTGAGAGGGTTGAGAGCCAGACAAAACCACAGTGGGCTCAGACTGTCGCCCTGAAAAATACCACGCTCAATCCTAATCGGTTCGCTGTTTTCCTGGATCTGTCGACATCCTGGGTAGCAGAGGACCGTCTTCCATTGCCCCATACATGACTCAAGGAAAGTGCGCAGTATTGGATTTATTTTGTACAACTCCAACACCTTCATGAGCCATGTATGTGGAACCGAGTCATAGGCCTTCTTATAATCTATCCAACATGTCGACAGATTCTTTCGGGAACGACGAACCTGTTGGTTAATGGCAATATCAATGAGGAGAAGCTCCTTAGTACCGCGGGACCCGTTCCTACATCCATTCTGAGAAGCAGACATGATTGAATTTTTATCAATATGATTATTAATTTTGGCTCTCAAAATGGAAGTAAGAACTTTATAGACCGTCGGTAAGCACGTGATCGGTCTATAATTTTTAGGTTCCGCAGTACTACCTGATTTATGGAGCAGGTGGGTTATTCCTGTAGTTAGGAATTGAGGTAGCGATCTTGACTCTAAGGCGGACTGGAACTGAGCGGCTAAGCGAGCGTGCGATCTTTGTAACCATTTTATCCAGAAATTGTGCAGCCCGTCCGGCCCTGGAGATTTCCAGTTGGATAACGGACGGACTGCACGGGTTACATCTTGGGGGCTGATAGTAATTGCCCCCATTTCTGGTATAAGATCGCACGTGCGCTTGATCTCACTCATCCAGTCACCCTCGATGTGGCTGACAGGCACCGACCAGATGCTGCACCAGAACGAACACATGGCGTCATCATCCGGTAGGCACGTATCAGTCATACCTTGGTCAGGTCGCTCCCAGGCCCTATAAACCCACCTTTCATTGCTTTGGAATGTGCGATTCTGAGTGTATCGCTCCACCCGCCGCTTATATCTGCGTATTCGATTTGCCCATGCATAGACTTTCTGCTTCAGGAAGTCGATACGCTCTGTGACCCGGGTCAGATAATCTCGAGGACTAACATCAGTCCCCGCGAACACCCGCCTCACAAAGCGCATCACTCGAGGACGAGTGTTGCCCTGCCTGAAGCAGATAAGTTTACTAATGAGTGCTCTAGCCTCAGCAATACGACGTTCGATCCTGCCCTGCCAAGCTGGTACAGCTGGTCGTATAACTCTGTCAGTCTTTGGGAACTTGACATGAGCTACCCGACAAGCCGCTACAGCTGCACAGTATAGGATCGAATGAGTATCGGTGAGGTCTTCACTATTGTCAAAATAATTTGACAGCAGTGAATCTAGAGCACACACTAGCGCCCTATTTTTCTTATGCATGGGTAAACGAGGCAGACGAGGTCTAAGCTCAGGCGGTGTGGAGCGATACTCCCGTAATGCACACTCCAAAGCACTCCTCAATCGTTCACTGCACTGGGTACTCACGGTTATAGCCTCGTCATCATCATCTTCACCGACGTGGTCGGGTCGCGGTGAAATACTGGGTTGTAGTTGCACCGCGGCCAGTGGCGAAGCAGATGAGACAGTGCTGCACCGTGATTCGAGGCGTAGTCTATCAAGTACGGCGTCATCCAACATACGGTTACGCTGGATGACCCGCACCTGATCCGATAGTCGTTGGGCGGAAACGTTGACAGCTGGTTCAAGTACCTGAAACAGAGAGAGCATCCGACCACGGTACGCAGTCAGGTTAGTTCCCCCCTCTGTAGCCCCAAAGTATGAGCGCATGACATTTTCATTGATGGAATGTATCCATCGCATGCGCTGCACACTTCCACCGGCAGCGGGGACCCCATCGGAGGCCGGTGGGCCTCGAAGTCCTAAGCCGACCGGAGGGCGGCCTCTTCCTCGCCGACGCGCAGGTGGTGGTGTCGTCGGCGGCGAGAAGTATTCGTCGCTCAAGCTCGACGCAGCTGCAGCGGCCGGATTCTCTTCACTCACGGCTGGAGCAGGTCCCGGCGGCTGCGAGGCGGAGCTGAGCGACGATTCCGCAGGTGTTGGGCGTGTGGGTTGTTGTAATTGTGCCCGGCGTCTTGTCAACATTATATCATCGTCTGTATTCTATTCGATCTTCGTTCGTATTGCTTCATATGGGGTTTTTACCAAACTGGTATGTTATGCATTTCTGTTAGTTTTTTTTTAACTGATTTGGTTTTATTGAACATGGTGCATTGTAATTTAATAAATATTTATTCAAAAAGAATCGCGAAGAAAATTTTTTGACAAGCCTGTTGACAGCCGGGCCACAGATTATTATTATTATTTATTTATTCCGTGTTTGGAAAACCCTTAAACAAACCATTATGACTTGACAAATTGACATCTTAGCTTGAAATTGGCAATTTGACGTAAGTTCATTTTTTGCGTTTTGTGGCTGCTTTACCCAAGGATCTTCTACCTACTAACTGGATTGCTTACGAATGACTCAAAGAATACAGAAAGTCTTTCTTAGCTGTTAAACAATAGAGTATAAACTTGCACGTATAAAACTGAAGGAACTATTCGTTCCGAGCGAGACAGTGCCGTGTGTGGACTGTGTCCCTTTCTTCTGTGTGTCAGATTAAAAATATTTATTTCAATGGTAATTTTTTCGACCTGTCTGTTGTAGTAATAACACCTAGTTTTAAACTTCTTTGGAATTCTATCTTTAAAATGAATTACCATTATTACTGTATGCATATTAATGAAAATTAAAGTTATTTTACCATGCAAACACAAGATGTTTAAACCAAAAAAAAAATGGAATTTGCAAGAATTAGTAGTGATATATTATACTATACCTGGCAATTACTACGTTGCCGACTGACGTTTACTTGACATCTGTATGTTTGTAAATTTGAATTATATTTAATTTTGTGAGTTTTCGTAATATTAAAGTGCAAGTTATTGTAACCATGGTAAGAACGTGTTTTGTGGTTAATTGCAAGAGTGAAAAGGGTACCCCGGGTCTGGAATTTCCTTTTTTAAGTAAGTTTTGTGACTTTGTTTACAAATTGCATTTAGGGTGACTATGTTTTCAATGTAAAAGTGAATGTTCTCTTTATTCTTCTTATTTATTATTTTTCTTTCTTCTCATTATATATTATTTTTTGTTATTTTAAGCTTTCCTAAAAATGATGATCTTCGAGTCCGGTGGCTCAGTGTTCTACACAGAAAAGGGTCAGAAACGGTTCCAAAATTTGTAGCCGCCATTTCAAGCCCGAAGTAATATTGCATTTCGAAACAAGATCAAATGATGCAATTCCGTCCATTTTCCCTAAAGTAAGTTATCAATCTTTACAAATGACATGAAGATCACCGTTTCGAAATATGTAGAATATGAGCATAGCAAGATGAATTTTCATTTTGAATCTATCTTAACCATAAATACTACAATTTTGTTCTCATCAATCTATTATTATTTTAGATTCCTGTCAGCGAAACAAATAAATGTAAGTACTATAATATTAAAACCCACTAAAGAAAAGAATATACAACCTGTACTGGGCACATTCAAAGATCTGGTAAGTGAAAGTTATGAAAGGAGTCAAATTAATGAGCATAAAAGTCGACATTTTAGTTGTTTTATTTACTTTTGCTTAGCAAATTGATGGCAAAAATATTTTATATCATTTTGGCCAAAAACTCAGCTACGCAAACTTGCTTACAAGTGTAGTTTATTATATTAATAATTACTTATAACTTAATTACTTAACTTTTATCCACTGCAGTTAGTTAATGTCGACAAATAATAATCTATACTAATATTATAAAGAGGTAAAATTTGTAAGTTTGTATGTATGGGGTAATCTCTGAAACTACCGAACCGATTTTGAAAATTCTTTCGCTTACATGTAGCTGCATTATCCCTGAGTGCTATAGGCTATAAATTATCTTTATATCATGCATATTAGCCGAGCTAATATAATCTTTGTCAAGCAAGTCGGGGACGGGATCCCGTGGAATAATTTCGACTTCTACGCGGACGAAGTTGCGGGCAGAAGCTAGTAATTCATAATTTAAAGATTATTTCCATACTTTTAACTAATAATAGTGTAATACATTTTTAGGGTTGTGTGTCAAGCCAATCTTGTAACAAACCTGCAGCTGCAACATATGAGGAACTAGAAAATATAGAACCAACCTAATAATAATAACCTTATAATTAACATTCGATCTGCCTCCTTTATGTTTAGAATTATGTATGTTAATAATATTGATTTCTAACCTTAAATAGCACATGTGGTGTTAGCCTGTAATTAATTTTTACACTTATAAATGTAATATGACTGTTTCATACAAATGTATAGTGTAAACAATTGTAGGTTAACCTAAATAAATATATACAGAAATAAATTATATCTCTTCTGTTATTCTTTTTATTTACAATCATCGTCTTTCATGAAGGGTTTTAGTAGTTTTAATTATATATAAACATTGCATCATTTTATTTTAGTCTACTGGCTCTAACCGTACAAGTGTCGAATAAACATAGATTACCAATTAATGCACGTTTGTTTGGACGTCTATACCACTGCCTATCAAGGCCAAGCCTTCGAAGAATTGCCAGCTGGTGATTCTGTTATTAATTCTGTATCTGCAATAATTGTATTTGTATCACGGGTCTTAACCACTTTGAAAGTTTATAATTCAACGCAATAAAGTTTGCAAAACCAATTTTGCATTTAGCCCGCATAAGGAAGGGTTTATTATAGAAATTAGCGCGCTCAATATAAGTTCCTCAGATATATATATTGAGAACTAGCTTTTCGCCCACGTAGAATTCTGTTATATCGCGCTACCGAGCAACTGTTCAAAAATCTGAGATAGAAAGAACCCTATATAGTTCCCAGGGTTTTAAACTATCTCCATGCCAAATTTTTTTGAAAGCGGCTCTGTGATTTAACCGTGAAAGCGTAACAGACCGATACAGACCTTTGTATTTATAATTGAATTTATTTCTTTCTTTCTTTCTATTTAATACGTTGTTAAGAAAAAAACTGGCCAAGTACGAGTCGGACTCGCACATGAAGGGTATTTTTATAGGTAGGTAATGAATGGTACGGAACCATTACCTATAAAAAGCGCCAAAAAAATCACAACTGTTGTATGGGAGTCTCCCTTAAATATTTATTTTAATTAATTTTTAGTATTTTTTGTTATAGCGGTAACAGAAATACATCATTTGTAAGGTTAATAATAAGTGTCTAAAAAAACCTGCAAATATTGCATCAAATAAAATTGTCCTTACGTTTATCGCGAATTGATATCCACACTACTAGAAAGAGATAGCTAGGTCCTTCGAGGGTATACTCTTCGGAACGGATTTGAGCTTCGCGTCCGCATTCCAGTTTAGGTACAAGTTCCTTGGCTTTACCATCATTACACTCTCGTGGTCTCGCCTCGCACTCACACTCACGATCGCTAAAAAAAAGTAAAAAAAACTAAAACCCGACTACCACAAAAAAATCGACGCTGAAAAAGTATGAAACAAGATTTTCAGGATGCTGAAATAAACAAGGTTACTGGAAAAACAAGAACAGAACAAAAATAAAAACCGCAGTCACACGTTATTAATTGTTTTGTTACGATTGATATCCTATATAGTAACCTTGTTTATTTCAGCATCCTGAAAATCTTGTTTCATACTTTTTCAGCGTCGATTTATTGGTCGTAGTCGGGTTTTAGTTTTTTTACTTTTTATTATTTAAACTATTTTGGTATTAAATCACGAGCGTGCTATGAGTACTAGACAACTGATAAACATACATATATATTTCTAAATACATACATATTATAGATAATCATTTGTTCTTTGTCTGGGTGTACCCAGACAAAGAACAAATGATCGTGCTCATCACAAAAACATTTGTCCTGGGTGGGAATCGAACCCACGACCTTTCGCATAGCAGTCAGGGCCACTGACCACTAGACCAACAGGCCTGTCAAATATTTTTGATAAGTACAAGTGAAGCCCTTTCAAATGATATCAAACACGGTGTATTTATCTTAATTTTTTTAACACATGATTTTTTGTCCACTAGAGGGCGCCTCTTTAAATTTAAGCAATATTTTGGAAATGTGCATGTGACGCCCTTTCAAATGATATCAAAAACGATGTGTTTATCTTATTTTTATTTTTTAACACAACACTTTTTGGGCGCTAGAGGGCGTCACATTAGGTTTTGTGACACGTCACGTAGCCTATGTTCAGCAGATGGTCAAGACGGTTCTAACGATACCTCATTTCTCGAGTTCCGATAAGTAGCTTTAGAGCTATAAGGGAACAGATGAACATACACACTTACATACATACATACATACCCTCCTTTGGCTTTGCCGTAGTCGGGTAATGAATGAAGGTTAAATGTATTTTAATGTTAAAATGTATTTTGAAGCCTCAAGTATTTGAAATACTAATTACAAAATACCTCGGCGTCAGGTATTTGAAATACGAATTACAAATTACATTTTAAAGAAGTAATTGAAATACAAATACCAAATACGTATTTGTATTTCAATTACGTATTTTAATTACAAGTAATTCAAATACTGCCCAACCCTGCTAATAGACAAGTATGGAGAAAGACTAACCATTTAAGCCATATTATGTATCTCTATGACCATAATTACAGTAGTGGCCAACCTAATGTTAGGTACAGCTTTGGCAACCATCGACTAAATTCGTATTTCGATCATAATCTCGGCTAAAGCCGAAGTTATGTAGTCGTGTTCGATTTTTAACAATAAAAATAATTTAGCCAATGATGGTACATCAATAAAAATGGACTGAATTTTATTTCATGAAAATTTCACCATTGAAGCATGATTTATAAAAAGTAAAATACTGATTACCGGTTTCTAAAGCCATGTCAGTAGAGAATATAAATAAACAATATGCTAAATGAAGCAAGAAGATCAATTGCAATGGAGGATTACTGTGGACACCACGGCCAGTGGACACCCTCTGCTCCATTCAGGAGGAAAATAAGTAATAGGGATATATTGATAGAGATCAAACTAGAAATATATTAAACTTGTAGCAACAGAACCCTATTTGAAAGTTATAAAGACAGAGCTTGCAAAAGAGAAGTTAGTATGAACTAAAATAAAAATTTATTTATTTTTTTAAATCGTATGTACACCAGTAAATAAACTGTGAAAAGGTGGAATTTAAAACTTACTTTTGTTCTTCTTCACCCACAGGAGATGACCTATCACTATCATTCATGCCAAATGAGGAACAAAGCCTAGTAGACCTCCTTGGGCGGTTCTTAGCGGCCACTTCAATAGTACACTGGAAATCTTCACTGGAATCTTCATCTGTCTCCAGTAGCTTGCTGATGACTACTGGGTCATCATCCATTTCATCATCATCTTCTTCTAATTCTTCTGCTTCTGCGTCTTCATCCTCTTCTTCATCTTCTTCTCCTAGTTCTCTGCGTAAATGTGAGTTACTACTATTAGTAAACCAAACATTTTACTGAATTTTAGGTTACTGTGAGTGATTATTTATGCCTTTATTATAGATAGATAGAATATACTTTATTGTACAGCAATAATTGAATATTTTATATAATATAATTTAATATACCTTCTTTTTTCTTTTGCTGTTGTTGCTATTACTGTTATTAAAGCTTACATTGTTCTTCTTACCTGTCTAATTTCGATTAGTAAAAATAATTATTTTCTCAGTCTCATTTTGATTAAAAATTCCAACAGAAACTTGAAGAAGTAAGCATTTTGGTTGATGTCTATTTGTGAATCATAAGGACATAAAAGGTACACCCTAAGCCCAAAATGACAACCAACGATTACATAAACATTCTAATTTTCTAATAATAAGAGTGCACATAAGGTGTTGGTGATCCACTGCTGCATTATTTAATAATTAAAACATGAACATGTAACTGGTTTCCAGGTTTCAACCTGCTTCTTTCTACCATTTAACATTTTTCAGGTCAATTAAAGTCTAGCCAATTTAAAAAATTAAAATTTAACAAAAATAAGGTGATATGAACAACAACAATATAATTACACACTCACACCTAAAATCATGACCACTTACAATCAAAACAAGATACACAATATTTATCCAGTAATACTGCAATTTTTATTATTAAACCTTATTCATGTTTTTAGAATTTAAGTTAACCACTGCTATACAGAGGAACACTGACTCCCATAGCAAAGACTGTTGCTTAGGAGTCAGCAGAATCACATGATGTATAGTATATTTTCCACTACCAAAATTGTGCTTACTAAGGCACCTATTGTAATGTTTGGACTGTTGTAAAAACTCTTAGCTGTTTATAAATTAATCATAATATCTGCCTTAAGATCAAAAAGTGCACTGTACAGTGGACAATGATTTACTTTGCTGTACCCGACAGGGTCAATATTGATCAAAATTGTTTATTCAACCACCCATATACCACATATAGAATGCAATATATGATTGAGTATTAAGTATTGGATTGCCCCTAGTACACTACTTTCATTATTTACATCCATATAAATATTGTAAGGTGTACCTGTTCTCATTCCCACTCTCGTCCACTTCATCAGGGTTGATAGCCTTCAGGCCAAGCTCACACAGGTGCTTCAGCTTCATCACAGTGTTCTGACTCTGGCTGTCATCATCATCACATATCTCCACCACCTCATCGTCAACCTCAGGCTCTGGTTCCTCCTTCTTTAAAAGCTCCATAACTAATGGACGGGCAGACCTCCGTGTCCTCACTCCCTCCTCAGGAGACTTGTCAGTTTGTATGCCAAGACGCGCATTGTTCTGAGATTCGAGACCAATGCGTAACTCTTCATTAGCAAGTATTTTGGCTGTGGGTTTTATTCTACGAGACAGCCTTTGTGGGGCTTGCTGAGTTTCATACGACTTTTCCTTTCTAGCGATAGCATTAGCTAGGACATTGTCTGAGTCGTCGCGGCGCCTTGTCGAGCGTTTGGGTGTAGTATGGGAGCTGTCTGACTCATCATTCTCTGAAGCAGTCTGAGCGCCCGATTTATCCTTCTTGGGCGACGTGTCGCTATCGCAGATCCATTCCCACTTGCCGCGCGTCCTGCTCGACCGCCGTGGCGCCTCGTCGTGCTTCTCCTCGGGAGTCACAATCTTCATATTACTATTTTTAGCACTGTTCTTCTCCGAACGGAAGGTCAATACTATACGCGGTTTTGGCTCCTCGTCGCCTTTCTCAGATCTCTTTGCATCTATTTTGTCCAGAGTCACTGTTAAGTTTTCGTTGGATTGTTTGTCGACTTTTTTCTTGGTAGGCGCGTCTTCATCCGCATTCATGGTGTCTTCAAGGCTGTTTCAAATCCTCAAGGCTGGGTTTCTTTCACTTTTCGTTTTGTTACACTAACGTTCACGTACACTAAGGCTTACAAAATATATTATAAACTATGCCGATCATTTAAAAATAAAATAAAACAAGATACACATAACTAATGATAGTAAACAACATAAATGACAAAGTTTCTCAGGTCTGATGCTCTGTCATGTCTGTATTGAAATGGTAAGTTAACTATAAATCGATCTCCTTCGACTAAATAGTTTAATCATACACAAATGCATAAATTTTAAAGAAATTAGTAAAATAAATTGCACAAAAACAAATTATTGAATTTGATGACAGGCAGACAGAAACACCTATCTGTCGTTCTCGTTTCTTTAGGCAGGCCACAGACGTTCGGTTTCCGAATCAGGCTTTTTTTTTTTTTTTTTTTTTTTTTTTTTTAATTGGCAAGTCGCTATTTGCGCAATGCCATCAACAAAAAACGAGGAAACTTGGTAGAAAATGAAATGGTAAATTTAGGGCACGGAATTAGGATGGATATTGGATAGGATTATTAGGAAAGGCATAAACATAAGTAAAAATTATATGCGTAAATTATTCTGAGTGATAAATGATGATAGATATATATATATATTTGAATCATTAGAAGCCAGTAAGACAGAAATGGAGGTAGGAAAGGTAATGTTATAGGAAAGTAAACTAGAAATAAAAGAATCATGACTAAGAAGAGGACAGGAGAAAAAAATATGATTTAAATCGCCAACATCACCACATTCGCAAAGGTCACTGGCAACAATCTGCAATCGGGCAAGGTGGACTTTGGAGCAATTGTGACCCAACCTCATTCTAATAAGGCAACTGGTAGCAGCCTTACCAAAGTTAAATTTAAAAAACCATGGTGTTTTGGGAATACAAGTTTGAATATGAGAATAATATTTTCCTTTAATAGTGCTGCTGTCCGCCCACAACTTGCTCCAGGCATCCCAAAGAAAGTTCATTGGCAGATTCGCCAAGTCGTGGCTAAAGTTAATGTAAGGGAACAAATCACCACAGTCCACAGCCTCATTAGCCAGTTGATCGGCTCTCACATTTCCCGCGATACTACTATGGCCAGGTATCCAAGCGAGAGAAATTTGAAGACCTAATTTGGAGCATTTATATAAGAGATCTCTAATAAAAAGAACTATGGGAAATGTTGGTTTACATTTAAAAGGATTTCTTTTAATAGCCTGTAATGCACTTAGAGCGTCTGTAAATATTATTGCTTTTTCCAATTTCATGATGTAAATATACTCTAAAGCTTTGAACAGTCCAAAACATTCACCAGTAAATACTGATGATTCAGGAGGAAGCTTGATTTTTTGTACTATATTATACTGTGAGTGGAAAACCCCAACTCCAACATTTCCTAAAGAAGAGTGCTTAGACGCGTCTGTGTAAATATGATGCCAATTCTCCCATCGCAAGCCTTTGGCAAAGTTAAATGATTCTTTAACAAAATAATCATTTTTATTAATGTCTAAGTTCAGGATAACATCCGGAGAAAACACCAATGATTCATAAGAATGATTGAAGAGAGGAAATGATAGTGACTGGTAAATTGGAGCTTGCAAAGCCATAAACTTTTTATAACTTATAATAAGACAAGGAAGAGATTTATTAGACCAATAACGAGAAGAATTGGTTTCGTCTAGAAGAGACTGCAATTTTTGACGTAACGGGTGATTAGAAAATTGAAATGAACGGAATAGAAATTTGTCAGAAAGATACTGACGTCGAAGTGAAAGAGGAGGATCTACAGTTTCAACCTGTAAAGCATTTATTGGGCTTGATCTCATAGCTCCGGTCACTATTCGCAGTGCTTTTGACTGAATTCTGTCTAATTTTTTAAAAGCAGCTGAATTTCCAGGTTCCAATAAAAATGTTCCATAGTCAAGCACACTTCTAACTATTGCGTTATATATTAATTTCAATGAATAGGGGTGGGCACCCCACCAGACCCCCGATAAACATCTCAATATGTTTATTCTTTGTTCACATCTTGCCGTTATGTAATCACAGTGTGGAATACCAGTAAGTTTACTATCCAAAAGCACTCCTAAAAATTTTACCGAAGATTTCACAGGTATTAAATTATCATCATAATAAACAGAAACAGGGGGAGGAAGGCGCATCCTAGTAAAAAGTACAACTGTACTTTTAGAAGTAGACAGCTCAAGGCCATTGCTATCCATCCATTTTTTTAAAAGGCTAAGACCCGATGTCATGGTATTGCAAGCCGTTTGTATAGAGCTGTGAGGGCAATATAAAAGAAGATCATCAGCGTATTGTAGCACTTTTACTTCATTGTTTAAAGAACTCTCAAGATCGTAAGTGTAAATGTCATATAATAAAGGGCTAAGAACTGATCCTTGAGGAAGACCTTTCCACACGACTCTAGATTCACAACTAGAATCCTGAAGTGTAAGTTTAATATACCTCTCAGATAACATGTTTAGAATGAAGTTTGTGAGTAAAATGGGGACATTTAACTGCTCCAGTTTATATTTTAATGTTGATATTACAACATTATCATAAGCAGAGGTTATGTCAAGAAAAGCAGAAATTATGGATTGATTCGAAGAAAATGCTAACCTAATATCAGTGACAAAGATGCTTAAACTATCTATGGTACTTTTACCTCGCCTAAAACCAAATTGACTCTCACTGAGTAATTTCTTGTTTTCTAAAAACCATTCTAACCTATTTTTTACTAAATGTTCTGTGATCTTTAGTAAAACTGATGATAGAGCAATTGGTCGGTAAGAAGTGTTATTGGATGGACATTTGTTGGGTTTGAGAATAGGTATAATATCTTGTGCTTTCCAAGAAAGCGGAATATTTCCGGTTATCATAATTTTATTAATTAGTTTTAAAAAATATAAAAGAGATGTGTCACTCATATTTGATAGAAAAGAGTACGGAATACCATCTGCGCCTGGAGCGGAGTCTTTACTGTGGCATACAACAAGTTTAAGCTCTTCTAAACTGAATGGAGAATTAAGGTCACAAAGAGAATCTATTGTCGAAAGGGGAATAGAATTTGTAATAATCTTTTCCGGGACGTATGAGGGAGCTAATTTACCTAAAAAACTATTTACCAACTCAGGTGGAAGGAATGCGCTAGATGAATCTGAGAACGCCGATCTGAACCTTCTAATATTCCGCCAAACCACAGATGGTTGAACGTTAGGGGAAATAGAGAGGCAAAATGATTTCCAGCTTTCAAATTTCTTTTTTTTAAATAATTTTTTTGTCTCTGTAATTGAGGTGCTTAAAATATTAAAATTTTCTACGGTAGAATTTTTAAGGTAATTTATTTCACACTGTTTCCTTTTTTTAATTGCATCTGTGCAATCTTTGTCCCACCATGGCGGAGATGGGATTTTATTTTGTGACTTTTTGAAAGGAAAAAGTTTATCTGCAGTTTTTATCATGGCTTCGGACAAGGCATCGGCACAGAACTGTTCATTACCACATTTAATTTCAGGTAGAACGGACACTATGTTATCTAAATGCTCCTTATAAGTACGCCAATCAACATCCCCCAGTTTGTACTTCAGCCGTGGAGCGCTCTTAGAATAAGGTTTTTGATTGAAGGGAAATGATAAAACTATAGGAAAATGGTCACTGCCATAGGATGAAAGCATAACTTTCCAGGTCAAACGCGAAGCTAGTTTGTCAGTGCATATTGACAAATCGGGTGCACTAGCACCTTCATGTGGAGAAGTGCGTCGAGTTGGAGACCCAGTATTTAATAAACAAAGATTGAGATTAACTAGAATGTCAAGTAAGGTGCTACCATAGTTATTTGTTGACGAACTTCCCCAGACTTCATGCTGGGAATTAAAATCACCTAAAACTATAAATGGTTTAGGAAGAATTGAAAAAATATTTACAATTTCATTAAAAATTACAACAGATGGACGAGGAATATATACAGAAACAAAACAAATATTATTATCTACAACTGCTGCAATAACAGAAAAGTCATTACTATGAGGTGGGATTGTGAAAAATGAAAATGAATGATGATGTTTGATGAGTAAAGCAACACCGCCATACCCATCAGAGCGGTCTTCTCTGAGACATGCATACCCAGGGATCCTAAACAAAGACCCTGGTTTAAGCCATGTCTCTTGAAGAGCAAAAACAAAAGGTTTATATTTATTTACAATATGTATAATTTCTGACTTTTTATTAATTGCACTTCGGCAATTCCATTGTAAGACTTTGTTGTCCATGATTATTATTAGTTGATGATTGAGTAACTGCATTTAATACAGTGGCAGCGATGGACGGTGAAAGGTGATGTGTTTGAGTTAATGATTTTATCAAAGCAATGATTAGTTCATTTACAGTCAATGCAGACAGATCATCCTTAGCGATGAGGGCACAGCCATCTTTTGATTGAGGAACATTCCTAGCAAGTTCCTGATGGAATTGCTGATCATAACCTTTAGAAAACTGGGGTGGGGAGCGAGGTTTAATAAAAACTGTTTTTTTATATGATATTTTATTTTGTTTAGATGGAGAGTAATCAAGGGGAACAGAAGCATTGATATGTCTTGAAGTTGTGGGAGAGGAAAGCAAGGCATCAGCATATGATATTTTAGAAATTGTGGGATGAAGCTTTGAAGCTTCAGCATATGAAATACATGATTTGGCCATGGATTCTTTAATGTTTTTTTGACGTTCATATTCTAAACATTTCTTGCTAGTAGCCTCATGAAAACCATTGCAAAGACAACAAGATAAATTATCCTCAGAGACTGTGCACCCTTCCCCAGAGTGACCTTGACCACACTTATAACAGCGGGGTTTGGACCTGCATTGAATCTTGACATGGCCATATCTACAACAATTGTAACATTGAATTGTTGGGTAAATGTACAGGTCAACAGAAAGTGCTGTATAACACATATATACACGCTTCGGAAGAATTTGGCCATCAAAAGTTAAAATAACGGTTTCTGTATTTTTTAATAAAGGTTTATCATCAAAAATAGTTTTTCTTTTGATTCTCCTTAGCTTTAATATTTTGCCACAACCAATTGGCACAGAGATGTTTTCTAATATTTCATCATCATTCCACTCTACGGGTATGCCTCTGACGACACCCATGCGAGTCACAGAAAATGAGGGGATAAAAGCTTTATAACACTCCCTTTCCAACAACTTGCTGGTTATAAACGAGTTGGCATCATTATAAGTGGAAAAAGCAATAACCAGCCTGTTTCGACCTATTTTCTTTAGACTACCATTAATTATGTTATTGAAAGAATTCCTTTTTAAGAATCGACCAAAAGTAACTGGATTCAGAAAAGTATTGTCATTAGAGGCAGTTTGCTCCCTCTGAACATGTATTAAAAACGGAGCCGCATCGGAGGAATTGTATAAGAGCCGAGCAACTGAAGCTGGACGCTGAGACGACCCACTCAGATCGTCAACGCCAGCCCTTAACAAAGGAGTACGCGGAGGATCAGATGCCTTATTAGTATCATCTACAGTAATCATTGTATCCATCTCGCCACAATCACAATCGTTAGAACGTTTCCCGCCATTCTTGCGCCTTTTTTTATTACAGTGTTTGCAAATTGTCGGCCGAGCAGACACCCTTTTGCGTTTTGAGCTATTGTTGCTTAATGATAATGAACAATCAGTATCAACTGCACTGGTTTCATTATTAGAAATTGTCACATAGTGACCTATTTCTAGTGGTGCCGTTCCTCCGGGGTCACCCGGAGGATCCATATTAGAACTACAAGAACTAAAAAAAACTTACCAAATTTGAAGAAAACACTACGACTACACTAAAACTAAATAATAAAATGAAATATATACAAAAACTTAATCTAATCCAATATACAAAAAATAATTTATAGAGAGCCAAAAAAAATCACGTCCGCCAAAGTTCAGGTTTCCCGCGCTTTTTCAATCAGGCTTCCTAGTTCCTGATCAGGAATTCAGATTCGGAATTCCGTGAGCAGTGTTGCCAACTATACTATCACCTCTGTAGCTAGATCTTTTGCAAAAAGTTGCCAGATTCCCACATTACTTTACCCCAAAAAGTAGCTAGAAGTTGCTAAAGTTAAAAAAAAAAAACTAAACTAATCGTTAAAATCGTTTTTTCTACATTAAAACTAATGTGTGTAATGGATAACTTTACTTTCGTAATATATTTACAGGTACATACTTATGGTAAAACATTATTAATATAACTTAATCTAGGGAAGATGATGTAGATGGTTGTACATCCTGAAAATCCAGGGATTTTGTGTATTTCTCCACGGTTCCCATTTGTTGGAGAACTCTATGCTCTAAGGAGTTAAGGACCGCCGAGAGCGAAGAACGAATAGAGCTATTAGAACTAATAGAATGAACTAGTTCACTGTCCAAAATGAACTAGTATGGAGCGATCTCCAAAATGACCGAGCTGGCACAAGACTACTAACAAAATGCGCTGCGCGAAATAGAAACAACGCTTATTATTAATAAGAGAGAGTGAGAGAAAATAATCACAATGTTCCAGCAAGCCAAACTATCAGAGGAATCCCCTTGGGCATGTTCCGCACATGTTCCGTATCGCGCGCCCTTTGTGCTTTTTAACTATTGGCTTGCTTTTACAATATGACTCAAAATGCTGACGAGTTTACGTCTCTAAAAATTGCTTCCACAGACAAAAAACTAAAACTGAAAATCACACACTCAAGCATCAATAATAGTCTGTAGATAAAGTCGCTATGTTGATAATTTGCTAAAAAAAAAGTAGCTAAATCGTTTAGCCACAATTTTTTAGAAATTGTAGCTGACAGGGGTGCAAAATTAGCTAGATCTAGCTATAAAATAGCTAAGTTCACATCACTGTCCGTGAGACTAGCGCATACGTCCGGTTTTTTTAATTCGGAATTTTACGTATAGAGACCAGTGTTACCAACTTAGTTCGACCCCCCTTTTAGTGGAGAAATAATGCTTTTAGTGGCTGGTGGTTTTTTCTAGTGGTCAAGTAGAATTCAGTTTCAATTACTGAAAGTGCTATTACTCAACTACTAAGCCACTAAAACTTTACGAAATATATTATTTTTACTTCATTAATGTACTTAATTTACATTTACTGCGTAGGCACAATAAAAGTGCAGAACTTATGGCAAGAGTTGATGATCTATGGCGACAAATTCATTTGCAGAAATGGAACGAGAGCAAAGATACAAAAAAAAATTTGGAATGAAGTATTGCATTTCAAAGATGCTCAATGGGAATCGAGATTTGAGGAATTAGCGATTACTCTCTTAATACTACCTAATTCTAATGCCGATGTTGAGAGACTATTTAGCAGTATGAATGTAATAAAAAACAAGCAGAGGAACAGAATGAAGTTGAATATTTTAACTGCAATATTAAAAACACGCTGTGGTTTAAGATTGGAAGAAAAATGCTGCAATGATTATGAAATTATAATAAAAGTTATAAAACAAATTGGTAGCCAAGCATCATATAAATGTGAAACCGACGATGATGAGGTGCACACAAAAGTTCTTGTATGTTGATTTACTGACTTAAAATATTTTATTACGTCATATTAAAGAACATTTTTTACTAATACAAGTAATAATAAATAAATACTGCTTTCTTTCGTAAAAACTAAAACAAATTGTGTAAATTTTAGCTTTTCGATGAAAATCTGTATGGTTACCGAGAAATCTGTATATCTGGCAACACTGATCTGAAATGAAATTTCCGTGCGTGAACGGCGGCCGAGCCAAAATGTACGCCAGCGCTGCGTTCGGAATGACGTCATTAGGTTTTTTCCGTTCTTACATTCTGGAACTAAATTGTAATCTGAATTCCTGAATTCCTTAAATTGTAATCTGAATTCCTGATCAGGAAACCTGAATGCTCTACTTACATATAAAATGTTCAACAAGGCGCACACTATTCTTATTTTTTCCGGACGGAAAAAACCTAACGTTCGGTTCGATGCGTTCCGGAATGTAAGAACGGAAAAAACCTAATGACGTCATTACGAACGCAGCGCTGGCGTACATTTTGGCTCGGCCGCCGTACACGCATGGAAATTTCATTTCAGATCAGTGTTGCCAGACATACAGATTTCCCAGTACCCATACAGATTTTCATCTAAAAAGCTAAAATTTACACATTTATTTTAGTTTTTACGAAAGAAAACAGTATTTATTTATTATTACTTGTATTAGTAAAAAATGTTCTTTAATATGACGTAATAAAATATTTTAAGTCAGTAAATCAACATACAAGAACTTTTGTCTGCACCATCATCGTCGGTTTCACATTTATATGATGCTTTGCTACCAATTTGTTTTATAACTTTTATTGGAATTTCATAATCATTGCAGCATTTTTCTTCCAATCTTAAACCACAGCGTGTTTTTAATATTGCAGTTAAAATATTCAACTTCATTCTGTTCCTCTGCTTGTTTTTTATTACAATCATACTGCTAAATAGTCTCTCAACATCGGCATTAGAATTAGGTGGTATTAAGAGAGTAATCGCTAATTCCTCAAATCTCGATTCCCCTTGAGCATCTTTGAAATGCAATACTTAATTCCAAATTTTTTTTGTATCTTTGCTCTCGTTCCATTTCTGCAAATAAATTTGTTACCATAGATCATCAACTCTTGCCATAAGTTCTGCATTTTTATTGTGCCTACGCAGTAAATGTAAATTAAGTACATTAATGAAGTAAAAATAATATATTTTGTAAAGTTTTAGTGGCTTAGTAGTTGAGTAATAAGCACTTTCAGTAATTGAAACTGAATTCTACTTGACCACTAGAAAAAACCACCAGCCACTAAAAGCATCATTTCGCCACTAAAAGGGGGGTCGAACTAAGTTGGTAACACTGGTCTCTATACGTAAAATTCCGAATTAAAAAAACCGGACGTATGCGCTAGTCTCACGGAATTCCGAATCTGAATTCCCGATCAGGAAACCTGATTCGGAAACCGAAAGTCTGTGGCTTGCCTTAAAAGCTTGTCCTCTTCTCTATTCTCTCCTTCTCTGTTGTATATTACCATAGAGTAATATAGGTCATAGAAAAAAAATATTTAACAAAAAGTAAGTAAGTATTTATAAGTTTTGTTCAAGTCTCAAATTTTAATAAATAGCCTTCTTAATTTTGTGAATGTACTGTTTATAAGAAAATTAAGTTTTATATGGCCTGAGACATCTGAAAGAACAAAACAAATAGCATAGAGTACTATAATACTACGGATAACCGACCCGGATAACAAATAGGTTGTCTTTGAATATTATGTTAAAATTGACATTTGTTGTCAATTGTCGTTATGACACATTGTTTGTTTTGTTATTTGTAAACGCATTCCATTGATGCCATTATGAAACGTTTAGCTGATGTTATTTAGCATTATTTATGTGTTGTTTTGCTTACTCATAGTGTATACTCATAAATTTATCTCACTGAGTGTTAAGGATTGAAATCAATTAATCAATAGACTCATTGACAACAATGACATACGTGTATTCCAACTTTCATGCAAATTTAACTATGAATTAATTGCTGGTTAACTGATAAAGAACCAATTAAAAGTTACTTCTTACAGTGTCGTTTAAACTCTTGTAACGACTGCTTGATTTGGGCTCTGATACGCCAAGATGAATCAATTATTTTTGAGTCCGGAATATGTTTTGCAAGGGGGGTACCACCACTCTACTTTGAGAAAGCTACAGGAACCAAATACAAGCATTGAGGCGCACAATATTATGTACCCTGTATTCCTATTGTAAGTACTCACAAATACCGCACCGGCAGATAACCCTGTAAGAAAGTTAGGTCAAAAAAAAATTGTTACCTAAGTTGCAAAAATTTATTAAGAGATATTCCGTAATACTTTCTAAAGGAATTCCTCCGCGTGCAATTTCTATACATTTAATCAAACTAATTCTATTTTAATTCATCGTATTTTATTTCAATATCTTGTCATGCAAGTGTTGTAACAAAAAGATAAGTGTAGGTTATCATCAAATATAAAAACTAAACTCCTATATTCTGTATGACTAAACAGGGAAGATGACAACCGAGTTGAACCAGTGGCAAGCATGCCCAATGTGTCCAGACTTGGCATCAATCAGCTCATCATGAGGCTTGAGGAACTGGTCAATAAAGGACTAAAGTCCATACTCATCTTTGGGATTGTCCGCACATTGCCAAAGGTAAAAACTACTCTAAAATCAGCACCATGCATGAGAAATAAATTGTGATTATGATAAGGATTAAGTTTTCTCTTCTTAATTTGCTATTAATATTCAAACCTCACACACCTAAATCAATATGTAATACTATAGAACTATTTATTTATTTTTACCATATAATTTTTAACAATGTATTTAAACTGAACTGCAAACTAAAATATATGTATAAGCATAAAAAAAAAATCCACATATCTGTCTGCTAGTAAAGTACTAATAAGTAATAAGAAATATTACAACATTGTATGGCATTGCCACTTGTTTTTTTATGCTTGATTAGATATAACAAACATGTTTTGTATAGTTTTGCTGTAATGTTGAACAAGTAACTAGTTATAACTTATAAGTAACTTCTGCCATTGCTTGTGTGTAAAGCTCTGCATCAAGTGTTCCACTTTCCAAAATATGTTGCTCAGACTTAATAGCTATATAATAAATAAACATTCAAACCTGTCTAGTAGTTCTGGAGATTGTCATATACAAACAGAGAAACAGATAGACATTATATATTTAAATTCTTGCTCTATTACTGTTTCTAAACCCTCCTTAATTTCTAAATTTCTTCAATGCACAGACACACTTTTTTACTGTTTCATTATATGTATTGATAATTAAAATAAACAACAGGATAGCAATGGGACCAGTGCAGATTGTCCAGAGAACCCAGTACTGAAGGGTATTCCTAAACTCCGGGCCAAGTTCCCGAATCTCCTCATAGCATGTGATGTCTGCCTGTGCCCGTATACTTCTCACGGTCACTGTGGAGTCCTGACGCCTGGTGGAACTATAGACCATGCAGCGTCAGTCAGAAGGATTGCTGAAGTAGCTTTAGCTTATGCTAAAGCTGGTGAGTTTTGTTTTAGATAATATTTTGAATACAATACAAAAAGCCTTTATTTCTGCTAATATTACATTTTACCCATTAGGTATTATTCTTAAATCCTTTATATAAAATATTTTTAGAAGTGATAATTTACCCTTACAGACTATTCGTGTGAAATAGTTTTGATGTTTTAAGTATTAGTTTATTAATAATAGTAGTAGTTCTATTGTGTAATCTTACTATATCTTATCTTACTTCTTACTAATCTTCTTACTAATATTATAAATGTGAAAGTTTGTGAGGATGGATGGATGTTTGTTACTCTTTCACGCAAAAACTACTGAACGGATCTGAATGAAATTTGGTAAGTAGATAGTTGACATTCTGGAATAACACATAGGCTACTTTTTATCCCGAAATTCCTACGGGATCGGAATTTGCGCGGGACAACCCTCCCACGCGAACGAAGTCGCGGGCAGAAGCTAGTTATAAATATGTATTACTTTATAGTTACTTATTATGTATGTATATTTTTCTATGGGCCTTTGGTAACCTGAAATTAATAAATATTATTTCACAACATAGTCATGCTATTGATATTAAATTTGTTTAGAAAAATTCTAATTTGAAGATAAAGTAGAATTTTGATTTGGCCTTTTTGAACTACGCTTATAAAAATCAAAAGATAAGGCCTGTTTAGAACACAATTATATTTAATAATGTGTAATTTGAAATTGTTTTTATCTGCAATTTGAGTATGTCAAAATTAAAATAAATAGTACTTTGTGTTCAACTGATAAGCTTTTCCAAATTAGATAAACTAATAAAACTTCACCGATGAATCAAGACTTATAAGATTCATTTGTTGTATTTCATCATGAAGTTTGAAAAGTTTTGGGTGATATTTGTATTCTATCATCATCAGCTCAGCCTTCTGTGCTGGGATCGGCTTCCATCTAACCGGTTGCAGATTTGGCCTACACAGCACATTTTAGCTGGGTAAAGCTTTGTTTTCCTAGGAAAGCGGTGCCGTCATATAGCGGCCGTAATATTACGGACGCAAAAAGACAGCCGTCTTTACGGTGACGACATGTGGAAAGTTCCACGGCCGTTTTATCACACTGTCTGCTTCATTGCTATCTAGTGTATTACATTCTCTTTGGAAACGTTCACGAAACCACCTGACACCGACAAGACGGCCGTCATGCAATTACAAATGGCGGCACCGCTTTTTGACGTTACGGTGTCAGTTACCGCTCTCTAGGAAACCGCGCCATTTTGTTTACATAGACAACGTTATAGTGACGTCATTCACCGCTGTATTACGGCCGCTATTTGACGGCACCGCTATCCTAGGAAACCAAAGCTTTACATGATACCCACTGACAAGACTAAGTGAGATTGTCAGGCTTACCTTAAAAGAATGTGAAAGATTTACAAATGACAGCCAGCCAGCGCGTAGCGTGCTTTTTTAGGCACCTAGCAAGCATTTTTTAGGCTTGAAGATCCAACCGACCAACCAATCAACCAGTTATTATTTAATTGAAAGCTCCTTTTGTAATAGTAGATGACAATGTTGCTTATCTTTTAACAGGTGCACAAATCATTGCCCCATCCGACATGATGGACAACAGAATAAAAGCTATTAAAGATTCATTGGTGGCCTGCAAACTACAGAACACGGTAAGTTTTAAAAAACGGACTTAATGTTATTATGTTAAAACAAATAGTCGATCGTTATTCGCACTAAAACTAGAGAATGGCTGGACCAATTTCATTAATTCTTCTTGTAATACTCTCATAGAGGGAAGACTTAAAAAATCAGCAAGACTTTTTATATTATAAATATAAAAAGATTTATATATTATATTGTAACAGGTGTCAGTACTGTCATACTCGTGCAAGTTCGCGTCGGCAATGTACGGGCCGTTCCGGGACACTATGAACAGCTCTCCCATGGAGGGAGACAGGAAGTGCTACCAGCTGCCGCCTGGCAGTGCTGGACTCGCGGCGAGGGCTGCTGTAAGTTGTAACGAACAAAGTTTATGATTATTCTTTATTGGTACACCATAACATTAACAAATAAGGACGTAACAATAATAAGCGTTGGCACTGCGGTAGCTTTTCTTGGGTTCCGTACCCAAAGGGTAAAAACAGGACCCTATTACTTAGGCTCCACTGTCCGTCTGTCTATCACCAGGCTGTATCTCATGAACCTTGATAGCTAGACAGTAACATTTTGATGTATTTCTGTAAAAAAATATGGTATCTATAGACAGGTCTTTCAAAATGACATTGAGGTTTCTAAAACCATTTATTCCTTAAGTCAATCATTTAAAAGATATACGTTTCCAAAGTGGTAAGATGTGCCTCTCCCCTCTAACTTCTATAATAATGAAGTGAAAAATCTAAAAACAATATGTGCAGTAGATCTTAAGGTAAACTTTCAACGAAAATTGGTTTGAACGAGATTGGGTTAGTAGTTTTTGAGATATTTTATAAAACCGCAAATACAACTTTGTAATTCATACAAACACTATGGAAAACGAATTTATTTGCCGAAGTTACTGCGGAACCCTTCATGGGCGAGTCTGACTCGCACTTGGCCAGTTTTTTTACATTTATGGAGTAAAAACTATAGGCACGCATGGCACAGAATGGCACTTTTTTATATTTATTTTTTCCCGGAATGCTGGGGATAATTGTACAGACGCCAGCACATGAAGCTACCCATAACTGTCAAATTTTCCCAATCAACCTTGAATCTAATTTCTTTAACAATAAAGTTGAAAATCTATTAAAGAAATTTGACAGATTGTTGTAGCTTGATGTGCTGGCGTCTGTACCCTTCGTGCGCGAGTCCGACTCGTTTGTATAACTAGCAAAGTGGGTATAATTCACATTACTAACAACCTTGTTGACGGCAATACTGTAATGGGTGGTTTTCGAACCTCGAATTCTCGAGCACAATATATAGCTGATGATCGTTTAGATGTCACAACTTGAAAAAAGGCTCTGCCGCTATTATAAAAACTCCTTGTCCTCGAAAGAAATTATATCGCACCAAAACCATTTTCATTTAAAATGTTACCAAGACGAGACCATGACTCCGCTGTCAAAAAGTTATCAATCTCTATTTTTATCTTCAGATCTCTTGGGATTTTAACTTCTGAAGAGCCTTATTCACTTGTTTATACTTCGATATGTATTGCTACATCTGTACATATAAATCAAGTTGAAGTGTCTGTCTTTAATTTCTAAACAATATTGTATTTCTCGACTGCTTATTTATACACGACCCTAAAACAAACATCTTCAATAATGTTTGGTTCTGTTTCGTTCACTGGAATACTGAAGACATTAACTTTTTATTCTGGAATTTTCAATGTATCGGGGTTTACGAAGAAACCTAATATCATAAACGAAGTAACAAAAATTAAACGCAAATCGAGAGATTTTCGTACAACTAAAGATAAAATGGTCATCCATTAATTTCCAGGCTCGTGACGTGGCTGAAGGCGCAGACTTCCTGATGGTGAAGCCAGGTCTACCCTACCTGGATATCGTGAGGCAGACCAAGGACAAGTACCCATATCATCCTTTATTTGTGTATCAGGTATAAACTTTTGATTATTTATTTATTATTGATAGGAATGGGCTTCGGGTTGTCCACCACCTCTCCAGATGGTAAGCGATGACGTGGTCGAAGATAAAGTTTCTTACCTTGAAGTAACCTATTCACTCTTGACTTAAAGAACCCCAGGTTATAGCTAGATAGAAACACAGACTCCGGCAGGGAATTCTACTCCTTAGCTATACGCACAATAAAAGTATACCCAAAACGTTTTGTACGTGTGGGTGCGATGTCCACCATCACACACTCCTCGAAATAACTAAACGAAACGATTTTCGTTAACCTGTTTGGTCGAAAGAGTAGTTCGTGGCTAATTAATTACAGCCGTTACGGGTCGATCTTCAAAGGGGCTGTTCAAGTCGATCTTCAAGGGGGCCGTTCAAGTATTACGTAAGCACATTTTTTGAAATTACTAACCCACGCCTCCCCCTAGTCAGCAAAAGTAAGCAAAGCTCTTACCCCTCCCCCCCATGCTTACGTAAACATTGGTACAATTGATTGATTCATGAGCAGCAGTTATAAATCTAGAAATAAGAAACAGGTTTGCAATAGAAGTCTGTAACGCACATAATATTCATTTAAATAAACTTTACTGACGCGGAATTCAACAATTCATTATTTGTAGGAATCCCCGAAAATGCATTTCGTTTTGAAGCATAGACAATGTGTGTTGCTATATGTGTAAAAAATTAAATAATTACTGCTGACGTAATCACCATCTAGACCCCCCCACCCCCTTGTTATCAAAAATAAGCAAAGCAAAGACCCCCACGCCCCCCTATAGTGCTTACGTAATACTTGAACGGTCCCTAAGCAACGCAACGCTGACTAAGTTGGTCCTTGTATAAGTGACCATCCTAACATGCCGAGATTCCCGCGCGCCTCTGAACCCCTTGTTAAGCCGTTGGTCGGCTGTGATTTGTACATCTCTGACAGTTTTTACGGGTAGTCAAAAGCCAGAACAAGTAGACACTGGTCTTGCTCAGGATCGTGTTACCTAACCACAGGGTCGCGGTGCTCGTGATTTACCTGAAGTGACTGTCTACCTATAGGCAGTCACTACAGGTATTTTTTTTTATTTCTTTTTATTGAAAATTGGTTCGCGTTTGACCACCATCTCACCTAATGGTAAGTGATGATGTGGTCGCAGATGGAGCACGCGCACTTAAAAGTAACCTATTCACTCTTGACTTAAAGACTCCTAGGTTATAGGTATCGGGAAACACAGACTCCGGCAGGGAATTCCACTCCTTAGCCGTACGCACAATGAAGGTATTCCCAAAACGTTTTGTGCGTATAGGTGGGATGTCCACCATGTAACGATGGCGCATCGCCAATTGTCTCGTAGTCCGATGATGGAACGGGCTCAAATCACGAGAATCTGGTTAGACTGCAGGCTAACCCCGACATAGTTGAGAAATGGCTAAGCAGATAATGATGATGTTTAGTCCAAATACTGGGCAAGGGTCCTTAGAGGAATTATTCATAGATAGAGTAGGGATGACATAACATTGTCTGAAAACGTCCGAAGGTTAGAAAGAGAGAAGATAGTGGTACCCTGTCTCTCTCTACTAGCGCATGCGCAGTAAAGGACCGCTTCTAGATTACATTTCTTTTTAAATGGCAATTTTAAGTGTTATCAAAAGAATCTAGCATCTGTAACAGATCTAGGCAGTGCCTGTACTTCGGTTATCAGCGCCAATCCTCACCAAATGTTGTAAACTAAAAGCCATCATACAATTTAGAACTTAAATTAAGAAATCACAAAATTATATAAAATTAAATTAACTTAAGAAATGACAAAATTATACAAAATTAAATTAAGAACAGTTATATCCTGTTAGTTTGATGTGATAGGTGAAATGTACGTGAGTGGAAGAATTAAATTCTATAGTCTAATCACTATTTGCAATTGGTTTTCAAAAGCTATATTGTGACGTCTGAAAATAACGAATATTATGAGTAAATTACCAGTTACCTTAGGCTGTTTGAACACTTTATACCGCCTAACCAAATGTTTTTACTTTGGTAGCGTTCGTCAAATGGTTCTAGCAGCTGAAAGTTAAAAGTTGAGCTACGTGATAACTGACAAATTAAGTATTAATCAACTAATGATTTATTAAATCAGCAATAGCTGAAAGTCGCTGTCCAAAATGTCGTTACTTTATATTGATTAAACTGCATTATGAAAAGTGTCACGGATATACTCGAAAAAAATCTAAGCTTCGCAAACTTAGTCGCGGGCACAGTTAGTTTATAATATCATAAGGATAAGGATAGCTTATAAACAAATAAAAATGTATAAAACAAAGTCACTGTCTGTTTCTACGCTAACAGAAAAGCGTTTAAAGAGACGGATTGTGTGCAAACATTGCACAGGTGCGATTCAAGGGCGGTTCGCTAGTATTATTATCACACTAGACACTGCCCGTGACTGTGTCCGCAGGAATTACTTTTTCTATAGCAAAAAAATACATTGCCTCGGAATTTCTTCTGTACCGTGAGTGTTGAGCGTGAATTCGTAATGAAGCAAATGAAAACTAAGTGTTGAAATTCTGCTTATAGGTGTAGAAAATAGATCCGCAATTTCTTTTTAAATGCATAGCGACTGTCAACTGTCCGACCTCGAGAGGGAGCGCATTCCAGAGGAGAATCGACTGTGTTTTTAGTAGGTAGATACCGGTGCTAACGTCTCTGTGCTGCCGATTTGTAAAATGCCTAAAATTTATTGTAAAACTAGCTGTGCCCGCGACTTCGTTCGCGCAGAATAGTGACTTTCGGCAGCATTTTTAATTTTATATGCTAATTATTTTGAAAATAAAACTCATACATAATTTGAATGTCGTATTTATTAATATCTAATCAAAAGTCTAAAAAATAAGTTTCAAGCTTCTAGCTTTAAAAATGACGTAATTTCCATACAAACTTTCATCCCCTATTTCAGCCCTTTTTTCGCATTAAAAAGCAGCCTATGTCCTTTCTCAGGCTCTAGACTATGTCCGTACCAAATTTCATTAAAATCGGTTCAGTAGAGGCGTGATTGTGTAACACACAGACAGAGTTACTTTCGCATTTAAATATTAGTAAGGATTAAGTGAGAAGAAGACTCGATGTCTTTAAATAAAATTGGTTGATTTGAGTTAGAATTTGCAGCAGCCAATCTTTCAACCACTGCATCCACCGTATTGTCAATTGTATTCAACATACAGACGCGCGGGGATTCGCTCCGCAAACATAACCCTCCTTATTTTACAGTTGAGTAAAAAGTAGCAAAATGTAAATAGATAGATAGACTACACTTTATTGTACACTAGTAATTGAAACTCACTTAAATAACAATATAAAAGTTTGGTTACAATAGCGGTCTTATCGCTGAGAGCGATATCTTCCAGACAAGCTTTGGAAGGGCTTTACGAGCTTTAATTAAAGTGGGGAGGGTTATATTAGTGTACTACAAATACTCATCAAAGCGGAAAAACTAACTAAAAAACATACTTGTTTTTATTTAAAAAAGGTTCACGTTTGACCGCTATCTCACCTGATGGTAAGTGATGATGTGGTCGAAGATGGAGCACTCTTGACTTAAAGACTCCTAGGTTATAGCTATCGGGAAATACAGACTCCGACAGGGAACTTTACTCCTTAGCCGTACGCACAATGAAGGTACTCCCAAAACGTTTTGTGCGTATAGGTGGGATGTCCACCATGTAACGATGGCGCTTCACCGTTTGTCTTGTAGTCCGATGATGGAACGGGCTTGGCGGAATTAGATTGTGTAATTCCATCGCACACTCCCCGAAATGTAACCGATAGAAAACCGATAGACTTGCAACTCGCCGTCGATGTTCAATGTTCTGGAGCTTTGACTCGACCAGTGCATCGTTGCCAATGAATCTCTTGGCCCGCTTCTCGATAGACTCAAGCGCGTCCAGTTGGTACTTGCCAGATCCATCCCAAAGATGAGAGCAGTATTCCATACACGACCGAATCTGGGCTTGATACAAATTGAGCAGCTGTTCCGGTGTGAAGACATAAGTGCATAAAATATATAAATATCAACGAATTAGGAATGATATAGAACACGAACTCCGCTCAAAAATGGTTCCACGCAAAAGACAATCAAGTAGGCGGGGTGAAAAAAATACAATCAAATCGCTTCTCAGTCTGACGTGCGCTCAGTGACAGACGCCAGAATCGTGTTGATTAGTGAAAAATCCAAGAAAAAGCTCGTTTCTGAGGGATAAAAATGACCTGCGTAGTAAGGTGGTGTAAAAGACGGAAAGAAGGAAGTAAAAAAACTAACTGGGATAACTTATCACTCGTAAGTAAAATAATTTGGTGTTTTATTTTCGTCGACAGACAGCCACGAGTTGTCAGTATTATGCAACAGGTAGCCAGCCAGATTTTAATACCCAACTATTATATATTTTATATTAAGTACAGAGTTTTTATAAATTGGATGGATTGGTTTGCCTGTGTGTTTCTTATTTTAGTTTCCCCAAAAAAGAAATTCGACGACTGCAGTAGATTGCAGCAGTCCGCTTAGAAAGAAGAGAGGATGACTGGTTATCAACTAATGCCAGTTGGGTTTGCTCCATACATTTTGGTAACGAAGACATATATTCGTCACGCACTGGCTATCGTATGCTAAAAAAATCAGCTGAACCTATTTGTAGGGTTAGTACTGTTAATATTTGATGTAAATTTTTATTCGGTTGCATTAACCTCTCAAGGACCGCTATTATTTACGTCAACCATTCGTCAAGCACCGCAGGCGGGCTCTTATCGTAAGCGTAATATGACCCCGGTCACAAATCATTTTAAGACTTATCTTTACTACAAATACAGTTTTAAATCGGTCGGGGTTTGGTGGCACAAATTTGTGCCAGCGGTGCTCAACTAATACTTGTTTACTGGCACGTTTTTTTACGAGTAATTCAATTGTTTAAGTAGGATATAAAAATATGGGAATCATTAAAATATTTAACCTGATATCTGTTTAATTCATTCTTATTTTTATTGGAGGTCAGTGTTTATTTGACACTAGTAAGTGGCATTCAGCCAAACAGGAATCGTAAAATAATTTCTAATGAATTATTTTGCAGATTTAGTGCACAGTAATTAATAATTGTAAACTTAAGGTACAGAGGTTTAATACTAATTTATAATATTTGAGTTCATAATAAATAGAGTCCGACCGAAACTGGTTTTCCGGCCGAAACCGAAACCGAAACCGAAATTTCGGCCGCGGCTTCAGTTTCGGCCGAAACCGAAACCGAAACCGAAACTCACGTGGTCAAGTATAAAATTCCTTAAAATACTGAAATTTGGTGCATTTTACCCATTATTCTGTATTAATTAGAACATGAAATGGAAACACAGTATATTAATTTTGTTGTAATCATTTATTTACTTAATACAATATAAAAAATACGAGACTTAGGGGTAGTCTTCTATCAGGAACTAACCTTCCGTGAGCATATCAATAAGATATGTAAGAAGGCGTACAGAAACCTAGGTTTCGTACTCAGGCAGTCCCAGGGATTTACCAACATCACGACACTACGGGTACTATATGACGCATTAGTCAGAAGTCACCTCGAACATAGCTCATTCATTTGGGCTCCTCATGAGGCAAAATATAGTGTTATGTTGGAACGTATCCAAAATAAGTTCACGAGACACTTGTATTACAAGCTGTATGGGGTATATCCATTATACCCATTGATGTACCCTACACTATTTGTTCTGGGTATGGTAGGGTATAACACTCTAAGAGTACGACGGGAGTTTTCACTCGTAGCGTATGTAGTGAAACTACTACGTGGCATGGCGCATAACCCGGGAGTGCTGCGACACCTACAGCTGTGTGTGCCCGACCGGTACGTGTGGAGGCGGCACCGCCCGCCCCTGCACGCTGTGCCTGCAGCCAGGACCAAACTACTGGCGAGAACTCCTCTCACTAGAGCCATACGCGTGGTGAATGAGGTTCATGGGAGGGTTGATGTATTGTGGTGCAACTTGAGTGAACTCGCAAAAGTTACACTATATGTAATAAGTTATTCAGATTAAGATATTTTTCAACTAGGTATAAGGTGTAGATTTAGGATTTAGTTAGTAAGGCCACTCTGTCGCGTTGGATCATAGATCTGTAATGATAGTGTAGGTAAGAATGTTATAAATAAATAAATAAATAAATAAACAAATAATATTTTTATTATTTTTTCAAATTAAGTTCTCATAGCAAAATGTTTATCAGTTATCAATAATCAAATCACTAATTGTTACTGTTTCATTTAATACTAAGTATTGGTATTTTGAAATCTTATTACAATCTTTTAATCTCTTTTTTACATGTGACTTGATTTGTTAATAACAGCAAAACAAAGTTACTGACTCAATATTTAACTATATAAATCATTCAAGCACAGAAACGAAACAAAAACTTACATGTAAACAGTTCCATCAAAACATAACCTCTAAAGTATGTTTGCGTCGGGCGCACTGACTAAGTTGTGTTGCTAGAGAGCTATCCGAACGGTGCACGACGATTCCCGAACAGGGCCGCCAGCGTCCACCAAAGCGTTGCCGCGAGAAACAAAGTTAGGCGAGCGTGCACGACAACTTCCGAAATCAGTTTCGGTTTCGGCAAAAGTTTCGGCCAATTTTGGCCGAAACCGAAACTGCCGCCGAAACTTGATTTTTGGCCGAAACTTGGCCGAAACCGAAACCGAAACCGAACTTTCGGTCGGACACTAATAATAAATGACTGACTCCTACTGCATACTGCATAACACCATCCTCGCCGCTCGATGTCACGAAACAATCCATCTCGTTCGCACTCGCTTGATTCGATATTTCAGTTTCACTCTAACATTATCTTACTAAATAAAGTAGCGCCTCAAATGAATGAATTGATGGATCCATGCGCAGAAAATAAATTTAGCAAAGTATTTTGTTTTGTTTGTGCGCGTGTTGCATTCGTATTATCAGTTTAGTGGTATGAGTTTGGAACCATGTTTTAGCGGGCTTCGTAAGAGAGTTATGATTCTATATCATTCCTAAAGTATTTTGTTTTGTTTGTGCGCGTGTTGCATTCGTATTATCAGTTTAGTGGTATGAGTTTGGAATCATGTTTTAGCGGGCTTCGTAAGAGAGTTATGATTCTATATCATTCCTAATTCGTTGATAAATATAATGTGTTCTTTAACATCTTGTGGAGAAAAACAAAGGAATAATCATAAGTTTTAAAGAAAATGATTGGCAATCGAGCTTTTAAAAACAGCGAGTGACTGAGCTTGAAATTTACGTCTCTAGCTGCAGTTGCCGGGGCGTTGTTCCCTGCTCTGTGGAGTATTCCAATACGAGTGAACGATTGCTCGACGGCCTCTCCACCGTTTTATAGATTTTCCTCTCCAAAGTTAATCTTTGTTAATATTTGAGTTCGGCTTCAAGCCGGAAAATTGGGGAAATATTTGATACTGTCTGTCTGTTTGAGGTTGTTTGGAAGATATCGCTATCAACGATAAGACCGCCATTGTAACCATATTTTGCAATATTGTAAATCAAGTGTGTGTTTAAATTATTGGTGTACAATAAAGAGTATTCTATCTATCTATATATACTGCAGTACTTTTGTTTCAATAAGGTAAGTCTTTTAAAAATCTGTCTTTTGACTTAATTGAATGATTTTTGCATATGCATCTTTATTTAGTTTTTACACATAATTGTAGGACTTACATACTAAGCAACATTTAATAAATCTAAATAATTACACTTTTACAGACTATAAGCGCATTTTTAAGTATTTAAATAAGCAAGAATATAATTTATTTACAACTTAAATCATCATATTACTACATCTATAATGTTGAGCTTATGAAATCATTGAATTGATTTCATTTACACAATTAGGGGGTAGGAGAATTTAAATACAGGTAAGCGTAAGTGCTACTAGATACAGTGACTCAGGCCGAAGCGACCGAACGGCCGTGGCCACCAACATCGGTCGTGCTTTGAAAAGCACGATAAGCCGTAGTGAGAAGCGAGAAAATCTCACACTGTCTCACCAAGTCTGCTGTCAATAGCATAGTTGCAGTAAGTACGCTCTAGACGGTTTCGAGAAAATCTTCGATAAATCCTTTGTTTTTAATCAGATCATGATGGTGGACCTTAAATTAAAGAGGACCTCAGCACGTATCTCACCAAACGTGCGTGACGTACGTCACCAAAACTTATACCGCGTTTTTCTCGAAACCGAATAGAGCGTACTTACTGCAACTATGCTATTGACGGCAGAAGTGGTATCGTGCTACCCAGCTACTGAGTTGTGGAGGGCAGATATACAATCCAAGTAAAATACTGTTACTCTGGTGCATCTGGTTATATTGGAAGCCAATACTTCCCATTATGGGTAGAATTCGTTTTTTTTTGCTCCGTTAGAAAAATCATCAAATGAATTCTCCCGCTCGGGAAGGAGCGGAAGGGAGTGTCAGACTTCTACTGAGTAAACACCTACCCTGCTCCCTCAGCTGCCCATGCATTCCAGGGCCGCGGTATCTAACTTGAAAATTCCCGTAGCCCCGGGAATATTCTTGTCTGGAGAGGGTTCGCAGCATTAGTGTAATGGGTTGTGTTCGAATCTGCGACCTCTCGCTCCAACACCCTAGCCATTATAAGGCTATTGACGCAAGTAGTAGTTGAGAAAAAGCCAAGCTTATGATCTTTATTTAGTTTTTTTAAGACGTGGCTCGCAATATGATGAATGTTCAGAGCAAAATATGTTTTCATTAGAACAATTCGGTTTTCATTTTGCGTCGTCCACCACATTCCGTTTGACACTGATTTATTTATTTATTTATTATATACCTTATTGTACACCTCACAATATTTCTATGGATACAAAAATTTAAACTAGTGTACAATGGGCGGTCTTATCGCACAGGGCGATCTCTTGCAGACAACCTTTGGATGGACAAAAATTAAAGGAGACAGATTAAGGGCTGTCAGTGTACAAACAACATAAATAATATTAATTGAATATAATAATATAAAATACATACATACAATACAAAAGTCATAAACTAATAAATATTACATGTATCTATAATTGATAAAGAAGGGGAAAACTTATAGGGAGAGGTATTGGTCCTTCACCATTCTTTGGAACGCTGGTAGCGTTTGAGCACGCCTCACTTCTAGGGGTAATGAGAAATGGTTTTAATTATACCTACCTCAATGTGCTGTGTGTGTACTTCCAAACCAGATTTCATCTAAAGCCACACAGAATTTTCAGAGATTAGCGAAAATGTATTATAACGACATGAATCAAAAAATTGGACCCCTTATGAGTATGACATATGGCACAGTGCAGAAAGCTAGATAATATCGGTTTATAATTACGTTACTTTAAATAAATTTAGGTCGAATATCGAACCCTTGGCGGCCTCTAATTGAAATAAATACTTCGTGTTCGACACAATATAAAATACTTAATCGCCGGATCGGCAACTTTTCTGTAGACATTGAATCTATGTTATGTATAATTCGAAGAATTTTATCAGTAAGCAAACAGAATGAGGCAAATTGCGACATATGCGTTTTGTTTGTACAATTTTATACTTTACGCGAATTTCTATGTGTAAGTTTACACTTCTACTGTGATGAGAAAATATGTGGACTGTAAATCGCATTAAACTTTTTTACTGTCTGATATCTTTGTGATGATTTAGTTTTTTTTTTAGTACCTATCTATACTTAATAAGATCAAGAGAAAAAATGTGTTTATATATAAGAGTTAATCTCCGATACTAATTATCCAATTCTACAATTTTAAGGGGTTCCGTAGCCGAATGGCAAAAACGAAATCGTTATAGTTTCTGTACATTATATGTCACCACAGAACAGATAAAAGAGATTAGAAAGGAAATAGTTCCTGATTTGTATGAGAACGCGTGTCCCCGCTTGTCTCCCACTTTTTAGCTTCACTACAAGCAAGAGATACACAAATAAATTACACACACTTAAATCGAGAGCTTGCTACTGATTGTAACTCACTGTCGATAAACATGCGCCGTGCATCACGGCCAATCAGGGCAAAGGACGAAACGTCAACAGTTGAAGTGTGGAGGACGCAACGCATGCAGTACATTGTAAGCGGACTTGGTCATAGCGTTGATTAAGCGAGTACACATCGGGCAATGTATATTTTTTGTAACTTGTTGTAATAATATTGTTAATGTTCGAAATTTCATAGTGATCAAAATATTTTTATGTTTTTTACAAATAGAATTGTAATTAAATGTTATTTTCGACTTACCGATGGAAAGATATACCTCCTCGCTCTGTACTTGCGGTCTGACTTTTTGTTTTACAGATTATAATTGCACAACACGGCATTTTAAAGCAGAGTTCTGTGTTGGAAGTAATCCGAAGCGCACTAAACGGGGTGAATGAATTAATCGGTCGAGCTATGGTTTTCGTATCATAAATGTGGCGCGCTCGCCACGCCCACATTACCATTCCAACCTTATTCATCTATTCCGTGTATGTCGCTGTGCCATACACGGAATAGATGAATAAAACATTTTATTCCATAACTATTAGTAGATAAGTAGACTTTTCATCAAACCTATACTTGTGTAGTATCTATAGACAGGTCTTTAAAAATGGAACTGGGGTTTAAAAATCCACTTTTTCTTAAAATTAAACGGTTAAAAGATATACGCTTCCAAAGTGGTTAAATGAGTGTGTGTGTCCATTCTAACTTTTATAATAATAGAGTGCAAATTCTAAAAAAAATATATGCTGTAGATCTTAATGGAAACTTTAAACGAAAATTAGTTTGAACGAGATCGAGTCGGCAGTTTTTGAGATATAGGTAGCATGTGTTCTTAAAATATAAATTTGTACTTCAAACAAATACTATGAAAAACAAAGTTATTTGGCGTAGTAACTATGGAGACCTTCATGGGCGAGTCTGACTCGCACTTGGCCAATATTTTTCATTGGTAGTAAGGGTGCATCATTTGTGATATTTGTGCTATCCGTGAGGCCATGGTGGGGCGTTTGAACTTATCCTTGAAGGCAGTCTCCGAATGGGGCGACGCCAACTTGGTGAAGTTTAATGCTGCTAAGACCCAGGCGTGTCTCTTTCCGCTCAAAGGAACCATTTACAGCCGACTCCAATTTTCTGTGGTGTAATTGCACAATCTGATTTCGCCCAGCCCATTTCATCATCGGACTACAAGACGAACGGCGATGCGCCATCGTTACTTAGTGGACATCCCACCCACGCACAAAACGTTTTGGGAATTCTTTCATTGTGCGTACGGCTAGGGACTTAGGGAGTGGAATTCGCTGCTGGAGTCTATGTTTTTCAATAGCTATAACCTGGTGGTGTTTAAGTCAATAGTGAAAGGTTACTTCTAGATAAGCGTGCTTCATCTTCGACCACGTCAAAGCTTACCGTCAGGTCAGATGGTGGTCAAACGCGAGAATATTATCAATAAAAATAAAAATCACTGTTATATTTTAACCCTTAAAATTAATGTTTTTTTTTTTCAGGTGTCCGGTGAATACACTATGATCTGCCGCACTGGGGACAGCTCAGAGGTGGAAACTATCCTCATGGAGACGCTCACGAGCTTCCGGAGAGCTGGTTTGTACTTTATTGTAATATAATAATAGATACGAGAATACGAGGTATTATGGGACAAGCTTTGCACAGCATAGAGATTGTTCTAATGAGATACAGAGAGGGAGAAGTTATTTGATAATTTTCCCACGAAAAAAGCCGAACCACGAAGGCCCTTACTCGCAATACATACTTGCATACCTTAATATTTACCCTTATTTAAAAAGCTACCATAGATCAATAGTAACTCTTTTTTGCTTTTCTAGATAGTAATCATGTAAAAGACACAGGCGTAGGCCTAGTTTAAGAGACAGGGTTCATAACCTTTCTATGCATAGACATTTTATAAACTTTTTTTTCTGCACCAACCATCTATGTACTACTTAGTTATATTTAAATTGTAATTATATCACCCATGTGTTTCTTCATATTTTTTACTTTTCGTTTTATTCCAGGCGCGGATTGCATCATCACATACTTCGCGCCACTGATTCTAGAACTGATATCAAAGAAACAATAAGATTTGACTGTTTTAATTTTAATTCTTATGATTGGCGGTACTGAGGTGTTGGATATTTTATTAATTATATACTTTACTGGCTACAGACTGCATCATTCTATTGTGTATGTTGCTCAAATATGAAGATTTTTACAATAAGTACAGGAACTACAAACTGTTGTTATAGTTTTTAAGTTCGGAATAAAATGGTTGTAATTTTTTTTATGTTTATTTTTATCTCAAATGTATTATTTTGATACCTCTTTTGACATAATATTATGATATTACTGTATTTATGAATAGTCAAATGTGTGTATAGTAGTCTGCTGTACCTACCCATTTATGGTTACAGTGTATTTACTTTAATATTTAACTATAGGTACTTATGTGATAGAATGAGACATAAATAAAATTATATCTACTACATACATAATAAGTATCAAATAAAAATGTAAAATATATTTTTGTTGTTATTTTTTGTACAACCTTTGTTGCTATGCCAACCGTTTTAATTCTTAACGATAGCCATTTATTATTATATACGTTTCGTGACAAAAAAATAACAATAGTTATTATCGTTATCTTATTAACTGACGTGGCTTTATTCGTCATTTATTTGGAAAGTAAAAGAACTTCAGAAATGTTATAAATGATGCAATTTTTATCTTAAAAATATCACCGGGGTCCGAAACAATATAGGTAGTAAATATGAAAAAGTTTCTATATAGTAGAAACCATCGATAATCGTCTGGCCCTGTGAATAGGTAGCTGTAGCTATATTTTTGCCAATGGTGGGAGCGAGGCTAGCGTGTTCTAATTTAATTTAGATAGTGAAATTATTATGTATTCCCGTAGGATTTACCTATAATGAACGATACTAATTTTGGTTAACAGCTATGCTTGCTAGGGTCACCCTCATTTACTCTTAAAGTTTTATAGGCACCTAGCTGTTAATTAAATTTAAGTGGGGTAAACAGTATCTATCAAATGCAAACAATGTTACATTGAACTGTCTCCGTAGGTAATTTATTGTACATACCATTGATGACTGCATTGACATGACGAAATATGGTTGTCTTGCATAGTTTGACTTGACCCTCGCAATGAAAATATAGTTTGTTACTAACGAACTAGAGATATTCGTTCAAATTAGCAACCATAGTAAGTGTCAACGTTAACGATGACTATAAATCACTTTTAATAATTAGCGATAATTTAATAATACTCCAGGTTGTAAGCATATTAGTTAGAGTATATTTACAGGTGCCAATAAATAATATTTCAAAACATCTAGAAAAATGAAACAGTAGTGATAGAATGTTCCATGCTAGTCTAGATTATTCGCGGTGGAGAAAAGCCAGCATAGTTTATTTGCAGTGCTAAGTATGTTCTAATCACTACAGAAACCCAAATTTAACTGATTCATCTAGCTTGTTCTAGAAATATTCTAGAACTTTTTCATGATAAGTTCTAGAACAATTCCATCTGTTTTTTATGGTGGAGTGGCCTTCTATTTTAATTGAATGTATGGTAAACAGATGTGATTATTAACCATTTACGTTCATCCCTACTTTATCATACAGATAAAATTATCTCTCTTTCATTGCAATGCAATATTGAGAAATATTAAAATCTTCCTTTTGCAATTAACATGATGCAAACCTATTTTCAAAGTTGGCGGTATGGGAAATGTCCTATTCAGGGCCAGTTATAAACGTGGGCCAATCAGATTCCGCCAAATACTCTATCTTGGATCAATCGCAGAGAAATGTTTGTAACGTCATCGTATTGTGGACCAATCACGTTAGCCCACGATGGATACTAGCGCTAAATAATAGCGACGGCGGCGTGTGAAACTTCAGTTCTTCTCTTCTTGAAAAATCGAAGGTGAAAGAACAACGTATAATTGTGAATTCGTAACCAAGTGCCCATTCAAAGTGCTTGTATCGTGGCTGTGAACTACATTTATTGGGATTCAATATAATTTAATCATCTGCAGTAATCGGTAATTATGTTTTTCTTTACGATCCGTTTTTTTATCTTTCTAAACCGCGAATTGCCATGAATATTATTAACCTCACCCGTCATGGTTTGGTATCTCATAATTAAGATAATTACAGAGTTGTCCTTCTAGTAGTTTTAGTAATTTGCTGTTAAACTGTAGATCTAGTCCCGCCGTGTTTAAATTCCTATAAGATTTATATAAAAACAAGCTAATCACCGTGGAACGTCAGCGAAAATTCTCGAGGCAGCATTGTGGGCCGGTAGCGTGTCCTACATCTTCCGTGTCCGTTTTATGGTACCGTTAGGTGTTTCATGCCGTTATAGGTGGGACTGGGAACTTTCCTTTTCTATAAATTGTAACCCGGCGGCGTTTGGCACTGGTGCACTATAGTGACGTGTCTATTATTACGATTACGTGTCTCTACAAAGCATTGTCATCTGGAGATTTTATCTCGAGTACGTCTGCATAGTGACGCGTACGCATATTTTTGAGTAGGTTTTAACTTATTTTTATGTTGATTTGTTTCAGAAAGTAAACTTTGCATGCTTAAAATGCGGTGGAGTATTTTAGCGTTGGCCTGCGTGGTCGCGGCGGTAGTCGCTGACGACAAGAAAGATAAAGAAAAGGACATTGGCACCGTCATTGGTATTGACTTGGGTACCACCTACTCATGGTAAGTATCTACAGAACTTGAATTTTTTTTACCATATTACCTACCCTTATTTCAACTTTTACAAAAAGTCATCTTTAGTAAAGTTCCTAAACTGTGAACATCAGCTTAGTATCTTTCTTTGACTGAATTTATAATGATCAGGCCCATATTTCTATTTATTCAGGTGCATTACCATATCATAGGCTTAAATTAACATGTTGCTAATCACAGCTTCCAGTAGTTTCCATAGATTCATTCATAATCTAAAGTTAATAATTGTTACAACAGTGGATAATAATTTTTATAAGGCTGTGTTTATTTTATCAACTTAATTATTGCCATAAAATCATGAAAACTTCTAGGATAAATTTAAATTATTTAAATCAGGATCTCGGTGTATATATTAAGTTTTTCATTTAAAAATTGTTCATAATAGGGTGACATGTATACAATGTGAACAAACCAAACCCCCAAACTTAATAAATATAAAGAAAAAAAAACAGCATTTAACCTACCATTCCTGATTTCAGTCGGTGGACGGGTGACCATTTTAATATATCAATATCGAGATTTCTCCGTGCCTCAGAAAGCACGTCTGTTCCAGATTGGAAAATCTTATCATAATTGTTATAGTTGAAATTTATAAGTTTTTTTCCGAGTGTGCATCAACACTTTCGTGACATCGGCAAATGATTAGTCAACTCCACAGGTGACCAGAGGGCTGGCCATTTCTTTGGACAAAGAATCAGCATTACCATTCAACGTGGCAATGCGGCCAGTGTTCTGGGCACTTTTCCCATTGATAGCGATGTTGACGAATTTTTCGATGCCCTATAATTTATTTTTATTTTCGCCTGTATATATTTTTTTTATTAAATATAGAAATACTTAAGTTAAGTTCAATAATTTACAAAGGAAACATGTTTAAATTTAACATAACAGGATTGGTATCTGAGCATCAAGAATAACTTTACTCGTTTATAATTAGCATTTTTGAGGTCAATGAACTCCTTATTTGTTGTGTGTGTTGATTTAACCATATAATTGATTTCCTTTTTGCTGAGTTCTGAAACATGATTAATCTCATATAATAATGTGGTGGAACCTTCAGTAATTCCACTTTCAAATAAAACTTGTGAAAGCTTTTCCCGTTTAACAGTTGATTGTTTACACTCTATTTGGACTTCCGTAATCTTTAATTTATTCTCTCTACTAGTAATAAAGAGTACTGTGTCACTATGGTATGATTTTTAAACTAGAATGTTCTCTATTTTACTGTTTATATAGATCATAATCTATATCTGTTCAAATATTCCATAAATTTTGAAAGAGGAAACAAATATCACATAGCAGCCATTGACATTGAAATCCATAGTTTGTTATAGATAAAAATTCTAAAGATTATCTTTCCTTTGTCCACAGTGTGGGTGTCTACAAGAATGGCCGTGTTGAGATCATTGCTAATGACCAGGGTAACCGTATCACCCCTTCATATGTAGCATTCACTGCTGATGGTGAGCGTCTTATTGGTGACGCCGCCAAGAACCAGCTGACAACCAACCCTGAAAACACAGTCTTTGACGCCAAGCGTCTTATTGGACGTGAATGGAGTGACAACACTGTCCAACATGATGTCAAATTCTTCCCCTTCAAGGTGGTTGAGAAGAACAGCAAACCCCATGTTTCCGTCATGACCTCCCAGGGAGACAAGATCTTCGCCCCTGAAGAAATCTCCGCTATGGTCCTCACCAAGATGAAGGAAACTGCTGAGGCTTACCTCGGTAAGAAGGTCACCCACGCCGTCGTTACTGTCCCCGCCTACTTCAACGACGCTCAGCGTCAAGCTACCAAGGACGCTGGTGCCATCGCCGGTCTCCAGGTCATGAGAATCATCAACGAGCCAACCGCCGCCGCCATCGCTTACGGTCTTGACAAGAAGGAAGGCGAAAAGAACGTGCTGGTATTTGACTTGGGTGGTGGTACCTTTGACGTGTCTCTGCTCACCATCGACAATGGAGTATTCGAAGTAGTAGCTACCAATGGTGACACTCACTTGGGAGGTGAGGACTTCGACCAGAGAGTCATGGAGCACTTCATCAAGCTGTACAAGAAGAAGAAGGGCAAGGACATCAGGAAAGACAACCGTGCCGTGCAGAAACTGCGTCGTGAAGTTGAGAAGGCAAAGAGGGCTCTGTCCTCCAGCCACCAGGTTAAGATTGAAATTGAATCCTTCTTCGAAGGTGAAGACTTCTCCGAAACCCTCACCAGGGCTAAGTTCGAAGAATTGAACATGGATCTCTTCAGGTCTACCCTGAAGCCTGTGCAAAAGGTACTGGAAGACGCCGACATGAACAAGAAGGACGTCGACGAGATCGTGCTTGTCGGTGGTTCCACCCGTATCCCCAAGGTTCAACAACTGGTCAAGGAGTTCTTCAATGGCAAAGAGCCTTCCCGAGGTATCAACCCTGACGAAGCTGTCGCTTACGGTGCCGCCGTCCAGGCTGGTGTGCTCAGCGGTGAACAAGACACTGACGCCATCGTGTTGCTCGACGTCAACCCTCTTACCATGGGTATCGAGACTGTTGGAGGAGTCATGACTAAGCTGATCCCCCGTAACACCGTCATCCCCACTAAGAAGTCCCAGATCTTCTCTACCGCCAGCGACAACCAACACACTGTCACCATCCAGGTCTACGAGGGTGAGCGTCCCATGACTAAGGACAACCACTTGCTCGGAAAGTTCGACCTCACTGGCATTCCTCCCGCGCCCCGTGGTATCCCTCAGATTGAGGTTACTTTCGAGATCGACGCTAACGGTATCTTGCAAGTGTCTGCTGAAGACAAGGGTACTGGAAACCGCGAAAAGATTGTCATCACAAATGACCAGAACAGACTGACACCTGAAGACATCGAAAGGATGATCAAGGATGCCGAGAGGTTCGCCGATGAGGACAAGAGACTTAAGGAGCGCGTTGAGGCCAGGAATGAGCTGGAGAGCTACGCTTACTCCATCAAGAACCAGCTGCAGGACAAGGAGAAGCTTGGCGCTAAGTTGAGTGACGAAGAGAAGACAAAGATGGAAGAGGCGATCGACGCCTCCATCAAGTGGCTAGAAGACAACCAGGATGTAGACTCTGAGGAGTACAAGAAACAGAAGAAGTCCCTGGAGGACGTTGTCCAGCCCATCATCGCCAAGTTGTACCAAGGACAAGGAGGCATGCCCCCGCCAGGCGCGGGAGGTGAGGAGGAAGACTTCAAAGACGAGTTGTAACCAAACAGACTTTAAAACGTGTGATCATAGCCAAATGTGATCTCCGACCGCTGCCGACTGTGCGACGAGAAACGCCTTCACGCCGCATAGCCTGCACCGGACACGGATGCGGAGTGTTTTAGCTCGTGTTGTGTATATTTATTGTATGTCTGCGAGTGTGTAGCGTGCACGTGGCGTGTGCGGCGGGCGGCCTGCCACAGAGCCGAGATCTGATCGAGTTCCTGCCGCTGCGCACGCAAGTCTGACTGAGTGCGTGAATTTAATTGTAAAAATTGATGCATTTTTATTTTTAGTGAAAGTAAATCGTTTGCGTGTGAATTGCGAGAGGCCTGATTCCATGACTTTCTCATTATCGATTCATATTTCTGTCATCATCTAATCGATAAGTCTCATTTCCATCTAAGAGACTACCTCAGTGTTCTTAAACTGTATGTATGTAATTATTTTGAGACTGCAGATTTGTTAGTTCATAATTAGCAGAATAATTAAATAATTATGTAGTAATTAAATGATTTCAATTGAAGTATGGAGGAGTACATAAATAAAACAATTTTTCTAACGATATCATCTTTTATTTCGTATCCAACCAAAAAGATAACAAATTAGTAAAGATAAGATAAAGCTAACAAGTTAATCAGCACGAACATTTTTCAGTTGCGAGCAACACTCGATATCGAAGTGCGGCGCAGCGAGTATGTAATTATTTTGAGACTGCAGATTTGTTAGTTCATAATTAGCAGAATAATTAAATAATTATGTAGTAATTAAATGATTTCAATTGAAGTATGGAGGAGTACATAAATAAAACAATTTTTCTAACGATATCATCTTTTATTTCGTATCCAACCAAAAAGATAACAAATTAGTAAAGATAAGATAAAGCTAACAAGTTAATCAGCACGAACATTTTTCAGTTGCGAGCAACACTCGATATCGAAGTGCGGCGCAGCGATAACTGCCGCTCGCACTTTCGTTTGAACTTTATCTGAAATAAAAATAAGAAAAGATCATTCAACGCTAGGTACCTACCTACCTACTATCTCTACGTAAATACACAATCTCATCTTATTCCCTAACGAGGCAATATTCAAAACTTTAGATCGATTTGAATTACGATCACGAACTCTGCCGCGTTATGGTCACGCGCCACGTTAGATTGGTACAGCCGTTTCTTCATAATTTCCGACTACCTCTGTTGTAATTTTTTATTTACTACACAACGTTAAACGAGTAGGTATAGGTACAGATAACAATAGAACCTTGATGTCAAATCTAAACCGGCTTTATGAATTTACGAGAACAATATATTTCATAAAAATTGGTCATGTGCGAGTCGGACTCGCCCATAAAGGGTTCCAGTATCTACGCAAAATAACTTGTTTCATAATGTTTGTATGAATGGTAAAGTTATATTTGCGGTTTTTAAATGAGCTGTATCCCAAAAATATATCTCATTCAAAGTTTTCATTGAGATCTGGTGACATGACATAAGGGTTCCGTTTTGTCATCCGGCTACGGAACCCTAAAATGTTATTCGGCCATATTGCTATTCTACTCGCGGGAAAAATTGTCATGACGTTTTTGCCATAGAGAAAATTATCCCATTGCCGATAGAGAATGTATTCAACACGTTAACGGTTGCCAGCTAACTCCACGCACTTATAAAAAGTAATGACTGCGAACGTTGCCCTTGATCTTGAACGATGACACACACATCGCTAAAATACAATAGTAATAAGTGGGTACGTATACAACGTACATACATATGTAGGTATGTTTTCCTAATGTGGTTTCACTGTTAGCTGCTTTAAAATTCAGAAACTGACATTGCAGCCAAACAAAAGACCCACAATGTTGGACATAGGACCCTACGTCGTCAATGCTACTGTTGTTCTTAGATCCATGAGATTCGAGTGGCATTCACCAGGTAACTTGGTCTTTTCTTTTTTCTTCTGGGTGGGAAAATCATCGAATGACTTCTTCCGCTCTGGGTTAAGCGGAAGGGTGTGTCAGACTTCTACTGACAAAAAGCCACGGGGCCGCGGTATTGCGATAGAACTTTCCCGCAAATCCCGACAACCTGGTAACTGGTCTAGTTTGGCAAGTCGAAGAGGTGTGGGGTAGAGACAATGTCCCGGGAAGCAGAGAATTGGCAAACAAGCGGGTTTTTTTTCATAGACATAACGTAATCCTCTCTCTCTAGTATCTACGTCTACGTACCGAAAGGTGCGCTGCCGTCAATCTCCACTGCCGACAGCCCAGCAGATGCCCGCAGTTCCGCTAACTGCTCCGTAAAGTATACGTCCCACTGGTAATTTAAAGCGGGATTGAATTGTTTGCACCATTACTAATTGTATAAAAAGTTCCGTTAAAAGTGAAAGTGTATATTGAACCGTCATACTGTAATGCTGTAAGGAACATAATTATGATATACTAGCTTTTGCCCGCGACTTCGTTCGCATAGGAGGGTTTTCCTGGGTAAAATCCCGATCCCGTGGGAATTCCGGGATAAAAAGTAGCCTATGTGTTATTCCAGGATGTAAACTATCTACTTGCCAAATTTCATTCAGATCCGTTCAGTAGTTTTTGCGTGAAAGAGTAACAAACATCCATCCATCCTCACAAACTTTCGCATTTATAATATTAGTAGGAGTAGGATAATCAGCCTATAATGTTCACATTACTGGGACACATGACACAGGTCTTTCTATGAGAGGTAACTGGCCGTAATATATACCAGGCGGGTCTAGTGCTCTTTGTTGGTGGATTTTACGGTCCTAATACATGTCAATTTTCTCTCGATGATTTTCGCCATTTTTAGAGTAAGTAAAGCAGTAGTGACTCATTGGTTACAGCAAAGACTTCCACACACATTCGGGACACGTTCCTAAAAATATCTAAGAAAGGACAAAATGGTTAAAACAACATAAAATTAAAGTAGGTAGGTACCTCGCTTTTATAATCGATACCAAGTCCATGCAGTGACAGGCATTCAAGTTGTATACAATTTACTTTCATTATGTTACCTATTGCGCAGTTACCTAGACCGTTAACAAATTCGACAACGGGACATTACTCATATATAATTATCACATTCACGAAAATAAAACTAACCTGATATCCTTAATTCTAATCACGGTTCGTAACTGTTTGTAACAGTTACCTATCGCTGTGATGTCATCGGACAGGGCCTACTACGGCGTCTTCGTCTATAAGTCAATGGCTTGTCAAATATGCACAACTTATTAGCATAATTGCTAAAAAATATGCGTGTGACTATGTGTATGGACTAGATGTTAAATGTAGGCCCAGAGATGATTGATCAGCCTTTAGCTTCAAAGAAGTACCTACTTGTGACTGCCCCAAAAAAGTGGCGAAGGTATTAAGATTGGGAACACTATCTCTGACACGATTTGAAAGATGACGATATACCCGTTCTTGACCTCTAGGTGGCTAAAGATACCTACAGTCTTGTATTAATTATCTACTTATTGAGCCTGGGGCCATGCTCACTTAAGTAATATTACCTACGTTGATTTTACTGCTGACATTGACACACCGAGCCCGTCGTTATTCCGATATTTATCCGACACATGCATAGATCGACACTTGGTTCGTTTATGGTACCCTATCTCCGAAATCGATAGCAGATGTGAACTAATTATTATTAACAAAATAACCTCATAATCCCTCCGGACTTCGTCATGGTCCGGGTGCAGGACCACCGTCGGGCCGGAGCCGATCGGCGCTTTCTTGCCGGTACACAAATCGAAGCCCTCGTTCATAGTCCGCTTGCGACACGTCTCTATGTCCATGTTCAAGAATATTATGCTGGGGGAAGTGAAACATTTAGGTACGTTAATTCTGTAACATTAGAGCCGCAGAATGCTTGATTAGGTCTAAAAAAACATTAAGAATCTTCATTGTCTTAATAAGTCTTGAAGTCTTAACGACTAACCTAATGCTCAAAGTAGACATACAGCAAGAAGGTATTCACTTGTCTTTAATTCAATTCAACTACCTACTTATACTTTGACAATACTATAGAAAAATATTTAGTGTTAATTCTGCCAATTTTTCTTGGTCGTGATTATCAATAGATATTTTTCTGTACCTACCTACCTAGTATTTTGGTATGGATTTCCACAAAGTTACGCTCGATTCCATTGTGTATTTATATCATTATAATTTTCCATATTATTAAAATGATTAATGCCCGTGTTTATTCATTTAAATAATATGAAAAATTCTTCTTGTGTTGCATATTTAAGTGTGGTTGTAATATAAATTTAATGATAAAAATATTTAAATTGAAAACGTTAGCTGATTCTGTACCTACGACTCTCCAATAAATGAATCAATTCATTGTCTTGGTACGTCAGGAAAAAATCTATTGCAAATAATTTAGAAAACTAATAATTGCTATGAATTAAATGGTCCAAAACCAACAAGTGCGCCTCTGTAGCATCTATACTAATATTATAAAGCGGAAAAGTTTGTTTGTTTGTTTGCTTGAACGCGCTAATCTTCGAAAGTACTGGGTGGATTTGGATGCAATTTGGTATGGAAGTAGCTTGAAGCTTGAGGAAGGTTATAGGCTACTTTTTACGCGACTGCAAACAAGGAGAGTTATGTTTTTACCGTGATAGAATCTACGGGAGCGAAGCGCCGCGTGAGTACTAGTTACTAAATAAATTAAGTGATGGGTATTCGATAGATAGGTACTTGAAAATAAACGAAAACAAAAAATAATTTCATAAATCAGCTGATTACTATATTAATTATACCTACTGAAGTCTGAAGAAACTAACTACTTACCTTCGTGTGAGTTCAGAATTTCAAAGTAGACGTGTACCAATCACTCGACAACTTTCACTAAGAAAGTGGTTTAAATTGGAGCAAGACTACTGAACAAAACGAAAATGTATGGCTTTATTGCACTGACGCGGCATCAAGTTCAGCGAATTAATTTATCACGGTATCGACAGGCAATTGCGAAAAAAGTACAGTAATCTGTATGTTCCAACATCAGGAAATAGGTGATCATGGTATGGGCACGTCACGCACACGAATTTAGAACAAATGCCGTTAAGAGTTTTAGTTATTTATTACCACTAACAAAATTAAATAACTAACAAATTAAAAAAAAAAATCCACAGCTCTTAAACACCATTTTTACAATACTAATCCTATAGTCAATTACGAAATTATAATTTATTGACTAGATACCTTGTAGCAAAATGTGTGGGTGAGTTTTAAAGAGCGTGCAACAGGAGTTTTAAAAGAGTGTGTGTGTGCTCTAGTGGTGAATGCTGGCGGCCTGAATTGTGTATTTGAATTTATTCGTTCCTGAAGCTTGAATACACTTATATCCTCTTACTGAAACATATTGTGTAGAGGGTACCTACGTGTAAAGTTTCTCCTCAAATAGCTTCGATCATTAATAAAGAACAAATACCATTTTTTTTATATTCGTTCGATACCGCTTAGTCGCACTCAAATATCGACTGCCAAATAGTTCACCCAATAAATCACCCATAAGGAGTTGTAGAGTGCGTGAGTTAGGCCCTAAGTGATTTCTTCAGAAAATTGTTCAGGGTACTTAGGGAATAAACATACTAAAAATCCTGACGTCTAGGGGGTGAGGCGGAGTGGGGGGAGGGGATGAAAGTTCATTTTTTTGTTTTTTGCTAATATCTTTAAAACGGTATGTTTGAGAGAAAAGAAGTTTTCTGCGCAAAGAAAGCTTATAAAATTTCCTACAACTTTAGTCTTATACACTTTTTCGAATTACTACCCATTTTTTACATATACATTCTGAAATAGTGAAAATTTTGGAAAAAACTACTTTTATGAATCTCTACCTGTTGCCTGCTACTTTGTTTGCGTTATTTCGGGATAAAAGTAGCCTAAAAATCCAAATCTTTAATCATAACGAATTTCATCCAAATCGGTTCAGCCGTTGAGTAATGAAAACTTGTATCTTTGATACATATTATCTTTTAATTCGTTTAGGCTGTGAGGGTCCTGACAATGACTGACAATCGGTGCTTCCCTCCATGTAGTTAAAAATCTCCTCCATAGCCTCTGTGATATGGCTGTCTCTAGGGATTTCAGCTTTCGGACTTGGGAAATCGATGGGCTTTACAAAAGTGTGGTAGCAGTCTTTGTGATATACTGCCCCCTCAGCAACAAGATCGTTAATGGACGCCAAGCGACCAAGAACTGCGTCACCCCAAGAATCCTTCCTCATAGAACTTCCCTGATACGATACTGAATAGAAAGAGTTTCAACTGAATGTACTATTCTTCTTCTGCTCAAAGGCGTTCTGGTTTCTTCTTTTACATTATGTGCGCATAATAAACAATTAGTCATGAAGTCGAATTGGGGAGCTGAAGACCTGAGCTGAGACGGGCCTGCCTCTTCTTGAGATGTAGATGCAACGCTTACATCTTTTTTAATTGTATCGGCTCGAGTGTAGTTTTTACGACAATTAGTGTGAATTAAAACGGATGTCAAGGCGCGGAAATTTGGTGCTTATCATCGTTCCGATCTTTACTAGCTTTGATAAGGCCGAGTATTCTTTTTGTTTCACCTCAGAAACATCCTTACTCCCTTTAACGATGTCCTTATCACACACAGGACACTTATTATTATTAGCACTCATGATGGATAATCAAATTGCGTAATTAATGACGATTACAAAGCAAAGAACTGTTCTGGCTGCTCCCCGGCGTTACCGAGTAGGCTATCGTGCCAAAGAGGTTGAAATCATAAACGACAACAATAACATAAGCCCGAAGGCATGAATGAGTATGGGAGTTTTAGCCAGTGAGATCTCGTTTTCTACGACAGGAAATATGGAATGAACAGTGACGAACTGACGACCCGCTTTTGCTCCATTACCACTGGTAGAAAACGAGATCTCAAACTGTTACCGCCTTCACCGCTTGGAGGAACTCCCAGCTTATGTTATCAATAAAATACCTAATTTATATACTAGCTCATATTTAACATTCGGTAATGCTTGTCACATCACACTAAATGAACTCCATTTTCACTTTCTTCGGAGCACGATACTCGAACACTGGTGAAAATTTGGAAAAAGTGTATAAGACAAGTGTAGATAAAAGTTTTGATATCCCAACGGCTGTACAGATTTGGATAAAATTTAGTAAATTGATATAGTAGGAGTTGATTTAAGATATAAGATACTTTTTATCCCCAAATAACGTGAAGGAAGTAGTATACAAAAGGTAGTGTTCAATTCAAGTAGTTTTTTTTTTTCAATTTTCACTTTTCCGAAATGTGTAGTTCGAAAATAGGTAGGAATGTGAAAAACTGTGTAAGATAATACACACATCAAAAGTGTCTAGGGATCAAGCATTTTTATGCGGATTTCTTGAGATTGAGATGTGGCTTTGTAATAAATTTATGATTTTATAAATTTATATGGATCCTTTTTGGTGCATTTCATAATTTGAAACAGGAACTGTTAATCAAATTCGAGTAAAAGATGAAAATCAGCTGTCAATATTTTCCCTATAAAAACATACAACGCATTGAAGACATTATTAGTGCTACTGTTTCCCTACTACTGATCACTACTGATTAAAACCAACGTTATTATGGAGCGGCGACGTCATTTAAGCAGGGAAGAAATGCTCAGAGCCGTGGGAATGATAGAAGCTGGTTCCCGGCAACGTACTGTGGCTTTAGCTCTGAATACAAGTCAGAGTGTTATCAGTCGACTTTGGACACGTTACCGAAGCACTGGTACCGTGTGGCTGAGCGCCATGGAGGACGGTATCGCTGCACCACACGGAGACAAGACCGATACATTCAAATCTTAACTCGAAGAGCTCCAACAATAACCGCCATGAGGTTAGCCGTGAGGCTTCATCACTCTTCAGGGAACTTAATTAGCGACCAATCAGTCAGAAACCGCTTGCATGAAGTGAACCTTCATTCCCGAAGACCGCTACGGGTACCACCTATAGCAATGCACAATCGTAGGATTCGATATCAATGGGCTCTTGAACACAGAAATTGGGCAGAAGAACAATGGCGTTTCGTGTGCTTTTCTGATGAGTATGAGACCGGATACAAGACGTATACGACACTGGAGAACCCCTGGACGCCAACAGCGATTAAAATCCTGCCAGGAAGTCCATCCTTATAGTGGTGGAACCATCATGGTATGGGCGGGTATTTGGATCGGCGGAAGAACTGAGTTGATTTGGATCAGAGGCAACCTCAACGCTCAAATTTATGCTGAGACGATTGTATCTGACGTCATCGTTCCTCTACAAGTGCAAATCGGTCCCTTATTTCAGTTAATGCATGATAATGCACGACCGCACACCGCAAGAGTTGTAAGACAGTCTCTCGCCGCAGCTAACATCAATGTTCTGCTCTGGCCTGCTCAGTCGCCAGACTTGAACCCGATTGAGCATGCATGGGATATGCTACAGAGAAGAGCTCTGCCGAATATGGAGGGTATCCAGTCGCAAGAAGACCTTTTTTTGTTGTTGCAACGAACATGGGCGGCCATTCCACAGCGTGATTTGGATGAACTCATTTTGAGTATGCCAAACCGATGTTCTTGTGTTGTTAGTGTTCGCGGTAGAAACACGGATTATTAATTGTTTAAGTTACCCAATAAAATTTTAAAGAAAACTGTTATTTCAGTCTTTTTTTCGAACTTTAATGTTAGTGGTTCAAATGTCAAAAATCCCTTTATTAGGAAAATGGCAAATTTCTTTATTAATGCAAAGGTGACTTGGTTTATCGTTACTGTGACAAACGAAAACACTTTATTTGATGAATCCTTAAAGAAAATTTTAATTAATATCAATCAGGAGAAAAGTTATTGCAAAAATATATGTTGATCCCTAGACACTTTTGATGTGTGTACATAATTTTATAAGCTTTCATTGCGTAGAAGACTTCTTATCTCCATGACGCACCGTTTAAAAGATATTAGCGAAAAACTGAAAAATGGGAACTTTAACCCCCTCCCCTCACCCCGACTCACCCCCTAGATGTCAGGACTTTTAGTATGTTAACTCTCTAAGCACCCTGAACAATTTTCTGAAGTAATTGCTTAGGGCCTTGCTCACGCACTCTACAATCTCTTTGTTGGATGGACTAAAATAGGTATATTTGGCACTCACCGATTCGGGGGAGTGGGCATTGCGTCCAGCAGTTCGAAGTCGTTCCCGTTCGTCGGGTAGCCGGTCATCACCCATCCGTTGTCTAAGCAGTCCTGTTGGAAGTCATAAACCCTCATATTACACACGTTGGCAAAAAAGTTGCAGTGCAAATATTCAAACAATGGGTTTCTGAAGATGGTTGAATTCAAAGAGGTAGCTAGACCCCCTTGATGCGAACCTTCAGGGTTATTTCAGGAAAAAATGGTTACCGGAAGGTGAGCTACCCCTGCTCGCCGTCCGCAGGCCCCGGCGCCCGGCTACAACTTCATTTTCATCTGCGTTTGAGTTTGTTATATTTTTTGGTTTGCTTACCTTCTTCTGCAGCCGTCTCTTGACAACCTCACCCCTTAGCTCGATGCTGGTCCCGTACTTACGAATCTTTTTTCCAACATCATCGTCCTTCGCCTTAGCCTCGTTGAAGATCGCGTCAAAATGTACTGAAAACGGGAAGCGAGTACGGACACATATATATTTTCTAGTAATTTAGCTTTTCAACGTTATTCATTACGTCTGAGGCATCGCGCGAAAGTCGGAACATTGTGCTCAGGTGGCGTACTCAAGGGTTAAAAATATCCAATAATTTAGAACATGATCAATACATATATGTAGTGTACATGGTGTACCTACCTGTATCAAGTTTCATTCAACTCAATTAAGACAATAGATTTGTTATGATTTGACGTGAAAATGGTGATGAACTGTGACTCCTCGCCCACTACAGGAGTAGTAGTGATTTGCCGGTTCTGGCGCACCAATCCCGTGGCTCACCGGTTCTGGCGCACCACCGCTTCTGGCGCAATCGCGGTCCAGGGCGTTTCAAACCTAAAAAAAAAAAAAAAAAAAAAAAAAAGAAAAAAAAAAAAAAGGTTTTGGGGTCCGCTGATCACGTTTCTGCAATCCGTTTTCGCGTAAGATGCATGGTTCCGGAGATACAGAAATCAATTAACAACAATCTGTTTCATTTCCGGTGACCCGAAACCCTCATTATCGACTTTCATTGTTCGCCTTTTCTTATCTATTGTCCGTGCGTCCGGCCGCTCACCCTCATTAGGATTGCATTGACGTATGCATGTATTACTCATTGTTACTGCTACTGCTATTGTATACTTTTATTGTTCATAAACCATTGCTTACTTTGCTATTCGGGGTCATCAAAACGGAATCAATAAAACACATGCGTCATTAACAAATTTTATTTTTATCTACAAAATATGAGCGGAACATCTCATCCACTAAAATATCGTTGTACAGTGTGTTCCCTGTAAATATGTTTGTAAAACTATGCATTGAACATCCCTGAAACTTATATAGCAAATACATTAAGCAATATTCACCACAAACTGAAGTCCAATCATTCTGAATCCTATCAATACTCCAGCCCCATCTTTTACAATTCCTTTTCAAAAACTCGAGATGATATCGCGCAGGTGTTCGCCCATAAGAATCAAAATATTGACCGATGCCATTCGTATCGATATGTACAGCTACCCAGTGTGAACCTGGCTTATCATCCGCATCCAAATTGCATATTATATACGTTGGTGCATGGGTATACATAGGGAGTCTATTAGCAGCATAAACATTATTTTCTAGACTGGGATGAATCTTTTTCAGATGTTTTTGTACTTCTAGTGTATCCATGATATAGCATATTATTACACTACCAATCTATTCAATGGTTGTCATAGGAATGTTCAATTATAGTGATTTGTAAATATTAAATCGCATTATTTTGTAGCACTCACAAAACAGGTTGATGCCAGCAATGTGAGATAAGTTTGTTGACTCATAGAGTTACTATCAGTTTCCGGAGGAACGTGAGATAATTTTGGTGATTCATAGAGTTACAATCAGTTTCGTTGTATTTAGGAATTTGTTTTAGATAAGAATGGTGCTATATAAGATCCTACCATTGCAGTCATGCAGTCAGTCTATGGTCGTTTGACCGCAGTGGATTGTATACGTCTACCAATACTACGTTTGTGTTACTTCAACGCATCAATGGCCATGGAGGTAAGTGTTTATTCTATTGACAAACTTACTTGTATTCTTGTTGTTGTTTCCTAACGTGTGTGATTAAGTGTAAACAAATTGATATTAACATGATAACTGTCTTGTTGCAGAAATCATTCAACTTCGATGAAAATACCTATAAACAGTATTACTACTCACCGCTCTCCCCTCAACATGAAGAAGAGAACGATGACATCGTTATTAATAACACATGTGATGGTGGAAAAAGGAAATCACAACCGATTGATCATTTTTTTGAAGTGGCACCAAAAATAAAAAAGAAGAAACTGTTATCGTCAACCGTGGCACGAGCCGCTAGAGATGGTGTATCATACATTTCTAGTAATTCTGACGACGGAGACCAAGCGACGCATCTCATTAAAATTGAAATGTACGATATGAAGAAGCTATGTAAGATTCCAACTACTGATCATTGGAAACACGCTACCACGAGGATTAAATATTATGTAAAGAATAATAAGGATAGCATCTACGACAGCACAAACGGGCTCGTATACAACATTACAAAGACAATAGCAGAAAGTGAAAAAGTTAAAAAATACTTTTTTAACAATGACACCCATTAGTTGATTAGTGAATGTGATTCTGTTTACTTAAATTACTTCTGTGTACTCATTAGATTCTACCTGACTCGTCATTAATAACACATGCGATGGTGGAAAAAGGAAATCACAACCGATTGATAATTTTTTTTTTTGAAGTGGCACCAAAAAATAAATAAGAAGAAACTGTTATCGTCAACCTTGGCACAAGCCGCTAGAGATGGTGTATCATACATTTCTACTAATTCTGACTACGGAGACCAACTATGTATCTATAAGTATTGTTATGAGTGAAATAACGCCACATTTTCATTTTTAGAGTTCTTTGAAATCGTTCAACAATACTAGCCTTAATATCAGGATTGTTAGTGGTATAGTAATTTAACTTTTTGGATTTAAAGTATTTTTGTACATCTTTTGAAACAAATTCTGTACCTTTATCAGATTGTATGTGAGTAGGTGTGGAATTACTTTCAGTAAATATACTTTCAAAACATTCTTTAGTAGTTTCTGAGTTTTTCTTTTTCATTGGTCTTGCAAAAGCATATTTACTAAATACATCAATAACACAAAGTATATAGTTGAAACCATCATTATATTGAGAATAAGTTCGCATATCACTTAAATCAGCTTGCCACAGTTCATTAATATTTGATAGAATGTACCTATTACGTGGAAATTTTTTCCGACTGGGTTTATGTAATGTATATGTTTCTTGTGATTGTAACCATTCCTTTACTTGCTTTTTATCCATTTTACCCTTCATGGCTTTTGATAGTTTATCAATACTACCAAAACCAGCGGGGTTAGATGGATCATAATAAATCCTGTTAATTTCTTCTAGTACGGGGTCCATTTTTCCCAATCGAGCTTTTTACGTATTTTAGTTATAGATCTTTTATCTCCACTGCTCGGTGTAGAAAACTCTTGAACTTCAATCTCAGAGGTTTTGTTCAGATCTTTTGCTTGAAGTTGGTTAATAAACTCACATCTCTTTGGATTTCCAATATAAGTAAGTGGTACTTTAATATCTTTTAATGCTTTAGCAAATCTATCCCACCCTATCGGATCACTTCTTTTTAAGGGTCTTAGTGAATCATTTATTAAATCAACAATATTACTTCCAGGAATTTTTTCATTATCAATTATGACTGTGCCTTCATTATCCCAATGTATTTTACTTTTACTTGTTCCAATTAAGTTTAATAATGACTCACCTTTTTTATTATATGTTTTTGGTATTAAACTGAGTATTTGAGTTGGTGTGTAAAGTGGATTTGTGTCATTTTCTTTACTTTTAATGGATCCTTTCTCATCCAACAAAGATTCAGCATCAACTGAACTTTTTAGATCTCTATCTTTATTTTTAAAACCAATTTTAGATTCATTTGAATCTTCATTAGATGTATCAGAATAAATTGGTAATCTGAGTGGTTGACGATCCTCTTCGGTAAAGTGAAGGTATCTTTGTAGTGTTTGTAAATATAACATCCACTTCTTGCGGTCTTCCGTCTTACTATTCATAATATTTTGCATTTCAATATCTAATCGAGACAAATTACTATTAACCTTATTTTCTTGTTTTAATTTTTCAATCAATCCAGGTTCAATAAGTATCATTTTCTTTGCATTTTCCATGTTAACTGGCTAGTCCACTTACTAATCCACTCAATATTGCACCTAATATTATTGGTAAGAAAGCCCCTCCTTTTTGTATGATTATATTTTTTCTTAGTTTATGTTTACACTTATGCACCAGTTTACGGAGTATATTTTTGTGTTTATTCAATTTTTGTTTATCTTGATCTTTAAGAGGTACCTTTCCTTGTAAAACGTTATGAATACATTCACAAATACAGTTTATTTCTTCTTCATCACATGTTTTAAGTAACGCTCTTTGATATTTTGGTTTAAGCGTATGCAAAGCGCTTAGCAAATGTTTATGCGTTGTGAGTCGACGATGCATCATTTAGAAATGATTTGAATTGTTTGATTCTTGGTGTATTTAAACTCTTTTGTGGGGACGTAGACTGTACAGTGTCCATTAAATGGGAAGACATTTGTCTTGATACGACAAAAATCATTGGTATTCTGTTTTAAATCAACCATTAAATATCCATGCGCTTCTAAAGTTGCATCCCTATAGGCATCTTCAATGAATTTTGGGTTGTCTGGTGACACTTGTCGTGCTAAATATCTTATTTGAGTTTTATCTCGAGGGTTTTTAAAATATATTATATAACTTGAGTTTAAAGAAATGTCTCTTTGACCTTTACCCTGATGAAATAAATTTTGTGTTAAATAAAATACACTCAGATTCCTGTGATGACTACCTTTTGTAAATATATCCACAATTCTTCCATCAGACTCTCTCATTAGATCATCAATAATAACAAGATGTGGGTTTTCACCATCAAACATATTAAGATTTGGAATTCCTTGATGATAGTTAACATTTGGTAAATTATATAAAGGTTGCATTTCATCAAAGCACCATGTGATCTGATTAAAATCACAATTACATATTTCTTTAACTGATTTTATGAAATTTGTTACAAAATTTGACTTCCCACATCCACTTGGTCCTGCCACAATAGCAGTAAACGGATGGATAAAGTGAAACATTTCACACGTCTAGAGTTCAAAGGGAGGAAATAAAAAATGAAAATTATGTTGTAAAAATTAAATATATATATATTGCTAAAATTATTACTTATCAGAACTTTACAATCTTCTCAAATGTATGTTCACCGTTTTATTATTACTTAGATATCATTATTTACAATCGAATAATTAAAACTAACACAATTAGTACATCAGAATTTTACAATCTCAAATTTAAACCTACAAATAAAAACCACAATTTTCTTACATTATTTACAATCAAACAATACATTTTAAATATGTAATAAACTATTATATAACATTATAGTAATATCATAATTTTACAATCAATATAAATTTCGTATAGGTACAGAAGTAAAAGTAAAAAGTATCAACACTTAACGTAATTTATAATGTCCCCAAGCCAATGTATCAATGTTGTTGTCCATAATACATCGTTTGCTATCATTATATGATAAAGATGCTTTATTTATTTTTTGTGTAAAAATGGTGTGTTTGATTGACTTAAACCGAAGCATACTACAATATTGCACATTTTTATTAAACAAACACGATTTGTAATTTTCCATATTCATTTTTTTGGTAACACTTTTGTTAACCCCTTTTGCCTTTGCTATAAATTTATCTTCTACTTCCAAGGCATACATTTTTGATCGCAACCCTACAAATTCCTTCAACACTTTACCATTATTCTCGTCTTTAAAAAAACCTAACTTCTTTTTATTTAATTTTGGATAATCATAAATATTATTTTCTGGATAGTCTGATGTATCAAAATAGTGAAGTAGGTCAGGTTTTATATCCTCATACAAATTATCTGTAAAAATTTGATATATCAAACTATCGGTATCGGTGTACAATAACTTAATTTTGTTATTAAACTTTTTAACCATGTAGTTATAATGAAATTCGTACATAAGGGTCTTAGATATATCTAAAATACAAAATCCTAAATAAATTGGCTTATCATAAATCAATTTTGTTTTTCGTAATTGTATTGCGACTAAATGTTCTGAAAATATTGATAAACTATGGAATTCTGGTTTTGCAATCAATTCCTGAGCACCTAAAACTTTACCACGATTATCCCAGTGAGTTAGTAGTTTAACGTTTACTCTTTTTTCAATATTTTCCATTGTCTTACCGAAGACAGAATTGTTCATTAATTTAAAAAAGTCTTTTTCAAAGTTTGATTTAGCTAACGTTCTCAAACTAGTATTTAAGTCTATGTATTTCTTTAGCCAAGAACTCTGTTTAAATTTTAAAATTCTATGTACTTTAATTAATTTAATTCCCATTTCAATGCATTGTTTTAAATTCCTGTAGTGAATGATGTATTTATTTTTATTATTTAAATTAGGAACTAATTTAGTTTCTTTAGTATTACCCACACATATGTTTTCAGGACATAATGGAAAGTCAGAATGCAAATTATGAAGTTCATCAGGATATTCCAAATCAACTTCTAAAACATAACCAAAATCAGACGTATCCAACACATTATAATCTGTATTACAATTTATCCATTCGAAACCACCAACAGGAAGGGATTGGGACATTGCCCAACCATATAAATTATTCGCATCAAAATATGTTAGATATGAATTAGGTTTTTCACCATCATAATCCTCCATGAATTTATTATTTGCTCTAGCAAAACGATTGCTACACTGAGATACACCCCCTCTAATACCAGCTTTAAAAAAAGCAATTTTGTCATAGTCCGTTAACAATTCTAATTCTATTTTCGTAAATTTTAACATTGCATCCCAACTTAAACCTGGAGCAGTATAGTAATGGGCAGGATCTAATCCATAAGTTTTAATACAAAGCTTTCTGAAGTTTTCGAATATATCGGTCAAAAGTAAAACATCAGTTTTTAAATACAAATCGGAATAATCAGACATACTACTACACTTAAAATGTTGCCAAATATCTTTTGCATGATTATAATCATCGTTTGAAATATTTGAATCTGTGAGTGAACTATAAAACTGGTGTTGATCAGGAAGTGACGGATGTTTCAAGCAATCACTATTACGCATAAATTCATAAGGATAAATACCTTTCCGTCTTAAACGTAAAAAATCTTCATTAATAGGATAGTTTCTTTTTAGTTCTTTAAACTGATCGTCATTAAGATTTTTAGCTAGCTGATCTAAACTACATGATAAAAATTTCAATGAATCTACGAATCTTAAACTTACAGGTTGATTATTTATTGTTAACTGTTTTGAAAATGATATGTATCGTTCTTTATTTTGTGGAATAACTTCAACTTTGCCATCATCGAGGTTTAATGCATGGACAATAAAATGAGCATCGTAGTGACCGAGGTTATGTAAAAATATTGGAACATAACGAGGGGTTCTGTACTTAGAACTACACACTTGATGCGCAACACCCCTAAAACTGCCAGTGTACCAATCAAAATCGTAAAAAGGATCTTCATTTAACTGAGTTTCACAAATATGACAAATGTTTGAATTTGAAATTTTAATTTTATCTTCATCTGATAATGGAACGGGACATTTTTGGAAACAATTTTTTTTAACTATTGTTTTCACATCTTCACAAAGGCGATTCATAAACACTTGTGCACAGTTTGGCCCACTATACGTCTCATATTTTGATAATCTGTCATCATATGAACATTTAATGTAATATCCGAAACTATACACTTCATGTTTTTGAATATTAATTGTACTAGGCTTGGATGGATCGTTACTACATGATTCTATTGGGTTCAAAAATGCTTCAAAGTCTGCATAAACCACAAAAGGCATTTCCAACTTTTTCACGAATTTATCAAATTTTATTTTATTATTTGATGTTGCTTTACCGAACCAATCCTTTTTGGAATCCTTACCGTTTGGTAATTCCGTACAAATATGAGCGCAATCATATTGTTGATGGTTATTAAGTCTTTCCTCTGATGGGAAATGAAGTAAACATGAATCGCATATATAAACTGCGTGATGATTACTTGAGATTTGTGAGCTAACTAACCGCGATAACTTTTTAATATAACAGTAATGATTGTTAGTACCATTCGATAAATATAGTAGGTTGATATGATTAGGTGTACGACATTTTGTTAAATATAAAGGACCTACAACTGAATTACACTTTTTTTCTTTATTATACTCTAAACCAAAAACATTTATACTAATATTGTTTAATTTCTCTACTTTTGATATATCTACAATTTTAACCGGAAAAGAAATACCAGTAAATTTTAGTTTATTTTCATGAATTGCGTATGATGTTACGCGATCTACACTTTTACATACAGGATATAAACCGGAGAGTAATGCCCATTTGAAACACATATTATCATTATTTTTAACATTGATTACAGCTTTTTTTAATTTAATATCCTGAGGAAGATCGATATATGAACTACCACGTAAGGGGTTGAATTTGTTAACATTCATATCTATGTATTTAATTTGATTAAGACTCCAACCACTATCTTTTTTTTCAAATTGACAAATTTTACCAACAACAGTGTCTATTAATGATGAAAAAAATATATTTAAGTCATCACCCTGACAAATTATATAATTAAACGTTTGAAAATCAAATGTATTTTTAATATCTTTAGTTTGTTGTATGAAATCAGCATGCAATATGAAGTTTATTTTAAAAATTGTATGTTGTTGAATACATTCATTGATTAAAAATAAGATATCAATTTTTAATGAATTTAAAAACGATTCCGGTGTTTCAAAATATTGCCCCGATTGAATTGTTTTACTATTAATTCTATATGTTAAAATTCGGTTGCCAAAAGCGGTTTCAACAACTGTAACATTTGCTAGTGAATTATGTGATTTTAAAAGATTATTTTTGTGAACATTGCTTTTTAAATGGTTATTTAGATACCTTTTATTAATAAAAACATGACATGTGTCACATTCCACCTTATTGTTGTCCACGTTATTTGTTTCAGTCGATGATGTAGAAGCTCCTTCATCAAATTTTGCTTTCTTGGGAACCTTATTTTCGTCAGTAGTGATACCTCGTTTGATACCTCTTCCAACTTGTGGTTGACTGTAACAAAACAGCAAGAAAATTATTAGACAAATCTTAAAATAAAACAATACAACAATAATCTTTCTTATTGAGTTTGTACTTCTAATACTTACATCAACGCTGTTTCAACCATCGCACAGTGATTATACAACTCATCATCATACGATGAATCAAACAGTTCACACTTCTCCATTTCATCACAAACTTTAGGCAGCTCCTGATCGAATTCGTTGATGAATAGTTCCATATTCTCTTCCATGGGTGCGGAAAAGAAAGCACTGGTACACACTTCACTGAAGTTTTCCATCTTTATAGCAAAGAAGAAATTAGGTAGCACAGTAAGTAACAGTTAAGTGTTGGTAGACAAACCGATACCCAATTTCAAATAATGTTCATTACATAGAGTCTAGCAAAGGATTAGAAAGTCAGGTAGAATCTAATGAGTACACAGAAGTAATTTAAGTAAACAGAATCACATTCACTAATCAACTAATGGGTGTCATTGTTAAAAAAGTATTTTTTAACTTTTTCACTTTCTGCTATTGTCTTTGTAATGTTGTATACGAGCCCGTTTGTGCTGTCGTAGATGCTATCCTTATTATTCTTTACATAATATTTAATCCTCGTGGTAGCGTGTTTCCAATGATCAGTAGTTGGAATCTTACATAGCTTCTTCATATCGTACATTTCAATTTTAATGAGATGCGTCGCTTGGTCTCCGTCGTCAGAATTACTAGAAATGTATGATACACCATCTCTAGCGGCTCGTGCCACGGTTGACGATAACAGTTTCTTCTTTTTTATTTTTGGTGCCACTTCAAAAAAATGATCAATCGGTTGTGATTTCCTTTTTCCACCATCACATGTGTTATTAATAACGATGTCATCGTTCTCTACTTCATGTTGAGGGGAGAGCGGTGAGTAGTAATACTGTTTATAGGTATTTTCATCGAAGTTGAATGATTTCTGCAACAAGACAGTTATCATGTTAATATCAATTTGTTTACACTTAATCACACACGTTAGGAAACAACAACAAGAATACAAGTAAGTTTGTCAATAGAATAAACACTTACCTCCATGGCCATTGATGCGTTGAAGTAACACAAACGTAGTATTGGTAGACGTATACAATCCACTGCGGTCAAACGACCATAGACTGACTGCATGACTGCAATGGTAGGATCTTATATAGCACCATTCTTATCTAAAACAAATTCCTAAATACAACGAAACTGATTGTAACTCTATGAATCACCAAAATTATCTCACGTTCCTCCGGAAACTGATAGTAACTCTATGAGTCAACAAACTTATCTCACATTGCTGGCATCAACCTGTTTTGTGAGTGCTACAAAATAATGCGATTTAATATTTACAAATCACTATAATTGAACATTCCTATGACAACCATTGAATAGATTGGTAGTGTAATAATATGCTATATCATGGATACACTAGAAGTACAAAAACATCTGAAAAAGATTCATCCCAGTCTAGAAAATAATGTTTATGCTGCTAATAGACTCCCTATGTATACCCATGCACCAACGTATATAATATGCAATTTGGATGCGGATGATAAGCCAGGTTCACACTGGGTAGCTGTACATATCGATACGAATGGCATCGGTCAATATTTTGATTCTTATGGGCGAACACCTGCGCGATATCATCTCGAGTTTTTGAAAAGGAATTGTAAAAGATGGGGCTGGAGTATTGATAGGATTCAGAATGATTGGACTTCAGTTTGTGGTGAATATTGCTTAATGTATTTGCTATATAAGTTTCAGGGATGTTCAATGCATAGTTTTACAAACATATTTACAGGGAACACACTGTACAACGATATTTTAGTGGATGAGATGTTCCGCTCATATTTTGTAGATAAAAATAAAATTTGTTAATGACGCATGTGTTTTATTGATTCCGTTTTGATGACCCCGAATAGCAAAGTAAGCAATGGTTTATGAACAATAAAAGTATACAATAGCAGTAGCAGTAACAATGAGTAATACATGCATACGTCAATGCAATCCTAATGAGGGTGAGCGGCCGGACGCACGGACAATAGATAAGAAAAGGCGAACAATGAAAGTCGATAATGAGGGTTTCGGGTCACCGGAAATGAAACAGATTGTTGTTAATTGATTTCTGTATCTCCGGAACCATGCATCTTACGCGAAAACGGATTGCAGAAACGTGATCAGCGGACCCCAAAACCTTTTTTTTTTTTTTTTTTTTTTTTTTTTTTTTTTTAGGTTTGAAACGCCCTGGACCGCGATTGCGCCAGAAGCGGTGGTGCGCCAGAACCGGTGAGCCACGGGATTGGTGCGCCAGAACCGGCAAATCACTACTACTTACAGGCTGGCAAATTATTTTCGCGATTCAGCTGTTATGACGTCAGTCTTAACATTCAGTAAAATTCTACATACTGAAAACCAATCCAAAATGATTAGCAAGGTGTTTGCCCTGAGAACTGCGGCCGGATCCCCGCGGTCCAAGCAGCAGGACCCGATACACTCCCGGAGCGCCGACGGCGTTGATGCCCTGTTTGATATTCTGGTGGCCAGCGTTGAAGGCGCGCACCGCGTTGAAACACTTGGTTGATATAGTTTCTACGTTATCTTCAGGAGTTATGTGTACTTCCTGTCAAAAGATGCGAAAGTTTGTGACGATGGTTCTGTGGATGTTGTTACTCTTTCACGCAAAAATTACTGAACCGATCTGAATGAAGTTTGATAAATAGATGGTTGACATTATGAAGTAACACATTGGCTTTTTGTTCCGAAATACCCATGGGATCGGGATTTTCACGGGAAAACACTCCCATGCAAACGAAGTCGCGGGCAGACGCTAGTATGATAACGTCACGCCTATTTCCACTATTCACCGGAGGACCGAAAGTGTTTAGACATCCTAATTTTGCGCTAGCTTATTTAAGTCCCAAGGCAAGCCTAAACTGACAATGTGTTCTATTCTATAATCAAAATAATTATGTAAAAGGAGGAGGTTCGATGTGACTTGTTAGGGTTCAAGATTTGCTACTTGTGTTTAGGATCACGGAGCTGTAGGACAAGAATCCAACTCCAGAGATTGGACTTGCATAATTATAGTTACTCTCAACGTCTTGCTAGTTATTCTCAGCGGTCACTGCTCATGAACTAAGGCCTATATGCATATTTTCGCTAAATGTATGTAGATAATAACTTTATTTTATTATTTTTAATTGCAAAATATCCTACGAAAACACAAAGAGACTCTTTTATATACATACTCCACTAGCCTCGTATTTTTGTAGGAAAACCTGTACTTATAAATATATGTTTACATGCATATGTCTAGCTTTATTATGACGTTAATTAGAAACCAATATACTCGAAGAATCGTAATGGTTAGTTTAATTAGACCGTCAGAGTGATCCCTCTCTGCACGGTATTTCGTAATATTACGATACCCAAATTATAAGTAGAACAAGATAATTATTGACCTCTGAGTTTGTTTCGGTGTTTCTTCTCAAATAGGTAGTTCCTAGTCAGTTAGGAAACACCGACCTCATCAGCTTAATTTAACACACAAAAATTGGCCAAGTGCGAGTCGGACTCCCCCATGAAGGGTTCCATAGTAAATATAATAAATATAACATACTTAATATATAAATTTGAAAAAAAAAAAACAAAAAACCTTACAAATTTCTTAAAACTAGCTTATTTACAATTTTTACAACTACGCCAAATAACTTTGTTTTTCATAGTATTTGTATGAATTACAAAGTTATATTTGCGGTTTTCGAAAATATACTGTATCTCAAAAACTGCTGACTCGATCTCGTTCAAACCAATTTTGGTTGAAAATTTACATTAAGATCTACAACATATGGTTTTTTTAGATTTTTCACTTCATTATTATAGAAGTTAGAAGGGGGGGGGGACACACATTTTACCACTTTGGAAGCGTATATCTTTTAAACGATTAACTTTATGAAAATGTCATTTTAGAAACCACAGTGTAATTTTAAAAGACCTGTCTATAGATACCACACACGTATAGGTTTCATGAAAAAAAATATTTTCAGTTTCAGTTCCATGTATGGGGAGCCCCCTTTATTTTAAATATTTTTTTTAATTTTCTCTTAAAATCGGAAAGCGGTTCACAGAATACATCTACCTACCAATTTTTACATGTATAGTCCTAATGGTTTCGGAATAAAATGGCTGTGACATACGGACGGACGGACAGACAGACAGACGGACAGACATGTCGAAACTATAAGGGTTCCGTTTTTTGCCATTCGGCTACGGAACGCTAAAAAAGTCAAAATTTACAAAATAAATGTTTAATTTAATTTCATGATTAAAACGTTTTGGGAATACATTCATTGTGTGTACGGCTAAGGAGTGGAATTCCCTGCCGAAGTCTGTGTTTCCTAATACCTAGCTATAACCTTTAAGTCAAGAGCGAATAGGTTACTATGTAAGCTTGTTTCACCTTCGACCACATCATCGCTTACCCTCAGGTGAGATGGTGGTCAAAAGATCAATAATAAAATGTAGAAAAAGCATAATTGTGAGCAAAGGGGCTAAAAACAAGACAGCCAAAATATACCTTCGCCGTAGCTTTGTACGCATATTTCAGCCCCTCGAAGTCTTGGTCGAAGAAGTTCCGAGGTGGAGTGAGGTTACTGACAGCTTTCGGCGCGATCTCGGGCTGCCTCATCAGCACCAGCGTCACCGTGGGCAAGACTCCATCTTGTTGAAGACACCGAGCTTCGCGCAATGTGCACGGGTGATCTGGGCAGGGTATTACACAGATATACTAGATGCATCTTTAACTGCCACCTTGTCCGCGTCAAAAGTAATTTATCATCCCAAGGGAAAATTATGCTGGAATAAAACATCATCTGCTATATAAACAAAAATAAGAAAGAATCATCTATACAACCGACAACAGCTCTAAAGTCTTTGAGGGTACTTTTGAGCAACTTTGTGGCTAAGTGCTTAATGATCAGACAGGGCACGCAGAGGCAGGTCGACACCAGCCGGAGACCACCAGAAACGGCACAAAAAAAATTAGTAGCACAAAGGCTGTTTGAAAAGCCGTGCGTTTTAAATTGAGTTGAGCGTTGATATTGGCAGTCATCACTGAATTGGCAGTCATATTACCCCCTCCCCCCATCCCGCTCACTCGTGTATCGTCGGCAGCATTCGGATAGGAGAGTCAACAGGCGTGGATTGCTTAGGGCATCAAGTGCCACGAACTGCGTGGAACACGAAGTTGCCTTAGTCACTAAGAGTCCAAGAGACTCCTTCGCCGCCGCCCCCTCAAGGCCGAGGACTTCCATGAGGATTTCTACCTCAAGTAAAAAGTGGCTTAGTGGCTGCTACATGTCAGTGTCGCTAGTTTTCGATTCCGGCATAGATCAAATGACTGTATGGCCTACCGTTCTAAGTGCATCTCTCTCTTTTTGCATATAAGTTTGAATGTACACACAATGTTAAAAAATTGGCCAAGGGCAAGCCAGACTCGCCCATGAAGGGTTCTGTAGTAACTACGCCAAATAACTTTGTTTTTCATAATATTTGTATGAATTACAAAGTTATATTTGCGGTTTTAGAAAATATGCTATATCTCAAAAACTGCTGACCCGATCTCGTTCACACCATTTTCGTTGAAAGTTTACATTAAGATCTACAGCATATATTTTTTTTATATTTTTCCCTCCATTATTATAGAAGTTAGAGAAGTTAGAGTTAGGCTGGGTTTCCACCAGAGATGTGCGATGGAAATGTGTCGTGCGAGGATGTCTAGCTGTGCTGTGAAAATGTGTGGGGGCTTTCCACCAAAGCTGTGCGATGAAAATGTGCCTACGAGGATGTGTAGCGGAGCTGTGAAAATGCGCATTAATGTGTGGTGTGGGGATGCGAAAACCTCGCAACACATCCTTCTCAACACATATTCCTTGTAACACATCCCTCGCAACACATCTCTCGCACACATCCCTCGCACACATCCCTCGCTTGTTTTGTATGCGCAAAAATCTAGCTCCGCTGAGCCGTTTCCACCAGAGCTGTGCTGACCGAGGCGAGGTAAATCAAGCTATTCTATTGGTTCTTTACAAACACATCCCTCGCTACGCATCCTCGCACATCTCTCTTGGAAACGCAGCCTTAGGGGGGCGGGAGACACACATTTTACCACTTTGGACGCGTATATCTTTGAAACAATTGACTTTATGAAATAGTGGTTTTAGAAACCTCAATGTAATTTTTAAAGACCTTTCTATAAATACCACACACGCATAGGTTTCGTGAAATAAAATATTTTTAGTTTCAGTTCCATGTATAGCCCCCTTAATTTTAAATATAATTTTATTTTTTTCTTAAAATCGGAAATCGGTTCACAGACATCTACCTACCAAGTTTCATGTGTATAGTCCTAATAGTTTCAGAATAAAATAGCTGTGACATACGGACGGACGGACAGACAGACATGACGAAACTATAAGGGTTCCGTTTTTTGCCATTCGGCTAAGGAACCCTAAAAAGGCCTAGCTTTAAGGTAAGGGTTCCTGAAATCAAATCCTGGTTACGTTCGCCTTTAAACTCACTAGGTACCTACTTGTAGTAATAGCTAGGTCAGGCTCCATATTTTTTCATGGGTAAGCAATGTTGCTGACTTATCGTTGTATTTACTGTCATATGACAACACTTAACCGTCTCCAGCCAGGGTACCAATGTTACCCGGGGTTGTGGGATTATTCTAACGAGATACCACGGCCCCGAAACTTAATGGCAGCTGAAGGAGCAGGGTGGGTTTTTGGTCAGTAGAAGTCTGACACTCCCTTCCGCTCCACAAGAGCGGGAGAAGTCATTCGATGATTTTCCCACCCAGAAAAAAAAGCTAGGGGTCTCGGATTCAATTCCCGGTTCGTGTAAAGTATACTTGGGTTTTTTCGGTTTAAAAAAAACATCTTATAACAGCTCGGAGTCTGGACTTGGGCCCGGTGCGTGGCAATATATTATTCACCCTCTGACCTTCGTTTGGTAATTCAGGGAATGGCACTAGGGCTTTCAAATACCGGATTTTTTCAATACCGGTATCAATACCGGTATTGGAAAAGTCAATACCGTGATCCCGGTATAAATACCGGTAATCCGGTATTAAACGCAAGTTCAATTAGGACATTAATAAAAGCAATAAAATACGTGTTTTTTATTTTCAAATCATACTTTATTGTTCTTATTTATTGAAAATAATAATAAAAAAACTTTTTAGCAAAAAATAGAACCGACTTCCATATAAAAACACTACAAAGGCAAAAATAACTTTAATTTTGGAAGGCGGTGTCAAAAACGAAAATATATACAAAACTAAAGACACCGCCTTCCGAAATTAAAGTTATTTTTGCCTTTGTAGTGTTTTTATATGGAAGTCGGTTCTATTTTTTGCTAAAAAGTTTTTTTTCACGCTTTTTAGTGGGTCGGTTTGTAATTTATCTAGTTACAAAAGCCAAAATGTCAACTACTTATCACCTTTTACAAAATATTGCTTTTCTCGGTGCAGAGCCGTTAATTTTTGAGGAGTTCTCCTGGTACTTGACCATCAGCTCTACATCACCATATGTATTGTGACGAGCATAAAGTGTTTAACATCCATATTCAAGTAATGTAATCGCATTCAACGAAATACTTATTATTGAGTAGTTTCGGTGGCCTTCTGGGGTCTTCATCATCAGTTCCACTTCCTCAAATGGTGCTTTTCGAGAGCAACTGCACAAGGTACTATAAGAAATACCCAAAACGCTATAGGTGTGCCTATAATATTTGAAGAGTTCCCTCGATTTCTCCATGATCCCATCATCAAATCCTGATTTCGTAAAAATGGGACCAACTAGAAACTATACCCATTCAAACGCAAAAAGAATTTTTCAAATCGGTTCAGCCGTCTCCGAGTTATGAGGTAACATACATAAAAAAAAAAAAAAAGTTCAAGACGAATTGTAAACCTCCTTTTTTTGAAGTCGGTTAAAAATAATAATTACCAGCTGTCAACGTTTCGGCCCAATGACTAACGGATCAGGTGCGGGTCATCCAGCGTAACCGTATGTTGGATGACGCCGTACTTGATAGACTACGCCTCGAATCACGGTGCAGCCGTGTCTCATCTGCTTCACCACTGGCCGCGCAGTGCAACTACAACCCAGTATCTCACCGCGACTCGACCACGTCAGTGAACATGATGATGACGAGGCTATAACCGTGAGTACCCAGTGCAGTGACAGATTGAGGAGTGCTTTGGAGGATGCATTACGGGAGTATCGCTCCACACAGCCTGAGCTTAGACTTCGTCTGCCTCGTTTACCCATGCATAAGAAAAATAGGGCGCTAGTGTGTGCTCTAGATTCACTGCTGTCAAATTATTTTGACAATAGTGAAGACCTCACCGATACCCATTAGGTCCTGTACTGTGGAGCTGTAGCAGCATGCCGGGTAGCTCATATCAAGTTCCCAAAGACTGACAGAGCTATTCGACCGGCGGTACCAGCTTGGCAGTGCAAGATCGAACGTCGTATCGCTGGGGCACCTGAGCACTCATTGGTAAACTTATCTGCTTCAGGCATGGCAACACTCGTCCTAGAGTGATGCGCTTTGTGAGGCGAGCGTTTGCGGGGACTAATATCAGCCCTCGGGATTATCTAACCCACATCACAGAGCGTATCGACTTCCTGAAGCAGAAAGTCTATGCATGGGCAAATCGAATTAGCCGATATAAGCGGCGGGTGGAGCGATAAATTCAGAATCGCACATTCCAAAGCAATGAAAGGTGGGTTTATAGGGCCTGGGAGCGATCTGACCAAGGTGTGACTGATACGTGCTAAAGTGCCTACCGGATGATCATGCCATATGTTCGTTCTGGCGCAGCATCTGGTCGGTGCCTGTCAGCCACACCGAGGGTGGCCGGATAAGTGAGATCAAGCGCATGTGCGATCTTATACCAGAAATGGGGGCAATTACGATCAGCCCCCAAGATGTAACCCATGCAGTCCATCCATTATCCAACTGGAAATCTCCAGGACCGGACGGGCTGCACAATTACTGGATAAAATGGTTTCAAAGCTCGCACACTCACTTGGCCGCTCAGTTCCAGTCTTCCTTAGAGTTAGGATCGCTACCTCAATTCCTTACTACAGGAATAACCCACCTGCTCCATAAATCAGGCAGTACTGCGGAACCTAAAAATTATAGATCGATCACGTGCTTACCGAAGGTCTATAAAGTTCTTACAGCCATTATGAGAGCCAAAATTAATAACCACATTGATACAAATTCAATCATGTCTGCTTCTCAAAATGGATGTAGGAACGGGTCCCGCGGTACTAAGGAGCTTCTCCTCATTGATATTGCCATTAACCAACAGGTTCGTCGTTCGCGAAGGAATCTGTTGACATGCTGGATAGATTATAAGAAGGCCTATGACTCGGTTCCACATACATGGCTCATGAAGGTGTTGGAGTTGTATAAAATAAATCCGATACTACGCACTTTCCTTGAGTCATGTATGGGGCAAAAGACGGTACTCAGCCACCCAGGATGTCGACAGAGCCAGGTAAACAGCGAACCGATTAGAATTGGGCGTGGTATTTTTCAAGGCGACAGTCTGAGCCCACTGTGGTTTTGTCTGGCTCTCAACCCTCTCAGTACACTGCTGGAAGGTTCGGGGCAAGGCTACCGGTTGAGAAGAGGTAGTCAGGTCATATCACACTTGCTTTACATGATGATTTGAAACTTTTTGCCCCCAGCAACTTGCAATTGATGGAGCTAATGAAGGTAACGGAAACCTTCAGTAGCGCCATCAGGATGGAATTTGGGGTGAACAAATGTGCGGTCATGCATGTAAAGCGAGGGGAGATTATGGAATCCGCGGGAACTCAACTCTCGGATTCCATACACCTAAGATCCCTCAGCTCAACTGAAACCTACAAGTATTTGGGTATGTCAGAGGCACTAGGCATCAATGTTGCTTATGTTAAACAATCATTGAAGGAATGCTTCTTTGGCCGCCTGAATAAAGTACTGAATAGTCTTCTATCAGGCGGAAACAAGGTGCGTGCCTTCAATGGTTGGGTCATGCCAGTATTGATGTACTCTTTTGGCATACTCAAATGGACTCAGACTGAACTAGACGCCTTGGACAGGCGGGTCTGCACAACGCTGACTGCAAATCGGATGCATCACCCACGTTCATCGGTGATGAGGCTGTATATCCCGCGGAAGTGCGGGGGTCGTGGCTTTTTAAATGCAAAGACCCTGCACAACCACGAGGTATGCAGCCTTAGGGAATATTTCCTAGAAGCCGACGTGAGTATGCATCGAGATGTGATAGCGGTGGACAAAGGCCTCACTCCGCTCTGCTTAGGTAGCGAGAATTGGCGCAAACCTGTAGTATTAGATACTAATGACCGCAAAGAAGTATGGCAAAGCAGGGAGCTTCACGGACGCTATTACCGGGCCCTTCATGGGTCTGATGTAGATACATTAGCGTCCGTAGCCTGGCTACGTTTTGGTGACCTCTTTGGGGAAACCGAAGGTTTTGTCTGTGCAATTATGGACGGAGACTATTTGCATAGACAAAACCTTGTAGCTAGGATTGTTCACCAGCAACTTGCTCTTAAATACAATCTTATGGAATCAGAAGTACTGTACTATAGTACGTTATCCCGTCGCCTTTGCGAAACTGACTGACAATAACAAAAACGACATAAGTACAGCTCGATTTCGGCTTATACAGCGAGACGTTCGCGCTGGTGAAAACTAGTATGAGAATAAGATCACATACATTTTCAGATCTAATATTTGTAATACCGTAATCACGGTATTGGGGCGTCAATACCGGTTTTGTAAAAGGCCAAAATAAAATCCGTGATCACGGTATTACGGGATCCCGGAATACCGGTATTGAAAGCCCTAAATGGCACATAGCTCTGAGCCAGGTACCTCAGAATAAGGAGATAGAAGAGAAGGGGTTTACCAAACATCATCCATCCAGCTTGCGGCACGGGTTCTTTCAAAGTAAACGCCTTCGTCACTTCCGACATCAAAGCAGGGTCCATACAACCTCGAACGTATTTCTCATGCTGCAAGACATTATCGTTACTAATCGATTACTATCTCATTTCGATATTAATGTAGATAATTTGTGTAATGGACGTTACTTTTTCATAGCGATCAATCACGCAGCGACGTGTTATAACGTAGCAACCGAAATCTTTCATTATCTGTTTCGCCACTCCTTTGATATCTAATAATAAGAAAAAGATTAATTAATAGAAATTTTAAGGAAACTTGTGTTTTGCGATGAGTCTCTCGTTTTGCTTCCTGACTTGGCGAGCCACAGCGGAATTGATTCTACTTATTATAATATTTAGTATTATTTATATATATTTGTACGAATATACATAATATAATATTTTAAAAATCACTAACGCTGCATGTGGTAATATAAGTAGCGCAAAAAACCGCACCTACTATTTAATCTTACTAATATTATAAATACGAAAGTTTGTGAGGATGGATGTATTATGGATTTATGGACGGATGGATGTATAGATGTCTGTTACTCTTTCACGCAAAACTACTGAACGAATCTGAATGAAATTTGGTATGTAGATAGTTGACATCCTGGAAAAACACAGACTACTTTGACCCCGAAATTCCCAAGGGATCGCCGATCGGGATTTACGCGGCAAAACTTTCCCACGCGAACGAAGTCGCGAGCAGAGAAACTAAATAATAGTTTATGCACTGGAGTTGAGCTGCACGAGTCTGTTACGCTGCAACCCGCGGGAATAAATTACTCCTAGGTAAGGGCAGGTACGGTCGCAGCCTTGAATTTTGGGGGGGGGGGGGGGGTCACTAACAATAAAACATGTCGATTAAATAAGTTTCCTTTATTGCACAATACAAATTTTATCGCATATATTATAAAACAAATGGAAGTCTTCTATTTTATTGACAAATCAGGTGATAATATTTGGAACGTCTTATTTTGCAAAATAGAATATTTTCTATTTAGGGGGTCCGATTTTTGATGTACGTCAGAACCGCGGGTGTACTTTTCAGATGTGCCTTAATTTATTGCAATTATTTGGTACCTTCTGTGTACTTTTACGTACCTCTCTTGAAAATCTGTGTACCTACACCCGTACAATGATATTTTAAAAATTAGGTACATCCGCCATCCTGATGTCAGAACCGCGGGTGTACTGCTAACCAATATATGTAGCAAAGTACACTTTATAAGTAGATTTGGTACCTCTTGTGTACCTGCAGAAACACGTATTTAATCAACAAAATACATTCAGGTTGCTGCGAAAATTAAAAAAAAAAACAATTTTCTTTCTTTGACGTTGTTACTATTTTATAAAATAGTACCGCTAACGACGTCAAAGAATAAATAAAAATCTTCGGTAATCGAACCCAGAACCTCCACGTTAATAATAATAATAATAATAATAATATTCCACAACTTTTTCACACAACGCCATCTAGTCCCAAACTAAGCAGAGCTTGTGATATGGATACTAGACAACTGATAAACATACATATATATTTCTAAATACATACATATTATAGATAAATTACACCCAGACAAAGAACAAATGACCGTGCTCATCACACAAACATTTGTCCTAGGTGGGAATCGAACCCACGACCTTGCGCATAGCAGTCAGGACCACTGACCACTGTACCAAATATAAAATAATAAATAAAAATCATTTAATTCAGGTCTGTGACCCATATAAAATACAATAGTTACACATGTGCCATTGGTCGGCTTACACTATTATACAAACATAAATACATGCAAAAAAAAAAATATCATAGTTGTGAAATTTAAATTAAATTTAGAATAAGTAATACAAAAATTTCAATAAAATAAAATGAGAAATGTCAAAAAATTTAAAAATATTGTCAAAAAATTTCAAAAAATTAAGCGTATTAAACGTTAAGCATGTATTGTGGCCATACCAGGAATCCCGAATACTAAACCTCCGTATAACATTTAGTCACTACTAGCTGCGCCCCGCGGTTCACAACCTTTCGCCTTTATAATATTAGTCTGAGTGTGATTGTGTGCCCATACCGGGAATTAAAACATGAAACTAACGGACACAAATTATACACAGACTCAGGACAATACTTTTTTTTTATTACGGATGAGCCCGCTCTTGGCCTCGATCTCGCCTGATGGTAAGCGATAGATGAGGTCTACGATGGGACGAGCCTATTTACTCTTGCTTTAAAGGCTGAAAGGTCATAAGTGGCAGGGAACACAGAAGCCGGCAGAGAATTCCACAACTTGGCTGTGCGCACAATAAATGTGGAGGAGAAGCGCTTGGTACGACAAGACGGTATATCAACCAAGTGTGGATGGTTCCCAGCCGTGCGTCTGGTAGACCGATAGTGAAATGGAGATGGAGGAATCAGGTCATCGAGCTCCTGCACACACGCCCCGAAGTACAATCTGTAGAAAACCGACAGGCAAGCAACGATTCGCCGATGAGTCAGGCTATGCAGCTTGCCCGATAGCACCTCGTCGCCTATAAGCCCTGTGCTCGATCGAGTCCAGTGCAGCAAGTTGGTATTTTGCAGAGCCATCCCACAAGTGGCTGCAATACTACACGCAGGAACGGACCTGTGCTTTATATAGATACCGCAAATTGTCGTTCTATGTGGGGATGAAACCCACATCATCGTGTTACTATTAAAATTACTTTAAAAATCCTTTAAAACTCTCTCTTGTTTCATTTTGATTCTGAAAACACTGACAAACATCTTAATTCTATAAAATCCTTCACGATTCTAAAATAAAACTGTTGTTTGATTTTCTAATAGGTTTTTTAAATATCTAACTTAAGTTATTCATACTGAATATTGTTTTTTTTTTCAATAATAACGTTATAGAAAGAAAATTGTTTTTTTAACTTTTCGTAGCAACCTGACAGTATTTTATTTATTTAATACTTGTTTCTGAAGGTACACAAGAGGTACCAAAACTACTTTTAGAGTGTACTTAGCTACATATATTGGTTAGCAGTACACCCGCGGTTCTGACATCAGGATGGCGGGTTACCTAATTTTTAAAATATCATTGTACGGGTGTAGGTATGTACACAGATTTTCAAGAGAGGTGCGTAAAGGTACACAGAAGGTACCAAATAATAATTGCAATAAATTCAGGCAGATCTGAAAAGTACACCCGCGGTTCTGACGTAGGTGATTTTTGGGGGAGTCGTGTCCTCTGTGACACACCCTTCGGAACGCGCCTGGGTAAGGGTATCGACATACCCATCATGCGAGATAGTAGTTTAGTTTAGTTACATTTTTACTAGTTGTTGCCCGCAAGTTCGTTTGCGTGAAAACGCACATGCAGTAATGTATTTTTGGTCCAGAAATCTTCTTGCACCACTTCAGAACACCCTGCCAAAGTGTCATCTTAATCTGGTAGATAGTTTAAGAACGTATTTATAGGACAAACATTAATTTTTAACAGACTTCCAAAAAGGACGAGGTTCTGTATGTGTGTATGTATGTTCAGCGATTACTCGAAGACGGCTGAACCTATTTGGAAAATTCTTTTTATAGTGATTTGTGCAGTTGTTTTCGAAAAGCACCATTAGGTGAACTCGAACTGATGATGAAGACCACAGATGGCCACCAGAACTAGGTACTCAATAAAAATTTAAAAAGCATTTCATGGATTCCGATTAGATTACTTGAATATGGTTACTAAGTACAATATGCTTGTCACATCGTATATGGTGAAGTAAAGCTGATGGTGAAGTACCAGGAGAACTCCTCAACAATTAACAGCCCTGCATCGGGAAAAGCAAGATCTTGTAAAAGGTTATGGGTAGTTGGCATTTCAGCTTTTGTTTTAACTAGGTAAATTACAAACCGGCCAACTAAAAAGAGAGAAATAAAAACTTTTTAACGAAAAATTAACCCGACTTTAAAAAACACTGAAGTAGGTTTAATTTTTTGTTAAAAAGTTTTTATCATACGTATAATATATCTAATCGCTACATATTTTTACTAAGGTTATTAAATCATGCTTGATTATAATAAAATATTTTAGTTTCTCTTAATATTGCGATCATTTTCTCGCAGTAGATGCGAAAAATAGAGTATCCCCCTCTCTGATAAAGCTATGTATGCCAAGCTTTAGGCTAATTTGAAATCTCGCTCACTATATTTAGGATTCTAGTATTAAGTCCCATGCTTCGTAAGTAATTTAAATGTCAGTGGGTCGTCTTAGGGGCGGAGTTAATCTGTTTTTAAACCCTTAATTCAAAATGCCATGGCGCTCTTGCCATAAAACACTGTTTTATCTTCTTTTAGTAATGAATTCATGGTCAATGGAATGTCAATTCATCGTCACCTATAACGAGTTCTGGTTCAACCAGCAACATCAACCGCGAGGCCTCTACAGTATGTAGGTGGGTGTTCGCGAAGATCTTCATCTGTTTCAGGTGATCTCTCGGCAGATGGATGATAATATTTCTGACCATATCCTGTGAAAATAGTACCGTAAACTGGGGTGTATTGCAACTACTGGGGTGAAAAACAACAGTTTTGCGAAAAAAGTTTAGCGTCATAATGTAACAATTAAAGTTATCCTATAATAAATTTGTATGGTGCAAAAATAAGTTCAAACATATTGTATTTTAAGATTGGAAACATTGCGTTTTGGCATTCGTTCAAAGTAGCGGTTATTCTCATGTCAAAGTTATCATACAAGTAGGTACGAACTTGCTTCAGTGCGATTCTATACTACAAAATAAAAATAATATGATAACTTCAATCCACAAAAGTGTTGCTAATCACCCCGGTTTACGGTAACGATTTTAAGCTTTAGGGATGAGGCTAAGAACTTTGAAATACTTCGTATAATGATTCCAATAGCCTGCAAAGGGATCCCTGGTATGTGAGTGACCTTCCTGTTGGTTTTAGTACCATGTTTGTGAGTTTGAGAAGCTTACTTTACAGCAGACTAATAGTCAAATGAGACATTGAAAAACAAACCTTCAGCATAAGATAAACCCGCATTTTCTCGAGCTGTGGCAAAAAATGTGCGGGCATTTGCAGCGGTCGTTTTGTTGCGTCTGTTTCCGTCATTTTTCACGCAGATATGATTTCCTAATACCTTTTGTGAAAGAAAACTTAGTTCTTTACAACAGTCAGTGAGGATGTACTTGGACGAACCAAAAGTAGTTTTATTTTACACTCTTTGGTAATTATTAAAATAAATTAAAACGTCTTTATCAAACTTAGTTTGTCACAGTTTGTCAAACGTAATTTAAATTTCATCTAATTAAATAAAATAAAATCCCAAAGAGTTTTAAACTGACCGTAATTAAGTCTGAATAATTTATGACGATTTGCGGCTTTTGTGCAACTGTTATCACAATTTTGTCATGGTACTATTTCTGAACATACTAATTGATGTCACTGTAAAGTGTAAACGTCACTGTCATTTTGACACTGTCAAATCCACATGTTTTTGTGAGGTTATGTTTGAGTTTGCGTAATTTTTGTTTTGTTCTAGGAAGCGATTAGCGCTAATTACTAGTAATGATCGGTTTGATGTTATGACAATAACCGGTATGAGGGTCAGATGTCGCATGCCTCATCGATAAGTAAAAAGCAGACGGACAGAAACGCCATGTCTTACTCGCTCGTCGCTCACGACGAGGTCACGGTTTTTTCATTTACTTTCTGTATAATTGCGTTGTTGAGCCGTCCATTGGATGGATGACGTACTGATGATCAGCTTCCGCTTATTCCGCAGTAGTTTAGCCAGTAGTCTAGCTGTAAGGATGTGTTCTACGAAGACAAGTTATGAGGTACGAGTGATCAGTTTATTTTTATTTTGTTATGAGCGGCACTTATTGCGTAAGTTCGCAACTCAACTCAGCTGTTCTAAGAAATATTGCCACATCATAAATAGCTTATTTTAGAAAGTTTTCTGTTTTAGCCCATTGATATCTCAAGTTTGCATTAGGGTTATTAAATCTAGCATTATTAACGTTTATGCTAATCTTGTTAGAGATTTTAATTTTGTTTGTTTGTAAACACTAACTAGTAACTTGTTACCTACTTCCAATGTGCTTGCAATTGTGATTCACTTTTATATTTTCCAAAATAAATTAATTTCTGTACTTATTATACTAAACCATACAGATAGTTTTTGACATACTATTCATCCATAATTCCATATTGTAAATTTGCGATTCTGCTGTGTGACCTGACTTTGTATGAGTTTGTGAGTATTATGTATGAAGTTCTCATTACAAAACATAACACATTCAATATGTGCTGCGAGAGCTTGATTGACATGCAGTAGTATGCTCTACTCTTCTTAATAACATTTGCTTTAATGTGATTTCTAGTAATGGCAGCTCTGTTTGAAAAAAAAATCTTAGTTACAAATAATATATTTTACTTTTATATTTGTGCAATAAAATTAGGTTGGGTTGTAGAGGTCATATACACAGTTGCTCTGTGTAAAACACTAGCACTCAGCTCCTGTTTTTTAAAGAGATCCAGCATTGTGGGTAAAATTCTATAAAATAAAATTACTATAATAGCAATAGTGTAATGTGGGTTTGTACCTCATACAAACTCACAAAAATATACTTATTTATAATAATACAAGACAATCTTAATCTATCAATGTTTTATTTTATTTTATTAGGGATAATAAATAACAGAGTATTTAAAAATTAACAAAGAAGCTTAAGTGTTAGATGTAACAAATTAAATTAAATTAAAATTTATTCAACCAATATAAATACATTAAATTAAAACAATTTTTTAGCCTATTAAAATTAACAAAAGCAAGTAGGAGTTGCTACCAGCACCCTTACTAAGTTATAGAATAACTTGTATGAAGGGCAGTGGTACAAGCCCATAAATAAAAACTATAAGTATTCAATAATTGAAGCTAGAGTAGGTGTTTGTACAACATGTGTAATTGTGTGTAATTGGTTCAAAATCGGCTTTTGAATCGATTTCCGTTATAAAAAATTGGTGTTAAATTTTGACAGAAATATCTTTCATTTAACATAAAATGGAAACACAGTATCATGACAAATTAATACAATCCTGAATTCAAGGATATTGAAACCTTAACTCGGAGCAATAAAGCTTACTTAAACGCATGAAATAATTTGTAGTTCACTCATAGCTCGTAATACACATCACACACACGTAAACAATATCAATGCAATTAATATTAAAGGTAGTGTGCGTCAAATCAAGTAGGTAATTTAAAGGAATTCCGACTTTCTCTACAATGAGACAGGCTTATTTGAATGCCGGATCAAACTTAGTTCGGTAATCAGAGTTTCCCTACATACATAAACAATTTTAGGCATTTTTACGAAATAATTTATATAATTTAAAGAAATTTAGACCTTATCTCAAAGAAATAAAGCATTTATCGGCTATCTCTTTGATGTTTATACGAAATACCGACACACGGCCGCCTGGCCAACATTAGTACCTACCTAACATGAAAAGTTAGTAATCTTCTACAGATAGTGCAATCCACGAAGACGCGCCCCACTATTCCTCTTAACCGTTTATTAACGCACACTACGATGAATAGACTAATCAGGAGAAAGCGTCATGGTCAAAGGGAAAGATGATCTACTTAAATTTTATATATTTTTAATTTAAGGTGGGGATATTTATACCCCCCGCACCCCGCGATCCCCTCAGCCTAATTGGTGGGGCGCGTCTTCGTGGATTGCACTATCTATAGCAGCGATCTAGTGAAGTTCTTTTATTTACTTCCGTGACATTTTTGTTTCCGCGCGCGATGTCTTTCTGGTATACCAACATCCAATACACAGAGATGGTGAGGACCCAGGCTCGCTGTCTTGATAATGACGCGCTAGCTTGTCGGGAGATCAATTTACCGTTTTGGCTGCAGTGTGAGTGCTATTAGATGACGTCCCTGCTGGTCTTTTACGTGACTTGTTTTACCAGCAAGGCGGCGCTCCCGCGCATTTTACGTGGACCGTTCGACGGCATCTGGATGCGGAGTATGGCAGTCGCTGGATAGGTCGCAGAGGACCTGTGCCGTGGCATCCCAGATCGCCTGACTTAACACCATTAGACTTTTATTTGTGGGGTCGCATAAAATCGCTACGTACGTCAGTCACTCAACAAGTGTCGAGGAACTCAAAACTAAAATTGAACAAGCATTTGTGACAGTGAAAATTGACACTGAAGTACTTACAAAATTGAAATACAATTATAGAAAGCGTGCATAGACCAAAGCGGTGGTCATTTTGAAACTTTGTTGAAAGTGGATCGCAGAAATAGTGTAAACTAATAACGTAAGTGTAAAGTGTAAATAATCCAATTCTGTAAGTACTTCTTCCTATCATAATGATTGTAGTCAAATTACTGTAAATATTATGATTCAAATCTTTTAAACACGCCGTCTGCGAATATTTTTGTAATAAAAACAATAAACTGTACCTACCTAAACACAACTTGTCAAAGGCAACGCGGGGTTGAAATAGCGAAAGATAGGTGAAAGTGTGATAGAAAGATTTAATTTTACATGGTGATATCGCTTATCAATATCACATAGGGGATCCAATCCCGCGTGATACGGGATTACGGGCGCGTGATTCGCGGGATTTGCGGGACTGAAAAAATGCATGCATGCGACCTCTCACGAGCGCGATCGCTCGGTGTCCGGTGACTGCCGGCCGGCAGTGTTGCAAACAACGTGGGGGCCGATGTCGCCCATTTTTCACAACTTAAGCAGCCTAATATAACCGAACTTCAGTCAGTGGAAGCCTAAGTATGTAGCCTAAAATATCAGTAAAAAAAATTATTCAGTATTTGTTACTGTTTTTTGTGAAGAAAAACAGTGTAATTTGATTGATCTCATACTAATAGTAATACGTAAATAAATGTGGAGTTAGTTGATTAATTCATTGTTTTATTTGCCTTATATAAATGTGAATATTTTCAATATGCGGGATCCCGTAAATACCGAGATTGAATTCAGGCTGCGGGATTGGATGCCCTAATATCACATCAAGCTAAAGTAATGTCCGGTCATTAAACTATCGTACGCACGGTCATAGGTACAATACCTAATGCAGTAATGCCTGCAGGTAGATATAAGATAAGTAGAGCTGGCGAATCATAATTTTACTTTCTAGAAAACTATCAATAATTTTACACGGTAAACTCAATTGTCAAAACTTATTCTTATAAGTCTGTGATATTTTAGGTACCTGCGTTAAATTCGTTCATTGAACCAACGCACAGCTATGGTTAGCTGGGCGCTCGTGTAGTCGTGTGTGTGTCGACCGCTAACATTGCTTGAGTGTATGCGTCTGCGTAAGGATATTGTGTGACGCACATACGTTTTGCGTTTAGGTTTAGTAAAGCCGGGTCCGCTGCGACGTGTTTTCGTGTTTGCAAACAGTAGGTATAACATTGTTTGCTAACAGAATATAGGCGTGGCCTAACAGTTTTGTTAGCAAAAACACAATAACATGTTTGCCGAGACGAATGGATAACATCCCCCGCGTTCGCCTGCGGGGAGGGGGAAAGTGACGCATTTTGTGTTCGCGCTCACTATCCCTATTTTTTAATCTCAGAGACAGAATTGCCACATTCAAATGTCAACTAAATCTACTATTGCTATAACAGCTTTCACGTCTTCTTCGTAGGAACTCATTTTTAAAATTAAACAAAAACATTATAACAATAGGCGCAGCGGACGGGCGGTTTTACTAACATGTTTTGATTTAAACATGTTTTGTTAGAAAATTGGCGCAGCGGACCCGGCTTTAGGATAACTATTTTATAAAAGATGTCTGGGTTTGGTTTCAATTTATTTAGTTACGGAAGTCGTTTTAGACTTATAATTTAATATTTTAATTGGGGTGTCTCAGGTATTGCGCTTAATCTGGTACACGCTGTATATTAAGTGAACAAAATTGTAATTTACAAATAAAGTTTATTTCGGAAAACTGTTCACGACGTTATCCACAGATTATTTATTACATTAAATTACTAGGTGCTGGATGACATCGGGCTTAAAAAAATAAAAACTAAAACTAGGGCAAGTTGTGTAACTAGTTAACAAAATGAAATTAAAATTAAACTTATAGATATAAACACATTCACATACTTTATAGAGTAAGCTAATTAGTCATCATTGACTGTTGGCTTTCTTATCTTTTAGAAATTTGCATACTAGTTTTTTGAAAACATTCTTACTCAGAAACATAATGTTCACTGAGTCAAGTTGTTTATTATAAGTGTCAACTAAATGCAACAGTGGTGATCGCGCGCCAGACTTAGTTCGACAAAAATTGGTAGCAAATAGACGAGTTGAGCGCACCTCACGTCTATGAACAGTATATGTTGCCTCTATTATCATCCTTAGCTTTGTTTATTCCGAGTTTAATTTGTAAGTAACTGCCACAACAGTGATTTAATAAAAATGTCTAAAATAAAATTTCTAAATTTTCAGGAGGCTATCCGAAAATTAAATATCCTACAATCCAACAAGGCGACTATAGAACAGATCCGAAAAGACATTAGAACCGGACAAGTAAGTAGCTCTGTACCACAGATAGCACAGGTAAATGTCTTTGTGGTATTATGCTCTATGCTTCATCACATCGTTTGGGGGTACCATCATAGCAGATCTTGATATCGCACTCTCAGAATGAAAGGGACTTAACCCAAAAAATAGTATTTTTTGGATTTGAGCAGTGATAAATCAGCATTAAATAAATTATATTCATATATCTCAAGTAGCAAATGTATAAGCTGTCTCTTTATAACTCTTAATTTAGATACCTGTTTCCACGGCAATTCAGAGTAATGTTTCAGGCCAGTTTACATCAAAATCTGAAATTACACGAATTTAGAGTTAGGTCACTTTCATTCTAAGAGTGCGATATATGCATGAAGGAAGTATACCAACACATTTTATCAAATAATAAGTGGACATAATCATATTACATTCCTACTGCACAAGCTCGTTATATATGTCCTCTCTATGAGAAGACATTCGCGTAATTCACCACACGAGTCCAATGCGGGTTGGTAGAATTTATCTTTTCGGATTTTCGGTTCTAGAACATTTCCATTACCCCAAATTGTTTTCTCTCACCGTTCTGAGAGCAATGGTGATGTTGAAAATTACACAAAGTAATGTGCCTGTATGGGTTCCAACCCATAATTTAAGTCTTAAAGTGTGCTTGTGGGCAACCACTGCTTTTAATTTCAATTAATAGGGACTCATAGACAATCCAAAACTGAGGTGACTACATATGAAAAAAATCGGCCCATGCGTTTGGCCTCTACAACTCCACATAGGTACAAACATACTGTATAGGTACGTACATACATAGACTGATAAACACATTACCCTCCGCAGTTGGGTAAAAAAAGACTAGTTATGTTCACTTTATTAACAGTGATGTGTTTTGTCCCTATACTAAACCCTCTCAAGAATTCGTGAAGAGGCGAAACACGTGTATAAGTTTGGGTTGCATGTTGCATCACAAAACACCTCGTGCATGTGCATAAATCCATACTAATATTATAAATGCGAAATTAGCTCTGTCTGTCTATATTATGTTAGCTTTTTACGCCTAAACCGCTAAATCGATTTAGATGAAATTTGCCATGGAAGTGGTTTAGGACTCTGGGAAGTACATAGGATAGTTTTTATCCCGGAATTCCCACGGGATCGGGAATTACGCGGGAAAAACCTTGCACGTGAAGTCGCGGGCAAAAGCTAGTAAGTAATAAGGCCATTGTAACCATAGCCTAAGCAATATTGTTAATTAGGTGTGTTTCAATTTTGGTGTACAATAAAGTATATTCTATCTATCTATCTTTAAATGTATCATGGGAAGGCTTTTTTAGTTTTTGATATTATTCAAAATATTTATAACTCAAGGATTTAGCAAACTAACACCTGACTTTATTCTGTATCTTCAGTCATTGATACTTTATTTTCTAGTATACATATTTATGCCTTAACTTATTTTTTTTCGGTTGGAAAATCCCCTAATGACCTCCCTCCCGTTCTGGGAGAAGCCTAAGGACTGTTAGACTTTTACTGACTATAAACCCACCCTAATTTTTTATTGAAGTGAAAACTTCTTTAGCGGCGCTGTGCACTTTTTTTGTAATGGGTAAAAAATTTTAAACTCGCGTCAGGACACGTGACCTGATCGAAAATTCGTAAGACGGACGGAGAGTAGACAGCCAGCGCGGCGTAGGAGAGGAAGTATCCCCTCTCTTTCTACGGCGCGGCGAAAATATATGCCTGCGCAAACTTTTTAATGTAATATAAATTGTCATGTTTGTGTACGATAGCGCAATAAATAAATATTGTATTCTACCCCATAAATGATAGTACTTTTATACTGATTTTTTATTTTAGAATTAAAGCAATTCGTGCAAAATTATTCCCTAACCATTCCAAAATATCAAAAATGCACAACGTTAATATTCAAGTTTTCACTTCTGCCGGCACTCCCGGAGTGCAACCCGTCGTTTTTTTTTTTATTATTAGACAAAGACACGAAACTGATGTTAAAATAATGTAGTTTCAGATAGCGTCATCCGGTCATATCCGATAACCAGTTGATTACACTACCTCTATTTGATTCTTCTTATGTGAATAAATTGAAACAAAATATTTCAGAAATGCACAAACCTGGAGGACATGGAACGCTACTTATCAAGAACGGGAGTGAGCCTCAATAAGTTAGATGAACTATCTGTGATACATATTGCTGGGACCAAAGGGAAGGTAATTACATATGTATTTATTAAACAACTACATGGGCTATAACTTTCTCTAACTTTAAGTGAAAGTCCCATTTCAATCGGCTTAGCCGTTCCTGTGATTAGCCCAGACAGAGAATAATAATAATAAAAAGATTGAATGTGTTTTAGTATCGTGTAAATAACTATAATCACAATCACACACTAAACCACAACCCCGGTAGACAATGAAATAACCCTATTGAGTGCCGGGCCTGGTCCTTACCGGTCGTTGAAATACTCTGCTCGCCGTCCTAAGATCATACCTAAAGGATAAAATTTCGGCTTGAAACCTCATTGAATATTTTAAAGATAGCTATCATCATTTATGCTGTATTAATTGGTCGATACTGTCCTCTCATACCTAATTAACCTGTATCATGGATACATTGTAAGAATAATATTTTGATTTGAAAAGTGTACCTAACTGTGGAGTTTATTGCCGGTTCTTCTCCATAGAAAACGACTAATTTCGAACCGTGCCCTAACTGCTGACGTTTTGTAAGTGCCCATGTGAAATAAAACATTTTGAGTTTGAGTTGATTTGCTTTTTTTTTTTGATATTATAACTGATAACTAAAATTCTATGGACTAGATGTAGTTCTCAATTGTCTTCTAATGTCATTATATTCTTTGCGAGATAATACAAGAGAAAATATGTAATTGAATTGCGTGGCAATTTATCCCTATTAAAATCTCAACACATTCAACCAAAAACTTTGTTATCTTCTGCTAAATAAGGTTCGTATTCGTCTGTCAATATAAAAATCGCCATAGTCAAGTTCTTCGTTATAATTTTCAGGGATCAACAAGCGCGATGTGCGAGTCCATCCTCCGTCACCACGGGTTCCGCACAGGGTTTTACTCGTCGCCGCATCTCGTTGCGGTGCGCGAGCGCATCCGTCTCGACGGACGTGTGGTTACTGAAGAACAGTTTGCTAATTATTTCCATCAAGTTCATGATATGCTGGATGGAACTAAGGTAATGTTGGAAAAACAGAATAGATTTGTTAAGTAAAACTCAACCTTAATTAGTCCCGACAAAGGGTGAAAACTCGACCGCCCATTGTATCATCCCTTTTTAGGGTTCCGTAGCCGAATGGCAAGAAACGGAACCCTTATAGTTTCGTCATGTCTGTCTGTCTGTCTGTCCGTCCGTCCATCCGTCCGTCCGTATGTCACAGCCATTTTATTCCGAAACTATTAGAACTATACATGCGAAACTTGGTAGGTAGAGTCTGGCAAATGAAAGTAGACTGAAAAAGCGCGACAAATTTAAAAAATATCAGCATAGCAACCCCAAAACTACTATGAAATACCTGGAATAACCTTATTTGATACTTTAGAATTATTTATTTTATCTCATCGGAATAAAAATACAACAGGTCTTTTAGGTAGGTAATAGTTAAGATATTATGTCTTAATTAGATTAAAAAAAAAACAACAGTATTCTAAAATAGTTCTGATTTATTCACTATAATCAAAATCTGAATCTAAAACTTCCGTGTGGAAAGATTCATTAGAGTCACTGGAATCACTGTTTCCTACGTTAATTATAAAACTTTTTAAATTATCTTCTGTAATTCCGTCCCTTTCTTTATATTTATTTTCAACATGGATGAGATGATCAGTCATTTTCTTTCACTCCTCGGGAGTTATATTTTCAAAAACTCTTTTATAACTTTCTCTAACTCCACTGCAGGCAGAGTAATATTTTTAATTGCCACTACGTTTAGCCAAACTCCATACAAACTCAATGGCATTTAGATCGCAGTGGTTGGGGGGAAGTCGCAATACCACGTACCCAATCTGCTTCATACACTGGTTCTGGTGTGTTTCGTTTTAAACTTGTTTTCTAACGATGTAAAATTCGTTAATTTTGTTACGAATAGCATCTATGTTAAAACTATCTAAGTCAGACACTGTGGGTTTATATGGCCTTTACGCGCACCTTCCTTTTTAATTCTTTTTAATGTAGTAACTCTCACTTCTGTAAAGAATGGTAAAACAGAATGATTAGGTTCTGCAAATCATGAATTCAATCACATCTTTATAAAAGTAATGTGCCTAGTAAAAACTTACCAGTGATTGAAGCTATTTCATTCCAAGTACTGGTTCTGGGTTCTTATCCTGTCTTTCTGCTCTAAATCCGTAAGTTTTTCAATAGTTTTCACTATCTCATCAACCCCTGCTACATCCACCAGATTTTCTATAAAAGAAAACAAAATTGTTAAAAACAATGCAACATTTAACAGTATGTTAAATAACCATAATGCATTATTATGAAGGTGTTTAACATACTATAAAATGAATATGAATCAAAATAGATAAATAGTTTCTCGCCAAAAGATAAAATATTAATTATTAATTACGACAAAGTATCAACTTAGTAATGTCCTACTAACTTATGAAAACGAACACCACACGTAAACAACCTTGTTTTTCTTTGAATTCGGCGTCTTTCTCCTTTTGTTTTCATGATATTTAGACATCATGCGAAACAACATCTCCCGTACTCCACTTTTAATAGTTTTGTTAATTTTTCGCTGAATAACGCTATTAACAAGATCACAACAAATCACCAACGATACGCCATCTTCTTTTGGAAAATTGAGTTTGACATTAGTATAGCATTGCCATATAAAAAGTTTACAAATAATTCGAGTGTCTACTTTCGTTTGCCAGACTCTAGATGTATTCTATGAACCGCTTTCGGATTTTAAGAAAAAATATTTAAAATTCAGGGGGTGGGGAGCCCCCCTGAATTTTAAATATTTTTTCTTGGAACATGGAAATGAAACTTTGGTTTAAAAAAAAAGGTTTTATGAAAATTTTGAGGTTTTTTAAAACCACTTTTACATAAAGTCAATCGTTTAAAAGATATACGCTTCCAAAGTGGTAAAATGTGCCTCTAACTCCTATAATAATGGAAAGAAAAAAAATGTAAGTATGCTGTAGATCTTAATATAAAATTGTTTTGAACGAGATCGGGTCAGCAGTTATTGAGATAGAGCATATTTTCTAAAACCGCACATATAACTTTGTAATTCATACAAACACGTTATTTGGCGAGGCATTAAAAACAAAGTTATTTGTCGTAGTTACTACGGAAACCTTCATGGGCGAGTCTGACTCGCACTTGGCCAATTTTTAGTTGTTAAGTCCTTATTTGTTGTCTGTTCTGGTGTACAATAAAGTGTATACCTATCTATCTATCTAGTTAAGCGTTTAGCTGTTGCCCTGCGCGTCGCGGGTTGTATTACCGCGTCCAAATCTATTTTATGGCACCTATTTGAAGTGCCATTCAATCATCTGTAATCTGTGGGCCATTTAGGCACTTCAAATAGGTGATCCGGGTCTAGGTGTAAGTCGTATACTCGCTGAAAAAATGCTGCTCAGTAACGGCCCGCAGAACCATATCGAATCTACGATCGCCATGATTGTAAAATAATATCTGTTCAGGCGTTCGAAGGTGACATGCCAAAGTACTTCGCGTTCCTGACCGTGATGGCATTCAACGTGTTCCTCAAAGAGAAGGTGGACGTCGCAATTATCGAAGTGGGCATCGGGGGCATTGTAGATTATACTAATGTATTAAGGTAATTATTAAATTGCCTCCATAGTTCATCAACTGCTTAGACTTTTCCTATGATGGGATCGACTTCCAGTCTAACCGGATTCAGCTGCCTATCTGACCTCTACAACCCAGTAACTGGGTGGCATGGCATGGTCAGTAACAGTTTCATTAGAACTTAAAACAGGATATTTACCATGTCTATTTATTGTTACGAGTTACCGATATTTCGACACTGTTGCAATATCGAAAACTCGAAACAATAAAAACACATGGTATTTTTTTTTTTAAGTCCTTATGATACGATATCCCTTGGCTAGACAAGAGTCGGATATTCTGACTTCTGACTACCCTTAACGACTGATGAATTTGTCCAAATGACAGCCGAGATGCGGCTTAAGCTTTGGTCTCCTAGGAAAGCGGTGCCTTCATATAGCGGCCGTAATATAAAGCTTTGGTTTCCTAGGATAGCAGTACCGTCACATAGCGGCCGTAATACAGCGGTGAATGACGTCACTAGAACGTTGTCTATGTAAACAAAATGGCGAGGTTTCCTAGAGAGCGGTAACTGACACCGTAACGTCAAAAACCGGTGCCGCCATTTGCATGACGGCTGTCTTGTCGGTGTCAGATGGTTTCGTGAACGTTTCATTGATAGCGATGAAGCAGACAGTGTGTTAAAACGGCCGTGGAACTTTCCACATGTCGTCACCGTAAAGATGGCCGTCTTTTTGCGTCCGTAATATTACGGCCGCTATATGACGGCACCGCTTTCCTAGGAAACCAAAGCTTTACGGACGCAAAAAGGCGGCCGTCTTTACGGTGACGACATGTGGAAATTCCACGGCCGTTTTAACACACCGTCAGTCATTTTTTTAAAGCAAACGTCAAACGAAAAGTATCCAAGATAGAAAATGCCTTGATGCCATGAAAATGCCATGACGATGATTTTGACGACTTGATTTAGCTTTAGTAATTTACTTGGAGAATGAACTATCATCAGAGGAGGAAAATAGTCGTATGGCGGAAGACGATTTATTCAAATCTCATGGAACTGAAGGTGCATTTGAGATTTAACAAATATGTATTAAAAATAGCTTCACCGCCCGCCGCTATCAATGAAACGTTCACGAAACCATCTGACACCGACAAGACCACAGAACAGATAAAAGAGGTTAGTAAGGAAATAGTTCCCAATTTGTATGAGAACGCGTGTCGCCGCTTGTCTCCCCACTCTTTAGCTCTACTACAAGCAAGAGGCCCGTTACGTATGCGAATTACGCACACAAACAAATTACACACACTTAAATCGAGAGCTTGCTACTGATTGTAACTCACTGTTGATAAACATGCGCCGTGCATCACGGCCAATCAGGGCAAAGGACAAAACGTCAATAGTAGAAATGTGGCGCATGCAGTACATTGTAAGCGGACTTGGTCATTGCGTTGATTAAGCGAGTAACGGGCAATGTATACTTTTTGTAACTTGTTGCAATAATGTTGTTAATGTTCGGAATTTCATAGTGATCAGAATATTTTTATGTTTTTACAAATAAAATTGTAATTAAATGTTATTTTCGACTTACCGATGGAAACATATACCTCCTCGCTCTATACTTGCGGTCTGACTTTTTGTTTTACAGGTTATAATTGCACAACACGGCATTTTAAAGCAGAGCTCTGTGTTCCGAAGTAATCCGAAGCGCACGAAACGCGGTGAATGAATTAGTCGGTCGCGCTATGATTGTCGTATCATAAATGTGGCGCGCTCGCCACGCCCACATTACCATTCCAATCTTATTCGTTTATTCCGTGGACAAGACGGCCGTCATGCAAATGGCAGCACCGCTTTTTGACGTTAAAGTGTCAGTTACCGCTCTCTAGTCATCCGCGCCATTTTGTTTACATAGACAACGTTCTAGTGACGTCATTCACCCTGTATTACGGCCGCTATATTACGACACCGCTATCCTAGGAAACCAAAGCTTTAACGGGCTTTCCAAAACATGGCGGAATCTCGAAAATCGTTTGTTTAGCCCCGTGCTCCTCGCTGCTGGCGTAGTTTTCGACCTTATTTTCTGAGTACTAAAGTTTAAATTTCCTATCTTTTGTATTTGCTTTTGCTTATAATAACCCCCGTAACACAGGTTTTCTTAGCATGGCGGTCATTAATCATATATATTTAACATGTCTTCTTGAATTCTAAATAAGTGTCATATATGTATGTGTACTGTTTTGGCAAATAAAACATTTATTTTTGGTAATTTATGATACACTGCCTTCAATATTTCCAGGAAAGTCCCAGTCGTGGGCATCACAGCTTTAGGTTTAGACCACACGTCGATCTTGGGCAACACTCTGCCGGAGATCGCGGCTGCTAAAGCGGGCATCATGAAGACAGGCTGTGAGGCCTACACAGTGGAACAGCCTGCTGAAGCTATGGACATGCTGAGGAGCGTTGCTAGTAGTTATAAGGTAATCTTAAGCGCCAATAGCTCAATGCTAAGGTGTCAGCCTTGTGATCGAGAGGTCGTGGATTCGAACCCCACCCATTACTCTACTGCTGTGAACCCATTCCAGAGACATGCATATTTAGCTTAGTTGGAGGGGTCAACAAGATTGCTAAAAATATAACTACAGCTAATTCTAAAATTAGAGTTACATACTGTTTTTCGGGGTTGCGTGAACATGCTTACGAGATTCTGCGGCTTCGGAATGCATCGGCAACTGAAAGACAAAAGGTTGGTTTTTAGTCAGTAGAAGTCTGACACTCTTGAACTATGTACGGCCATATTATTTGCCCTTTTCATTGAAGTTTTCTGTTAAACACACCTTGTCCTGAAAATAAGGGAACCCAACAATAAAAAATTTCGATGTAAGTATTCCAATTCGATGCAGTTGTTCGGAAGTTTATCGCGTTCATTTAATTGTTTCAGCGATTCGATTTTATATGAATTTTATATAGAGGAACGAGGCAGTAAAATATCATAATCAATTAATTAATGGGAGTATCAGCCAAAACCAATAATTAAACCTTTTGTATTTCCAGTGTCCCCTTACAGTGGTGCCATCCTACAAAACCTACACATTCCCGACTACAGAGCGAGCTCTCTTACCCATAGACGTAGAAGCGTACCAGACAAACGCCTCTTTAGCCATTCAACTAGCCCACGCCTGGATGAGAATCGCCAAACCCGTGCACAGGAAAAACGGCCTTATCAAACAGGCTACTAACGGTCAGAATGGCTTGACCAAACCAGTATTAGAATCTGTAGTGAAATGTATGACAAAAGAGACTGTGACGGGGTTGACGACTTGCAAATGGCCTGGAAGGTACCAAGTTGTGGACTCTGATTATGCGAAGTTTTATTTGGATGGGGCGCATACTAAGGAGTCTATGGAAATTTGCGCGGAGTGGTTTAAGAGTCATAATAGGTGAGATTGTTTTAAATAATCATTAATTTTACCCTGTCGGTGTAGTTACTTATTTTTATAATGAATTGCTAATTACTGACAGTAAATATATCTTGGCAGTGCCTTTATGTCGATGCATGAATATTTCTTGAATCAAGCTAACTTCCCAAGTAACACGTAAGCAAGATAGCAGTACACATTTAGAACATTTTACAGTTCAAAGATGAATATAGTTTGTATAAGAGGTTTGGTAATAGCCAAATGCTGGATTAGGTTGAGTTCGGACCCTTAAAATTCTGAATGCTTAATAAATTCTGTATTTCTGTCCTTCCCTTCTTAAAGCTGACAAACAGCCCGCGCCGGCAGCATTTATCTGAATAACCATAATCTGTATTGCTCTTATTAAAGCAGTACTAAGCTAGTAGCGTTTGAAACAGCTATTTTCTGAATAAAGTATCACCTTCTGAATAATATCGTTAAATATTCTATTATACAGCTTGATACTGAATGTTTTTATTTTATCTTTAAACTGGATAAGATTCTATGTCTTAAGCTTTGGTTTCCTAGGATAGCGGTGCCGTCAAATAGCGGCCGTAATACAGCGGTGAATGACGTCACTAGAACGTTGTCTATGTAAACAAAATGGCGCGGTTTCCTAGAGAGCGGTAACTGACACCGTAACGTCAAAAAGCGGTGCCGCCATTTGCATGACGGCCGTCTTGTCGGTGTCAGATGGTTTCGTGAACATTTCCAAAGAGAATGTAATATACTAGATAGCGATGAAGCAGACAGTGTGTTAAAACGGCCGTGGAACTTTCCACATGTCGTCACCGTAAAGACGGCCGCCTTTTAGCGTCCGTAATATTACGGCCGCTATATGACGGCACCGCTTTCCTAGGAAAACAAAGCTTTACTAATTATTCAGCTGCTGAATAAACAATATTATTTATGTTTTTATTAAGCTTTTTTCGGTTTAATAGAGAATTTAAAACTAACTTATTCAAATAAAAGACCACATTTGTATTGTTATAGCGCCCATAGCTTAATTAAAAGAATATTTAAATATCAGTAGTAACTGTCCAAGTGTTTCTGGTCATCAAAGGATTAATGAAAATAGTTTAAACAAAAGTGAACCCGGTCCCAGCCAGCATGCGTGGTTGCCGTGCAATGAAGAGGGTTCCGTACCCCAGAAAAATCAATTAGCAAAGCCTATCAAATTTTCTGACTGGTATATACCAAAATGATATTATGGAAATTGAGAAAATACTTAAATAAAATAATATATTTTTATACATTTTCAAAGTTTCAGGTTTGACTGAAGTTTTTGATCAGCCAGTAAAATCAAGTTACTTTAATATATTTAAATCTAAAATGCCAACTGAAACACGCGCCTCAATATGCCTATCTCCTCAAGATGTAAAATTCAAATTTGTGTGTAATGAATATAGGAATGAGTTGTATTTCGTATCTTATTTGCACACTATATATATATAGGCTAAGTTCGAAGTTTAATTAAAAATAAATAATTTAAGTCAAAAAGTTTAATCGTTTATTTCACGTACAAAATTGTTTATCAACAGCTACAAATCACAGTTACAAAATGAAGGTTCAATCTGATCAAGATCAGTGTCAGTATCCGTTAAGTTTAGCATTTTCGATAATTCTTCTTCAGCTTCTTCATACGTTTTATAGTTTTTTCGTTTTAGAGTACAACTCATTGTAAGCCGTCAATCTGCGCGAGGTTGGACCCTTTTTTTTTTTTTTTTGGGGTGGGAAAATCATCGAATGACTTCTTCCGCTCTGGGTCAAGCGGAAGGGTGTGTCAGATTTCTACTGACTAAAAACCCACCCTGTTCCTTCGGCTGCCCTAAATTTCCGGGGCCGCGGTAACTCGGTAGAACTTTCCCGCAAACCCCGGCAGGCAATGGCCCTATGAGGCCCCGTCACTGGTGTTGACAGCTCTTTGAGGCAACACGACGCGCCGCCGACTCGGGCCTGGTCCTTACCGGACGGTGAGCGACCCCTGCTCGCCGTCCGCAGGCCCGCGCCTACGGTGGCCGAAAATCGGCTCGTGATCCCCGACGCCCGGGGCGTCTACCGCGGCGGCTGGGGCGCGAGGAAGAGAGTTGCCTCTCCCTCGCGCGTTCGGCCTCCTCCTTCGCTAGCATGACTGCTTCGCAGAAGGAGGCGACCGCATCCCATTCCCTCTCGCTCCGCACCATAGTCTGAACCAGAGCAGGGCGCGAGAGGTCGCCGCCGCCGACCGCCTCTACGAGGACACGACGGTGCTCCGCCCAAGCAGGGCACACCTCCACCGTTTGCTCCACCGTGTCCTCCAGGTGGTCCTCACAATGACGACACCCGGGCGTGTCCTCCCGCTGAATCCGAAACAGGTACCTCCCGAAACAGCCATGTCCGGTCAGCACCTGCGTCAGGCGGAAGGTGAGGACGCCATGGCCTCTCTCCAGCCACTCCTCAAAGAGGGGACTTATCGCCGCGATTGCGGCGTGCCCAGCCTTCGGTTGCGACAGCCGCTCTTTCCATGCTGCCGTGAGATCGTGCCAGAGTTCTATCCGCTGAGCCGCGACTTGCCGCGGTAGCGGAGTTTCACCCCGGCTTAGCACCTCTGCGCGCCAATTATGCACGCGCGCGAGTGCTACCGCCTCCAGATCCCACGGCAGCAATCCGGCAAGGAGGTTCGCCGCCTCCCCAGAGATCGTGCGGTATCCCCGGATCATCCGGATAGCCATGACCCTCTGAGACGCGACCAGCCGGCTAGCTGGTCGCCGCTGCAAATTCAGCGCCCACACAGGGGCCCCATAGAGGGCCATGGACCGCACGATCTCCGCATAGAGCTTCCGGCAGGAGGCGTTTGGCCCCCCTAGATTGGGTAGGAGCCGCTTGAGTGCAGCCCCCGCCCGGTCCAGTCTTGGAGCCAAACGTCGGAAGTGCTCGACGAAGTTCCACCGGCTGTCGAGGACGAGTCCCAGGTACTTCATCGTCGTCTCGACGCCGATGCGAACTCCTCCTACCGTTACTTGGGAACCCGAAGGTGGCGCGTTCCGACGGCCATGGAAACACATGGCCTCGGACTTGTGCAGGGCCACCTCGAGTCCCAGTTGCCGGATCCTCTCTACGACTGTCGCAACCCCTCGCATCGCCAGTTCGGCCGCCGCCTCGTGCGACCCCCCATGCGCCAGGACCAGCGTGTCGTCAGCGTAGCAAACTACACTGACGCCTGTAGGGAGGTCGGCGCGCAACACCCAGTCGTAACCGATTCGCATTATATCTTGGCCATCGAAGTTGTCCTTTGTTCTCCCATAAGGATGGTACAGTACACAATTCTGTGCGACCCTTACCACGCGACGTGTTGAAATTATTTTAAAACACATTTTCCTGAAACGAAATGAATGTAAATTATCGTTACGATGCAATGATACGTAGGTATTCTAATGTCGGTTCAACATAATAAATTTCCTCGATAAAACCCGAACACATACTGCAAAGTTTAGCCTATTGCGTCGTTAGTTTTATTGTTTACCGTTTGGTAGGGACTTGCATGACGCGTGAGCGAATGTCACCGAAAGCTCGCAACCAACGCGACCGACTGACTGATTTGAAATTGGCAGTCGGTCGCGTTGGTGTGACGCACGACTGTGAAGTGGTAGCGAGCGCGCGGGTGCGGGAGTGGGGGCGGCGGCGAGCGCGGAGTTTGACTGGGCGCAAGAGTGAGATTGAGCGGGCCGTTTATTCCATTTGTCCACTCACACCGCCACCGCCATAGATAAAATAAATTGATTTCTGTGGCCACCGCCAACACTCCCGCACACCGCGCGTCTTTCCGTACCTTACACTGAAAATTTTTACGAACAATTTGATATCTATATCGTATGATTCAGTTACTATCAGTTCATAGATTTTTTTGTTTACATGCCGAGTTTCGTTCACATGAGTCACATCATCACATGACATGATTATTTTGTTACAGCATTAGTACCTACGTAAGTGGACAACGTAGGCCCGACGCGTTCGATTAGAGAACCCTAAAAATCTGAGTAATGTAGAAATATGGCCAGCTATCTCATTGTTATTCAGAAGTTAGTGCAATGAGACAACTCTTTTTCAAGTTATAGCTCAGTAACAAGACATGTGTGCACTTTTATTCAGCATTATAAAGCAAAACTTCGATCGCCATTAAAAATCTTTGTAATTTATACTTACAAGGAATTTAAGAGATCACCAAAATGCTTAATCTTACAACTACAACATTTTCAACTCGATTCATGTTATTTTGTTGGTTTATAATCGCTAGTATTAGCTATTTCGTCGCAAGTACTTTTGTTAGACCTAGTTTGTATGTATAAAAATACTATTTACTATCAGTTATCTAGATTATTCACGCGGCGCGTAATAAATACTAAAAAAAAATCACATACTATTCACGACAAAATTACTTGCGCACTAACAATTAACATGTAGCAGACCTCTAACTTGTAAATTAAAATTTACTTACCGCTATATATATAACTTACCGCTATTTATAATTTCACCGGCCATGTTAAATCAACATCATTCGACATCGACATTATAATATTTATTCCATTTTTTTTTGACAATATGTATGAATATTGTTTGCAAAAATGTAAACAATAATTTAAATGCTCTATAAATTCTGAATACAATAACCAATTCGACTAAGCTGAATAACTCAGTTGTAAGAGCTTAATAAAATAAACAATGTGAACTGTTATTCAAAAGTTATTAAGCTAATTGAAACGTTATTAAGCTCCTACTCAGATGTTGCTCAGCTGTTATTCAGAGTTAAGCATTCAAAATTGGGGCCCTTTTTGCTTGAATAACTGCTGAATAGACGGTACTCAGACGTTATTCAGCTTAGTATTCAGCATATGCTCTAGATGATTGCTCTTACTCAATCTTTATTCAGCACGTCTGTGTTACTTGGGTTACACTACACAATACATAACTTTTCACTTGTACATATACATATACTAGCTGTGCCCGCGACTAGTATATGTATATGTACAAGTGAAAAGTTATGTATTGTGTAGTGTAACCCAAGTAACACAGACGTGCTGAATAAAGATTGAGTTTCGGGAGGTACCTGTGTCTGATGGGAAAGGAGGAAACGTCTGGGTGTCACCACTGCGAGGGTCGCCCTGAGGACACCGTAGAGCACACGGTGCAAGACTGCCCCGCCTGGGCAGAGCACCGACGTGTCCTCACGGCGGCGATAGGCGGAGACCTCTCGCGCCCGGCATTGGTCGAGGCCATGCTGCGGGGCGAGAGGGAGTGGGAAGCGGTCGCCTCCTTCTGCGAAGCAGTCATGCTTCCGAAGGAGGAGGCGGGCCGCGAGAGGGAGAGGATGGCGTCCTCCCTCCAGCCCAGCCGCAGTGGTAGACGCCCACGGCGTCGGACGTCGGCCGACGATCTCCGGCCACCGTAGGCGCGGGCATGCGGACAGCGAGTAAAGGGCAACTCGCTGTCCGACCATGGACCATGCCCGGGTCGACGGCGCGTCGTGTTCCACGCGCGCCTCAAAGAGCGTCAGCAACATGACGAGGCCCCCTCTGCAGAGGGCCGAAGCCTGCCGGGGTCGTGGGACTCATCCCGTTACCGTGGCTCCGGTATGTAAAGGGTTATTGAAGGAACACCGTGGATTTTAGTCAGTAAAAGTCTGACAGTCCCTCCCACCCTGCCCGGAGTGGGAGGACTTATTTGATAATTTTACCACGTTAAAAAAAAAAAAAAAAAAAAAAAAAGCTGTGCCCGCGACTTCGTCCGCGCGGAATAGTGATTTTCGGCAGCAGTTTTAATATTTTAGACTTATTATTTTGAAAATAAAACTTATAAATAATTTGAATGTCGTATTTATTAATATCTTATCAAAAGTCTAAAAAATAAGTTTCAAGCTTCTAGCTTTAAAAATTACATAATTTCCATACAAACTTTCATCCCCTATTTCAACCCCTTACAGCCCTTTTTTTGCATTAAAAAGCAGCTTATGTCCTTTCTCAGGCTCTAGACTATGTCCATACCAAATATCATTAAAATCGGTTCAGTAATTTAGGCGTGATTGCGTAACACACAGACAAACAGAGTTACTTTCGCATTTATAATATTAGTAAGGATGTAAACTAAAGTGAACATTGGTACCCAAAGTAAGATTTAACTTGTGTTGATGACGATGCAATAACGCCGATTTCCGTAGTAAGTCTACTCACGAAATTGCTTACAGTTCTTAGTTATTTTATGGATCCCACATTATCCATAGATGTTAAATCTAATCACAGTTAGTAATAGTAACATAGATGTTAACTAATTAAATCTTCCGTGTCCGTTTGCGATGAACTTATAAACTCCTGAACAGATTTTCATGCGGTTTTCACTGGATATCTATCCACGATTCATGACGAAAGTTTTAGTGTATAATTATTATAGTTTTGTGTGAATTAGCAGAATGCGAAGCCGAAATGGTCGCCAGTTCATATTTTAAGTGTATTAATGATTAAAACATTTCCGTTCCAGGTTACGTGACAAAATCTTGATATTTAGTGCTACAGGCGACAGAAATGCGGAAACCTTACTCCAACCACTAAAAGATGTGGGCTTCAAATCTGTCTACTTCGTAGTCCCAACCGCACATAAAAATATAAGCGAAAAAAATGACAATTACTCTTTAATAGAACAAGAAGAACTTATTGCCAGATGCGAAAAACATGCGAAGATATGGCAGAACCTCCAAGAAGGTCCTACACAAGTGACGGTAGCAAGCTGTGTGGCAGACGCCTTGGTCAAATTGAAAAAACAAAATATTGTCGATGGATCGTCTGTGCTGATCACAGGGTCATTGCACTTGGTTGGTGCTGCACTATCAATATTAGATCCTAATTTAAGTAGTTGAGAATAACTTGTTAAATGATTTTATTAAAGTTTATTGTTTTAAGTTATTTTGTTGTTTTTTTTTATACTACCTCTGTGTTCCCGGCTACTGCGCTGTGTCGCGGGTTCGATTCCTGCACTGGAACAAATGTTTGTATGACTTACGGTTGCCAGATTTTTTTTTCAGCCTGTATGGGACAAATTTTTAAATAGGCAGAAAAAATTCGGGACCTCAATTTTTTTCCGGGATAAATAATAAACCAAATTATTTACTATGCGCATGTTTTAACGTATTTTTGATAGATTTGACATATTAAAAAAAAATCAATACAATTAAGTATAATCATAGTTCATTATTCATTCGCTTTTTATTAAGTTGGTGAAAAACTTCTACGAAGCAATTAGAACTAGGGATACTGAAAAAGAAACATTTTAAGACTTTCTTCCACTTTTCAATCGCACCTATTGTTTTGTCAACAGAAGATGTAGCAGCAATATCCAGGCTTTTTTAATCATCTGAAATTCTTCGTATAAGCAGTCCATATTCAACTTATCTCATCCTTCATCCGCAGCTTCTTGGAAATGGTTGTAATTTACTGGCGATTTAAAGTTTATAAACAGCAACTTAGAGAGGATGTTACTTTCTGAGAAATCGTACCGTTGCGTTGTACCAAATAGCTTTGGAAATTATTGTAAAAAATCGCCCTTTATGGGTTACATTTGATATACGGGACAGAGTCGATCCCGGCGGGACATTTGAATTTATGCCTGAAATACGGGACGTCCCGTGAAATACGGGACGTCTGGCAACACTAAGTATGACCATATGCAAGTGTATTTAAATGTTTTTATATGCAGCCGCGATACAGGAGAAACTCCTATTATCGCGCAAAGTATTTTTATAAAAAATAATAATAAGTACTATCATAAGCATTTCAAGATTTTTTTAGATCTCTTTCCTTTAAAACAGCATATTCAGGTTACTCAATCTTTATTTGCACTCTAAAATGTGTACTTAGGTCGTAAGTTACAAAAGAAAATATGATCATCATGGACCCTGTCGGGCACAGCGAAAAACAAATGAATGCTTAGTTTGGTATTGTACCACTAAATCAGGTTTGATTGAATATAGGTATTCACAAAAGTAATATGAAGAAGTAAAATGAGTATTTAAGGACAGTTCCACAAAGGCAGTAGACCAGGCAATGGAAAGGAAGGATGGCAGGTTATGCAGGAACACCAGAGATCTCTCTGTGGTCTAACTTCTTCACCAAGCGGTCTGTCAAGCTTTTCCATTTTCTGTGGTCAATAGCCAATCGAACGAGATCCTCAAACCTGTGGGAGCCAGTGTTGCCACCTTAGCCCTTTTCGGGCTAGATCTAGCACTTTTTACTGAAGGTAAACTCGTTTTTTATGCTTTAGCCCGGAAAGAGCAATCTAGCCCTTTTCAAGCGATACGAAAACTCCGCACCGTGATTACCAAGTTATGAATCAATGAGCGCCATTTTAGTATAGATTTCTTCAGATCACTTTATGATCACTAATTGAGTATAGGTATTTTAAGTTTTAATTATTTTCTTACTTTTTAACTAACTAACGTTTTAACTTTTAAGCTATGGTAACATTGTTATCCCTACCTACTCTTTCTGCTTCTTTACTGGGGAATTCTCCAAGTTTGTTTCAAAGTATAAACCGACTAATTTAGGATGTAGGACGTGATGAATTTGACCTTAAATCTCGTTTCCCAATGGGGTGACGACAATCTGGTCAAATTCAACGCTCTGAAAACACAGGCTTGTCTTTTCAGCGCTAAAAAAGAGCCCTTTTGAATTTACCCCTACTTTCCGAAGTACATCTGTGCCAGTTACCAGTCGCCTGGAGCTTTTGGGCATGGAGTTGACGTCAGACCTCAACTTCGTCTCAACCATCGAGTCCAGAGCTCGGACTGCAGCAAGAAAACTGGGAATCCTACACAAGGTGAGGCAGTACTTCACGCCTGGACAGCTTCTAAATCTGTATAAAGCACAGGTCCGTTCCTGCGTGGAGTATTGCAGCCACTTCTGGGATGGCTCTGCAAAGTACCAACTTGCTGCATTGGACTCGATCGAGCGCAGAGCTCTAAAAGGCTTATAGGCGACGAGGTGCTGGTGGAGAAGCTTCATAAAAATTTAAAATAAAGTAGTTACAATTTATTCATAGTAATTTTATAATAATTAGATTATATTATACGTTTCAAATAAACAATTTGTAACTCTGCTTATGTTTTTAGTTTTTAGCTGTATTTATGTTTTTAGCTCTTTCTAGCACCTCTTTTGGTGGTAAAATTTGCAAAATCTAGCTCTTTCTAGCTTGGCCGACTGCCCTTTTTCGAAAACCAAGGTGGCAACACTGGTGGGAGCTTGGGCTTGTCTTCTTCAGTAAGTTAGAACAACACTATAGATTATAATAATATATAATAATTATTTTTGCCATATTTTTTTTTACAGAATTAGTGAAGCCCTGTCTGCCGAGCTAGGTATACAATACCTGTATTTCCGTTATTCGGTAGTCAGTGTCTTCTTCTCAATAACATTGTGCTACTTTCATGCAATGAACCAATCTATGTTCTTAAAATGACAGCAAATTAAATATAAAACATTGAAAGGAAATAATTAAAATACTTCATTAAAATAAATCTTTAAAAATTGACAACAAAATATTACTAATAAAATTAGGAAAATTCGCCAGAAAAAAAAAACTCGCCTTTCTCCCATGAGGGTAGGCAGAAAAATATAGTTATAATTCTGGGTGAGTATATGTTCCATTAGATACATTTAGATAAACAAGGATATTAAACGCCTGCGCGTGCAATATTATAAAAAAGATACATTGATCATAATCAAGAGGAAGCCTTTTGAACTACATTCAAATATTTTTTTTTGTTTTGAGAGTGCCATGTACTACTTGTCATCCTGTATTTTTAATGATTCATGGCCTTTTTGGGATGGGCTATTATTTTAAGCTGCGAGAAACATTTGTATTGAATAATGTTTATTTATTACCAATAAAAATCTGTAATACAGGTTTTACCTTCCACAGACATCAGTGCCTGTATGTCTCCATTTGACTTAGTACTGTTGTTGAGAAAATGAATACAATTATTATTATTTTATTTAGTAGTAAAATATTATGGATGGATTGTGTAAGGAATGATTTGAAAGAAAAGGAGTAAGGAGTAAATGATACTGTGACGTACAACCGGGAGAAATGAAAGAAGAAAACGTGTTGCAACAACGTAACTGGGATCAAGGGCAGGAAGATGATTTAGTAGTAAAATAAAATACATAGCTTTTTAAAATATTTGTTAATATAAATTAAATTAACAGTATAACATTTATATACAACTTATTCTATAGTCAATTGTGTATCACTAGTGTCTAACAGCCTATCCACATCAGTGAGCCAACTTATCAATCTGTCTAAGTAACCTCCGTCTTGTTTATAACTTAGAAGTAACAACTGCATATGCTGGTATGCAGTTGGCTGCTGAAGTAAATGTTCAAGTCTCTTATCCCTCAGAGATAAAAGCTTTATGAAAATAATTGCTATTAACATCCACTGTATAGGCTTAAACATTATGTTATTTGCTTTCAACTTAAACGTATTTACTAACAGACGTATGTCTGAACTTATCGAAAGACTAAGAAGACCGAGAGAAAGGAGTATGTCAGGTAAGACCTTGTTTAAGTGTTGGCACACTATTTTTCTACGTAGAGCATTCTGCGAATTTTTGTCTACTAAAGGCAGGTTTGTTCGGTGTTTCTCTTCAACTACTTCTGGAGATGATATTGGTTCCTCTATGGCAGGTTCTGTTACTTCTGTTTCTCCAGAAAAGAATGCTTTTACTTTTAATTGAATTTTCTTACTCTCCTCCTGTAGCATTGTATAATCAGGCAATGGTCTTGTATCTCGTTTCAATGTGTGCGAGTCAAATTTCCTGTCCTCCAACTCCAGCATATTAAGCTTCTTACACAATGCTTGGTACTGGTCATAGACGTTGGAGCTATAGAATACTCCTTTAGTAAAATTATTGAGATAGTCTCTAATATGTTCACCTTTATCGGCAACCATTTCTCTGACTTTTTCCTCACCAAATAATAAGAGGATTGTGTCCAAAGTGAACCATTCAGCTAGACATTTTTCAACTTCAATGGTTAATGCTGTTACTAAAGGTTGCTTTTTCAGTGGATATTTTTTCTTTGATTTATTTTCTTTGCTTTCTTTGTCTCCTGCAGCAGTAGCAGGGAACATAAGTATGGGGTCAATTTTCTTTTCTGGTTTTTCTATAATATCACCTACAATGTTTAAGGGATTCTTTGCTGGTTTAAGAGGTTTTTTAGAAGGTGTATTTGGGTCAGTTTCTGGGTTTTTGTTTTTCTCAGTATCTGGTTGAACTATTTCTGGTTTACAGTCTATTACTTCTTGCTCAGTAGTAGCAGTAGTTTCTGTCTTTGTAGAGATGCTGTCAATTGACTTTAGGTCAATATTGGCTAGCTTTTCATTAATCTGTTCCATTACTTTGACTATATCCCTCTGTTCATCAGGAACAGTTCCTTCTGCATTATTTGGTGTATTACTTGGTTGTTCATTGTTCTTCTCATTCTCATCTTGAGTATTTGGTGACATTTCAGTAAGGCTTGCTTCAGCAAAATCATTGATGGAAGTGAATGATTTCTTTTCAGCGACCTTCACTCTATCAATCAATGTTACATCTACTTCCTCACCCATGGTACCAACTGTGTCTATATTCAAGAGATGGAAGGTCGGTATCTTTTCATACTCCCTGAACCATAGGGGACTAGACAACATCTGTTTCTTGACATACATTGCAGAATTATAACAGGAGTTACTGCAGAAGTTCTTCCTAGCAGTAATGTCGTAAACTTTGTTAGTCTTCATTGATATCCTGTACTTCTGTTTAGGTATATCCTTCAGTGACAAGGGTTTTTTACACAGTGGATATCCACACAAGTGGATAATGGATCTTTCTTCTATAATATCATCAAAATGCGCCTGGTTGATGTCTGGAAGGCACTGGAGTAAGTAAGCTTCAGTAACGCACGGTTCCAAGAGGCTCTCGACAATCTGTTGAGCTCTAGCATTACATTCTCGCTTCTTCAAAATAGCTTGACGTATTTGCTCCTTAGACATCTCTTCTATTTTCGTCGGTCTCTTCTTTGGCTTTTGGCTGTTGGTGTCCATGTTTTGTGTATTTTAAATCGATCGATTTATGTTGTGGAATATAATAATAGGCTGCTGTTATTTACAATAATAATTAGCTTCTTTCGTCCAAAAAGCTATATTTTGAGAGTTGTCAAAGCTTTTGACATTGACATATTTTATGACATGTCAGGCTTTTAGTGATAAGACATGTAGTTAGAGAGGTAACAGTTACATGTTGTATCAATCGACTCAGCCATGGAATTGGTGGTTAATTATACCAGTGGAAAAAGGTTGAGCTTAATTATACTAGTACAGTATTGATTGTACTCTAAGATCAACCTAACTCAACGCCCGTTCAGACTTTTAATAGATATTATGCAAGGCTACAATTACAAAAGGCCAAACGTTGGGAATTCCATTTAGAATCAAATCAAAGTAACTATAAAGATTTTTCTCTTAATTCCCAGAGTAATTCAAGATTTACAGTTATAGTCAAAACTCAAAATGTTTTATTTCACATAGGCCTACATGGGCACTTATAAAACGTCAGCAGTTCGGCGCAGCGCAGGGCACGGTTCGAAATTGGTCGTTTTCTATGGAGACGAACCGGAAAGAAACTCCGCAGTTACTCTTTTCAAATCAAATTATAATTTTTACAATGTATCCATAATACAGGTTAATTAGGTATGAGAGGACAGTACAGACCAAGTAATATAGCACAATGGAATTACAAATAAAGAATTGTGAAACCAATCTAAGAGTCTACAGTGTTCTCCCATTCACAAAAAAGCTTTATATTATATATATAGTAGTAACAAATAAACAGAAAATAAAAGAGCCAACTTATCGTTATTGTTCGTTTATTTATGCTTAATACTGGCCCTTTACTTTGCGGTATCTAATAGCGAATCAAATTTTTTTTTTTAAATCGACTAAATATTACGTAATCGTTTTTACTGACAGTATACAGTTATTTATTTTGACAGTGTCAGGCTATCATTATCATTGATATTTTTTAATGAATGGTTTACATTACGATTGGGTGCAAATTTTTGCGAATGATATTATTATTTACTTTCTATGGTGTCACAAAAATAAATACACGTTTCTATCTCGTAAGCGAATTTCTAAAATCTTTTTAGATTTTTTATAAAAAGTTTTAAATGTTATCAGGTGTGATTGAAATATTCCTTTTACTTTCTAATTTTATCAATAAAATGTGTGATATCAATGTTTGTTTAGTGTGATATCTTAAGGACAGTTCGTAAACAAATATATGGATGATACGGGTTTGAAGAGCCTTATTTAGAAAGCAGCTACAAGTGGAAAAGGTGAGTGCAAAGCTATAATTTTATTTTAAAAATAGTGCAGGGAAGTATTGGCCTTGCTGAAATTATTATTTTTGTAACATTTCTAGCCTGATATTTTGGCCTACAAGTAAATATTTAGATACATTATAATACAAGGTTTTACATACTTAACTTAAATATATTTTTAGATACTTTTCTATATTTAGTATCCAAAAGAACTTTATCTGCATTGGTTAATATCTGTGCGTGTTTTGTTTACCGCCTAATATATTATATATATTTCTATATAATAGACTCGGTTTAAACTGTATTTATAACCCTATATAGCTTAGTGTAACAATTGTAGGTAAGCCAAATAAATTAATAACTTTATGTGTCAGTTAAAACACGGAAAAAAAATTGTTTTAGTGATGAGAAATAGTTTTCTAGTAAATATTTAGCAACATAGTCCAAACAGCCAGTAGATGCCCAGAACTTTTAATTTTTTGTTATACACTTATAATTTAAACTCACATATGGTCCCTTTATCTGGACACATGTTGTGTGGTCTCATTTATTTAATTACCAACACTGCCACCCTCACACAGAGAGGTGGTCTCGTGTCCCAATTAACAAACCTATATAAAACTAACTAACTATATATTTAAAACTAACTAGCAGTCAAGAGGGGCTTCACTCCCATACACTTTATCACAATAAAACATAACCCTCCTTTTTGGAGTTGCGCAAAAGTAGCCTCTAATCTTCCCTAAGCCTCAAGCTACTTAAATACCAAATTTCATCCAAATCCACCCAGTACTTTCGAAGTTTAGTGTGTTTAAACAAACAAACAAAGTTTTCCACTTTATAATATTAGTATAGATAGATACATTTACAATCAAAAGAACACATCAATCAATTGTTGTAAACAACTTAAGTACATGTGTTATCTGAAAACATCCTTCTTAGCCTTATTAAATGATCAGATACAATTAGACATAATAATGACTAGTACTAATAGTACTTCTTAATAATTATGTACTTTATTTGTACATTATAACCCTCCTTTTGGCTGTGCCCTAGTCGAGTAAAAATAATTTCAAATAAGCTCCAGTTGCACAACCCATTGCAAAAAGCACACTTGATAGTTAATAAAATTGCTAGCCATCTGTATTTCCACGCTTTCTACACTTCAATCTTTGAAAATTATATCCCGTTTATGCTCTTCTTTAGTTTTTCAAACAGACCTCATTGTATGCAAAGTTTTGTTAGTAAATGTAGGGTAGGTTCTATAGTGCTGCTTTACACCAATAAACATGAAACATACTAGACTAACTTTTTAAGTTACTAGGTCATAATTGATTCAGATATATTTTTTCCAAAGATTTGTTCTCATTACAAAAAAATAAAATAGGTAACAAGTGATTTTCAAACATATCTAAAATGCTGCCAGTAAAGACTCCAGTAGACAAGCACGATGCGACATTACGAGAATGAATGCAAAACTCTTTAAATAGACATTGTTCAGTCTGTCATCTTCCGCCGTATGTATCAGCCGTACATCACACGAAGATAATTTTACTACAGTTGAATAGGCTCTTATATTATCGCAAACACAAAAAAAGATAACTTCCGTTATTGAAATAGAACGCGCCATTCACTGCACTTCACATTTCGCTCCGAGATTGGGAAAAGTCCTCCTTGTGGGGCATGGACCTAACAGACTTTAAATATTCGTATGTGCACATCAGAAGGGGTTTGGGGTCTTTAATAGTGTGAAGTAGATGGAAAACATCCATAGGATTTTTTTTTGTTTAAAAAAAAAAGAATCTAGGAATGTGGGTCCCGGGCACGCCGCAATTGCGGCGGTAAGACCCCTCTTTGAGGAGTGGCTAGATCGGCGTCACGGCGTCCTGACCTACCGCATGACGCAGGTCCTCACCGGACACGGAAGTTTCGGGAGGTACCTGTGTCTGATGGGAAAGGAGGAAACGTCTGGGTGTCACCACTGCGAGGGTCGCCCTGAGGACACCGTAGAGCACACGGTGCAAGACTGCCCCGCCTGGGCAGAGCACCGACGTGTCCTCACGGCGGCGATAGGCGGAGACCTCTCGCGCCCGGCATTGGTCGAGGCCATGCTGCGGGGCGAGAGGGAGTGGGAAGCGGTCGCCTCCTTCTGCGAAGCAGTCATGCTTCCGAAGGAGGAGGCGGGCCGCGAGAGGGAGAGGATGGCGTCCTCCCTCCAGCCCAGCCGCAGTGGTAGACGCCCACGGCGTCGGACGTCGGCCGACGATCTCCGGCCACCGTAGGCGCGGGCATGCGGACAGCGAGTAAAGGGCAACTCGCTGTCCGACCATGGACCATGCCCGGGTCGACGGCGCGTCGTGTTCCACGCGCGCCTCAAAGAGCGTCAGCAACATGACGAGGCCCCCTCTGCAGAGGGCCGAAGCCTGCCGGGGTCGTGGGACTCATCCCGTTACCGTGGCCCCGGTATGTAAAGGGTTATTGAAGGAACACCGTGGATTTTAGTCAGTAAAAGTCTGACAGTCCCTCCCACCCTGCCCGGAGTGGGAGGACTTATTTGATAATTTTACCACGTTAAAAAAAAAAAAAAAAAGGAATGTGGGTCCACATTACTACTAATACTAGTAATCTTGTTAACCCCTCCAACTAAGCTGAATATGCTTGTGTCTGGAGTGGGTTTAGGGTGTTAGTGTAATGGATGGGGTTCGAATCCGCGTCCTCTGGATCACAAGGCTGACACCTTAGCCATTATGCTATTGACGCTAATTATGTCTGACGATTAGGTCTGCAATAGCATCAAAATTGGTTAACCCATGGTGGTCGCACTGTCGCGTTTCGGTTACACAAACGTTATGAAGATAAAAATGTACTTACCGCATAACAATTACCATACACTACACTTGCAAAGGTATTGTTAAAACCTCAATTTTAAATTTCATAATAAGCCAGCCTTTGATATCGATCTCGCTAGACGCACGCCTAATCAGCGTTGTTCTTCCTGAATATGTCCTAGCTCTCTCTCACAACGGGTCCATGATCGCGTTTTTCCGTCAAGTATACTGCGAGAGTGCAATCTTGCTTTGGTTGTACTCTGTTATGGGGACTATAGTCAGTACAAGCCCGACAGACCCCTCCGACCGCCCCGACGGACGTCCAGGGCGGGGGACATCCATGAGGACTTCAACCTAGAGGCTAGAGGCTGGCAGGGATATTATCGGAGGCTTTGCGCATTAATTTAAGTTCTTAAGTTCTAAGTTGAGCTACACGATAACTGACAAATGCTTGCACTGTCTGGACAGGTCCACTCAAATCTGTATGGTTATTTCCTCAAAGAGCACCAAAGACATGAACCTACATGTTTGTCATATGATTGGACCAACACAAATTGTATGGACTTTAAAAGAGACGTTGACCTCTGAGTTTGTTTCGGTGATTCTTCTCAGAGTAGCCAGTTAGGAAACACCGGCCTCATCTAGCTAAACTAAACTAAACTTAACACGCAAAAAAACATGACGTGTAAAAGCGTTATTTATAACCAATTTACAAAATAAATGTTTCATTTCATTTCATTTCATTTCATAATAAAATATTCGTCATAAGCGTAAGGTATCATCCAGCACACCTGGTTAGCCGGTAGTAAATGGAAATATGTAGTGAGATTTAGTTATAATAGCTTAAATTAAATTAAATATTTATTAATAAAAAGACAAAATAGGTCCAATATTCAACACATTACAATACAAACACTTAATAAGCTATAGTTAACAGCGATCTAGTCCGCTGTGTCCGTTGTAGTTTAAGCGCACACTTGACGAGGTGCAATCTAAGCAGCGAGACCTGACCTTATAGCCTGTATGGATTTAGCTCTACCAAATGAAGCCAATCAAATGTACAAACCTACTATTTCGCCGATTCAGCTACTTTATTATCTCAAAACGGCGAAGGACAACATCGCGGAAAACCGATATGTCCTTTTTCTTGTTATCGGGGGGAAACCTTTAAAAAACGCCTAAACTTTTAGGGAAAAAGTCCGTACGAACGGAATGTGGGATTTCCACCTCACTAAAACCACCCCGGTGATACATAGAAGGGGCTCCGTTACCTCTTAAAAGAACACTCCGGAGCCCAAACGATATGTCCCAGGACTAAAAATCCGAAAGTATGCGAAATCCATCAAGCCGTACAGTTCCCGCGCTGTGGACTACTGCCCACTTTCTCCAACAGAGAGAAAGCTTGTGTCCCAGCACTGGGAGTTACTTTTATACTTTATCCCGGAACGGACCTTTATTTTCTACAAACTAAAACTATTTTCAGGTGAGATACGTCATCTGAGCTTAGTGCAGCTGAGAGTGTTTATAATTTTTTTAACGCAAGATGAAGTATTCGCAGATTCACTGACGTGTATTGTGTATTAGTACTATACTTATCTATTCTAAATATCACCGCGGCCCACAATAGCTATTTAAACAATTTTATAAAACAAAAGTAATTGAAGATACAGCGATACTTGGCGATAATGATGTAAACACCTGAACATATTGACATTCCATTATTTAATCATACATGTAAGGAAGCATTTATGTGATCCAAACACTTGGGTCACATGTGCAAATATTGTACAGGGTTAATATGAAAAGTTATAAATTGTCGCATTTTGAAATTTTGGTCTTATTTAGTAGGTACCCACAACTTGAAAAATATTAACAATATTCGTTGCTATTTTTAACATCTTTTATGTCTGTGAAGAGTCAGATGTTGTCTTAGGATGTGATTATAACCTACCAAAAGCTTTTGATAGCATTACAAATAGTCCATTGAGCAAGTTATTGAATCAATAGCTGGTCTGATGCACTTCCGATTTCTTTTTCTCATTTGAATAATAAGATTCAAAAATTCGACGTTAGCGAGACTTCCAGATATAAGGCCTAATATTAAGGCCTATTTATCACTATTCACTATGAGGGTTCCGCAAGGCTCTATTCTTGGCTCCTCTTTATCATGTAGTTTTCGAGATTGAAAACATTTTCTTACAGACATCTGTAGAACACTAAGTCACTAGATAAAACGCTTATGAAATCTTTAGAAGGCATTAGAATACTTTCAGCTGAATGCCGTCGTTATAGAGATTATAACCAAATGTATCTTTTTTTAAATAGTGTATTGTTACATAGTGCAACCGTAATAATACTTATAATGAGCATTAGGAATAGAAACTAATGAATAATATCAGTAACAACGTATGGTACTTATTAGATAATGTTTTATCAAAACAGTCGAACGATCCACCTATTGTATTTTATATGCACCAATATTATTGAGTTACGAGGGAGGCCATGATTTATAGAATTTCTGCTACTGACAGAATTAAAGGGAAAATCAATGGAACAATCTGTACTTTATAACCGACATTTCCTTTTTTTCTTTTTTTAAAAAGAGTACTAGAAATTCGAGTGGAGTGGTCCCGATTGTCACTTGTACATCTTTGACAGTCGTTATTCGTAGTCAGAAGTCAAACAATCTGACCCTGGTCTTACCAAGAGGTATCGTGTTACCCAGCTACTGGGTTGTGGAGGTCAGATGGCAGTCGCTTCATGTAAAACGCTTATACCCAGCTGCGGGTAAGACTGGAAGGTCGAACCCAAAATTGTTGCGAAAAGGCTAAGTAAATTATGATTTGATTTACATAATTGTATTTTTATTAATTATTTTTTTATATTACCTACGACTTTCAATTCAATTCAGTTAATTTACTGATAAGTAGGTACTTATATTATAGTATGCCTAACTAATAACAATTAGGTGCATAATTTTGTTTAATGAGAATTAATCATCTATACCCACTTACTATTAATACATGAAGCAAATGAGTTGTCACCCTATTTTCGAAAAGTGTACTGACAGAGAAATATGAAATTTGGCACAATAAAATTTTATATGAAGAGGGAAAGCATTATTGTTTTCATATATAATTTAAATTACGGTCGAATTTTGACCACCGGGCGATCACTAGTTACTATTATTATTATTGAAGTTTCCAACTATTGCATTGCTCTTAATTAATAACTGTATTATCAAATGTTTCAATACGGTTAATGAGCCATATCAAAGCCCGATAATATCCAATTATAATCTACGATAGTCATAGCCACGCTACAATCGTCTAATCACAATGCTGTATGGTGAAAAATAATTTCGGGAGCATGTTTTATAATGAGCACCATTGTTCTGTAATGTTTACAATAACAGCCTGCCTAGCCATCAGAACCAAGAACGGAGAAGCATTTCGCTACTACTCCTTGTCAGAATTGTCATACAGCTTATGGTCTGTGGTGTACCTCCAAAGTGCAGTGACCATTTCATCTGGATGATTCCTTCCCGATAATGAAGTGAGTTTGGTGTTTATTTTGTTTTAAAATAATAAGCATTTGGCGATTTAAATTTTTGGAAGAGATAGATAGATATATTCTTTATACACCATAACAGTTAAATAATAAGGACTTAACAACTAAAAGGGTGATGAAATGGGCGGTCTTATCGCTGAAAGCGATCTTTTACAGACAACCTTTGGATGGATTTGACGCATAGGAGAAAATAAATACGCGGGTAGAAAAACAATAAATAACATTCTGAAAAAAAAGAACAAAGACATACATAATAACAACAATTAAGAAGAGAGATAAAGATCCTTTACCAAGTTTTTGAAAGACAATAGGGTTTGTGCTTGTCTTACTGACACTGGTAAAGCATTCCACAGCCGTACTGTTTGAGCTGCGAACAACATACCATAGTAATTGGTGGCGTGACTCGGTACAGCAAGCCTTTGATGATCGTTCTCGTATAATAACAGCCGCACGAGTCGATCTTAAAGTTAAGCAACGCTTGGTGAGCTCGGGCCGTAGATGGGTGAACATCGTTAAGCCTGCAATACATTTTGGCCGAACGTTGTCGAGTGAAGGCCAATACCAACATGTAGACGGTATATTTGCCTTTTTTTGCTATCGCTCGGTGTCACTTGCCTAGTTGGCCGAGTGAACGCCAGCGCCAACGTGTATAGAGCTCATTTGGTGCAACTTGTCTCCGCTCGCCGTTGCTCGTGATCACTTGCCTCACTTCGGATCGGTGTCGGTTTTTGGTCACAAATCAAAGGCGCTCGCCTGCGCTCGGCCAACGTGTGGGCAGCTCTGTAAACCCTTTTCTACATTGGTCGTCAGCATTGGCGTTCGACGAACTTGTCGAAAGTGTGGAAATTATTTCTTGCCTTGTACCTATTTGTCAACGCTCGCATTGGCCTACGCTCGGCCAACATGTATTGCAGGCTTAACATATCGAACTTCCTCGGTGCCTCTGAAGCATGTTAAAGCGTTGGTCCACGCTGTCATTTGTACATATTTGAGATTTGAGATCATCGGAGAATTTGAGACTTTCAATGCCTGCACATTTCACTAAATTCTATGACTCATCGTTTATGGTGCAAGCTATTCGTTTGTGGAATGCTTTGCCGGGGTCAGTAAGACAAGCTCAGTCACTGGCTACTTTTATAAGCTCGGTTTCTAATTATTTTCTTTCCAATTTATGATTATTCTTTTGTTTTCTCTCCACATGATGTTAAAGAACACATTATATGTATTGTATTGTATTTATATGTATATATTTGCATATATATTTATTTATTTTAATATTTAAATAATTTTTGTTTCTCTGTTTTTATGAGTAATGTAGTAAGTACACTAATTTAACCCTCCCCACTTTAATTAAAGTTTTTAAAGTCCTTCCAAAGGTTGGCTGGAAGATATCGCTTTCAGCGATAAGACCGCCATTGTTACCATAGAATAAGCAATATTGTTAAATAGGTGTGTTTAAATTTTGGTGTACAATAAAGTATATTCTATCTATCTATCTATCTATATTTTTGACAGTAACGGGTAGTCAGACGCCAAAACAATGTACACCAGTCTTGCTAAGGTATGGTGTTACTAAGCTACGGTTGTGGAGATTTTGAGGAGTGGCTAGATCGGCGTCACGGCGTCCTGACCTACCGCATGACGCAGGTCCTCACCGGACACGGAAGTTTCGGGAGGTACCTGTGTCTGATGGGTAAGGAAGAGACGCCTGGGTGTCACCACTGCGAGGGTCGCCCTGAGGACACAGTCGAGCACACGGTGCAGGACTGCCCAGCTTGGGCAGAGCACCGACGTGTCCTCACGGCGACAATAGGCGGAGACCTCTCGCGCCCGGCCTTGGTCGAGGCCATGCTGCGGGGCGAGAGGGAGTGGGAAGCGGTCGCCTCCTTCTGCGAAGCATTCATGCTTCCGAAGGAGGAGGCGGGCCGCGTGAGGGAGAGGATGGCGTCCTCCCTCCAGCCCAGCCGCAGTGGTAGACGCCCACGGCGTCGGACGTCGGCCGACGATCTCCGGCCACCGTAGGCGCGGGCATGCGGACAGCGAGTAAAGGGCAACTCGCTGTCCGACCATGGACCATGCCCGGGTCGACGGCGCGTCTTGTTCCACGCGCGCCTCAAAGAGCGTCAGCAACATGACGAGGCCCCCTCTGCAGAGGGCCGAAGCCTGCCGGGGTCGTGGGACTCATCCCGTTACCGTGGCCCCGGTACGTAAAGGGCTATTGAAGGAACACCGTGGATTTTAGTCAGTAAAAGTCTGACAGTCCCTCCCACCCTGCCCGGAGTGGGAGGACTTATTTGATAATTTTACCACGTTAAAAAAAAAATCTTTGTTGATTGGTTAATTAAGATTCAGAGTTCTGGAGTTTCGATCTATATGAATAAAATTGTTTAAGATCTGGTTAGAGAGGAATTAATCCGTCTAAGGCTATATATCAGATTCGCTGTAAAATCAATGCAACGATACCATAACCATTCGGGCCCCGTATGGGTTTGTGGATATCGCATGTCGTTTTTAGTTCTAGGACATATCGGTTTCCTCAAAGTTTTTTTCACCCTTTTAGAAGCAGTGGTGATGATGAAAATTACAAAAAGTTGTGTGTCTGCTTGGGTTTGAAGTCACGATCTACAAGTCGTAAGTGTCCCCAGTAAACGCTGCACCCAATTGCAATGCAACTATAGGTACTTCCGTAAAACACCTGTTAGGCTGTTTCTGTTAACCCCATGGTACTGGACAATCGGAGTTACGGGAATATTCTAGCTAGATGACGCGAACCCGGAAGTCAAGGACAATTGAAGGAACTGGTTGGGTTTTTAGTCAGTAAAAGTTTGACATTCCCTTCTTACCCAGATCGGGGGAGTACTTTGATGATTTTCCCCCAAAAAAGAGGGTACTAGACAAGTACCCCATTATCCTAAACAGGGGTACGATGAGGATTTTCACTCGCCAAATGCAGAACTCTGATAGAATTATTAACATTAAACTTAGCCTAACTACGCTACAAAGTTGGGATTACCTAAGTGGTATTATCGCCGTAATCTACGGTCTGGTATGCGGTTATGAGTAGCATATTTGTGGTTAGTATAATCATGATAATTTACTGTCCTGCAAGGTGAAAACAGCTTTTTAGGGTTCCGAATGGCAAAAACCGGAACCCTTATAGTTTCGATATGTCTGTCCGTCTGTCTGTCTGTCCGTTCGTCTGTATGTCACAGCCATTTTATTCCGAAACTATTAAGACCATACATGTGAAACTTAGTAGATAGATGTATTCTGTGAACCGCTTTCCGATTTTAAGAAAAAAAATAATAAATATTTAAAATAAAGGGGGCTCTCCATACAAGGAACTAACTCAGAAAAAAAAAAAATTTTTCATGAAACCTATGCGTGAGTGGTATCTATAGACAGGTATTTAAAAATGATATAAGGGTTTCTAAAACCACTTTTTCATAAAGTCAATCGTTTAAAAGATATAAGCTTCCAAAGTGGTAAAATGTGTGTCCCTCCTCTAACTTCTATAATAATGGAGTTAAAAATCTAAAAATCTAAAAAAATAGATGTCTGTAGATCTTAATATAAACTTTCAACCAAAATTGGTTTGAACGAAATCGGGTCAGCAGTTTTTGAGATACAGAATATTTTCTAAAACCGCAAATATAACTTTGTAATTCATACAAACACTATGAAAAACAAAGATATTTAGGTTTTTTTTTATTCGTCATATAGATATACATATTATATTATATTATTATAGTTACTACGGAACCCTTCATGGGCGAGTCTGACTCGCACTTGGCCAATTTTTATTTTCAATTGCCCTAACGTTTCAGGGCCGCGGTACCTCGTTACAACATTCCCGCAACCCCTTACTATCCTACTAGCTTTAGCCCACGTTCGTTCCCGGGAAAATTTCGGTCATTGCCCGGTATGAAAAGTAGCTCATGTCATATTCCAGGTAGTTAACTTTGATATGTGTGCTCAGTTTCGTTTAAATAATTGAAGCCATTTTTTCGTGATTGAAATACAAAAATATTATATATTAGTAGGATTTTTTTCTTATACCGATCTTGGATGCAGCGAGATGTAGGTAGGTATGTATTTTATACTAATCTATTTTATAATTAAATGTGAAGTGTATATTTGTATGTTCTCAGAGGGAGTGTGATGTATGAGTAGTAGTGCATGTGAAGTATGATTGGCCGTTAGCTGTGCTATTGTATGTGAGCCGAACGGAAAGAGTAATAAGAGTTGCTAATAAAGCAATACAAGAAAAGATTCGGTGTCATCATAGATAAATGGATAGAGAGAATAATCTTTATTGCACACCAATAATTTAAACACAACTGATTCATATTTTTTATTTGTCAGAAAAAATGTTATCTATCTCCTTTTTGCATATTTCGTAAGAAGATTGATGCTGAGGGGTAGATACCTATACTAATTCTGTTATATAAAAGGATCCTAAATAGTAAAAAAAGCGTTTAGTGAAAGTAAAGCATTGAAATAGAATATGGCATATTTTGTCTTTACGTCTAGATAAGTGAGAGGTGGTCTTGTTATTGTAATATGGTGTTGATTATAAATAATTGATGAACTGTAAGGACTTGGCATTTCTTGTATAAGTCAAATTTTATATAGGTAAAGTCTAGGTCGAAATGTGGCTACTAAGGATGTCTCTCTGAGCCATTTACAGTTGTTTGAGTGAAGCTTTAACAATATGGAGGCATTAGCCACGTGTCTAAGGGTTTTGAAAAGATAAATAGGAAAGTATCCGAACTCTGCCAGTTAGGTGAGTGATATGAGCTTTAAAGTTGAGGTTTTTATCAAGAATACAGGTATCAATGGTAGCTGATAATGGTATCAATAGACGTAATAGATAGACAGTTACGAAAATTGGCCAAGTGCGAGTCAGACTCGCCCATGAAGGGTCCCGTAGTAACTATAACAATATAATATAATATGTATATTTATTTGACGAATAAAAAAAAAACCTTAAAAATTTCTTAAAACTAGCTTATTTACATTTTTACAACTACGCTAAATAACTTTGTTTTTCATAGTGTTTGTATGAATTACAAAGTTATATTTGCGGTTTTAGAAAATATGCTATATCTCAAAAACTGCTGACCCGATTTCGTTCAAACCAATTTTGGTTGGAAGATCTTAATGTTAAGATCTACACATATATATATTTTTTTAGATTTTTCACTCCATTATGATAGAAGGTAGAGGGGACACACATTTTACCACTTTGGAAGCTTATATCTTTTAAACGATTGACTTTATGAAAAAGTGGTTTTAGAAACCTTTATATCATTTTTAAAGACCTGTCTATAGATACCACACACGCATAGGTTTCATGAAAAAAAAAATTTTCAGTTCTAGTTCCATGGTACAGGGTACAGGGGACCCCCCTTTATTTTAAATATTTTTTAATTTTTTTCTTAAAATCGGAAAGCGGTTCACAGAATACATCTACCTACTAAGTTTCACATGTATAGTTTCGGAATAAAATGGCTGTGACATACGGACGGACGGACAGACAGACAGACAGACAGACAGACAGACAGACAGACAGACAGACGGACAGACATATCGAAACTATAAGGGTTCCGTTTTTTGCCATTCGGCTACGGAACCCTAAAAAGTAGGATTGAGTTGGCAAGAGTGGGTTTTAAGAGTAATGGGTGTCAAAGGTATTTGGTACAAAAATCCCAAGGAGAGTTGAGAAATCAGATTTATAATTACCGATAAGGAAAGGCACAATCTCATACTAACATTAATTTTACCGTTACCAAGCATTTAAGCTTATCTTAATGTGTGTAATGCTAATGATTATCTACTACTGGCTGCCCCGACAGTCTGTCTGTCTGGTCGTATGTATATCACCGACAGCCATTTTATTTCGAAACTATTAACTACCTTCAAACCATGATCCAAGATCCATTGAAAAATACGTGCTAAGTCATTATTCACAATGATCACCGCCTCAGACAGTTCATCTACGGGAGCTTGCGAATAAATTTGCAAATCTTCAGCATAAAGGTGGTAGGATGAGAGAAGAGCCTTTGTGGAGGAGGCACCACAATTTTTCCAATATCACGTGTAGAATGATAGACCAAGACATAAGTATAATATACTTTATTGCTTTGAATTGAATTTGACAATTAAGTGCCTATACTACCTCAAATGGCTTAGCATGATCCTCCGTTATGTGGAGAATACTGCAGCAATAATTTTGAAATAAATATATGGTAAAGTTGAGGATTAATAGTAGGACTATGTTTGACGAAAACACGATGCCATAAAATTTTCTTGATAGAAAAAAATCCAAAGTTACCTCCAAACCGAACAATAAACCGCTGGTGTTCAAAAATAACTTCAAATTAGATAATGAAACTTTTGCATATTAATTGAACTAACTATAAAGCAGGTCTTATGTTATTTACTTTTTTTTTAATTACCATTATTTTCACCGTAAAAAGAAATAAACTAAATTATCGGTGTCTTTTTCCCTGCCACCCTGTCTCGCTTGCTCGCGTGACCGCGGCCAGTAGTGTGCGAGCGAGATAAAGAGTGAGAAGCGCTCACTGACTTGGATACCTATGGACTGGCCCTAACTACGAAATTAGCGTAGCGGCACATAAGATGGCTGCCGTTTGTTGTGTTGTAACTGCGGGCAACATGCGCAGCTGTTATCGATAACCTTCAAGAATTTGTTTAATTTTTAACTGACTTCAAAAAAGGAGGTTCTGTATTCGATTAGTATTTATGTATGTGTCTTTCATGTTTCATCGTCCCTTTTCTTACACTGGCTCTGTTTCTCTTAAAACCGAAAGACGACAGCGGATGCACAGCTGCTTTGCGGCAGAAATTTGAAAGGCAGACGGCTAAGTGGTAGAGTAGTGACCGCGATCTGGAAGACGTTGCATTGGAAGGCCACATACAAGGTGGAGCGACAATCTGGTCAAGGCTGCGGGAGTCCGGTGGATGCGAGACGCACAGAGCCGATCAGTGCGGCGACGCTTGGGGGAGGCCTATGTCCAGCAGTGGACGTAAAATAATAACATTGTTTCATGTAAAAAAAAAACATTTATTAATTTCTGAACAAAATTATCTTATTCAATTCAATTATTATTACAAGTAACTAAACTCAATTGGTTAGTAACAATATTTATAAGTCCTATATTAGTACTTAACCTAACTTACAAGATTAGTTCGTGAACAGAAGCTAAGGGCTTTTCTTAATTCTTCAGGGTACTTTTTTAGGGTTCCGTAGTCAACAAGGAACCCTTATAGTTTCGCCATGTCCGTCTGTCTGTCCGCGGTTTAGCTCAAAAACTATTGGTACTAGAAAGTTGTAATTTGGCATGAGTATACACGTTAATGACGACAAAAAGTGGTAAAATAAAATTTTGAAAAAAACTATTATTTAGGGTACCTCCCCTACATGTAAAGTGGGATGATAATTTTTTTTTTACGTCCTTCCCATAGTGTCGGATATCGTTGGATAGGTCTTTCAAAAATATTAGGGGTTTGGCAAGACCGTTTTTTAATTAAGTAAACCGTTCGTGACTTATCAAGCTTTAAAGCAACAATTTTCGTTAGAGTCAAGTGTCCCCCCCTGTATCAACTAAACGGTTGTAGTTAGAAATTCAAATGTCACGGCAGTAGTACCTATATATAACGAAGTTTAAAGGAAAACTATCACACATAAGTGGGCTTTACAAGTTTACGAGTAATAGTCGACCAATTGTATTTGACTTGAAAATTTCGAACAACTCCATAGAAATGTCGATAGATGGCGCTAAGCGTCAGTTGTATCGCGCTAGTTTTAAGGAAATAATTAGAACAAATGGCCCTAAATAGTCTAGTTCAAACCCAGGTTTGGTGTGTATAGCAACCCACGGTATTACATTGACATTGCTGGAGGTGACCACTGTGAAGCAGTAATTTTCGAAATAAATGCAGTGAAGATTATAGCTTTTTATAGATCACGCAAATGTCCCAACAGTCGCGCAGTAGGTCTTGTAAGTAATTTACTATCGCATAACAGTCCTTGCATAATATTTGGAGATTTTAATGAAGACTATCTCCGTAACGACAACTGCAGTTTTCAAATTAATACGTGACGCTGGTTACCAGTCTTTATTACAACCACTTCCCTATACACTCGGTGGTACTCAAATAGATCATATTTTTTCACATTTACATTGTGAAGTTGGATTTTATAATTCCTTCTTCAGTTACTATCGGTCTATCTGGGCCCGTTTTTAGAGTGAATTCAAATTAATGTTTTTATTTATTGAAGTGAAAACTTCTTTAGCATCGTTGTGATTTGAAAATTAATGAAACGAAAAAGCGACAGTATCTGTTTGGACCTAGACCTAGACCTAGAAGTTAGGTCGCGGGGGTTGAGGTAGCCCTGAGAGGGGGGCGGGGAGTTGAGGGGAGTTGAGGCGGGTCTCGTGGGGAGTTGAGGGGGGAGTTTAGGGGTGAGTTGAGGGGTGAGTTGAGCGGGGAGTTTAGCGGGGAGTTGAGTAAGGTAGTTGAGCGGGGAGTTGAGAAGGGTAGTTGAGCGGGGAGTTGAGCGTGTAGTTGAGCGGGGAGTTGAGCGGGAAGTTGAGCGGGGTGTTAAGCGGGGAGTAGAGCGGGAATTTGAGCGGGGATTTGTGCGGGGAGTTTAACGGGGAGTTGAGTGGGGAGTTGAGCGGGGAGTTGAGGGGGGAGTTGAGGGGGATGTTGAGGGGGGAGTTAAGGGGGAATTGAGGGTGGAGTTGAGGGGGAGTTGAGGGTTGAGTTGGGGGGAGTTGAGCGGTGAATTGAGGGGTAGTTGAGAGGGAGTTGACGGTGGAGTTGTGCGGGAAGTTGTGCGGGGAGTTGAGCGGGGAGTTGAGCGGGAAGTTGTGCGGGGAGTTGAGCGTTGAGTTGAGAGGGGAGTTTAGTGGGGTGTTGAGTGGGGAGTTGAGGGGCCGTTGAAGGGGAGTTGAGGGTTAAGTTGAGGGACGTGTTGAGGAATGAGATGAGGGGAAGTTGAGGGGGGTTGAGGGGGTAGTTGAGGGATGTGTTGAAGGGGCAGTTGAGGAATGAGTTGAGGGATGAGTTGCGGGGCGAGTCGAGCGGGGTGTTGAGCGGGGAGTTGAGCGGGGTGTTGAGCGGGGAGTAGAGCTGGTAGTTGAGCGGGGAGTTGAGCGGGGAGTTGAGCGGGGAGTTGAGCGGGAAGTAGAGTGGGGAGTTGAGCGGGTAGTTAAGTGGGGAGTTGAGCGGGAAGTCGAGCGGGGCGTTGAGCGGGGAGTTGAGTGGGGATTTGAGCGGGAATCTGAGGGGGGAGTTGAGAGGGAGTTGATGGGGAAGATGAAGATGGAGTTGAGGGGTGAGTGAGGGGGAGTTGAGGTGGAAGTTGAGCGGTGAGTTGAGGGGGTGTTGAGGGGGGAGTTGAGGGGTGAGTTGAGGTTTGAGTTGGGGGGGAGTTGAGCGGGGAGTTGAGGGGGGAGCTGAGAGGGAGTTGAGCGGTGAGTTGAGCGGGAAGTTGAGCGGAGAGTTGAGCGGGAATTTTAGCGGGGAGTTGAGCGGGGAGTTAAGCGGGGATTTGAGCGGGAAGTTGATCGGGGAGTTGAGCGGGGATTGAGCGGGCCGAACCTGGACGACAACCAATTCGGTTTTCGTCGGGGGCGCTCCACCATAGACGCCATCATGCGCGTGAGGGCCCTGGCGGAGGAGACGGTGTCCCGGGGTGGGGTGGTGGTGGCGGTGTCTTTAGACATCTCCAACGCATTCAACACCCTACCCTGGAGTTGTATTCGGGAGGCCCTGAAATACCATCGCGTGCCTCCCTACCTCCGCCGTACAGTAGGGGCTTACCTGGAGGGTAGATGCGTCACCTATCGGGGACGTGACGGTGCTGGTTGGCACCTCACGTCGTGCGGTGTTCCACAGGGATCGGTCTTGGGACCGCCCCTGTGGAACATCGGCTACGACTGGGTGCTGAGAGGCGAACTCCCGCCGGGCGCCGACGTGACGTGTTATGCGGATGACACGCTCGTAACTGCCCGGGGGAGCTCGCACAGGGAAGCGACGTTGTTAGCCACGGCTGCGGTGTCACAGGTAGTGAACCGCATCCGGCGCCTGGGCCTGAAGGTGGCCCTGAACAAGTCGGAGGCCATGGTGTTTCATGGCCCTCGACGGGCGCCGCCGCCGGGATCACACATCGTGGTCAGCGGGACCCGGATAGCTGTCGAGTCCACCATGAAGTATCTGGGATTGGTGCTCGACAGCCGATGGGAATTCGGGCCCCACTTCCGGCGGCTGGTGCCCAAGTTGATGGGCGCAGCGGGCGCGCTTTCAACGTTGCTTCCCAACTTGGGGGGCCCGAGCGCCGCCTGTAGGCGGTTGTACGTGGGAATCGTGCGGTCCATGGCCCTGTATGCGGCCCCTGTGTGGGCGCTGGACATGACGGCCGGCACTCTCGCCATTCTGCGCAAACCGCAGAGGGTGATGGCCGTCAGAGTCATCCGCGGGTACCGCACGATTTCCTACGAGGCGGCTTGCGTCCTGGCCGGATCCCCGCCCTGGGACCTAGAGGCGAAAGTACTCGCGTCGTTGTATCGATGGCGCGAGGAAGAGCGGGCACGGGGCTCGAGGCCGGTGCAGCGGCAGATCGCGCTGCGCCGAGAGGAGCTCCGTTAGGTCTTGGTGGCGGAATAGCGGCAGAGGCTTCTGCGCCCTACCGCCGGCCTCGCTACCGTCGAGGCGATCCGGCCAGTACTCGACGACTGGCTCGGGAGAAGGCACGGCTCCCTGTCTTTTAGAGTGACACAGGTGCTGTCGGGGCACGGCTGCTTCGGCAAGTACCTGTGCCGCATAGACAGAGAGCCGGACGCTCGGTGCCACCACTGCGTCCATTGCGGGGAGGACACGGCGCAACACACGCTCGCCGAGTGTGTAGCTTGGGAGGAGCAGCGCCGTGTCCTCACAAATGAAGTAGGAGGCGATCTGTCGCTGCCGGCCGTAGTGCAGAGTATGGTCGGCAGCGCAGAGTCGTGGGACGCGGTGGTGTCCTTCTGCGAGGACGTGATGTCGCAGAAGGAAACTGCGGAAAGGGAGAGAGAGATCTCCACTCCCTTCCCTGGCCGCAGAAGGCGCACCGGGCGCAGGGGAAGGGCGGACAACGCCCTTTTCCAGCCCCCATGAATGGGTCCAGGGGCGAGGGACTTGGGGAAGTCCCTCGCCCCCTATTTGATGGACCCGAGTCGCAGGCGCGCGCGGGTGTCGGCGCGCGCCTCTGAGGCGATGCACGGGGTAGTTCAACACCTCACTACCCCGTGCAGGAGGCGAGGCCGGGACAGACCCGACCAGCACTAGTGTGGGGCTGCGGAAGAATTAGGTTTCCCGCGGCCCCCCACGCACGTGTGTGGAGACACCGGGGTGGTTTTAGCCGGTAAGAATCCGGCACACCCCTCCGCCATTCCCCAGGCGGAGGTAGTCCATGAGGATTTCCCCCCGTTAAAAAAAAAAAAAAAGGGATTGAGCGGGGAGTTGAGGGGTGAGTTGAGAATCTATTACAAAAGTAATTAAAATTTAGTTATATTTTATTTACCTTAATAAAACGGGAAACTCATTTAAATATTAGCCTTGAATAGCAGCAAGAAATAGGGTTTATTGAAGTGAAAACTTCTTTAGCGTCGTTGTGATTTGAAATTTTGTGAAACGAAAAAGCGACAGTAAGAAGAGACAGACACATAAATTCATAAGATTTAACGTGGAAGAAAATGAGATAGGAAGCATTATACAGTGTTTCTTATGTCGTGGAAATTTTATATGGCAAACCAGGTCAAACGTATACCTTTGAAATTTCGTAAATTTTTTAAGGAATTTTTTTGAAGTGAAAACCTCTTTAGCGTCTTTGTAATTTGAAATTTTATGAAACGAAAAAGCGACAGTAAAAAGAGACAGACACATAAATTCATAAGATTTAACGTGGGAGAAAATAAGATAGGAAGCATTATACAGTGTTTCTTATGTCGTGGAAAGGTTTCACTTCTACCACGTGTGAATTGCACACATGTTTTTTTTTATTATTTTGCTATATAATATCAAACACAAAGCTCCCCCAGCAAATTACTTCCTCAATATTATTTTTTTGTGACTATTGAGTAGTGTAGCTCTGTGTCCTGTATTTAAATTCAAAACACCGGCTATGACAAGTTTTATAAAAATCTCTAAAAAAATTAAAACTTTCCGTGCAAAATTGTCGGATCAGGTGAGGATTTGTATAGGAAGTCAAATTAGTTAGGTAGTCATGTTTGGCTTTTAGTTAGAGCATGGTACGAAACGATCAGTCAGCGAATACGACACACTAGTGTTGCCCAAACGAGAGTCTCGCAAGAGTTTTGCAATTAGCGATTATCCTATTGCTGTTTATTAAACGGTAGTTGAGATCTCAGAACAATGTAACAGAGTCTGTTACATTGTTCTGAGATCTCAACTACCGTACACACACTTGGCTGTTATAAAAACTACGGAACCCTACACTGCGCGTGGCCCGACACGCACTTGACCGGTTTTTTTTTCTAAAGGAATACCTTTGGATTTGGCAATTTGCCTTTTAAAAAGCCTTCTGGCCCTGCACATTCATCCAGATTTAAGCTTTCTTCATTATTTATGGATTTACCTTTCATAAGGTCTTTAATAATATTAGAAAAATGAGCAATTTTTGCATCCCGTCTCCGAACCTTTTAAACTTCTCACTTTTTGCTTAAATAAATCACATTTCTTTGTGAGATACCTTATTTTATCATTTGGTAGCTGGATCTGAAACATAGGAATTAATATATAATTATAATATCATATCCATTGAACTGTCGTAATTAGATAACAATTATTAATCAATTCTTTAACTCCTTATTTGGACAGATGGGCAGAGGAAGAAATAATATGTACACAGCATTAAAAAATAAAACAAGTCCAGTCCCCTTGGGAAGTTTACTAAACGTAATAAAATTATCATAATCCGTTTTTTATATCACTATATTTACTAAAAAAATAATAATTGACAAACTATTTTGACTAAGTAGCTATTACTGTTCATTGACTTTAAAATACGAGATTAAGTTGTATGTGAAGATAGTTAGTTGGGAACTAAGAGAAAAAAGATTATAAAACTATATAATTATCAGATTTTTAAGGAAAAAAACTAGTCAGTTTATCTTTGCAGGTGGCACATTTTTGGCAAAATTTTCTTCCGCCAACTGCAAATTCAATGGGCAAGTCGAATTCGATTTATTTTGTTTTTCACGAAAAACAGTTTTGCTTATTTTATTAGTAATCTAAAACAATTCCAGGGTTTTTCAATTATTAAAAATAAATAAGACATTCTTTAAAACAACACTAAGTAATATTTGAAATGTATTCTTACCGTTATACTTGAAGAATGTTGTTGTGAGGAACATTGATGAGAGGAACAAATTTGCTTAAGCTGAAAAAAAAAATAGTCACATAAATAAATTACTTTTTTCCTAATTAAATTAATTGTAATTCGAAATACTGCCAATACAATAAGTATTTAACAAGATGTTCATATTAAAATTATTTATGCAATGCAATTTATGTTTGAAAACATACCAGCATAGTCGATGTCATGTAACCTTATCACATCGAGGGTTCTGTTAAAACAAGATTCGTCAAAGTGCATGGAGCAGATATGCCACATTTTCTGTATAGGGTTTATATTTTTAGCTTCTATCTATTTCTTCTTTCATATTTCGTTTCCAGGAAACCTGTGGATTAAAAAATATCATTCCAATGTATTTCACACACTGTATCAATATTATCGATATTTATCCGCGTGAACATCGCACATCACTAGCCTTACATACCAAGAACTATTGTATGTAAACAATGCAACGAAATAAAGAAAATAATAACGTTATAAGCCATACAAACATGACTCCGGTTGAAATAATATTCAAAAAGATCATCTAGTAACAATAAATTACATTTAATAATTCTAAATATTCGACAGGATTAGTATAAACTGGTTACTAACCTTTGCAGAGTCAAATTAGGCTGATTTTTGTTTTTTCTCGCACCACACTGTTTTATAAAACACGAGGGCATGATTTTCTTATTATTGTCTAAACTCAGAACACCGAAATACTTTTCTTATATGCGTATTTTTCTATAAAACAACAAAAATATCTTGAGCAAGCAACTGTTTGACAGCACAACTACCCCAAAACCACAGAGCACTTTGGGCACTCAATATGGTGACCGGTCACGCATAGACATGATTTTGACATCAGATAAAAGTGATGCCAAAGTTGTACTTCACAAACATTTAGATGTCTCTCTTTTCATATGCATCTTTTGGTTGGTTAAAAAGAGACAAAATGCGTTTGGACTTGTTTGTATCGATTGGATAGATATTTGTATAACTATTCTTCATATAGTAGAATATACCATCTCCATAGGTAGATACTTTTCCTATCTCAATGGAAGCGCTGAGGTACATCGTTCACATCTCAAAATGACATCTAACAGAAAATTGTTGCCAAAATCAATAATTACTGTGGGTTGCAATTTATTTTCTAAATTATAATTATTTAAAAATGTAATAACTGCGGAAAGGTGCTATTAAAAAAAAATATATACAGTTTCCTTAATTTATGTATTTTCATAAAAATATAATCTCTTCCCTGCTCACAGCAGCTTCAAATAAAAGCCCAGCCTCCATACAAAGACCTAACATGTCCTTTGGTAGGTAGATGTATTCTGTGAACTGATATACTAAAATAAAAAATAAGTTAATTATATACAAAAAAAATAAGGGGGCTTAACTTTTTTTCTATCAAACCTATACTTACTTATGAAATCTATAGACACCCGACGTGTCTATAAGAAGTGTATTTTTAAAGACCATTTTAAAAATGTTAATGAGGTTCTTTTCTTAAAACTGTTTTATCTTTAAGTCAATCGTTTGAAAGATATACACTTCCAAAGTGGTTAAATGTGGGTATCGTTATCAGTGGTGTCGAATGAATTCCATATCTAAAAGTCAATGAACCATTTAGTGTGTATATCGTTCTACATTAGCTATGTAATTGATTTGATTAATCATGGAATGTAGACGATACTTGAATTTGAACTAACATTGGAATCTATGTTATATATAAAAGCGAAAGGTCACTGACTGATTCAATCACTCATCACGAAGTCTCAGAAACTACAAGTAGTACGGCTTTCAAATTTTGCATTTTCAATTTTTCCTTTTAGTACGTAGATGCTTGCTAAGACCGGATCGAGATTTACACGGGCAAAACTTCCCACGCAAACGAAGTCGCAAGCAACTACTAGTATTATATATGGGTGTTATTTAATTACCACAGCTTGAAATTCTTCGCATCTAATAGCTATTACCTGGGGATCCTTAGGTCAAGAGTCTATAAGTTACTTCTAGGCAAGCGTGCTTCATCTTCGACCACATCATCGCTTACTATCAAGTGAGATTGTGGTCAAAGGCGATCCTATCATCAATAAAAAAAGTAATCTGGATACAGTTTTTAATGTCACTGTATTCATCCACAATTTGCTTACTCGTTTCGTCACTTTCGTTATTAATAAATTATGATGAACATGTTCATTGCCCTTTAAATTCAAATCGCCAGCTTTTCGTCTACTTTCACCTGCGCTGCGCAAGAGCATACGCACGTATGTAAAGCATTTTGTATCGTTCGCGGTACTCTGTTATCCAATAAAGTGGAACACCATTACGAAACTGTCTTAATGTGTTTTATGTGCCTATAGCTTTTGCCCGAGACTTGGTTTGCGTGGGAGGTTTTTCCCACGTAATTCCCGATCCCGTGAGAATTCCGGGTTTAAAAATTAGCCTAGGTGTTATTCCAGAATTTTAACTATCTAGTTACCAAATTTCCTTGATATCCGTTCAGTAGCTTTTGCGTGAAAGACGAACAAACATACGTGCATCCTCACAAACTTTCGCATATATAATACTAGCTTTCGCCCGCGACTTCGTTCGCGTTGGAGGTTTTTCCCGCGTAATTCCCGATCCCGTGGTAATGCCGGGATAAAAACTATCCTATATCCTTTCCAGGGTCTTAAACTATTCCCATGCCAAATTTCATCTAAATCGGCTCAGCGGTTTAGACGTGAAAAGGTAACAGACAGACAGACAGAGTTACTTTCGCATTTGTAATATTAGTATAGTATTAGTTTTCTCTTCGAACTCAAACCGTTTAAAGATACATCTGTCTTTATGGAATCTGTCATGGGCCGCGAATTTGTTCGCGTGGGAGGTTTTTCCCGCGTTAATCCCGATCCCGTGGATTTTGTACACGCCAATATTTAGTACACCCTGCTGAGGTTGTGGGGATATTCTAAGGGATACCGCGGCATAGGGCAACTGACGGAGCAGGGTCATTTTTAAATCAGTAGCCGTCTGACCCTCCCTTCCACTTTACCCAGAGCCGTAAGACTCATTTGATGATATTCCTCCCGAAAAAATTAAAAGGTACATTCATACTTCCGAAGAAATAAAAATATCTTTAAAGGCAAAATTGCTAGAAACTTCATGAAAATTATTTTCGCTTAGTACGTAACCGAATTCTCCATTTCAATTTGAATTTAATGTTAATTAGTCTTTCTAGCGAGCGCTTATCGTCTGAAAACGCTAGTAAATAAAATACGTGGCGATAGTTAAGAATTTAACAAGAATTAAACTCTAATACAGTGAATGGCCTGGTCGTGCCTATAATATATAAAGCACGATTGGACCCTTTCTAAGCTATGCGGACCTAGACTTCAAGGTGGATTTAACTAAATAAAAAACTTAATGCTACCAAGATGTAATTCTTCCAACATCTTTCTGCCGAGGTCTCTGAAGAGGGAGTGTTCGTTGTTGATTGTGTCAGACTTTGTGAGTGGAAAATTCTTTATATTTCCTCTTTCCTTCCTCCAGGTCTTGTGACACCATCGAGATGATGATGCACATGTGGCTATGGTTTGGCTACGACCTCGGCGAGTTTATGTTCGCCGGGCTCCACATCGGCTCGCGATGGGCCTTCGCCATCACATGGATAGTCCTCTTCGTGGTGGCTCTGCTCTTTGAGGGCTCAAAGGTAGGAAGATCTACCGTTATTTTGTTTTTATTGGAAGGAAGCAAGAGTTCAATTAAATTTATTTAATTCAGACATGAGTCCATAGTGTTAGTAAACATAATAACTTAATAACAGACGTATCCTTACAAACATTATCCTTGACCGGTATGTTTCCTCATCCAGTGACACAGCAGAGGAAAATCTCGCCGTCAATGAATACGCTCAGGAAGTTGTTGGTGGTTTTACGCAGGCGGTTGATCATGGCTAATAGTCAAACTAAAAGAACTTAGAACTAGGTATATTCACCAGCAACCAATTCGACTCAATAACGTACTGTTATACATACATACATACGTAAATGATCGCTTTATGCTTCCTAAGGTTATGTGGTAATAAACATCGGAAAGTGGCCCATGAATATTTTATAATCCAAGAGAAACTACCTAGTTACAAATCTATACCGGTCCTCAATACCGCTTCACTGATAATGTGAAGTACATACATACGTCAATGCAGGTACTTAAATCTGAGTCAAGAACGCAATTAGATGAATGCACAATAAAAATAAAAACAAACAAAGATTTAATTAGCTGAGCTTGAACGACTTTGACGCCATAGCTAAAACGCAGCCAAGTCCAGAAATAAATTGGCGTCCAATCTACACAACATTGTATACATATAGACCCTAAACAACAAATTGGTTCGGTATTTTTATAACTTCAGTTGAGTCAAGGTTCCTGCAGACAGGCGCGATGCGACATTACGACGACCATGCAACTTTTTAAAGAACCTTTTATGTTTTTTTATTTTAAATTAACAGATACCTAAGAGCGTTTACACCTCCAGTGTTTCATACAAACTTTCAAGCATACATAAGATACCTAGGACAAAGGAAAGAAAATTTTCGATGAAGAGTTCAGAGAGAGTTTTCTATAGAAAAATTAAATTTGGTCTCGCTTTCTCTCTTTTTCAAAAAGTTCTTAACTAACTATTTAGTCCTGCCTGATGTACACGTATTCTTAATTTTCTGGGCTAAAGTAAGCTGCTTAATTCACCAGCATGTTTATGATCATTACCATTTATGATAATTAAGTATTTTGGTTACGCATCTCTAGCCTTAGTCCAGTTAGTCCCTAAAAATAACAACAGCGACGCCACTCGTGAATAACTTCAGCCCGGCAAACTTAAAATGCACTTATTGCATTTTGTACAAGAACAAGGCTTTGAAAGTCTTTATAAAGCACCGTAAGCTGTAAACTCGTAAAGTGCCATATTCAATACTTAGCTGGTTATTCAAGTTATCTTGGAACATGCCAGCACCCAGCTCTTATAACGGGATTGTTTACAAACGGGTGGAGTTACTTACCTAACTCCGAAGCATATGCGCACGTTTTGCACGCTCATTAAATATATAGTTAACGACAATGTCCGTGTGCAAATTGTCCCACAATCGATTATATCTTTTACGACTTTGAACAGAACAGATTCCTACTAATTAAAGATAACTTTATTTTCATAGGGTGGGGGGTGGGGATATCATGAAATAAAAATTATGAGCCTATATGATATAGATTGTATGGACTTTAAAAGAGACGGACTCCTAAGTTTATTTCGGTGTTTCTTCTCAGGGTAGTCAGGAAACACCGGCTTCATCTAGTAAACATTTACGAAAAAAATGACTTGTAAACGTGTTATTTAATAACCAATTTGCAAAATGATATAATATAATAGCTTAGTCGAACCCATATTGTTAGTAATCCTTAAAAAATAAAAAAGAGCTTCCATTGCGTTACAAGGCTACGGTATCTCGTTAGAACAATCCTGCAACCACTCATTAGGTGTACAAAAATATCAATTAGGAAAAAAACTTATTTATATCTAAAAAACCCGACTGCTCAACTGAAATGCAAGAAACAAGCACATTTTAATTTTAAAAAGTGACAAGCAGGCGGGACCCATCCCATTTTTTTAAATTAAAATGTTCAATTGCCTGCCTGTCACTGTTTAAAATTTTTAGATTTTTTAAATAAGTTTTTTATTTTCAGCTTTTTAGTATATAATTCCGTTTTAAAACGTTATATATCCTAAACGGTTGCTTAAAATGAAAAATGATGAACAAAACTTCAATATCATTTTTAAAGATCTATTTAATGATACCCCACATGAATTAGTTTGTCGATTTTAGATTTTTTATTTTTGACAGTATGGCGTCTGGTTCTCGTTGTAGTGATTTATTTTAATTTTAATGTATTCAGTAACTCAAACTCAAAATGTTTTATTTCACATGCGCCTACATGGGCACTTACAAAACATCAGCAGTTAGGGCACGGTTCGAAATTGGTCGTTTTCTATGGAGAAGAACCGGCTATCAAGACAAATCCAACTACGTATCACTTATCAAAATCCGATCATTGGTAGGTACGAGGGAACAAAGGAACGGACATAAATACTTACATACCTACATACATAGGCGCTAAAAACGTAACCCTCCTCTTTGCTTCGCCGCAGTCGGGTAATAAATGAGGCCATTTCCTTGTTAGTGAACAAAATTACTGCAGTCTATTCCTAAAGTTAATGTCATCGACCACATACATTGCATTCGTATCGATTCCATGCTTTACGTCTTAGTACAGAGGATTCTTTAAACATAATAGAAACGATGTATTATTTTTTTTTTGGCATCTGTGGCCCATAGATAAATATATTGCGTCCTAACATACATATTTCAAATTGAGCTAGTAAATAGAAACTTTTACCAACTCGCACTGGTTCCGGTTCCGAGTGGTGGATTTCGGCCTATTCTTTCCCTTCTCATAGAGAGAAGGCATATATTCCATATGTACCTATGTTAGTAACATTTGACATATTCGCCAAGTTACTGTGCGCTGGTGGGCACTTGTACGCCAGGGGCGTGCATAGGATTATGACAGGGCATGCGGCGGAGTAAAAACACACAAAAACTTCTTTTTTTATAGATTTTTAGCATAGCCACAGCCACGCATCGTAGCATGGTGGCGATGCGTGGCTGTGGCTATGCTAAAAATCTATAAAAGAAGAAGTTTTTGTGTGTTTTTACTCCGCCGCATGCCCTGTCATAATCCTATGCACGCGCCTGTTGTACGCGGAAGCGACGGAAGACCACGCTATGTGGGAAAAATTCTGCCATGATATTTCCGTTATTTCGATTTTATTAGACTCAATTAATCCTCATTCCAATACGACCCGCGGTTCCCGTCAGCGATTGTGATGACTTTGGGAGAAGCACGGAAGCGACTGATGTAGCGCCGGTGTTATGCTCAGCTGAAGACTTCAATCAGCTGAAATTATGATGATGACTAAGAGGTGCTTATGTAGCTAGCTTGATCTAAGTATCAGTACCGGGTTTGAGCTTGTTGCGAAGGATAAAATAACTAAATAAACTATTTGTTGAGGATTACTGACAAGAAGTAACAATTTTAAGTGGATATGGCGGCATAGCTAGATCTCTTAGTAAAGGTTCGCCAGCCCATAATTCCTAGAAAAAGTAAAAACTAAAATAAAAGACTGAATTTAACATAAAAATCGCATTAATATTATATTTTTATATTGCATAAAATAGCTAGCATTATCCTGTTAAATAATATACTCATTATGAAATTAGGCCGAAAAAACTACCATGCCTATTCCTAACTATGGCCATGCTTATTCGAGTTTTACTGGATGCAGCAGAACACCAGTAATTTACATGGAACGATGCCTGTGGGACCTCCACAATCTAGCTACAAGGTAACATGATAACCCTTGGTCAGACAGTGTGTCAGATGTATGCCGTGGCGTTATAATAAAATCAATTACTCGTATAATGTTATCGGCTTATGACGCACAGATGATTGAAAAACGCCCACTAAATTATATGTTACTCCCGTTAAACAGAAATGTCGCACTTTCTTATAAACTACTAGTGGGGTCTGCTACTTTGTTCCTCCACTATCTTCCAGTGAAAGTCCCATTAAAATCGGTTCAGTAACGACTGAACCGATTTTAATGGAACGCCATAGATTACTCCGAACAAACATACAGACAGGCGGACAAAATTTAAAGAAATATGTTAAAGTAGTTTTTACCTACTGTGTTAAGAACTATATACAACGTGTAACGGAAACCCTATCTATCCAGAGTCTCTATGCACAGTTTCAGCTCAAAATAGAAAGAATTGATACGAATATCAAAGATTTGATACGAAATTATCGGTTTCATATTGTTTCTTGAATACCAATTATAACAAACGTGTCACAGCACTAACAAAACTCTTTTTTCTTCTTAATTTGAAAAATTCGGTCTCTGGTATCAATGTATTGAAATTTTTAATTATTTCCACATAATTATGTAGACATAGGATTACCAAAATCCCTTGCCATATCGTTTGTTATCATCCAAAGAAGCCGTGCCCTTGGTATGATATACCCTTTAAATTACGTTGTTTAAGCACTCGAAAAAACTGAATTTATTCAATTTTATGTGTAGAATAAGTATTTCAGCGATAATCACACAACAGACGAAGAACCGTAACCCGTGAGTAAACCATTGAGTTTAGTTTCCATAGGGTTAGCGTAGGTATTATCAAGTTCATTGATTGACCTGTATCTTGGATACCACATAAGAATACTATCTCTCGTTAATATCACTATACATGCTTGTCTTTCTTCTGTCTCTCAATGTGTAGAACAGTAAGAGAGGATGTTTCTTCGAAACCCAGAAAATAACAGATGAAATGAAATGAAATATTTATTTTATAAATTAGATATAATAATTTTACACATCATGTTATTGTACGTTTTAGGTTTAACTAGATGAGGCTGGTGTATCCTAACTGACTACTCTGAGAAGAAACACTGAAACAAACTCAGAGGTTAACGTCTCTTTTATAGTCCATACAATCTGTAGTGATCAAATCATATGAGAGCCATGTAGGTTTATGTCTGTGGCGCCCTTTAGAGGACAGAATCACACAGATTTGAGCAGGCCCGTCCAAACAGTGCAAGCATTTGTCAAATATCGCGTAGAACCTTAAGGAGCTCGAACGATTTGACGAACAATACCAAAGTTAGGACATTTGGGTGGGCCGTATAAAGCACTCAAACTGCCAGACAGTGCGGTAATTTACTCATAATATTCGTTGTTATCCTTATTACAAATTAATATAGATAGATAAGTTAAATGAAGGTTAAGCGATTAGACGAAGCTGATGCTCAGTGGTGTTCCTGCAGGTCCTCAAGTTATTGTTGGTATTGCAGGTATATCTGGCCAAGGTGCAGCGCGCGGCACACAAGAAGCTCTACCCATACAGGTCGGATGAGAGGCGGAACCTACTCTGTGATAGGTAAGTATTATAAGGCAGCTGTTCTATAATCGGTTTGCTATAAATCTCATCTTCCATTCCAACAGCCGAGTACTGGTATTTTACATGGAGTGATTGAAAAGTTACCCAGTTACTGGAGTAACTGGGTAACACGATACCCCGTGGTAAGACTGCTATCAGATTTTCTGGATTCTGACTGTTGATGAAACGGTTGGCATATTAGTTTAGAAATAGGCGTAACGTGGGTTTAATTCCCGCGCGGGACAAGTAAGCATTTGTAGATTACTAGTAGGTAAGCGTGCCTCATCTTCTACCACATCATGGCTACCATCAGGTGAGGTGGTGGCCCCTAGATTAAAGCTATCAGAAAATAAAGATTCTGGCAGGGAATTCCACTCCTAATCTGTACGTACAATGAAAGTATTCCCAAAATTTTAAAGTCAAGAGTGAATAGGTTACTTCTAGACAAGCGTGCTTCGTCTTTGACTACATCATCGCTTACCATCAGTGAGATAGTGGTCAAACGCGAGTTTAATAACGTTTTGTGCGTATGGGTGGCACGTCCACCATGTTACGATGGCGCATCACCGTTCGTCTTGAAGTCCGATGATGGAACGGGCTTGGTGGAATTAGATTATGCAATTCCATCGCACACTCCCCGAAATATAACCGATACAAAACTTATAGAATTGCAACACGCAGCCGATGTTTAAGACTGGAGCTTTGTCTTCGAAAGTGCCGGAGAATATCATAATAAAATAATAACAAAGAAACTACTGTTGTAAAACATCAGTTATTTAGCCAAGTGGAAGAATCACTTATTGTGCCTTTCTCTTTAACACAATATAACGATATGGCTCAAGAATAAGCAAACAGTTTAACAATAAAGTGTAGCTATCATTGTTGTATAGAAATAACAGATGAATGCACATTGTACTCCGTTATCGCTAACGATGTACAAACAAGAATACAATTGCTGATAGAATCCTACTAATATTATAAATGCGAAAGTTTGTGAGTATGTATGTATGTTTGTTGCTCTTTCATCCAAAAACTACGGAACGGATTGCAATGAAATTTGGTATGTAGATAGTTGACATTATGGAATAACACATGGGCTGGGCTTTTTATCCCGGAATTCTCACGGGATCGGGATTTTCGCGGGAAAAACCTTCCACGCGTTTGAAGTCGCGGGCAGAAGTCAGCGTTAGTAGTATAATAAATTTCCACGCAACATTTCAATCACTAGCACCATTTTCAGACTTCAGTCTTAACAATACACCCAAAACTAGATACCACAAAAACAGTGGCAGGTCATTCGCCTCACAATTGTAGTTGTAATTATAACATTTAGTGAAAGGTTAGACTGTGTCACAACCTTGATAATACGTAACAATTAGCTTGATATCGCTTAGGTACGTTAGCTATCCGTTTTCTAACCAAACAACCTTGACAAGTCTACGATAGCCGAATTTATGTTTCTCACGCGCCTTATGGGTAACGTGACCATTTATTTTTTGTCTCAAAACGGGACATTGGTTTATTAAGGTCAATTAACAGGATGTCAATGAAAAAAAAATCTTTTAATTTTTTTTATTTAGCTATAGTCAGTTAGCTTAAAAGTTACGAATTAAAAATATATATATATATACTTACCCGAAAAGATAACTTATATTTATATTTTTCAGATGAACAAATTTGCTTTAATAAAATAAAATCTATACTAATATTATAAAGAGGAAACCTTTGTATTTTTGTATGTTTGTATTGAATAGGCTCAAAAACTAATGGACCGATTTCAAAATTTCTTTTACCATTACTTAGAGGGATTCTTCCGAATCCGTATAGGCTATATTTTATCCCGGAGAATAGATAAGTACGATTTTTTGTGGTAGTGAAAATTGTGGAGTAAGGCGTCGAAAAAACTGCCGTACGTTAACGATTCTCGCGATTGCACCCGTGCGAAGCCGGGGCGGGTCGCTAGTTACAAATAAAATTCTAATATAGCCGGTGATGATTTTAAGTAAGAATGAAATTCTTACCACGTTTTTTTATATTCACCTTCGTCTACAATTTTTGAACAATTTCCCATGCGGGGACCTTTAAATCAGTCCAATAAAATATCTCCATTTCTATGGTGAGTAGTAGTAGTAGTCTAATCTTCAAGTTTCAATACAGCTTGATGAAAACTTGTTGACGGAGCGTGTAAAAATAAAGCCACAGTTTGGAGTTAAAGTCACCCCAAGAAGCTCAATATGATCATCTGCACGGTTACAACACGGAAAGTAGAAGCCGGTTCAAATTGGCTCCTTTTTGCGGAGAAGAGACCCGCCTGGGTCTTAGCTGCATTAAACTTAACCAAGTTGGCATCGCCCCATTTGGAGACAGCCTTCAAGGACAAGTTCAAGCGCCCAACCATGTCCTCACTGAGATAATGAATCTGTGACCCACCAGCTCGCGTGCTGGACACATATCTCTCAGAAACTGTGCTGTCGTCTGCATACCCAAAGGTACCGGCCGCAGATCGTTAATGTGCAGCAAGAATAAAGTTGCTGAGAGAACAGACCCCTGAGCGACCACGGCATTAATTGCCAATTGGCCAGACGAGCAGCAATCAATGGCCACTCGAATGGACCGATCTCTCAGGAAGTCTTAAGTCCAAACGCAAAGTTGAGTGGGTAAACCGAAGGAAGGAAGCTTAGCAATAAGGCTATCGTGCCAGACCCTGTCAAAGGCCTTGGAGATGTCAAGGGAAACAGCAAGTGCTTCCCCGTGCCTCTTAATGGCCTCACTCCAGATATGAATGTTAATGTCAAATATAAACTACGTACAAAACACGTAACAACAACAACAAAACAAATATCGAGAAGTGGGCGAACGAAAAATCTGTCAAATAAATAGTCAACAAAGCGCGAGCGACGACGTCTTGGCCATTCTCGGCTATATTCGCATCGACCGATGAGTCCGTTGACGCGGTCTCAGAAAACGGGACAATTTTGCGTCCCAGAGATCATTGCGGGGACACCGGGACTCGTAATTATAAAAAGGGACAGTCCCGTTCAAAACGGGACGTCTGGTCACGTTACTTATGGGCTATATCACTCATTTCAAATGAGTGTGCAGTCAGTATTAGGATTTCGATTTTTCACTTATTATTTTCCTTGAAATTACGCCCTTTGAGCCTTACCTAACATTTGTTTGTAAGTTTGTATCTAGGGGTTTTTTTTCGGTGGGAAAATCATCGCATGACTACTCTCACTCTGGGTGAAGCGGGAGTGTCAGAAGTCTACTGAATAAAATTAAAAACCCACCCTGGTCCTCCAGTCCTTGTGTCCGGGGCCGCGGTATCACGTTAGATCATTCCCGCAACCCCAGCAGATCTAGGGGTAATCTCCACAATGAATGTTTTTCTTTTTTAATATTTGATAGGCTTGCGTTTGCCCATGATCTCACCTGATGTTAAGCGATGATGTGGTCGAAGATGAGGCACGCTTGCCTAGAAGTAACCTATTCACTCTTGACTTAAAGATTCCCAGGTTATAGCTATCAGGAAACACAGACTCCGGCAGGGAATTCCAGTCCTTAGCCGTACGTACAATGAAAGTATTCCCAAAACCTTTCGTGCCTATGGGTGGGATGTCCACCATGTATCCAATTCTAAAGCTTTTCATTGGTATTAAGGAGCATTTCGAAATCAAATGAAGTCGCGGGCAGAGTGCTACTATACTGTAGTACTAAAATAAATGGAAAAGGTTGATAAAAGTTTTTGTTTTAGATAAAAAAAAGCATTGTTTTAGGAATTTCTTCTGCATCGTGTGTGCATTTACAACAAACATCCAGACTCTGATTGAATATTTGTAAGCCTTTCTAATAGTTGTACCGGTGCGGGAATCGAACCCGCGTTTCGTTATTATTTTGGCATTGCAACTAAAGAGGGGGCAGCCAAGGGGATTTAGTGGGATAACCCATGCCGTGACCACGGGTTATTGAAGAAACAGGGTGAGTTTTCAGAAAGTCTACGTGATTCTCGTATCTAGAGCGAAAGCAGTCATTTGATAATTTTCCCCAGAAAAAAATAACTAAAACTATTTTTTCCAGAAGATGAAACATAACCTAAAGTCAGCTAAAATATCTAATAAAAACAGCCGTGTAACTTCTTTAACAAACAGACGAACGAGCAGCGTAGACTTTGTATAGTAAAAGCAAAAACATATATTTTTAAAGGTAAATAGTTTAAAGGTTAACTGTAAGAGATCGCCCTGTGCGATAAAACCGCCCATTGTACACTAGTTTTACTTTTTTAACCGACTTCTAAAAAAGGAGGAGGTTCTCAATTCGGATGTTTGTATTTTTTTTTTTTTTTTTTTTATGTTTGTCCACGCATAACTCCGTCGCTTGCCAACCGATTTGAAAAATTCTTTTTTTGTTGGAAAGGGTATACTTCCCAAATGGTCCCATGAAAATTTTATCGAAATCGGACGATCCGTTTCTGAAAAATCAAAAAAAGTCGAAAAAAATAATTTACCTTGATGATCTTTTCGTTTACTCTGCATTGCGTTTTTTGTTCGCGCATAACTCCGTCATTTACGAATCGATTTGGAAAATTCACTGACCCACTAAAAAGCGCGAAAATAAAAACTTTTTTGCAAAAAATAAAACCGACTTCCATATCAAAACACTACAAAGCCAAAAATAATTTTAATTTCGGAAGGCGGTGTGAAAAAAAAAGAAAATACAAAACCATTAACACCGACTACCGAAATTAAAATTATTTTTGGCTTTGTAGTGTTTTGATATGGAAGTCGGTTTTATTTTTTGCAAAAAAGTTTTGTATCCATAGAAATGTTGTAATAATAATAATAATAATAATAACACCCATTCCACACCTTAAACCCACTACATTGACTTGGCTTGGCCCGTTGATGTAGTAAAAAAAAAAACTAGCCAAAGAGCTAAGAAACAGTTCATGTTAAGCCAAAATAATAATAATAAAAAGTGTTTATTTAAAGTGTTTGTTAAAGTGTTTTGTGGTGTTTAATGTGTACAATTGTCGAATAAATGAATACATACGTTTTGATTACTTCAACCGTAAGGTTAGCCTACATACATGATCGCCCTGAGGACACAGTGGAACTTACGGTGGAGGTTTGCTTCGCTTGGGCAGAGCCCCGCCGCCGTGTCCTCGTAGGGGCGATTGGTGGTGACCTCTCGCTCCCGTCCCTGGTCCAATCCATGGTCTGGAGTGAGGAGGCATGGGAAGCAGTCACCTCCTGCAAAGCATTAATGCAAGCGAAGGAGGTGGCGGGACGCGCGTGTGACAGGTGGACTTCAAAGCCCTCACAGCTATGGCATCCCAGCCGCGACAGGAGACGCTCCGGGCGTCGGAAGTCGCAGGGTGACTCCCTTCCAGCGTAGGCATAGGCCTGCGGGCTGCGAGCAATGGGTAGCTCGTCGCCCGACAGAAACCAGGCCCGTGTAGACGGCGCGTCGTGTTCCACGCGCGCCTTAAAGAGTGGCCGTTGCCTGCCGGGGTTGTGGAATTTTTCTAGAGAGTTACCGCGACCTCGGGACACGAAAGGCAAATGACGGAACACGGAAGCGTTTTAGTCAGTAAAAGTCTGAAACTCCCACCCACTTGGCACAGATCGAGTCATTGGATGATTTTTCCATCATATCATTGAAAAAAAAAGGCCTACGTACATATCAGCATTAATTCCGCGATCTAAAAAATAACTCCGAGTTAATCGAGCATAACTATCGACCTCGATACTAAACGATAATACCTAGCTATAAAAAGAAGTTATATCAATTAATCGCTTATTACGCATCCTAAAAACTACATATTCTTAGAAAATATTGAAAATTAACCTTTGATATGATTAATTGAATGGTTATTATTCAATGACTATTAAGTTTAAATGGTACACAAATTATTTTATCTTTATTACTTTCAAATAACTACCTAAGTACCGCTTATATACGGCATTTTTTTAAAATAAGATTGAAGCGATAAGTGTTTCTTAGAAATAGTGCCTATTAAGGAGGTATTCCATGAAGCGCACCCAAACGAAGCACACCCAGACGAAGCACACCTAAAGTATTCCACTTAGCACACCCGTAGGTGCGCTTCAAATAAAAATTTAAAATAATTAATTTCCTATTCCACGAAGCACACCTACGAATATCACTCGCATAGTGCGGAGACTAAGAAATAAAAATGTCGATAGAAGAACATATTTATTATTTAAAAGACTAACTTAAACATCTAACATCTTTCAGTTTCATTATAATAATGTGATACAATACTTGTCATTTTCAAAAAAGGATGTAATGGCTTACTCACATTAAGTAGCATGAAAGAAGTTGTTAAAATAAAGGAACATAAATGTGTCTCAAATGTTTGGAGACCCAAATTAAGAAAGCAATGAATGAACTCGAGCAGCAAGTAGTTTCCACCATGGAGCCCATTCCTACAATCTACAAGCAAAAAACTTAATGATACATTGGACCGAGGATTGAATTTAAGCAGCATTGATATGCCACAATTTAAAAACGTTAAGTCCGGAACATCGCAGATCGACATTTTTATTTCTTAGTCTCCGCACTATGCGAGTGATATTCGTAGGTGTGCTTCGTGGAATAGGAAATTAATTATTTTAAATTTTTATTTGAAGCTCACCTACGGGTGTGCTAAGTGGAATACTTTAGGTGTGCTTCGTCTGGGTGTGCTTCGTTTGGGTGCGCTTCATGGAATACCTCCTATTAAGGGGTTTGTGAAAAAAAAAAATTGTAGACGTAAACACTGGGTGAAAATTTAAATAATAATTAAACATCTCTGTTTTTAACTATGTCTGGTAATTAAGAAATTTCTCAAGAGAATAATGTAGATGACCGTGGAATTTCTTGACAGTTCTTCTCCATAGGAAACGACCAATTCGGAACCGTGCACTATAGCTTCTGACTTCTTATGAGTGCCCATGTAGGCCCGTGTAAAATAAAATATTTTGAGTTTTGAGTTTGATGGAAAACGTGTCTCAAATAAATAATTGAAAAAACTAATAAATTGATGATATTGTGTGGTTGGCTGCAGGGAACAGGGCAGCATGGAGCCGACTACCAGCAGGAACACCAACTCCGGACAGGTCAGCAGGTGGGCGTCGCTCAAAATACGGTGAGTAGGTACTCTTACAGGACTTTCAGAAATGACAGCAGTACCTAGCAACCGGTGTTGCGGAAATTTCCTCACAAGCTGCCGTGGTCCTGGAGGCCGGAACGCAAAGACAAATGAACGAGCAGGGTATTTTTTTTGTCAGTAGAAGGAAATTCCCCCCGAAAAAAAAAGTCTGTAGCAAATGATGTGACTGCCGGGGTTGTACAGGGCATGAAAATTAGAGCGGTCAATAAGTTTATCTTTGTCTATTTTGGCTAAACACTATCAGGCTTATTTATAAAAAATCAACACTATATACAGTTTATATACCTACTTATAAGCTATAGATAGTTTCAATTGCTAATATTTTTTTAAATCTGTGGAGTAAAAAGTTCAAATATAATATTTGTACAGTCGGTCTTTTGTAGAATCATTTCGAGAATCGTCCATTTATGTGATACTCTGTAGTAATTTCGCAAATTAGTCTTTACTCGACTAAACCTTTTTTTTTTAACAAGACTCGCGGAATTGATATACAAAAATATCTAATAAAGATTTAAAGCGTCTAATAGTCGAAACACGTCTATTGAGATAGAAACTTAACGGCTTTCACGTAACCGTTTGGAATTTAAAAACAAATTGCGAGACAGCGCGTACTGGCCACAAAATGATATGGTACACAGGCTGTTTGGCTTCTACTTCTAAACTATGTTGAGATTGGGAACTGAGTAGTCAATATTATTTAACAGTTTGATTATATTTTTATTAGGCAGCCTATCAAAATATAGGATGTAAAAAACTAAAGCTTGAAAGGATAACTCGTATCTGTCTTTGTATTCTTTATTTATTATATACTTTATTGTTCGTCACAGCCAATTTTCTCTGAATCTATAGTAGATAATCAGTTTATATTTGATCCAATTTTATTATAATCTTCATTTTCCAAAGTAATGAAAATAAAGGAATGTTGAATATTGTTCCAAATAATGTTGTTTGACTATTACGGATTGTATAGAATAAAAAAAAATGCTCTGACTTTGTTTCGGTGTTTTTTCTCTGGGTAGTCCCTTAGGACACCGGCCACATCTAGATTAAATTAACCAAAAATAGTGCCATATACGTGTTATAAGTTTAAGCCGTGGTCAAATATCATTCTTACATTATATACTTATGTTCCTGGCACCCACATGATATACGGACATGGTATGCAGTGCCTTTATCTTTACAATTTTTGTACCAATGTCATGTTTTTTGTCTGAAATATTTTCTGGTTTCGTACTTTGTATATCACTTTTTGTTATTACTATCAATTTTGCTCTGAATTGTATAGTTAGTATTGATTGCACAGCCGCACCGAACTTAACGCAGTCTGACTTTTGTTTGCTTATTCACAATTTCAACATAATTATTTACCTAGACAATATCGTATATACGAGTATACATATTTGTAATGTGATCGTGAAAACGTGACTTTTGGTACCAAACTTACATGATTAAAGTATATACATATTTTTAGGTTAAAAATTTACTCGAAAGTGTATTTACATTTTACAACCCCGTTTTATCTCAAAGAACGCTTTAAGTTCCTTCATGACACACATGTAAGAGATTTGAGATCATCGGAGAATTTGAGACTTTCAATGCCTGCACATTTCACTAAATTCTGTGGCTCATCGTTTACGGTGCAAGCTGTTCGTTTGTGGAATGCATTGCCGGTGTCACTAAGACAAGCTCAGTCACTGGCTACTTTTAAAAGCTCGGTTGCTAATTATTTTCATTCCAATTTATGACTATTCTTTTGTTTTCTCTCCACTTGATGTTAAAGAACACATTATATGTATTGTATTATTTAATTACCTATGTATTACATTGTATTTATATGTATATATATATGTATATTTGCATATACATTTATTTATTTTAATATTTAAATAATTTTTGTTTCTCTGTTTTTATGAGTAATGTAGTTAGTACACTAATTTAGCCCTCCCCACTTTAATTAAAGTTTTTAAAGTCCTTCCAAAGGTTGTCTGGAAGATATCGCTTTCAGCGATAAGACCGCCATTGTTACCGTAGAATAAGCAATATTGTTAAATAGGTGTGTTTAAATTTTGGTGTACAATAAAGTATATTCTATCTATCTATCTATACACAGACAGATACTCTCAAGGGTATAGACTGGTAAAATAATATACCTTCCATTTGAACGCACATACAGTTAGGTACGGACACACGCATAGATGTTACCTAAATGGCTGCCCGTCGCGTCGTTGTTCACTCGAGCTAAGTGGTTTCTCATTGTATAAGCCGCATCACTATATAGGATATAGTCCTAGTTCAAAATGTTGAAGTAAAATTTATGTGGGTGTAGATTGACGTCATTAAATTAAACAACTTACCATCAAATGAGAAGATGGTCAATCGCGAGCCTAACATAAAATAATGTTTTCTTAACTAAATAAATTAATAGTTTAAAAATCACTAGAAAAACACGCTTTTATAAATGCACGTAAAAACAAAAAAATGATCGCGCCTTTCCTTTTTTTGTAGTCTCCGTTTTCTTTGTGTTGCTGTTTCTTTTTTTGTAGTTTTTGCCATATTATTCCCGAGTAGTGAACAATTAAATGGTAGATCCCTCTAGAGGATTTGAAAGTGACATCTATAAAAAAATTATGGATTACGCGATAATTCAAAAAGGTTAAGAAAACTGATAACGGATTTTCTTTAAGTTTGTTATAACCTTGAAAAGATTAACCTAAAGAAACCTGATCGTTTCAAAACCCATTACGTGGCTTTTCTCACAAGTGCAAACACGACTATGATACGATTTTCCACCATGAAGTTCCAGTTCATATCTTCCGGCTCCATCATCAGATCAGTTCGACAGTACCATATTATTGTATTGTCATCAGAACTACATACAGCTGCCAATTTTCATTCCGCTATGACCCTTGGAAGATGGTTAAATTAGTTACCTTAGATTCCATTACATAGTTAGTTACATACAGGTCGACCTAATAAGAGCGTGTTAATTAAAAAAAAAACTACATCCTTGTATCTGTAAATTTCCATGTAAATAAACGTTGTATCATATACGAGATAAATTACTTCTTTGCGTATAGCAGGTAATGTTCCAGCTACAATAATGATACTCGAATTTTTTTAACTAATTAATGATAACATGTTTTCATTAATCTTCATAATATTTTCATGTTGAGCCCCTTGTTGTTCCCCTCATCGCTGTATTTGTGGGGAAGCGGTCAACAGCCTCGGGCACCATGGACTCTTTTGCAACCGTAGTGCGGGTCGTTTTGCACGACATGCCAATTTAAATGACATTATCCGACGAGCCCTTGTCACCGTCGGCTTTCCTGGACTGGCGCGTAACGATGGCAAGAGACCGGACGGCATGTCATTGTTTCCTTGGAAGATGGGTAGGCCTTTAGTGTAGGACGCAACTTGTGTCGATACTGTCGCGCCATCCCAACTTCCCAGTTCATCATTTTGTGCTGGCGCCCCCCTTTGGCTGCGGCTGCGGAAAACCTCAAGCGGCGTAAATATAGTCATCTCGGTGATAACTATATTTTCGAGCCTTTTGGGGTCGAAATTCTTAGACCATGGGGCCCGTGTACTCACAGCCTTTTTAAAGACATATCGAAAAGGCTCGTTGACGCTTCCCGCGACCCAAAGGCTGGCTATTTCTTTGGCCAACGGCTAAGCATTGCCATACAACGATGCAATGCTGCTAGTATCTTGGGTACGTTGCCAGCCGACAGCATTGAGGATCAATTTTTTGATGCTTTATTCTAGTTTGTATTTTAAGTATTTTATGTTAAAATGTAGATCTAATTAAACTAAAAAATAATCAATAGGAAGTGTCCTTTTCATAATGTATCTTTCTGTAATTTATTATTTTTATATGGGCTGGAACTTCAAATAAATGTTTGTATTCTTTTATATTAATTTTGCCGTAGTCAGACAAAACGAAGAAGTTGAATTTGTAATGGATGTCAGTAGGAGATGAAATATTAACATCATCGTGTTACAATTGATGCAGAGCCCTGGTGAACACACATCAGTCGCTGGTGTTCCTGGTACATAACGTGGTGGGCTACCTACTCATGTTGGCTGTCATGGTGTACAACGTGCATCTGCTGCTCGCCGTCGTCTTTGGAATGATGCTGGGTAAGTACTAATACTAATCATCATAGTATTTTATCTCTGACCTCAACAATTCAGTTACTGGGTAACACTATAGATTCTTCTTAGAGAGAGTGGGGTCAGATTATCTGGCTCTTGACTATCCGACTATCTAAGGATCTACAGATGACAGCTACGATGTTACAAGTAATTTCCAAAGCACGGAGAGATGTCAGTATACAGTGCTGGATTGTGAGGCATCCTCAAATTAACCTGGGCAAAGGTTGCTTAACTACGAAGATCCGTGTGGCTGTTAGTATTTATTTACATGTATTAGCATTTTTGATGTGGTTTGATCCAGATAAACGCTTAAGTTTAAATTTTAACTTAACTGATAGTTCTGTGGCGCTGTCTTAGGGCACGACTACTAATAAATTATTAAGAACATAGTGTATGTTCTCTCTACAACCTAAAATAAAGATGAATTTAGAACCACCTTATTTTTAGGGTTCCGTAGTCGAATGGCAAAAAACGGAACCCATATAAGATTCGTTATGTCTGTCCGTCCGTAAGTCACAGTCAGTTTATCTCGAAACTATGTATTACGACCACACTGTGAACCGCTTTCTGATTTTTATAAATATTAAGGGAGGCTCTCTATACATGGAACTGAAACTTAAAATATATTTAATTATCAAACCTATACGTGTGTGTGGGGGTCTATAGACAGACAGGTCTTTAAAAAAATGACATTGAGGTTTCTAAAATGTGTGTTGGGGCCTCTAACTTTTATGATAATAAATTGAAAAATGTAAATATGAAAGTGTAAGTATGAACGATTTGAATGAAAACTTTCAACGTAAATTGATTTGAACGAAGTAAGTTGAGTCAGCAGTTTTTGAGATATAGCACATTTTGTAAAACAGCAAATATAGCTTTGTATTTCACAGAAACACTATGAAAAACAAAGTTATTTTTCGTAGTTATTACGGAATCCTTCATGGGCAAGTCTGACTCGCATTTAGCCAATTTTTTTTAAGTCGGATTGTCGTTATAGTTATGTCCTGATTCTACTGAATATATGATTGTGTTGGCATTGGCATATTTTCCAATTCTTGACTAATATAAACTAATCCTTACCTTTTATTTGTTTGCAGGCTACTTCTTATTTGGCACGAAGCTAACACGCCTCCAAATGCAGTGTTTCAGCACGAAGCGAACTGTCATTTGCACACCAGAATGCGATGACACCGGTAATCACTTACTGTGTTTCTTTTTTTTTAAACTTCCTTCTATGTGTGCTTTTGTGAGCTTGAGTTTTTGTGTTATTTAACATTAAAATTTTGTAAGTTTATTATTTTTGCACTTTTCTGAAATTGTATACATACTAAAGCAAAGTGTAATATTTTTTTTAATTGTACACTCTGCTATAGAGTTTAGTGTGTATGCAAGGAGTAAGACCCTGTCTTCGTAGAAATACCTCTTTGTTTTATGAGAGATCATATAGAAGAAAATATTGTCATTGTAACCGCTCTCACTCCCTTTGTCTTCCGTAGTGATTGCATATAAATTATGTAATTCAGTATTAATATAGATAGGAGGTTATAGTGAGCACGAGCTGTTTTACCAACAATCTTTATTATATTATTCATTCTACACATCTATTGACGTGTTTTTGTGATTGCAATGCTTCTACGTTCAGTATAGCTTGATTGTTTTAGCATTTTTTTAATCATTCGATCATACCGTTGTTTATGTAATTGACTTGTCAAATATCAAAAATATTGGCCTTAAATTCTTTCATTGATGTTAAATCAATTAAGCTATCAAAAATAGTCAACATAGCTTAGTTTCAATCCCAATACTTCTATGGTTTCGTAAGGGACTTGTGTGGTCAATAGTTTTAAATTACGTTAAACCCTAGCAGAGAAAGCGACAGACTTTTGTACATAGACATAGAAAAAAAGATAGGTATTGGTCGCTCAAACGCTTTGTCTACAGGGTTTCAAATGTCAGGGCTTAGGTGTTTCAATCCTAATTTTAAGAACAAAACTGCTATCTTGCCCTAACAAACTTAAAGTTACATCTTCCATCCTTCCTTGCCTATCCCTGTTAAGATCGTTGCAACAAGGAGAAGTGTAGCTGGGAGGTGTGCGAAGGCAAGCTCTGTAAGAAGATGGACGCAGTCGAACTTCAGCAGACAGACCACACGCTGTTGCAGGAAGAGTACCATAGAAATTGATGTAAAATACTCTTTCGTTTTCAAGTAGTTGAATGGTAGAATCTTGGTGATCGTTGGTTTAGGGGTAGAGACTGGCTTTTTAGAGCAATTTAGACTAGTCCACATAGTTTTCATTCGCTTTCAGATAAATTCCCTTTCCACCATAGCATAGATTGCTCTTATTGCTCAGCTTCAACTGCCATATGATTTCATCATTGTCATTTCAATAATTTATTTAGTAGTCTATAATTGCAATGCTCTAGCATTTTGTAAATATCATGAGAATGTTATTTGGTTGCTAGGTATGCTTTTACTGACAACGGTAACTGTGTCATGTTTTGTAAAATTATTGTCAACCTTTCGAAAACTTGTACGCTGTTTTGGATTCCTTAGAAGATGTTTTTAATTCTCGTTCGCTACCTATCATCTGAGTTTTGCATTGCCTACTGACGTATATTAGATGGCGCTTTGGAGATATTTCGGAATCCTAAAGATTGGGTTGTATGTGCATACATAACTTGGCAAAATTAATATTGCTATTGCTCTTGCTTGGAAACCATGCTTGCTGGTAACAGGGCTGTAAAAATAGAAACACATGTTTATAATTTCTATAACGCGTATTATATGTAAACGCAAAGTAATTTTAATGTTTTTTCAAGTGTTGAGTACAATGAATGGTATAATATTAAGAAGATAATATTAATTGTCTATAGTGTTTGCATAACTTAAGTAAATTTTAATTTACAAAGCAAAACCAAATAAGGAACATTCGTTTTATTTTACGTGTACTTCAAGTATTTGTTATCATTTATCGTTACGTAGATGTTTAAACATATTAATTAGTCTATTGTACTACCAAGGCCACATTATGGTAGGTACTTATTCCAAGTTAAGGATGACTTGCTGAATATACTAGCTACTGCAGATGATTTTGACGATTTTCTTGTAGTTTCACGCATACCTTTTTTTTTTTAATTTTAAGTGATGATGTGGTCGAACACAAAGCACACTTACCTAGAAGTAACTTATTCACTCATGTTCACTATCATGTTGTTCTATTGAAAGTACCTCTTACTTTCAATAAAAGCTCATATATTACTATTTAATAAAATAGCACTCATGCTTCCGTGGTATGTTTTCATTTACTTATCACTATATTTATCTCTTCTCCAGCCGAATCCTCAACGCCGCCTCTACTCGACGCCTCAATGAGTTCAGAGTCTGATTTCTTCATCTGCCAGACTCGAACTTGTATCCAGCCATCTCACTACTTTCCCGCAACCTCGCAAGATGGCAGCTCCACCGAGCAAAACGCCACCTGCTACTACGGTGCTAAGAAGTGTCCCTCAAGAGTTGCCAGAGTGAAGAAAATACAAGCCTCCACGTCACACTGCCACCATGAAAGTGAGAAAGAAGATAGTCCTAGCGTTGAAGACGTCCAACTTCTTCGCACGGAACGGCAGGGTTGCTGTAAGAAGAAGCAAGAGCCGCCACCTGAAGAGAAATGTTGTAAAAAGGAGACTACGGTAATAGTACACGAGCCTAGTCAGTCATGTTGTAAGGACGAAGTTTCTGAAGAACAGCGCCAGGAGGTTCGGGAACAAAGTCCGCAGATTACGTGCTGCCATAGCGTGTCCGCACCAAGTGACAGTCAGGAACAGATCATCAAATGAGAGTAAGACAGAGTATCGTGTGTAAGAGAAGTGATATTAGAGGCTCTTGTATTAGACTTTACGCTGTTTTAGGTGTCCGTATGTGTGCGTGTCTGTGACTGACTTTTTGTCTGTGAATGTGTTTGTGTCTTCCAAAACATAGCATCTATTTGGAGTATTCATAATGTAAATTGGTATATAGAGTAAAACTATTGTTTTGTTAACAACGATGGAAAACGCAAGCAACTAAAACAATTCTGTGATAAATTCGTTCTATTTTTGTTTGACTGTACTAAGTAGCGTTAAGATTCTGACTATGAAAGGCATTCAAAACAGTAATCGTCATTAAATCAGAAACAAATCGTCGATGAAATGATGACAAGTAACGTTTAGTATTTTTTATTTTTACAGAAAGTTAACTATATTTTTTAGATTTTAAGTTTTTGTATTGGCATATCACTATTTAATATTAAGTACGTATCGAAAATATGGCAAATATTGAAGTTGCCCAGATAGAACATTTGTATCTATACTAATATTATAAAGCTGAAGAGTTTGTTTGTTTGTTTGTTTGCTTGAACGTGCTAATCTCAGGAACTACGGCTCTGATTTGAAAAATTCTTTCAGTGTTAGATAGTCCATTTATCGAGGAAGGCTATAGGCTATATATCATCACGCTAAGACCAATAGGAGCGGAGCACTAATGAAAAATGTTTCAAAATCGGGGGAAATTTTTTCCACGCGGACGAAGTCGTGGGCGGAAGCTAGTTAGTAATATGTACAATCTTCTATATTCATTGCACTTTGTCAATGTTCTATCGTTACAAACAACAACAGCTTGACGCGTGTAAAGAATCGTCGAATTTATATGACGAGGCTTCCAAAGTTATTGCAATGAGTTTATGAAAGCATGATATTTTTTAACTCTCCATAGCCTAGCAAATCCCAAACGGAATCTTAGGCTTAAGCAAATCATTATGGGTCTGCAGGCGTGAACGTTAGTTATAATATTGCGATCAAAATAAATTTTGCCATACTTTTTATGAATTACTCTATAAGATGGCAACTTTTATGCCATCTTTTCGTTTGACTTTTGTTAGGTAAGTGGCGATGCGAGAGAGAGTGCCACTAGTCATTGAACCGTATTTTTGTGCAATCTATGAAATAAAAATATATATTTTTATTTGTTTTTGACATAAGCCCTTGTTTTATTGACTGCAGATGTCGCTAGTTGCCTACTAATCTATTCACTTTTCCGTTAGTACTGTTTTTAGATTTAGAAGAGGTGCTCATTGTTGAATTCGAATTGATTACAGATTAGTTAAACTAATACTTGATTATATGTTTCGCAAAGTGTGTTCTATGTAACGTAATGTTGACTGTACCTTATTTATAAATTATACGTAATTTTGCTCCATGCGACAATATACATAATTCGAAGTGCCTTGAAATGATTTGCGTCGTGCCAAATTTTGATTATGTTGTGTATAGAGGCACCTTTATAATGTTGTTGTTCCATAAATATAGATGAAATATTTTAGATTAAATGGGTTTTATTTCCTCCTTTCTTAAACATTTTGAGAAAACGTTTTTGTTGGCTTAAAAAAAGCGTAAAAAGTGTTTTCCGAAGGGAACTAGGCAAGAAACCGTCAGTTTTTATCAGTCAATTATGTCTTCAGACATTACGGGAAGAGGGTGATTAATTAGTAACAATCTTTTATTTTACTCAAAACTGTACAACTGTTTTCCTACATTAAGTTTTTCATCAATAACAAAAGAATATGACCCTAATGCCAGTCTGTGCATTCGTTCCTCAAAAGGGCAGCAAACATAAAACCGTCTATGCATACAAAGATTATGAGCCGAGTCTCTTAAACCAGGAGGCCTGCATCTTAAGAGATTCAAACTGAAAACATTTTATTTCACATAGGCCTACAGCCCTACACTACTACTACAGGGGCGCTTATAAAATGTTAGAAGCACGGCGTAGTGCACGGCTCGAGATTGGTCGTTTCCTATGGAGAAGAAGCGACCAGAAACTCCATAGCCATGGAGTTTTAGCTAGTTCACGTAATATAAACTGAGACATTATAAAAACTTGCAAGTTCTGGGCGTATAGTAGCCGGCACGTAACTTGGCAAGAGTCGTTAAATGCGCACAAGTCGTTTTTAGGTATCGTTGGTTGTCAAGCGGGACGCGGCGTATGAGGTACCTAGCACCGATCCGAGCGCACGATTGGTGCGTCAGTAGACCCTTGCCAGAGAGTATAACCCTTGCCTTCCGCACCACGTCTACGTTCCGTTCGCTCCCGATTACACTTACGTACACGAAAGTTATACCCTTTGTTTTAGTTACGAGTTGATGTTTTAAATTTAGTTTTTGTTACTTTGATTTGCATATCCGAAAGTAGAGTTAAATAAATAAATAACCCTTATAGTTTCGCCATGTCCGTCTGTCTGTCCGTCTGTCCGCGGTTTAGCTCAAAAACTATTGGTACTAGAAAGTTGTACTTTGGCATGAGTATACACGTTAATGACGCCGAAAAAGTGGTAAAACAAAATTTTGAAAAAAAAAAAAAAATTATTGAGGGTACCTCCCATACATGTAAAGTGGGATGATAATTATTTTTTTCGTTCTTCCCATAGTGTGGGATATTGTTGGATAGTTATTTCAAAAATATTAGGGGTTTGGTAAGACTGTTTTTTGATTAAGTAAACCGTTCGTGACTTATCAAGATTTAAATTACCAATTTTCATTAGAGTCAAGTGTCCTCCCCCTCTATCAACTAAACGGTTGTAGTTAGAAATTCAAATGTCACGGCAGTAGTACCTATATATAACGAAATTTAAAGGAAAACTATCACACATAAGTGGGCTTTACAAGTTTACGAGTAATAGTCGACCAATTGTATTTGACTCGAAAATTTCGAACAACTCTACAGAAATGTCGACAGATGGCGCTAAGCGCCAGTTGTATCGTGCTAGCTTCTTGTGACGATTGAGTAGTGTAGCTCTGTGTCCGTATTTAAATTCAAAACACCGGCTATGACAAGTTTTATACAAATCTCTAAAAAAAATTAAAACTTTTCGTGCCTTTAAAGCACGAGTAAATAGGCATCTTCTGGGCTCGCTCGTCCCATCTTAGACCTCATCTATCGCTTACCATCAGGCGAGATCGAGGTCAAGAGTGGGCCCATCGGTAATAAAAAAAAAAGGATTTGTATAGGAAGTCAAATTAGTTAGGTAGTTATGTTTGGCTTTTAGTTAGAGCATGGTACGAAACGATTAGTCAGCGAATACGACACGCAATTGGCTGTTATAAAAACTACGGAACCCTACACTGCGCGTGGCCCGACACGCACTTGACCGGTCTTTTTTTCCTTCCGGGAGCCGGGAGATTTAAATTTTCGCTGCTGAATTCCTGGAGACAACTGTAATTCCGGGAGAGGTGGGCTTCCTACCCTAGGACCCTAGCTTCAACCTCCGCATATGCTTCTTCACGTAAGCGATAGAAGCAATAGCGAATAGAGCAGGTTACCACCTGCTACTGAGGACCTGTTGTTCGCACTTTATGGCAAGTGGGCACTCCAGTCCAGATCCACTACTAACCAGCTCATCGAAAAGGCTGTTTGTGGTGGCAATTTGTTCACTGGCTCTCAAGCACAGAACAGATAAAAGAGGTTTCTATAGTAGAGATCTCTTTTTGCACTCATTTTTAAATTTCAGCAAAATGACAGCATCAGAATTTCCGTGGAATTACTTTTAGATGAACCATGGCCTATATATATTTTTAATTTGCATATAGCTCATCAATTAGGTGGACCACCGGAAACAAGTACCCATGGTCCACTCAGGTGGTGAATTAAGCAAGTGGACCACGACCGAATCGCGTTTAGTAGATTATTTGTATCATAATTTTATTTTATAAAGCCTCATATTGGGTTTGCTAATAGAATTCTCTCAGTAGAAGCCCGGAGTTAGAAGTTGACGGTGTGATACCAGCGTGCCTTACCACGTCAAGCTGTAGGTCCTGTGCTTGATCTCTCTCCGGTGTCGGATAGCCGTCCCATCGGACTATGAGATAAAACAGATTGTACTGTCAGGGCCGGATTAACCATTAGGCGGAGTAGGCAACTGCCTGGGAGCCCAGACCCAATGCACGCGCCAAGAAAACATGTTTCTTCAGACGAGAATTTGATGTGCATGTGAACTTAGGGGTCTCACTTTTATCTCACAAAATACAAATCGTTAGATTTAGTAGTAGAATTAAAACAATTATAGAACAAATCTGGGAATAAGTAAACAAATTTAAAAACCACAGCCCTTAGTGTGCGTTTCCTCAGTTCACACTCGATTTGGTCAGTCAAAGTAAGAAAAGGGGCCCCAAGAATGCCACTGCCTTAGGGCCTCTGACAGGGTTAATCCGGCTCTGTGTACTGTACTGTACAGGCTTGTGCACTCAGCTCTACAATATGTCTTAAGCTGTCTTAATATCGACGGTTAAAAGGAAATAGGGTATTAGCAACAAAAAAAGAAATGTTTAGGAGAGCCATTCAAAGATTAGAATTTTAGAAAAACTGATGTATTTTTTTATTAAAACATCAGACAGTTGAATAAGTGTTATAGTAAAAGGATAAGGTCATAGATAAAATAAATAACTAGATGTGGTCAACAGACGAAATTATATCGGAACCGTGTGTCTCCAGTTAGGCGCTGGGCGGGGCAACAACCATGGTGCTATAACTTAGAACAAAAGTGACGAAATGATAACCGACTAGTTTAGGTAGGGTTCTGCTTTTGGATATAGACTACTCAATTCAATTGATTTTTAATTTATTCGTATAGCAATAATGAAAGTTTAAGTTACGTATTGATAGATGGCACTTTTCTCAAAATATTTACACATTTAGCTTAAACTTGTTCTCCGTTTTACTCAGATATTCTAAATTATCTTTAACAAATAACCATTTTATTTTACATAAATTAAAATATTAGGGATATTAGGACACCTTTTACATTTCACACCTTTTATAATATATTAACACACGTATCTTCAAATTAATAAAATCCTCCAATTACGCAATCCTATTTTTTCTTTAACTTATTGAATTTTAAACTAAAATGGTAACGAAACTTGTGTAAATGCAGTGATGTCAGATTGGAGGGAATCCGCCCAAATTTGGGGGGTTTTTAAAGTTATGAAGGGAGAATTGAGGGACAATATTTTTGGGGGAATATTTGGACTGATGATGTCTGAACGCGATCAAACCACTAACTAATCTGTGAAAGCACACACACGAATACAAAATGCTGTGCACGATGATAGCCGGGTGGCTCCGAAGTTGCCGCAGAATGGAATGATTTGCATCGTACAACTTGGAAATCCACGCAACACACCGAAGAGTTCTGGGTTGAAGTTTATAATTTCAAAAATGCAGTCGGTGATAGAACATACCCGTGGAAATGTTAGCAAATTGGCACAAGGAATTTTGTCTTTATCTTTTTCTAACGCAGTTGCGGAAAGAGCCTTCTCTCAAGTAGCTATTATTGAAGACAAACGTCGAAACAGATTGGCATTAACACTGCCGAATCCATCTTGAGAATAAGATATAAATTGCTAGAAGGATGTGTTCATTTTAAACCCAGTTCAAAGATGCTAAACAGGTTTAACTCAGAAAAAATACGGAACTGCAACCGGCGCGAGTGAAAAGGCTAATTTAGTCATGGACGCGATTGCTTAAATTGTATAAAATTGTATCAATAATAAAAAAGAATAGCCATTTATGAGTTTTTTTTTACAAATCTTGAATTTTGGGGAGATTTCGGGGAAAGTTTGGGGAGAACGCGAGTCGGTCACTTGGCAACACTTTGTAAATGTCAAAGGTTTGAAAAAAGTTAAATAATTTGTCAAATAATAAGTCAATAATTGCAAATAATTCAAGAAATTTAAGATATAATATATTCTTATTTAATTGGTGTGTACCTAAGGATACTTCTAAGTTATTGTGTGGATTACGAAACGATTATGGAAGACAAAATTCAGATGGCCATCAAATATTGTAACAGAAGATTTTAATAAAGTATTTGGTGTTGTAATTATATTGTTTTATTGTAAATCAACATAAATTACTAAGTACTAAATAAAAAGGAGTAAATAGGACGGCCTATGCAGTGGTACCCTGATTTGTAGGTAGCTATATCTATATGCTATAATTCATATGCTTCATACATTGTTGTTGTTACTTGTTGCCAGAGGGCGCGGGCGCTCTGGAATCTTTGAGTGACGGCTCTATCTCAGTATATAAAATGTACTCTGTGGCAACAACTACACATGCAGTTTAATAAAATCAATAGATACGCACTCGCATACACACACCCGCATTTCTTGAATCAGAACGTACTATACAATCAATAATAAACCTTATTGCGTCAAACACAGCGTGTATTTACCATGCACCGTAGAACTTACCCACACAAAAACATCGGTCGCTATCGTTGCGCTGTGCAAAAGCAATTTATTTTACATATACGCTAGTGATTGACTAAATCGGAAAGTTATCGATTCTTCCATTTATTATTGTACAATTTTTTTTGGGCACCTTAAAATGAACCAAATAAAAAATGGCATGTCCAGAAAATATTATAATAACAATAAACATATTATCAAGAACATAACATTACATAATTATTATTAAGTACTACCTACTATGTATTAAGGGCTACCCTGGCGCTTTCGACTTAAATCTTAATATTTAATTATCATAGTGATAGGTCAAATAGAAGTTGATGTTAACTTACATTACGCTCTTGATCGGAACGGCTGGTATAGCCGTATAGGTTGTATAGAATCTTGAAAAGTTGAATGACTGATTTTATGAATGCCCTAAAACATGAGAATAGCTTTCAGTAATAAAATAAAATTTAACCCACTTCTGCAAAAATCAGTTGTACTCTTAATTTTGGAATTGTCCATTCAAAAAGCCTGCGACTTTTCTTTAGAGGCTGGAACATTTCTGCGCTGAAGTGAACCGAGCATATGGTGCTATTTTTTGTAGGGTACCAGTTAGGTGGCATGCCTGTGGCATCAATCCATTCCTTTTATATGTTACCATCTTTTGGGAAGCTGAAAAATACGAAAAGCACTTATTTATCATTTACATACATCCTAAGCTACTTCTAAACGTCAGCATATAATAAGCATCGCAATTATTACGTAACACACTATAAATCAAGATCTGAATGATTTTGACGTATTTTGCTAATCCATTGCTTCATATGTTCGAAATATTGGTCTGCTCAACAATGTAAATACCGCAGTGAGTGTTGTTGATTTAGCATAATGAAACCGATTCCTACTGTAAGTGTGTTACGCAATTACCCCGCAGGTAATAGTTTAGTAGGTTATAATAGGTTTTTGTTATAAGAAAAATCCTAGTTAGTAGAGAAATTTTTAAATATATGAAAACAAACACACATCCATGCATAACAAATAAATAGCATGAATATATGGACGTATTTTAAGCTAAATTCACAAATATATTATCTGAACCATGCCGATTATTATTACGCATTCGAAGCTTCAACGGAAGCAAAATACAAAAACCATAAAAAATAAAGAAACAGCAACATAGGATAAGGCATAACATACGATAATTCTAAACCGAAAAACACCACCGATTATTAACCTAAAATTAAAGTAACTTACTTTACGAATATTGGTTACGCATTTCTCTACTACTCTGTAAAAAAATCAAAATAAGTAAAAAACATTATTTACATCGATCTTCCAACCGGGCTAAAACGGTTGACAGATTGAAAAATAAACTATTGTAGCGACGGCGACGTCGGAACTTACGCATGCTGCGGGCGTAAAATAAATTGTTTATTTTTTTTTACTTTTTTGTACACTTGACTTTTCAACGTATTTTTATTTCTGTCATCTCATGTAAAATAAAAGTTAAACATATTTTCTTAGAGGTTTCTGTATGTTATAAAAAACTTATTACCAAAAAAATTAAACAGACTCCCAAAAAACACTTCAAAGTGAAAAATAACTTTAATTTCGGTAGTCGGTGTCTTTAGTTTTGTATTTTCGTTTTTGGCACCGACTTCCGAAATTAAAGTTATTTTTCACTTTGCAATGTTTTTTGGGAGTCGGTTTAATTTTTTGGTAAAAAGTTTTTATTTCACTCTTTTTAGTTGGTCGATTTTTAATTTACCTAGTTACAAGAGCCTAAATGTCAACTACTTATATTCATTTACAAAATATTGCTTTTCTCAATGTTGGGCTGTTATTTGTTGAGGAGTTCTCCTGGTAGTTCACCATCAGCTTCAATTCACCATATGCATTGTGACGAGCATATCGTGCTTAAAACCACATTCAAGTAATCAAAGCGGAACACATGAACTACTTATTATTCCTACTTATATATTGAGTAGTTCCAGTGGCCATCGGTGGTCTTTATCATCAGGTCGACTTCAAAATGGAGGTTTTCGAATATATAAAAAATACTCAAATCACTATAGGTGTGCCTATAATATTTGAAGAGTTCCCTCGATTTCTCCAGGATTCCATCATCAGATCCTGACCTGGTGACAGTGGGACCAATTTCAAAGTATACCCTTTCAAACAAAAAAAGAATTTTCCAAATCGGTTCAGTCGTCTCCGAGTAATCGGTGATCATACATAAAAAATATTAATAATATACGCGTCGAATTGATAACCTCCTCCTTTTTTTGTCGTCGGTTGAAAAACCCCTAAACTATAATAGGAATATTTCTTTCGTCAATCGACATTGCTGTCGATAGCCTACGTTAGTGGATCTGCACAAGCACATCACTAATTCGTCGCAAGAAGTAGTGGCCTCACTACGCGATGAATCCGCGTAATACAGTTTCGTATGTTATTTTTACATTGCTTGTCCAGTTACTTAGTGACGAACTCAGGTAGTGGTTAAGGAGCAATGTATTTATAGCACAAGTAGTACAGTCGCTCTGATATTATACGATTTATTGTTTTTCATGATTTTAAAGACAAATATTGTAAAATACTTGTACTTACATATGGTAAGTGATTCCATGATTCACATAGATTTGATTTTGGCTTCAGTTTTTACAAGATACCACAGAACAACTCGGCATTCATATATGTTATCACGATCGCCGTCGAAAGCGCACTAGTTCGTAGAGATGAGTCGTATTTACTAGAACAGATCCGAAGAATAGGTAAATTTCGATACTAGGCGGCACCTATTCTCACTTTGACAACACCTAGTATCATGAAGTATTGCGAAATCCAACTGCTCTTAGGCTTCATAGCACTAACGCGTAATTGGATTCCATTCACTCAACACGTTATAAACCTGCTTTACCGCTCATTCATGTTTGTCAAAATCATTCGTTTGTCAGTCACTTGAATTTAAACCCTAATTCAATGTACATAAAAGTAACGCAACGCGCAAGCGTGTTGTGCAAGAATATATATTCTGTCCTTTTTTAACTACGCTATTCCGTAGTCTTCCCATCTTTATCTTTCAATACTCGAGACTAGTCGGTAATCATTCGATCCGAGAATACTCGATCCGAATGAGTACCAACTAGTCTCGAAAATACTAAGTAAGTAGATACTTCGTAATACTTAGTCTTGTCGAGACTCGAATCATTCGGATCGAGTATTCTCGGATCGAATGATTACTGGCTAGTCTCGCGTATAAAGTCCAATTACTAGGTACCAACCTAGTCTTATCACTGATTGCTGGTGCTAACACCCTAAGTTCAATAGAAATATCAAGTACAGGAGAAGTGGCAACGAGGTGAGTCCGTGAAGCTTAAAGACCGTCATCGTAAAATTTTATCAAAATACCGTGTTCATTTGTTGTTTAGCAGTTTCCTGCAAAATTAGTAGCCACAATAAAAAAATTACTTGGACTAAGTACGTGCACCATGACCACATTCGATAAGTAATAATCGATACTAGGTGGACTAGGGACTAGGTGGACTAGGTGGAATAGGTATCTGGATCACGTATTTTTAAATACTAAGAATAGGTGCACCTAGTCCCAAATTTACCTAGTACAACCCAACTCTACTAGTTCGCGGAGACGGCCACTTGCCTGTGACATGAGCCCTGTGGCCATGTCGCGCGGACACCGATACGCCCCCTTACCACTTCTCCTATATTTTTTATTTCTGTGGATAAGGTACTTTTCACAGTGGTTGTATAAAAGACTAGTACTCACGCGGGGCTTCGCTCTCGTGGATTCTATCACGGTAAAAACATAACTCTCCTTTTTTGCAGTCGCGTAAAAAGTAGCCTATAACCTTACCCAAGCTTCAAGCTACTTCCATACCAAATTGCATCCAAATCCACCCAGTACTTTCGAAGATTAGCGCGTTCAAGCAAACAAACTTTTCCGCTTTATAATATTACTAGTACTCTCGCGGGGCTTCGCTCCCGTGGATTCTATCACGGTAAAAACATAACTCTCCTTTTTTGCAGTCGGGTAAAAAGTAGCCTATAACCTTCCTCAAGCTTCAAGCTACTTCCATACCAAATTTCATCCAAATCCACCCAGTACTTTCGAAGATTAGCGCGTTCAAGCAAACAAACAAACAAACAAACAAACTAACAAACTTTTCCGCTTTATAATATTAGTATAGATAGTATAGATAATAGAACACAAGAAACAGTCGGCTTTCAAAACAATACCAGTCCAAAAAATGTCGCTTATGCTTGCTTGTGATGGCTAATTTCTGTTGACATTGGGCCTCCGTGGCCGACATCGGTGAGGAAATCGCTGCCCCGTGGAATAACCATTTCTTTTTCCCCGTGGACCAACCCTTAAAATGGTTCAACTAAAATTATTCCCCATGGTACAACTAGCATTCAAAAGGATAATGTGGATACGAACCGGTTGTAGCACGGTGATTTTTTTTCCCGGTGGACCAACCAAAGGTAAGGTACCAAAGGTAATCAAAAGGAATATTTCGAAATAAAAAAGTTGTCTGTAAGATATCGTCCTGTGTACACTTTTACTTTTCTCCATAGAAATATTGTAAGGTACCTACTACATATAAAACAGTACCTATGTAACTATATAATAAATAAACTATAAGGCAGTCGAGACCGAAGTAAAGAGTTAGAGACTACGCACACTTATTCAGCTCTATTCGCGTTTCGCTGAACGATTTTGGTCACACTTATACAGTTCTACTTCTATCAGCCGCGTACAGCGGCGTAAGAGTGTTATCTCCGCTAAAATGCTTCTATCTACTACATACGGCGCTGAATATGCTGCGAAGACGGTCAGCTACTCAATTAGTATTTGTGCCCTCAACATGGACAGTTCTGTGCGATATTTTTGTCGTTACGCTACTTGCAGAAGAAATAGAAAAAAATAACCGAAAAATAAAAAATTAAAACGCAAACGACAGTGGATCGACCCACTTTGGGTAATAGAAAGGACATCATCCACGTTCCATACATTTTTGGTCCAAATTTTAAAATGGCGGCCAAAGAAAAGAAATGCGATATTCTGTTAGAACTTGTTCTCCTTAACATTTCTTATTATGGCACCAAAACTGTGGGACCATTGCCCTCGCTTTTATTTGAGTTCATTTTTTTATTTTATACATTTTCTATGAAATGAATTTAAAAAAAGAATTGTACTGCTATAGCATTACAATAGTTTAAAAAATACAATATTGAAAAAATACAGCCTGCCTGTAGTGGTTTTTTATTGAGTTATTTTGGTTTTTGTGGTTCATCTGATTTTCAACAAATTAAAATACAGTTGTATCATATATTCAATTGTTAATGAACCCTTTATTATTTCCAAAAATGTACGTCTTACAAGAATGTTAATACAAAACATATGGTTAAACAAGAAAATCATCCTCGTCTGGAGCTACAATAATGTTCTCTAATCCCAAAGCTGGGGGTAATAACACCTGTAAATGACGAGCGTACTCATATATGTACCATATTATGCACATAATATGCGAACAGCACCCAATCGTTCTTTTTCCTATTATACTCGTGCAATAATAGTGACGGATTGCACTTCGACTGGATGATGTTCTGTCTATTACGATGTAGGTATAATATTGGCGAGCTCGGACATGTCGAGATTGCAGTCGTCCTCGTATCATCCACAGATCTGTTCCTTCTAACTCTTCCAAGTGTTTGGCATTTCATTACTGAGCTCAATTGAAAACGATCCGTTTTGAAGGATATGTTCACCATAGTAGCTTTTGGCCTGTTTTAATTGGTATACGCCAAGAGCGAATAAAAAGAGAACATCTTCACTCAGCCTAGGAAAATCTGCGAACTCTGGCATATCTGCTGTCATTATGGTGAACTGAGCTCGTCTGCGATTATAATTATGGCGATTAACCAGGTTTGCTAATACATTTGGCGTATTAATGTTTTCATTTATTATCTCCAAAATGTCTGAAGCATGTGGATTATTTTCAATTACATCATGGTATTTATTAAAAATGGCTGCTGCAATTCTGAAGTAATCAAACAAGTTTCTAGCGGCTCTATTGTTGTATATATTTAGTAACAGCCGAAAATCTCTTTTAAATCAGCCGTTCACTACTTCCACCACCCATCGACAAATCGTAATCAGCCTTGATTTGTTTGCCTGATCTGTCGTGAATTGTGTTTCACTTTGGTTTTTTGTTGCTGGCATATGTGGTATGTAACCGCAAGACTCAAGGTTTGCCACAGAATCGCGAAGCCACGGTCTAAAATAAACACATCTCCGGTCCTAAAAAACCAAAGGAATGGACTGTCTACATTTTTTATCATACCATTCATGATTTCTGCGTCGGATGTACAGTCACCAGCAGATCAAGCTATCCGAATCTGTCAAATTTACCCAATTGAGTTTGAACCTTATCATGTTGTAATAAAGCTGTAAATCTATTACATTATTTTGACAGATTGGAGTAGGTTGATGTGCCGGCCACCGTACATAACGGCAGCATATGGTCCAATTACCTCAATAATATGTCCATCGCAACAAACCAAGAGGAATGGTTTCAGGAGGTTTCTATATTTGTGATGGCTGACTGTCGCTGAAAAAAAGTAATTGCTACTTTTTTGCAAATATATGTACGTACCATCACAAATTGTTATCGCCTTCCTTTCAACTTCTGGGCTCAAGGGATTCCCGAATAGATGGTTTGGTATTAACGTGTTCCTTAGTGCTACGTTCTCACGTGTTATGTGATCAAAACCAAGGTTTAAGGGTACAAAATCCTGTAAAAGCGCATCGCGTCCAATCTGCAACCACCTTTGGAAGGTTGATTCACCACGTTTGAAAATGTTTGCTAGTCTAACATTGGAGTCTCCAGTCTTCAACTTAACTAATACTGCCGCCAAAATAGTAATTTTTTAGTAACTGACCTCAAGCTTGGCAAACCCTCCATCAATTCGACAAACTGGTCTTGAAGTATTCCAGTCCAGGTATGGAACTCGTCCGGTGCCATATTTTCATATTGTTCGAAGTTGTAGTGACATAGTACCGGTCACTCATTTACCATACCTTCGAACGATTACCAAATACCTCCGACCAGTACCTTTACCTTCAAACCAAATAATTACCAGTTTACCACTCAACACTGAACCAATTACCACACCACGTTTTTGACATTCCGAAAAGAAACAGAGAAAGCAATCATCTTGAAAAAGACGTTGGTTTGTAAAGAAACAGGATAACAGCACGAACACAGCACGGCGTCATCACAACGCCGCACTCGCCGGCCATATCGCTTCGAAAGAAGCGGTTTGTTTGTAATCATGCAACCAGGCAGAGCAAGCGTAGCACCAGTTTTTTCCCGCATCTTCATGTCATACTCCAGGACTACGCAGATGGACTCGCGGCGCTGACGACACACGGCGGGAAAACTCTTGAACAGCAGACATCTTCACTCGACGGCAGCCCACGAAGAAAAGGAGCGCGACCGCGCCCCGCACCGATATATATAAGTCCGCGACGATCTAGTGCCGCGGGCAGGAATGCGTTCCGCGCCCCGCGCGCGTCTCGCCCGGCGGCGCTTCGCCATTGGTCGAGAGCTTAGAAACTGTGTTTGTTATGCCTAGATAGAACCATAACCAATGCAGGCCCTGTCAACTTTGTTCTAGCGGTTTGGATACCTACAGGGGCTGAATTTTTTGTGTTGCCGTAGTAAAAATAAATTTACACTTGTCAATTATGTGGTATCATTAGGATATTATGAAAAAAAAAAAAACAATGTCGGCCATTGATATTTGATGTCGCTTGTTTGTTTCCCTGTATTTTTAATTTAACTTAATAAACGTCGAGTCGAGCTTCTGGTCCTCCGTTCTATTGTGTTATATTATAAGTGCAGTGATACGTGTTTTTTGAGATAGTGACTCTATTGTGGTCTGCGTATTAGAAACTTGTTTCGAGTTAGGACTCTAATAATGGCTGATAAAGAAAACTCAAGAAAGTGTTTTAAATGTGGGTGTTCACCAGCTGAAAACAACATTAAATTGTTTCGATTTCCTAAACCGGCTATAAGGAATCTGGACCGGTATGTAACACAATCATAAGTTATCAAAATAACCTATAATTTAGTAACTATCTACACCCTGAGTTATCTAGAAGATTGATCTAAAACTTAAGCTAATTATCATAAAAACATGGGCATGGTTTATCGTATGAGTGATATTAATGGAAAACGAGACACATGGTTGAAATCTCTTTCACATGATGCAACTGAAAAACTTGCAGAACTTTTCCTCACTATTATTCTTTGTCTGTAATAACATTAGTCTGGAATAACCATCTCTCACTAGGAGTCGGGTGTTGATAGCTGTGCCACAGTTATAACTTGCAGCTATCAAGTTTCTCATTGCTTTTTTTGACTGAATTTCAAATAAATGATTATTATTATGACTATGTATATATTTTTATTTTCTGTGCACATACAGTCCATAGTTTTGTACATATGATTAATTAGCTATTATTATTTTCAGATGCGAATTATGGGCTAAATATATTTTCCCGGATAGAAACTACTCTGCAACAACATTGCAGATGAAGTTGCACAATGAACACAGAATGCTCTGTCAGAAACACTTTAATGATGCTGATTTTACTGATGAGTCTAAAACAAAGCTACTTCGCTCTGCAGTACCATATGATGTAAGTTATAGTAGGTTTAAAATTGTATAAATATATGTATATTCTAGAAAACATACTTCAACCACCACAATATTAGTTTAAAACACAACTCTGATCTCTAAAAAATTAGACAAATGTGGTACATAGCCTAGTTCCTCGTAGTCTATATCATTAGTGCTTAGTACTTGTTGCTTACCTTAATACCCTTTGTGTAAACATATGGAATAAAGGCTTACTATTAGTGAAAGTGCAAGAATTAATTTGCCATTTCTAACTAACATCTACCTGTTTCACTTGCATTGCAATAGGCACTTTTTTTATTGATAATAGGCTTGCGTTTGACCACCATCTCACCTGATGGCAAGTAATGATGTGGTCGAAGATGGAGCACGCTTGCCTAGAAGTAACCTATTCACTATGCACTTTCAGTATACTTAGCACTTATGCAGTAATTTTACAGTAAGTTACTTAAAGTTAGGGTAAGTAGCAAGTCCTATGCATTGTCTTTCAAATTAAATGCAAAATGAGTAGTTGCAATATCAATACTAAACTCTATTCTATTTTTCAGTGTGAACCTGAGTTGCCTTTAGCTGTATCATATGGTGTAGAACCTCAAGCTGGTCCTTCACATGCATTTAGAGAAATTACAAATGAGCAAAATCTACCAGTACTAACCACTGAGCCTATTGTAGTAATATCTAAGGTACATATAAAAGGAGAAAAAACTGACAGGGAGAAGATGTTATATGCCAAATGTTGCACATATTTAAAAACAATTTGCCAATTGCGTAATCGTATAAAAAACTTGAAATCCAAAGAAGTTTTAAAAGCAGTTTCTGATGAAATGGCTGTCAAAAAATTATCTGCCAAAATAACTCCAGCATTTGCTTTATTATTGCAAGGGCAGTTAAGAAATTGTAAAAAGAAAATCACTGGTCGAAGGTGGAGTAAAGAAGAAAAAATCACAGCTTTAAGAATGTTTAAAAGGTCACCCACATGTTACCGCTTACTACGAAGGCTGTTTCATCTGCCTTCACCCAACACTTTAAAAACATTACTCAGTAAGGTGCCATTTCGTGTTGGTATTAATAAACCAGTTATTGAATTAATAAAGAAACATATTATGGTACAGAAACCTTCGAATAATGTATTTACATTGATGTTTGACGAAATGTCTTTGAAAAAGCATCTTCATTATAATCCCAAGGATGATGTGATCGAAGGATTTCAAGATCATGCATCACAAGGAAGGTCTCCATTAATTGCTGCATATGCCTTAGTATTTATGATTACTGGGATAAGGCAAAAAGTAAAACAGCCCATTGCCCATTACTTTTCTAGTGGATTTTGTACTGCAGATAGGCTTGCAGTACTGCTAAAGGAGGTAATTTACTATAATATACACTGTAATTTACTATAATATACTATGTATTTACTAAAACATACTATGTAAATTCAGAACAGTTTTTTAAGTTGTGTTTTCTTTTATGCATATCTATTAAAGTTTTATGCAGGTAGATTGATTAACTATGAATTGTACAAATATGCTGACCAATTGTTTTCAGGTCTTACATCAATGCTTGGAAGCTGGCATAAATATTGTAGCCATGGTATGTGACATGGATGGTGCAAATAGGCGAGCTCTCAATATCTTGGGCGCATCTGTTCAGCACCCATATATTGTATTTAAAAATAAAGAGATTGTAACTCTGTTTGATCCACCACATTTGTTAAAATGTTTTCGAAATTTGTTTATGAAATATAATATAGAGTGTTCGCCAGATATTTCTTCGAATGATGTCATAGGAACAGGTAAAGTTAGCTTATAAATTAATTGGCTGCAATTATCAATATTTTATTAAAATGTGCTGTGTAATTATAGTGTGCTGGTTTTTTTTATTTACAGGTGTTGCAAAATGGTCTCACATTAAAGAATTTTATGAAGTGGACAGCACTAATGCAAATTTTGTATATGCTCCAATGTTAAAAAATGATCATTTAAATCCTAACACAAAACAGAAAATGAAAGTAAAATTGGCTGCACAAGTGTTAAGCAGTTCTGTGTCGGGTGGAATGTACGCGAAAATCGCTACAGGTATGAAATTAATGACTATAATACAATTCAGTTGAATCTGATAAGTAAATTACTAAAGAAATCACCTGTTAGCTCGGTTCGACTCTTCATTTTTAGGTTTCCCTTAGCCGAATGGCAAAAAACGGAACCCTTATAGTTTCGATATGTCTGTCTGTCTGTCTGTCTGTCTGTCTGTCTGTCTGTCTGTCTGTCTGTCTGTCTGTCTGTCTGTCTGTCTGTCCGTCCGTCCGTCCGTATGTCACAGCCATTTTATTCCGAAACTATTAAGACTACATGTGAAACTTAAGTAGTAGATACATGTATTCTGTGAACCGTTTTCCGATTTAAGAAAAAAAATTAAAAAATATTTAAAATAAAGCTGGGTCCCCATACATGGAACTAGAACTGAAAATATTTTTTTTTCATGGAACCTATGCGTGTGTGGTATCTATAGACAGATCTTTAAAAATGATATAAGGGTTTCTAAAACCACTTTTTCATAAAGTCAATCGTTTAAAAGATATACGCTTCCAAAGTGGTAAAATGACTGTCCTTTAACATAATATATGTCTGTAGATCATCTGTCTGTAAACTTTCAACCAAAATTAGTTTGAACGAGATCGAGTCTGCAGTTTTTGAGATACAGCATATTTTCTAAAACCGCAAATATAACTTTGTAATTCATACAAACACTATGAAAAACAAAGTTATTTGGCATAGTTGTAAAAAATTTAAATAAGCTAGTTTTAAGAAATTTGTAAGGTTCTTTTGTCAAAAACAATACATATTATATTATATTATTATAGTTACTACGGAACCCTTCATGGGCGAGTCTGACTCGCACGTGGCCAATTTTTTATTATTATTATAAACTAGCTGTTATCGATAGTTTCATCCATATCCTACTTTTTGTTTATTGTACTTTATGAATTGACAGATGTAGATCAGATAGTAAATTCAACTATTATTGTCTGTATTTTTATAATTTGATAAATATTTTTTTATATTTACAGGAGAACTCACCTCAGAGGCTGTTGTGACTGCCAATATAATAAAACGAATGGATAACCTATTTGATGCGGTCAATAGTGATTCTCCCGACCTACGGCGAGGAAAACCTCACGCTACAAATTTAAGGAGTAATACTCCACACCTGAAATGTTTCAGTGATATGAAATTTTTTTTCTTAAATATGAAATATATTGGGAGTATCCGTAAACCTCCGTCTCAGGAAGGCTGGATATGGACCTTAAATGCCATGGAACGGTTGTGGCATAATTTGGTAAATTCAAATAAAATTGCCAGTTTGGCCACCAGAAGGATTCAGCAAGATGCGTTAGAAAACCTTTTTGGATGTATTCGCAGCAACTGTGGTTGTAACACAAATCCGACATGCGGACAATTTCTTGCTGGACTTAAAACGGCTGTTTTAAGTAATTTGTCTTATATAAGTTTAACAGGAAATTGTGAAAATGATAATTATGAAATAATTAATAATTTCAGCAGTATGATAAAATCAGCTGCACAACCCACACGCATATGTGCAGAGCCTGGATTTAACTTTAGTTTTGAATTACCTCAGGAAATAGAGGAAGCCATTAATAATGATAATGCAGAAATTCAGGCATGTGCATATGTATGTGGGTTCTTATTAAAAAAAATTATGCCCACTTGCGAAATCTGCAAAGACCTTTTTATTTCTAAAGCTATAGAGAAACATCATTTATTTGTCGAGTTCCGGGAGTACAGTGAGATTAAAAAAAGTTTAAATTATGTAACTAAAGAAATGGTTAATGTAGTCGAGTGCTGTGCTACATATAATAATAAGTTTTTAGAAGAAAATGGTTACAGGAATTCTATAAAAAAAAATATAACAGACCAAATGAAATGTTCAATTAATTTTGATTTTTTAAATAAATGTCCAGAACATAAAATATTGAATATAAATAACATTATAAATAGTGTTTTTGCTATATGCACCAAAAGATTTTGTATACTTCAAAATAGAAAATTTGCTGAAGCAGCATCAGCAGCTGCTCTTAAGCATAAAATGAACATAATCATGCATAAATAATAAATAAGCTTATTTTTATATGTAGTAAGTTATTTTATGTTCCTACACAGCGCTGGTTTTTCCGATCACCACCAAAATAACATGATGGATGTTATTCAGTTATTATTGTTATAAAATTAAGTCTCATAATTGTTTACATGTTTTCAAGTATAGAGTATTGTCAGTTTTATCATACATATTATGTACTTTATAACTGTTTGAGAAATGAATTCTGTAATAATGTTAATAGCAAGAGCCAGTTGTACTCATTTTCAGACAAGATCAAAGGCTATTTTAACAAGTGGTTTGGTATTTACTCCTAGACACAGTTATAATAAATTGCAAGATTCTCTTTATACAATAGGTTGTCTGGAAGTATTTGTTCAGTGAGTGGTCGAGTTTTTTGGGTGTAATATATGATTTTTATATATGTAATATATGATTTTTAAATATAAGGTATGCAAGTTGTATTGTGAAATAAACAAATCTTTAAGTTTTATTTTCGTTTTATTTTCAAATTTTGCGGGCATTTTTACTTGTAAGGAAACACATGAGAGGAACTTATAAGCCATGTGTTTTCTTATAAGTATAAATGCCCACTCCGAAATAATCAAGAAATAGGATTAGGGGGGCCCTACATTTAAACCCACATTTTGAATCTCCCGCCACGCTCATATCGCACGCTAGTTTCTGTGGGCTGAGATAAGAGGGCGCTGTTGAAATCGTTCTCTATTTTTTTGTTCGAAGTTGACATTCTTCTCCTTTAGGAGTATATGTTCTGTGAACCAATGTATATATAAGCAGGTGTTTTCGTCAATAAATTATTCAGTATCGATTCAGTATCTATTCAGTATTGATTCAGTATTCGATTAACAATTCGACGTGAGTTTTATTACCTTCCAATGAATACATAGTAATCCGAACACACCCTTCCAAATTGGTGACCCGCGAACAAGAACACGAACTGGAAGACGACACGAAGCCTGAGCTCCTCGAATACCAAACTCTTGCAAGATCCGCCGTGAATATTTGAAGCTCCACCATGCTGAATAATCCCGACGATTTCTGCGATGCTGAAGGCGCCACAACAGTAAAGAGCGACGTGGCAACAATTTCTCTTCCTGCGCGTCTACCACCATTTTGGCGCCAAAATCCTCGCCTGTGGTTCGCACAATTTGAAGCCGCCGTCGCTGCCAGCAAGATAGGTGAAGAACAAAAATTCAACCTCGTCGTCCCGTTACTCGGCAACAGCGACCTAGAACAAATCGGCGACATCATATTAAACCCACCGGCTACCGGCAAGTACAGCGTGCTCAAGGACAGACTCATCTCGACGTACCAAGAGTCCGATCACCGGCAATTACAGAAGCTACTCAGCGGTCTCGAACTCGGCGACAACAAGCCGAGCCAGCTGCTGCGTAAAATGCGAGATCTCAGTGGCACGCTATTATCTGATGAGGCGCTGAAGGTTATGTGGCTCAACCAGCTGCCCCCACAAGTTCGCGCCGTGCTCTCCGTCAACACCGAGTCATCACTCGAAGTGCTAGCCGCGATGGCCGACAAAATGATGGAGCATTTCGAACCCACTACAGTCGCCGCGGTCTCCAGCTCCACAGCAAAGCCTCCATCAACAAGTACAGCAGCAAATGAGGTACAGTTAAACGCAATAACAAACCTACAAATCAGCATGCTGTCGAAACAAATAGAGAAGTTGTCAATCGAAGTCGCCGAACTCCGCAAACACCAACATTCATCGTTTCACCGTTCCCGCCAAAACTCCGCACATCGTAACCGCTCACGCTCACATTCAAGACAGCGTACTGAGAACTCCCGCAAGCCCGGCGACCCCGACTGGCTTTGCTATTACCATTACCGATTCGGTAACGAGGCACGAAAATGTGAATCACCGTGTTCCAAAATTAAGCGGGAAAACTAGAACGTACATCGATAGTGGCGGGTGTCGATGTAAACCAAACAAGCCACCGCCTATGCGTGATCGACATCAACAACCGTGAAAAATTTCTGGTCGACACGGGAGCCGACATATCTGTATTAGCCGCTCGAAACCAGAAATACACAAAACCGACGGACAATACAGGCTACAAACTATACGCAGCAAACGGAACAGAGATTCGTACCTACGGAGAGCGCACACTCGAGCTCAACTTAGGTTTACGAAGAAGTTTCAAGTGGACTTTCGTCGTCGCTAATGTTAAAACATCAATACTGGGCGCCGACTTCCTGGCACAGCATAAATAGTCGACCTACATCAAAGAAAACTTATCGACCGTGTGACAGAACTTAGCGTGAACACCATCAAAATTAACACCACAGAAGAATCAATCCATATCATCAACCGCGACCACACTCATCACGACCTGCTGAAGAAATATCCAGACGTACTTCGACCAATGACACTGAAAACTCCAGCCAAGCATGACGTCACGCATCACATAGAGACAACTGGGCCGCCGATCTACTCACGGCCACGACCTCTACCGCCCGACAAATATAAAGCTGCAAAACTTGAGTTCGAGCGCATGATCGAGATGGGAATATGCAAGCCGTCGAACAGTCCGTGGGCGAGTCCTCTCCACATTGTTAAAAAGAAAGATGGATCACTTCGAGTATGTGGGGATTACAGAAGACTCAACGCCGTCACCGTTCCCGACCGATACCCCATTCCACGAATTCAAGATTTCACATACCAGCTCCACGGCAAGAAAATATTCTCAAAACTCGATTTGAAAATGGCCTATTTCTGGATACCAATCGCAAGTCAAGATCATGCTCAAAAAACAGCAATAATAACACCATTCGGTCTCTTCGAATTCAACTGCATGACATTCGGTCTAAGAAACTCCGGTCAAACATTTCAACGTTTTATGCATGAGGTGCTACGAGGACTGGACGACAACGTATTCTGTTTCGTCGACGATCTGCTCGTACACTCGAGAAACAAGGAAGAACACCGCCACCACTTAGAACAAGTACTCGAACGCCTAAATACCTACGGCGTCAGTCTTAACATCGAGAAATGCGAGTTTGACAAGACAACCATCGAGTTCCTCGGATACGAAGTGTCATCAGAAGGAATCAAACCCACTCAAGAACGAATCAAAACCATAGTCGACTATCCTAAACCGCAAACAGTACAAGAACTTAGAAGATTTTTAGGAATGATTAACTTCTACCGTAGTTGTTTACCACATCAAGCCGAGTACCAACATGAATTAAACAAATACCTACACAACAGCAAGAAAAACGACAAAACTCTGATACAATGGTCTCAAGTAGCAGAACAAGCCTTTGAAAAATGCCGACAAAGCATACTTGAGGCAACAACACTGACGCACCCGATACCTAACGCGCCGCTATGTTTATTTACCGACGCATCGAACACTAGCATCGGCACCGTACTTCAACAAAAAGTTAACGACGTGTGGAAACCACTTGCATTCTACTCAAAAACTATGAGTGAGACGCAGCGACGCTACAGCGTGTACGATCGCGAATTATTAGCTATGTACACCGCAGTGCAACACCTACGACGGCTGATCGAGGGCAGTGACCTAACAATATTCACCGATCACAAGCCACTGACTTACGCCTTGACAAGAACGCCAAGTAGCAGCGATACACCATGGCGAGAGCGCCAGCTACACTACATTAGTCAGTTCTGTACGGCAATCAAATACATTCACGGTGATAAGAATCAAGCAGTCGACGCCTTATCACGCATCGAAGAAATCGACTTGTCGCACTCTACAATCGACTACAATCAACTCGCTCAAGACCAAGAAAACGATGAAGAACTGAAGATCTGCATGTCGAACCCAAGTCTCAAGTTCGCGCCTATCACATTACCCGGAGGTCAACGACCCATCATATGCGAAACATCGACCGGTAACGTTCGTCCATACCTACCAGAGACTTATCGTGTAGTAGCATTCAAAGCGCAACACGAACTAAGTCACCCGGGTGTGCGAACAACAAGGAGAGTGATGTCTACAAAGTTTTTCTGGCCGAATATGAATAAAGAAGTCGGTTTGTGGGCGAAATCATGCATCGGTTGCCAGCGCGGGAAAGTTCAACGACACGTTATCAGCCCGCTCGGCGAGTTTCAAAAATCTTCGCGTTTCGAACACATTCACGTGGACATCGTGGGACCACTGCCGCCCTCTAACGACTACAGATACCTAGTAACAATGATCGACCGCTGCACTAAATGGCCAGAAGCAATACCTGTACGTGACGTCACCGCCGACACTGTCGCCCTAGCAATCTATGACGGGTGGATATCACGATTCGGTTGCCCTATACGAATTACAACGGATCAAGGACGACAGTTTGAATCGTCGTTATTCAACCAACTTATGAAGAAATTCGGCATAACAAGAATACGTACCACTGCCTACCACCCTCAAGCAAATGGTCAAGTTGAACGCTGGCATCGAACTTTGAAGTCTGCACTTATGGCGCGAAACGCCGGTGCACACTGGAGCGAGGAACTACCTACCGTATTACTCGGCCTACGTACCGCCCTGCGGGAAGACACTCAATTAAGCCCGGCACTCATTACCTACGGATCAACACTTAGAATACCGTCAGATTTCTTCGTGCCTTCACAGCCGAAAAATGAAGACGCAGAATTCGTCCAGAAGCTAACGGAAACCATGTCGACGTTGTCCCCGAGCAGCAGGTCTCATTCTAATAACAGAAGCACTTTTGTATACAAGGACCTAGCGACGTGTACCCATGTGTTCGTGCGCAATGATACCGTGCGAAGTTCATTGACCCCACCTTACGACGGCCCGTTCAAGATAATTCAACGTGACAGCAAGCATTTCACCATACAGATGCCACTTCGAACTACAGTTGTCTCAATAGATAGACTCAAGCCAGCATACTTACTCAACGAAGGGTTTACTGCTTCTACAACAGGCGTGACACAACAAGTACCTCGCGTTGAAAACACATCACCGAGCGTCGAGCCGCGGTCCTCGACCCCGAGCGCACCGCATGACTCCTACGTCACTCGATCCGGCCGCGCAGTGAAACCCAACGTACGCTTCGCTTAGGGGGGAGTGATGTAGTGACATAGTACCGGTCACTCATTTACCATACCTTCGAACGATTACCAAATACCTCCGACCAGTACCTTTACCTTCAAACCAAATAATTACCAGTTTACCACTCAACACTGAACCAATTACCACACCACGTTTTTGACATTCCGAAAAGAAACAGAGAAAGCAATCATCTTGAAAAAGACGTTGGTTTGTAAAGAAACAGGATAACAGCACGAACACAGCACGGCGTCATCACAACGCCGCACTCGCCGGCCATATCGCTTCGAAAGAAGCGGTTTGTTTGTAATCATGCAACCAGGCAGAGCAAGCGTAGCACCAGTTTTTTCCCGCATCTTCATGTCATACTCCAGGACTACGCAGATGGACTCGCGGCGCTGACGACACACGGCGGGAAAACTCTTGAACAGCAGACATCTTCACTCGACGGCAGCCCACGAAGAAAAGGAGCGCGACCGCTTTTTTTTTTTTTTTTGTGTGTGGCATCTCGCAGGTCAACCTCTGAGGTTGTCGGCTGCTTAACCGGACTTGCCTGTGGTTGCCTTAATTAATTAATTAATTAAAGCCTCCAGCCAGGGCTTATTAAAAAAACTTACAAACTAGGCGACTACACGCTAAGGGCACCCCCTGTGGGGTACGGACCTCGGCTTAGGGCGTCGCAGGGGAGGGCAGCTAGGGACAGGCTGGATCATATCATTATTATTATTAATAAGGGAATTTAAAGCTACTGGCTCAGCGTCGCGGGCTGGCTCTGGCAAGGGTCGGGGCGGACTATTACGGGGACGTCGCGGCGGGCCTCGGCGGCGAGGACGGAAGGACGGTCGGTTTTTGTGTTTGTGTGCCACTGTACTTGTTTCCCTACGGCTCTCTTGGAGCAGGGTGATTGCGTCATCGGGAGTGACTAGGGTATGCCTTGGTCGGCGAATCTTAGAGATACGCGAGGGTTCGTATTGGGCGGCCGATACGATAAGGGGATTCCTATGTTGGATTGCAGTATCAAAGAAACGCTTGGAGACACGTTTCATGAACTGCTGTATGGTGGGCATCTTGAGGTCTACGTGAAGAAGCTCATTTCGAACATAAAAGGGGGCTCCCGGGACTCTACGGAGGAATCGGTTTTGGAGGGTCTGCATCTTGTGGAGGAGGTAGGGCTTTGCGTGTGCGAAAACAACGCAGGCGTAGGTCATGATGGGACGGATGACCGCGGTGAAAATACGCAGCTTGCACCTGAGCGATAACTTGCTGCGGGAGCTAAGAATGAAGTGGAGCCTACCTAGAGCGAAAGCGGCGCGCGAACGTGCCTGCTTTATGTGCTCAGCGAAGGAAAGGTGTTTATCGAGGACCACGCCTAAGTATTTGGCTTGCTTTTTCCAAGGGATCGGCTTGCCGTACATGGTAATCGGACGGGGGGAGGGTGGGTTTATCCGCGGTTTAGAAAAGAGGACTGCCTGGCTTTTGTCTGGATTGACTTCGATTCTCCATTTCCGGAACCACTTGGCCAGAGTGTTTGCGGAAGTTTGGAGAGTGCGAGCGATGGCATCGGGTTTAAAACCGGTATAATAGACAGCCGTGTCGTCGGCAAATAGGGCTAGCTGAGTACTTTTATGCTTGGGGATATCGCTAGTGAATAGCGTGAAAACGAGGGGGGATAGTACGGAGCCTTGAGGAACTCCTGCGCGAATGGGATGGGGGGAGGAAAGCTCCCCCTCAATTCGGTAACGAAAGGTGCGATTCGATAAAAAGTCCCGTAAGATGAGCACGAGACGGTCAGGCACGCCGAGTTGGTATAGCTTATAGATTAAGCCATTGTGCCAGACTTTGTCGAACGCTTTCGCTATGTCGAAGAATAAGGCTCCCGTTATTGCGCCCCGTTGGAAGCCGGCGCTGACGTGTTCTATGATGCGTTGGACTTGTTGGATACACGAGTGTTCGGTTCTAAATCCAAACTGCTCATTGGGTATTAGACTCTTTGCTTCGGCAAAATCTTTGAGCCGCTTATATATAAGCCTTTCATAGATTTTACCGAGGACGTTGAGTAAGCTAATGGGACGGTAGCTAGACGGGTCAGACTTGGACTTGCCTGGTTTGGGAATACCTATGACGGTGGCCTGTTTCCAGGTTGCGGGGAACATACGTAACATACTGTACCGGCACAATATACGAAACCTTACATTTTCGGTTATCCGACGACGAGATTCATTGAAACAATGTTGAAAAATGCAGCTATTTGAGGTATTCGGTGCGCGAAGAAGGCCAAGCAATTCCAAGGAAATTAGTCTTGGATTTGTATTTTCAGCTGGCTCATCTGCTTGATCAACTTGCTCTTCGGTTTCTCGCATACGTCGTTGGTACGTACGTTCAGTTCTTTGCCAACACGGACGGCAAATGAATTCTGTAGCCATCAACTAGAAAGTAAAAAAAAACACTAAGTATTTGACAGACAAAAATCATTGTTATGAAGAGCCCTTTATGAATAATAGAATCGTCGGGTCATAAACGCTTTCCTGACACGCGTCTAATTAGCAGACACAATAGAAATTCTGTTGTTATCGGAACACCTGGTGTTCACTTGACATGCGAAGAGTTAAAGGATTATTGCACCGACTGAAATCATCGTGTCGTCAAGGTCGCATACCGTGCTTTATCTGTGTGGGACTGGCTGGATGGTCTTGAGATGAAACGGCGTAGTGCGTGTGTATATTTTTAGTTGACAGTCAGTTAATGTAATACTGCACCACGTTTCTTTTCAATAGAAGCAAACATAAACTTGGTCTTTTTGACGATGTGCTAATGCAGGTTTTTTCATATAATAATATACATATCACGGACATAAATAAAGGGCATTGCGTTCTTACCTGTCGAAGTAGTAATTCTTCTGTCACTATTTGGGAAATATCAAGATGATCGCTTTCACGAGAACTCAAAGAGTATCTTCGTCAAATCTCTGTTGATTCACGACACAAGATACAGAAGTCCGTCATGGCTCACTTTAATATAACAGTTTAAAACTCAACAAAAACAATAACCAAGCTACACGTAACAGTCAATAATAAAACTTAACAAGGATGATAACGAACAAAAAAAAAAACAAATCAGCTTATAGCAGGAGCTAGCGAAATTCACACAGCGTACACGATAGCGTTGCTTTCAGAACTAAAGAAATATAGTAACAGTTGTGATGCGCGGAGCGAGGCAGGTCGTTCAGCGGGTAGGATAGGTGCATCACATTGCGTGGAGGTAAACGGCAGCTACCTAGAAGTTTCTATTCAAGCTAAATCCTTTGTTTTGACAATTCATGTTAAGAAAAATGTGTGCGACGTTTAACTCAAATAAAACCGAGGGCAATGGTCTCACAGTTTTGTTGCCATAATAAAAAATGTTAAGGAGAACACGTTCTAACAAGATATTGTATATTTTGTCTTTGGCCGCCATTTTCGAATTTGGACCAAAATGGAGGATGTCCTTTGGTTGGAGAATACGCGACATTGGTACCCCATTAAAACAAAATAATATTAAATTTAAAGAGCATTTTCGGATGGATATTGCATAATTTTACAACATTGTGGACCTATTACGACCCGTGTTACAAAAGCAAAATACAAAATTTCATGTACATCAGAACGTTCGGCCAGTCGAGGTAGGGAGCTGGCTGCTACTCCAGTTTTTAATGACGATCATGTGACGCATAAAGATGCCAGCCAAAGAATTTGTGACGGAATAGTTCGAAAGTTAGAAGCATTTATTTATGGCCGAACGACCTGATATCAGAACGTTCGGCCAACCTGAATCTCCATAACTGAGGACCTCAGAGAAACTGTTACTGAATAAAGATTTAGCAACGATTTGCTGACAAACAACCACTGCTTTACTTTTACTCGTAATGCCACCGATTAAAAGTAAAATGAACTTTAGTTTCTGGAACATCAGGACGTTCGGCCAACGTGATCTGCATAACTGAGGACCTGAGAGAAACCGTTAATGAATAAAGATTAAGTGACGAGACTGAATGGAATTTTTATTGCTTTGTTTTATTTTGTGACGGCCCCGTTAAGTAGTAAAATGAAAATTTAACTTATAACCTCAAAACATTGGGATTATCGATTCCTCCACAAGGAAGAAGCCCAGAGAAACCGTTAATCAATAAAGATTAAGTGACGACACTGAAACGAACTTTTATTGCTTCATTTTTTTTTGTAACGGCCCTTTTAATTAGTAAATTAAAAATTTAACATATAACCTCAAAACATTGGGATTATCAATTCCTCCACAACAAAGAAGCCTAGAAGACTCGGAAAACACCTGGTGTTTTCAGTTTTCAGTCCAACGGTGTCAGTAGTTTTGTTGATTCAAGATTAATCTATAAAAATGCACTATGGCGGATGGTGCCTGAAATAGGGTGACCATGTATTCCAACGAAACAAGTATTTTCGAGTACTTCATTACCTTAACCCTAGAAGCCCAATCATATTTAACTAGCTATAAAGCCCAATCATACGTAAAATTGACGTGTAAAAATAAAACTTCAGTTTTCCTATTTTTTTTTTGTTAATGAACTATATTTTTGCATGAGTTATTATAATTGAAGTTTTAATTAATAAATAAAATACATTTTAAGTTAAAAATACTCTATTGTTCAAGACTACAATAGTCCAGCGCAACGATACTGGTGTGTCCGAACTTGTCCACGGTTCGTGGAGCTTAACGTTGCTCTTCAAAACAAAACTACAGGCTCTTCGGCCTACAACCCAATATATTCAAATAACTAATCGGTACCACTAACCTTCTGTGCTGGGTTCGCCAAGCTTCGACCTTCCTAGGTCACGCCCAAGTGTGGTATGTATGTTAATATGAGGTGAGTAAATGAAAGTGTGATGTAAGTCAAGTGTTCTGAACGGTCACAAGGCGTCAGTCTCCAGATGCCGTGGTTCAGATCAGCATCACAGCCCTAACTCGCACCGGATTGAAGCTATTTATTACTACTTATTTCCAACAAATGCGCGTGCCATGCGGTGCAACAAACCGGCGATAACTTCCGAGAAATATCCCTGGGTTTTCGTCAATCCGGGATTACAACTTCAAACAATAGTTAATCGCGACCCAACTATCGGTTGCAAACGGCGATTCCAAACGATATTTTACCAATTACAATTAAATCAACAGGTCCGACGGACATTTTCAACAAGGAAGCAAAATCAATCTGTCAAGTCAAAAAGTTATATCAAGTGTCAACATCAAAAAGACAATAGAATGTTGCCACACCAAAAAGATCGTTCAAAAATACATTTGGGACGCAACATCTATATTAATACAATTATGGCACTTTAATCAAATCTTAGACAAAAATCAACAAAAAAATCAAGCCTCTAACACTTTTTCTTAAAATTATGTAATTATAAAAAAAAAAAAACTAGTTTTAAATGTTTTCATAAAATTAAATCAACTTGTAATAATACTTTATAAGTCTCTTAGAAAAAAACAATCTTCACAAACAGCAATATTGTGTTCTCCACATATAGCCTTTTTGCATTTTCAACACTGCGCTTTGGTCAACCGCCTTTTTTATATGAACAAAATATACAATAGCGTCGTTTCTTTGGTTCTGGCTCATCACTTATATTTTCCGGAGATGGCGGTACCACATTTTTTAAAACATTTGTTATATTGTCGCGTAAAGTCCTCTTCAAAGTAGGCTTGTAGTCGTTCTTGCATCCAAGGTGTCGTCAGATCTGTGTTTAATTTTTTTATGAATTCTTTGCGGCTCATTGGTTTTTCTTGTTTATTTATCTTATTGTGACAGTATATTATATAGGAGTTCACAAACGCCATATTCAACATCCCGTAAAAGACCGCCATCGGGCACCTATTAATCTTCCTGTTAGCAGACATAGACTTACACATTTGATCAAAGGAATCGACGCCGCCTTTTGTTTTTTTTTATATGTATTATATATATATATATTATAAAACGAAGTCGACCATCGCGTCCTCGTTATCACTCCAGACATCATCTTCAACTACACGATCTTCTTCCTTGGAGTCCGAATCCAGCGGAGAATAATCCTCATCATTTTCTAAAATTGTAGCTATTTCGTCCTGGTTTAGCCTTTGACGGGACTCCATTTTGTATTCAACCTGAAAATATTAATATTATATGAAAAATGTAACGAAACAATACGATTAACTCAAACGAATCACAAAAATAAAAAATTAGAAACAATTTCAAAAGTTACACAAAGCCCAATTATACGTCAAAATGACGTGCAACCTCTCTATTACAACAAAATGGCGACACGTACCGAGATGACGCAACTGTGTCCTGCGAGGTCTCAATGGCTACTGAGACTCAGTAACTGAGTTGGTTCAGAAGTTAGTGGCGATCCGACGGTAAACGTGAGAGGCAGAGATATTTCGCCGCGGTATACGTCAAATTTACGTAGATTGGGCTTCTAGGGTTAACAATGACGCAAAACACGTCGTAATATAAAATTGTGTACGAGTACAAGCAACGTTGAGCTGATGCCTGCATACCAGTGTCCACTTGTGAAGTTTTTGTTATATTAGTTGGGTCTATTTTGGCTAAAGGCAAACCAAAGTGGAAAGGTGACTGACATTGGAGATTGGGAAATTTGATTAAGTACAAGAATACTTAAATATATAGGTTTCCTGATCGCTATAACCTGGGAGTCTAAGTCAAGAGTGAATAGGTTACTTCTAGGCAAGCGTGCTCCATCTTCGACCACATCATCACTTACCATCAGGTGAGATGGTGGTCAAACGCGAGCCTATTTTTTTTCTTTTTTATTGAAAATAGGTTCGCGTTTGAATAGGTTACTTCTAGGCAAGCGTGCTCCGTCTTCGATCACATCATCACTTACCATCAGGTGAAATAGTGGTCAAACGCGAGCCTATTTTTTTTTTTCTTTTTTATTGAAAATAGGTTCGCGTTTGACCACTATCTCACCCATAGATAAAAGATTTCTGTGATCTCACCTGATGGTAAGTGATGATGTGATCGAAGATGGACCACGCTTACCTAAAAGTAACTTATTCACTCTGGACTTAAAGACTGCTAGATTGTAGCTGTCGGGAAATACAATAATACAACAAAACAAACACAACTTAAAAATTCTTTATTTGTAATCAAACGTTGGTATGTAGTTAGGTACATAATAATATGTACTTTTTAGAATTACAGTTAAATTGGTTTACTACTTCGTGTCTACTGCTAGGTGATTGACTTGAAACTTGTCAAATCGGAATTAGTTTGATAAACTACATTACACATTTTACAATTAAATAACAGTTCCATAGATAAATCACAGTAAGTATTATACAATAACTACACCAAATGACCTCTTACGTCGACAACATTACGGCTTTCTTTCCAGTAAGATCAGCCAGGACTTAAGCTACCCATTCTTGATGCCCGGTTCTATTATATTACCAAAGGATCTCTGCACCTGACCTCGATGACGTCACACCAATGACATGAGCGAGCGAGAGACAGCAAGGCGCCCCGCGGAGAAGTTGCGGAGAAAGGAACGCATTCCACGCGGGTGCAGAAATACCTTGGTACTATAGTAGAAATTGATAAGAAATCACATTTAATATGCACGAAAGGAAAACTCACAGATGCCATAAAAATAAAATTAAATGTAGACATCACATTTTTGCATTACCATTAACCTTTTAAATAGCGCTGAAAAATACTTAAAAAATCAGTCAGAGAATATTTTTTTTTACACTTTAAAAGCGCTTGATTCTTATCATCAAAAACTGCTTAAAAATTAAATTGACTTATAATAAGTTAGGTATGAGTTTAAAATTGGTCGTGTTAACAAGTAGGTGGGTACTATCATCCGTTTAAAAATGTCCATCTAGTTAGAAGTAAAAAACTTAACAACTCTATAAAACTTAACAATAGTAATAGTAATTTATTTCTCTAAAAATTTAGTAGTAGTTTACAGAATTATAGTTTGGCAGTGAGTAACTGTGTAAAATGGATGTAGCTATTGTAACCGAACTAGGCAATGTCTGTGTTTCAGTTATCAATGCCATTTCCAGGAGTTTAAAAAAAAACGCCAACAAAGTGTTTACAACAGCATGGAGTACTTATCAGCTAAGGTGAAAATTTAACACTAATTTAAAAAAAAAATGAAGAGTTAGTAAGAGTGGAGGTGATTATGAGAGTGCGTGCAGTATCTGTGGAGTTTGATTGAAGTATGTATGTGTGAAGTGTATGTAAGTGGTACCTACTTAATATTTGTATGGGTATGTAGTGTTTGAGTGTGTAACTAGGCCCGCAAGACGTGCCGCAAGACGCACCGCAGTTCGCGTCGCCGGTAGCTGTGGCATACTTCATAGGTTGTCTACAATTTGTTTTCGGCACTCACCTCTTGACGCGCCTCAAGACGCGCCGCAATGCGCACCGCGCTTAGCTGTGGTCAGGGGGTTTGTGAGGAGGTTCCTGTCTCTGCAGCTCTAACCATTAACCATTTTTTTATGAAATATTTAAAAATGTAACTAGATTAGAAAGAAAGTTAATAAACGACATAATAATAATCTTGATTCAGAACCCTCAAGGCACAAGTCCTACTCGCACTTGGCCGGTTTTTTTCATACTTAACCTTTTCACCGCCAAGCACTTCTATAGAAGTTCGGGATTTTCGTGCCACCAGCGCCACAACTTCTATAGAAGTTGTTCATTTTAACTATCTTATTAAAATAAATTTACTGTGACTAAAAGATTTGTTTCATTTTATTATTTAAGATAGCACTGTCTACTACCCTGTTTTTATTTTTCTACACAAAATAAGCCCTAGTTTGTCCTAAAATCGGCAAAAACAGAAACTCTGAATTTTGTTACTTTCCTCAGAACGCCAATCACTTCATATCAAGTTGGCCAGTGATGTGCCGTGAAAGGTTGATTTCACCATTGAAATATTTATAAATACAGAAAGTTACGAATATCGAAAACAATTTGAGGTCAATAAAATATGAACTTAGTTATCTACTTCATTACAAAGGATAGTAGATGAATTTCGAGCTTCAGGTAGATGCCGATACGTAATTATAAAGTTGTTACCAATTCTTGTCGATAGTTATTTTCTCATCTCTACAAAACAATTGATCGTCTATGCCCCTGTGCGCCACCGAGTGCCACGAACTACTATAGAAGTTGGTCAGTGACGTCATAGGCGTGCGGCTGTCAAGGTCACTTTGGCATAGAGCAGCACAAAATCGGATTCGCGCGCACGCATCTTTCTTTCTTTCACTTGATAACAAATAGAAAAATGAGTGAAGAACACACACAAACATCTCTCACCCTAAACGCATATACCTACCTGCTCCGTTCCGTCGTGGGTAAATAGAGAAACGCAATCTGTGCGCGGGGTCCCCCGCGCGCAGATGGGTAAACGCTACCGATACATGAGTTAAGAAAAGAACAGAAACAACACTTAAAAAACAATGCTTTGATAAGTACACGGCTACAAGCGTGATAGAATTTAAATATATACTTACTTTCCATTTTAAAAAACACTTTAAAATCAATTAAAAATTCTGCCACTTAGATACCTACGGTAAAAAACGTTGACTGAAGTTATTAAAAAAACAGGAATAAACAAAAATAGAAGAAAGAAAGACCATAGACCCCATCCCTGATCAGAATCGAATTCAACGTGCCCTCAGTGCCAATAACTTGATATGAAGTTAAAGAATGAGATCATGAAACAAATAGAGATGTACCCCATTCCTTATAGTTCTAATTGAGTTATGTATTAGTTTCTTTGATACTCATAATTTATACTGTTTTTTCTTATTAAGGATACTGTGAAATAAAACAAATCTGGAAATATTTAATCAGTTTTTATTTATATTCGTAAAATCAACTTCAAATCTTAACTTTACGCATACAAATCTTATTCATCGATATGACGATATCCCCATCACTACTGTTTACTGTATATTTAGTTATACATTTATAGCTTGGCGCTCGGCGAGGCATTGCGTTTTGTGTACGTTGGCGGCGAAAAGGTTAATGGTTATTAGTCATTTCTTAAAAATTCAAATAAGTACACTTACGGCAAAGGAAACGTGAAAAAGCGTGTCTGGTTGCGCTGATATACGATTCTTTTCGTTTATATTTTAATTATTGGCAACACGCATAATCGCTAATTGGTTAGACATTCCCCTTCCGCATATTATCCTTTCTCCCTTGCACTAGACCTTCGTCTATTCGAGAGTGAGGGAGAGAGACTATACCGCTCTAGAAAAATCGATCGCGTCTGGATCTTTCGATGGACAGGATCGGACCTTCAATGGCTGTCGAGTCGCGTTAGAGCACAAACGCATCGAATCGCATTCGAACGGTCGCGTCGTTTTGTGCGACCAATTCGTAGCAGAAGAACGGTTATACTGTGGTGGTGAACTGTGATCAGAGTGCTGGCAGTCCTGAATATCCTGGATTATCAAGGTTAGTGCTGCCTTTCCTATACGACGCTGGACTCTTATCTTTTGTTCCAACCAGCGCCGGTTCCCGTCAATTGTGTAACCGAAAACTTCTAAGTCGCATACGTTGCATTACCGCCCATCCATTTAATGGTCCTTCCCGAGTCGGATAATAATCAGCACAGCCATTCCCTAGAATTCGCTAGGTATATCGTAGTTTCGTATTCGTATTTCGTAGTCAACCCGCATAGATACTTATTTGCCAACGCGTGGCAAGTAAGTACATCATAATTCATTACGTCGTTTTCGTGTCTTCCTAGCTAATAATCGATTAGTAAGGAATTTCGCAACCCCGCTAGTAGTTAATTATCGTTACTTGTAAATTAAATACCAATCGGTCGAGTCAAGGTTACTCGAGACCGCGTCGCGCACCCGGCCGTTATTTCGCAAAACGGTGGGTAGTTACTAAATATTTCTTATAATAATTAGTTTGATATTCATAGCTCATAAATATGGCACCGACCGATATTACTCTTAAAAGACTGATAGCAAAGAGAGATCGTATCTTTGCTCGCATGCAGAGTATTGCAGATAAAATAAAACACATTCATTCGGATGAAAGCGTTAAGGAATCATTTTTGTGCGACATCTCGTTAGTACAAAGTGCTTTGGATGAAATTGTTATTCATGAGCTAAAATTAAACCCTGAATATGTTGTAGATTATCAATCGCTTTCTGCGTTCGAAGACCTTTTAGGGCGCATTTTACGGGCTGAGAAGAACCTGACGGCTCACTCTCATAGTGAGGTCCAAAGGTCACCTCGATTGCCGCCAATTGAAATACCCGAATTCAACGGAGATATTAAGAATTGGCCATTATTCGTCGCTAGTTATCGTAATGTCGTGCATAATAATGTTTCTCTAACAGACTGTGAGAAATTATATTATTTATTAGGTAAATTAACACATAAAGCTCGTACAATTTTCGCTGGTATTACCCCGTCTGCGGATAATTACCCACTCATTTTCGATTTGCTTTGTAAAAAATATGAAGATAGTCGACAATCGGCAACTTCATACTTAACTCAAATATTTGAATTTAAATCTATTACATCAGGTACCCCTAGTAGTTTAGAATTATTTATTGATAAGTTCGCTTCGTCGGTAGTTGCTTTAAAACATACAAAAGTCAGTGACCTGGCTGATTTTATATTATTGCATGTCGCGCTTAAAAAACTGGACCCAGACACCGTTCGTACGTTCGAATCCAATTATCAATTAAAGTCGAATGGATCCGAAATCCCATTGTTTTCCGATTTAGTTAATTTCGTTAGTGATCATATAAAGGTTTTAGAACGAACTTCGATACCTGTTGCTCGAGTCAATACTAATAAAAGGCCTTTAGATCGTAAATCAACTAACGCATATGTGTCCAGTTCTCAACCAGTCGCTTGTAGTTTGTGTAAGGAAAACCATGACTACATTTATAAGTGTACGGTTTTTAAGAGTTATAACCCCGATCAACGTTTTAAATTCGTTAAGTCAAACAACTTGTGTATAAATTGCTTAAGTAGTGGTCATCGCGTGTCTGCGTGTGAGTCGACGTCTACATGTAAAAAATGTAGGTACAAACATCATACATTGCTATGTTTTGGAAATAGGCCTGCGTCAAATATGTCGCCGTCACGCTCAGTCGAAGAGCCGAGCGCGGGTTCGATTCCCGCGAACTCGGATGTAGCATTATGCTCAAGTGCAGTCGGCCCTTATAAAGGCTCTAGAACTGTGTTGTTGGGTACCGCACGTATCGTTATTCTAGATTCTCGTGGTCACGAACATTGCGTTCGTGCATTGTTGGACAGCGCGTCTCAGAGTAGCTTTATTACTCGCGATTGCTGTCAACGTTTAGGATTAAACATAAATAATAGACCTACTTGTTCCACTGTTAGGGGTATAGGAGGTTCGAGTAAACCCATTCAAGGTTCCGTACAATTTAAAATTCATTCTCGTTTCGATCATAATATAACTTATGATATTGAGTCGTTGGTAATAGATAGGATTACCGAACGTCTGCCAACCGCGACAGTCGACACTTCGCGACTGTCTAACTTCGAAGACTTACCGTTGGCAGACGATACATATTATTCATCAGGCCCGATTCACGTATTGATCGGCGCTTCGATTTTTCCGCACCTGCTTTTGTCGAACAGAGTTCAAGGATCGACTTCGAATTTATCGCCGCTCGCATTAGAAACGGTCCTTGGCTATGTGATCGTAGGTGACGCACCAGCATGTACTGACGGTAATTCGACCGTATCGCATTGCTGTATCGCGGACACATTAGACTCTACTGTCCGGAAATTCTGGGAATTAGAGGAAGTGAGTGTTCCCCCGGTATTCAGCCCGGACGACCAATTGTGTGAGGAATTTTACACCCGCACTACCACTCGGGATAGTGAGGGACGTTACGTAGTAGCTTTGCCTTTCAAGGCTGATGTCGAATCCCTTGGCAATTCGCGCCAAGCAAGTGAACGGCGGTTTTACTGCTTGGAAAGGAAGATGCAAGCTTCTCCACAATTAAGGGTCGCGTATGACAGTGTCATCCGGGAATATTTAGAAAAGGGCTACATTTCATCTACGAATCCTGATTCGGCGGGAAGTTCGTATTTTATTCCGCATCATGGTGTGATCCGAGATGATAAGGTCACAACCAAACTTCGTGTCGTTCTCGATGGTAGTTGTAAAACTACTACCCGCATCTCGCTTAATGATCTCTTGTATGGTGGACAGAACCTACAAGGGAACTTGTTCAATATTATTATTGGTTTTCGTTTGTTTTCGATAGCGCTTTCCGCAGACATTCGTCAGATATTTCTCAGCATTGGAGTCCGAGAATCTGATCGGCGTTTCCAACGCATTTTGTATCGCTTTTCCCCGCAAGAACCTTTACAGGTTTATGAATTTAATCGTGTCGTTTTTGGGCTTAAGTCTAGCCCCTTTCATGCACTTCGAACTATTAAGCAGTTGGCTGAGGATGAGGGTGACTCCTACCCTCAGGCCAAAGATATTGTCGCTGCGGGGTTGTATATGGACGACTACGTCCATTCCGTTCGCACGGAAGACGAGGGCATTTCCACCGCTTCGGAAATGATAGGTCTCATGAAGGCTGGTCAATTTGAGCTAGTTAAGTGGACCAGTAATTCCCAAGTCGTATTAGATTCGATCCCACCCTCGCACCGCCTGCCAGTTGTCAAGGAATTCGATGAGTCCGACCAACATAAAGTACTGGGCTTGTGTTGGTCACCTACGTCGGACAACTTCGGCATGAAAATTAATACTCCCGCTCAGATTTGTACTAAGCGTACAATATTGTCGTGTGTCGCTAAAATATGGGACGTCATGGGATTTGTCGCACCTGTTGTCCTGTACGCTAAACTTCTAATCAAGCAGCTTTGGCTGTCTGATTGTGACTGGGATGATACTCCACCTGAAGATATAGTCAGGCTGTGGATTCGCTTCAAAGAAGAGCTTCCCTTGCTCTGTAATATAAGGATCCCACGTCACGTTGGTATCGTCGGCGATAGTGTGGTTACTATATTGGCTTTCGCGGACGCCAGTGAGAAAGCATACGGGGGGGTTATTTACTTCCACGTTCAAAATAGTGATGGCAATATCGTTAGGTTGTTGACCGCTAAGTCGAAGGTCTCCCCTAAAAAGGTCGTTTCTCTTGCTCGTCTGGAGCTGTGCGCTATTCTTGTGCTAGCTCAACTCATAAAAAATGTCGTAGTCGCTTGTCAAAACCGCATTATATTTCGCAACATATTCGCATTTTCGGATTCAACAGTCGCTCTCTGTTGGGTACATTCGTCGCCCCATCGGTGGAACACCTTCGTGGCCAACAGAGTCTCGAAAATACAGGACGACTTATCGCCACAAAACCTGTATCACGTGTCCGGTACGGACAATCCCGCAGATTGTCTGTCACGTGGGCTCACACCTTCCCAAATCATTGATCATCCGCTTTGGTTCAGTGGTCCTCCGTGGGCCAGCTTAGACGTTTCAAAGTGGCCTGTCGTCCCCTTCAATCCCTCTTCGGTATGCGAAGTGCCCGAAGAGAAGAAACATTTGTTGCTCTCCGCTACACCAACCGAAAGATCTACTATTCTTTCTTTGGTCGATCGTATCTCGTCTTGGAGTAAATTACTTCGAGTAGTAATTTACATTTGTCGTTTCGCTAAACTATTGCCTATTGGTTACCGCATGGCGGCAGCGGATTACAACTTCGCTGAATTGCTCATACTTCGCGAGCTTCAACGCTTTTATTTCTCCACTGAGTTGGTTAAACTCAGGAAAGGCAAACATTGTAGTCCTGCTTTTCGACACTTAAAACCGTTTCTCGAAGACGGACTCATTAGAGTCGGAGGCCGTTTAAGAAACTCGGATTTAAGTTATGATGGGAAACATCCCATTCTGCTTCCAAGCAAGGACCTCGTTTTGAATTTGTTAGTCGATTATCATCATAAATTGAACTGTCACGCAGGTCCCGACCTGCTAATGTCGCTCTTGCGTCAGAAGTATTGGATCCTTTCTGCACGCAATTTAATTAGGAATAGGATCCATAAGTGCCTTCCCTGCTTTCGGCTGCGCCCTAAGCAGAGCTTTCCTGAGATGGCCGATCATCGCTCTTGTCGTATCGTTCAAACCGCTAAGCCATTCGTCCACACGGGCACGGACTACGCCGGTCCGTTTAAGGTTACGATGTCTCGCGGTCGAGGTGTTCGCTCCACCAAGGCCTACGTGTGTCTGTTCGTCTGCATGACTACACGCGCGGTGCACATAGAGCTCGCTGGGGATCTTAGTACAGCTAGTTTTATGGGCGCCTTTAAACGGTTCCTGTCAAGGCGTGGCCCGGTTAGTAGAATTTATTCCGATAACGGGACTAATTACATAGGCGCTAAACGGAAACTCTCGGAACTTCACGCATTTCTTTGTTCGAAGTACCATAATTCGGAATATGGTCATACATTAGCTATAAATCGAATAGATTGGTCACTCAATGTCCCGACGGCTAGTCACTTTGGCGGCAATTGGGAAGCTAATATTAAAAGTTTAAAGTCACACCTATATCGGGTCATAGGCGATACTATTCTGTCGTTTGAAAAATTAAGTACCGTTCTTATTCAAATAGAATCGGTAATGAACACTAGACCTCTTTGTAGGACACTCTCTAGTGATCCTTCAGAGCCGCTCGCATTGACTCCAGCGCACTTTTTGAATCTCACGCCTCTGAAATACTTGCCTGCCGAGGAAATAGACGAGAGAACTCTTACTGCTAGACACGAGCTACTAGATAAGTTAGTACAGTCGTTTTGGAAGCGCTGGAGAACTGGATATCTCCATACTTTGCAATCTCGCCGCAAATGGAACACGCCGGTCGATCCGGTCTCTGTCGGCACGGTCGTGATTCTTATATCCGACAACTCGCCCCCACTACACTGGCCTTTGGGTGTCGTGGAGGAAATTTTCCCTGACTCAACCGGAGTCACTCGTATCGTTCGGGTTAAGACAACCACTGGATCCTACTTGCGTCCCGTGGTGCGTCTTTGCCCATTGCCTAACCAGTAATTTATTTAATTCGTCTTTAAGGTTAGGTTAATATTACTTATTAGGTATTTAGTTTCGTAGTTATAGGATAGTAATTATCGAATAGATTAGTTTTCTTGTGGTTTGCCTCACTCTTGAAGGCATCCCTTCAAGCCCGGGGGAATGGTTGCGCTGATATACGATTCTTTTCGTTTATATTTTAATTATTGGCAACACGCATAATCGCTAATTGGTTAGACATTCCCCTTCCGCATATTATCCTTTCTCCCTTGCACTAGACCTTCGTCTATTCGAGAGTGAGGGAGAGAGACTATACCGCTCTAGAAAAATCGATCGCGTCTGGATCTTTCGATGGACAGGATCGGACCTTCAATGGCTGTCGAGTCGCGTTAGAGCACAAACGCATCGAATCGCATTCGAACGGTCGCGTCGTTTTGTGCGACCAATTCGTAGCAGAAGAACGGTTATACTGTGGTGGTGAACTGTGATCAGAGTGCTGGCAGTCCTGAATATCCTGGATTATCAAGGTTAGTGCTGCCTTTCCTATACGACGCTGGACTCTTATCTTTTGTTCCAACCAGCGCCGGTTCCCGTCAATTGTGTAACCGAAAACTTCTAAGTCGCATACGTTGCATTACCGCCCATCCAGTGTCTCTTCTTCTTTTCGACTAGATCCTCGTAATCATTACACCTAGCACCTTCCAGCAGAGGTGGATCGGAGTCTGAAAGTGTAGAAGTCAAATGACTAACTAAATTCATGTCATTATGATTAAAGGTGTAATAATAGTCAAAACCTATATTGTAGGTTTTAATTAGCAAAACGTAGCATTGTTGAAAATGACAATACATTCATATGACAAATGATTACATATGACAAAGTAAAAGTATCTATGGTCACAGAAGAATAAAGTGGTAAAAAGGTTCACCACATTCACCCCGGCCAGATGTAATCGAGTAAAAACTTCGGCGGGTTCCGTGATCTGGCCGACCTCCGGAGTGGCTCCGAAGCTGGGAGCTCGATCCCGTCCGAGCTCAATTGTTCCGGTTCCGGTGTCCCTTGCAAATCCTCCAATGGTGGCGGTGACGAGGGAGTAGCTGGCAGAGAGACCGGTGTTGAGTATGTTGATGGCGAAGAAGGTGAAGTTGTTGGAGGAGAACAAGATGGTGATGGCGATTGCGATCTTTGGGGTTCGGCGTCCACAAATTCGTTAATTGTGGGGATATCTTCTCGGTTGCCTCCCAAAGGTGCTAAATGACGGTTGGATACAGTAGTCTCGCGACCATCCATCGTTCGAACATACGAATAAGTGGGGTTAGTCTCCAGTACCTCCATCTCCTCGGCTAGTGGTTGATATTTTGTTTGCCGGTCAAAGCGTCGCATAAGTACTCTGTTTGAGCCAGATAGCCATGTGGGAATAGAATCTCCATTCGGCGATTTCCGAGAGTGGCGGAACATCCTTTCATGCGGCGTACAATTTGTACTAGTACAAAGAAGCGAGCGAATGGAGTGTAATGCTTGCGGTAGGACATTCTCCCAGTTCTCTATTGACAGATTCTTGGTTTTCAATGCTAACTGTACAGTTTTCCAGAGCGTAGAATTGAGCCTTTCAACTTGGCCATTACCTTGAGGGTTGTATGGCGTTGTACGACTCGTAGCTATTTGCCTGGAGTGTAGAAAATCTTTTACATCAGCCGATAGAAACGATGTCCCTCGGTCCGAGTGCACGTAGAATGCCGAACATATTAAAAATGCTGTCTAAATGCTTGATTACAGTCTTTGCGCTTATATCTGAGCACGGAAAGGCGAACGGAAAGCGGGAGTACTCATCGATTATTGTTAAAATGAATCTGTTACTCGATTTAGATGGTACTGGTCCCTTAAAATCCATGCTTAGTCGTTCAAAAGGCGCTATCGCTTTAATAAGTTTATTTTGCGGATCAGCTTTAATGAATCTAGGCTTAACCTCCGAACAGATGCGACAGTCTTTCGTCATACTCTTTATCTCTTCAATCGAATAGGCTAAGTTTTTGGAACGCACCCAATGTGCCATTCGGGTTACACCCGGGTGACAAAGGGCTTCGTGAAGTGACCGTAACTTTGCAGGTGTTTCGACCATGGCGCAAACACGGGAGAGGGCGTCCGCTACATGGTTTTGCGTGCCAGGCCTATATACGATGTCGTATTTATATGGAGATAGTTCCAATCGCCAACGCTGTATTTTCTCGTTTTTTATTTTACTGGTGTGCTTAGCATTAAACATGAAAGAGACGGATCGCTGGTCAGTGACGAGCAGAAATGATTTCCCTATAAGAAAATGCCGCCACTTCTTCAAGGACTCTACGATTGCATATGCTTCTTTTTCAATAGCTGAATGATTCTGTTCACTTCGATTAAGTGTTCTCGAATAGAACGCTACAGGCCTGCCCGCCTGCGAAAGGGTTGCCGCAATTGAGTGCTCCGAGGCATCAGTTTCTACAGTAAATGGCATATTATTATCAATGGCGTGAACACAAGACTTGATAATGGCGTTCTTAAGTTCTTGGAAATCTTTAATCAAATTGTCACTCAGCGGAAATGTCTTGGTCTTTGATAGTTCATGTACCTTTTCGGAGAAGTTTGGTATCCACTTAGAGTAATGAGCGAACATACCCAGGGCTCTTCGCAAGCTGTGCAAGTCTTGAGGTGGAGGTAAGTTTAGAAGAGGTTCTAGTCTATCATTGTCAGGTTTGATGATATTATTGGCGATCGTGTAACCAAGTATGTTGATAGAAGTTTGTTTGAATATGGATTTTGCTTCATTCAGGGTTAGACTGTACTTCTTAGCTGCTGCAAGAAAATGCTGCTGGCTTGGTTTTATCTTCAGGGAAACCAGTTTAGAAAATTCGAAATTTATGAAACTTTTAGAACTGCCTGTATCTAGTAGTGCTTCAGCTCTAATGCCTTTTATATATGCAGGGACAATAGCTTTGTGTAAGGACGACGGTGATGCAGCAATGATGCAAGCGGTGACGTTTTCCTGGTCAGACGAGGCAGCGCTAGTTTGGTTCTTATTGCGACAGACTTTTGCGAGATGCCCTTTCTTGTTACAAATTTGACACGTTACATTGAAGGCGGGGCATGTCTTGCGCTGATGCACCCGTCCTCCACAGTAGAAACATTTGCGATTCGAGTAATTATTCTGGAAGGCTGGCGTGGCTGCAGAGGCACTTGCATTTCCACTGGGCATAGGTGTATTCCGTACATTAGTGTTATCAGAGATGTTTTCTATAGCCGCGTTCATAGGTATGTTGTTATAATGCAGCGTATTAACTTCTGCCATCTCTAAGGAACGCGCCTGGTTATGTGCTTCGTCCAAAGTTAAGCAAAGGTTTTCGAGGAGTCTCTCTCTTATTTTTGTCGAGGAGATACCAGCTATGAAAGCGTCGCGAATGTTGTCATCCCGGTTGGTCTTACTATCGACAGCCGTGAAGTTACAATCTTTGGACAGCTGCTTCAAGGCTTGAATGTATGTGTCGATAGTCTCGTGGCTATTTTGTTTCCGGGTGGCGAGAGCGTGGCGTGCATACAGGATGTTATTTGGTTTTACGTAAAGTTTGTTTAAGAGGTTCAATGCCTCTTCGTATGTTTCACACTCGCTTATGTAGGTATACACATTCGGAGACACGTGATTAATTAGTATGGTAAGCTTGACCTTATCAGTAGTAGTTTCCGAGTCCTGCACCGCAAGGAAGTTAATGAAACTTTTCTTCCAGTGAGCCCATTCCGCGGCCGCCGTGCTTAGGGACGGTTCTCCATCGAACTGCTCCGGTCGTAGATATTTGTCCATGGGATCTTAGTTGTTTCGTTTGCTAATTAAATTGTAATAATAGTCATAACCTATATTGTAGGTTTTAATTAGCAAAACGTAGCATTGTTGAAAATGACAATACATTCATATGACAAATGATTACATATGACAAAGTAAAAGTATCTATGGTCACAGAAGAATAAAGTGGTAAAAAGGTTCACCACAAAAGGTAACTTTAATCATAATGACACTGACCATTTTGTGCATCATTTTTCTTTGATTATACACGGTTAATTTTACATCGTTTTGGAGCCGAAACACTAACTCCAGACGAGTAATAGTTACTATTGGCAATGTTATTGTTTTTTTTAAGACATCTAATAAAGAAGTTAGAAATTTTTCAGTTTTTTCTGTAATTTTTTGTTTTCTAGTAGCGCTTCCACTATTTTGTTCATAAAAGTAAGATCATACGCGATCCACTCGGTGATGACGTAGTGCGGCATAGATGTGCGTGTATCAGTCAGTTGATAGCGCGCTCGCAGTGGACTCAAGGGATGGTCAGACGAATAATCGTTACCTACAAGTAGGTATTTTATTTCAGGTACGATTTAGGTTGGTGCAAGTTCATTTACCTCCATCATCTCTCGTTATAGCAGAAGCATGGCACAGTTTCTACCACTATCACATCTCCTTGTAAACGAGAGAAATTAATTGGGATTGAGATATATTTTAGAAAGCGGCTGTAACTGAATAAAGTAAAACTATTGGTCGCCTTTTGGTCGAAATTCTATAGATAGTTTCAATTATTTTTATTTATGTGACATTGACAAACAGTAAAATAATAAAAGTCGAAGCAAAGACGGTGGCCTCATTGCTTCGACTTTTTCATCATAACGCACATAGAATTAATAGGCTTAGAACCGCAGTAGTCGCACGCAAAGTGAAGCCATTTCAAGTTAGCCTTTTAAGAGCGCGTATAAAGCAAAATTACCAATTTTCTATTTGATTTTACATGAAAAATTCCAGACCAAATCTTAAAATAAAAATATATGAATAACTACATCATATTTTCAAGGGCTCTCTCTGATCAAAAACATAAAATAATAACATTTCCTTGGTAGAAAAAAATCACGAAATAACCTCTAATTCTCATGTTTTTCCGTTTTGTACTCGATATGGTAATGCCTATTGCGACAAAAATTTGATAAATAATTATATTTAAACAAGAGTAAAGGCTTTGCTTGGGCATTTTATGTAATTCCTTTTAGTTTTGGATTTATTACGATAAAACACTTTTGGCGCATACTACGTTTTTATTCCGCGCAAGAAGTCATCTTCCGTCGCTCGTTGCGGGAGCTTCAAGCATATTTCTATTTCACACATCAGTCGCTACCGCTCTGTTGAGACGAGAGGACTACGCTCAAGTGTTTTAGCTGCGCCGAGTTATAATCATTTCAATCGTAATTGTTGTTGTTGTTCGAACTAAATAGTGAAATGGGAAACAAAAAAAAACATTGAAAGAGAACTAAAAAAGTTACAAATTGACAGGATGGCTAATTGTCGAAGGTAAGTTTGTGAGTTACTTGTTTGTTATATACTGAAAAAATAAAAATACATTTTATACTTTCGAGAAAGTTTATGCAGGTGATTTTAGATTTTATTTTGAGAGACACAAGATCTAAATTCGTATACCTACGCACTTTCGTGGGCCGAGTAGGTAACTAGACATAATAATATGTGGGGACATTTCACACACGGCTGTCTGACCCCAAACTAGGAAGACCCTGTACTATGGGTGTCAGACAGCTGATATACATAGACAAATATATTTTTAAATCTATACTAATATTATAAAGCTGAAGAGTTTGTTTGTTTGTTTGTTTGTTTGCTTGAACGCGCTAATCTCAGGAACTACTGTTCTGATTTGAAAAATTCTTTCAGTGTTAGATAGCCCATTTATCGAGGCAGGCTATAGGCTATATATCATCACGCTAACACCAATAGGAGCGGAGCAGTAATGAAGAATGTTTCAAAATCGGGGGATTTTTTTTCCACGGGGACGAAGTCGCGGGCGGAAGCTAGTACATACATATATAGATAAACAACACCCAGATACGACGATATCAAAAATTCGTGGTAGGTACTTTATTAGATTATTAGGATAATAGGTAATAAATTACATTCATAATAGGTAGCTATTTACTTTTGCTATTTTGTTATGTTATTCTTCACGATACAATTTTATGATCATTTTCCCATAATGTAGGTAGTTATGAGATCTTCTAAAAATCTAGATACACGGATGGACAACAATAATGATCTTGCGAGTATCCTATATAAAAAAAAAAATATCTACCTATACCACTTCTTATTTAATATTTCTATGGTCACTCGTAGTCGTAGGTAACGCGGGCAGAATAGTATATGCAAAATAAACACAAGCTTTTAGTTGGTATCCGTGTTTGTTCGATGAAATATATTTATATCGATTACGAACCTATTTAAGTATGCCCATTAGGTATTTAAACCCTATTTTTGTAGATCAATTTATTGTGGACGTGATTGTATAACAAGGAATTTGTTTTGAAATAATATTTTATTTTCAGAATGTGGCCACCTCGCTCGCCAGATTTAAACCCATTGGACTTTTTTACTGGGGCTGTTTAAAGGAGGTAGTTTATAAAGAAGAAATCACTTCAGTTGAACAGCTGCGACAACGCATACGTTCGGCTGCTGACGAAATATCGTCGGCAGGATTTGCGCGCCGATTGAGACGGTCCTTCATAAGAAGGTGTAGAGCGTGTATAGCAGCTGAAGGAGCCCACTTCGAACATCTTGTATATTTTCTTTTTCAATAAATTTGTTTAATTACTAATGTCTTTTATGGTGTCAACAAACCCATAGTGATCAAATTTTAAAGAAATTCTCATTCTCTTTGAGTCTAAAATTAGTTACAGCAGTGTTAAAGTAATTTAATTTTGAAATCAAATTTGTATAAAAATTCTCCTTTAAGATTCGAACAGCAATAACTTTGTACTTTATCAAGATACTGGTTATTATTATACCATTTTAGAATTTGCATTAAATAGGCAATTATCTATACTTATAATAAATCTGTAGAGAGGTCAATTCTGTACATGAAATATATTTTTCAACAGTATTATAGATTGACATATTATATTTCCCTACTAAATTACGAAAGTTAATCTGTGTGTTACACCTAAATCACTGAACCGTGAGGAAGGACATAGGCTACTTTTTTTTACGAAAAACGACGGAAACGTGGACGAAGTCGCGGGCAACAGCTATCTATGCTAATATATAAGGCTGAAGAGTTTGTTTGTTTGTTTGAACGCGATAATCTCAGGAACTACTGGTTCGAATTGAAAAAAATATTTTTAATTAAATACTCAATTTATAGAGAAAGGCTATAGGCTATATATATCATTACGCTAAGGCCAATAGGAGCGGAGCACCAATGAAGAATGCTTCAAAATCGGGCTTAAATTTAACGTTAGCCCAAAGTAACTATTCCACGCGGACGAAGTCGCGGGCAAAAGCTAGTCTAAAATAATGAGCCACCGCAGTGTAGTACATTTTTTTTCGATATAGTCTGGCGGGAATAATTCCGAATCATTCCCGTCGTATACTTCGGAAGTATTCCGAAATATTCCGAAACTTTGGGAATATTTCAACTGCCAAAAGAAACCAGGAAAATCGACCTTTGAAGTCGGTTAATATACCAAAACCTGCTCCTACCTAAGTATAACAAATACTTTTCTGAAAACCGCATCAAAACGTGTTTGCTTGCAAGGTTTGCCTTTAATTGTTTTTATTGGCTGGGCTATTAAACGCGTTAAGTAGGTAGGTAATGATTAATACCTACCTATGCGACTCGCGAATACTCGCGATGCGTACAGAGCTACATACAAACTAACCAAAAACATAGGTAACCCTTTTTCAAAAAACAAATAAAATATGCTAGGCCTGGTTTTTTATTCAACTACTGACATTTATAAAAATAGCATTCAATTTCGAAATAAGTAGAGTACCTACCTAGAAACAAAAGAATAAAAATCCTGTTAATCGCAGGCTAACATATCTACCTATAAAAATATCAACATATACTTAATCAATCCCATTTATAATAAAACTAGTACTCACGCGGGGCTTCGCTCCCGTGGATTCTATCACGGTAAAAACATAACTCTCCTTTTTTGCAGTCGCGTAAAAAGTAGCCTATAACCTTCCTCAAGCTTCAAGCTATTTCCATACCAAATTTCATCCAAATCCACCCAGTACTTTCGAAGATTAGCGCGTTCAAGCAAACAAACAAACAAACTTTTCCGCTTTATAATATTAGTATAGATAAACATTTATATTTTACTCTTGTATCGTACGTAGTCTCGCACTGAACAATAATTAACCCACCCACCACACAACAAACAAACACGTTAATTTCGATTGAATTATTCGGGCGAAATATTCGGAAACATTCGATTGCGGGGTACGAATCTTTCTCGCGGGGGGAAAACTTCTCCGGGGAGCATCTCCCCTCTTACCGCACCCCGCACCGCCATCGCAGCGCGGCGGCAGCGGCCGGCGCACAGAGGGCTTTATTTAAATTCATTTTGAATAATTCTGATTTAAAGAAACTTTCCCAGAAGTATTCCGGAATTATTCCGAATTTTTCAGAAGTTTTGCAACTATAGATACAGGGGCCCAAAATTGCGTAATTCCGTAGAAAAAATGTTAAAATTTAAGAATAACTATTTTTTGCAATATTGATTTAGAATGTAATAAAAAATCTTGATACTGATCTGATAATACAAATATTCAGGACTGATATAAAAAAAAAACAAAATGAAAAAAATATCACCAATTTTAGAAATGGTACCTAATTTTGTAAGAGTAAGTACGATTTTTATTTAAAATATTAAAAATATCAATAATTTGGTCATCCATGGGCATATGACGATATAAGTGGGGTAAATGATAGATATTATCTGGCCAATCGACAGTTTCAAAGTTATCCATTATTTACGCCACACCAAAATCACGCGCCAAAATAATATTATATTATACATAATATAATATTACCTTTTGGTATTGATTTTATATTGATTCGTGTTCAGTATCAGTGGTATAGTCACCTCCTACTAACTTACTATTTACGTATTATTCGCGTACACATAATAACATTTCGTAATATTGTATAACGCAGTCACAGTATTACGATAATACTGTGACGCAGTCATACTTTGAATACAGTTGTTTCATCTGAATATTATACGTATACTTACTACAGAAGATACGCGTCGAGCGAGCGCGTAGGTACACGCGCGATCGTATTCGATGTGAGGAGCGGGTAGGACAGTGCGGGTGAATTCTAAAATTTTGCTGGCTTTAGGCGCGCTCTTAAGGCTACGTACGACTTTCGGCGCGTCAGTACTCAAGACCACAGAGTACATTTTTATATACTGAGCAAGGAACTTGTACCTAAACTGGAATGCGGACGCGAAGCTCAAATCCGTTCCGAAGAGTATACCCTCGAAGGACCTAGCTATCCAGGGTTGCCAACCGCAAAAGAAAATCCCTCGTACATATGCAGCTAAAAATCTCGTATTTTGACTTTCAAACCTCGTACATTTAGGTATTATGCGTGCAAAACGTGCTAAAACTACTGGGTTTAGGACTTTTTACTCGAAATAAACTATTGCAAGTTTCCTACTAAATAAAACATCACTTTGTGTTGTATTTCAAAAAATCTTTATTATTACTCAATCAAGTAAAATCACAAAAAAACTAAATGTGTCTATATTATTATGAAATTTTGCAAGGTTTAGGTTTTTAAACTTAGTTTACATCTCCTCTCCAAACATTAGTCAGGAACATCCTCACTGTCATCGTTTTTCTGCCGTATATTTTATCTATTGTCATGCGGCTATACATTCTTTCTGTGGGTTCAAAATTGACGCAGTTTCCAGTACGAGTTGAACCTTTTGCACTCTCTGCAGCAAGAAGTGTGCCGTTCACTGTTTCCACAGTTAGCCGGTTTCTTATATCTGTCTTTATTAATAATAATGACTTGACTATTGTAAAATGGTGATGCAAAATGTTCGTATGGCCATATTATCAAAATCTCGTACATAATTGTACGAGGTTGATAGTGTCCTCGTACCTCGTACGGAAGACCACAAATCTCGTATTTGTACGAGGAACCTCGTACATTTGGCAACCCTGTAGCTATCTCTTTCTAGTAGTGTGTATATCAATTCGTGATAAACGTAAGGACAATTTTATTCGATGCAATATTTGCAGGTTTTTTTAAAACACTTATTATTAACCTTACAAATGATGTATTTCTGTTACCGCTATAACAAAAAATACTAAAAATTAATTACAATAAATATTTAAGGGAGACTCCCATACAACAGATGTGATTTTTTTGGGGCTTTTTATAGGTAATGGTTCCGTACCATTCATTACCTACCTATAAAAATACCCTTCATGCGCGAGTCCGACTCGTACTTGGCCGGTTTTTTTCTTAACAACCTATTAAATAGAAAGAAAGAAATAAATTCTATTATAAATACAAAGGTCTGTGTCGGTCTGTTACGCTTTCACGGTTAAACCACAGAGCCGCTTTCGAAAAAATTTGGCATGGAGATAGTTTAAAACCCTGGGAACTATATAGGGTTCTTTCTATCTCCGATTTTTGAACAGTTGCTTGGTAGCGCGATATAACAGAATTCCACATGGGCGAAAAGCTAGTTCTCAATATATATCTGAGGAACTTATATTGAGCGCGCTAATTTCTATAATAAACCCTTCCTTATGCGGGCTAAATGCAAAATTGGTTTTGTTAAGCAGACTTTATTGCGTTGAATTATAAACTTTCGAAGTGGTTAAGACCCGTGATACAAATACAATTATTGCAGATACATAATTAATAACAGAATCACCAGCTAACAATTCTTCGAAGGCTTGGCCTTGATAGGCAGTGGTATAGACGTCCAAATAAACGTGCATTAATTGGTAATCTACGTTTATTCGACACTTGTACGGTCAGAACCAGTAGACTAAAAATAAAACGATGCAATCTATACTAATATTATAAAGCGGAAAAGTTTGTTTGTTTGTTTGCTTGAACGCGCTAATCTTCGAAAGTACTGAGTGGAATTGGATGCAATTTGGTATGGAAGTAGCTTGAAGCTTGAGGAAGGATATAGGCTACTTTTTACGCGACTGCAAAAAAGGAGTTATGTTTTTACCGTGATAGAATCCACGGGAGCGAAGCCCCGCGTGAGTACTAGTGTTTATATATAATTAAAACTACTAAAACCCTTCATGAAAGACGATGATTATAAATAGAAAGAATAACAGAAGAGATATAATTTATTTATGTATATATTTATTTAGGTTAACCTACAATTGTTTACACTATACATTTGTATGAAACAGTCATATTACATTTATAAGTGTAACAATTAATTACACGCTAACACCACATGTGCTATTTAAGGTTAGAAATCAATATTATTAACAAACATAATTCTAAATATAAAGGAGGCAGATCGAATGACAATTATAAGGTTATTATTATTAGGTTGGTTCTATATTTTCTAGTTCCTCATATGTTGCAGCTGCAGGTTTGTTACAAGATTGGCTTGACACACAACCCTAAAAAATGTATTACACTATTATTAGTTAAAAGTATGGAAATAATCTTTAAATTATGAATTATTATTATTATTTGTCGACATTAACTAACTGCAGTGCATAAAAGTTAAGTAATTAAGTTATAAGTAATTATTAATATAATAAACTACACTTGTAAGCAAGTTTGCCTAGCTGAGTTTTTGGCCAAAATGATATAAAATATTTTTGCCATCAATTTGCTAAGCAAAAGTAAATAAATCAACTTAAATGTCGACTTTTATGCTTATTAATTTGACTCCTTTCATAACTTTCACTTACCAGATCTTTGATTGTGCCCAGTACAGGTTGTATATTCTTTTCTTTAGTGGGTTTCAATATTATAGTACTTAAAACATTTATTTGTTTCGCTTTAACAGGAATCTAAAATAATAATAGATTGATGAGAACAATAATATTTTAGTATTTATGGTTAAGATAGATTCAAAATGAAAATTCATCTTGCTACGCTCATATTCTATTACGAAACGATGATCTTCACGTCATTTGTAAAGATTGATAACTTACTTTAGGGAAAATGGATGGAATTGCATCATTTGATTTTGTTTCGAAATGCAATATTTCTTCGGGCTTGAAATGGCGGCTACAAATTTTGGAACCGTTTCTGACCTTTTTCTGTGTAGAACACTGAGCCACCGGTCTCGATCATCATTTATAGGAAAGCTTAAAATAACAAAAAATAATAAATAATGAGAAGAAAGAAAAAAAACGACGGGTTGCACTCCGGGTGTGCCAGCAGAAGTGAAAACTTGAATATTAACGTTGTGCATTTTTGATATTTTGGAATGTTTAGGGAATAATTTTGCACGAATTGCTTTAATTATCAGTATAAAAGTACTATCATTTATGTGGTACACAAACACAATTTATATTACATTAAAAAGTTTATCTCTTAGACTCTCCGTCCGGCTTACGAATTTTCGATCAGGTCACGTGTCCTGACGCGAGTTTAACATTTTTTACCCATTACAAAAAGTGCACAACGCCGCTAAAGAAGTTTTCACTTCAATAATAAATAAGAAGAATAAAGAGAAGAACATCCACTTTTACAATGAAAACATAGTCACCCTAAATGCAATTTGTAAACAAAGTCACAAAACTTACTTAAAACAGGAAATTCCAGACCCGGGGTACCCTTCACTCTTGCGATTAACCACAAAACACGTTCTTACCGTGGTTACAGTATCTTGCACTTTAATATTACGAAAACTCACAAAATCAAATATAATGCAAATTTACAAACATACAGATGTCAAGTAAACGTCAGACAGCAACGTAGTAATTGCCATGTATAGTATAATATATCACTACTAATTGTTACAAATTCCATTTTTTTTTGTTTTAAACATCTTGTGATTGCATGGTAAAATAACTTTAATTTTCATTAATATGCAAACAGTAATAATAGCAATTCATTTTAAAGATAGAATTCCAAAGAAGTTTAAAACTAGGTGTTATTACTACAACAGACAGGTCGAAAAAATTACCATTGAAATAAATATTTTTAATCTGACACACAGAAGAAAGGGACACAGTCCACACACGGCACTGTCTCGCTCGGAACGAATAGTTCCTTCAGTTTTATGCGTGCAAATTTATACTCTATTGTTTAACAGCTAAGAAAGACTTTCTGTATTCTTTGAATCATTCGTAAGCAATCCAGTTAGTAGGTAGAAGATCCTTGATACTGAGATAGAGCCGTCACTCGAAGATTTCAGGGCGCCCTCTGAGAATAAGTAAGAACAACAATGGATGAAGCATATATATATATCTATACTAATATTATAAAGCTGAAGAGTTTGTTTGTTTGTTTGTTTGTTTGTTTGCTTGAACGCGCTAATCTCAGGAACTACCGTTCTGATTTGAAAAATTCTTTCAGTGTTAGATAGCCCATTTATCGAGGAAGGCTATAGGTTATATATCATCACGCTAACACCAATAGGAGCGGAGCAGTAATGAAGAATGTTTCAAAATCGAGGGATTTTTTTTTCCACGGGGACGAAGTCGCGGGCGGAAGCTAGTATATACATATAGCTACCTACAAATCAGGGTACCACTGCATGGACCATCGTATTTAATTCCTTTTTATTTAGTACTTAGTAATTTATGTTGATTTACAATAAAATAATATAATTACAACACCAAATACTTTATTAAAATCTTCTGTTACAATATTTGATGGCCATCTGAATTTTATCTTCCATATCTATAATCTTCCTTATCTTCCATGTCTATAATCGTTTCGTGATCCACACAATAACTTAGAAGTATCCTTAGGTACACACCAATTACATAAGAATATATTATATCTTAAATTTCTTGAATTATTTGCACTTATTGACTTGTTATTTGACAATTTTTTTTTTTTTTTTTTTCCCTTCGTCCGTTAGGACAGGCAAAGAGTCAAGCCCATACAGCCAGGTCTGTAATATTTGTTTCTGTTCCAAGTGTGTAATAAGGTTATTTGACAAATTATTTGACTGTTTTCAATCCTTTGACATTTACGCAGTGTTACCAGGTGACCGTCTCGCGTTCTCCCCAAACCTTCCCCAAAATCCCCCTAAAATTCAATATTTAAAAAAAAAAAACCCCGACAAATGGCCATTCTTTTTTATGAATGATACAATTTTATACAATTTCAGCAATAGCGTCCATGACTAAATTAGCCTCTTCACTCGCTTTGGTTTCAGTCCGTACATTTTTTCTGAGTTAAACCTGTTTAGCATCTTTGAACTGGGTTGAAAATGAACACATCCTTCTAGCAATGTATATCTTGTTCTCAAGATGGATTCGGCAGTGTTAATGGCCAATCTGTTTCGACGTTTGTCTTTAATAATAGCTACTTGAGAGAAGGCTCTTCCCGCAACTGCGATGGAAAAAAGTAACGACAAAATTCCTAGTGCCAATTTGCTAACATTTCCACGGGTAGGTTCTATCACCAACTGCATTTTTGAAATTATAAACTTCAACCCAGAACTATTAGGTATGTTGCATGGACTTCCAAGTTGTACGATGCAAATCATTCCATTCTTGCACCACTAAGTCGACATCATTCACGCCCCCCGCGCGGCGACTTCGGAGCCACTCGGCTATCATCGTGCGCAGCATTTTGTTTTCGTGTGTGTGCTTTCACAGATTAGTTAGTGGTTTGATCGCGTTCAGACATCGATCTATTAGTGATTGATGCATTCAGATAATATATTTTATAATCACTAGGGCTAGCCGCGGCTTTTCCCAGATTGTGTTAATCTCCTCCACACCCAGTTTTCGCTTTCCAAATATTCCCCCAAAAATATTGCCCCCAATTCTACCCTCATTACTTTAAAAAGCCCCCAAATTTGGGGGGATTCCCTCCAATCTGGCATCACTGCATTTACGTAAGTTTCGTTACCATTTTAGTTTAAAATTAAATATTGTTAAAGAAAAAATAGGATTGCGTAATTAGAGGATTTTATTAATTTGAAGATACGTGTGTTAATATATTATAAAAGGTGTAAAATTTAAAAGGTGTCCTAATATCCCTAATATTTTAATTTATATAAAATAAAATGGTTATTAGTTAAAGATAATTTAGAATATCTGAGTAAAACGGAGAACAAGTTTAAGCTAAATGTGTAAATATTTTGAGAAAAGTGCCATCTATAAATACGTAACTTAAACGTTGCATATTGCTATACGAATAAATTAAAAATCAATTGAATTGAGTAGGATATCTCCAAAAGCAGAACCCTACCTAAACTAGTCGGTTATCATTTCGTCACTTTTGTTCTAAGTTATAGCACCGTGCTCAAGACCAAGTATTACTGTAAAGAGCTCGCGCATTTTCGTAACAAAATTACGTACTTTGCAGTGAAAGGGTGTCACAACTCATCACATAATCATGAAAAACGTTTAAAGATACATTTCACGGATAAGTACAGCCTAGCATCTTATATTTTTGTACAAAACATTCATCAAAACAAAATAATAAATCGTAAATTTGACAGCCGCCATTACAATGAAAATGTTGCTAGGCTTGGAAAATATTTTACCCAATTTTTTGTTATTATAATTATGTAGTACCTATAATCCCAATCCACATCTATGATAAAGTCTGATAAAGTGTTGATGTTATTTTATTTTGATGAAGTGAAGATGTTGTACCATTTTTAGGGTTCCGTAGTCGAATGGCAAAAAACGGAACCCTTATAGTTTCGTCATGTCTGTCTGTCTGTCTGTGCATCCGTCCGTATGTCACAGCCATTTTATTCCGAAACTATTAGAACTATATATGTGAAACTTGGTAGGTAGATGTATTCTGTAAATCGCTTTCCGATTTTATAAAAAATATTTAAAATAAAGGCCCCCCTTTATTTTAAATATTTTTTAATATTTTCCCCATACATGGAACTGAAACTGAAAATATATTTTTTTTCATGAAACCTATGCGTGTGGTATCTATAGACAGGTATTTAAAAATGACATTAAGATTTCTAAAACCACTTTTTCATAAAGTTAATCGTTTAAAAGTTATACGCATTCAAAGTGGTAAAATGTGTGTCAAAAATTTCAAAAAAATATATGCTGTAGATCTTAATATAAACTTTCAACCAAAATTGGTTTGAACGAGATCGGGTCAGCAATTTTTGAGATACAGCATAATTTCTAACACCGGAAATATAACTTTGTAATTCATACAAACACTATGAAAAACAAAGTTATTGGGCGTAGTTGTAAAAAATTTAAATAGTTTTAAGAAATTTGTAAGGTTTTTTTTAATAAGTATACATATTATATTATATTATTATAGTTACTTCGGAACCCTTCATGGGCGAGTTTGATTCGCACTTAGCCAATTTTTGGTATGTGTTTTAGGATATAGTACATTATGATACATGTGTGCTATGTTGATCACTATACCCGAGGCGGTATTATTCGCACAAGCCGCAGGCGAGCGCGATAAGGAAGCCGAGAGTATAATGACTAATGCACACGCGTGTCATACGACGTTTTTCAACATACTTGCGAGGAAAAAAACAGACTTGTATTGTTAAATATTAACTTGTATGGAAAATGTCGCGCTGGATTTGACTTTTCGCGCGTCGTGCTAGCGTGCGCGCGCAGGTTTACCTACACCTGCGCGCGAATCGCAAGCGCGGCGCGCGTTTATTTACATAAAAAGCACTGACAAAAACGCTATACAGCCTATAGAAAAAATATAATAAACACAAAATAATGTTTAGACTGATCATAGTGTTGTCGTATGTCAAATTGTAGTTTACAACAACCTGTTAAGTTAGTATAATCACAGAATATCAAGATTTTATGAAATAGTCATTCAGTAGGATTACTTGGTCTTAGGGAGTTGTGTTGATGACTTTAATGATTATAATTCTGTAAATACATATTTGTTACGATCGCAAATCATATTTTAATCAACTTACATCTTAATGCTGACCAGCAAATTACAAAAAATATAAAAAAGATATTTCGCGAGCTAACCTGGCGCTTTCGCCTTAAACAAAATAAAGTAAAAATATGAATAATTCTAATAAAACGCAACTTAAATAATAATTCTACGCTTATACCTACCGGCAAAGTTGGCAAAAATGGAACAGTTCCATTTTCCCCACATGCTGGGGAAAATGTCATTTACTTGCAACATTTATTATTTGCTTGTGTGCGTGTCGTCGAACGTAATTACATGCCGCTTAGGCACACATTCATTACGTTGTTGCTTCAATTTTGAACGGAATTTTGAATGAAACTATCACTCTAAGTCTAATTACTCTAAGATAACGCATATGTCTATGTGTTTTTTATAACAATTTGTCTAATGCATATTATATAAATATTAGTTATCTGCACTCCTTCTCCATATAAACTTAACTGTGACAAATTTCATACTCCTCCGTCCGCTTATCTATTTATTTCGTTGCAATACCTACATCGTCACCTTATTTCAAATATTTCGACGTGTTTTGCTTCATTAAGTAGATAAATAGGTACCTACTCGATAAATACTTGTTTCGTTGGAATACATGGTCACCCTATTTCAGGCGCCATCCGCCATAGTGCATTTTTATAGATTAATCTCGAATCAACAAAAATACTGACACCGTTGGACTGGAAACTGAAAACACATCAGGTGTTTTCCGATTCTTCTAGGTTTTGAGGTTACCTATATGTTAAATTTTCAATTTACTAATTAAAAGGGCAGTTACAAAAAAACAATTAAGCAATAAAAGTTCGTTTCAGTGTCGTCACTTAATCTTTATTGATTAATGGTTTCTCTGGGCTTCTTCCTTGTGGAGGAATCGATAATCCCAATGTTTTGAGGTTATAGGTTGAATTTTCATTTTACTACTTAACGGGGCCGTCACAAAATAAAATAAAGCAATAAAAATTCGTTTCAGTCTCGTCACTTAATCTTTATTCATTAACGGTTTCTCTCAGGTCCTCAGTTATGGAGATCACGTTGGCCGAACGTCCTGATGTTCCAGAAACTAAAGTTCATTTTACTTTTAATCGGTGACATTACGAGTAAAAGTAAAAGCCGTGGTTGTTTGTCAGCAAATCGTCGCTAAATCTTTATTCAGTAACAGTTTATCTGAGGTCCTCAGTTATGGAGATTCAGGTTGGCCGAACGTTCTGATATCAGGTCGTTCGGCCATAAATAAATGCTTCTAACTTTCGAATTGTTCCGTCACAAATTCTTTGGCTGGCATCTTTATGCGTCACATGATCGTCAGTAAAAACTGGAGTAGCAGCCAGCTCCCTACCTCGACTGGCCGAACGTTCTGATGTACATAAAATTTCGGCTTTGAGAACCATACGTGTGCAGCGCTGTTCCGCCGCATTCAGCGTCGAACGCGGCGGAACAGCGCTGAACGCGACAGAAAGGTGCTGAACGCAGCAGAACAGCGCTGAACTCTATCTAAAGCACTCGCATGATAAAAACACATTTGTCCTCATTTTATACTTATTTGCCGCTTAAGCTGAATAGACGCGGAAAGCTGAACGGATGCGTACGCATCGCCATACAAAATCGTTGTTTTCTATGGGCATAAGCTGAATAGGGCTGAATAAGTGTGAGTAGTCCCTTAATATGCAACTTGCAATTTAAGAAATCTTCTGCCTTATAAATAACTTTGATAACCTTCTAACTAAAGGACGAATTCGGAGCTTGGCGCAGAGGGCACGCTTTTTCTTTTCTGACGTGGCGGTCAAAAGGCTAAGTATTAGATAGAATAGTTTTACCAAGGAGAATAATTTTAGTTGTACCATCGAACAGTAGGTCCACCGGGCAGCGATGCGATCAGGAGGGCTAAGTATATTATGCCTAAATCTGTGTCCGAAATTAAAAACCAGTATTTTTTTATAATACTTTATTTATCATCATTAATATAATAATAGAACATTAAATGAATGATATTAAAATAATGTCTTAATCTAACTTACGGCTAACATTTTTGTTTCAACATAATCACAATAGATGCGGCGGGCGCGGCGGCTCATGTCCTATTACCATAGTAATAGGATCTATAATAGCGAGATTCTAATATTTTAAGACATTCAGTGGTGGGGTTAGTACTTATAATGGTGAATCGTGTACACAATTAAATTTATTAACGTTGTATAGTTGTAGGATTTAAATCCATTTTTATTTTAGGCCAGTGCGGAATGATCTATCGACTGTGGAGGAGAGAAACTCCTTTTATTCCTCACTTTGGGAATGACGATCAACAGGGGGATGTTTTTCATAAATTGATTGTCCTTCCCATAAAGTTGTGATTTATTGTATTTTATTTTGCTCACTAACCCTAAGCCCAAGCCTTTAACAACTATGGATTTATTTATAATCTGAAATAAAGAATTTGAAAAATAAAAGGCAGTCTAACCTCATCTCAATTCTCGAACTGCTCAACGCCAATTTTCATCCATAGGCGGTGTTAAATAATAACAATGCAACACAAAATTATTTGTGTTTATATTTCGTTGGAACAACTAACCCTATATCATAAAAGACAAAGTTAAAAAGTATTTTCTTCGCTTAACCTTTTTATTATTACTAATTTTCAAGTATGGGGTACTTGAAAATTAGCTTGAGTTGTTGGTAAGAAATGCAAATTATTTCGAATAGAAGTAGTAATTATTGTGTACACGATGTAACTTTAGCTTACAATAGTGGTACGTAAAGCGGTATAAATGTTTAACATATTTTAAATATCTATTGTGTTGTGTTTAAACATATTTTTCACATGAGGTAAAATTTTTGAACTTTATTGTTTGGTGGAAGTTTTTCATTGTTCAAATGACATACGGAAAAGTAACAAGTTGTCGGCGTCAATGGAAAACATTGTAATTGTAAAAATATACATGTGTAATTATTAACATTTATAAACGTTAAACCAAAACTTAGCACAGAGGCAGAAACAGTCATTGTAAAAAATCAATTGCTGTTCGTAAGTCTCGAGAACGGCTGGACCGTTTTTATTATTTTGTATGTTCGTTCTCATACAGGGAAGGTTTTAAAGGTCAGAAAGACAGCTCATATAGAAATTTTCTAAAACAGGTTTTCCCTAACTATAACTCAAGACCCCTAGTTGGAAGTATGGAAAAGCAAGCTTCATGGTATCGGGTTCTTTATGGGCCCGATGTAGATTTCTCAGCTTCCGTTGCCTAGTTACGTTTCGGGGATCTCTTCGGGGAAAGTGAACGTTTTGTCTATGCAATTATGGACAAAATTATCTTGGCGAAAAGGGTACGGAAATTTTGAAAAAGTTACGACCATTGGTACAAGTAAAACTTGATAGTAATGGAGGACAAATTACTCAAAACTGACCAGCGCTTTAGGAACAGCCTTCAAATGTTACCAATTGCAACAATTAATTACGTTAAGAAAGGGCCCAGGGAATGTTTCAGGAAAACAGAGTTAGGTGACAAATTATTGATTACTAAGGCGTACGGGAATTTTGAGAAGCTTAGGTCCATTGGCTCAAGCAATATTGATGGTAATGGAGGACAAGTACTACACAAAAACTGACCAGCGTTTTAGGGAACAGCCTTCAAATGTTACCAATGACAACAGAAATAATGAAAGCCTAGGGAATGTTTCAGGAGATCAGAGTATTATTGATCACTACTGTAAGATCTACACAACACTGATGATGCAGGAAAGGGAAAATAAAGACCTAGACGACAAACCTAATCAAGTCATTCACGCAAACCACGATGGCAGAATGCTCTCGCAACGCAGCAAACTGGCAAAAATTGAGAAAAACTGCTATGAAAGCAATTCAAGCCGGAGTAATCAATGAAGATTAACAATGTTCGCGTACTCCAACCTCCTTCGGCATCGGAGCGACCACGACCACTGCTTGCGCAAGTTTTATTTAATTTATTATTTTTCTACTGTCACATTTCGGAACGCACCTCTAATGGTATAATTATGTTATTATCATCATATTTCCGAACGCATCTTACATATTAGAATACAGATTCTTATTTGACCGCAGTTTTTGAGCTAGCCATATCTCCTATCTTATTCCCATAAATCAGAGAGAGAAGAAATGCTCACCGCACGCGCCAATCAGAGTGGCGCATTCACCGCGACCAATCACAGCACATACGCTGTGATTCGGAAGAAAAAAAACCGCCATATTGTCTTCTTAAAAAGAAACCACTGCTTAAGCGACAACTCCGCGCCGCGCCGAAATAAAAATCAACCGCTAATATATCTAGTAATCTAAAAACTATCAATTATTCGTGTTGGCCAACACACGTGTGACAAAAATAAAGACCAAGTGAAGTGCTCAGCAAATAAGAGGAAGAGACTCAACACACGTGCAATATCTTCTCATGCTGTCCTACACATCAACGCGCTTTATCCAGAGGATACCCAAGTAAGTCCTCCACCACCTTCTTCCTACCCTGGTCAGCTCATTACTGTGTGGTCAATATTTCACTTCGCCTAAAATTACATTCCCGCACTATGGTCCTTCGGAAGCCGCAAATACCAAACCGCTAACCGCATCATAACCAACCACTCTGTCATCTGTCAAGAGTGTAACACTGAGAAGAGGAATTGCAAAATCAACCCATAAGATATTTTTTCCACTAACAATGTATCTCAGGAAAAGGAAAGGGACGTTTAATCAAACAAGCTTTCCGGCATATAATAAAATTGTAAGTAACAACAACAGCATTAAAAATAGTTTAAGATTAAAATAGGAGCTTCATCTTTAACGACTTCAGAAGCAATATTTCATGCTATGTTTGGAACCTACCTCAAAGATCTTCATGTTCCCCAGCAAATAACTGACCATGGTAAATGGCATCAAAGGAAAGACATCAAGACAAAGAACTCAGTTTTCTAAAAAAGTTAACAGCAGAGCAATTAACTTTAGATATGTGTCAAAGATGGGAAATGGAAGTAAAAAATGTGTTTCACCGAACTCAAGTAAACGGAATATAATATATTCCCTTATGGAAGATGACAATGAGTCTATGGCTCAAGCTATTCCTACTAAGTCTTGGTAACATTGATACAGTGGGAAAGAGTAGACTCAAGAATTCTTATCCTATTTAATCACTGGAAAGAGCGCGATTAACTATAGCAGTGATCCAATGCAATTGCAGTATGCACTAAACAAGATTAAGGATTTATTTTGATTAAGGATAAAGATAATAACAAGGATCTGAAGACAGGAATGAAGGCATGGGAGGCAAAAGCCTCCACCACCTAAATCTAAAAAGAGATGGTACTCGGGTAGAAACAGATTTTGTTCCAATTGAAGGAAGCATCGATCTCAAATAAATGGGATAAGGGCAGGGAGATATATTCCTATATTTTATGTTTAACTTCACTAAACAGATTTAATTCTCTAATTGTATTTTTTTTAAGGAGTGAAGTGTTATATTGCTTCTACATCACCAGTAAAAAAAAATCTTGTATTCAAGTCTTACATTGTCGCCGACAAAATATAGTACTTTAAGTATAATAGTAAATAACCCATTCTGAAGCTATCTCACATATACGCCTGCATATTCCAATGGGTTAAGCAGATATAATTACTTCTTAACATTACTTGCCGCCATATTTCGACATAATATGCCTTATTTTAAACATAAGCCAGACTAGAATATTGGTTACAAACATACAAAATATTTCAAACAATATTGCACTACGCTTTATTCTTATTTCTCTAATCACTGGCCAATATTAACGCCTGTTCTTGTACATACATAGCTAAGTATTCGTCAATCTTATAGACAATAATGGAAAGACGATGGTGTAAGGAGTTTATATTGCCATTAGTACAACAAATCGGACAACTATTTCATTGATTTCTTTTATTTTGGCGTGACAGCAGCAAATAAGCTGTAGAACTTTGATCTGTGTAGTAGAGAGTACCGTAAATGAAAGCAGGAAATTAAACATCGAAGTTATCAACTAACCTAGATTTTATTTAACTGAATATTTTTATTCTATTAATGACGATATAAATTTTTACACTTTGTATACAACTTTTACAAATTGGCCCATATTCTATTTACCGCATGGCCGGCCGCGCCCAAGTCTGCGAGGTTTCTTCAAACAAATAATAATAACAATAAAGTTTAATAAATATGGCGGTTGCTTGTCTCATTACCTGTTCGTATTAACATGATACAGGACAATTTGGTTAGCTCTCCATCCCTAGTAGTGTAGTACTATGAACTAATATAATCCACCATTGTATTTTTCACTACTACCTTCGCGAGAAACCAAATTGACTCAACCTATTGGCTCGAATACGAGTAGTATATACTCGTATTCGTGCTAATAGGCTGAGTAGATTTGATAAAAAAAAGAAACAATATTCAGTACATTTAAAATCTAAATTTAAATCCGATTTTAAGCTTTTAAACCATGTACGATATTTATAACATGTATTTTTGTTTAAACACATGTATTGCTTAGACAAAAATACATAACTATATAAACACTAGTCTATAGACGTAATCGATTTATGTCTATTCTATTTTTGGTTAATGGCAAGTGGAGCCGATGTCGACTATTCTGCCAATGTCTAAAGTAAATTGGAAAAACAAGTGTGTATGATTAATGATTAGAGACAGAATGGATTTAGAAAATAATAAAGTTAAAATCAGAACAGGAACCATAGTCTCTGTTTCTTCAATTGGTACAGTTGAACTTGTTGGGTTAGTACATCGATTTATGTCAAATGTAAATAATTGTGTAAAACGTCTATTGTGTCGTTTGACAAGTGTTGATAATTTCATAATAATGCCAATTTAGGTTGATTCGATTTGGTTGCTCGCAAGTGTATAATCAAATCTAACGTATTGCAAATAACAATAACGCAATTAAACTTATTGAGTTTTTCATATCCACAAAAACAGTGTTAAAATCTCTGCTAATGTGGAACGTAACTACGGCACACTACAGAGAGGAGTGCTATCACTAAACATCTATATAATATAACAAAATTAATTCTAAATTTACATGAAACCTTAGTAAACTAGGAAGAAAGTATTCGCATTGGAATGGAACTACCTAAGGTAATGTTAGTGCGGGAAGACGGACGACAATGCCAGTTCGGTTGCGCACGCGCATCGTATCGCTGGCACATTATTGGATTGTGTTTACATACTGTATAGCGATATGCGAGTGAATTATTTGATTTCAGACGCGATTAACGATTTTTGTCTCCTTACTAACGCGTAAGTTTGCTATAGTTAGTTCACCTTAAGAAAATAGTGACGTCATCGTTGTCCGAAGCTCTCGACCAATCAGGTCGCAACAAATTAGAAAGCTAAGTTCACAGTGACCAGTTGACTGGAGATCTTTTGGCGAAACAGTTGTTTTTTATGCGTTACCGACCTACATGAAATAATTTAATTAAATTCAATCCTATTGAATTGGTGTGGGCCCACATAAAAAAAAACGACGGGTTGCACTCCGTGAGTGCCGGCAGAAGTGAAAACTTGAATATTAACGTTGTGCATTTTTGATATTTTAGAATGGTTAGGGAATAATTTTGCACGAATTGCTTTAATTATCAGTATAAAAGTACTATCATTTATGTGGTAGAATACAATATTTATTTATTGCGCTATCTTACACAAACATGACAATTTATATTACATTATAAAGTGTATCTCTTAGACTCTCCGTCTGTCTTACGAATTTTCGATCAGGTCACGTGTCCTGACGCGAGTTTAACATTTTTTACCCATTACAAAAAATGTGCACAACGCCGATAAAGAAGTTTTCACTTCAAAAAATATGTTAGTGCCAATAACTCAACATTCAACATGAGCGATGTTAAAAAAATTGTGACGCAATAACTTTAATAGATGCTTTCATTTCATTTCATAATTCTTTCATAATAAATTCAAATGAAGATTCTAGTGAAAGTGACAGACTAGTTTAAAAAATGTACTTAAACTAATTTAAGACAATCACTTAATTTTTTCCATCAAAGTTAATCTTTTGAAATATACATTTAATTATGAATTTTTACACCATTGTGAAAACACCTTTACCCTGCAGTTGCATTGATGACGTCACTATTTTGTTAACGTGAACCAACTATAGTGACTAAATAGTAACAACAGCACGAGTCAATCTTCGAGGAGGACGAGGCAAAGCTTGTCTAGCTGTCATTTGTATACCTTTGATAGTCGTTGAGGGAAGCTAAAAACTCGCTACGCAACCCAACTACCTAGCGGCGAGTGGAAGAACCAGACCTGATACCTACAAGCTGAGCTAACCTAGGTCTTGCTGGAGACCTGGAAGCTCGAGTTGGGAAGAAACTGGGCTGTCAATAGAGTTGCACCACGGTTCAGGCAGATCAGTATTCCCAGTGTACTACCTAACTCACAATCTAGGCGTGGTTGGCAACAGAAGTTGGCTTAAATAAAGGATCGCTTTCATACTAATTTTATCTTTTATTTGTAACCTCTGCCTACCTCACTACAAAGGCTTAAAGTTCCGCAACTTATTGACGGATAGAAAGAGTTAGTCAAAAACACCGCATCAACTCGAGCATCGATACTAAAAACAAGACAATCGCATCGAAATTAAACGCGAACGCTGTGCTACAAGCACCGAGTCGAGTCAAATAGAGTCAATAGCAAAAAAAAAAAAACGACTCGTCACATCGCTATTACTGTATAAAGGTATTCAAACACTCGACTCTTCATCATCAACGCACCAGCTTCGTGTACGATATTCCCATCAGTTTGCTCAGCCCCCAAATATGACACATCGAATGTAACACAGACAGTGGAAACGACACACCACAAATCCGACCTTTTTCTACAGTTCCATGTGCCATATTCACTGCCGTTTTGGTACAGATTACTAACGGACCTTACATTAAACTCAACCCAAGTAAAATGCGCGTGTCAAGTGTGATTTAAGAATTAATTTTCCTTAGTTATCTTTCAAGTCAAAAATCAGATTCATGGGTTAATGTCATGGCGATTGAAGTTACAGCAAATAAATAACCTATATTGGAGTGTCGTCACCCCTGACACGCGTCATTCACGATATAACAAACTATGCGTTGCTCCGCACAAAAGTTCACAATCCTCATATGCGGCGCAAACGCACCCGAATGTCGGTAGTTAGCTTTCAGTACAGTTACACTATACACAATAACTTAGTTTAATACTTACATACAAAGAATATCAGACATAATTTACTTATTCATATAAGATTAATTTTATTAGTAGCGTTTACACATTACTAATCACCCCTCCATTTAAGAATGAGTGGTCTATTTATACCCATACGGGTATTTCCTTATTATAAATTTGACTAAATTTACGTTAAATAAATAAACGTCTTAAAGCTTACTACCGACGCCAGGCCAACAATCACAGACTTTCAAGTCGTTTGTAAAAAAATAAAATTATAACCAAATTACAACAAACTCCACCTACACTACAACTTTAACATTAGAGTGCAAAATTTATTCAAAACCTTACATCTACAGACTTTATAATATTGTTTCATAATATTGTTTAATCTTTAGTTCAGGATGTGAAGTTGCTTTCACTGGGAATACTTTTAAAACGCTACCAAATTGAAATATAATTCTTGTTTTATATAAATATAGACTGCTTTCACATATAACAGCATATTTCACCTAGCTTTTGCTGCTGAAATTGTGCCATTACATGTTAAAGTAGGCTAACTGTGTATAAATACTATAAATTCATACGGTTTAGTCGTAATCATCAACAGTTAGTTTATTTTTAAGGGTCAAACACAACAAAATGGCTACCGTGCTAGGCCTAAGACTCATTACGGTTACGTCCGTATTCTATGGCTGCAAACTGCTGTGACACTACCTGTGTGCTATTTAACATATTCAGATCGAAATTGAATGATCAATTAATGTCGATCATTCAATTTTGACACTTGCGGGAAGACCGAGATATTTTATTTATATTATTCTGACTCTAGAAATTTTGAAGGCGATTATTTGCGAAGTCCTTAGTGGATAAGCAACCGAATGATTTTTAGTTTCGTAGAATAGTACAGGAGAATATAAATACGAACATCTCAAAAGCTCTAATACCAACAGAGTCGTAAAGCAATATTAGTAAAAATACTTTGAATAACCAGACACAATAATATTCAGTTATCATCTAATCATAATCTATCAATACAGCTCTGTAATCAACAAAATTTGCAAGCGACCAGGGACCAGGGCAATTAAGTTTGAGAGTTTAGAACATATTCATAAGGTATAAAATCGTTTGATAGATATTGACCCGTCTAGACATGTTTGGCCCCTGGTCTTTTAAAAATAAATGTGTAATCCCTACACATGATAGCATTTGGTCCGACCGACTTTGTTGTCGACCAAATCGTGTCGGATTTGGTCGGCAGCATTCGTCAGCGATGTGCTGTCTCGTGGAGGGTGTAAATGCGAGTTTTAACTTGGGTGTGCTTCTTACAGTGTGTCGTTCAGGCCATTAGCTCCCAGTACTGCATTACTCGCTCGCCAGATGGCGTTGTCATGCCTTGTGGCCGTACGAAGTTCATTTCTATGGTTTTGAATCTCTTCTTTAGTTCGGCATCAAATGACTGTGGAAAGAAATGTTTAATTTAGCTTATGGAACATGTAAAGCTGTTATTCTGAAGACGGTATGGTAATCTGAGAAAATTTGACATTGGTCTTGCCAAATGGTATCCGTTTAAGACTGGGCAGATTACATTATATTATGTTAGTTGGTCTATACTGTCCTCTCGTAATTAATTTTTAAAGAGTAACCATGGGTTTTCTTGCCAGTTCTTCTCCATAGGAAACTAGCACTAACTTCTGACGTTTTATAAGTGACCATGTAGGCTTATCTATACTATAGTGTATTCACGGAGACGAGTTAGTATAGCGCCTTCTCTATCGCACATTATCATACAAATGACAAAGACAAAAAATACTTTTTTAGGGTCAGTGGGCGTTAACAATACCTTAGAAATGTAAATGTGCGTTCACACTGCGCTTCTTAAAAGTTCGCTTAGGTTATTCCTGCGGCTTCGTCTGTCGTATAAATTGAGAGACATTTATTTGATAGAATTTTTTATGGGTACCTACTTTTTTATATATATGATGGATATGAAGGAAAAAAATAAAATCGAGAGTTAATGATTAAATTTTCTTTATTATATTATAATATCTACCTATACAAGTTTATCATCATCACTCTCCGTACTATCACTACTGTCGTCGTTTCCTACATTTATTATGAATCTTTCAGTCATTGCTTCCACAATTCTGTCCATGGCATACAGTCATAAGTAAGAGCACGTCTGCACATTACGGGAAGTATGAGTAGACTAAAAAGTACTCGTACTGTGTACACCGCTTTAGCGTTTATCACTGACCAATCGCAGTTAAAAAATTGTGTGAGTGAGATAGCGCTCTACTAACTCGTCTCCGTGAATACACTATAATACTATCACCATCTCCAGGTTCTGAACTGATGATGGATGTAACAAACACATGTAAGTTTCTAATAGAGTTATATAAAGAAGTCGCTCGTTTGCGAGAATATCGACATAACTCGAAATGCTGTCCAATTTAACTAGATACTTGTGTGACTTGCATGTTTGTGTTTGCACCGACGTTCATCAGAGGCTGGGCCTGGGTTTGAGCGAAACCCAGGCCTGGTCTCTCTCACAGAGGAGCTTTGCATGCTTAAGTTTTAAGCAAATCATGTTGGCAGAGCCGGATTAACCCTGTCAGAAGCCCTAAGGCAATGGCATTCTTGGGGACCCTTTTCTTACTTTAACTTCTAATTCTACTACTAAATGTAACGATTTGTATTTTGTGAGATAACAGTGAGGACCCTAAGTTCACAAGAACATCAAATTCTCGTTCGAAGAAACATGTTTTCTTGGTGCGTGCACTGGGCCTGGACTTGATGAGGGGCCTCTAGGCAGTTGCCTACTCCGCCTAATGGTTAATCCGGCCCTGCATGTTGGATTCCATATTTATAATAACATCGTATATTCTATGTTTTATGCAAATAATATATAGTGTTTTGTCTCAAATTAATAATAACACTTTTTCTTTCTGATGAAAGTCGGCGCAATATTGGCATTTTGTCTCAGTTCACGATCTTATACTTAAATATATGATTATTTCACACAAGTATGTAGTTAAATTGGACAGCATTTCGAGTTATGTCGATATTCTCGCAAACGAGCGAAGTATTGATCTGATGTAGATAGGGTTTTCTCTTTTAAAGTTCTTATTTTGACGCCTCCCTTAATTGGTCTGCCCATAGTGACACTTGAAAATAACAGTATTATCTAATTACAGTAAAATTTAAAAATAAACTTTTCAATAAAATATTTTTTTTCCTTCTATGTATATAAGAAAGTGTGGGCGCCAGTATGCTTCCTTGGGGAACCCCGTTCTACAACTTCTTCATAACTGTAGGAGGAGCCAATCTTTACCACTTGGGTGCGATTTCGTACGTACGTAAGTTTTGACAACATCAAAAGTTATGCCACAGACACCCAAAACTTTAATAAAGAAATTAATTAGAGAACAGAGACTGTGTCGAAGGCCTTCGACAAGTCCACAACACATTGTTCAACTGTTAAAAGTAGGGAAAGGGTCTCCTTCTCCTTGTACTTGTGTTATCCATATTGATATTATAAATGCGTTAGTTTGTGTTTTCTGTTTGTTAGACCATAATTCAGGTCAAAACAGAGCAACAGACAGACCTGATTTTTGGTGTGGAGATATTTGAAAGCTTAGAGAGTGACATAACTTGCTACTTTTTTCTCGTATCAAGCCCAGGTTCGGTCGTGTATGGAGTACTGCTCTCATTGAAATACCAACTGGACGAGATTGAGTCTATCGAGAAACGGGCCAAGAGTAGTGATGCAACGAATACGAATACGAATATTCGTATTCGCCGAATAGTAGACATTTACCGAATATTCGTATTCGGCGAATACTAATACGAATATATAAAAACTAATATTTTTGTACGCAACTCTATTTACTGCAGATTTGAAAAATTTCCAAGTCTGAAAAAACTCGCCCAAAAATATTTTTCACTGAAGCCATGTACACTCGCCTCGGAAAGACTTTTTTTAACAGCTGGGAACACCCAGACTGAACAAAGAAATCGCCTAAAACCAGAAAATCTACAAATCTTATGTTTTTTAAATAAATATTTGCCTGTTTTAAAAGTAAATTTTAACTATTAGAAGAGTAAACATTCATCAAATAAATAAGTCTTTTATTACCATGGCGAGATATTCGCATTCGCCGAATAATAGGTTTGATATTTGTATTCATAAAAGTAGTATTCGTTGCATCACTAGCCAAGAGACTCATTGGTAACGATTCACTGGTCGAATCAAAGCTCTAAAGCCTTGAACATCGACGACGTGTTGCAAGTCTATCGATTACATTTCGGGGAGTGTGCGATGGAATTACACAATCTAATTCCGCCAAGCCCGTTCCATCATCGGACTACAAGACAAACGGCGATGCGCCATCGTTACATGGTGAACATCCCACCCATACGCACGAAACGTTTTGGGAATACTTTCATTGTGCGTACTGCTAAGGAGTGGAATTCCCTGCCGGAGTCTGTATTTCGTCGTTGCGCTTGCAAAAGGCGCTATGTGGTGTATAGTCAATTTTCGTTCTTTTATGAAGTTTCAATCGTTATTTTAGTACACACATGTTGTAAAAACAGCTATCTGATAAACGCAATATTGAAAGGTAACTCTCTAAATATATCGTTTATTAGATAGCTGTTTTACAGCATGTGTGTATTAAAATAACGTTTGAAACTGCATAAAAGAACGAAAAAGTCTATTTACCACATAGCGCCTTTTGCAAGCGCAACGACGATTTCCTGATCGCTATAACCTGGGAGTCTTTAAGTCCGGAGTGAATAGGTTACTTTTAGGTAAGCGTGCTCCATCTTCGACCACATCATCACTTACCATCAGGTGAGATGGTGGTCAAACGCGAGTCTATCTATCTATATACATATATAAAAATGAATTGCTGTTCGTTAGTCTCGCTAAAGGCTCGAGCAGACCGGATGCGTATGCGTGACTACGACGTAACCACGTCGTAGTAACGCGCGTAGTTACGGCGTGACCCGATGTCACACCGAGTTACGCATACGTCTACGCTTACGCTTACGCAATCGAGCTGAGTACGCAACGCAAGCCCATTGCGTGCCCGGCTGCGGCAGCCATATTTACTGTTTTTGAAGCTTATGTTGTGCATGATGTCTGACGAAGATTGGGTATATGGACCTAGTAGTTCATCTGACGAGGAAGAAGCAATATTACTACTATTGTGCCAGAATACTTCTACGTGTGCAAAAAGAAAATGGCTCCATGATATAAATGAAAGAAGAGAAACACATAGTGAATATCATAACCTTTGCCGTGAACTCGAATCGTATGAGGATCGCTTTTACTTGTATTTCCACATGTCAAGAAGTTCTTTTGAAGAACTGCATGATTTAGTGAAACCACATATATTTAAACTGGACACCAACTACAGAAAGGCAGTTGCAACAAGAGAAAGACTAGCAATTTTTTTAAGGTAAATTTTCCTTTTTCATTTTAAAATCAAATAACAAATTGTCAGATAAAATCAAATAAGAAACAAAAAATATGATCATTTACACAACTCTTAAACAACTAATATATAAAAGAAATGAAAGTACCTAATAAAAATAATATCCAATGTTGAAATTTAATATGCTTCCTATTCTGAATCATACTTAATATTATGATTGTTGGAATCGTCAAAACTATTGCGACTCATTCGAATTGTGATTCGTTAGATCTATGGCTAGAAAGACGTCGTCATTTTGAGGTGGTTCATGAGAAGTTCCTTCCGCTATCAACACAGGTTGCATCGGTTGTTGATCTTCTGTTATGAAAATGGTTTCAGTAGATCCATCAGACATTACAGAATAAGCAGGTGATAGGTACATTAGCGACGATGGTTGTTGGCTCGTTTGGTTTCGTCCTTCATTTGTTGAATTATTTTCAAATTCGTCCAATTCAGCATCAGCAAACAATTTTGCTAATGCTACTTTTATTTTAACTTGATTCCGCACTGATAATTTTTTAAAGATTTAGCATAGCTCATGAACAAGTGGTCAGCGTCATCCCATGCTCTTTTCTTTTTATTTTTAAGATAATCAAGGACTCTTTCGGCGTTGTCTACCAAGTTACGGCTGTCAGTCTTTTTTTTCGTTGTACGTGACGCTGGCGACAGTGATGGCTGTAAACTAGTTGTTGGCGGCTGCTGCATTTGTGTCGAAGAAGGTAAATCAAGTGTTTTTAATAGTGATTGTGAAGATTCATCAACTTCAGGTTCAGGATACAGCCCTGATGGTCCAGGTTGCGGGGAAGGCGGTGAGGGCATAAGTACAGGTGATGACTGTCTTGGCGCTGGCGACGACTGTCTTCCTATTGGCGATGACTGTCTTGGTAAGGATGATGGTGACAGTGGCGCATCGAAACCTGGTTGCAGCGGTGTTATGTTAGTGCTTGTCGGTCTTAACTCGAGCGTGCGGTCCAAAAATGACATCTGGGAACTCCATGTGAAATTTGAATATTTCCTGCTTTAACCAGTTTGCCCTCTAATTGTTTTTTTATGTCGAATATATCCATCTCTCAATGATCTCCATGCATCCTTTGCTTTGGAACCTAAAATAAAAATAAAAGATTTTAACAAATACAATATATATATATATTTATATATATATTACTAGCAATCGCGTGGGGCTTCGCTCCCGTCGACTTTATCACGATAAAAACATAACCCCCTTCTTTTGCAGTCGGGTAAAAAGTAGCCTATAACCTTCGCCAAGCTTCATGTTATTTCCATACCAAATTTCATCCAAATCCACCTAGAACTTTCGAAGATTAGCCCTTACAAACAAATGTTACCTCTTTATAATATTAGTAGAGATTATTACCTATTTCTTTTTCAGATACATTAGAACCTGCGACTCCTTTCTTACCATCTCGTTTTCGTTTCGCATTGGACGAAGCACGGTATCTCAAATCATTGAAGAGGTAGCAAAAGCCATTTGGGAAAGTTTACAACCTATATACATGCCTAACCCTGACGATAACATAATATGGAAACAGTCGGAATTGGGTTACAGAGAAACTTGGAATTTTCCAAACTGTGTCGGCAGCATCGATGGGAAACACATTAAGATAAAATGCCCACCCAGTAGTGGATCGAACTATTATTGTTATAAAAATCATTTCTCAATTGTTTTACTTGCTATTGCTGACCCATTTTATAAATTTACGATGATAGACGTTGGGAGCTACGGTCGACACACTGACAGCAACATCTTTGAAAATTCTGACTTTTATCGATACTATTTACTGGGAAAAACAATATTAACATCGAAACCTCTGCCCGGTACTAACGAACCTGTACCACACGTGCTTATCGGCGATGAAGGTTTCGCATTACAAACATTCTTAATGCGACCATTTCCTAGAGCCACAACTTTACATGATACGAGAAAACGAAATTATAACTACAGGTTGTGCCGTGCCCGTCGTATCATTGAAAATACTTTTGGTATTTTAGCGGAAAAATTGAGGATTTTTCATAGACCTATTGAATGCCATGTCGAAAAAGCTATTCTCGTTACGAAGGCAGCATGTTGTTTACATAATTATGTAAGAATAAAACACGGTGATATTATGATGCACGAGATTCAAACTGAAACAAGTCAAACAAACTTGGAAGAAAGTGCATTAATACCTCTGACACGCACTAACACAAGGTCACCTAATGATGCAATTACTATTAGAGAAAAGTTTGTTACATATTTTAATAGCTAAATAAGTACATACCTTGTATTTCAAGTGCAGCTCCAATTTTCTCCCATAATAAACTTTTATAAGATACATTTTTGTAGTCTTTACTTTTTGGATTGTAAATACATTCATATTTACGCACAATTTCAATAAGTTTTTCTTTATTATCGCTATTCATTATTAATTAAAAATAAAAGAAAACACCACTTTGTAATAAAATACAACTGACTGCAGTTTACGCGCGTAGGGCAACGCACAGCAAAGGTACGCGCGTGTTCAAATTTGTTCGGTGTGACGTCCAATATGGCGCGCCATTGAATACAACGTCATCAACGCGACGTTGCCGTTCTGCTCTGCGTAGGGCACGGCGTAAGTCACGCAGCCTGTTTGTGTCTTGGGAGCTGCATTGCGTAGGGCTACGCATTACGTCGACGCGCACGTCTACGTTACGCAAGCGGTGTGTCCTGTCTCATACAGTTCCAAACATTACAACTCAGTGGTACGTGCACGTCTACGCTTACGTCTACGCATACGCATCCGGTCTGCTCGAGCCTTAAAACTCGAGAACGGCTGAACGGATTTATCTTATCTTGGTTTTGAAATGTTCGTGGAGGTCTAGGGAAGGTTGAAGGTTAAGAAAAATACAAAAAAAAATTGCCGGGAAAACCGTGAAAACAGCCCTTTTCTATTTCCTATACAAACATTTTCTAAATAAAATGGAGAGTAGGGTAGGGGTAGGGTTGGTGTAGATAGATAGATAGATAGATAAGATAGATAAAACTTTTATTGGACAACAGAAGACACAACACACAAAAGCACATGAACATAATTATAACACATAAATTACAGAAAAAAAGAACAGAACAAACGTATACAACCAAAAATATAATAAATGAGAAAGAAAAGAAAACATACTTAAAAATGTAACACAAAACATTGGTGTGGTGTGTGTCTCCAAATTGCACCAAATGGGAGTTCAGCTCAGCATGTGCCAGGCAAATATGCCTGACGCTGGTATTCTGCTGGATCCCAGTAGCCGTACTACACGTACGGTGTAGGGGGTAGGGGTAGTGTTGGGGCAGGGCAGGGTAGGGTTAGGGTAGGGGTAGGGTAGGGTAGGGGTAGTGTAGGGTTTGGGTAGGATAGGGGTAGTGGTATCGGTTGGGTAGGGGTAGGATACCACGCGAACGAAGTCGTGGCGGGTCAGCTAGTTATCAATAATAAAAAAAAAACACTTGAGATGCGAGCGAAGCCGCGGATAGCTAGTAGTACATACCGCAGCAAGGTCGGGCGGCGCGAGTGCGACGGGAGTGGCACGCTCGTGGCCGGCCGCCAGCACGTGCTGCGCCGCGGCCGCTAGCGCAGGCGCAGCGTGGCGGCGTAGGGCCCACACCTCCCACAACGACGAACCCAGCGCGCGGGATGTACGCGCGCATGTCTCTTCCATCACGTACGGGTCGTTTGACACTGGGGGCACATATGTTTTAGTAGCCGTATTATAACAATCGATACTGTAAAATATGCTGATTTATTTATATCCATAGACCATAGTTGACTCGCCAACGCACCACCGCAGTCCGACAACGACTCACTCCCCCGCCACGCGGACCGGTATTTATAACCTAGCGACGTATGCGCCCGAGGCAACGTTATAATAATGTTATCGATTTGTAGTGTGATATATTGATATCTATATACACTACAGATACTAATATTATTAGAGGTCAATTTGTTTGTATGTAAGGGGGCAATCTCCAGAACTAACAATTCAATCCTAAAAAAAATCATTGATTGTAAGATGCAATATTTCGAAATCTACGCGGACAAGTGCCAATAATTTATATTGGAAGAAAATCACATTCAACAAAATCGGCTCGAAGGACCAAAATACGTCGGGGTACGCAGTATAGCAAGGTGGTGGTGTTTATACGGAGAAAATCGGCTCGAAGGACCAAAATATGTCGGGGTACGGAGTATAGCAAGGTGGTGGTGTTTATAAGGAGAAAACCAATGTTTTATGTTAACACTTGTTATTAACCTACTCTATTATGTTAACACTATTTATTAAACTACTCTAATGTTAAAATAAATGTTAGAATACACCCAGCTAACGCGGTATACCAATGTTTTGTGATATCACCGTAAGCAACCTACTTAGAGTTTTACATTATTTTTGGAATTCCAACTCTCCAATACATAATTTGTATGGTGCCTCTCATCGAATACACACCATTCATCCACATTTTTAATAAAAAATTTTTTTCGATATATTAAATAAATGCCCGGATCTCTCTGATAAAATATATTGCCATCCTTCTGCAATGCGATCATGCGACAATAGAGGCAAACTGCAACATAGACCTACAATGCGTATGTAAGTTTTATTTTTGATGCCAATATTTTCAGATTTCCTTCCATATATTCTGTATAAAATGAAAATAACACTTTTTTACTATTATATTAGGAAAAATAGTTTTATATCATTTGTTGGCCTTGGTTCAAAATCTGCGTGTATTTCTTTTTGTTTCCGTTTGTTGACAATATGATTTCTCGGTTTTATTGCTCAGCAAAGAGTAAACCAAAGGCACAGGCTTTATATTGTTACTGTCGTTTTCATTATCACCATGAAACAACTAATTGATAAAATGGCTTTGGAACACTATAAAATGTGCCATCAAATAAATTTTCCTCAATGATCTCCATCTTTTTTCGAACTTCCTCAGAACAAACCACCATTACTCTCGTCTATTCAGTGTCATAAGATAGATGACGCATAGATTTCGATGAGGTGGAAAATTTAAACAGAACATAACATGGAAGGCTTTAGAGGCTAACATTTTAATTAATATTACCTTTAAAGTGACCGAACCAAGACATTTCACACCTTTCTTCTTGTTGGACTCACTGCACACCCAACACTGGTTACTATTTTTACATGTCTTTTGCTTACAATACTGAAGACTGCCATATAGTATAATTCCTTCCTTTTATTGTTATACAAATGGGCCGCTAGTTGGGACACTAGCTCTCAAAGATCTGTAATCGACTACAACCTCCTTGCACATTTGCGGATACTTCCGGAGTTCGAGGATTACCGTAGTACGTAGTACTGTGGCGCAGTCCACAGCATCGTTTGCCACTTGTGTACCAACATTAGGGTTGGCTCCCTCATGCCCCCTTACATTAAGTCCTCCGGTCGGGGCCCGGATGGACATCCCTCAGCAGGTTGGGTAAGCCCCTGAGGCGAAGTGGCGCCATGGGTCTGTAACGGCTCCATGGTGCCTCACCCCCGTTTCTCCAAGTCACATGTATTAGCGCGGGGTTTTAGCAACAGCTTAACGAGGGTGGACCTCTTCCCGCGCTACGTGTGTCCCTTCATCGAATAAAACATAGTGGCCAAACGCGTGCCTACATCAAACGTAAAAAAAATTAAAATAAGAGATCTTCCAAGCATGTCATCGGATTTTATTCTTAAATGAGATAAGCTATTGTATTAAAGCAAAAATATAGTTCAAAACAAAATAAATGAATTAAGGTCAAATACAGTGACAACCCTAACACTTATGTTTTGAAATTTAATTCCTTCTAAAAACCGCGATAGTGCGACGTGACGTGTTTTTTTATCAATGATAGGCCTTGTTACGAGCAATATTTCTGTGCTAGTGACAGGTCGCACTTGAGTTTATAAGGAGAAAAAAATAATAAAGAAAATCTGAAAAAAAAACAAAAATTCTCGGTACCCCGAGGTGATTTTCTAAAAATAAAAACTGAAAAATATGCGCCCAAAGATGCTTTATCAGACTATATTTATATAAAATTAATATCTTGGACAGTTACGTTTTCAGAATTTATATAATGTTTAGATTTTTGTTTTTATTTGACTGATTATTTTATTGTAAATACGATTACCTACTTATTGTAAATTGAATGTGGGCTTTTATCGTTTTGAATTTGTTATTTTCTTTGACATGCATTTTTTGTTTCTTTTATTTCGATAGACTTTAGGACGATAGACGTTAGACTCACCTGAAGTTCATCATATTTAAAAAAAAAAATCGATTTGCAATTGACACGTGGGAGTTTTACTCGTGCATTTTAAATGCATCCCTTGATCGACAAATACCATAAACAGCGGGAACTTTTTTGATCGATTGGAACCACGGAATAGAAAATACAGTGGAAGTGCCCTTTAGATATCGCACGCGTGTCAACATTAAGCACAGATGCGCGACATTAGCTTATTCGCTGTCAGATTCATGTCGCGATTGGTTGTCTCTAAAATACACGAAATATTAGAAATTATGCCTTGTTGTGCGGTTTGGACCTGCAAAAACGAAAGCAGTAAATAAAATGTATCTTGTGGAGGCGTATCGTATAATCGATAAGTATTAAAGTTTGTTAATTTTAAATATATTTGATATTAATGACAATACCGCATTTCATGACTTCAATGCAAACTATAAAGAACCTTATTTTCAATAGCACAACGTTTAAATCTACTTGGTCGTTATCTGGAGGAACATACTATAAATTCTAGTAACTTCGACGCTACTCAATTAGGGATGGGACACATACGTAAAGTAGGTCTGTATCGATAATTTTTATTTATTTCTAACTCCATTTCATAGCTGGATTCAGAAAATTGATTTCAGACGGTTTATGTGTAAAATTCATAAATGTTTAACTGAGATTGCACAGAAATGTCGACGTTTTAACCACACGTAGCCTACATCCGTCTGTAGTAGATACGGGTCGCTAATCACACCGCCTATTGTACACTCATTTTTATAAATGATTGTCCTGTGTTAAATTGAGGTGTACAATAAAGTATATAATAATAATAATCACACTAATATTATAAGTCAAAAGTTTGTGTTTGTTACTTCTTCACGCTCGAAAGGCTGAACGGATTTCAATGAAACTTGGTACATGGATAGACCATGTCCTGGAATAGAACATATGATTTTTTCGTGAGACTATGTTCCCTTGAGATAATTTTATACTTTCACGCGGGCGAAGCCGCTGGTAGCAGCTAGTAGTTAATAAAGATAACATCACATAATGTACACCGTAATACATCAATTTCTGGATATTGATCTCAAAAAAAAGTAATTTAAATATTTCAGTTTTCCCCAAGATCCTTTTATTAAGGAAAATGGATGTTTATTGGGTTGTCAATATTCCAAAACATAATCTATCATCAGTTAGGGGAATTTCCTACGTCTAATCATATTACCGACTTAATGAAAGCCATCACGACAAAATATATTAATATACGCTTTCATCACCTATTCAAATTAAACATAAAACTATCAAAACGGCAATTATTAAACAAATATGTATAAATTCAAGGTCAATAAATATTTTTAATACTATCTATTAACATTTCATTGAAAACTAGCTTGTGCCAGCGGCTTCGCCCGCATGAAATTAATACTTTGTTATATGATTTACTAGTACTCACGCGGGGCTTCGCTCCCGTGGATCCTATCACGGTAAAAACATAACTCTCCTTTTTTGCAGTCGGGTAAAAAGTAGCCTATAACCTTCCTCAAGCTTCAAGCTACTTCCATACCAAATTTCATCCAAATCCACCCAGTACTTTCGAAGATTAGCGCGTTCAAGCAAACAAACAAACAAACTAACAGACTTTTCCGCTTCATAATATTAGTATAGATAGCCTATCTATAGCACTCAAAAATAATGCAGCTACATATTAGGGAAAGAATTTTCAGAATCGGTTCAGTAGTTTTAGAGATTTCCCCTACATACAAACTTACAAATTTGATCTCTTTAATTTTAAAATAGATTCTATTTTTTTGAAGATGGTCAACCTTTTTCCATTGCTGACCATTTGTATGATGTCGATAAATTATTACATTGCTCACACAAATAAAAAAGTAACATCGATATTAAAGTATCAATATTTGTCTACATCTCTATCTGAGTAGCAAAAGACATTACATGTGCATGCAAATATGACATCTATTTCAAAGTCCTTAGCGTTCCGAATAGAATAAATTGGTTACAGTGCCATCTAGCGTTGAGTAGCTGAACTCATTGTAAATTGTTGGAATTATGTTTTTTAAACGATAAACGCCTTTATTGATTATGTCATGTCAAATAATAACAACTTTCGGTCGTTGTAATAAGACTCAATATTTTTGACAGCACTAAGAAGATGATTTGTAAAAGTTGCATTCCAACTTTGTAGCCAATTATATCACTGTTTTTTATGTGTGTTATGGACATTTTGATTTGCAAATGTGTGAGTTTGGCGACACTGGTTCTCGTTTTGAGAGAGCGTAGGGGCACTTCTACTTAATTTTCATTTCTGTGATTGGAACACTGTGCTACGGTCATCGGGATAGAACTCCGGAAAATTGGAGGAAGCTGCGCTGGCTGAGATTCGACTCGACAGGAGATGCTTATTTACCAAGTGTCCTTGCTCAATTTCCTGCCTTATTCTAATTTGTGTATTTTATATTAATCTGTGTGTGTCTGTCTATAAACTGAAACCTACAAGGTTCCCATATAATTAAACCAGTGTAGATTGTATGGACTTTAAAAGAGACGGACCCCTGAGTTTGTTTCGGTGTTTCTTCTCAGGGTAGTCAGGAAACACCGGCCTCATCTAGTTAATATTTACGAAAAAAAAAATGACGTGTAAAAGTGTTATTTAATAACCAATTTGCAAAATAAAGATTATCATTTATAAGCTAAAATCGCAGTAGGCAACCATAACAAAACAATAAGTAGCGTTAAGTATGGCATAGTCGTGGTACTTACTGATGTGCGGGCTGTCCTCGAGGCAGATCATGCGCTTGAGCGCCGGGTGACGCAGCAGCAAGTTGGCGACCAACTGTAGAAGTCCCACCGCGTCTTCGGGAGACGCCACCAGAGACAGCCGCGAGAGACGCTTTGCAAACGCGGCCACTAAGCTTTCAGGTAAGTGTCTGTGGGAGAAAAGACAATTATTATGAATCATTAGAACTTAAAACGGAATATTTACCATGTGTCTGTCAGGTGAGTTTTGTGTGTCGGGAACAGAATCGAGTGTTTAGTGATACATGTGACAGTGGTAGCGGTGTTGCTAACAGAAAACGAACGAGAAAGAGGGTGGACCGATTTGTCTGCTCATAAACTTCCACCCGCAATTACTTCAGTTCATCCGTGATCATGGCGCTTGCAACAGTGCCGAAATATCGGAAACTCAAAACACTAAATACACATGGTAAATATCCCGTTTTAAGTTCTAATGATACTGTTAGTGACCATGTTAGCTTAAAAACTTATAATTATAATGAATTAATAATCTATAACAAAGGGAAAAGACATCAATAACCAAGCAGTGGTTACTGGCACGTTTTGTGAATTTATAGTCTTTGTGTAATTTTCATCATACACTCTCAAAACGATATAAATCGAGAGGATACTTGCATGTACCAGGGCAAAAAAATCCCAAGACAACATTTTAAGAAACTAGACGCGGAAATCAAATGTCCATGGATCTTTCCAAAGCTTTCAACACAGTCCCTGTCCTCTATCCTCTTAGCTAAGCTTGACAATTATGGAATGAGAGGTGTTCCATATATAATTTTTGAAGACTAATCGAGAGGATACTGGCATGTACCAGGGCCAAAAATCATAAAAAAACAACATTTTAAGAAACGAGACGCGGAAACCAAATGTCTATGGATCTTTCCAAAGCTTTCGACACAGTCCCTGTCCCTATCCTCTTAGCTAAGCTTGACAATTACGGGATGAGAGTTACTCCATATATAATTTTTGAATTCTACCACTCAGCTAGGAAACAGTAGGTTAAAATGGTAGGCTGCGTGAACGATTATCACAACGTTTCCTTAGGCGTCCCCTCTTTTTAATGATGCATGCAAAAGATCAGTGCCATACACGCATATGAAGATGACACAGAATTTTAGAGCTTTGTTTTGTTCCTATACTAATTACTGTAATTGGTTTAGTAAAGTTTTAACTCATTGTAAATAAATTACAAGATCTAGGTGATATACTTACGTGGAACTAAGGAATATGTCGGCGAGATGCAGGAGCCGCCGCTTGTAGCGCGTGGCGAACATTTCTGGCTCGAACATGGCGTAGAGGCGGTCGTACATGTCGGGGTAGTCGATATTGTGGCGCCGCACCAGTTCCAGGACGCCTTGGAGCGCCAACATGCTGATGGGGCCACCTGGGGTACATGATACATACATTTACTCTTTATTTGTAAACCATAACAGAACAAATAAGGATATAACAACTAGAAAAGGGTGATATAATGGGCGGTCTTATCGCTAAAAGCGATCTTTTGCAGACAACCTTTGAATGGATTTGATACAGAGTTTTACATGGGATCATGATGTAAATATAACTGAAACCGGCAAATAAAAGAGGCGCTCACGTTGCGTAATACAGCAAGGAAAACCCACACAATTTCCACGAAATAAATAAATAACATTATAATGAACGTAATGGACACTTACAGATAAAAAATGATTGGTATTTTTTTTTTTAATAAATGAAGCTGGCACTGCAGAGAGCAAATATTATTAGCGACCAGCTTATGATAGCGAAGCCTCTTTATTAAATTTAGAATGCGATCGCACAAAAATATTAAAGTCAATAAAATCTTTGTTCTTGATGTGGAAATCGTCCTGGATGTCCTTCAGTGGGCGGAGTGGTCTGTCAGGTTCTAACTGACTAAACCATCCCGTGCTCCCTCGCTCACTTGCACCGGGCCTGTGGAAACTCATAAGTTTTCTTCAACGCGGCACCGTCTGATCGAGTGGGGAAAGATGTTTGAATCGCCCCGCAACTTTTAAGAGGGGCATGGGACAAGTCGTTCCGCCACCTTAGCTTTCGAATAAGGGGCGACAGACGTCCCTAAGTCAGGCGTCCGTCACTCGCTCAAGGCCACGCGTTATATGCCTACCGCTTCGCGTATCGCCGTCGGTACATCCGACAGTGGGCTGCCGCACACCTGCCTGAGCCTTTTTAAATAATTTTGACGTCATAATGGATCGACCTAATAACAATTGATTTTCCTCCGCTTTGATCCTATTTCCCTTTTGATTATTTATTTGCGCGGAATTTTATTAAAATTAAAATTATTTACGCAGTTTCGGATATTTTCGACACGAAAATTTAATAATCGGGATTTCAGGGCAGGAAAAAATGCATCTATCATTTTATTAAACTGAAACATATAAAAATATTTTTTTTTATTACCAATATCATCATATACAACCCTAGGACATTCGCTCCATGACGTGGGTCGCGCGGCGGGCCAAACAATCTCAATGTACACATGCGTGTCTCGCTGCAAACAGCTGGTATTATTATTAAGACTTTGTAGGCTGTTACCTATAGCGTAGGTATTTTCGCTTTTGTATGAGAGTGATGTATCTGTTACGAAGTAACTATTCAGTCATGTGTGCCCAAGTCTAGCATCGAGGGGCCCGTACCCCAAGAGTACGTCGGCCAGTAGTCTCACCAGCGTCCAGACTGTCGCAGAGCATGTCGGTGGCGAGGTGCGGGCGGGACAGCAGCGGCATGAGGCGCTCCACCAGCAGCAGCAGCGCGCGCCGGTGCGTGCGCGCCTCCTCGCACAGCGGCCACTGGCACGCGAAGCCCCAACAGCGGTTGGCGTAGCGCCGGCACACGCCCGGGTTGTACGGGAATGGGGCCTTGTCTGACAAAAAAAAACAATATCTTTAAGTCACAGTGAATCAAGGGCGGATCCAGTGCCAGAGGATCTGATTGAGATACTTCTAAACTGGGTTTAACACCCCATTGTTGGAAGTGCCCATGGCAGTACCTTCTTTGGATAACTTCCTACTTTCACCCGGGCTGAGCATGAGATGCAGAAAGATCTATGACATAATATCTCACTGATATGACAATATGTACATTGCATGCAGTGGCTGAGTCATAGAGCTAAGTTATGAGTTTTATGTATTGTGTCATTGTGAAAATAACACAATACTACATGCAAGGGCGGATCCAGCTTTGGTGCCAAGGGGGGTCACATAATCGTGGTCAAGTCACAAGAAGTTATAATTTGTATTTCCTGACTCCACTACCACTTGGCCATCGACTGCCGATATTCGTTTACGACAGAAACTGGAGTATTATCTAGTAACAATATTTAAAAAATTTAATTAGTGGTCCACCTAGGTCCTGGACCCAGCCCAGGGGGGGTCATGACCCCATGACCCCCCTGGATCCGCCCTTGGAGTGAATAGGTTACTTCTGGGCAAGCATGCTCCATCTTCGACCACATCATCACTTACCATCAGGTGAGATGGTGGTCAAACGAGAACCTATAATCTAAATATTTATATATATATTTTTAAATGGAGGAACACTGTCTCCCAAGGCACAGGTATAAACCTAGTTTGGGAGCCAGGGGACCTAACTATAGCTCATTTTCAGTATGTTGTACATTATGAGTAATGTAATTTAATGATTTTGTTATGGTATACAAAATAAATAAATAAAAAAAATCAACCAAACTTTAGCCTGATGACTTCTGTGTCTTCTAATGTTCTAACGAAACATCGAAATTGAAAAACAAATGCAAATGAAGGTACAGGGTGTTTTTTAGTCAATAGAAGTCTGACACTCCCCTGCTCCAGCCAGAATGAGAGTCATTTTAATAAATTACCCTCAAAAAAGAAAAAAAAAAGGTTGATATTGAATTTGGGAAAAGAACATTCTTACTACAAAATACTATAAATCTTTCCTCACTTATTTTACCTTTATAGTATAGGGAAAAGGATATAGACAAAGCTGATAAATTCGTACATCTTTAACAGTTGTTACTTAAGACCAGGGAGTGCAAAATAATTTTCACGCAAGCTCCGCCCCTACCCACCCCGGTTAGGCCGTTCTATACTAAAATAAAATAAAATTGTTTATTTCATCAAATGATATTTGTACATGATGTTAGCAAAATTTATGTTGTTACTATTACAAATCGACAAATTTTTTGGGTGACCAGCTGTTGCTGGGCAACCTGTATTAAGGAGAGACAGTCAACACTAACTAAACACTAACGCAGCAGTAATAAAGTTGAATATCGCGTGCGCTCTTTTACCATGTTCGGTTTCGAAACTACCGTTGTGTGCTAAACTCTAACGCAGCAGTAATAAAGTTGAATATCGCTTGCGCTCTTTTACCATATTCGGGTTCGAAAGTAAATGTAAGTCTCAATTCTTATTTCGTTTATAACTAAGGTGATAATTGATCTAGAGGATGAATAGAATGTCCTATATTTGGATAATTAAACTATATTTTCTTACTGTCAATACTAATTTTAGACATAAAAGCCGAGTAATCTTGATAAAATTTTGAATAATCTTTAAAATAGACATGATTTTCGATTAAAAAAAGATCCATTTGGATTGAATGCGTGATTGTTTTATAATATTAATACAAAATTACATACAATTTAGGGAGCCTCCTCTTAACCTAGAAAATCTAACAAGTCTTGCGAAGGAGTACAGTGTTATACAGCTACCGAGTTGCCAGTTGTTGAGGTCAGATCGGCAGTTGCTGTGTACAATACAACTACAAGGATAGTACTAAACTGCATTCGGTTAAACCGAAAGCCGACTCCAACATAGTTCTAAAAATGATAAAAAATACATAATTAGTGTATAGTTCATTTGATCACCCTACCTTCTGTTCCACACAAGAGTTTCTCTTCCTTCTCCTCGTCTCTCTCTTTGCCTTTTCCCTTGATGTCTATGGCTATCTCGCACACCAGCAGTTTGTCCAGCAATTCTAAATAGTTCTGCATGTATATTGATGTCGGTGACCTGGAAATAAACAGTTACTATGAATCCACACAAGTCAAGAAAACATGGGCACCGGTGAAGATAATACTGTAGACTTAGCTTCTCAAGACTTATAACATACCCACAGGGAGCCTGTCCTCTCTATAGAGGGAATGAGCCATAATTCACTATGCAGGCCCAGTGGGGGTAAATGGATGTCGCATGTCTTAGTATTTTTGGTCCTAAGACGGACCAAGAGACTCGTTGGCAACAATACACTGGTCGAGTCAAAGATCCAAAGCCTTGAACATCGGCGACGAGTTGCAAGTCTATCGGTTACATTTCGGGGAAAGTGCGATGGACTTGCACAATCTAATTCCACCAATCCCGTTCCATCATCGGACTACAAGACGAACGGCGTTGCGCCATCGTTACATGGACATACAGCCATACACACTAAACGTTTTGGGAATACTTTCATTGTGCGTACACCTAAGGAGTGAATATCTGTAGTCTGTGTTCACTGATAGCAATAACCTGGGATACTTTAAGTCAAGAGTAAATAGGTTACTTCCAAGTAAGAGTGCTTCACCTTGGACCACATCGTCGCTAACCTTCAGGTGAGATGGTAGTCAAATGCAAGCACATACCACCAATAAAACAAGTAATAGGATGTACTCGAATTTTAATTGTATGGGCTAAGTTGCCTGAAATCTATATTATTATAATAAAACAGTAAAAAAAGTGTATCTGTACATTTTAAACTTCTACAAAAAAAAAAAGAGGAAGAATAAAAAAGTGTACACGCTAATCTCTGGACCTACTGGATGGATTTGAATGAAATTTGGTAAGTAGATAGTTGACATTCTGGAATAACACATAGGCATAACACATATTTTTATCCCGGAATTCCCACGGGATCGGGATTTATGTGGGAAAACCCTTCCACGCGAACCAAATTGCGCGCAGCAGCTAATACAAAATAAATAAATTGATTGATTGATTACAATAAAAATAACTGACTTACTTGCGATAAGCAAGTGTGGAGAGTACTTTGAGGCCGTACTGCTGGACATCTCTGTACTCTGTGAACTCCTGAAAGCGAGCTATGGGCGCCGACATCGACATTTCCGAGTCCAGCAAAACGCTGAATATGTTCTGAAAACATCACATAATTATATTTTTTACTTTTTGAGCTACATGCCGAGTTCACCAAAGTAATTCTTATGCTGTAACTTTTTCAAACTGTTGTATTATTAGAACAGTTTTTTTATCAATCGTTGGTGATCTAATAAATCAATACATATAATAAAACAATGTTTACAATGCACCCGCTAATCTCTGGAACTACTAAAGTAATTGTTATGCTGTAACTTTTTCAAACTGTTGTATTATTAGAACATTGTTTATTTTTTTATCAATTGTTGGCGAATCTAATAAATCAATACATACAGCCTTGGCCAAAAGTATTAGGCACCCCAATAAAACACAGATTATACAAAACGTATTAAAAAAAACAGCTTATATTTTTAACAAAAGCCAAGGTAGGGCCGTCAAACGATAATTAAAACAATGGCAAACGAATTTCTATGGGCCATAAAACATCTGGTGAGCAAAACCCATATAATGTGTATTTTCAAAAAAATACTCATAATTATTATCAGTGTTCCTTTGCTATTCATAGCGTAAAGAAGCTTCCGTGTGTGATCCAGTGGTGAAATTAACATTCCCCTTTTTCGAAAATGCCAAAAAAAAGTGAACTTTGCTACGAAAAACGAATTAAAATCCAGTTATTGCATGAACAAGGGAAGTCCCAAGTAGAGATTGCCAAATTTATAAAATGTTCGCGGTGCGCAGTGCAATCTGCTATTAAACGGTTTGCGGAGACTGGTTCCCACGCAAATAAAATACGGACTGGCAGAAAACGCGTGACTACTGAGCGCCAGGACAGGAAACTCATCCGCGATTCTCTACAAGATCGAAAAAAAACTTCTTGTGAGCTTGCTGCCGCCTTATCTGACAAAACTGGACACCCCATTAGTGCTCGAACGGCAAAAAGGCTTGCAGATACGGGTTTAAAGGGGTGTAAAGCAAGAAAAAAGCCATGGCTCTCGGCAGATAACAAAAAGAACCGTTTAGAATGGGCTCAACGTCACCAACACTTCACGGAGGAAGATTGGTCAAATATTGTGTGGTCCGATGAATCAAACTTTGAGGTAAGCTTTTATACCATCTCTTAAAAACAATAAAATTGATCGCTCTTATTTTAGTCTGATTTTATAAAAATTTTGAGCACTCATTTAAATTCTTTTTTTTACTATTTTTCCAGATATTTGGAACTGCGGGTGTAACCTACGTGAGGCGGCGTGTCGGCGAGGAATACCATGCAGATTGCGTGGTGCCCACTGTTAAACACGGGGGAGGTAGCATTATGACCTGGGGTTGCATGGCAGCCGATGGCGTTGGACAAATGTTCGTTTTCGAAGGCAGGATGAACAGTGAAAAGTACATAAATGTGCTCGAAACTGCGCTATTGCCTTCGCTTACACGCATTTTCGGTGACACCAACTTAGATGGAGTGAAATTCCAACAAGACAATGCTCCTTGTCATAAATCAGCGGCCACCATGCGCTGGTTTAGAAACAACAGTATCGACTTGTTAGAATGGCCGGCGCAATCCCCAGATCTCAATCCTATCGAGCATCTTTGGTGTATTCTGAAGCGTAAGGTCCGAGAGCACAACATTACATCAAAATTAACGTTAAAAATGCTTTGATTCAAGAGTGGGACGCCATAAGTGCAGCCGATTGTAAAAAGCTTGTAAGCACCATGCCCAAAGAATTGCTGCTGTGATCAATGCAAAGGGTGGGCCAACTAAATATTAGTATTTTTTTGTTATTTTATAAGAATATAGTAAATTGGAAAACAATTTTATTTTATTTTTCACCTTAAACACGAAAAAGTCAGAAAATTTGAAGGTGCCTAATACTTTTGGCCAAGGCTGTATAATAAAACAGTAAAAAAGTGTCTACACATTGAATACATTTTTTTATCTGTTTACAGTGCACACGCTAATCTCTGGAACTACTAGAGTTTTATAATATAGCTCTTAAGTCTGGGCAACTTATAGGCTATAATTGATTTCGGAAATCTGATGCAGAACTTTACACACGAGCGAAGCCGCAGGCATAAGCTAGTAAATATGTATATAAATCAGAACAAATGACACAATTTCAATGATTGTGGAGAAGAGTTAGGGTTAGTATACAACTGGCCTAGCGACCCACCCCAACTTTGCGGTGCTAGTGTGGAATTATTAATATTATTATTATGTGCTCGCTTCAGCAACCCAAGACAGACATACGGACTGTCGGCGTCTCAGCCCCCGCATTTTAAATCTCAGATATCTCCTATGATACTCATTTTAATGATATACTATAAAGAGCAATTTTAATCTACATTAAATGCACAACATATTAGTGTATTAAATTGGATAAGGAATGATACTGAAATGTTTCAAATTGCTTTGTAAATAGCTCATTATTGTTGTGTAATATGTACAAGATAAAACGGTTACTGTAGGTTATCCTTAAGAGATACATAATACCATTCATACATTGTCTATATCCACTACCTAAAAGTAGCTACAATGTTTCTAACCCAGACAACGGATTTTGCTGATAAAATGAGTGACAAGTGGAAAGTTTGTGTACAGAGAGACATAATATTATAGAAATGGCCGCATAAAGCCCACCCTGGCTTCACTAGTGAAATATCAGAGATAACTTCTTTCAAAATTGTAATTTTTCTTATATGTTTTGTTTTTAATCTCATCCCACTGCTGGGCAAAGTGGTTTCCTCTCTGACTAATCCAACATGAACGCCTCTAAATGTCTTCTCTTTCTAAGCCTTCAGCAAAATGACAATGTCTTTCTGGTCCTAATTTAAAAAATGTCTTGTAAAGTCTTACCTTGAGTCTAATTGAAGGGAAGTAATATCCAGTAGAGCCCTCCAATGGATGTTTGCCTTCAGCCTGCATGAGCTTGCAGGTAGTAACGAGGGCCTGAAGTCTGGAGCTGGTGCGGCCACGTCGGATGCATTCTAGGGCTCGCGTTTGGGCTGCCTCGAAGCACTCGCGAAGCCATCGCTTATATTCTGCCTCAGGACTTTGGTCTGTGGAGAAAAATCCTCTTTATTAACTTTGATATTGCGAGCCATTTCTGCCGCGTTAGTTTTGCGTCGCAACTCATATTTAACAATTATTTAATTATAAATCGGATCTCGAAGTATCCATCTTTCCCGTCTAAACTGAATTTAAAAAAAAATTGAAAATCGAATGTTGCACATTTTTTAAACCAAACCTCATAGGCTTCTCATAGGTATAATGTGAAAAGAGTTTCACTCCCAAATCTCACATCATGAAGGTTTATGTCTTATTAAAGTACCTTTCTATTATTATAAAACGGCAATTTCATACTTTAACCCCTATTAATAACTGCCGCACGATTCGATTACCTGGGTTATGCAACGCTTGGCGAGGTCAGCCCGTGGATGGCTGATTATCTTATATCAAGTCATTTGTACATTCTTGAAAGTTCTTTTTTTTATTGATAATAGGCTCGCGTTTGACCACCATCTCACCTGATGGTAAGTGACGATGTGTTCGAAGATGGAGCATGCTTGCCTAGAAGTAACCTGTTCACTCTTGACTTAAAGACTCCCAGGTTATAGCGATCAGGAAACAGACTCCGGCAGGGAATTCCACTCCTTAGCCGTAGGTACGCACGATGAAAGTATTCCCAAAACGTTTTGTGCGTATGGGTGGGATGTCCACCATGTAACGATGGCGCATTGCGGTTTGTCTTGTAGTCCGATGATGGAACGGGCTTGGCGGAATTAGATCTTTCTAATATTATAAAACGGCAATTTCATACTTTAACCCCTATTAATAACTGCCGCACGGGTTGATTACCTAGGTTATGCAACGCTTGGCGAGGTCAGCCCGTGGATGGCTGATTATCTTCATATATCAAGTCATTTGTACATTCTTGAAAGTTCTTATGAATAATCAGAAAATAGAAAATTTGTCACCAGTCTTGTCAAGAGGAATCGTTTTACACAGCGACTGGATTGTAGAGGACACATTGACAACTGCATCCTGTTAGACTCAAGAGCGGATCCAGTTGCTGCCACTTGGCCATCCACTGCCGATATTCGTTTACAACGACAGAAACTGGAGTATTATCTAGTAACAATGTTTAAAAAATTTAATTAGTGGTCCACCTAGGTCTTGGACCCAGCCCAGGCGGGGGGGGGGGGGCATGATCCCATGACCCCCCCCCCCTGGATCCACCCTTGGTTAGACTGGAAGCCGCCTCCATCATTGTTGGGAAAAGGCTAAGCAGATAAGAATTTGCTGTTAGTAATATTCTCTTCATGATGTGGATGCTATTAATACATCTTTATCAAGAGGCAACTTCCTTTACATGTAATGTGGATTGTTATTCAGCAACAATGTATGTTGACAATATAATCCTAAAAACACATTACATGTGAAAGTTTGTTATGATAACTGCGTGTCTGTTTGATACTCTTTCATACAATTTAGATCAAAGGCACTCATAGTTTATAACCTTTAGATACTAACCTAACCTTTAGATAATGAATAGCCGTTGAATAATAGGGCATTTTACTCTACATATTTAAGAAAAATTATAAGAAAGTATTATATATTTTTACTTTTTAGGGTTACATAGCCGAATGGCAAAAAACGAAACCCCTATAGATCGTCATGTCTGTCTGTCTGTCCGTCCGTCCGTATACAGTCACAGCCGTTTTATTCAGAAACTATTGAGACTACAGCTTAGGCAATAAGCTGTCGCATTTACTTGTTTAAGTTCATTATATGCCAAAATTATATTTGAAATTGATATAAAAAGCTTTGACTCTTTTGATTTCCAATTTAGTAACAATTTAGTATTTAACATGGGATGTAAACAAAGAATGAATAGCAAAAAAGAACCAATATCTGCTTTTTACAAGTCCCACTGACGTAACGACCACGGAGCATCATTAGCCCAACATTTTTATGAAATATGTAAAATATAAATGCATTTTTATGGCACTTATCAATTCAATAGACAGGCCCGTTGGTATAGTGGTCAGTGGTCCTGACTGCTATGCGCAAGGTCGTGGGTTCGATTCCCACCTAGGACAAATGTTTGTGTGATGAGCACGGTCATTTGTTCTTTGTCTGGGTGTAATTTATCTATAATATGTATGTATTTAGAAATATATATGTATGTTTATCAGTTGTCTAGTATCCATATCACAAGCTCTGCTTAGTTTGGGACTAGATGGCGTTGTGTGAAAAAGTTGTGGAATATTATTATTATTATTATTATTAATAAAAAAAAATTGTTATTTATTTATTTATTATGGGACAATAAACAGCTACAATATATAACGTCTACAAATAACAATAATATACATATGAAGTATTAACAATATTGCAGCCCACTACATTATCCGCATGTTAACAATATTAGGATAAGGTAAAAAGTGCCACTAGATTTAGCATTACTCAGATATGTAGATAAATTGAAGTAAAAAAGAAACAAACAAAAAACATACATTATGAAGTAAATACAATACAATTAATTAATTATTTAAAATGAAATACACGTTAAAAAAAAAACTAATTAAAACTAAAAATTAAAATTTAGGATTATTCGTTATTATCACAAGAATTGAAATTATGTTAAATAAGGAAATTGACATCACATCATTATAATATATCATCATTATATTATATAATTACAAATTCATACAATTCATTAATATAAATAATTAAAACGGTTGACATATACTCGTATTAAGTTAATAATAATAAAGGACTTACACTATTTCTTATTAGCATTGGATAAGATTTTAAAAACATTGGCCTTAAATTTCGATTTCGAACATACAAAAATATCAATATCAATGAAGTTGCTATTATAAGATTCCACCATACGACGAATAGGGCAACGCAGTCCTGAATTAGTCCTACAGGTATTTACTGCGAACAATGTACCTGCACGGACTCTACGCTTATGCACAGTGCGGGGGACCACATAACATAACTTACTTGTGAGGTCAATGGAATCGAAGTAATTATGAACTATACCATGCAGTATGTTGGCTTCTAAAAATTTACGTCTAGATTCTAATGTTAACATATTATATTTATTTAGTAATTGTGAATATGACAAACACCTTTTGTAGCACCTATAGTACATGGAGCGAAGAAATTTACGCTGGACTTTCTCTATCATATCTATATATTTCTTATAAAACGGGTTCCAAATAGAGACGGCATACTCGAGCTGCGAGCGTACAAGCGTCTTGTATAAGTAAAGATAGGTGGAGGGCCGTTTGAATTCGGTAGTTGCTCTCAGGACAAAACCATACATCTTAAACGAGTTATTTACAATTCTCTCCACGTGTTGATTAAGTGACAGCTTATTGTCAAATAGAACACCAAGATCTCTTACAATAGTGGTGTTACTTAGAAAGGCGTTATTTAGCTTGTACTTAAAATTTGTGACACATTTATTTCTTGTGAAATTTATATAATGGCATTTGGAGACGCTTAAGTGTAATTTGTTCTCAAGACAGTATGCTGAGAGTCTATCTAAGTCCTCCTGGAACATTAGACAGTCTTCTATTGTATTAATAATTTTAAAAGCTTTCATATCGTCAGCAACATAAGAAATTTTGTACTTAAAAAGCATCTCCAAATGTCATTTATATATATATATTAAATAGGAGTGGTCCCAGGATTGAGCCCTGCGGAACACCGGAGGTTATAGATACCGTATCTGACTGATGGCCACTCACAACAACCTTTTGTGTTCTATTTTGAATGTAGGATGAAAACCACCGGAGCAAGTTTCCCCGTATGCCATGAAATGCAATTTTATTAAGTAAAATTTCATGATCGACCTTGTCAAAGGCCTTCTTGAAATCTGTGTAAACAGCGTCCACCTGCAAACGTCTGTCCAGGTTTTCAAAAAGATAGTTGGTGAATATTAATAAATTGGAAACAATAGATCGGCGCTTAACAAAACCATGTTGTTCAGGAATTAATACGTTGTGCAGGATTGGATAGATTTCGTTATGTACTAGTCTTTCAAAGAGCTTTGGCAAGGTCGATAGAATTGAGATGGGTCGATATTGCTCAATATCATGTTTCGAGCCTCCCTTGTGTACAGGCGTTATATTGGCCCGTTTCCATATTTCGGGAAACACCCCTTCACTCAGGCATTTATTGTAAATTATATGAAGCGGTTTGTAGATGCTATTAGCGGTAGCCTTAAAGAATAGTGCTGGGTATCCATCAGGGCCAGCCCCTTTAGACGGGTCGAGGTTTTTTAACTCCTGAAGTAATTTAGATTCATCGATACATAGGCTCTCGATTATGATGTTAGCGTCACAGTGAGTTGGCGGGGTCCATGTCGACAATGTGGGCGATGCGGGTTCGAATACCGACAGGAAGTAATCGGAGAACATATTGCAAATCACGTCTGGAGCACTCGACTTAAGGTTTTGGTATTGCATCGTAGATGGGATACCTGATTTATCTTTGCGATTAGCTATATAAGTCCAAAAGCATTTAATATTAGAGGTGAGCTTATCCTCAACGGATTTGATGTACGCGGAATAGCATGAGTTACAAGCTTCCTTAAAGGTTGATCGGTATTCGGCAAACATATTGTAGTCTTTAATATTTTTAAACTTCTTCCACTTTATCCAGAGGCGCTGTTTCTTTTTGAAAGTTTTAATTAAATGAGGAGAAAACCAAACAGGAAAGTTAAGTACTCGAGACTTTACTAGAGGAACGTTCACTGAGACAATGTTGCTCAACACTTCATAAAATTTTTCCACCGCTTCCTCAGAGATGATCCAACAGGACGGACCATTGGATTTCGTCGATTTGTTCATTGATAACATCATAATTGGCCTTACGGAAATCATGTTTTTTTAAGGGTTTTCTTTTTATGTTTTGCATTGATAAACCTAAGGGGGCTATCGCAACAAACGGAGGGTGGTGTGGATCTATAGGTAGTAAGGGATCTATCGGAGGGCTCAAAGTGCAAATTATGTTAGAAATGAACAAATCGAGAATTTTACCGTTACTATTAGCTATACTGTTATATTGGTAGGCATCTAAGGTTGACATTAGCTGAAGGAGTTCTGCGCATATAGGGGAAGATCCTGTGCAAGTCATGCCAGTGATTTGTTGCTGACTACCGGGCAGGGCAACTTCCCAAGTAATATCCGGATGATTATAATCTCCAGCAATGAGTACAGTCATCACGTCAGGTTCATTCAGTACGTCCTGCTTGTTAATCCGGTTGACCGAACTACTGAAACTTTCAGTTGCAATAGTTCGGTTCTAACAAAGCACCGAACTACTGAAACTTAAACATGTACCCCTTTAGTTAGGCATATAATGTAAGCAAACTATATCTTAATTTTATTTTTGACATGTAAAACGAGCGACTTTGCCGAACTAAAGGGGTACATATTTAAGTTTCAGTAGTTCGGTGCTTTGTTAGAACCGAACTATCGCAACTGAAAGTTTCAGTAGTTCGGTCAACTGGATTAACAACCGAACTACTGCTACTAGAGGGTCTTGCATGTTAAGCCATTGGTCCTGGCTGACACTTGGACACCTTTGACAGTTGTTATGGGCACTGAGAAACTAGAAAAATCTGACACTGGTCTGGCCAAGGGGTGTGTTATCCTGTTACTGGGTTGTTGAGATCAGTCGCTCCATGTAAACAACCCCAAAAGGGAAAGGTGAAGCGGATGATGATGATATTGAGTGCTAAAATTTAGTTGGCCAAAACTTTTATCCACCATGTATTTTCTTTTTCGGATGCGCCCCCCACTCTTGGCCTCAATCTCGCCTGGTGGTAAGCGATAGATGAGGTCTACAATGGGGCAAGCAAGTCCAGAAGATGCCTATTTACTCTTGCTTTAAAGGCTGAAAGATCATAAGTGGCAGGAAACACAGAAGGCAGTAGAGTTGTATGTACAAAAATATATCAACTTCATATCATCTAACTTTAAAATTGTGTGCAAAGCCATCCTACTGATAAGACATCCATATCAGAATAAAGTTTTTGTTTTGTGACGTTGGAAAAATCCAATGTCAATCCTGAATCATTTGACTGCCCTTGTGCTTGGAAGATCAAATCTATAGCCAATTGATATTCTATTTTTAGCAATGACCTGTCTGAAACCAGCTTTTTAATGAGTGTGCTGTTTCTCAAATGAACTTGTCACTGTTATAAGGAAAAATGGTCTTTATTTTGTATTTTTGGATGGAGACGGTAGTATATTTTCATTATAGATTTATGCCTTGATGGCTCTTAGACATAAAAATATTTTCCAAGAATTGCAACAAGCTAAGATTTAGTTGATTTTAAAATACTACATAAATAATCAGCCTACAATGTTTCCACAGCTGAGACACAGTCCTCCAAGAGAGTGAATGAGCCTTAATCCACCGCAGATCTAGAGCACCACAGTCAGATTTTGAGTCCTATAACATGAAAGTTTTCTTTCACTGTTTTAAAAGCTGTTGTGAAGATGAAAATTACACAAAGTAATGTGCCTGCCTGAGATTGAATCAACAACCTACAACTCATAAGTCGTTTCTATAACCACTGAGCAGCGATTGCTTTTATTCATTGATGTTTTTGAATTAAGCCTATTGTTAAATTTATTTTTATTATTTACTTTTATAAGGCCCTACATGCCTGCAATAAATGAATTTTATTTATTATTATTTCTTTAATTCTAAGCTTTTTGTTTCGCTATTATTGACAGACATTTATGTTGTTATTGTACTTGTAAATAATGATAAAGCTGTCATTTTAATAGGAAGTAACTGAGCAGTTTCCAAGTAAACAAAGATATAAACATTTAGTGTTCAACACAATTATTATTGAGTAAAAATGAGTAGGTAGGTACACAAGTACATGTGAGTGACCTTGAGACAGTGGCCAACAGTAGGTAGACCACAATGGTAGCAGCCACAGTCAAAGGCCAATATTGTTAACTTGTTAATAACTTTAAAAAAAAAGGTAAAACTTATTTATATAAAGCCTCCGTACATAATGCAGCTCGTAACAAGAGCAATTACACAAGAGTGCGGCTCTGCTGCCGTTTATGTAAGCAAATAACGTCACATGTCCCAAAATGTGACCAAACAGGACACATCCCATTAGACATGCTTCCTGCGAACTAGCCCTTCAAATATAGAACTTCACTACACGTAGAAAATACTTGACTGCAGTGCCTAGATACAAGCAAAATCAATATTATTCCTACAAAAATAATCTATATCATGGTAGGTACCACACTTTAGACACTTACCTGCTGGTTTTAGGGGGACGATTCCTTCTACCAAATCGCCTCGCCGCAAAAGTTCAGTAAATATCACTTCTACAGTAAGTAGTAAGGGCGTATAATTGTCCGTTTCAGCCTGAAATATGATAAATAACCAACAATAAAAAACGTAACCTATGACGCAGTTTTAATAACGCAATTATTAGCACCCTATCGGGCTTGGGCTTACCTCGAACATCTGTAAAATATCGGCAAGGTTATTGGCATGTTTCCTAGAGTTTAAAAATTCATTTGCTTTATTGCGTAGCTGGGCCGAAATCATTTTTGATAAATTTGGTTGCGAAGCAGCCATTTTTGTATTGAAAAGAATTTGTCAGACAGACGAACGGAATAGAGATGAGTCGTATTTACTAGAACAGATCCGAAGAATAGGTAAATTTCGATACTAGGCGGCACCTATTCTCACTTTGACAACACCTAGTATCATGAAGTATTGCGAAATCCAACTGCTCTTAGGTATGAAGCCTAAGAGCAGTTGGATGGTGCACTAACGCGTAATTGCATTCCATTCACTCAACACGTTATAAACCTGCTTTACCGCTCATTCATGTTTGTCAAAATCATTCGTTTGTCAGTCACTTGAATTTAAACCCTAATTCAAAGTACATAAAAGTAACGCAACGCGCGCGCGTGTTGTGCACAGAATATATATTCTGTCCTTTTTTAACTACGCTATTCCGTAGTCTTCCCATCTTTATCTTTCAATACTCGAGACTAGAATACTTGATCCGAATGAGTACCAACTAGTCTCGAAAAGACTAAGTAAATAGATACTTCGTAATACTTAGTCTTGTCGAGACTAGGTGATACTCATTCGGATCGAATGATTACTGACTAGTCTCGAGTATAAAGTCCAATTACTAGGTACCAACCTAGTCTCATCACTGATTGCTGGTGCTAACACCCTAAGTTCAATAGAAATATCAAGTACAGGAGAAGTGGCAACGAGGTGAGTCCGTGAAGCTTAAAGACCGTCATCGTAAAATTTAATCAAAATACCGTGTTCATTTGTTGTTTAGCAGTTTCCTGCAAAATTAGTAGCCACAATAAAAAAATTACGTGGACTAAGTACGTGCACCATGACCACATTCGATAAGTAATAAATAATAATTGATACTAGGTGGACTAGGGACTAGGTGGACTAGGTGGAATAGGTATCTGGATCACGTATTTTTAAATACTAAGAATAGGTGCACCTAGTCCCAAATTTACCTAGTACAACCCATCTCTAGAACGGAAGGCAACATCAGAATTTGGAATAAAGTAAAATGTTGCGTTTTCGCTGCGTTCGTGAATATTCCCAATGACAAGATAGAGGTAAAAAGTTATTTTCTACTCTATGGTCGTAAACAATCCAAAACTATCCGGTTTGAGTTTGAGGTTATGTGTCAAATGTGCTGACAAGTTAGCGGCATTTGTTTTGAAAAATATTTTGCTTGAGTTTACCAATACTGTATCTTTAGAAGTTGACAATGGACGGTGATTTATATGATGAGTTTGGTAACTATATCGGGCCGGACCTAGAGTCGGATTCGGATGATGAACAGAGTGTATATGCTGATAACAGAGATGCGGACGAGGATGCTATGGAGGAAGATGAAGACGGTGATGCGGAGCCCGAGGTGGCGCCCATGTCGGTCGTCCTACATGAAGATAAAAGGTACAAAAGCTATAAAACTATCTGGAGATGAAATAACTAGGTTTATGGTTGTTTACAAAAACCTTTACAGTACTTGGCAACAGCAGTGGAACTCGACTGGGAAGAAGAAAGGCAAATTCTTTTATGCAGTGCAACCATATGTTAAGCCAAAACCTTGGTTCTACACGTACAAAAAGGTGTCGAAATCCATCATCTCCGTCCTCTGTAGAATCCGCTTAGGTTTTTGTTGCACTCCTGTGTTCTTGGAAAAAATCCGTGTTCGGGACTCATCCCTATGCGAATGCGGCCTGGAAGAAGGCACACTGGACCACATATTTTTTAAATGCCCAAATTTCGTCTCATCTTCAGATTTGTATAGTCGTCTCCCGAAATTTAAGATCCCTCTTCCAATTAACTTCTCTTCTCTTCTAACATTTCCTTCACCAGAACTGCTTGTGGCGCTGATGAGTTTCATCCGTCACAACAATATAAAACTGTGAGCCAGAGTACCAAAAATTGTCTGTATGGTTGTGGTATAATTTATGTAATCGTTTAACAACTATAATATTTATGATTTTTATTCTTTGTTTGTTTCAGTCCTGTACTAACCCAACAAGTTCAACTGTACCAATTGAAGAAACAGAGACTATCGTTCCTGTTCTGATTTTAACTTTTTTCTTTTCTAAATCCATTCTGTCTCTAATCATTAATCATACACACTTGTTTTTCCAATTTACTGGCAGAATAGTCGACATCGGCTCCACTTGCCATTAACCAAAAATAGAATAGAATAGAGGTTATTGATTGTTTTTCAACATAAAATAGACAAGAACTAGTCGTTATTAATTTATTAAGTCATTATTAGAACACTGGGTATCCTTAGGGGATATAGACATACTATAGTCAATTACATCCCATGATCTCGCTCAACAATGTTAGGAACTGAAACCCAGATTTTAAATGAAGAGCTGGCGAGCAGGACCAGAAACGCCCACTTATTTAAATTTTACTGGATGACTAAAAATCTAATGGGTGGCTAAGAATAAAAAAAAAAACAGTATTTTTGTCAAATATTTTTGTCCAAAACTCAGATTAAGCTGGTTATAGCCATTTTCTGCTTACTTTTGTTTGAAAATATTGAAAATGATCAATCCAAAGGGGTCTAATACATTACGATTCGATGAAAATATGTGTTTTAATTACACTAGACAAATTTGGTTTTGTTCGCCACCTTCTCAAATATGTATTGTCATTACAATAAATATGTTGTTTCATTATAATTTGCTGAAACCTCTACTTTTCGACTCAAGCTACAACACCTATAGGCATGTGTATCTAGTAACTTAGTATCACTATTTTTCAACAGATACTATCCTCAAGCAGTAGAAGTGTATGGGCCAGATGTTGAGACAGTTGTCCAGGAGGAGGACACACAGGCCTTAGATAAGCCCCTCGTGGAACCCATTAAGCATAAGAAGTTCCAAGTGCAGGAACAGCAGTTGCCGGAGACTAGGTATGACATGGAGTACATGGCGGATATGCTGGACAATACCAACCTCATGAGGAATGTTACGCTCATGGGACATTTGCATAATGGTATGTTTTATCATTTAAATAGTCAGATATTTAGACTCATCATCATCAACGACATTCTGAGTTCACCCACTGCTGGGTATAGCTAAGGCTCTTCGCTGATGCCAAGCTCCATGTTCCTGTGCCAGTAATATATGATAATGAACATTAATCATTCTTTGCTTCTAAATGCAGCACCAAAATATTAAACGGTCTGTTATTTATTTTTATTTTGTAAATTGGTTATAAGTAACACTTTTACTCGTCATGTTTTTCACATGATAATGTATTTTTGTTGCCGCTATAACAACAAATTCTAAAAACAGAATAAAATAAATATTTAAGGGAACCCCCCCAAACAACAAACATGATTATTTTGCCATTTTTTATAGATAATGGTACGGAATCCTTCGTGCATGAGTCCAACTTGCACTTGGCCGGTTTTTTAATTTGTCACCTGTTTAGGTGAAAATTAAAAAACCAATACAATATGGCAGCTATGTTGAAATTATTAGGTTTCTGTTTTTGTGATAGCATTTTCAACAAAACCCTTTTTCCTATTTCAGGCAAAACCTCTTTTGTAGACTGTCTAATCAGGCAGACACATCCCAGCACAATAAACACTGACACCACAATACCAATGCGGTACACAGACACACTGTTTGTGGAGCAAGAAAGAGGTGTCTCCATCAAGTCTATGCCAGTCACACTGTTGCTGAAGAATATTAAGGGAAAGTCACATCTGCTAAACATAATGGACACACCTGGCCATGTCAATTTTAGTGATGAAGTTACTGCTGCTCTGAGGATCTCGGATGGTAAGTTGAGAGCATGAAATAGTAACAAAAATATATAAAACTCATTCTAAACCAAACATCATAGGTGTTGCATTTTTTGATGAAAAGTAAAGTTCATTATGTATATTTTTTTAACGAACTACATTAATATATAATGTTAGTTAATTGTGAATTTTATAAGGTATTGTTTAATGAATATTAGTATTTTAAATTAATATTAATGTTTCAAATGAAAACAAAAATATGATTCAAAATCAACTTTTAGAGGTGTTTCGATTTTTTTGTAGAGAAGTATATGCAACCCTCAGTCTATATATACTACTACTACTAGTCTAATTATTAAGTTATTATGTTGATTTTCCTTGTGTTTAGAGCTTAAAGTTGCAAGAGTACAAAAAGTTGATATAGGAAAGTGACCATCACGAGAATACGCGTACGTATAGCGTTCATTTGTTCGTCATTCCTTTAAAGCGCCCTCTATCGGCGGAACAAGAGCTTGCCACTGCTCTCTAAAATCTGCGAAGGAAAACATCCTGAGGAAATAAATAAAAATAAAATAAAAGTCATTTATTTTCAGACACAGTCCATTGATTAGATTAAAATTATAAATTAATTTGATTCATTAAAATTAAAAACAAAATACAACAATTAAAATTATACACGCCAAATCACAATAAATAGGTAAAAAGACAAATACAAAACAAATGACACATGCTCCCGCTCAGCAGGCCCGCCGAACCCCTGTAACATGGAGTTCTGTGAACCTACTAAGCAGGACAGTGTCACTTCTATCGCCCACCATCCTGAGCACACTGTTACGACTCCCTCGCACTCGTGCCATTACCGACGCAACCTCGAGGTATCCTCGAAGTATCGAGGAAGACGAAACAGTGCCCTGAACACGTTATTATATGGAAATGAAATGTCATCAGGATCCAAAAACTCGGACCTAATGTAACATCCACCAACACGCGGAGCCAGTGCGTGTTGAATTACGGCCCATTCCCTCCCATACAGAGAAGCCTGCGGCCCCGTAGTGGGAATTTTACTGGCTGAATGACTAATTCTATCTGATGCGGGATTTACCGATGCAAACACACTAGATTTTGTTATATTTCTAATATTACAATTTTCATTTATTTTGTCTATATGCTTTTATTTTGGTTTTTGACACACTAAAAACCTTTTTTAGGGTTCCGTACCCGAAGGGTAATAACGGGACTTCATTACTAAGACTCCGCTGTTTGTCTGCCACTAGGCTGTGTCTCATGAACCGTGATAGCTAGACAGTTGAAATTTTCACAGATGACTTATTTCTGTTGCCGCTATAACAACCAATACTAAAAAAAAATATTTAAGGGATGCTCCCATGCAACAAACGTGATATTTTTGCCGTTTTTTGTGATAATGTACGGAACTCTTCCTGCGCGAGTCCGACTCATATTCAAATATATGGCTACTAAACTTCTACAAATTAAGAAGGCCGGATATGTATGTATATGCAACCCTATTCAATACTACTTCGTCCAAACAGGTGCAGTTCTCTTCGTGGACGCTGCAGAAGGCATAATGCTGAACACGGAACGGTTACTTCGTCACGCTGTTCAGGAACGGGTTCCTCTGACGCTCTGCATCAACAAGATCGACCGTCTGATCCTGGAGCTGAAGCTGCCTCCCGCAGACGCGTACTACAAGCTGAGGCACATCATCGATGAGCTTAACTCCATGTTGGAGACGCATCAGCCTCAGGACAATCCGGATGAACCGGCCACTGTGTTCTCACCTTTATTGGGTAAGATATTTTGTGATTAATAAATTTTTAATGAGTGACCTAAGTCGAAAATCCTGTAACTTCTTATCGTGATATAAAGTGATCTTAACCACGACTCTGAGGTCTGCATTACAGAACATTAATCAAGTCCAGTTTGATCGTATATCACCTGATCATAATTTAAACATAGAATCAGCTAAATCGAGATTAAATTCGGGCCAAAGCAGAGAATATGTATTGTCTATGCATCAGTATGTTTTCGTTTACATTTTGTTTTTTTTTCTTCTACAATATTCCGATCTATGAAGGATAAACTGATAGTACAAAAGGCAGCGGTGCGCTAGTAATGTAGGTAAACTGATAATACGAAACGACAGCGGCGGGGATCTTGAAGGTTTGTTTTTGTTAAATTAAATGTATTATGTTTTCTAAAAAGTCATATAACAAAAGTTGTTGTTTATGATTTAGTAATACAGTACTGCAAGGTAGTTCTTCTTTCTTTCACGCCAGAGCTTTGAAGCTTTTGATCTTTGTAAATGTTTTATGATTTGAAAACACAAAAAAATCACTATCTCTTCACAACTCATGGTTGACTGGTAGAGAATGCCTACGGCATTGAGCCTGCCTTTGTACCTATGTACATAAAGTGTAACTAAATAAATAAAAACATGTTCAATATTTTTGAATAATCTGTCTAACTGAACAAATAGAATAATCATTTTGAAACTAAGGAAACTACCCAGTAGCTTTAAAGACTCACGGGTCTTGTCTTTGGAAACAATGGAACTACACAATTTAATTTCGCCAAGCCCGTTCCATCATCGGACTACAAGACAAACGGCGACGCGTCATCGATATATGGTGGACGTCCCACCCAATACGCACAAAACGTTTTGGGAATAGCTTCATTGTGTGTTTTGGGAATTCCCGATAGCTATAACCTAGGGGTTTTTAAGTCAAGAGTGAATAGGTTACTTTTAGGTAAGCGTCTTCTTCGACCACATCACCACTTACCATCAGGTGAGATGGTGGTCAAACGCGAGCCTATTATCAATAAAAACTTGCAAACAAACCCTAACTCCGTTTACCGTGTCCAGGTAACGTGTGCTTCGCGTCGTCTCTGTACGACGTGTGCTTCAGCGTGGAGTCGTTCGCGGCGATGTACGCGGCGGCGCACCCCGCCTCGGGGCTCCGCGCGGCCGACATGGCGGCCTGGCTGTGGGGCGACGTGTACTTCAACGCCAAGACGAAGCGCTTCACCAAGAAGCAACCGCATGCGTCTGCGCAAAGGAGCTTTGTCGAGTTCATTTTGGAGCCGCTGTATAAGATCTTCGCGCAGGTAAGTTTTTGTAGCAGTGTTATACATAAGCTGGAGTAGGTTTTTCTTACGTAAATCCATATCCGCGGTTCCTATATGGTACCTATATGGTTCCCTATATCCTCCCCCTAGCTTCCTGTGAAAGTCCATTAAAACTGGTTCAGCCAGAGATTAGCTCCGGCAAAGGCTGAAAGTCAAGTTCTTTTTAGGATTCCGTAGCCGAATGGCAAAAAATGGAACCCTTATAGTTTCGTCATGTCTGTCTGTCTGTCTCTCCGTCCGTCTGTATACAGTCACAGCCGTTTTATTCCGACTACACTATTAAGACTACACATGTGAAACTTGGTAGGTAGATGTATTCTGTGAACCGCTTACCGATTTTTAGACAAAAAAAAAAATTAAGGGAGGCTTCCCATATGTTTAGTACCGAGCGTTTCCGAACGCACCCTTTTGACATAAAGAAATTTGATCTTGACATTACTTTGACTTGACAGATAGATTTTGCTTCCCCGTTGAAAATGTCGGTCATGGGACCCTGTTGAGATAATTATAATTGGTAAAATATCGTTGGATTCGCGTGTTGAAACCGATAATTGGGTCGCGAATTATCTATTGGTTGAAGTGAAATCCCCATTTGACGAAAACCCCGGGATATTTTGGGATTACTCGCCGGTTGGTTGCCACTGAATGGCACGCGCTTTTGTTGAAAATAAATAGTTGGAAATCGAATTGGATCTCACGTGATATTAGCAGATTGAGTGTGAACAGTGTTTAATTGGACTTTGTAATCCCGGATTGACGAGAATCCAGGGATATTTCTCGGAATATATCGCCTTATTGCGTCCATCGCGTGGCACGCGCTTTGCTGGAAACGAGTTGGGTGTGATGCTGAGTTGGAACCGCGCCATCTGGAGACTGGCGCCTTGTGAACGTCCACACACTTGACTTACATCACACTTTCAATTACTCATCTCATATTTCATACAAACCGCATTTAGACGTGATCAAGCTGATCCTGATTGCCGTCTACAGCTCAGGTTAGTGGTACCAATATTGTGTAACCTTGTTATTGTAAGCAACGTTTATAGCTCCACGTACCGTGGACAGTTCCGGACACCCCAGTTATCGTTGCACTGGGCCAATTGTAGTCCTGAACAAAGTGGTAGCAGGCGTGGCTCTTATAAGATCCACTGATTCATTCTGGTAGTAGGCGTGGCTCTTATAATGTAAGATCCACTGGTTTAATTGGAAGTTTTGAAAGTAACTTTGGTTTGATTACTTAACATAACTTATATAACTTAATAAGTTTGAATATATTGCTTTGTCAGCCGGGCTCAAATAGTACTTGTAGTTTGTACTGTAATTTGTAGTGCTAGCCCCTTGGTATTGAATTGACAAGTAAGATTTATTTGTGAAATTAGGAATTGGTTGTATTTGGTACATAAGTTGGTATATTGTTGTAAAAGTTGTTTGGTATTTGTGGCAATTAATAATTGAATGTCATTGATCTGAATTTGAAAGGTTATCTAAATAATAATCACACATTTGTTAACATAACAAGAATTGAATGGTGTGGATTGACTTATTGCATTTATTTGTTTATTGGATTGTTGTTAGAGATTCTCCGGCTCAATATTATACAGTCAATTGTTGTGCTTATTGATGTTTAATTGGAGTTGATCCTGCACAATATATACATTGAATTGTTATTTATTTTGTAACTAGCCATCTGTACCAAGCTAGATTCATACTTGGAATAAGTACAGGGTCGGATTTGGACTTGAAATAATTGAATTTGAATTTTTATTTTCTTGAAATTATTTGGTCGGCTAACAAGTCATTGTTGTTTGTTTAATATTTGATTGTTGGTTGTTGATTGGTGTTGTATTAATATTTGATTGTTGCAATGGCCTCATTAAGGGCACTCAGGGAGGCTGCTGCCGGATTGACCTCACAGTTGAGATGGTTCACATCGGCAGCTGCAACGGTTGAGCGTGTAGAATTGGAAGAGCTCACCCTTGCTCGGTATGGGCAAGTGATTGAGAGGATCAAGTCAGCTGATGCTGCGCTCATATGCTTCAACGAGTACATCATGGATGTGGATTTGGGGGTGATGGATCAGACAGCCCGCGATAAGATTTTGGGTGACTATGACCAGATTGTCCACCTGGGGGATGTCATATGTCTACGAGCGTGGGAAATTTTGAAGAGTCGGGTGCCTGACGCGGCCAAGCCGCAGACCCCCGTTGTTGCAGGCCCTGGACTATTGAGTAGGCTGCCCACCCTGGAGCTGCCACATTTTGACGGTCGCTTGGACCACTGGCTGGGCTTCCTAAATCTCTTTGAGAGTCTTGTCGATGCACGCTCGGACCTCGGACCTGCCCAGAAGCTGGCCTATTTGTTGTCTGTCCTGGAGGGCGAAGCCAGAGCCTTGGTGCAGCACTTGCCGGTGACGGATTCCTCTTACCCGACCGCTTTGGAGCTTCTCTCCCGACGGTATCAGAACAAGCGCTGCCTGGCTGATGTGCACATCGACCAGATTTTGGAGCTACCGGCCATTGTCAGCACGTCGACGTTGCGCACTGACTTGCTGAACCCGTTGGTCTCAGCGACCAACGCCTTGAGACGCTTGGAGTTACCGGTAGAACATTGGTCCTACTTGTTGGTGCACATAATGCTGCAGTTGCTCCCCGCGGAGCTGAGGTCATGTTTTGAGCAGAAGTATGGTGGGGATAGTGCCACCCATCTTCCCCCCTTTGATGACCTCCTCAAATTTTTGGAAGACGAGTGTCGGTTTTCGGATAACACTCGTGGCGCCACGGGGTCACCCCCACTACCTTCTCAGCCCAGAGACCAGGGACGGACTAGGGCTCGGGGGCCTGTTGATGTTCGCCCCGCCCCCCGTTTTGCTGGCGCCCGGAGTCCTCGGGCTATGGGGCCTGTTGATGTTCGCCCCGCCCCCGTTTTGCTGGCGCCCGGAGTCCTCGGGCTAGGGGGCCTGTTGATGATCGCCCCGCCCCCCGTTTTGCTGGCGCCCGGAGTCCTACGGCTAGGGGGCCTGTTGATGTTCGCCCCGCCCCCCGTTTTGCTGGCGCCCGGAGTCCGCATCATTGTAACTTTTGTAAGGCAACAGGGCATGCCATGGCGCGTTGCCCGGCCTTTTTGAATTTGCACGTAAGTGCCCGCCGCCGCATTGTCAACGCACGCCGTTTGTGCTTCTCGTGCTTGGGGGCCCACTTTCATCGGGACTGCCCCGACCCCCGCCCGTGTAGAATTTGTAAGGGGTCCCACTTGGAGATTTTGTGCGCCAACGCGAACCGCTCCAGCAGACCATCTTCTGAGGAGGGTTCGCGCAGGGGGGGGTACCCCGGAGACGAGCACCGGGCCGAGACCCGCAATTCTGTACGCCGCACTCCACCCCCCGCGCAAGTTGAACGGGAGCCCCACGAGCGCCATTTGGTCTCCCCTCGTCAGGGAGAACGCGCATTGGCTGCTAGGCAGCAGTGGCCGGGTCGGCGCCGCTGCCTTTCCCCTCCTTTGGCGGAACGTCCCCGGTTGGAGTCGCGCCCTCCGCCATTCGGGCATTCGTTGGGATATGCCCCTCCAGTGATGGCGAGCGGCTCGGGACACCGCGCGGACGAATGTTTTGATTGTTGGCCTCGTCGTGAACGAAGGCAGCCTAGATGCGGCGATCGGTCGCCGCCCAGGCATCGCTAAGAGATTGACGCCTGCCCGCTAAAGGACCCCCCCGATCAAGACGGTTTTGTTGCCAACGGCCTCGGTCAAGGTCTGGGGACCCTTGGGTGACTCGATTGTGGTCCGTGCCATTTTGGACACGGGAGTCCGGGGTTGCCTTTTGTCGTCTTGGTTAGCGGGACAGGTTGGCCTGAAGGTGAACGACCTTTCAGGCAAGATTTGGGGAATTGGCGAACCGGCTGACACCACTGTTGAGGGAAGGACCTGGTTTGAAATCACCCTTGTGAGTTGTCCGTACCCTAAAATTGGTGCTCCTGCCCTTGTTATAACTGAACTTGGTTGGGACGAGCCACTTCGGGAAACCCTGTTGGAGGACGGTTGAGGCACTCTAGCCTTCCTTATGGGGCCCGTCACCCCCTTTTGTTGCCCAAGAAGGGCCACTTGGTTCAATTGTTGGTGACTGATCGTCACACTAAGAACTCGCATGCCGGTTGCAATGCGCTGTTGGCAATTCTGCAGCGAGAAATTTGGATTTTGTCGGCTGATCGTGTCAATGAGGCGAGGCCCTTTGCTGGCGTCGTAACGGACTTGTTGGTCCCCTTTTGTTGAAGACGTCCACCCTTCGTAATAGTAAGATTGTAAGGCTTATTTGTGTGTTTGTCTGCCTGTCAACCAAGGCAGTGCATTTGGAGCTGGTAACCTCCCTCTCGACAGAGGCCTTTGAGGCGACTTTGGAAAGATTTGTGTCTCGCCGTGGGTTACCTTTGATTAGTTCTGATTGCGGTACGAATTACAAGGGTACAAGTAACTATTTGAAGGAGGTACACGCCTTCCTAATGAGAGCCAGGTTGACATTGGTAATAGTTTGGCCCGCCGAGGGGTCACTTGGTTGTTTGACCCGCCAGCCTGCCCCCCATTGGGGGGGTATTTTTGGGGCCGCGGTGAAAGCGGCAAAGGGACGCTGGCGGAGATTGTTGGGAGACACCGTTCTCACCTTTGAGGAACAAGCTACGGTATTTGGCCGCATTGAAGCTGTATTAAATTTGCAACCTTGTCAAGACTTCCAATTGATTAGCGGACGGGTAGGCCCGTCCGGGGGGGGGTAGATGTTTAGTACCGAGCGTTTCCGAACGCACCCTTTTGACATAAAGAAATTTGATCTTGACATTACTTTGACTTGACAGATAGATTTTGCTTCCCCGTTGAAAATGTCGGTCATGGGACCCTGTTGAGATAATTATAATTGGTAAAATATCGTTGGATTCGCGTGTTGAAACCGATAATTGGGTCGCGAATTATCTATTGGTTGAAGTGAAATCCCCATTTGACGAAAACCCCGGGATATTTTGGGATTACTCGCCGGTTGGTTGCTATTGAATGGCACGCGCTTTTGTTGAAAATAAATAGTTGGAAATCGAATGGGATCTCACGTGATATTAGCAGATTGAGTGTGAACAGTGTTTAATTGGACTTTGTAATCCCGGATTGACGAGAATCCAGGGATATTTCTCGGAATATATCGCCTTATTGCGTCCATCGCGTGGCACGCGCTTTGCTGGAAACGAGTTGGGTGTGATGCTGAGTTGGAACCGCGCCATCTGGAGACTGGCGCCTTGTGAACGTCCACACACTTGACTTACATCACACTTTCAATTACTCATCTCATATTACATACAAACCACATTTAGACGTGATCAAGCTGATCCTGATTGCCGTCTACAGCTCAGGTTAGTGGTACCAATATTGTGTAACCTTGTTATTGTAAGCAACGTTTATAGCTCCACGTACCGTGGACAGTTCCGGACACCCCAGTTATCGTTGCACTGGGCCAATTGTAGTCCTAATCACCATACATGGAGCAGAAACTATTTTTTTTTTTTCATCAAACCTGTAATTGTTTTGTATCTAAAGACATTGAGGTTTCTAAAACCATTTTTTCTTAAAGTCAATCGTTTTAAAGATATACGCGTCCAAAGTCGAAAAATGTATCCCCCACCTCTAACTTTTATAATAATGGATTGAAAAATCTAAAATAAAATATATGTATGCTGTAGATCTTAATGAAAACTTTCAACGGAAATTGGTTTGAACGAGATCGATTCAGCAGTTTTTGAGATATAGCACATTTTATAAATCCGCAAATATAACTTTGGCGTAGTTACTACAAAACCCTTCATGGGCGAGTCTGACTCACACTTGACTAATTTATGAAATGGTTATACAGGACGATTTTTTTATCACATTTCAAATTTTAATATTATGTTCTTTATTGAATACTAGTATACACACGGGGGCTTTGCTTCTGTGGCCTTTATCACGATAAAAACATAACCCTCCTTTTTGCAGTCGGGTAAAAAGTAACCTATAACCTTTCTCAAGTTTCAAGCTTCTTTAATACCAAATTTCATCTAATTCCACCTAACACTTTCGAGGATAAAATAAATAAACTTTTATTTAGGCTTAAAGGTTCTTAGAGCCCTATAGTAAGTCAAGCCCCTATCAGTAAGTCAAATACTCAATCTTTTGTTAATTTTGTTCAGGTGGTAGGCGACGTGGACGACACGCTGCCGGCAGTTCTGTCGGAGCTGGGCATCAAGCTAACGAAGCAGGAAGCTAAGCTGAACGTGCGGCCCCTGCTTAGACTCGTCTGCAGTAGGTTCTTTGGAGATTTCTGGTGAGTCTCATTAAGCTGTTCTACTAACTATCAATAATTAATTCACATTACTAGCAATCTATATAATATATTGATAAGTTGATAGAATATACTTTATTGTACAACAAAAATTAAAATACACTTAATAAACAATATTGCTAAAACACGTTACAACGGCGGTCTTATCGCTGAGAGCGATAACTTCCAGACAAGCTTTAGAAGGACTTTACAAGCTTTAATTAAATGAGGATGGCTTAATTAGTGTACATTCGATTTCCGAGTATAAATACAATTTGTTCTTTAACATCGTGTTGAGAACAAAATAAATTAAATCTTGTTAATCCATCCAACTAAGTTAAATATTGTTATGTCTGGAGTAGGCGTGAAGACAATAGTGTGATGGGTGTGGAGTTCAAACCCGAGACCGAGAGCCACAAGCCGACACCCATTGCAACAGCAACAGCTATTGACGCTTTAAATTATAAGTTTAGTAACATAGAAATAAGATAGATAGAATATACATTATTGTACACCAAAATTTAAACACACTTATTTGACACTAGTACTGACGCGGGGCTACGGTAAAAACATAACTCTCCTTTTTTGCAGTTGCGTAAAAAGTAGCCTATAACTTTCCTCAAGCTTCAAGCTACTTCCATACCAAATTGCATCCAAATCCACCCAGTACTTTCGAAGATTAGCGCGTTCAAGCAAACAAACAAACAAACTTTTCCGCTTTATAATATTAGTATAGATTATTTCTTAATTCTATGGTCACAATGGCGGTCTTATCACTAAAAGCGATATCTTCCAGACAACCTTTGTTATCTTTTAGTTTTACTAACCCATATCCTCCTACTCGCGTCGAGTTCCTCAATGCTGAGGGTCGTGAAGCCCCCGTGGAATTAGCTTTTCCCTTATGGTGTTCCGTCATCTATGCCTGTTCTTGGCATCGTGTAGTAGGATGTCCAGGGTTGAACAGACCTGATCAACCCACCTTGTTGGGCTACGGCCTCTAGGTCGTTTGCCGTCAACCTTGTCAGAAATTATGAGTTGTTCAAAAATTGGCCTTCTTTCCTGGCTATGTGACCGAAAAACTTCAGTATTCTGCGCAGACAAGTGGTCGATAGTCCTGTTCTTTACGTTTAGTTCAAGATAGACATATTGATGCGAAAATTTCTAAACTCATATTATGGATGTTGTTTATCCGAAATTAAGATATAGACATATTGATGCGAAAATCTCTAAACTCATGTTATGGATGTTGCTTATCCGAAATTAAGATATTATAACACGACGCCTTACGCCATATATCAGATTGTATGTATAGTAGGTACCTGCCAACTACTAGCGACATCTAAAACAACGTGTAAAGTGTACGTGACGTTAACGAGTTACAATCACATACAACCATCAAATGGTGAAGATGCACATTAATGTTTCGAGCCGCCTATATAAACCCTCACCAAGTAGAAACGACTCACTCGCTGCTTAGAAGGCACAGTGGTCGATAGCCCCGCAGTCACCACTGTTGTCAAAAGCTTGAACTGAGCGGAGGCCCCGTCGCCCTCAGGAATAGCGAGCTAGGAGGTAGGGATAGGATAGCCCCGCAGTCCATCCCTAGGACCACTAATAGGTACAGGGTGGGCCAGAAAGGCGTACGATTTTAAAAACACTCTTGTGTTTGAAGCTTTAGAGAGGGGACTGCGCGGGTGGTGGGGTTAAGTAGCTCGGTTCTCGGAAATTCAGTCGCGATGGATCACTTCACCGGAGCGCAACGTGCATTCTGCGTTAAACATTATTACAAAAATCGCGATTCGGCGTTTATTTCGGCGTGAGTTTGGATTACATGACCTAAATAAATCAGTGTATGAAGGAAAGTGTGTTTCGATCGTGGGTCAGAAAGTTCGAAGCTACTGGTTCGACTCTCAAATAGAAGCCTGCGAGACGCCCAAGGTCAACAAGAACGGAAGACACAATTGAACAAGTTAGAGCTTCAGTTCAACGTAATCCTGCTCTATCGACTCGAAAGCGTTCAGCCGAACTTGTGGTATCCAGAACATCTTTGCGCTGCATTTTGTTGAAAGATCTGAAATTGCACCCGTAAATGATCCAATGTTACGACGAGCTTTTGATGAAACAACGTTGGAACGCTTTCGGAGTTTCAACAATATTCTGTTCTCCGACGAAGCCCATTTTCACATAAATGGGCATGTGAATAAACAGAATTGCCGTTACTGGGCTGCAGAGAACCCACTGCGCAAAACATCAAAATCTCTGCATTCGCTGAAAGTAACCGTTTGGGCGGCCATGTCAGCGCACAGAATGTATTACGTCACTCTTTGTTTGCTAAAGTCTGTCAAGTGTTTGAAGTAAAGTAAATAAACGCCCATCTGTCATCCAACGTTGGTTTTACTCCACCGCCACCATTATAATTTTGTATGTTTATTGCAGTGGTTTCGTGGAGATGGTGGTCCGTCACGTGCCGTCTCCACTGGATGCTGCGGCCCGCAAGGTGGGCCACACGTACCGCGGCGCGGCGGGGCCTCTGCACGCCGACATGCTGGCCTGCGACCAGTCCGGCCGCCTGGTCGCTCACACCACCAAGATGTACCCCACTGATGATTGCACCTTCTTCTTGGTAAGTCGAAACAGAACTGACAGCAAGATATCGCTTTTAGCGATAAGACCGCCCTTTGTATAGTATACGAGCTATTATTGGGGTTCGGGATAGAAATAATTAACGGCAATTAAACCAAAATTAACACTTTACTTAAATAAACACCAAATAAAAATTAACACAGTTATTCACAGTACAATACTTGTTACTCAACACTTAAATTGCACCGAAATTCACTTGTAAAGCTTCGATTATATCGTCTCGTATCTTGAAATAAGACTGCCTGTCCGCGTTCCTTTGCGATCTATTTATACCCCGATTTGTGTTCTAGAACATTCTTGTACAATCGACTCACTGCCTATACTGCCATGAATATTTCAGAAGCTACTTGAGATACTCACTACTGATACTCGCCGCTAGATGGCGTTAGAGTCTCGAACGTATTAGAAGTCAGTCGAACTTTCTCGATATACTCAGTACTGTTACTCGCCGCTAGATGGCGTTAGTGCCTCGAACGTATTACAATTCTGTCGAAGTTTCTCGACGTACTTCGGTAAGCGACTGGCGTAACAGTAGCACCCTTTTTTACTTGTTAAGTCCTTATTTGATTTCTGTCATGGTCTTTATTAACCGACTTCAAAAAAGAGGGAGGTTCTCAATTCGACTGTATTTTTTATTTCATTTTATTTTTTAATTTGTTACAATTAACAAAGTACTTAGGCCTCAAATTATATTGTAACCTAAGCACATACGTAAATAAAATAGACGAGCAATAGTTGTGGTGACAATGTGTTACACGCTTGAAGTGCTGAAGTGAAGTGCAACACATAACAATAAGTCTTGGGATTGTAGAATTCGATCCAGACACGGTTTTTCGAAATGGAAGGTGTAAAAGCTTAATTGGGTTTTGCCGATATTTATATGGAAATTTTAGACTTAATTTTCTCAAAAGTTGGGGGCTGTCTATCTTACTGTGAATAATTTACAACATAAATATTAAGTCATAAAAATCCTTTTGCTTCTCGAGTGATTTCGTTCAAACGTTCAAAATTTGTGGGTCCATAATTGTATATTAGCTTTAAGCGATTACTGTTACATCTAAAAATACATTATGGTACACGAATATGAATATAACTCTAGCTAGGATAGATTTTAGCTGTTGTTGCAGAGTAAGCTAAATGTTGCATAAATCTCTTCTGGATGCGCTCCAGTCTGAGACAATGCGTAGTACGCACAAGGTCAATTTTAGTTTTAGGCTTTCGGAAACATTTGGCATTCCGTATTACAAATCCAAAACTATTTTGAGGCTTTTTTATTATGCTATCCATAAAAGAACCTCGTGAAAACTAGTAAAAAAGTTATCGATAATCGAATAGCAAAATTTATATAATTTGTCATATATTTAGACCCAAAGATTTGAAGAATAATGGTAGGCAGATTTCATGGCGGCATAGATTCTATTATTATTTATTTATTTATTAATGAAGGGAACATTAATAGTTGCGTATTTAAAAATAAAAAATTTCTTAAACTATAAAGTTATCTAATACACAACCCATAACATTTTCCTCAGATTACTGTAAACATATATGTATCTGTAAGCAGACATTTGCTGTGTTTTTCATTTCAGTTATGTACCCAACGAGCACATTAGTGGAAATTGCAGCCTATTTTGTTACTTTCGGCTGTAAAATAGCGCTTTAAGGGTTCAAAAAGCAGTTCAAAGTTGCATATCTGCATCCGTAAACGTCTATAGCTATAAAAGTTACTTAAGGTGCTATAAGCTGAATCAAATACCACCCTAGCCTTCACAGTAGTCCACGGTAGAACTCATTTACCACTTACACCTTTATATGAGAGTTACGAAGGTCATTCTGCCACTCACAGCTGTACAGTGGTTTCCATTGTAACTTTTATAGGTTATAGTTATAGTAACCACTATTATACTACTAGAAGTTCCAGTATAGAAATAATAGAAACTCTTATGCATACTATAGTTACAAAAAAATCATCAGTGTAACTAAGGCCTTTAGTAGCAATAGTCATTCCTTGCAGGCTCAATCCATTCGCCATTTTACAGCCGCTTTTGTATCTATTATAAAACATTTAAAAACACTAAACACCAAACAATAAAAATAGATGCTAAACGAATATGTACGTAACTACATCTTATAACCTCAAAAACAAGAAAATAGGAGCTTTTTGTGGCTGTGAGTTGCACTAGGGTAACAAAAATCACTGGAAGCGTTAGAAGGGTGAAAATTAGCACTATGATTCTCAAATGGGAGTTATTAGAGCTCAAACTGCAGGTTATGACTACAGTACAATGACGCCATGATTGTTTAAGAAAACTTATAATTCACTTGCAAAATTGAGTTGATATACATTGGTTTTTCAGTTAAATGTGCATTAAATGTACCGGTAAACAATCGGCCACTTGCAAATAGTAAGTTATCGACACGTAAAAATACGGAAATAAAATGTATTCTGTATAACAAATGAAAAATATCACATATCTTTTGTTATTTTTTTAAATATCATAAAAGCGCGTTAAAATTACTCGAAAATTATCTTATATATCTACAGTAAACTGGACAGCGTTTTAAGTATCTTTATATATCTTGCTAATACAGAATACAAACTTTTACTTCTTTTTGTTTTATTTTCATGATGGCGACGAAAACACTTTACCAAAATATTACAAATAATGTCAACTGAAGATATAGAATAAAGAACTATAATCAATTCATTCGTTCAAAGTAGTTCAAAATCATTCAAAAGTAGCGCTATGAGAGCTTTAGTATAGCGTTAATAAATCGTTATAGCTATTAAGGAACCTTTATGCAACCGTTGTGCAGGTTAAATGGAACTTTAGGTTGCATAAAATGGCGCCCAAATAGCGCTAAAGCGGCTGCTTTAAGTCTGTAGTAGACGCTCTAGCGCTTACGTCTATTACCATAAGTAATAATCGGATACGCTCTAAAGCCCTAATGCAGCCCATTTGTGCTAGTTGGGTATCTTGTGACTTGCAGGTGCTAGCCCGCATAATGTCAGGCACATTGTACGCCGGTCAGACGGTCAGAGTGCTGGGGGAGAACTACAGCACGCAGGACGAGGAAGACTCCAGGATCATGAACGTGGGCCGCCTTTGGATATACGAGGCGCGCTATAAGGTTAGTTTAGTTAAGCAGTGACTTTTACTCTTAAGTCGATATACCTACTAATACTAGAAGTCTTTATCACGTGTACTTTATCACAAAACGTTTCCCGATTTATAATTTTAGTATAGATTATAAAGTGGAAACGTTTTTTTCTTAGTTTAAACGCGCTAACCTCCGAAAGTACTGGGTTGATTTGGATGGAATTTAGTATGGAAGTAGCATGAAGCTTGAGGTTATAGGCTGCTTTGTACTTAACTGCAAAAGAAGAAGGTTATGTTTTTTATCGTGATAATGGCCACGGGAGCGAAGTCCCGCACGCCTTCTAGCGTTCTATTTAAGAGGAGGCTCCCTAAATTGTATGTAATTTTGTATTAATATTCTGAAACAATCACGCATACAATCAAAATGGAACTTTAGTATATGATTTATTGGATCTTTTTCTTTACATGTCTAGACCAGTTACGTAATTGGAACATTTTTGCTCGATTCATTTTTTAATCGAAAATCATGTGTTTTTTAAAGATTATTCAAAATTTTATCACGAGTACTCGGCTTTTATGTCTAAAATTAGTATTGACAGTAAGAAAATATAGTTTATTATTCAAATATAGGACGTTTTTTCTCTACATCAATTATTACTTCAGTTATAAACGAAATAAGAATTGAGACTTACGACATTTAGTTTCGAACCCGAATATGGTAAAAGAGCGCATGCGATATTCAACTTTATTACTGCTGCGTTAGCGTTTAGCACACAACGGCAGTTTCGAAACCGAACATGGTGAAAGAGCGTACGCGATATTCAACTTTATTACTGCTGCGTTAGCGTTTAGTTTACAACGGCCTAACCGGGGTGGATGCGGGCGGAGCTTGCGTGAAAATTAATTTGGACTGCCTGCTCTTAATGAAGTCTGAAATTCTATATTAAATCATACGATTTAATATAGCCTTACTTATTAAATTTACGCGAAAGAAGCTACGGGCAACAGCTATTTAAAACATATATTTTTCGTTCAGGTGGAACTGAACCGCGTTCCAGCCGGTTGTTGGGCCCTGATTGAGGGAATAGACCAGCCTATAGTGAAGACCTGCACAGTCGTAGCTGATGATGAAGACGCCGAGCTGCACACCTTCACGCCGCTTCGGTTCAACACGCAGGCCGTAGTCAAGATCGCTGTGGAGCCTGTTAATCCTTCCGAGTTGCCGAAGATGTTGGATGGACTCAGGAAAGTAGGTGATAGTGGATAAATTATTCAAGTTGTAGCGGTATCTATGAACTACATAATCGTCAAGCGTCTAATAGCTATCTGGCTTCCTTACTTTTGCAGCGCTTCGGGAATGTTCGTATAACTGCGTTTAGGGTCCCGTAGCCGAATGGCAAAAAACGGAACCCTTATAGTTTCGTCATGTCTGTCTGTCTGTCTTCTGTCTGTCCATCCGTCCGTATGTCACAGCTATTTTATTCCGAAACTATTTGGACTATACATGTGAAACTTGGTGGTAGGAAGTATTCTGTGAACCGCTTTCCGATTTTATTTAAAAAATTAAAAAATATTTAAAATAAGGAGGGCTCACCATACATGCAACTGAAACTGAAAATATTTTTTTTTCATGAAACCTATGCGTGTGTGGTATCTATAGACAGGTATTTAAAAGTGGCATTGAGGTTTCTAAAACCACTTTTTCATAAAGTTACACGTTTAAAAGATATACGCTTCCAAAGTGGTAAAATGTGTGTGTCCCTCTAACTTCTATAATAATGGAGTGAAAAATCTAAAAAAAATATATGCTGTAGATTTTAATGTAAACTTTCAACGAAAATTGGTTTGAACGAGATCGGGTCAGCAGTTTTTTGGCGTAGTTACTACGGAACCCTTCATGGGCGAGTCCGACTCGCACTTGGACAATTTTTTTTTTTTAAATCTTGTTTTATTTAGGGGCTTTTATCAAAGACATGTCAGCTCCATCATACCCTTTTACATAGACTGACTTACTAACATAGTATTAGTTATATCTATACTAATATTATAAAGCTGAAGAGTTTGTTTGTTTGTTTGTTTGTTTGTTTGTTTGTTTGTTTGCTTGAACGCGCTAATCTCAGGAACTACCGTTCTGATTTGAAAAATTCTTTCAGTGTTAGATAGCCCATTTATCGAGGAAGGCTATAGGCTATATATCATCACGCTAACACCAATAGGAGCGGAGCAGTAATGAAGAATGTTTCAAAATCGGGGGATTTTTTTTTCCACGGGGACGAAGTCGCGGGCGGAAGCTAGTTATATATAATATTACTTAGAGTTATATAATAGCTAAAGAATTTGAGTTATTTGTGTAGGACCATAATTAAATGGCACAACTTCTTAATAATCTCCGAAGATGGTAGAGATAAGATTGATTGGATTATTCCCACATGAATTTTATTTATTTAGATTAGTTGAAGAGGTTAACAGGATTGCAAGCAATGTGAATTCTACCCACATTTCAAGTATTTTAAAAAATGTTTCCTTACCGTCGCACATAGGGGTATTTTGCTGATCTAGCCGGTCAAAATTATTTATTTAGTTTTTTTACTCCAGGGACTTGCCCTGGTTAACTATAAGCCATATTTTTCTTTTTAATGAATAATTACTTAAAATATTGGGAAAAAATATAATAAAATATATATTAGTAACTAGCTTCCGCCCGCGACTTCGTCCGCGTGGAAAAAAAAATCCCCCGATTTTGAAACATTCTTCATTAGTGCTCCGCTCCTATTGGTCTTAGCGTGATGATATATAGCCTATAGCCTTCCTCGATAAATGGGCTATCTAACACTGAAAGAATTTTTCAAATCAGAACCGTAGTTCCTGAGATTAGCGCGTTCAAGCAAACAAACAAACAAACTCTTCAGCTTTATAATATTGGTATAGATATATAACTTCGATATTTATTATTTTCTTAAACAATTGTTATAAAATGTATGTAACTATAATGATAATGAGCCCTGTGGTTCTTCATCATCCTCATCACTTTCAGTGCCTCCAGATACCTCCTCCAAATCAGAATCTGAGTCTCTTTCAGAGTCAGGTACAGCAGGAATCATCAAAGCAATTGCTTCTTTTGTGAATGGCAACGTTATTTTTTTGGGGGTTGGTCTCATTCCAGTAATCAGTGGGTCAGAACTGAGTAATAATCTATTTATAATATCAGTGTTACACTTGACCCTTAAAAATTTTCTCGCGAAATTCTGCCTGTACAGCCGGAAATGTTTATTCCGTGCCTCAGCGGCTTCTTCCGAGATCAATCCAATTGGCAACAATGCCTTGTCTATGACAGTAGCACCATGCAGCAGGATCTTGTGCATAGTAGGTGTCATAGGATGCCATGGATACAAACTTATAAAGTTTCGCAGTGTCCATGCAATAATCTGCAAACTTGTCCAAATGAACTTTGTGACCACTTGATATGACTTCAAGGATGACTTTGATTCGGTAAATGAAATTATAATCAACTCCAGTTATTTCTGCAGTTAATTCAGGATTGGAAAAAGATCTTCTACTTGTGTTACCATCATTAGTATTTCCAAACTCAGCTTTCGGTACATCTACTATAAGACCAGTTTCACGTCTAAATTTCTCTTGAATGTTTTTTTTCCTCTCATTAACAATAGCTTTGTCAACGTTAGATCTTAACTGCTACTTTTTTACAGTGAGTTTGTACTGTAACAGACGAATTCTGGCGTGCAAAGTGGATAATCCGAATGAAAGTGTGTCTGAATCAACATCTCTTTTGATAGTTAAATCGTCGAGTTCTTTCGATGGTGCTCCACAAATGTAGCACCTCATTGTTGACGTGGTCTGTGTGGCAGCATTACATACTTTTGCGTCTACCATTGTAAGCATCATAGTATGTTTTACAGAATATGACTTTTCTTCTAGTAAAAATGTTGTTTTTTGTAGGGCATTAATGGCATTTTCCACATACTCAATTTCTTCTTGGGTCCACATCCACAGTTTCTTTAACGAATCTGATTCTAATAGGACGACAATATCGCGGTGAGGATGGGGTTGGATTTTGCCATACTGTTTTGGTACCACATACCAAACGAAGTGGTACAAAGCTACTTTGAAAAATGTTACTATTTTTGGCGTCATTTTCCATCTTTTGTTTGAATTGTGCCTGCTGTGATCCATCACAGCCCCACTTGCAAAACAACTCTAATGAGTCAGATTTATCTGGTCTTACATCACGTAGAACATCCTTCAAATACGTCAGTAATCTTGTTGCAGTATTGTTTAATACATCTTGAAGATTTACTTGTGCGCATGTTTCAGTCACTTCATATGACTCTTTGGGCGGATAGCAGTCACTTTTTGCTTTTTGTAGGATGCTGTAACTAGGAAACAACTTTTTACTGGCACTTCTTATTATTTCAAATTGTCGCCTAGTGAAGTCAGCTTCGACGAATGCAGAAAGTGCCGATAAAGGTGTTAGCTGTTTTTCTTTGTCATCTTGTACTGTTTTGTATGCTTTTTTCAACTTTGTAGCTCTCGTTGGAGAATTCATAATCTGCTTAAGTATACTTGTAGCATCTTTTTTTCCAAATGTTTGTAAATTTGTTTGTGCAGCATGTATCAACATATCATTATCCGCTGTAATACGTAAGGTTTCAGTTTTCCTTCTCTTACTTCTTTCGCTTAGCTCATTAAATGGTTTTGATGGTCGACCCGAACTTTTAGGCTGCGCTCTCGGTTTTTCGAATGTATTTTTTAGCCATTCGTCATTATTATGAAGAAATCTAGCTTCTATTTTATCAGCTATTTTCCACCTTTGTTTAACCGATTCCGTGCGGAGGTCTTTTTAGCAATCCTTAGTGCCTGGCGTCAAACAAAAATTTCGTGATGCCTCTGGGGCACCAAGCGCCAGAGACTTTGATGATTCCCCTGGGGAATCATCCGCCATAAATTGTAAATTTTAGCTTGTTCTCGTGTTTCCACTTGTTAAAGAGTCATTTGCCATTGTTTATCGGACGTAAGCAGTCAGTAAATTCGTTCAGTGCATTTAAAAGTGACGATCTGTGTGTTTTTATGGAAATGGCAGGTAAGTGACTAATTTCTATTAGGTGTTGTAAACCTTTTTGCATTATTTTATGGATTTATTTATTCAAGAGTGTTATATAGAATTTGTTCACGTACTATTTGAGTTTGCAGCGAGGTGATATTTATTTATTATTTATTATACAGTGTTATGTAGGGAAACAATTTTAAATCCGCTATTTTGATGGTAAAATTTTTTCTCTACAAAACTATGTAATATAGAACATATAACTGAATGGGAAGTCCGATTCTAATGAATCAAAAATATTCTACTCGTACCTACAAACACTTTCATGATTATGAAGTGTTTTATTTGGGTTACAATGAATATGTATTTTTATTGATAAAGAATATCTATGACTATCTACTTAAAAATGTGGATATTTGTTAAGCGTTTAATTGATAACCTTTTTATTTTGTTGTAGAGTTAACCAGAAAAAAATGAAATATATTATTATAGGCATTATATTAGGAACAGCGTAAAAAATGGGTAAAACCCATTGTTTGTTAAGTCGCCAATCCGCCTCGCACTCTTTGTAACCCCATCATGTTTTGAGGAAAAAATGAACCTTATGACAAAAGCATCTGATTTTTTAGAAACATTCCAGAAAGTTGGCTGTTAGAATTATTACACTTCTGGACACATCTATTGGCCCACCTTAGAGTTTAGGTTTCGATGGCCCCTACCGAAATATGATTGCTAGATTGAACAAAAACTGTTGATGCAGTTTTAAACCTGATACATTTTACCATCTTTTTCGATCGTATAGTTTTAAATTTGAATTCAGAATACCATACGACATGGACCTACGCCTAACAAGTCGGATATGCGCCTTGTTAAAGGCAATTAATTTTTGAATAAAAAACATGTTTTATCAAATAAAGGTTTAATTTAATAACGCGTGTTGCCTCCATGGGCATCTACCACAGCTCTCATACGATTAGGCATAGAGTTTATCAACCGCTCTATGAAATTTTGAGGGATCATCTCCCATTCCTCTTCTATGGCAGTTTTCAACTCCTGCATCGTCTGGGCAACTGGCTGACGAGCCCTAACACGCCTTTTTAGCTCGTCCCACATGTGCTCAATGGGGTTCATGTCTGGGCTTCTGGCTGGCCAGTCCATAACTGTGATGTTCACATCCCGAAGATATTCCCTGACGATGCCGGCCGCATGGGCTCTTGCATTATCATGCATAAAAAGGAAATTTGGGCCCACATAGTCCGCGTATGGTATCACGTGAGGTTCTAAGCACTCACGAATGTATCTTTCAGCATTTAATGTTGGCAGCCGTGGTCCTGTAACAACCTCAAGTTGAGTTTTGCCGCTCGCGGATATACCGCCCCAGACAGTCCATGAGCCACCGCCATAAGCAACCCTCTCTTCAAAGCAGCATTGTGCGAAACGCTCTCCCTTACGCCGGTAGACCTTCTTCCTTCCATCATTGCCATGTAACACAGTTTTAGACTCATCAAAAAAGAGTACACGGCTCCAATCTTGCTGTGTCCAATTTAAATGACTGCGTGCGAAATGAAGGCGCGCTGTTCGGTGGGCTCGCTTTAGTTTGGGCCCATTAGCTGGCTTGTGTGGTACCATATCGCGTTCTTTTAACCTTCTCCGAACAGTTTGAGCGCTCACAGATACTCCGTGGAAGTCGCGAAGTTGGTTTTGTATCTCAATGGAGGTAAGGTGACGATTTCTCAAGCTGGTCGTCACGATGAATCGATCCTGCCTTTCAGTTGTGACCCGAGATCGTGGCCTTCCTTGGCGACGAACAAAGCCGCCAGTCTCTAGGTACCTCCGATAAACATTTCGGACCGCAGATCGACTTAAATTAAGTTGAGCACTCACGTTTCTTTGGCTGTGTCCGGCCTGAATAAGTGCCACAGCTTGGGCGGCGACTTCAGGTGAAGTATCCATAGATTATTGCTAGAACCTCACCTTAATGTTAAGAATAAGTAATGTTTGTTGCAAAAGCAAAGATATCAATCACTTTTTCAAGAATTAAATCCAAGTAAACCAATAAAACCAAGTTTTCTTAGTATTCGATTGTTTGATATCAACAAACAGGCTCCAAATTGTCTTTTGTTTCTTTAAATTCTGTGTTCGAAATTCAAAAAAAGACTATTGAATGAAATTGTGAATGTGCCAGGTTCAAAACTGCATAAAAACTTTTTGCTCGACCTAATATAAAATTTTAGCTAGGACCAAACGAAACTGAAAATACAAGGTGGGCCAATAGATGTGTCCAGAAGTGTATAATCAATAATAAAATGTGACTCGACAACTTGGTTTACAACCCCTGAAGTCTGCTAATTTACGATATTACTTGAAACGAACACTGTGGGCATGATATGGGTGACAAATAAAGACACTTTTATTTACGGGACTCTTTTGACAAATGTCGTTTTAGCCGAGTTTTTTATGTTTTAGTTTTGTATCCTCTCGGGCACCATACGCCATACGCAATAGATTTACATGGTGCCTGTGCGGCATCATCCGCACGGAAACGGTTAAATTCCGACTTTATACGCGAAAACTTGTGCTTCAACGCCTTTAATTCACCTTCAGAATAGTTTTCGCTGGACAAAATCCAATTTTCCAAGTAATTTATTTTTCTTCAAAATTAGGCAAATTATGCTCTTTAATTTTATCAAAAAGTGATCTACGGGTCACTACTCTAACAACTGAGTGACCAGGTGACCCAGAAACCAAATACTTATCAAGGTAACATAGTGTAAATTCCAAATATTATTTATATATTTTTTTCACTGTCTTGTTCTGTCGCCTCTGGCAAAAAAAGGTGCGGGTATGTGCGGCTAATTAGGCCATAATAATTTTATATAAACTATAACCTATCGTTATCAATTAACATTATAACCGGGAAGAAACCGGAAATACAACAAAAACCTTTTCAAACTTAAAATTGGGTTGAAAAATTTTATGAATTTTAAACTATATTTTCAAACGTCAAATAACAATATCCTATCAAAAAAAATACAGCATAATGTTTTTACAATATGCGTTTTTACCTCCTTAATCCATATCCATTACAATATTTTAAAAGAAGTCAGTAGTCACGAAAATATTCAACTTTTTGTCAGATACTATCACACTTAGGAAACGCATAAGATACGTGCAGTTGAAGCAATGACTAACTTCCGACAAAACAAGTGCGCAGGTGCATCCGATAAGAGACCGGAACGGGTTGTCTATTGTTCTCTAGTCATTCGATAACTATAGGAACCAGTTGTTTTTTACCTGCGACAACTTCTTATAAATTGGTTTATGACCGGCTAGATCAGCAAAATACCCCTATGTGCGTCGTCACCGACAGGTTAGATGGGACACTTTTGCGACATAGGCAGGAAATATATGTGTGTTTTATGTTAATTGTAAACTCTTCGTATTATCTGTTTGTTTGTCATTGTAATACTTTGAATATCTCCTTTATAAATCACTAGCTGCCCGTGGCTTCGAGCTAATTCCCACACTAAAAATCATATCGTTCCGGTTTGACATGAAAGAAAAACAAACAAATACACTTTCACTTTTACTTTTTTATTCATAGGAAACTCAACAGATTTTTTTTTAAATGCTCATTATTTGGTAACAATGTCACATGGGGTTGTGAAGCATATTATAGAGTTTCACTGCATGCATATAAAACTAGAAATATATAGTATATTTGTAGCATACAGTATGTTAACTAACAGAGGGCGTTCCCGTTAACCCGCAATAGTATAGTATCCATACATGCTAAAAAATATTACCATATGAAAACAAAATGTTTTTTTTTTATGTTAAAATATTCACTAAAAATGTTAAATTGATACGTAAAAGAAACACTCTGTACACGCGTACGCATTCATAAATAAACTGCGACGATGCCGTCGACACGCGTACTTAAAGGACGGCAACGTCGCAATTTATTTATTAATGAAATGATCTAATTGATGTGCTTATAGTATTGCGGGTTAACGGGAATGCCCTCTGTATATTCCCTGCCAGTCTGAATTTCCTGATAGCTATAACCTGGGGGTCTTAAATCAAGAGTGAATAGGTTAGTTTTAGGTAAGCGTGCTTCATCTTCGACCACATCATCACTTACCATCAGGTGAGATGGTGGTCAAACGCGAACATATCACGAATAAAAAATAATGTGGCTGTAATAAAAAAAAAACATTATTATAATTAAATCGATATTGATTTTATTCCGACATTTTCCAGGTGAACAAATCGTATCCCCTACTATCAACGCGCGTTGAGGAATCAGGCGAGCACGTGATTCTGGGCACCGGCGAGCTATACCTCGACTGCGTGATGCACGATTTGAGGAATATGTACTCCGAGATCGACATCAAAGGTACATTAACCACCAGACTATTATTACAAACTAGCTTATTCGCGCAACTTCGTCTGCGTTCGTACTTAGATTCCGTTAAATTTTATAGAATACAACCTTCTCCTGACAAAAATAAAACTCAAGAAACAAAGAATCATCCAATTTGATACAACCGTTGCAAAGTTATGCGCGTATGTGTATATTTCACCGTAAAATTGCAAACACTGATTATAATATATCTCGCGAGATTGTAATGTAATCCATCGATAAATTGTGATCCGTACCACACACTGCTTACAATTGAACGCATCATTTTTCGATAGATTACAATCTATCAAACTGAAACCGTTCCGTTACAAGCTAATGTAACGTTTTTTTGCAATTTTACGGTGCCATAATTATACATTTCGACGATGTATTTTTATTAACCGACTTCTACTCAACTCAATCGACTCAATTCGGATGTTTGTATTTTTTTTATATAGATTTTTGCAAAACCTGATGTTGTTTAGGCTTTCCGTAAGCTTGTTTGTTGATTACTACGAGTAAAATCAAATAACAAAGAGTGAAATGAAAAAGATTGTCAGACTTCTACTGATTAAATCCCACCCTGCTCTTTCAGAGCCGGTCTACTCGATGCATTGCGTCCACGTAGCGTTGTCGCTGAGTTGTTTTACATATAGTTCTCGTCAAATAACTTGGCAAGAGTCGTTCAATGCGCAGAAGTCGATTTTTAGGAGTCAGCGGTTGTCAGCGGGACGCGGGGTATGACGTAGCGCCGCTTCGAGCGCGCGATTGTTGCGTCAGTAGTTCTCGTTCTATTTGCTCCCGAATACACTTACGTACACGAAAGTTGTACCCTTTGTGTTTGTTACGAGTTGTTGTTTTAAATTTAGTTTTTGTTACGTTGATTACAATGCCAGGACCAAATACCGTTTTACGCAGACTTAAAACGTCAGAAAGAACAGTTGACACTATAGTTAAGGAAGTTTGGGGATATGCGGAACAGAGTGTAAAGTCCCGCATTTCCATTGAAAAGGGAAAATCCTCCGACCAGACAGGTGTTTTTGTCTGGTGGGCAACTGCCCGATATTTGTGATCGGGTGATTTGTATGTAGGCTAGTTTAGCGGTAAACTTTGCTTACGCGATACAGGATTTCTATCGTTTAGTTTGTATGTAGCGTGATAGATGTCGCTACAGAAGGTTGAAATTCCGAATTCGTCACTGTCTTTAGGACACCGGAAAAAAAGAAGAATAAAAGGGGTAGCAGTTTTATTAACTAATTGTGACGACGAGAACATAATATTATGTTTAATGGTTTTTTTATAAATACATTTTTTTTTCACTTTTAATAGTATTTATGTATTATATCTATTTTATTAACCGACTTCAAAAAAAGGAGGTTTACAATTCGTCTTGAACTTTTTTTTTTTATAATACCGAAATACGAATGAATTCCTCTTCTTTCTTTAACATTCTTCTGAACAGACATGATTAAAAATAAGTGATGGCAATAACCATAGAATAATGGCAAGCAGTAAAAGTGACCACTTTTTTCTTCCACTAAGTGCACGATGCGCGAACTTGCCTCGACTACGCCAAAACCTTGCCAACTTACGTGACGAGGACTATACTAATAACCATAGTGAACACACGACGCCCTGCGTTGACGCAACGCACACTCGACTGAGCTGCAGCCCCAGATACGAAACCGGCGGAAGTGTACTCATAGCGATGCCGGAACGGCGGCACTCAGTTGTTTGTGCGTTGATATCACTGGATTCCTCTATTAGTATAGTTTTCCGTATGTGTGGTTCTAATGACTCAAATAAACATTTGAGGCTGGATACTCTCAAATGGTTTTACCATATACATTAAGCGTTGTTAAAAAAATATTATACGACCTAGTCTCAAACCTTTGGTAGGTCTATATATACAAAAAAAAACATAAAATTCGGACAAGCCGTTTCGGAGGAGCTTGATAACAAAGACTGACACAATATTTTTAAATAATACACAATTTTTTCCATTCAACAGTGGCAGACCCCGTGGTCTCATTCTGCGAGACAGTAGTAGAGACATCATCCCTGAAATGCTTCGCGGAGACGCCCAACAAACGGAACAAGCTCACCATGATAGCGGAGCCCCTGGAGCGAGGCCTGGCGGAGGACATCGAGGCAGGCGCCGTGTGCGTCACCTGGGACAGGAAGCGGCTCGGCGAGTTCTTCCAGACCAAGTGAGTACATTTACAGAACCAGCATGTCCTATTCACCCCAGAGGTGTGAACCCACTCCAAACACAAGCATATTTAGCGATGTATGGACCATACATGGAGCGAGTGTCTATTTAACCTCCAAGCAGTTGAAGATGACGATATCTGAGCCCCCGCTGTTGTTTTGAATATATGGAAAAACCTTTTGAATCATAATTTGATTCGCAGATATGACTGGGATTTGCTGGCTGCGCGTTCGATCTGGGCGTTTGGGCCAGACTCTACAGGACCTAACATTTTGGTCGACGATACGCTGCCATCAGAGGTGGACAAACACCTCCTGGCGTCTGTGAAAGACAGTATAGTACAAGGTAAGTGTTAGATATACGGAAGTAACGGACAACAATTAAATGCGCTAGTCAGTGTTACACTGTTTTAATCGCATTGCAACAAGTTAGTTCTCTGGGACGCAGCCGCGATACGCACACGTACAAACATGGATTTCTTTATCTGGAAAAACAGACTCGAAGTCAACTTTCTGACTATCCTGAAAAGTTATAGAATACTAGGTTTACTTTTTATTTTCTTTTATACGAACACTAGCCGTGCTTATTTTAATTGATAGTACAATCTCACGGTACATTATCTTCGTGTAATTTCAACGGTTTAGGCGGCGCACACCAAGATAGCAGTCAAAGCGCAGGATTTATTGTAACTTACTTAATACTTACCCTTTATTAAGATCAAATTACACAAAATCTTTATGTATTGAAGTTTAGGATGAACTTAATCTGAGGCATAAGCTATATTACTGTAAAATTTCATCAAAATTCGTTCTGTAGCTTTCGTTTAAGAGATTCAACTTTCACATTTGAAATATTTGTAGGATTTCAGTTTTCACACTGAAGTCCTGTATCATAAATTCTCAACGTATATTGTAATTATTTAACTCAGGTTTCCAATGGGGCACGCGAGAAGGTCCACTATGCGAGGAGCCAATTCGTAACGTGAAGTTTAAGATCCTGGACGCGGTGATAGCATCAGAGCCTCTACATCGAGGCGGAGGACAAATTATACCGACTGCGAGGAGGGTGCGTACATACAAACATATTAGTCATACTTATTTAAAGGAGTGGAATTCCCTGCCGGAGTCTGTTTCCTGATAATTATAACATGAAAGTCTTTAAGTCAACAAAAAATAATCTCGCTTTTTTTATAGTTGATAGGCTTGCGTTTGACCATAATCTCACCTGATGTTAAGCGATGATGTGGTCGAAGATGAGGCACGCTTGCCTAGAAGTAACCTATTCACTCTTGACTTAAAGACTCCCAGGTTATAACTATCAGGAAACACAGACTCCGACAGGGAATTCCACTCCTTAGCCATACGCACAATGAAAGTATTCCCAAAACGTTTCGTGCGTACGGGTGGGATGTCCACCAAGTAACGATAGCGCAGTGCCGTTTGTCTTGAGTCCGATGATGGAACGGGCTTGGTGGAATAAGACTGTGCAATTCCATCGCACACTCCCCGAAATGTAACCGATAGAAAACTGACAGGCTTGCAACACGTCGCCGATGTTGAGGTGAGATTGTGGTCAAACGCAAGCCTATGAATAAAAAAAATCTCGCTTCTTCTTCTTCGAATCGATGGTTAAAATATTATATTGGGCCCAGTAAGTCTTCACGCTAGCCGCGATCTCATTAGCGTTTATCAGGTCTTCAAACGTGCACGTATTTGGTGCATTTTGGACACTCCAGAAAATGAGAAGTGATTTGCTCAGGAGCATCGCATTCGCGCTGGCTATCAGTGTGGTCTTTTATCCTCCATTTCGCAAAATTTCTCGTTCGCAGTCGATTGATAGCTTTACAAACTGGTCCACTGCAACTCACGTCAGTCATTTCTCGCTAAGTTAGGCCATCATGTGGCCCATATAATGTTTAGACACATCGTGGTTCCAAAATAAACGATATTATTATTTAAAAGTATCATTAGAACTTAAAACGGGACATTTACCATGTGTTGCAACTGTGTCAAAATATCGGAAACTCGAAACAATAAATACACAATTTGGTAAATATCCCGTTTTGAGTTCTAATGATATTATTATTAATTACGAAACTGAGCATTAGTGGTGTTCTTCAGGTGGCGTACTCAGCATTCTTGATGGCGACTCCGCGTCTGATGGAGCCCTACCTGTTCGTGGAGGTGCAGGCGCCCGCTGACTGCGTGTCCGCTGTCTACACGGTACTTGCCAAGAGAAGAGGTAACGGCTATTTTTTTTTATTTATATATAATACAACGTGTAATTTAAAGGGTATATGCATACCAAGTGCATGGCTTCTTTGGATGATAACAAAAAATATGGCAAGGGTTTTGTAATCCTAAGTCTACGTGTGTAGAACTTATTATAAATTCCAATACACTGATACCAGAGACCGAATTTTTTCGAAAGAAGAAAAAGAATTATCGTGTTATTGGCAAGTGACGTGGAAAGTTATTGACCCTCGTAGTGCTGTGACACGTTTGTTATGATTGGTGTTCAAGAAATATATGAAACCAATAATTTGGTATCAATTCTTTGAGTCAGTTATTTTGTGCTGAAACTGTGCATAGAGACTCCATACCAGATGTTGTCTTCAGCTCTGATACCAGAGATCGAATTTTTCAAATTAATAAGAAGAAAAAGAATTATCGTGTTATTGGCAAGTGACGTGGAAAGTTATTGACCCTCGTAGTGCTGTGACACGTTTGTTATGATTGGTGTTCAAGAAATATATGAAACCAATAATTTGGTATCAATTTTTTGAGTCAGTTATTTTGTGCTGAAACTGTGCATAGAGGCTCCATACCAGATGTTGTCTTCAGCCCTTTTGGATAGATATGGGGTTTCCGTTACACGTTGTATATTATTTAAAACTAGTGTATAGTTCCCGGCACGTAAGTTGGCAAAGATTTGGCGTAGTGGGAGTAAGTTCGCGCATTGTGCACTTAGTGGAAGAAAAAATTGGTCACTTTTATTGCTTATCTTTATTCTATGGTTATTGCTATCAATTATTTTTAATCATGTTTGTTTTGAAGAAAGATATAAAGAACGGAGAGAAATTCGTGACTTTATTAGGTGTTATAAGTAAAATATATACATGTAAAAGCTGTTCCTAAATTACCCTAGGCCGCTAAAACTTTCTTTAAAACTTTTTGGGCTGTCGAATTTTGTGTCGGGTAGGGAGGGGAGGGGTGTGGGGGAGTAGTCCCACACCCCATGTACCATCCCCATCCTGCAGAACCCCGTGGTTATAACAGTAAATAGACTTAGGAATTCATGGTTATGAAATATTGGAATTGGGTTTAAAAACATAAAATATAAGAAAGTAAGTAAGATAAAATATAAAACAGTGACAAATCCAAAAAAAAATTATATAAAAAAAAATATTATTAAAAATTACGTGTTCTCATCGTCACTATTACTAAATAAAGCTACCCCTGGCAACAAATTACATCGTATACCACTTTTCTGGCATGCCTGCGTAAAACGGCATTTGGTCCTGGCATTGTAAACACAATACAAAGTAAATTTAAAACAATAACAATAACTCGTAACAAAAACACAACAGAAACAAAGGGTACAAATTTAGTGCACGCAGTGTATTCGGGAGCGAACGGGGCGTAGACACAGTGCGAGAGGCCTTGAGTGTACTGACGCACCAATCGTGCGCTTGGGTTGGGGCTACATAACACCCCGCGTCATTAGCGACAACCGCCGACACCTAAAAACTGACCTCTATACAATGGGTGGTTTTATCGCACAGGGCAATCTCTTACAGACAACCTTTGGATGAACAGAACTTAAAGGAGACAAATTTTTGGCTTATTAATTTACTGATGATCTTAAGTATAAAAAATTGCTGTGCAACGCGGTTTCACCCGCGTTGATCAACATTTCAACAATACAAACTTTCATTCCCTATTTCAACACTTTAGGGGTAGATTTTTTAAAACAAAGTAGCTTATGTTTCACCCTGGGTCTTCATCTATTTGCATTTCTAAATGTCGTCCAAATCGAGCGTAACAGACAGACGGGCAGAGTCAATCCATACTTATATTATATTATTATAATATTAGTTTGGATTATAACGGTCACTGGACCAACAGTTTTAGTGAGACTAGTCTCACTAAAACTCAAGAATAGCTGCACCCAGATTTGGTTTATCATTTTTTTATTATGTTCCCTTTCATACTGGGAAAGTTTACAAAATCAGAAAGACAAGGTTTGTCGAGTCAGCTAGTAGCTGCATCAATGTTTAAGACGCCTTTCAAATAAATATTTTAACCAAGTATTAGAACTTTTTATACAAAATTGAACTATCTTTGTTTACTTCATAATAGCGTAATATCATATCCTTATATTTGTATATTGGAAAGGACCATTCAACTTTTTGAACAAAAAAGATAATGTAACAAAATTTGGTTTTGGTTGTTTTATTGAAAACTTGTTTTTTCTTCTAATAAGGTGTATTGCCTCCACGTTCCGCATCGGTCTGATTAGGGTTACTAAACGGTCTCAAACATGCTCAATGGGATTAAGATCCGGGCTGGCCAATTCATGTTATGTATCCTAACCTCTTCGCAATATTGTCGAACTTGTTCAACGGCGTGGGGTCCGGCATTATGCCATGTAAGATTCTGTTATATAGCGCTGTGCCGTCGAACCACCTCTTCTACTGTTTCACAAATAACACAAGTTTCGTTCGCCCGATCATCGAAATGCCACTAAACACCATACACAAACCGCCTCCAAAAGGAACACACTCCTCAATTCAACTTTGGTCTTATCTCTCCCCACGTCGACGATAGGCTCTTCTGCGACCGTCTGTACAATTTAAACATATACTACACTCATCAGTGAGCAATATGGAGGCCCATTGCTCTTCAGTCCAATTTAGATGTTCACGCGCAAATCTTAAACGAGTTTGACTATGAGCTGCAGACAGCTTTGGACCATTTGCTGGTCTAAAAGGGGTGATTGCCGCGTCCTTAAGCCTGCTTCTTATTGTTCGTGCACTCACGTTTACTCCACGCACTTCATTCACCTCTGTTTTGATGAAATGAAATGAAATGAAATGAAATGAAATATTTATTTTGTAAATTGGTTATAAATAACACTTTTACACGTCATGTTTTTTTGCGTGTTAAGTTTAGCTAGATGAGGCCGGTATTTCCTAACTGACTACTCTGAGAAGAAACACCGAAACAAACTCGAGGTCATAGTCTCTTTTAAAGTCCAGACAATTTGTATTTTTATATGAGAAGCATGTAGGTTCATGTCTGTGGTATTCTTTTGAGGAAATAACCACGCAAATTTGAGCGGACCTGTCCAGACAGTGCAAGCATTTGTCAGTTATCGTGTAGCTCAACTTAGAACTTAAGGAGCTCAACAATTTGACAAAAAATACCAACGGACATTTGGGTAGGCCACACAAGTACTCAAACTGCTTGACATCATTAAATAAATTATAGTCAAAGTAAAAACAACGAAGAAAGAATAACCTACATTGTCCTCACATTAACAATAATGAAATAATTATGTTAAAAAAAAAAACAAAAACAAAATAAATAGGTATATACAATACTTAACAAAACAAATATTTTAATCAATAAAAAATAAATCAACTATCAAAATTTTAAAAATAAAAAATGCTCACGTATATCACTGGAGCAGCTCATTCCCAAGCCTTCTTGTCCTCAATATAATCTTTAACAGTGTAAAACGCTTTCTGACATAGCTTACGTTTTATAAATAATTTGAATTTATTAATACTTAGTTCTTGAATATGGCTAGGAATTTTATTATAAAAACGTATACATTGGCATCTAAACGAACCACCTATTTTTTTTAACCTTGTAAATGTTAAATGTTTACTGACGTGAGGAAATGATTTCGTAGGGAAGTTGAAACAATAAATCGGTCGTCACGACGGGTGGTTGCTCGAGTTCTGCCGATACCGGGTCTCCTTTTTTAAAAACCTGTCTATAAACCTTCGGTATACTCTAGAAACCGTAAGCCTGGTTTACATTTCAATAAGTACAGTAGCGAGTTAACTTGCGTTATCGGCGAGTTAAGTTGTTATTGTAGTTTGAACGGCAAAAGCAAGTTAAGTTGTAAATTGTTGATTAAGTTGAGTTAAATAGATCGCGATTCTATTTTTCGGCGAGTCCAGTGCGAAGTAGCCCCCTATATCACGTCTCCCGCACTCCGTCAACTTAGCTGGCTGGCATGTAAGCCCGATTTACACTTCAATAAGTACAGTAGCCAGTTAAGAACTCAGACAGTTAAGTAATAAGTTGTAAGTAGCGTCCAAACGTAGGCGAGTGAGTAGTCATAAGTTGCCATCCCGAGAACAAGAAAAGAAAATAACACGTGATCGCGGCGGCAACCTACAAATTTATGGACTGTACTAAACTCGCCCGTCTGATAATACTACATTTGATTTTGTGCAAGAATACTTGAAACATGGGTGTTTGTATAATTCAAAATGCACGTAAATTCAGTAATTAATTTAGGTGCATTTTGAGTTATACGTCTAATTATATTAAGTACTAGCTTCTGCGCGCGACTTCGTCCGCGTAGAAGTCGAAAATATTCCACGGCATCCCGCCCCGACTTGCTTGACAAAGATTATAATAACTCGGCTAATATGCATGATATAAAGATAGTTTATAGCTTACAGCACTCAGGGATAATGCAGCTACATGTAAGCGAAAGAATTTTCAAAATCGGTTCGGTAGTTTCAGAGATTACCCCCTACATACAAATTTACAAATTTTACCTCTTTATAATATTAGTATAGATTAAGTAATTCTACGTCCATTTTCTGGATTAAAACAACTGTTTCGGAGGAACTAAACAACCAAACAACAAGCGTCAATAGCTTAATAGATAAGGTGTCGGACTTGTGATCGAGAATAGAATAGAGAGGTCGCAAGTTCGAATTCTACCCATTACACAATTGACGTGAATCCACTCCAGACACAAGCATATTTAGCTCAGTTGGAGGGGTTAACAAGACTACTAGTAATGTGAATTCTACACACATTGCAAGTAATCTTTAAAAAAAAAGAAAAAAAAAAAACAATAAACAACCGACGCGACTAGTCTTCTTCTCGGGATGGCAACTTATAACTACTCACTCGCTTACGTTTGGACGCTACTTACTACTAACTGTCTGAGTTTTTAACTGGCTACTGTACTTATTGAAGTGTAAACCGGGCTGTAGACTGATTTAAATTTTAATTTCTAGCAATCGTTCGTTGATCCAAGCCTTCCCGCACCAATGCCACAATTTGAGCGGCTTGTTCGGACGAATAATAATCAAATACTATTGGTTACAATTATTTAAATTGCAAATTAAAAAAAAATACTGTACTCTAACACACGAATTTGACACTGCATTAATTTTATTTTCGGGGCTATAATTTTATCTTTTACTGCAGTTATATTTTAAAATTTTGTTTTTTTTTAATGATTATTGGACAGTCTCGACATGTTCATTTAGTTTAATATTTTTAAGTACCTAATTATAAGTTTGCATACTTATCAAAAAAATTAATTCAAAAGTAATCCTGAACTTGGATGCAGTTTATGAGTCCGTCAGTGTATATAAAAAAAAATCGACGAAATGTGTTACGAGCTGGGGTTCGTGATAGAAATAATTTACGCCAATTAGACCAAAGTTAACACTTTAATTAAATACAAGCAAAATAAAAATTAATAGAGTTATTCACACTACAATACTTCTCACTTAACTGTTAAATCGCACTATAATTCACTTGTAGAGCTTCGATTATATCGCGTCGTATCTTGTAAGAAGACTAGCGAACTATTTATGCCACGATGTGTGTTGTAGAACGTTCATGTACAATCGTCACACTGCCAATACTGCCAAAAATATTCCAGAAGCTTCTCGTCATACTCAGTACTGCTACTCGCCGCTAGGTGGCGTAAGTGTCTCGAGCGTTCTAGAAGTCGGTCGAAGTTTCTCGACGTACTTAGCTAAGCGATTGGCGTAACAGTATCTTTCCGGAATGAATACACCAGATTGGATGGTATTGATTATAATTTGAAAAATTATATTAAAAAATATGGTTAATTGTACGAAAACGACGTACAATAGCAGACTAAGTTGCGCTCACAGCTAGTCCTTATATAAAGATATATAACCCTTTTGTCAAATAAAGAACAAAGGCGAGAAAATAGTTAATAGAATATTTGAGCGTCTATAAATGTCATGTTTGCAAATGTTAATAAAATAATTTCTTAGTTTTTTTCAAGATATGAACTTTTATGATTATGAACTGACCTACTCTAATAAAAAATATATATTTTTTTGGAAATACAATTGACTAATATGATGACAATGGATTAGATATTTTTTTCCTTTACAATTTGACTTCATGTCTTTTAGCCAATATTGTCTCAGTTGAAAGTTCTCTGCTGGTTTCTCTGCCATATATTAGTAAATCCACTCCAATTTATTTAAAGTGCTTTGCCCTTATTGCATAAGTATACTTTACAAGCGTATTGATAAACCATAATAAATATAATTGCAGATTTTTGTTAAGAGTTCTACTGAATAAATAAATACTTAAATAAAGTCATACTGCAAGCAAAGTATGCCAACAATACGACATGACATTGACATCTGCGCAAGGTGTATTGACAACTGCTGCTATCTCGTGTAATGTCGGTTGTGTTTCCGTACTTTTGAAATTATTAACTGCTTCTGTGTATAAACTCAGTTTTTCCTTGCGACTAGTGCTTGCCTAAGGATTCCGATCAGCTGCTATTTACGCCGTCGACGTTTTGCTTTGACTTTTTTGGACTACGAATCTACCTGATACTTTGGACTTTGTTGTTTGTGCATCCATTTGTATATCACAACGGGAAGTCGTGTAATGCCTACTCGCATAATGTGTGTTAACTGCCGCATAAGTGGAAGTGGTCAATGGATAATTTAAAAGAGATTTGAAATTACTGAGGCAAGAATATTTCCATAGATCACTTCCCCACATGATACAAAACTTCCAGATAGCAGCAGCTTTACTAAATAAGTTTGGTGCTCGCCTGTAAGACAGTGAATATGCCAAAGAAATATTAAACATAATTAGGCAAAATATGAATTTAGAAAATAATCGGGCTAGTATAGTTGAGGCTGTCAATATGAATAGAAGAACTTCTAATTTCCAAAACATATCAGCAAACAGAAACAATGTTTACTTTCCTGTCTTAGAATATAGAGACCTCATTCTATTCGCCGTGGGAATGTACCAAATACGACAAGCACGTTCATATTATGGTGAACATGTACGTTTCCACGGCGGATACAGGATTGAGGTATGCAGTGAGTGAGTAAATTCATCTGAATACAATCTTAGAGGCAGTAGTGATACAACTCTTATTAGAGGCAAAATCACGCCATGTCTCTAGAAGGCAATACGTATAATATTAATAGAAAATAATGTGGCCGGCCGTGCAGGAATAATAGAGTACTGTTGCAGTTGCTTAGTGGGAAGACGAATTGTCGGATGTTGCGCGCATACCATGACGGTAGTTTGGTATCTCGGATGGGCCAGACATCAGACAACTATTACTACACCAGCAGGTTTTTTGAACGATATTATCATAAGAGAAGATGAAGAATAAATACATACATATATAAAACAAATTGTTTCATTTTTATAAGTACCTATTACCTACTTTTATAGTATTTATTTATTTAATTCGACTAAGATCCATATTTGAGGATGGCAAACAGATGTTCCGACTGATGGAAAGTGATCGCCGCGGCCTATATGGATCTGTATTACAAAAGGCATTGTACATGCGTTGCCATCCTAGAGACAGAGCCGCAATTAACTTGTAATACTTAATGCCTTTAATTATAGCTTTCATAACGCATAGTTACTTGTTTAAAACAGATTTTCGATATAATCAACTTCTAATACCTTGGAAGCGGCGGGGGACCCATTTTTTCCTGGGTGGGTAAATCATCGAATGACTTCTCCCGCTCTGGGTAAAACGGAATCCTTTCCACTTTACCCAGAGCGGTATCAGACTACTACTGACTAAAAACCCACCCTGTTCCTTCAGCTGCCCTTAAATTCCGGGGCCGTGGTATCTCGTTACAACATTACCGGGGTTGTGCCCCGGCAGGCAATGGCCTTATGGGGCCCTGTCACTGGTGCTGACAGCTCTTTGAGGCGCGCGTGGAACACGATGCGCCGTTGACCCAGGCCTGGTCCTTACCGGACGGTGAGCTACCCCTGCTCGCCGTCTACAAGCCCGCGCCTACGGTGGCTGGAGATCGGCTCGCTATCCCCGACGCACGGAGCGTCTTCCGCGGCGGCTGGGGCGTGAGGAAGAGAGTTGCTTCTCCTTCGCGCGTTCGGCCTTCTCTTTCGCGAGCATTACTGCTCACACCTGCTCCCACTCGCTCCGCTCCAGGGCCGGGCGCGAGAGGTCACCGCCACCGATAGCCTTAACGAGGAAACGGCGAAGCTCTGCCCAAGCGGGGCACACCTCCACCGTATGCTCCACTGTGTTCTCCGGGTGGTCCACGCAATGTCGACACCCGGGCGTGTCCACCCGCTGAATCCGAAATAGGTACCTCTCAAAACACCCGTGTCCAGTAAGCACCTGCGTCAGGTGGAAGGTGAGGACGCCGTGGCGTCTCTACAGCCACTTCTCAAAGACGGGACTTATCGCCGCGATTGCAGAGTGTCCAGCCTTGTGACAGCCACTTTTTCCATGCTGCCGTGAGATCGTGGGCGGGAGACCCCTGGCCAACTGATAATGGCTCACTACTAGGTCTATGTTTTCCACACTAGCGTTGACTATGGATATAATCAAGTCTGCGGTACCAGTCTGCTTCCAATAAATCGGTTTACGTAATAATGGCTAGACATAACCTCTAAAACTTCTTCAACGAATATCTTTTTTCCAAGAGTTCCTTTAACAGTGGATCTTAAAGCAAAAATGATCATGAATTGAAACTCTATACTCTTGTATATTTTCCATTAATAGACGCTACAAAATTATGCCAACAAAAATTTGTTAGAAGATTCGCCATTGTTCTTTGCCCCGCAGGTCACGTAACACAAGACGCTCCAGTACCCGGCTCGCCGCTGTACACGATCAAGGCGTTCGTGCCCGCCATCGACTCGTTCGGCTTCGAGACGGACCTCCGCACGCACACGCAGGGCCAGGCCTTCTGCCTGCAGGTGTTCCACCACTGGCAGATCGTGCCGGGCGACCCGCTCGACAAGAGCATCGTCATCAGGTACACCACCAGCTCATACCAAGCTCCTTCGAGACGGACCTCCGCACGCACACGCAGGGCCAGGCCTTCTGCCTGCAGGTGTTCCACCACTGGCAGATCGTGCCGGGTGACCCGCTCGACAAGAGCATCGTCATCAGGTACACCACCAGCTCATACCAAGCTCCTTCGAGACGGACCTCCGCACGCACACGCAGGGCCAGGCCTTCTGCCTGCAGGTGTTCCACCACTGGCAGATCGTGCCGGGCGACCCGCTCGACAAGAGCATCGTCATCAGGTACACCACCAGCTCATACCAAGCTCCTTCGAGACGGACCTCCGCACGCACACGCAGGGCCAGGCCTACTGCCTGTTCTTTGTTGTGTTATGACGCAGCATGCAATAAATAAAAACATAACATTTAAACACAAAATATAGAAAAATCAATTGCAAAACACATTAGAAAGGTCTATCTAAGATTTGAAATCTTAGTTGGCCAGTGAGAAACCAATGTTCTTACTATTTAGATCTTGAGCTAAAATGTGTTCGTTTGTGTGCAAAAACCAGTGTAGTCTCGGTCTAAGATTAAAGATTAAGATAAGATTTAAAATACTTAGCTAATTTGTAAGATCCTAGGCCTTCAATATGCTTCTCGACTGCTAGACTCTCCGACAAAAAAAATAAGCATAGCCCTCGAAAATAAAATACTATCCAAATCCAGTCCTCAGAAATTTCTAGATTCAAAAAATGTTTATAAATTAATATTATTTATTTCAAGTGGCAATTGGCATAGACTACATTGTTTAGGTATTGCATGTTGGAGCGAAATTCAGTATTAGTTGGTAATACTTAGAGTTGCCACATTACGTTGAGCCCTTTTGTCACAATACTGCTTTTTTGCACATAATGTGATTTTCTAATTTTTTACTGTGCCAAAAACGCAATTTTCTTTCTTGTTCGTTTGTATTTGCTAAACCAGTGTATTAAAATACATCCTTTAGCAATCATGGCCATTCCCTGACACAAAACGATCTCACATTTTAGTCAGGCGTCTATTCCATCCCATCTGCAATGACCAAGTTTGCTGACTTGTATAACAATGTACTATGTTTATTTCCCAGGCCCTTGGAACCGCAGCCTGCAACGCATTTAGCTCGAGAGTTCATGATCAAGACGCGACGCCGCAAAGGACTTAGTGAAGATGTTTCCATCAATAAGTTCTTCGACGACCCTATGTTGTTGGAACTCGCGCGGCAGGACGTGCAATTGAATTAATTAAATCTAGAATAAACAATAACATGCCAAATCTGTTGTTTTTATATACCCAGAGTTCCAAGATAGTGTGACTTGGTAACAAATTAAATAGCTTAGGCGTATTTTTTCTTTTGTCATTCAGGCAAGTTAATTTTAATCTATGACACAAGCAGAGTTAGATTAACAGAAACTTGAAAATTTATTTAGTTATAAATGCGTTGCATCGTGTTGGATTTTATATACATACCAAACACACCAAAGAATTACACCTGAGATCTCAAATGAAAAGACAAAGAATCATGCCGACTAAAGTACTAACTATACCCCTCTAGGGTATATATGTTCTGTGAACTATACAGCTATACAGAAATGTTCATACGAGCACATTTTTATATCAAAAGCGTTTCAAAACGCGTTTTTATTTAAGCGTCAATTGCCTAATGGTTAAGGTGTTGGCCTAATTGTGATCGAAAGGTCCCGGGTTCGAACCCCACCCATAACACTAATACCGTGAAACCACTCCAGATACAAGCATATTTAGATTAGTTGGAGGGGTTAACAAGATTGCTAGTAATGTGAACTACCCACATTGCAAATACCCTTTATAAAAAAAAACATTGGTTCGATTCGCTGCATCGATGTGTATCAATATCTGAAATATGAAGAGAAACATATATATCATAGAGGAGAAGTCATTTTACAATGCTTTAGTTTCCATCCTTTACTACTAAACACGCTAATAGTCAACTTCAACTCTTGTTAAGTGGCGTTTGTGGAGGATCCACCACAATTTTGCCAATATCACGTCATTCGTGAAATGTGATATCGCTTGTCAAAATACTATGTAGATCAAAATTAAAATAAACTATTTTAATTTTAATCTTTATGGTATTTAAAAACAAAGTCGCTCCCGCTGTTAGTACGCTTAGATCTTTTAAACTACGCAACGGATTTAACGCAGTTTTCAGCAATAGACAGTAGTTCAAAAGGAAGGTTTATGTGTATAATACATAGATATCGGCACCCTTGCGAAGCCGGGGCGGATCGCTAGTATTTTATAAAGCTGCTTTTTATGTGAATGGGAGAACACTCGTAGTTAGTTAGTGGCCTAATACCTACTGTCCTCCCGTACATATTAAATTGGTAGTATGGATATATTGTGAAAAAGAATGATGTTTTGAAAAGAGTAACCGTGGAGTTTCTTGCCGGTTCTTCTTCAAAGTAAATGACCAATTTCCTATGAAGCGTACACTAGTTTCTAACTTTTATATGTGCCTATGCAAAATAAAATATTTTCAGTTTGAGTTTGAATAATCTGAAGAAAAAAAAAGTATAAAAGAAGTGCGTGTAGTGAAAGGCTAGGACCGAGTACTCATTATAAGGTGTAGACAGCTATAAGGTGATAGACGTTCACTGGCTTCGTGAATGTAACGTCAATTCAATTCAACAACTGACAGTTCCTTATGTTTGACTTGACAACGTCAAACTCAATTGTCAAAACATCGGCAACGGCAAGCAAAAGCGTGTTCCACATGGAAATCGTGTACAAAATATAGATTTAAAAACTAAAGTATAGCTCTTTAGCTAATATAATACTTGCAAAGCATTGTTTTACGTCTCATGTAACAATAATAAAACAAAATGGCTCGTGGTAAAGACAAGAAAAAGTAAGTTTGGTTATGTACTCAGTAGCAAGTTGTAATTTGTGTTTACAAAGTTTGGGCTAACTTTGTGGTGTTTTAGGCGCAAGTTGGAGAAGAAGCAAGAAGGTGACGATGTCCCGAAGCAGGTGCCCCACACGTTGGAATCCCTTCGAGAGAAGGATGAGACTATGCTTGCTAATGTTGATGATGAAGAAAAGTTAGAGGTTAGAAAGTGTTCCCCTAAGACGACCCACTGACCGTTAATTCTTCTTCCTTTAATTTCTGTCTATCCAAAGGTTGTCTGTAAGAAATTGCCCTGTGCGATATGACCACCCATTGTACACTAGTTTTATTATTTGTATCCTTAAGTGTATCATAAGGTGTACACTAAAGTATATAATAAATAAATAATTCTCTAGATCTCAATATTGTATGCATTTGATTATCTATAAAGTGCTGAAAACAGCAATTAAGTAATTCATAAAAGTCATTTTAACAAGAACACTTTAATTGGGTTATCATGAAATGTTAAATATTTGTGAAATATTGTAACTGCTACGTAGGAGGAACATTTATTATCAGTTGTAGGATCTTAACATATTAATATTCAAAAATAAATATGTATATTATGTCTTACTTCAATCAAAACTATCTTATACATGTATTATTTAAACACTGTTGCCCTAGTGGTGGCAAGGGCGACTGCTAAGCTAGTGGTCTCGGGTTCGATTCCCGGGTCGGGAAATAATAGCTATTGGGTTTTCTGTTAGTAATTTCGCAGTAGTAGCCCGGACATTCGACTTGGTGGTGTGATAACCTCAATGCCTTGAAAAGCATGTTAAGCCGTTGGTCCTGCGCCTGATCTCTCTCCGTTCGCGTCGGATTGCCGTCCCATTGGACGATGAGAGTAAACGAAACAGAGAGTGCACCTGTACCTACACACATACTTGTGCACTATAATCAATTATAAAAAAAAAACTATTATCAGATTGACTGCCATGGCGGAGATCGGTTAGGCGATCGGCGTTAAACCATGGAATATAGGATGCTTAATTTTTATTTTTTATAGCTTCTGTCCGAAATAAATGATTTTATTGTTTATTCCTGAGACATGACATTCTCATGTTCCTAAGTTTGAAACATTATATCTTCCAGGCACAAAAAGACATGGAATTAGATGAACTATCAACATACTATGAGAATTCATATGAGCCTAAAGTATTGATCACATACTCGGACAACCCACACAACAAGACTAGGATATTTGGCAAAGAACTGTGTAGAATGATACCCAACTCCATATCTCGGTACAGACAAAGGTAAGGATATGTTTTAAGTGTTTAAATCTAGTTAGCTTTTTCTTTTCTTCATCTGAGTGAACAGTTTTTATCTTAAACCCTTTATTTGCTAGAAATATTTTGTACAAATCTAAACTAAGAGGTTGAACTACTCATCCATATTGCTGTCGTCGGCTTATTCCCAACGGCCACCACTAAAACTGCCACCACTGGTGGTCGTTGGGATAAAATTTTACATTTATTCCCAACCGCCACCACTGGGGGCGGTTGGGAACAAATAAATAAATAACGTAAATATACATTCACTTGAATTTTTTTTTTTTTTAATATTATATTATTTATTTGGTATGCAGCTTAAATTATATAATTTAAGACATGATAAAATATGTACTTCATTTTCCTTTCCTGTTCAAGTGGCGACAATATCTAAAGCTTTGTTCTAACTGCCACCACTGGTGGCAGTTTGGTGGTGGTCGATGGAAATAAAATTACAAGCTGTCTCATCGACCGCCACTGGGGACGGATGGTAACAAATATAAAATTTTGTTCTTACGACCACCAGTGGCAGTTTTAGTGGTGGCCGTTAGGAATAAGCCATGTCGTCCAGAAACATGCCAGAACACTGGCAGCATTGCCATTACTTTTTGAGAGATCTCTTACATATTCTACATAGCCAACTATATTTGGGGCGGCTTCCAATCTAACAGGATACAGCTGAGTATGTGACATGGAGCAACTGAATATCTGATCTCCACAACCCAGTATCTGAGTAACGCAATACCCCTTGACACCACTTGTGTTAGTTTTTCTGGGCTCTAACTACACACAATGACGGATAAAGATGTATAGTTGACAGTTAGGACCAACGGTTTAACATGCTTAGCGAAGTACAGAGGGATCACAATATGTTAAGACTAGTTTCTGCCCGTAGAAGGGTTTCCCTGCGTAAATCCCGATCCTGCGGAAATTCCCGGATAAAAAGTTATTCCAGGATGTCAACTATCTACTCGCCAAATTTCATTCATCTGATCCGTTCAGTACTTTTTACTACCTCTAAAAGCACTGCTCAACCTTAGAGTTTGATCTGTGGAGTTGTCGTTATTTAGCCACGAGCTGCTCCATTAGTGGGTGTAATAACTACTTCTTTTTTGTAATAATATGTTGTGTCTGCCTTTTAACACTCCCCAATTTTTTTTTGAATTCGTTAAGGGTCTATACTACCTCAGCACTTCTCACTCTTTATCTCGCTCGCACACTACTGGCTGCGGTCACGCGAGCAAGCGAGATAAGGTGGCAAAAAAAGGACTCCAAGACACCGAGAATTTAGTTTATTTCTTTTTACAGTGAAAATAATGGTAATTTAAAAAAAGTAAATAATGTAAGACCTGCTTTATAGTTCAACTAGTACTCACGCGGGGCTTCGCTCCCGTGGATTCTATCACGGTAAAAACATAATTCTCCTTTTTTGCAGTCGGTTAAAAAGTAGCCTATAACCTTCCTCAAACATCAAGCTACTTCCATACCAAATTTTATCCAAATCCACCCAGTACTTTCGAAGATTAGCGCGTTCAAGCAAACAAACAAACAAACAAACAAACAAACAAACTTTTCCGCTTTATAATATTAGTATAGATTAATATGCAAAGTTTCATTATATAATTTGAAGTTATTTTTGAATACCAGCAGTTTATTGTTCGTTTTGGAGGTAACTTTGGATATTTTTTCTATCAAGAAAATTTTATGGAATCGTGTTTTCGTCAAACATAGTACCTAACATTAATCCTCAAGTTTACCATATATTTACTTCAAAATTATTGCTGCAGTATTTTCGACATATCGGAGGATCATGCTAAGCCATTTGAGGTAGTATAGGCTCTTAACAGGCTGTTGTAGATTTATAGAGTGGTAACAATAGTATTGCATATTTTCTAATTTATTTATTATATACTTTATTTTACACTTTATAATATACTTATGGATACAAATAATAAAACGAATGTACAATGGTGTCTAATATTTATTAATTTTTTTGTTGTTGATAGCCTTGCATTTGACCACCTGATGTTAAGCGATGATGTAGTCGAAGATGAACCACGCTTGCCTAGAAGTAACCTATTCACTTGTTTTAAAGACTCCCAATTTATAGCTATCAGTAAACAGAGTGCGGCAGGGAATTGTCATTGCCTTTAAAATTATCTTTCTTCCTTCAGATCATCAGTAAAGCGCATAGTCCAGTCAGCACTTCGTGAGAAAGTAACTGATGTGATAGTGGTCAATGAGAATCAGAAGCAGCCTAACGGTTTCCTCTTGATCCACTTACCTAACGGACCGACTGCACACTTCCGCCTCTCCAGCTGTAAAATTACACCTGAGTTACGAAAAGATTATAAAGAAATTACAAATCATAGACCAGAGGTAATGACACATGTTATTATTGCCTAATTACACATACTGAGCGTGCGCTGCAATACCACAAAAAGGAATAGTATTGTTTGATGAATTTTTATAGTTTGATATAGGTAGTTAAATAATAAAATGCACAATCGTGTTTTAATAAGTATTTGACACATTCACAGAACGGGAAGAAGTGAAAAATATGTTGCCAATATAAACATGGTCCCAACATTGTTCAACTCTTCACATAAAAATGTCTGCATGTGGCAATCCTCTATTTTTCACTGGATTTTTTGGTATTTTTGTTTGAAGAAGAAAACATGTCCAGCCGACCCCAAGTAAATGGGTTAAGGGCGGGAAGATGAAATGATGATGCTGAAAAATGTGGGAGGTTTTTCCCGCGTAAATCCTGAGCTCGCAGAATTTCCGAGATAAAAAGTAGCCAATATATTACCTCTACTATCTTCCTGTGAAAGTTCTATTAAAATCAGGTTAGGTATTGCAGAGATTAGCCCGGACAAACCGAAGGACAGACAAAAAATTTTTTTTTATATCTATACTAATATTATAAAGCGGAAAAGTTTGTTAGTTTGTTAGTTTGTTTGTTTGTTTGCTTGAACGCGCTAATCTTCGAAAGTACTGGGTGGATTTGGATGAAATTTGGTATGGAAGTAGCTTGAAGCTTGAGGAAGGTTATAGGCTACTTTTTACCCGACTGCAAAAAAGGAGAGTTATGTTTTTACCGTGATAGTATCCACGGGAGCGAAGCCCCGCGAGAGTACTAGTTTTAGTATATCGTGTAAATATCTTAAATCACTTGTGAAACAACAGTTATCTTGAAATCACAGATGGACAATTTTATTTTATTTATATGTGTAGATTTTTGGCCAGTCGGTTTCAGCCTCGGCTATGATAATACCGACTGAATACGGCGCACCTTAGTAAAACCTGTGTCAGATACCATAAATGTTAAGTATGTCGTTGTTTAGTAGTAAGTTTGTTTCGTCGTTTCTTCTCAGAGTAATTTGGTAATTACACCGGCCTCATCTAGTTTACATTTACGAAAAGAAATGACGTGTACCTAAGTGTTATTTATAACATACTAGCTTCTGCCCGCGACTTCGCTCGCGTAGGAGTGTTTTCCCGCGTAAATCCCGATCCCGTGGCAATTCTGGGATAAAAAGTTGCCTGTGTATTCCAGGATGTCAACTATCTACCTGCCATTTCATTCAGATCCGTTCAGTAGTTTCTGCGTGAAAGTGTAACAATCACAAACTTTCGCTTTTATAATACTGGTAAGATTTGTAAATCTTGCTATTTACATAAAAAATATTACTGTTACTGTTAGCCTGCATTATCGAACTGCTGGGCAAAGACCTCTCCCCATGATTTCCAGGTGTCCAGGGCCACAGTAATCCACTGATCGTTAGTTTGATCCAGCTCGTCCCGCCATCTTCTACGAGGTCTACCGCGACGCTTTCTAACTGTGTCAGGGCTCCAGAAAGTAGTGATTTTGGCCCACAACTCATTGGGCATGCGGCAGACCAAAATTGAATTATTATGACATCTACTTATATTGTGGTATATCTATATGTTGGTAGGTGATCCTGAACAACTTCAGCACGCGGCTGGGTCTGACCGTGGGCCGCATGCTGGGCGCTCTGTTTCACTACGAGCCTCAGTTCCGCGGCCGGCGAGCCGTCACTTTCCACAATCAACGCGACTACATATTCTTCAGACATCATAGGTTAGTACTAATAATAATAATATTCCACAACTTTTCACACAACGCCATCTAGTCTCAAACTAAGCAGAGCTTGTGATATGAGTACTAGACAACTGATAAATATACATATATATTTCTAAATACATACATATTATAGATAAATTACACCCAGACAAAGAACAAATGATCGTGCTCATCAAACAAAATGTTTGTCCTGGCCTCGAATTTCTTCTCAGGCTAGCTAGGAGACGAGATCTTTTACCATATTCATTAATTTACTTTCATCAGCATCTTCTTAGCCTTTTCCCAACTATGCTGGGGTCGGCGTTCAGTCTAACCGGATGCAGCTGAGTATTACTATGACCTCCACTACCCAGTATCTGGGTAACACTACGATACCCCTTCGTTACACCAGTGTCGGATTTATTGGCTTCTGACTACTCGTAACGACTCTCAGAGATGTTCAAATGACAGCTAGGACCTACAGCTTTACGTGCTTTCCGGGGCCGTGGCCCGGTATCACGCGGCACGCCACTAACTTCCAAACTCCGGGCTACTACTGAGAAATTCCTTACAGAATAAAAGAACTACAATAAAAGCTAAGGGCGCGTACACATAGAACGTCCGTTTTACAGGTCCGTTTAAACGTATATTTTATTAGCGTATGTAGTTGTATGAGCGAGTTCACACATAATACAGTATTCCGGATCCAGTAAAAAATCGCACACACAACGGAAATACTGATCCGTTTTATCGGATCGAAACCGTGCGAGGCTTAGCACGGGGTGCGCGGGGTGCGGCGTGCTGTACACAGCCGCCATTTGCCGGTTTCATTCCTAGAGTACTGAACGTGTCCAGTGCTGTAAATACTCTGTGAATATTACCTCCAGTAGCGACGGATCAGTTAAAAAGGATCCTGTAAAGTCGGACGTTCTATGTGTACGCGCCCTAAGACATATTTAGGTAACCTATTGCCATGGAGAACAAACTGCCTCCTGTAATCAGGCGCGGTAGAAGGAGGGGGGGGGGGGGGGGGGTCACAGAGGACATGACCCTCAAATCGTACATGTCAAATTGGAAAGTCTTCTAAAAATTTGCAAAGTTACACGTCTCAGATATTACCCGATTTGCCAATACAAATAGAAGACTTCTATTTATTTTATAATGTGTGCAATAAAATTGTGTATTGTGTAATAAAGAAAACTGATTTACTCGATATATTTTATTATTAGTGACCCCTCCCCCAAAACTGCAGGCTGCGACCGCACCCGCCTATAATACAGTAAATACTGGAGCTAAGGAATTCTTGAACGTTTTACCATACTGTCAATAAATTATTATATATTAATACTTAATAAGAAAATAATGAGAGATATTTATGTATTTTACAGGTACGAGTTCACATCTGACGGCAAGCGCGCCAAACTACGCGAACTCGGTCCCCGCTTCACTCTCAAGCTGATCTCCCTACAGCAGGGCACCTTCGACTCCAAGCGAGGCGACTTCGAATGGATTATAGCGGGCAGGAGGCACCAGTTGGAGACTTCCAGAAGGAAGTTCTTCTTATAGTTTGTAAAGTTATATGTAAAAGGAATAAAGTATTTTGTAAGAACATTTTTGTGTTATTTTTAGGGTTCCGTACCCAAAGGGTAAAAACCCTATTACTAGCTATCACGCTCATATTATATCATTAGCTATCACGGTTCATGAGAATACAGGCTGGTAGCCTGTATCTCATGAACCGTGATAGCTAGACAGTTGAAATTTTCGCAGATGATGTATTTCTGTTGCCGCTATAATAACAAATACTAAAAACAGCAAAAAAATACATACAACAATCGTGACTTTTTTTGCCGTTTTTTATAGATAATGGTACGGAACCCTTCGTGTGCAAGTCCGACTCGCACTTAGCCGGTATTTTTATTTCATAGTTAAAAGAAAACTAGCAATGTGTGTATTCATATTACTAGCTACCTTGTGACCCCCCCCCCCCCCCCCCCCCCCCACCACGTGAATATGCTTGTGTATGGAGTGGGTTCAAACCTGCGCCCTCTCGATCACAAGTTCGATACCTTAGGACGCTTACTTTGCGCTATACTAGGTATTTTTCCTGTATCGTATCTTTTTGGAAACACAATTTTTTCGCACCCGGGTGACACGCAGCGCAGTAGCCGATCACTCGAGAACTTCGCACTCCGTGTCTTCAATTAGGCTCCTTACATTTGCCTATTGGGAATGTGCTAACAAAAAATAAGCTTACATATACTTTGAGATTTTATTTTGCAAGTGCGGTACTTATATCGCTTCTATTAGTTATACAAAAACCGGTCAAGTGCGTGTCGGGCCACGCGCAGTGTAGGGTTCCGTAGTTTTTATAACAGCCAAGTGCGTGTCGTATTCGCTGACTGATCGTTTCGTACCATGCTCTAACTAAAAGCCAAACATGACTACCTAACTAATTTGACTTCCTATACAAATCCTCATCAGATCCGACAATTTTGCACGGAAAGTTTTAATTTTTTTAGAGATTTGTATAAAACTTGTCATAGCCGGTGTTTTGAATTTAAATACGGACACAGAGCTACACTACTCAATCATCACAAGAAACTAGCACGATACAACTGGCGCTTAGCGCCATCTATCGACATTTCTATAGAGTTGTTCGAAATTTTCGAGTCAAATACAATTGGTCGACTATTACTCGTAAACTTATAAAGCCCACTTATGTGTGATAGTTTTCCTTTAAATTTCGTTATACAACGTGTAAGGGAAAGGGTATATACATACCAAGGGCACGCCTTCTTTGGATGATATCAAACGATATTGGAAGGGTTTCAACTCAAAATAAAATACTCTAAAAATTGATACCAAATTTTCGGTTTCTTAAGTTTCGCAAATTGAAATCATAACAATCGTGTCACCGCACTACGTAGGTCAATAACATTCCACGTTACTTGCAAATATCACGATAAATCTCTTCTGTGATGTGCTTATTTCAATTTGAAAAGTTAGGTTTCTGGTATCAATTCAATTCAATTCAATTTTATTTCACACACTTAAAATTCTCATTACTTCCGAACATGTAGAGATAGGATTAAAAAACCCTTCCAATATCGTTTGATATCACCCAAAGAAGCCGTGCCCTTGGTATGTATATACCCTTTCCGTTACACGTTGTATATAGGTACTACTGCCGTGACATGAATTTCTAACTACAACCGTTTAGTTGATAGAGGGGGGACACTTGACTCTAACGAAAATTGGTATTTTAAAGCTTGATAAGTCACGAACGGTTTACTTAATCATAAAACGGTCTTACCAAACCCCTAATATTTTTGAAAGACCTATCCAACGATATCCCACACTATGGGAAGAACGAAAAAAAAAAATATCATCCCACTTTACATGTATGGGAGGTACCCTAAATAATTGTTTTTTTCAAAATTTTATTTTACCACTTTTTTGGCGTCATTAACGTGTATACTCATGCCAAAGTACAACTTTCTAGTACCAATAGTTTTTGAGCTAAACCGCGGACAGACGGACATGGCGAAACTATAAGGGTTCCTTGTTGACTACGGAACCCTAAAAATGAAACCCGAGTGCACAAAAACGAAGGAATTAAATTGTTTTTTATTTCTATGAATGTCCGGGGTCCGAGTGCTCACAGATTATTTAAAGATCTATCCAAACGCCTAGTTGACACTTCGCGTGACCCAAAGGCTGGCTTTTACCTTGGACAGCGGTTAAGCATTGCCATACAGCGTGGCAATGCCGCCAGTCTTTTGGCCACATTACCAGTGGACAGCGATGCGTACGAATTTCTGGACGCCATATTTTAGTTTATTTTTAGATGTATATAATTATGTAGTTTAGGGTTTTTATATAAGCGATTTGGTGTAAACTGTTAGCTTATAGGTATTTGATAAATACACGGCAGTCCTTTCTATGAATTAAAATCTAATTATCTCGTGTGGAACTTCGGGCTTGGTAACGGTTATGGATCTGAAATTTAATCATACCCAGATTTAGTCCATAATAATCAGTCCGCCAAATACCAGATAGTCTGTACCTACATACCGTCGTGATCCGTTACTTCGCCTGTGCCACCTATCTTCGCCTAATTTCAAATAATTTGAAGTTGCCATTTCAATTTTAGGCTTGGCTTCGCGTAAAGTTACTAAATAATAAGTATTTTTCATCTATGGCAAGATATTGAGGAAAAATTGTGGCTAACTTCACGTTGTTGTTGACCAGTGCACTTTTTTCATAAGAGAAACGACACGTTTTTTTTTTGTCTGCGATTTAACTTCAGTTTTATGCAGGGATACAGAACAGGTAAGATTAAACTTATTATTAAATTATAATCTACAGCTAATTTTCTTTCAAATAACACTAGAATTTTCTATCTAATTTACGTTTAAAAGTGGTAATTCAATTAAATGTTATTGAGGGGATAGTGGCGGCCATCTTGTTGCCAAACTTTGCCTTAGTGTTGGGTAGGACATACAAGAGGCACTTCAAATGTCCCATACAAAATGATTGAATGTCCCATCACCTCAAAATAATATTTTGTACCGCTTCACTGTGACATAGAAAAATGAATGAATCTCGAACTGACGAGAAGTGAGTGGTGACGCGTGGTGAGGAGCGAGTAAGTTAGTGTTGAGTAGGACTTACAAGAGGCAGTACATTTGTCCTGTACATGATGTCAAAAAGTATTAATGTAAGAGCGGCTTGGCACTATAAAATGTACTACTTCAAATTTTATGTCGCGGTGCGTGCTCGTCACTCATCATCATCATTTTTGTAATTATTCTGTATAATGAATGACTTTCAATAACTATTTATTATGCTTGTTTAGCTAGTTTGTGTTATTATTTTGTAGTGGTTTATTACTTTTGTATTGGTTTGAGAGAAAAACAGAGTGTAATATTATGACAATACTAACACAATAACATCAAATATCATATTCATACTGGTTACTTCAAATGTATCGCCGAGCTTCAGTTCAGTACGTCTCGCCTCATTTCAAGTGTCAAGTGGGACATTGTACCGGCTCAGTACAAAAAAGAGGCTACTCTTACAAACCCTTTTTCAAGTCGTGTCCTACCCAAACTAGTGTCAAGGGTTCAAATTCAATGTCACATTAATGGGACATTGTCCCAATAATGTGACATTGTCCCACCTCATTTGAAGTGGTACAATGTACTGCCTCACCAAACTGAATGAGTTACTCATACAAACTCATCAAAATTGCTTGTCCTACCCAACACTACTTTGCCTGCCCCTAGGGTTGTCAATTTCAACATTGCTAATAATAATTTATTGTATCGTTTTTTCTTCGTATTTTATTATTTCGAGCTTTTATTTAGTTTCAGCTGTCCTGGTGTCTGTCTGTAATCAAATCTTATGTATATCAGATGACAATGCAATATTATCATAACATGAAGCTGATCTGATGATGGAACCGGAACGTGGCCATACCAACTCTGTAGTCAATCTCTCTGTAGTAATATTTTGAGACTGATTTAATGTCTAAATATTAATGTAAGTTAAGCTTTTGCTGTTAATTTTTTTATATAAATATTTTTTTTTCTCTTATTAAGCTAGAAACTGAAGTCTATGATTGGCCTAGTCTGATTTAATATGTATCTAAGATGTATTGATGTACCTATGTGAACTTAAAAATTATGAGGCAAAAATTGTCTTCTAAAAAAATCTAGTTCTTATGTTTGCCATAAATGTTTAATACAACTTTATAGTTAAAAGGTAATTATTACCTGATACTATTTGTATTTATGTATGACTAGCATATTTAAGTCGGTATTGATCTCTGAAAAAAATTAATGAGGTACCTAAATAGATTTAAGAATACGATTAATTAAAGCAAATATTTTCGCTGAGATTTTATGATAAATATTTATTGACACTTTAATAAATAATTAACAAACTGAATTTTTCTTTTTTGCAGAAACCCTTGCCTATACCTTCCTTTATTTTTCAGTAAGTTAAACTAACAATAATTTTGGCAGCCCTATCAACAATACATCAAATGTATGGAGTTAACTTCAAACTGTTGCCTAACTTCGCCTACAGAAGTAAAAAAATAAATAAAATACTCTATTTTGCTTTATTTAAAGTTTATAGTCATCTGTCACATTCCAAAAGGCTTACACTAGATGTAGTAAGTAGTATTTCAAATATAATTTAATATTTGACGCTATGACATGATGCAGGCGAAGTTAGGGAAAAGTACCAATACTTCGCCTATCACATTTGAGACCAATTTTTAGGCAAATAAGCAATGAATATGGAAGAGTAATTATATAATACCGATTGATGGAGATATCTAAAATCATTTTTTAGACATCATGATTTGAAATACTTTTAAATCTGGAAGAGATATCACAAAAAGTGTCAAAACCCAGGCGAAGTAACGGGTCATGACGGTAGTTAAAAAGATATGACTAAGTCTGTTTGGATTGAGGATAAACTTCACACATGATTTTAAACATTTTAAACTCGGGATGAGTTTTATTACGAAGGAATGCAGATTTGTAAGCCAAATTCTGAAATTTTTTGTACTTAGAACATTTTTGATTTGTGTGTTTCTGAGTATAATATGATACATTGAGATCATAGTACACCTACTATGTACCGTTACCGGTGTAGAAATATTCAGTTAATTAAATTTAAAATTTCTAATTTTCATTTATACAAATCTTAAAATGAAATGACAATATATTTAATATTATTACATATTTGCCGATGATAGTGAGGTTTTTCATGAAATAAGTACGTATATTTTTATTAATCAAAGTAATCGCCCATGCAATCGATGCATCTTTGCCAACGCAGTGGTAGCTTATTGATACCCTTCTTGAAGAAATCAGCTGGACGCTGAGCTCCCGTCAAGAAGTATATCCAATTACTAGTAAAAGTAGGTAGAAGTCTGTAGGCGCAAGGGGAGTTCGGCGGATGGCGGAGAACTTCCAACCCCAGAACTTGTAACTTGGATAAAAAAATATTAAGCGATAATTTAATTACGCTTTCTTCGAACTATTTTTTCATTGTTTTGTATGATCATTTACTTATTAGGAATAACCTAATCACCCAAATTATATAATTTCCTTAATTTTCTTAGTATGGGTTACCGTAATAATTAGTACCTGATTCTTAGGATTATGATATTAATTAGCGTGGTTAAGCTAAATATACAAAGAGAAATATTAAAACGAATTAATACTTTTATATTTTATTATATTACAAGTTAGGTCATTAATTATTATTAAAACAACTACATTTATACAATTAGATATATATAAATACATATATACCTACATTTAAATTAGTTTTCAAAATCATTATCAAATTCCAAATCAGAATCTGGCTCAGAGTCAGAATCTAATAGAAACATCTAAAAATTCGAAATCGGTCTCCTGAAGTTTCAACAAGTCCAGAGTCTCGCTGAAAAGCTCTTTCTTTGTTTTTGAGTTCATCTTGGGTCTTGTTGCAGATATAACTGGATCCGATGAAAGAAGTAGCATGTTGAGGATATCCGTATTCGAACTTTGTCTGCTTTTCTTTCGCGAATTGTGTTCCCTAAATCTATGAAGGTCTTTGTTGCGTGACTCCGACGCTTCCTCAGATGGCTCCTGATTGGCGTAATTATTGCGTTACTGGCAATGATATCGGCTCCCTGTATTAGTAATTTATGCACTGTGGCAGGCATATAATACCAATTGTATAGTTCCACATACCTAGCAGCTGTTTGGTACGCTTATGTTATGTTTTAAATTTTACAGCGTCAATACAAGGGCGGATCCAGGGGGGGGGGGGGGGTCATGGGGTCATGACCTCCCCCTGGGCTGGGTCCAGGACCTAGGTGGACCCATAATTAAAATTTTTAAACATTGTTACTAGATAATACTCCAGTTTCTGTTGTTGTAAACGAATATCGGCAGTGGATGGCCAAGTGGCAGCGGAGTCAGGAAATACAACTTATACTTCTTGTGACTTGACCACGATTATGTGACCCCCCCCCCCTGGCACCAAAGCTGGATCCGCCCTTGCGTCAATATCCTGTCCAGAGGTAACTGCCTGTAAAATCACTGCTAGTCTTCGAACTAACTGTTCGTCTAGCCCAGTGATTGCTGCAGTTTTTTCAGGAAACTCAAAAAATCTTCTGGCTGTATTACAATCATTCGTTGTTCCAGAACCTTGTTTGACGATGTCTATCAATAGGTTTAGCTCAACTTTTTTTACTTGCTTGAAATACTACTTTGTCATCATCTTCACGCACCGCCCATTTCTTGAGGTCAAGCCTATATGCTATGTGCAACAGGCATTCCATAGTATTGATTCGAGCGTGTAATGTTGAATTGTTGACAGTCCAAATTTATAAAGATCTACGGACACTGGTCTTTTCTTCACGGAATTCAATTCATTCATGTTCGAAGGTTTTGCTAAGCAAAGGTAGCAGCTGGAACTGGATTTTGGATCTGATAAGTAGGTGCAAATTTTTCCATCAATCATCGTCATCATTAATTTATGGTTGACCACATTAGTTCCACAATCTACAGGGCGAAGTGCATTTATCTCATCTTTCATCTGATTTTGATGTTCAGTAACTACAAACTTATTTTTTGTAAATATGAATTGCACTGGGCGGCAATATGACGATGAGCATGGCCTTGGATTTATCCAAATTGTATCTTCTTCACGTGTGATTTTAGGTGGTACCAGGGAAGTCAAGAAAACACTTGAATCGTCTTGGTCACCGCTCATACTCTGCTTGTATCTACTTTGATGAGATGCACCATCGAATCTCCACTTGCATATCACAGTCAAACACTTTTCATTCGTAACTTCAGGTAAACTTTCCTAGATTCTTTGCTTTAAAGAAAGAAATAGACCCAGAGCTTTTTCGGACAAAAACACAGGTTTAGATGGTTTTCTAATAATATCCATAAAATTGTGTGCTTCTTCGGGGTTCTTCAGCATGTACTCAATTACAGTTGCAATACTTCCCTGACCTTCTTCTCTCAATTGAACTGCAGTTGAATATGCTAATTCAGTGCTATCGGGACCTTTCCGGTCCATTGTTCGTCTCTTTTTCTGCTGAGTACTTAGCTCTTCAAAAGGTTTTCGGGGTGCTGATTTTCTCTTTGTCATCGTTCCAATCGATGATGTTGATGCGGTTGATGTCGAAGGTTCAGGTTCAATACAGCTTGCTTCAGAACTTTCAACAGTTGGTTGTATACAACTAGGCCAGTCGATTTTTGCTTCAAGCCAAGCTCCGTAATTTTTTTTTTAAATATTTGAAGTTCCTTTGGGATTTTTTCCATCTAATCACTGCAGCTCTCGTGAATCTTTGGCAAAAGATCTTCAAAGTCAAACTGTCTTCATCAGAAAGACTATGATCCAGGCGAGAAACAACTGTATCAAACAACTTGTCACTAACATTCAACTTATAAGATTTTTTTAAGATGACAAACAAATCTAGGTTTACAACAAGACCCTCCAGTTTGCAGTAAACAATTACCAATGTGAAAAGATAGAAATGCTCAAAACGAACTAAGTTATAGAATATAATGCAGTTCTATTTATATGCATTATTTTGCCTAATTACCCTCATTATTGTTATAATATTTAGCTTAACCACGCTAATTAATATCATAATCCTAAGAATCGGGTACTAAATACGGTAACTCATACAAGAACGTTAAGGTAATTAGATAATTTGGGTGATTAGGTAATTCCTAATAGGATCATACAACACAATGAAAAAATAGTTCGAAGAAAGCGTAATTAATTATCGCTTAATATTTTTTTCTAAGTGTTATTCGAAATATTTCTTAATTTTGTTAATGTGGTAGTGTTTCACTAAAATACAGATAGTTATCTGTAAATTTTGCAGAAAGGTTTCTGCAAAATTTCTAGTTTATAAACCCATCGGTTCGTATATAACTTCAATTTTTATTAAACCATTAAAAAAAAACGTTTGTATTTTTTTTTAAACCGCATCTGTTACCGTTATATGAAGTACACCAAAAAATTACAAATAAATTGCAGAATTACATCTGTAAGGATATAACGGTTAAGGCAGCGGTTTTGAAGATATTTTGATTTATTATATGTCATTCCTAAAACAAGGTTAAAAAAAATAGGTGGTTCGTTTAGATGCCAATGTATACGTTTTTATAATAAAATTCCTAGCCATATTCAAAAACTAAGTATTAATAAATTCAAATTATTGATAAAACGTAAGCTATGTCAGAAAGCTTTTTACAGTGTTAAAGATTATATTGAGGACAAGAAGGCTTGGGAATGAGATGCTCCAGTGATATACCTACGTGTGCCTTTTTTTATTTCTTTCTTTTTAAAATTATGATTGATGATTTATTTTTGATTAATTAAAATTTTGCTTTCTCAAGTATTGTATATACCTATTAATTTTTGTTTGTTGTTTTTTTTTATATATATAATTATTTCATTATTGTAAATGTGAGGACGATGTAGGTTATTCTTTCTTCATTGTTTTTGCTTTCACTATAATTTATTTAATGATGTCAAGCAGTTTGAGTACTTGTGTGGCCTACCCAAAGGTCCTTACTTTGGTATTGTTCGTCAAATTGTTGAGCTCCTTAAGTTCTAAGTTGAGCTACACGATAACTGACAAATGCTTGCACTGTCTGGACAGGTCCGCTCAAATTTGCGTGGTTATTTCCTCAAAAGAATACCACAGACATGAACCTACATGCTTCTCATATACAAATACAAATTGTCTGGACTTTAAAAGAGACTTTGACCTCTGAGTTTGTTTCGGTGTTTCTTCTCAGAGTAGTCAGTTAGGAAATACCGGCCTCATCTAGCTAAACTAAACACGCAAAAAAACATGACGTGTAAAAGTGTTATTTATAACCAATTTACAGAATAAATATTTCATTTCATTTCATATTACTTTGGCTCCATACAAAATTTTCTTCATTTATTTTTTATAATTTTTTTAACATACGAAATGATATTTCTTGTATACAGGCAGTCCTCGACTTATGTCATTTCGATTTACGTCGTTTCAAGTTACGTCGAACAATGTTTTGACACTATTCCTCAAGCATACGTCATTTGTTTTGATTTCCGGCCGGGATTTTATGTCAATAACCGTGGGGCCGGCCGGGGCGCGGTGTCGGCGTACGGGGATTACCCCGCACATGATGCTGATTTTGTGTAGTTCAAAGAGTAAAGTAATGTTTAGTTACTTCAGGAACAACGGACAATCAAGACGTAATACATTAGTTTTTTGCATCTTTGACAGTTTTTGTTTTTACATACATATTTATCGTTGCATATTTAAGTGAATTTTAAACTATGCCACCTAAACAAGACAGTAATAGTAAAGTGAAGAAGAGAGTAAGAGAGACAATTACAATGCCAAAAGTTTAATTTATTATTTCTCATTACATATTAGTTTTATAATAATTATTAAAATTAATAACACACAAATACCAAAAATAACTAGCAAGCGATTTCACGCTGGATTTTCCGCCATATTTGGCGGAAATAGCAGGGTTTTCCCTCTATTTTTTTTTAACGTGGTAAAATTATCAAATAAGTCCTCCCACCCCGGGCAGGGTGGGAGGGACTGTCAGACTTTTACTGACTAAAATCCACGGTGTTCCTTCAATAACCCTTTACGTACCGGGGTCACGGTAATGGGATGAGTCCCACGACCCCGGCAGGCTTCGGCCCTCTACGGGGGGGCCTCGTCATATTGCTGACGCTCTTTGAGGCGCGCGTGGAACACAACGCTCCGTCGACCCGGGCATGGTCCATGGTCGGACAGCGAGTTGCCCTTTACTCGCTGTCCGCATGCCCGCGCCTACGGTGGCCGGAGATCGTCGCGCCGACGTCCGACGCCGTGGGCGTCTACCACTGCGGCTGGGCTGGAGGGAGGACGCCATCCTCTCCCTCACGCGGCCCGCCTCCTCCTTCGGAAGCATGACTGCTTCGCAGGAGGCGACCGCTTCCCACTCCCTCTCGCCCCGCAGCATGGCCTCGACCAATGCCGGGAGCGAGAGGTCTCCGCCTATCGCCGCCGTGAGGACACGTCGGTGTTCTGCCCAAGCTGGGCACTCCTGCACCGTGTGCTCGACTGTGTCCTCAGGGCGACCCTCGCAGTGGTGACACCCAGGCGTCTCTTCCTTTCCCATCAGACACAGGTACCTCCCGAAACTTCCGTGTCCGGTGAGGACCTGCGTCATGCGGTAAGCAGGGTTTTCCCTAAGGATTTCTAACAATATCTCCAAAATATCAAAAAATAAACTCCAAAATATAAACTCATCAGTTCGCCACGAACTGATGAGTTAAATCGGTTGCGAGTATAGATGGGCAATCCACCGGGTTTAAACCCGGTGATTTGATAAACACCCGCAAGCACCCATAAACACCCAGAAAATTGGGTGTTTATTTGATTTGATGAAATTAAATTCTTGATGTTAAAAAATATGTTTTAAAAGTGATTTTCATTCATTTCATTTCTTTGTAGGCAATATTAGTTAGATCAGGGAGGGTAAAATAAAATGGTACGAAATAAAAACAAAATTTCAAATATCAAATTTTATTTATTATATACTTTATGTGACGGGTTACCAGTATTTGATTTTAATTATTTTTTAAATGTCAACATAAATTGCTAGAATCAATGATATTATAAAGTACAGATATGTTACGTTCATAGTAATTTGCGTTGAAATTTGTTCCGCGTAGTAAAAACTGCACACATCACGAATATCTATGGCACACATTGACAAGTTTTACTGATAAGTAGAACAAAAGATACGAAACAACACGCAAGTGAAAGAGATAGCTATAATTCTAACAATTGCGCTTCAAATGAGTCCTTGTGCCATAGGATAACATTTATAGCCGTAGAGTGGACACTCGATTGAAGAGTAAGTACGTAGGTAACAAATTAAACATCATAATGGTTAATCACGGATCAAGTATTATCACCAGTGATCGGAGTAGGTAGATTGAAATGGGGTCATTGATCCGAAACGTATATATTAATATGGACATTCCTCCAGAATTGGTGGATTATTAAAAAAAAAAACGGAACTTATGTAGGAATTTTATTCTGCCAGAGTGGAAGGAGTCATTTGATGATTTGCCATCCTCAAAAAAAAGGTAGGAATTGTAATAAAATGAGCAATATTATTCTTTATTATTCATCATATTTTTTTTAACGGCACACAGTCACGATTTGACGTCATTTATTCTACCCTTAATGCAAATTACCATGACCACTATGAAAATATTTAAATTTAAGTGCAACAATTTATGTCTATCTATAAAAGTTCTAGTCATAAAAGGCTAAAAATAAAAAAAAATAAAAATTAAAGCTTCGATCGGAATTAGATTGTTTTTATTATTCAACAGATAAATAATGAATTAATTTAGTTTTTATACCTTCCTTTAAATTTTGAATTGAGTAGGAATAATATCACTACCAACATTAACAATGTTTAATTGAATCCGGAAATACCGGAATTACTTTCCGGGAAAATGGCTTATCCATGTTATTCTTTCTGTGTGCATTTATGATACAAGTACCAAAAATCAATCTACCTACTCCGATCACTGATTATCACTAATGTTTGTATTCAGCTAAGCCCATTATATTCAAAAGTAAAATAGAATTTAATAGTCATTATGTTAATGAAATAATTTATGATCAGTCATAACAATAATTGTATGATTCGAAAACTTCGTCAAATCGGAACTTCATCTTGGATGAAGCAGGTGGAAAGCTAGTAATTAATAAATAATCAATTTCATGACACAACTATAGGTTTCATAATGAAATGTCATGTAGCGGTTTCTTTGTAGGTACCTATACTGACCAAACAAATTCAACGTTAGCGAAAATGCAAGCAACAGGTAGCTGACATTTTATAAAACATTATGCAGGCAGCATTATGTTTTATAAAATGTTTTAGTTACCTACCTCTATAATTGGAACTGCATTTTTTTAAGCATTGTCCGACCACATTTCGGAAAATATTTGTTAGTACCGTGGAAGACTACATATCCTGCTGTTTTTTGATGTTATCCAATCTGATTCGCTTTTTTGTTCACGAACAATTGCGATCCAATCTTGAAGTCGAACCTGATCCCTCGGAAACCTAATTCAATAAAAAAAACAGTTATAATTCTCAATAATCAGTCAAATCAACTTTAGTCAAAAAAATTGGAACACAAAACAAATTAAAACAAGTCAATCAATATCGCTTCTACACTTGTAAACTTTTAACTAATCTATGTCCGCACGCACGCATCCTTATCGCTCTCGCGACAAAACAAGTTGCTCTCTCTGTCTTCACCTACATATGGCTCCTAAGCATAATTTATTGGCAAGTTTGGAAAATAAATGAAATATAAAAGTAATCTTAATATATTTGCATTCTCACATGTGGTATGAGATCCTTTGTATTTTGTTTACTTTGGAAGTATATTTCGTACACTTCCGAAACTCACACGATGGCATTTTTGATAAATAAAATCTAAGCACACGGGTATTGCGGTGCGGCACGCTTGTGGTTGCGTTCGACGCAGACTAGTTGCAAGACGTTCCAATTAGCTCGTGTTCGAGTCTTCACGACGCGCGCGCCTATAACATATCTGTACTATAAAATATCATTGGCTAGAATTAAAATGAATTATAAATTTATAATCATATTTACTGAAAGTATATTTAACTTGAAGGGAGATCAGTTTGGTATCCACAAAATATACATTACGTTTAAAGATATACTGGCTAAAATACGTTTCGGATTGCCTCATACTTCAATGTTACCGAAGAAGGCAAACAGCAAATTCTGACATCAGTCGCTGATAGACGCAAAATTTCCATTAGACCAATTCATTTGGCGGCGTATATGCTGGATCCTTCAGCTCAGGGTGTTGAACTTACGCATGGAGTTTATCCACGATTTAGGCTAGCAACTAAGTTTATATAATGTAATGGCCGAACTGGCTTGTTACAAAGCTGAAGAAAACTTTTGAGCCGGACAATTTATATAGAATTCAGTGCGTAGCATTGAGCCCATTATGCGGTGGAAAGGAATCTGTAGTTCGACTAAGCTAAACAAAGTAGCGGTACGCATTCTGTCAGCTCCGTGCAGAGCCGGATTAACCCTGTCAGAGGCCCTAAGGCAATGGCATTCTCCGGGCCCCTTTTCTTACTTTGACTGACCAAATCGTGTGTGAACTGAGGAAACGCACATTAAGGGCTGTGATTTTTAATATATTTGTTTACTTATTCCCAGATTTCTTCTAAAATTGTTTTAATTCTACTACTAAATCTAACGATTTGTATTTTGTAAGATAACATTGAGGTCCCTAAGTTCACACGCACATCAAATTCTCGTTCGAAGAAACATGTTTTCTTGGTGCGTGCACTAGGCCTGGGCCCCTAGGCAGTTGCCTACTCCGCCTAATGGTTAATCCGGCCCTGGCTCCGTGTACATCAGCAGCAACCGAATGTTCCTTCAGTATTCAAGGATATAAATAATGGATCAAACGTAACGGGTAGGTAGCTTACCTAATTTCCAACAACTAATTTGAATATTAAAAAAAAAACCGTTACAGTAACCAAGATATTATTTTTTTTTCGAATTTTACCATTTTGTCTTCCAGAATTAAGATTTTTTTAATGCTGTTGCTGCAAATGATGACATTTTTAGGTATGATTTTTATCTAACATTTCTGAATAGCTTACTAATGTTATAAGATACCATTTTTTTGAATACCGTTTTATTTGCCGGTAGTTAAGCGGCTAGCATAATTCCGACCCGATGACGTCATCTGTCCGGAATTTGGGACCGCTACCTGTGGCGGAGTTGCACCTCAGTCAGTGTGAAGGGGATAGATAGCGCCGCTTTTGTATTTTTGGTAAATTGGTATGAAGTTGTACATTCTAGTCCTTGTCGTTACAAAGATAATTGCTATGAATCTGAGAGGTGCTCCAAATCAACGTTAATAAAAAAAATAAAAAAGTGTGTACATTTAAACTTTTTTCTTTAAAATGTGTAACTGTAGTATTTCAGAGGCAATGTTCATTGAATTATTGAGGCGTATGAAAAGAATTAGGAGGCCGTACTAAAAAAAAACAGTTCAAATAAATCGTTTTATTTGGTTTTTACAATAAATGTTCGAATTGCCTTCCTTCCCTACAAGAATGCAAAGTCTGCATCTCCTAATAAAGGATGCTCTTATCCGACGGACAAAACGGCTCTGGTTTATTTCTGATGCAGCAGATTGGATGCGCTGTCGTAATTCTTCTTCCGACGTCATTGGTTTCTTGTAGACCCTGTCTTTTAAACATCCCCAGTAAAAAAAATCTAGGGGATTTAAATCCGGAGATCGCAGAGGCCACAAAACTGGTCCTAATCGGCCGATCCATCTGTCCGGATAACTTTCATCAAGGTGCGCCCTTACTGCCGTCGCATAGTGAGCGGGGCACCCATCATTTTGCAACCACATTGCTTGCCGTACGTCTTCTGGAACGTTTTCTAATAACCTTGGAAACTCATTCCTTAAAAAATGGAGATAATATTCGGCGTTTAGAGTAGCTGGTAGTTCAAAGGGCCCTATTATTTGCCCATTGATTATTCCCGCTCATAAATTTATTTTAAATTGATGTTGGCTCCTATCCTCTCGCATCAAATGTGGGTTTATCAGCTGCCAACTGTGCAAATTATGCAAATTTAAATATCCATCTCGGCGGCATGAAGACTCGTCACTCCATAAAATCTTGTTAAAAAACTGCGGGTCCGCCCGAATCATTCTAAGCATCCTTTGGCAAAATTCTATTCTTGGCTGGTAATCACGCGACGTCAGCGTTTGAACACGTTGCACGTGATATGGGTGCAATCGGCACCGTTGTAGCACTCGATGCACCGTCGATCTAGAAATTCCTACGCGTCGCGCTATGACGCGAACGGAGACTGACGGATCTTCCTCGATTTCTCGAAGAATGACTTCGTCATTAACTTGTCGCGGTCGTCCTTCACTGGTACCACCACCAACTCCGGTGCCAAGAATTCTGCCCTCAAGAAGCGCGTTATGCACTAATAAAGACGCGATAATCGGGATAACGAACCAGGTTCGGGTATCTTTCACGGTACAATCTTGCAGCCGCCCTGGCATTACCTCTTGCTTCTACGTAGATAAAATGCATTTCGGCGTATTGCCGTGGCGTGTACTCATAACGAGGCATTGGGCTGAATAAGGTTTCAGCGCTACTGCACACACGTACAAGCACACACAAACGAATGTTTTCGGAGTCCGTAGGATCGCCAAGTCGTTTGTCTAATACGCAAAGAGTTCCAAATCGATAGGCAAAGCAAAGTCACAGTCACAGTGGTGTTGATGTAAAGCGAGCTTTTTAGGACATGTTTTTTTATAAATAAAATATGTATTTTCCGAAAAATAAAGATATGTATGCGTGCTTATGGGTGCAGTCGATTTAGTTGCTCGCGAGTGTAGTACAAAAATGTCTCTATTATGACAGCTGAATTTATACAAAATAATATGCGGTGGCAGAATCTTCTAAATTTGCGATCATTCATTTCAGCGTTATCTGTAACAAAAATAAATCTATGTCAACCTCGGCTAATAATTTTTAACCGACGAAAAAAAGGAGATTCTGTATTCGAACAGTATGTATGTATGTTCGCGATTTCTCAAAAACTACTGATCCTATTTTTGATCACGTTTTCGATGTTTGAAAGCATATTTTACAAGGGAGGTATAGTATATTATAACGCATCAGGTTTTGGTGAAGATCTTTAGTGAGGAACTCTTCAATAAAAAAAACTAACAAAAAATTTAACAGACTTCAAAACAAACAAAAACGCTACAACCGGTAATTTTTTTTGATAAAAAGTTTTTTCTCAATTGGCGTAATCTGCTAGTGTAAATATTTTTGTAGTGCGTCGTTATAACCGAGGCGGCGATTTGGCGTCGTCCCCGGCAGTTTTAACCACGTTTATCTGTGTCTCAACTTACAGAATGCTATTTAATATTATTGCATTCTCATAGGATTGAGACAAAATGCCACAAAGTCAACCAGTGATTTTTGAATATTTTGCAGTTATGATCCCTACCATGTCTTTACATTAAACAAAATCGTAGAAATGAAGCAATAATAATAACTGTACACTAACACTTGTCGAGATCGGTTCGTTAACTGTATCGACATCTATACTTATATAATAAAGCGGAAAAGTTAGTTTGTTTGAACGCGTTAATCTTTGAAAGTACTGGGTGAATTTAGATGAAATTCTTGAGGAAGGTTATAGGCTAATTTTTATTGACTGCAAAAAGGAGGTTAATGTTTGATAGTTAACAAATGAAAGATACATGCCGTGGTTCCAGATATCACGTGTGCCTCACTGACATTCGTTACGAGTAGTCAGAAGACAGAAATTCATGCACTAGTCCTGCCAAAGGGTTATGGTCGCCATAGAAATAAAAAGCCGAAAAAAAATAATTAAATTAAACGTCAAATTACTTGAAAGTCTATGGCGGCCATTATTGCGATACCCGTCAGGATTTGTGATGAAATAGAAAGTGTCTCTTCGTGAAAATCTTGTAGTTACTCTCTTTCGGTTTGATTAGATGCCAACCTAACATAATTGGAAAAAGGCTCGGCAGGTTATTGTTATAGAAAGCTTAAATATTTTACAATTATCTTTACTAATATTATAAAGATGAAAGATTTGTATTTTTGATTTTTTGAAATTCCTATGTAACTCAAAAAGTAAAAGGACAATTTTAAAGTTCTTGTATGTTACTACTGAGTGGGTTAATTTTTTTCAAAAAAAAAACTTCATGCAAGTGCAGCCGCGGGCAGAACTAGTATATTATATATGTAAGAAATGCATACAAAAAATAACTAGAGAATTATGGCACGGCGGACAACATAAAATGGTTAGCTAATATAATAAATAATATACTGTAATCTCACCTCCAATCATTTTTGTTGTATAACTTTACTTTCAGCAGTTTCTGTATTCCTAGAACAAAGAAAATAAAATCATGAAACAGTTGTTCAGCATACTTTACTCGTTAATGTTTAATTTAGTATTACTCAGACGTGTAAGGTGGTCAACATGGTGTTTTGGGTTCGCTCTGTTGAGGGAGACCTGAAGGTCTGTTCATCATTGTAATTTATACAACGTGTAACGGAAAGGGTATATACATAACAAGGGCACGGCTTCTTTGACTGATATCAAACGATATTGGAAGGGTTTTTTTAATCCTATCTATACATGTTCGGAAGTAATGAAATCACCGCCTGGACGGTAGGCTACTACAGTACTAGGAGCACAAAATCACGGAAGAGATTTATCGCGATATTTGCAAGTAACATGGAAAGTTATTGACCTACGTAGTGCGGTGACACGATTGTTATGATTTCAATTTAAGAAACTTATGAAACCGAAAATTTGGTATAAATTTTTAGAGTATTTTATTTTGAGTTGAAACCCTTCCAATATCGTTTGATATCATCCAAAGAAGCCGTGCCCTTGGTATGTATATACCCTTTCCGTTACACGTTATAGATAGTGCAAGGGCATACTGATATATTATCATGATCTGCTCAGCCATATCCCAAGTACATTGGGGGCGGCTTCTAGTCTAATCAAATGCTGTATTGTTTCATGGAGCATTTCCCTATCATACCTCCACAACCCAGTATCTGGGTAACACTACCCCTTGGCAAGACTAGATAGACAGAATATACTTTATGTACACCAAAAATTTAAACACACTTATACAACGTGTAACGGAAATCCCATATCTATCCAAAAGGGCTGAAGACAACATCTGGTATGGAGTCTCTATGTACAGTTTCAGCACAAAATAACGCACTCAAAGAATTGATACCAAATTATTGGTTTCATATATCACAAATGTGTCACAGCACTACGAGGGTCAATAACTTTCCACGTCACTTGCCAATAACACGATAATTCTTTTCGTTCTTCTTAATTTGAAAAATTCGGTCTCTGGTATCAGTGTATTGGAATTTGTAATAAGTTCTACACACGTAGACTTAGGATTACAAAACCCTTGCCATATCGTTTGTTATCATCCAAAGAAGCCATGCACTTGGTATGTATACCCTTTAAATTACATGTTGTATAACATAATTGCTAAAACTTTGGTAACAATGGTGGTCTTATCGCTGAGAGCGATATCTTCCAGACAACCTAGTGTCACTTTCTGGCTTGTGACTACATGTAAGGACTGTCAATGACCGATTGACCGACTTCCGTTGCTTAACCTGAAGACCCATCCATAGGGGAAGGGACCCGTAGGGCTATTATTATTTAAGTATTCTTGTATTTATTTGCAATTCATAATGTACATATACAGCTGTAATAAAATTATAAGAAACAATTATGGACCCTGTCGGGCACAGCAAAATTTAAAATAGGTAGGAGAGAGGAAGAGCGCTTTGTTTAATTTTTATTTAGCCACAATCTCCTCTAGTACATACTAATAACTATACTAGCCTGTCATGTCCCCACTGCTGGGAATCAGTCCTCTCTATGAGGCGTTATTCTGATGGTATTAAATCTATAATCATTTAAATAAATGCGACCAACTATGTTTCAAGAATGAGTCTTGAAAACATACTGTGATAATTTTGCAGTGTAATAATACGTGACGCATAAACTTTGTACCCCTTTTGAAGAAAATTGTATGGAATTTGGAACAGTTGCTAAAATGTTGTTCTAGAACAATGCATTCAAATTTGAAATAATTAAAATCATGGTATAATTTCGACCACTAGACTAAATAACACTTCTTTACGTCGTTTTTACCGTAAATTTAAACTAGTCTTGTGAAGAAACATCGAAACAAAGATAGAGATCAACATCTCTATTGATGTCCATATAATACGTAGCCGTAAATTTAAACTAGTCTTGTGAAGAAACATCGAAACAAAGATAGAAATCAACATCTCTATTGATGTCCATATAATACGTAGGTACCTAGTGATCAATATGAGAACCAAGGTTTGTCTGTGGTGCTCTTTTGAGGAATAAAACACACATATTTAGGCAGGCCCGTCGAAATATAGCAACAATTGGTCAGTTATCGAGTAGCTCAATCTCAGTAATTTTTTTCACTGATTGTATTATCAGGCACGGGACTGCCTCGTTGAACCCGGGTTCGATTCCAGTCGGGCAAAAAGTGATATGGGTTATTGTATAATAAAAATCACGATAGTAGCCCGGAGTTTGGAAGTTGGCTGTGAAGCTGTGTGATACACCCATGACTCGAAAAAAAAAAAACTGTTCAAACACAGGTCCTGGCTGTCATTTGGAGATTCTGGCCAAGGAGTGTTACCTTTTTAAGTATATAACATGCATAATATAGTAGAGGAACACTAATAATTTTTGAGGTTTCTAATGTGATGTCCCAAATACATCATTAATCCTTATCCAATTAAGTACCATAAATACATTGTGCATTTAATATAAATCAATATTGCCCTTTACAGAATATTATTTAAATAAATAGTTTCGAAGATATTACAGATTTAAAATGCAAGGACATAGCGGTTGCGGCGCGGTGCCGGCGCGGCGGAGGCACGGCGCGCGTGCAACATAGGCACGCGCGCCGTGCCTCCGCCGCTTAGATTTGAGCGTTGAATGTTTTTCCCATGGTAAATTATGTGTCGCATTTTCAAAAGTAATTACTAAAGAGAACATGTATGTCGAATGACAAAAAGGCTGTCAACGATATATATAAAGACATTCTATAGTATATTTAATATAAACATTGCACCCGTGCGAAGCCGGGGCGGGTCGCTAGTATTTTATAATACGGCGAAACTGAGAACCCAGTATATGACTATAAGTGCCCCATCTATGGAGTAAAATGCAAACCTCTTATCTATAGAGATGGGCGTTTAAACATAAAATGCGTAGATATAAGAACAGAAAAAGAAAACCTCTTATATCATTTGTCTGTCATAATCCAGGTAAGTAACGCATTGGTTAATAACATAAATAAGTCCTTATTCAAAACATGAGACAAAAGCACAAAAATATTTTAAACATTGACAAAATTAACCATTTTTTTTTTCGTTTTCTGTGAAGTTTGGATTTCTGTACATACGAGGTTATCATTCTACAGCGACGAAATGTTCCAAGTGTCGAACTCACCTCATTAATCTTGACTGGATAAGATCTTTTCTCCTCACAAGACAAACTCGTAATGGATCCCTGAGAACAAAGCAATTTATTTAGATATTTTCCTGCATGTCTAGTACTATTTTCGTGGTTCTAGTAATACTCAGACGTGTAAGGTGGTCAACATGGTGTTTTGGGTTCGCTCTGTTGAGGGAGACCTGATGGTCTAGTCATCATTGTAATTCTTTTAAAATATAATTAACTAGCTCCTGCCCGCGGTTTCGCTCGCATCGCTTTTTTTTAGGGAAAGAAATCAGTTCCTTTTTTTCACTTTAGTGAGGCTTTCTATTGCTGAAAGAATTTTAAAAACCAGTCCAGTACTTTTTGAGTGTATTTGTTACAAACATTGACTAAATACATACAAATATTTACTCTTTTATAATAAGTATAGATAATTAATCAAATATTGCATAATATTGCATTTGGTCACTTTTTCAAAATATGTTAAAATCTGTGTTAGCAGTAAGTTCAAATGTACATATATCTCTCTACCATGACAGATTTCTGGCTGTCCTTTTAATACTCGTGGTTTGGTCCTTATGACCATGAGGATTTAGTGTTGCAATCAATTGTAATGAGCTAAAATATTTATTTTTTTCAGATTGCAATACAGTAATACTTTAATAATAGGTATATATACTATATACGTAAGTAAAGTTAATTAACTAGTTCTTTTTGAACTTACCTTGTTAAGATGTTATCGGTCTCCTTGCAGTTTTGGATCAGGTACCTGAGATTAAGAAAAATACTTTTTTAATATTAATTAGCTTTTAATCAATTTTAATGATATTTTTAGAGGAATAAATTACTCAGACGCGTAAGATGGTCAACATGGTTTTATGGGTTCGCTCTGTTGAGGGAGACCTGAAGGTCTAGTCATCATAGTTAACTTTTTATCAAATAGAAAGAAGTAAACCGATTCTGGGTTAACTTACCTAGTTAAATCCTATTTCAAATCCAAAGTTCCGGTAGATGCGGAGTAAAACCATTGACTACTTGCTTCCGTTGATGCCATTTCAGTAGCCTTGAACGAAAAATTCTATATATGATTTTTTTGTTATGTGGGTAAGATAAATACTTGAATATTGGGTAGTTAGATCAGTGAGGATAGTTATGCTAACAGCATTATGTGTCAGATGTCCCTATCTGGATTCATCATTTGATTACAAAAATAAGAAGAATGTCTTTTTATCAAATTTAATACTCTATTGAATGAAAAGTTTATATAATTGTATACAAGTGAATTGAGAACCCCTGCCTATATTATAATATTCCACAACTTTTTCACACAACGCCATCTAGTCCCAAACTAAGCATAGCTTGTGGTATGGATACTAGACAACTGATAAACATACATATATATTTCTAAATACATACATATTATAGATAAATTACACCCAGACAAAGAACAAATGACCGTGCTCATCACACAAACATTTGTCCTAGGTGGGAATCGAACCCACGACCTTGCGCATAGCAGTCAGGGCCACTGACCACTATACCAACGGGCCTGACAAAATTATATTATATTGAAGTTGGTTAAAAATGTAATTCTATTCTCTATTCTATATTCTAGTCTATTTAAATAATCTTTGTTGAAGAAATATGTGTGATAAGATTTATTGATACCATTTGATCTCTGTACACATGTAAAAATATTGTAATAGCTATAAGTAGTTATAATTAGTCATTTAAGCTCATTGTAAGTGAACAGAGTTCTTTACGAATAATAAATAATCATTAAACCTAAATATTTGCTGATTCTTACCTTTCAGAATCCATTTCGCAGCGATTCTCAACGACTTCCATGAAAAATCTGTAGGGGAGAACATACCTATTAGTGCTTTTTTATTAGTTATAGGATATATTTCTTCAGCTAAAACATACTCAGACGCGTAAGGTGGTCAACATGGTGTTTTGGGTTCGCTCTGTTGAGGGAGACCTGAAGGTCTAGTCATCATTGTAAACTTAAAAAACTACTTAAATCCTATCATTCTAAGCTTGGTTTTCGCCATAAATATAATTATCATGTGTTCTCTTAGTCAGAATGATTATTATAAAGCATCATATTTATTAGTCTATTATTTTAGCATATATATGTATTTTATTATTATTATTATATTTATATACATATATTCTTTCGATAATGACATTTATTTTTACTTGTACATCTACCACATTGTGGTCTTTTTAAGCCAAAAGTTGACTGGCAGAGAATGCCTTGTTGCATTCTCTAACATCCATGTAATAAATACTATTATAAATAAAGTTTAAATAAAAAAAAAACTATATTTTAAAGCCTTTATCGAAGATAGAGAATCTTATATTATGGATTAGCCTGGACAAAGAGAAAAACAGTCACTTAAAATTTATTTAAAACTAGCTCTTGCCCGCAACTTCGTTCGCGTGGGAGGTTTTTCCCTCGTGAATCCCGATCCCGTGGGAATTTCGGGATAAAAAAGTATTCTAAGTCAATCTCCTGGTTTTAAGCTACCTCACTACCAATTTTCAGCCAAATCGGTTCAGCTGTTCTTGAGTTATAAATAGTATAACTAACACGACTTTCTTTTATATATATAGATATAGATTTGTGTGTTTATTTTTTGTTTATGTGTAAATGTATCTCTATATGGACTTTGGTCTGAAAATAAAGTATTTTATATATGTTAATCGGACGTGGTAGCTGAAGAAGCTCGCGCTCGGACGCCCCGCCTTTTTATACCTTCGGCTGCGAGACGCGTCGAGCGCGTCGACCGATTCTCAAAAATAATCCTTATAGCATGATTCAGTATTCACGCGCGATGGCTTATTATTAGCGTATTTCATGTATAACTTTGGTGTTTCTATACCGATTTATACGATTCTTTTTTATGGAATAGTTAATAATGTTAACTTTTTCAATTAGGGGTGACTGAGAGTGTTATAAACGTAAGAGTAGACAAATATTATAATCAGAAAGCTTTGAACTGCAAGCTATCGGGAGTTACACGTGTTATTGTGAGTCAACCATAAAAGATAGACATATGCTGTCGTGGGATATTTTTTATATAATTTTAAGGAGAATATCCGACATGAACTGATTTCTGTGTAGCTTTAACCATTAAGGTTGCACACGCGACGGAAGCTTAAAAAATGGAGTAACTTCTCCCGTTTTCCCAACATTTCCCTTCACTGCTCTGCTCCTATTGATTGTAGCGTGATGAAAAGTATACTATAACCAGCTCAGGGGTATTAAAAAATAATTGTACCAAGTTTCGTTAAAATCCGTCAAGTAGTTTTTGTTTCTATAATGGTTATACAGACAGACATACAGACAAAAATTTTACTGATTGCATTTTTGGCATCAGTATCGATCCCTAATCACCCCCTGATAGTTATTTTGGAAACATATTTCATGTACAGAATTGACCTCTCTACAGATTTATTATAAGTATAGATGAATAGATGAATTCTGTATATTCTGTATTTACTTACACGAATATCAGTCTCCTGGATCAGTGTAACTCTGGATTTTATGGACCTGTTTTGAAAAAAAAAAAATTATTAATAAAAGACTATAAAGTATTGTATCATATGGTATAAACCAATTCAATCAGTGTGGATAGTTATGTTAACAGCATTATAATCAGATGTCCCTATCTGAAATCATCATTTGAGTTGGAATTTGGAAATAAACTTAGTAATTTATATTGGCACTACTCTTAAATTGATGAAGAAAACTTGCATGTTCTACAACCAAACATTGGAAGACATGTTTTATCCATAAATTTGCAGTGGCAACATTGGCTGAATGATTATTATGATTGTTGATGATAAAATATTCTTACCTTCCAAAGCACTACATTTCACTGGAGATCATTCACTGCTGCCGCTTTCCTGGTGACAATGGAAATATCGAGAATTTAGTAAAAAAATACTCCTCACAAGTATTAGTTCTTCGAATTGATAAATGATCAGATAGGAGCGAAAGACATTGCAAATGTTGTACATCAAAGTGTTCAGATGAACTATGTGGTCATCATTAAAATTAAATTAAGCATCAATACCCTAACCGACAACCGATAACAGGTTCGAATCCCACCGACCCACTATTGTCGTGAACTCACTTCAAGACACAAGCATATTCCGCTTAGTTGGAGAGGTTAACAAGATTGCTAGTGATGTGATATCTAGCCACATTGCGATTTATATTTTAAAAAATTGTACCTATGAGTTTAATATTTAGTTGTTGGAGCAGTTTGTCCATAAACCGAGATTCTGCTGTGCCTGTGAGAGCACAGCCGTTGGCTGTTCTTTGTACATCGTTGAGTCTATGGGTAGCCAGAAAGTTTTGTCAAAGGGTATATATACAACGTGTAACGGAAAGGGTATATACATACCAAGGGCACGGCTTCTTTGGGTGATATCAAACGATATTGGAACGGATTTTTAATCCTATCTCCTTTCTCGCGCCGACAAAAGAACACCGCCTTTACGCTAGGCTACTACAGTACTAGGCGCACAGAATTACGGAAGAGATTTATCGTGATATTTGCAAGTAACATGGAAAGTTATTGACCTACATAGTGTGGTGACACGATTATGATTTCAATTAAGAAACTTTCGAAACTGAAAATTTGGTATCAATTTTTAGAGTATTTTATTTTGAGTTGAAACCCTTCCAATATCATTTGATATCATCCAAAGAAGCCGCGCCCTTGGTATGTATATACCCTTTCCGTTACACGTTGTATATATATATAAGGGTAGGGTGTTACCTGGCTACTCAGTTGTGGAGCAAGGGAGAGAGACAAATGGGTTGTTGCTCCATGTAAAAAACTAGTACTCAGTATATGTATCCAGCTAGACTCGAAACCAGGTCAGTATCAAAGACTAGGCAGATCATAATGAATATATTTGTTGTAGGTTTAAATTGCAGTGATTACATTTTATTTTGCTCATAAGTCATAGTTTTGCTTGTTATATGGATTCTTACCTTCTTTTATTTTCTCTATTTGTTGCAGCTGGCGCCTTTTCCGTCTGCTGGCCTGTAAATTGTTTAAATCTGTTAGATTTCATTGATAGCTCAGCTGTGATAGTAATATTGCAGTGTTTAATCAGATAGGAGCGAAAGACATTGCAATTGTGTACATCAGAGTGCTCAGATGAACTATGTGGTCATCATTTTAAGGATATTTTTCTATAGGTAGATTGTGCAGTAGTTCTAAAGAGGAAGGATTATGAACAGATAAGCTCCCTATGTCTGTCTTACAAAGGAAAGTTCTCCATGACATAAAACTCTGTTGTTAGGACTCAAGAGGTTTGCGAGGTTGCATAATTTCAGCCTTGTAGACTATTTTTAGTAGTTGGGATGTTTAACAACCAGCTGAATAGCTGAATGCATTGGGATTTGGTCAGAAAAGTGAGCCTCCCTTCTGCTCCACACTAAGCAGGTGGAGTAATAAGATAATGTTATTAAAAAAAAAGAATATTTAATGTATCTGTTCTTGCAGGTCTGAACATTTCTATTTCAGTGTCTTACCTCGCCTTTGCTTCCCATTTCTAGTCAATACGCATTGGCTTTATCGCGATCTGTAAAATGTAAGAAATAGTTAGTTTTCCCCTTGTATAAATAAGAGTAGATTTTCACCAATTATATTATCAGATAGGAGCGAAAGACATTGCAAATGTATACATCAAAACATTCAGATGAACTATGTGGTCATCATTTGATAAAATTAATAAAAAATAAAATTTAGTAATAATCTTACATTCACATAACAAATGTCAGGAGAAATTGCTAGTGTGGGACAACTTTCCCCCCTTGGTTCTGATGCGAGAATCGAACCCGCGACTCGCATCTCAACAGTCAATCACTCAACCACTGCACATAACTAAATCGTCAATTAGTCAATAATATAATTAATTAAATACATTGTATGACTTACCATAACGATTTCTGTGCAGAAACTAAATCGATACCTGCAAACAATAAATAAGAAAACTTAAGAACATTCCCATGTAAATAAATCAAAGATTTTTCGAGTGTAGAGTCAGTATGCTTGAAAGCATTTTTATGTGCATCAGACCTCACAACAGGCTGTCCTATGCTAACATTTACAACAAAACTAAGCAAACAGCTGATGAAGTATCAGCTACAAAATTAATGAGAATATTACAGTAACTAGTTAAAGAAAATTTGCCCTACTCTTGGTAAAGCCATTGTGAGGCAACTGAGGGTTTTCAGCTGCACTGCGCTGTCATCATGCTCTTATAGGTAGGGAATATATTGTTTGAAATGACTGTATGAGTGTATTATCAAAACGGAATAAAATGCTAGTTTAATTTAACAGTATATTAAAAACTATGTTAAATTGTTTGGTTATGAGCATGCTTGATTTTTGAGGTTATGAGCAAGCTTTTAATGTCCAATGATGAAATAAATGTTATTGTCATTATTCAATGGTTACTACTACTAAGGTTCAGAGATAATTTTCATGACAATGATAAAATCTCGTTTTACAGACATAGGGTACGTGATTTGCGAATTCAAGCACTTTTAAGGCCAACATCATGTGCGTTCGTCGTAAAGCACAAAAGTTAAAGTTGAAGGAAACCAAGAAATGTTATAAAACTATCCAATAATTATTAAAGGAAATAAATAATTCTAAGATAATTTCAAACCCTGGTTACAATTACATACTTTATCAAGACTAAGATGCAAAATTATACTTTAAAAAATATTGGAATATCCACTCTTCAGACAATACACATTTCAAATGATTAATTAGATAGCTATGAATGATTTGCTAAACACTTATAAATTAAAACTTACCAATATAAATTCCTTGCAGTTAAGATGCTTCTGGAACCTCAATTAACCTAAAACAAAGAGGAAGATATGTAAAACATAGGTTTTCCAATACTTTATCAATTGATTTATTGCTTGGTTTGTAGAATGTTCAGATAGAGCTAATATACATGCAAGATCATGGTTTTTCAATGGTTAGCACTTTTCATCATTTGTATTTAGTCATAGTATATTTTGGTCAAGACAGTCCAGTTCTTTTTTAACATTACTTCTTACATTACAATGGATTAAAAGCTCTACAAAATTATCTTACCATCTGCTGGTTTTCGGTATTTGCCCTGCACAAATATGCGAGGAACATCGATGCCCTCCTTGAAGTTGACAGTCCGACGCTGTACATAGGTGTTCATAAGGATCTCAAAGCCAGCATCAGTGAACAGCTTTTGTAGTTCTTCCTCCGTAAAGTAGTAACTCCTACAAAATAAGGATAGAGTTAATTGTAGACAGAGGAAAGTTACTTTGAAACCATGTTTCAAGTAACATGTGGTAATGTCAAGCTTGGTTATTTATTGAAGTTATGTTTATAGAGTAAAAAAGAATGTCTTACCTAGTGCCATCCTGCCTCATGTAGAAATTATCAGAAATCTTATGTCCCGGCTTGAAACGTAGCTGCGCCATGTCGTATCGTCCGTAATCGCGGAACAACAGCACACCTCCAGGGCGAAGCGCTCGGTAAGCAACCCTAGCAACTTGCGACCACGCTTCAGGGTGTATCGCAGATAAGACGAAGATCAAGCTTGCGATGTCGACACAACCTTCTTCCATATTCTTGAACAAGTCATCGGTAGTTAGGTCAGCGCAAAAAGCCTTCATGCGACTCTCGTCGAACAATTTATTCGACTTTACGAAGTCAACCGCACGTGGTGAAAAATCACACGCATAGAAATAGAAATTATAGAAACCTTCTTCAACTAGCGGGAATATCATATTGCCCACACCACACCCAAGCTCAAGGAACGTGATTTTATCGTCTGCCTCAAAGTTTATGAGCTCTTGAAACTCACGTGTCGTCCAATGCCGGTCCTTGAAAAACTTAGTCTCATTTCTCTTGTAAAATATGTCCCAGTGACGCTTAGCTTCTTTTTCAAGTCTTGCAGCTTTGGCTTCAGGTATTAAGCGTGAGTTTTGCCCTTCAAGTCGCTGTTTTTCTTCGTCAGTCAGATCCTTGAGGCGGTGGATGAAAATATCGCCGTTGTCGCCGACACGTTGGATTTCATCGGTGTTCATCTCGACATGTACTAGCTTATCTCGGTTTCTTTTCACAAATTAAGGTGAATGTGATTGTGCATCACGTAGCTTATTAGTTATTTCAACAGAAATTCTTTTAAAATGATACTAAATTCTAACTTTTCTAACAGAACCAAAGACGTCCATAACGTTACACTTGGTTACACTGGCGGACGGCAGTGTTGCCAACAGTTGAACTAGCTCTCCACTAGATTCAACTTCTAAAACCACCAGAAAACCACTAATAAAAATCGGCCCTACCCTAAAAATCGCTAAATTGCACACCATTTTTTTTAGTTTTTACGAAAGAAAACAGTATATACTTGTATTAGTAAAAAAATTTATTTAATATGACGTAATAAAATATTTTTAATCAGTAAATCAATATACAAGAATTTTTGTCTGCACCATCATCGTCGGTTTCACATTTATATGATTCTTTGCTACCGATTTGTTTGATAACTTTTATTGGAATTTCATAATCATTGTAGCATTTTCCTTCCGATCTTAAACCACAGCGTATTTTTAATATTGCAGTTAAAAGATTTAACTTCATTTTGTTCCTCTACTTGTTTTTTATTACATTCATATCATACTACTTAAATAGTGTCTCAACATCGGCATTAGCATAACGCAGTATTAAGAGAGCAATCGCAAAAGTCGCTAATTCCTCAAATCTAACCTAGATTCCCCTTGAGCATTTTTGAAATGCAATACTACATTCCAATTTTTTGTTTTTGTTTCTTTGGTCTCATTCCATTTCAGCAAATGAATTTGTCGCCATTGATCTTCAACTCTTGCCATAAGTTCTGCACTTTTATTGTGCATACACAGTAAAAATAAATTAAATACTACTGAAAATTAAATGAAGTAAAAATAAAATATTTCGTAAAGTTTTAGTGGCTAGTTCAGTGATAGCATTTTCAGTAATTGAAACTGAATTTTACTTAACCACTAGAAAAAACCACCAGCCACTAAAAGAAATATGGGAGGTCGAAACCACCAGTTTTAGTGGAAAATCCACTAAGTTGGTAACACTGGCGGACGGTGGTGTGGTGACGCGATGTGAATTGATCAATTGAGTTAACGAATAACGATAACGATTTGACGCAATTTGACGCGAATAATTTGTCAAATTTGTCATTTGATTTTGAAAAAGAATTGAAGATTGAATGAAGAAAGATAAATGGGGCGTGCAAGCAAGGAACTTCTTGCGTGCAAGTGAAAGCTAATTGCAGATGGCGCCACCACCGTAAGAACCTTTGTCACTGTCAGTGTTAGTTAGATTGTGAGAAATTATATAGCTTTATCTGTATCATCTATGGTTATCTGTGGTAATATTTTTTATTTTCATTTCATTAATTTCAATTGATTTCTGTACAATTTTCCGAGTAAAGAACATAATACATGTTCTTTAATCGAAAAATTCTCAATAACTGTCTCTAATTTAGGAATTCATTACTGTTCCATAGAGAAACTGCTTTGATATTGGTAAGTGTGCTACTACTGCTACTAGCGCCACTTTGACAGTTGCACGCCCCATTGTTCAACGGACAACTAGGGATACGAAAAAAGTATCGATTACTCATTGGTATCGATACTTTTGTTCAGATACCAAGTATATTTGTAATCGATTACTTTGTATGCGATACTACAACAGGAATCGATACTATCAAATCTAATAGATACCCTTCAGCACACTTATATCAAGTGGTTAAATACACATACTGGGGAAGTCCCATCATAACCAAAATTGTAATAGTGTGGCTACCTTACGGATTAATTGTTTTTGCAAACCATTATTTAAATCCAATAACCTACTCACAGTTCCTTTTATTTTTATATTTGAAACAGCCAAATTTGTAAAAAATAATTCAACACTTTTTGAAGCTAATAAAAATAATAATAAACGTAAAGTTACACAACATCAATTAAAATTGCCTGTACCCAGAATAGAATTATTCAGGCACAGCTGTGTTTATATGGCCCCGATTATTTATAATTCTATACCAAAATTTATTACCGATCTTCCCTACAGAAAATTCTGCATAGTTTTAAAAAAGTGGCTCATCTCTCACAGTTTTTATTCAATAGCTGAGTTTTTTAAAAAAGGTTCTTGTTAGTCGTACTATTACAGAAATGTATTGTAAACTTATTGTCATTGTATAAACTCTGGTTGGACATTTTGGTTGTAATCTTTGGTTTGTTTTATATTTTGTTTTTACTTCATGTTTTTAAAATATTATTGTATTCAATTAGTTATAGTTAAGATTATATTAGGTACCCTATTATAGTTTAATATTTGCATGCCAATTTATGGCGAAATGTGTCATTGCACTAAGTATTATATTATGCTAACGTCTTTTGTACCACATTTTAAGCAAATAAATGGATTTGATTTGATTGATTTGATTTGGGAAGGTTTTGATTGTTTGTGTTACATCTTGAATTCTTGAGTCAAGACTACATCGTAACAATTTATCTCACTACAGTAGGCAGTCAAAATAAATTAATGATGTATATTCATTTAGATTATTTAGAACGTAGAAATTATGAATAATGGAGATACCATTATGATTGTTTCATAATTTCTACGTAGTAAACCGAATTTATTTAAGTAGAATTTTTAGTGTCGTAACTTTTCTTCTTGTTCTGTTGTTGCTCACTTATGTTCCTGCAGTATTCCGTTTTTTCTTTTGGGAAAAAATAATAAAACCCCTGGTTAGGAGTGATGTTTGGAATTCCTCCCAAAAGATTGACAAGCACTGTTCTACTTCGGGCATGCCGCAATTGCGGCGGTAAGACCCCTCTTTGAGGAGTGGCTAGATCGGCGTCACGGCGTCCTGACCTACCGCATGACACAGGTCCACACCGGACACGGAAGTTTCGGGAGGTACCTGTGTCTGATGGGGAAGGAAGAAATGCCTGGGTGTCACCACTGCGAGGATCGCCCTGAGGACACAGTAGAGCATACGGTGCAAGACTGCCCCGCTTGGGCAGAGCACCGACGTGTCTTCAGGGCGGCGACAGGCGGAGACCTCTCGCGCCTGGCACTGGTCGAGGCCATGCTGCGGGGCGAGACGGAATGGGAAGCGGTCGCCTCCTTCTGCGAAGCAGTCATGCTATCGAAGGAGGAGGCGGGCCGCGTGAGGGAGAGGATGGCGTCCTCCCTCCAGCCCAGCCGCAGTGGTAGACGCCCACGGCGTCGGACGTCGGCCGACGATCTCCGGCCACCGTAGGCGCGGGCATGCGGACAGCGAGTAAAGGGCAACTCGCTGTCCGACCATGGACCATGCCCGGGTCGACAGCGCGTTGTGTTCCACGCGCGCCTCAAAGAGCGTCAGCAATATGACGAGGCCCCCCCTGTAGAGGGCCGAAGCCTGCCGGGGTCGTGGGACTTATCCCATTACCGTGACCCCGGAACGTAAAGGGCTATTGAAGGAACACAAAAAAAAGCACTATTCTACTTGTAAAATATGTTTCAATACTATAAAAACAAGCGGAAACACACCCAATCTACTGAAACATTTAAAAGCCCATACCAAAAGTAAATTACAGAGTATGTAATGTTATTAATGCAGTGTATTTAATAATTAATAATAATTATTTTTTTGTTTTTTGCTCTTTCTACTTGTTGTGGAAATTTCAATGGAGGGAGACCTTGGTTCAACAATGGATGTCCCTTTGCATATATGATGATGATTAAGATTCTAAATTCTAGCTAAAGATTGGCTGTAACTTCCAGCTTGCTGTCGAGCGATTTATTCCTTTAAAATCAATATGAATAAAAATTCGCATAAAGAATCGATACCTGAAGGTATCGATACTTTTGTTGTGATACTTATCATGGGATCGATACTTTTGATACGATGCTGGTATTGATTACAGTATCGATCGTTTCGATATCGTATATTCGTATCCCTACGGACAACGAACGAATGAGATATGAAATTGATGAATGAAAATGTCAATAATAGACCACAGAACATGTACTCCTAAAGGAGACATAGACAATAATATGCCACAGAGTGATGAATATTGTGTTCTAGAATCAGTGAGAGGAAAAATAAATCGACTTATGGTCACCTACCCGCGCCGCAGTCGCCGCAGTCCCTGAAACGACCGAACTACCCTAGCCGCAGCTGATGACGTCACCCGCACGCAGCGCGGGTGACGTCATTCGCATCCACGGCGCGCAGTGTTGCCAGAGTTATAAAGTAGACAGAGAATCTCTGTCAACGGTTTATAATAAAATTACTTATTCTCGTATAAATAATTACTTGCTTATTCCCTATTATAGCAACTACAGATAAAATTGCACAAAAGAGCAAAATACCAATACCAAATACAGATTTTATACAGATTTTTTAAATTTTCGGATAGATAATGCTTTCAAAAATCTGGCAACACTGACGGGAACGACTGCAGCGACTGCGGCGCGGATAGATGTGCGAGGTCATTAACAAAAAGCGATGACTGCGGGGACTGTAGAGACTGCGGTGCGGCTAGGTCTGCGTTCACCATTATAAGATATTACTGAACTTGCTTTTCAATTACGGTACCTGTTTCTAATTATGTTTTTGAAAGTAAGCAATTGCTCCTTGCAAGGCAAAACTGCTAGGATAACTATTTACCACTTTACTTTACTTACTACTACTACACTTTATTTTGATGTTGTTGTGCTGCTTATTAATTAGTGAACATAAAAATACGTTTACCAATAAAATACGTTACCTTTAAAAAAATTACATAGTAAAATCCCTAAAACTTTCGTTTTCTTAATTATCTTATTAAGTTGCTTGTTCCAGGTTAGTGTTGTAAGTTGTTCCAGGTCTAGGTGTTTATAAAAATGTACTCACGAATTCAATGTACAGGAAAAAGCAATGTTTTCTGACAAAGAGCTTAAATTGGTATTTTATCAAACTGACTGTTTTGATCTAAAATATTTCAGCATTTAGCTCTTCATTCTGAAACAAATGTATAGATAAGTACATGTTTATGTTTTAAATTTTATGATTATTATTCTTTTATTTATATTCACAATAATTATGGAAAACTAAAACTCATGATACCATTGGGTTCATTAAAAATTCGATGGTTTTATAAAAAGTAATTCGCTGGACTGGCAACATCAGTGAACATCTTTGAACGGGGCTATAAAGGTGAACGCAGACCTAGCCGCACCGCACGCGCCGCAGTCTTTGCATTCGAATTCTTTATATGAAGTTCTATGGTGAACGCAGACCTAGCCGCACCGCAGTCTCTACAGTCCCCGCAGTCATCGCTTTTTGTTAATGGCCTCGCACATCTAGCCGCGCCGCAGTCTCTACTGTCGTTCCCGTCAGTGTTGCCAGATTTTTGAAAGCATTATCTGTACCGAAGATTCAAAAAATCTGTATAAAATCTGTATTTGGTATTGGTATTTTGCTCTTTTGTGTATTTTTTATCTGTAGGTGCTATAATAGGGAATAAGCAAGTAATTATTTATACGAGAATAAGTAATTTTATTATAAACCGTTGACAGAGATTCTCTGTCTACTTTATAACTCTGGCAACACTGCGCGCCGTGGATGCGAATGACGTCATCCGCGCTGCGTGCGGATGACGTCATCAGCTGCGGCTAGGGGAGTTCGGTCGTTTCAAGGACTGCGGCGACTGCGGCGCGGGTAGGTGTGCGAGGTTGCATAGAACTTCATATAAAGAATTCGAATGCAAAGACTGCGGCGCGTGCGGTGCGGCTAGGTCTGCGTTCACCATTATGCAACCTCGCACACCTCACCGCGCCGCGCCGCAGTCGCCGCAGTCCCTGAAACGACCGAACTCCCCAAGCCGCAGCTGATGACGTCACCCGCACGCAGCGGACGCTGCGGCTAGCGCAGCGTGGATGACGTCATTCGCATCTACGGCGCGCAGTGTTGCCAGAGTTATAATGTAGACAGAGAATCTCTGTCAACGGTTTATAATAAAATTACTTGTTCTCGTATAAATAATTACTTGCTTATTCCCTATTATAGCACCTACAGATAAAATTACACAAAAGAGCAAAATACCAATACCAAATACAGATTTTTTACAGATTTTTTAAATCTTCGGTACATTTAATGCTTTCAAAATTCTGGCAACACTGCAAGTGCGATGCGTGCGGCGACGGGAACGACTGTAGAGACTGCGGTGCGTATAGATGTGCGAGGCCATTAACATAATGCGATGACTGCGGGGACTGTAGAGACTGCGGTGCGGCTAGGTCTGCGTTCACCATAATGAGGCACTTCTGAAACATGAAGACATTGAGATAGGAAAAGTATCTACCTAAGTCAGTGCATGAAGGTATAGATTTCATGTTCTGAAAGAATCTATGAATGATATAGTAAGGATTTGTTCAGGACATAGGTTCAGGATTTAGTTCTGGATACAGAGGCTTTTAAGCCAAGTGTTTACGTTTTATTTTATAAAGTAATTAATTTGTATATTACAAAAATTTCGGTTTTCATTCAAATGTCGATCTATTTTTTATGCTTTTTGTCTCCTTTTCTTCTCGGCAAATTCCGATGAGGTTATCGGGATAAAGTTTGTTTTTATAATTATTGTACATAATATTCCAATTTGCTTTGAGAAATACCAATTTTGTTACACGATAAATCTACTAGGAATTAATTTAAAATACACTTACACTGAAGCTTTTATTTTTAGACCCTCAAGAGACCTACGTATTTCATAACATATCCAATCATAGCAACCTACTTACTAAATATTAAGGTCTCTGTTCCAATAGTTTTATATTGATTTTTTACGTAGTGTTTCTTGTAAGTGCATGATGTTTTTTTTAAAGGGAACTGGATGTGTGGGTAGAATTCACATTACTAGCATCCCAACTAAGTTAAACATGCTTGTGTCTGGAGCGGGTTCAAAGTGCTTCCTATCACAAGTCCGACTTTACCCATTAGGCTCTTGGCGCTTGATTAACCTTATTCATGGATGGGAGATGGGAAAGCATTTTAAGCCTTTAATCCCGGCTGTCATTTCTACATAGTAATTTAGGGACTTGGGGTAGTTAGAAGCTAGAAAATCTGACACTAGTCTTCCCAAGGACTGAGTTGTGGAGATAAGGTAGGCAGTCGCTCACTGTAAAAAACTAGTACTTAGCTTAGACTGGATGCCGACCCTAACGTAGGTAGTTGTGAAAAGTTCAGGAGATACACAAACAACCATTAGGTATATGTTAATGCTGTTGACTTTGTTCAGGGCATACTGCCAATCTTTTTACTCGTGTAGCCTGTGGGTTATGTATACGCAGAAGGCTTACAACGCTCTGCGCATTCAGTACAATAATGTGTTGAGAATGCTGAGGTGGCGAGGGTACTCCCTCGCCACCTTATCGGAAAAAATTGATTGTCCTTTTCTCAGGCACTGGGTGGGTGTACACGTGAGAGCGGGAGTTCATGTGCTAAATTGAGTGTGTTTGTGTGTCTTATTTTTGTTTTGTGTAGGTATGCTTTTTATTTTTCAACCGACGACAAAAAGAGGAGGTTATCAATTCGACGCGTATATTTTTATTTTTTATTTTTTTTTATTTATGATCATTGATCATCGAGTACTCGAAGACGGCTGAACCGATTTGGAAAATTCTTTTTTTGTTCGAATGGGTATACTTCGAAATTGGTACCATTATTACCAAAGTCAGGATCTGATGATGGGATCCTGGAGAAATCGAGGGAACTCTTCAAATATTATAGGCACACCTATGGCGTTTTGGGTATTTCTTACAGTAACTTGTGCAGTTGCTCTCAAAAAGTACCATTTGGGGAAGTGGAACTGATGATGAAGACCACAGATGGCCGCCGAAACTACTCAATAATAAGTATTGAGTGGATTGCGATTCAATTACTTGAATATGGATGTTAAGCACTTTATGCTCGTCACAATGCATATGGTGATGTAGAGCTGATGGTGAAGTACCAGGAGAACTCCTCAACAATTAACGGCCCAGCATTGGGAAAAGCAATATTTTGTAAAAGGTTATAAGTAGTTGACATTTAGGCTCTTGTAACTAGGTAAATTAAAAATCATCCAACTAAAAAGAGTGAAATAAAAACTTTTTAACAAAAAATTAAACCGACTTCCAAAAAACACTGCAAAGTGAAAAATAACTTTAATTTCGGAAGTCGGTGCCAAAAACGAAAAAACAAAACTAAAGACACCGACTACCGAAATTAAAGTTATTTTTCACTTTGCAGTGTTTTTTGGAAGTCGGTTTAATTTTTTGTTAAAAAGTTTTGTATTCCTACTAACATAGTTTTTAAATTTATACTAACAAGTTTTAATGGATCCTTGGTCTAAAATAAAAAGTATATTATAATTAAATCCATGATCAATATGGTTGAAAAAAATAATTATCTTTCATTTCAACCAGTCAAACAAGATAATTATTTTTTTCAACCATGTCCATCTGGGCTCAGAAGATGCCTATTTACTCTTGCTTTAAAGGCTGAAAGGTCATAAGTGGCAGGGAACACAGAAGCCGGCAGAGAATTCCACAGCTTGGCTGTGCGCACAATAAATGTGGAGAAGCGCTTGGTACGACAAGACGGTATATCAACCAAGTGTGGATGGTACCTAGCCGTGCGTCTGGTAGACCGGTAGTGAAATGGAGATGGAGGAATCAGGTCATGGAGCTCCTGCGCACACACTCCGAAGCAGTTTCTGACCGTAGCTAGCGACATTTTAAGTATTGATAACGACAAATACGATAGTAAACGCTTCACTTACCCAATGTTACGATTACGCCAAGGTCAGACATTATCATGAGACGTCAATCGATGTCATCTGTGTATCATGATCGACATGTGTGAATCCGGCCATGCGGGTCATGTCAGTTGCTCGATTCGTATCTACGATAACTTGCTTGTTATGCTGTTGATTTTTATACGTAGCAGGGATATGTAATAAGTTTGATATGATTAGAACTTCTATTCTGTTCTATTTTTTGGTAATGGCAAGTGGAGCCGATGTCGTCTATTTTGCCAATGTCTAAAGTACATTGGAAAAGCAAGTGTGCATGACTACGGACAAAAAAAACTCAGAACAGGAATGGTAGTCTCTATTTCTATGTAGGTATATTATAGTTGTTAAACAATTGATACATTATAAAAAAATAAAATAAAATTCATTTATTGCAGGTCCATGGCCCATATAAATTTAAATTAAAATAATCATGTTACAATTGCTTACAATCATAAATTCCAAATGTCAAAATAATATAACTATACAAGTAAACAGAGTTAAAAGAAAAAATACATAGGTAAGTGTGAGAACAACTTATCCTGGTATAAAATGTCACACTATCAAATTAAATGTGAATATAAAATATAAAATAAAAATTATGTCAGAATGTCAAATTAGTTGAAATTTATATGTCAGAGTAGGTATTAAATTAGACGTCAAACAACAGCAACATGCCGGCCACAACAGTGCCTTATGTAGAGACAATATACTCTACCCGCAATCATTACCAGGACAGCGTTGGAGCTGGCTCGCACCCTGCGTACCGCTTGCGCATGGTGGCGTGGCCGTGGAAACAGTTGGTGCGCGCTTTCGCAAACATACCCGAGGCACTGCAGAAACGAGGTAGCTCTGAACGCATTGTTATACTGGATGCGGAGGACATTGTAGCTAGCTTGTGTGTAGCAAACCCACAGGCTGCACGTGTATAAAGAGGTGCAGTACGCCTTGAAAAGGGTAATCTTAACTGAGTTAGAACAACGTACCATATAAACTATTATTTGGTATGATTAAAACAGATACTTACCTATTATTTATGTACTAGTACTCACGCGGGGCTTCGCTCCCGTGGATTCTATCACGGTAAAAACATACTCCGTAACTCTCCTTTTTTGCAGTTGCGTAAAAAGTAGCCTATAACCTTCCTCAAGCTTCAAGCTACGTCCATACCAAATTGCATCCAAATCCACCCAGTACTTTCGAAGATTAGCGCGTTCAAGCAAACAAACAAACAAACGTTTCCGCTTTATAATATTATTATTAGTATAGATTTATTACACACATGACAAAAAGAGAAAAGAAAATCAAAATACAGACAACAGAGCACAAAGGTGTTGCTAATTTCATAAGAATTTTCTTCCAACAGACCTGTGACTGGAGAGTTGAATAAGAAATAATAGACACAGTTGTGTGTATAAATACTAATTTTGTGAATTATACTGTTTTTAACTAATCAAATAAATTATAAAGATACAATAAAAATACTGTGAGTATTTGTTAGTTGAAATTATTTATTTATTTATTTATTTGTAGGTACATAGGTAGTTTTTTTTACGATCGACACAGCAATAACTCAACTTTCAAGACATTATGATTCTGTTCCCGACACACAAAACTCATCGTGATCACTCGGGAATTTTTTCGGTTTTTACACAATTAAACCTTTCGGAACAATAAGTATATTTGTACCAGATAAATTGTAGTTTTATGTTTAGAACTGTGAAATTAGTGACCACTTCAGTTCAAAAATATAGACGATTTTATTCATTTATTTACACTTCATGCGAGTACCTAGTTCTCGGAGGTTAGTAGTAGGTTAGTACAAAGGTGGATTATAGAACCTTTATCTTAGGTACCTACGGCCGTACGGGTCAATATTTAGTTCAATAGTAATGAACTTCCATCATAGACAATTATGTAAAAATCACACTATTTTACATATTTATCTATATTGGACCTGCCCGCACGCCATCCACGCCTTCTTATCACTCTGGGTTAATTATTAGACAATACCTGAGAAATTAAGTCCGGAAGAAAGATACCTACCATAGATCTGTGAAACTTCAATCAATGATGCAGGTTTTAATTATATATAATTATTATTATCCAATTGCTTATTGTTATCTCTCAGCTAATTCTTATCAGTTCTCGTCTCGAGTTCTCCGCTGCACAATTAGCGCACACATAATGACCGCCTTGACTTTAAACGAATAATAATTGTAATCTCCGTACCTACAATTTTCGCGTTCAATCTGTTTATTTATTATTTTCTAGATTTTTAGGGTTCCGTACTCAAAGGGTAAAAACGGGACCCTATTACGAAGGCTCCGCTGTCTGCCTGTCTCTCACCAGGCTGTATCTCATGAATCGTGGTGGCTAGACAATTGAAATTTTGAAAGACAGATGATGTATTTCTGTTGCCGCTATAACAATAAATACTCATATCTAAATATATATAACTCAAAGGTGACTGACTGACTGACTGACATAGTGATCTATCAACGCACAGCCCAAACCACTGGACGGATCGGGCTGAAATTTGGCATGTAGGTAGATGTTATGACGTAGGCATCCGCTAAGAAAGGATTTTGCGAAATTCCCACGGGATCGGGATTTACACGGGAAAAACTTCCCACCCGGGCGAAGCCGCTGGCACAAGCTAGTAATAAATAAGTACAATAAATAAGGGGGGCTCCCATACAACCAACGTGTTTCTTTTTCCTTTTTTATAGGTAATGGTACGGAACCCTTCGTGCGCAAGTCGGACTCGCACTTGACGGGTTTTTATTTAATGATTTGTAACTTAGATACAATCTACCACCTACATTGATATTTTAGACTAAATTAAAAAATATGAAATTTCGGCTGTATTAGAACCCAATGGTCTGGAACGCGACGAGGGTAAGAGCATGTCTTTATTTCCATGGAAGAGAAGGCCTTTAGTGTAGGACGCTACCTTGTGTCGATATTCTTGCACCATCCCATTTTCCCAGCTCGACGTGCTAAGTTGGATGCCGCTGCAACTGCAGTGAACTTCAAGTGGCAGATATTATAATAACCTCATTGGTAGTTATATTTTTAAGCCGTTTAGTGTTGGAGTTGAAAGCTGATCGTGAAGTTTTTAAAGTCCTTCCAAAGGTTGTCTGGAAGATATCGCTTTACCGCCATTGTAACCACAGAATAAGCAATATTGGTGTGTTAAAATTTTGGTGCACAATAAAGTATATTCTATGTATCTAATATCTCTCTATCGTGGGGTCATGGTGCTCATGAGTTATTTTAAAATCTTTCCAGATGCCTATTTGACACTTCGCGTGACTCAATGGTGGCTTTTACTTTGGAGGTTGTTTTCATCTCTTTAGAAGTAACTGTGCAGGTAAGGAGATCGAAGCTAAATAATAACAGTTGCACGGATCAATCTTCTTATGTTAAGCAACCGTTGGCGAGGTTTGTCCGTGAATGGGTCCATCTTAACCTTTTTTTTTTTTCATTTTTTTTTATTGAAAATGGCTCGCGTTTTACCACCATCTCACCTGATGTTAAGTGATGATATGGTCGAAGATGGAGCAAGATTACCTAGAAGTAAACTATTCACTCTTGATTTAAATACTCCCAAGTTCACACAGACTCCGGCAGGGAATTCCACTCCTTAGCCGTACGCACAATGAAGGTATTCCCAAAACGTTTTGTGCTTATGGTTGGGATGTCCACCATGTAACTATGGTGGAAAGGCGTTGTCCCGGGTGTCATTTGTACCTCTTTGAGAGTCATTACAGGTCAAATAAAATCTGCCATTAGTCTTGCCAAGGGATATTGTGTAATCCAAAGACTGGGTTTTGGAAGTCAGAAAGTCCATGTAAAACACTAGTACTCAATTGCATCCGGATAGAATGGAAGCCGGTCCCGATATAGTTGAAAAAATGCTGATGATTTATTATTTATTTATTTATAGTTAATTAAAACGGTACAACACCAATTACATTAATCAATATAGAAATACATTTAAGAAAAGAATAATAATAATTATGATTGAAAATTGAAATTATCCTTACTTTCCTTACTAGTATTATAAATGCGAAAGTAACTCTGTCTGTCTGTGTGTTACGCAATCACGCCTAAACTACTGAACCGATTTAAATGAAATTTGGTACGGACATAGTCTAGAGCCTGAAAAAGGACATAGGCTGCTTTTTAATGCGGAAAAAAGGGCTGTAAGGGGTTGAAATAGGCGATGAAAGTTTGTATGGAAATTACGTCATTTTTAAAGCTAGAAGCTTGAAACTTATTTTTTTAAACTTTTGATTAGATATTAATAAACACGACATTCAAAGTTTGTAAAAGGGGGTAAAATAGGCGATGAAGGTTTTTTGTGATGACACCAGCAAAAAAGCTTACGGCCCAAAAAATAAAAATATGGAAGAAATACAGAGAATTACGGAGTCATTACAAAATGTGAAACTGAATTTAATGTAAGTGAGAAACTTGCCAAGCGCCGCAATATTACAAATGCGAAAGTAACTCTGTCTATCTGTTACCTTTTCACGGGTAAGTAATCTTATAATATAACATAGTATAAAGCAAAGTCGCTTCCCTGTGTCTGTCCCTATGTATGCTTAAATCTTTAAAACTACGCAACGGATTTTGATGCAGTTTCTTTCAATAGAAAGAGTGATTCAATAGGAAGGTTTTTAAGTATATAACATGCATAATATAGTAGAGGAACACTGATAATTTTTGAGGTTTCTAATGTGATGTCGCAAATAAACACATTTTTTTGCGCTTGCTTTGCAAACGTTGGCTGAACCCTACGAGATAGATCAAAATAATGTACTACAGTATTGTACACCTTAAAAAGGTAAAAAAAAAGTCTTACTCAAAAAATGTAAAGCTTATTTGGTATATTTAAAGTATTTTTTCTTTGTTTTATTCTTTGTAAGTTTTATCGTAGTTATAGGTAATAGTAACCTAAGTAGATATTAAACATAACTAGTATAAGATAAAATTAAAATGGAACAGTAGACACTCTCACATACATCCTCTCACAGAACACCACTGGCACGTGTAGGCCATGATGTACCTACTGCTACATTAATATTATAAAGAGGTTACATTTATTTGTAAGTTTGTATGTCAAGGGTAATCCGAAACTAATCATCCAATTCTTAATTTTTTCTTTTGTAGTAAGGTGCACTATTTGTGAATGCACCTTACACCTATAGGCACCTGACAACCTGGGGGCTTAGCCAAAGTAACAATTTAAAACGATAACGAAGTTAGAAAAGACTGAAATGTATGGGATTGACATAAGTCACGTGGTCAATCGACATCGTTATCGCAAGTTGGTAGACAATGTTATAAACTCGCAACGAATCGTTATCGTGTTTATCCCATACAAATGCGTACTATGCGTAGACAAGCAGCGCTTTCAGTGTTCGCCTTCGCTTCGATCGTGATCGCCAAAAAAGATAACGAAACGAATGTTAAAACGTTGTAGTTATTGAAAAAATTTGGCCAGATTTCATTCAACAGCTGATTTTTGACACTAAGTGGTTAATGCGTTTTTATTTCTTCGTTTATAATCCTTAGATCATATAATCTCTAGATGGAGCATCAAATGCGCGCAAACGTGTCAAAAAATATCAGCCAGCTGTTGGCTTATAAGTTCTTACCCGTCGATTAGTGATTAGTGCCGATCGTGTCGCTTTGGTGTCACTACGTATTATGCGCGCTAAGTAATAAACAAATAACAGTGATAAAATGATAGTATGCGCTATTAAACTGTGCCCAAATTATAAAGGAAGGGTAAAACTAAACACATCACCTAACGTCACTTATCATCGGTAAGTAACCAAAAAACCGGTCAAGTGCGTGTCGGGCCACGCGCAGTGTAGGGTTCCGTAGGTTTTATAACAGCCAAGTGCGTGTCGTATTCAATATGAAACAATAACGAGAACACCTGGGTGAGGCGCCAAAAGCGATTAAGACAGCGACGGCAATTGGAAACAATTGAGGATATGCCAGAATTGTTGTTTATTCAACATTTCAGGCTTAATAAAAAAACATTTAGGAAGTTATATAACGACCTAAAAGGTCATGCTGGATTAAAAGGTTCCCCTGAAATTCCCCTGGAAATAAAGGTAAGAAATTTTACATTAATAAACCAATTTAATTATAGGTAATGCAGGCATCTAGGTACCTACATAAGTTGTTAGTTGTTGCACTTTATAACTTGGGTTAAAGCATCTTCGTCTTCTTATGCCGTGGGTGTTTGTTCATCTTGGGTACACAAACACCCCATCTACACGTTAGCCAATAGGCATTGGCCACTACATTCACCACTGCGTTGGCCAACGTGAAGAGCCGGCTTTAGTTTATACTATACAACAATAATTTTGTGGTACCGCACAATGCGCACAATACTTTATTAACTGCTGTAAATTAAAATAAAATCACATCAACCCAAATAGGTACCTACCTATGTATTATTGTATTTTTCAGGTGCTGTGTGCTCTTAGCTTATTAGCTACAGGGTTGTACAAAAAAATTGTGGGTGTGGGCCAGTATTTGACGCAGCGGACAACAAGTCGCTGCATCAGGGAGGTTGTGATTTGTGAACGCCCTTAATCACAATTAGATGGTCAGCAGGTGGATAGTGTATCCACAAACGCCACACGAGAGATCCTTAATTAAAGATAAGTACGTAATTTTTTTTTTAAATAGGTCAAATCCCTAATTTAAATTTTTTCTTAGGTTCCTACATACCTCAATAGTAACTTTTTGGTATTTGTTGTAAAATAATTTACAGATTTCAAAGGACACATAATTTGCCTGGTGTGATGGGTGCATTGACTGTACCTAATATTGCTATCACAAGACCGGTTGAGGAAGAACATATGTTTTTTAATAAAAAAGGATATCATTAAATTCTAATCATAATATTAAATTGTGTGGTTAACAAACTTCATCGAAACTATGTATACAACTATGTATTTATAAATATAAAATATCCCTTATTTATCATATGAACTCAATGAAGAATGTTAGAGGAAGCCTATGCCAAGCAGCATAGCGAAATAAAGGGACATATTATTGTAAAATCTATAAAATGTCTTGTTTTGTAAGTAGGTACCTTAATTCTAATAATTAAGGGCTATTATTATTATATTTATTATATGTCATATCATGTAAAGAAATAAGTATATGATATATCAGATTAAGTAACTTTATTTATCAGCACTCAATTAAATCCCTTCTCTCCAATGCAATTTGGTTCTTTGTGGAAACCAAACAATACCTACCTATAGTTTTATTTCATTTTCTTTTCAGATGTGTGATTATGACTTACACATAACAAATGCTAATGCAAAATTTGGTGGTGCTGCACATGACTCCCACATATGGTCTGCGAGTCACGTGGGCACATATATGCAAGGGCTTTATGAAAGTGGTGAACACGTTTGGTTATTAGGTAAGTTATTCCTTATATTGTAAATAGTGAGACATCTGAAATGGCCTTATACTCCAAGTAGTAATTTACTATATTTAAGTGAGCATAACTACAAATAAACAACGATTATACAATTCTTTATTAGAACTGGAGTAGTCTATTAACAAAAAAATATTCTTTTTTAGGAGATTCTGGCTATTCACAGCGGTCCTGGTTGATGACACCTATATCAAATGCTGAACCAGGATCCCAGGAAGAGATGTACACACGACGTCATGTCCAAGCCAGGCTCCCGTCCTTGAGCCGAAGGTGGAGTGCGCACGAGCGGGAGGGGTGGTGGTGTTTGCATCTGGGATGAGGAAGGCAGAAGCCAATTATTTGATGGCTGTGAAGTGGAAGGTTGTGGTGAAGATGTCAGTTGTGGAGTTTCTGCAAAAGAAAATGAGTGTTACTTTGGACAATTTATGGATACCTCCTTTGTTTGTTGAAAATGTTTTCTTAAATCAAATCCTGCTAATATTGTAAAATGTGAAGGTTTGGATATTTGTTTGTTTCTTAGTCAATCACGCAAAAACGGCTGAACAAATTTGGATGAAAATTGACCCACACAGTTATAGAATATAAATAGCAAAACTGAGGTTTCCTTTTTGGGAAGGGATTTTACATTATGTACTTACATAATAAAAATTCACTATAAAAAATATTATGATATTTTAAATCTAGACTTACCATCTACAATTTCCAAAATATACTGTATCATCTTGGGCGCCGGGATCATCTTGTGCAGAACATTGAGGTCCCTGAAAAATATTGGTTGTGGTAGATTTATTAAAATAATGTATATATATTAATGAAATTATGTATTACTGAAAAAATATTTATTTTAGGATGTAGTTATATAAAAATTATGACAACATTTTTCAGTTATATATATAATATTATTATATATTTGCGTGTTGCGCGAGGTGCAAGCACCTAGCGTACTTGTGAAAAAAAAAAAAATGGGGGGGGGGGGTGATGGGGGGGTTGCACAATTATTTCGACTAAAGCATTTCCCCTCTGATGAAATGAATCTGAAAAAAAAAATACTCCAAGTCTCTTAATTTCCGAGATCCGTCTAAAGGGGGTGAGAAGAGGGGCAAGGGGGGCGACTTTGAAAAATGGTTATTACTTTACCGAGCCTCCTCTATACGAATCCGTAAAAAAACAAAAAATACGGGTCTCGTAGTTTCCGAGATACGATAGGGAGGGGGGAGAAGGGGGGTGAAAAGGGGAGGTTTGGCACTTTTCCCGTAGGTTTGAGAGTTACTTGTTTACGAATCTGTCAAAATATACCCACCTCCCCATCCACCATCTGGGAGAACAATTAGGTCAATGAGTGAGTGAGTCAGTCAGTCAGTCAGTGGTAATCTAGCTTTGTATAGTATAATTTACAAATACTAATTAATAACCACTTAAACCAATTTAAACTAAATAATCAAAAAATAAAAATGAAATGGTGTCTTTCATGTTAACTAAGTAACTTTTGTTGCCATTAACTAACATCATTTATTTTTATTGTTGATTGACCATTGTTAATAGAAATTTGAATATTTTATAAAACATCTGCCTACTAGAGAAAATTAGCTCATTATTGAGCATGAGCCTTGAAGATGTAAAATACTTACATTAAATCCTAGCTCTTCTACAGAGACTTGCCCGTCCACTGCTAAAGCACCCATTATAGCCAGCGCTCTTTCATCACTAGCTGACAAGGTTTGCCTGCTTGCTAGCCCACCTCCAGTCCCTCTTGCATGATTGCCTTATAGTCAATGCCTTTTTTTCGTCTTGGACTTCCAATCTGCCCACACCTAGATCAGTCATAGTATGTTATAAGTGTAAATGAGATTAAAAAGCCAAAAATTTGGTAAGTACTTTTGAATTTAATTGAAAAGTAAATAAACATCCGGGGCATGTTCTCATATGGCCATCGGACCCCAAAGCATAGCTTGAACTATGGGTGTCAGAGACTGATCATAATCATGTCGAAAATCCCCAGTCTAGTAATAACAGAGAATCAATGACAAGCCAACCTTCATAACCACAAGGGTGTCTCTACTTGTCCAAAACCCTTGAAAACATAGCTAGGATTGCTAGCATCACACCAGTCTATCCAAAAATGTTTATTAGGTCCTTACTTTTTTCCACTTATCTGTAGTCTTGCTGACACCACCGCCAACAGCATTCAAAATGTTGGTAAGTTCAGACCATAATCGGTCTGACCTAACCCGACCTTGTGATCCAGCAAGAGGCCTCGCCAGGTCACCATGACTGTAACATAAACAAACAAAGATTCAATATAAGTATTTCATTGATAAGATCGCGTCATTGTTTACATTACATACTCATGAATAAAACTTGGATTTACTTACGTTTCCATATACTCAAGCAGCGTTGACAATTGTTCGGTACTTGCTCGCACTCTTGATTTCATGTTTTATCACTAAAAATTAAAATACAGATTACTCCAACATCGTTTTATTTTGAATACCATTAAGTTTTGGAGACGATCTAAAAGTAATAACACTCTATTCACTTACCACTGTCAAAATATTGTTTTTATTATAATTTGAACAAGATTAAACGCAACACTCACTATATAATTATTCTTATCATTAAAAGCAACAACAAATAAAAAGTTCACGGGTTTGATGATTTTAATTTTTGATCCGATTTGACACTTCTTGACTGACACTGATTAGTGATGTTTCAACTTGATTTACGAACTCGAGTTGGGCTTAGATCGAGTCGAATTCTCGAGTTGAATTCTCTTTAACTCGATTTAGTCGATTTGAATACGCGAAGTTAATACGAGGTTTGCCGATCATTTATGACTATTTACCCGACTGCAAAGGAAGGGTTATGTTTTTCACGCGTATCTTGTATGTATGTATGTATGTATGTATGTTTGTTTGTAATATTCTTTATTATCTCATATCTCCAGAACCACTGAACGTATTCACATAATTTAAGTATCGTTAGATTTGTCTTAGCAGCCCGTGTTCTTAGATAGGTGACATTTGAAAAAATCAAACATGGCGGCTGTGCGAAGTCATTATACATAGTGAAAAATATTTTTTTTTTTTTTCGAATACCACAATATGGGTATCAAATTAAAGGGCTTACCACAAGGATTTCAAAAAGGTATATCATATTTATCATTAGTGTAATAGTAGCAAAAATAATACAAAGAGAAAGTTTAAAATATGGACTTGAGCTCTTTCACTTTCTGAATCCGGTGGGGTGCCAGTGTGACACGACCGGGAAAATTAAAAAAATGTTAATTAATATTTTAACTGAAAAGTTGAAAAAAAAAGTTATTTAAAAAATCTAAAAACCCGACTGCTCAACTGAAATGCAAGGAACAAGCACATTTTTATTTTAAAAAGTGACAAGAAAAATACGATCTTTTGGGTCCCGCCTGCTTAAAATAAAAATGTGCTTGTTCCTTGCATTTCAGTTTAGCAGTCGGGTTTTTTAGATTTTTTAAATAACTTTTTTTTTCATTCATTTAATTCGCTACAAATGTCAATTATGTCAATGTCACAACAACACAACATTGCATTGTTGCAGATTTGAGGTTATTTTGGAGTACCGGTTGTTATTGTTGTTAATTTTTCGAATTATTAGGTACTGTATAGAAAAAATGCCGGGACCTAAAAGGAAATCTGTTGTTTGGCATTTATTTGAATCGCCAGTGAATGGACATGCTAAGTGCAAACAGTTTTCAGATTCATACAAATATAGTTTTGTTGTTAATTAATACTTAATTTATTTATGTTATGAAGATTTTATCCTAAATACATAAAGCATAAATAAATACATTTCTTTTTTATTTGAATTCTACCTACTTTAATTATAATGGTCCATGGGGAGCATTATAATGTATGGACATATTTATGCTGAATTTGTTCAATTTTGTTTAAATATTGTTACGAAAAATCATTTACTCAGTTTCATTTCACCCAGTTAACTCGAGTTGAACTCGAGTTACGTGAATTTCAACTCGAGTTAACTCGAGTTGTGTTTATTCCGGGTTGGCACATCACTAAACAATTCGACACTGTGTTCGACACAACGATCGCGACAATCAGAGACGACGATGAATGTAGATATCGTCTCGCTACGAAGCAATGTTACTTTGGCTAAGGACCCTGCTGGACAGCTTTCGAATTTGTATAAAGCAATGTTCGTGCTCACAAAATTAGTTGAAATTACGCAAACCAGAGACGCTGTTCATGTTTCCATATAAAATGCTCACGTTAACGATACGAACTCAGATTATAAAATTTATAATCTGAGGATACGAATACTTTTTCGTAAGTTGTTCGTGCTAGGGGCACAGGTCCGTTCCTGTATGGAGTATTACAGTCACTTGTGGGATGGCTCAGCAAAATACCAGCTAGCTGCACTTGACTCGATCGAACTCGTAGGCGACAAGGTTCTGGCAGGCAAGCTTTACAGCCTGGCTCACCGGCGAAACATTACTTGCCTGTCCTCTCTTGACCCGTCAGCCATTAAAGCAAGAGTGAACAGGCAACTTCTGGGCTCGCTCGTTCGATCGTAGACCTTATCTATCGCTTACCATCAGGTGTGATTCGTAATAAAAAAACAGGCATACATTATTTTGAAATCCATCAGACGAAGTCGCGGGCAAAGTGCTAGTTATTTATAACTGTGCAGGAGTATGCCTACATATTAATTCCTTTTTAGGGTTCCGTAGCCGAATGGTATCTGTCTCTCCCCATACATGAAACTAAAATTGAAAATATATTAAAAAAAGACCTGTCTATAAATACCCCACACACATAGGCGTGTGTGGTATTTATAGACAGCACTTTAAAAATGACATTGAGGTTTTTAAGACCATTTCTTCATAAAGTTAATCATTTAAAAGATATCCCTTGAAAAACATAAATGTGAAATGAGAGCCAAGTTCAATATTATCATAAATGCCTTGGTTGTTGACTTCAACGACAAAAGAAGTGAAATCTAAATAGGTGCCAAGTTCAATTATCAGTCCTGAAATTTATTTATAACAACATAAAATATCTTATGAAAACTAGCCAAGTCAGACCTTAGGTTACAATATATTCTCCTAAGTTATAAGAGATGGGTCAGCAGTTTTTGAGATACAGCATATTTTCTAAAACCGCAAATATAACTTTGTAATTCATACAAACACTATGAAAAACAAAGTTATTGGGCGTAGTTGTAAATAAGGTAGTTTTAAGTAATTTTTAAGGATTTTCATTTTTTTTGGCAAAGAAGTATACATATATTATATTATATTATTATAGTTATTGCGGAACCCTTCATGGGCGAGTCTGACCCGCACTTGGCCAATTTTTATATTTACGTACTTAAATTATTACTTCCTTTGATTGATAGTAAAGTAATTATCTTCATACCGTAGAATATCTGAGTAATAAAATCTTTGACTGCTGAGTAAGTGCGTATGTTTATGACACGCATCCTGTGATGTTGTATCAACAGCTCGGCAACTCGTTAAACAGACGTAAAAGATCTTTTAATTAGTTTCTACAGCTGACATTCATCAACTGGTAGTGATTCACATTTATAGATCAAATAGTTTGTCAAAGACTACTCGCGTGCTGGCTGCATCCTAAGTCTCAACTATCCGAATCTTGAATAAAACATCGGCTAAGCTAAGTTAGTCGCGCACAGCTACATATTTAAGATTTTATCCTTTAACTTTATTGCTGTAAGACATGGGATGGATCTGCAAAATACCAACAGAACGCGCTTGAGTCTATCGAGAAACGGGCCAAGAGACTCATTAGCAACGTAGCACTGGTCAAGTCAAAGCTCCGAGGCTCAACCAAGAGTGATGAGAGGGCTTGGTAGGTCCAAAACATTTTTTTCTTTAAAAGAGAAGAGAGAACTAAGCTAAATATCTATGCTTGTGTCTGGAGTTGGTTCACGCCGTTCATGGCATTAGCGTAATGGGTGAGGTTCGACCCACGACCTCTCGTTCACAAGTCCTTAGACAATAGGCTATTGTCGCTTGAAAATACAATAAAACTGGTTGCGTTGAAAAACATCGTTATTTAAGGTCTGAGTATAAATATTTCCATACGTGCTTCGTAAATAAAATATTAACTTCGTAAATAAAATAATATTAACTTCTGTTCATGTAAACGAACAACTTTCTATAAGGAATTAATAGTAGACTATTTTTGGTGGAAAAATGAATATGTTCCCAAATGTATCTATTTGAGACAAGCTCCGTGTATTACTGCTTGGTGCCAACTGAAAACGAAGCAAATGCTGAGTTGGGCTGCGGAAATTTTCTAACAAGATACCGCGGTTCCGGACCATAAAAGGAGCTGAAGGAATAGGGTGTGTTTTGAATCAATAAAAGTCTGACACTCCCTTTCGCTCCCAGAGCAGGAGGAGTGATTTGACCAGGAAAAAAAGCAAATGCTGAAGTTGGTAATCAATCCTTTCAGTGTGGACATGCTCAATGCAACTTTTATTGTTATTTTTTATATCGTTTGTATTATTAACTTTGTATTGTTACGCCAGTCGCTTAGTGAAGTATAATCTAGAATGTTCGAGACACTAACGCCATCTAGCGGCGAGTAGCAGCACTGAGTATATCTAGTCGAAGACACTAACGCCATCTAGCGGCGAGTACTCGAGATACTCAGTACTGCACTGAGTATCTCGAGTAGCTTCTGGAATATTCTTGGCAGTGTAGGCAGTGAGTCGATTTTATAAGAATGTTCTAGAACTCATAGACCGGGGTATAAATATATCGCAGAGGAACGCCGAGAGCAGCCTTATTACAAGATACGAGGCGATATAATCTGAGATCTACAAGTGAATTTTAGTGCGATTTAAGTGTTAAGTGACAAGTATTGTAGTGCGGATAGCCCGAACCCCAGCTCGTAACAGTATTGTATGTGTCTATATTCTATTTAATATATCTAATAATAAATGTATTTCTATTCTATTCTAAGGTAAGAGGTCATTGAATGGTAAAACTCGTGTATTCGTAGTGAATGCATATTACGTTCTCAATTAGTGATACGTTATCATTACCTATAGCTGCATTGTTTACTTTTGTTAAATGGGTGCCAACGAAAGATAATACGTCATTGGTGTCAACTGTCCAATTGTATGAACTCTCCAAAAGTCAAAGAGCTTCTGCTGAGTTTTCCTTCAGAATCCGATTTAGATTTTATTGCTGTAGATAATTTACAAGATAGTGAATAACATTATTGATAGATTGTAAGTTTCTTGATTTTTTTATTAGTTTGTATGTCATGACTGAAAGGAAATAGTAAATTTGTTGTTGTATATAGTTAGTTTTAAGTTTTTACCTTTAGTAAATTTGTATTTGCATGTGTCTTTACTTACTATTCAGTATTAAATCTAATTTAAAAGATTTTATAAGTTCATTAAATAAACAAATAGAAATGAATAGATCCACATTTTTAAATAATACGTACTTAGTAAATTCAAGCAAATCAGGGACCTTTAAATGTATTGTCGTTAGTCTTTAAGTAATTATGTGAATTATTAAGTGCTTTTACTTACTATTCCATATCAATTATAACTTAAAAGAACATCCGAAAATAAAAAATGAAGCTTTTTATTCAAAGTATTTTTTTCATTTTTTTCGATCCATTTATTTAGCAGTGTTGCAACTTTATGCAAATGTTCAAATCATCAAATGATAGTAGACAGGACAACCCCTAAGAAAAATATAGTTTTAAAGCGGGATCACACGCCACTTGGCAGAAATTTAATTTAATTTGGTCCGCTCCATACAAAAAAATATCAAAATGCATTTTTCCACACAAAGGAGCAAGTTTAGGAAAAAAATTATCAGAACAATAATTATTATTGAAGTTAATGAGCTCTATCGATCCGCATAAAGAAAAAATTAAAAAAAAACAAAGTTGATCCCTAAGTCACTAAAATCATCGTTTTGTACCCACTGTGCGGCGGGGACTTGAACAAAGTCCCCGCCGCGCGCCGCATCTATCCGTATGTTTGTGATAAACTCAAAACTTACTGAACAGATTTTCGTGATTCATGGGGAAGGTTTTAGTGTAGATTGAGTCTATATTTCAACATTTCCATAAAAACCCTTTCCATCATCGGACTACAACACGAACGGTTATGCACCATCGTTACATGGTGGACATCACACCGATACCTACGCACAAGTCTTTTGGGATTACTTTAATTGTGTCTACCACGGAACAGATTTTTTTTCTGTTTCGTCGTGCGTGGAGTGTGGAGTACAGCTGTGGAGTGGAATTCCCTCCCGAAGTCTGTGTCTCCTGATAGCTATATAACTTTGGAGTCAAGTGTATAATTATAAATAATAAGTTCTAGGCAAGCGTGCTCCATCTTCGACCACATCATCACTTACCATCAGGTGATATGATATTCAAGCGTGAGCCTATCCTGATAATGTGGCACACATACACCAAATAAACATATTTTTACAATATTATTACAAAAAATGTAACCTTAATAGTATTTTTCTAAAATGAAATAAATGAATACCTAACAGTTATACTTATGATCATCAATAAATCTAGGTTGTTCGACGCTTTCATCGTATCGCAGGCGCAGCTAAAGTTACGATGTTATGTCAATTCAGCCGTAGCAATTGCGCGCGCGCAGGTCAACATCGGGTTGTTTATGCAATCCGCACGTAGCAACCGTCGCGGGCGCAGTGCACTGATATGCCATTTTCTGCCAACGACTGCTTTATCTTGTGAAACCCATTACCTGTTATATTTGGCCGTGTTTTTATACTTGCAGGCGCGCCGGACCTCGCTCTCGTGGACTTTGTCACGGTAAAAACATAACCCTCCTTGAAGAAATGTGTCAGAGCAGTTTATGGAGCAGAATATTTAGATCATTGTAAGCCATTATTTAAATTACTTAAGATACTACCACTTCCTTGCTTTTATATTTTTGAAGTTATTTTGTTCGTAAAAGGATATTCTATTCACATTTGTTTCCTTTGTATGATCACAAGCGCAAAAGAGTTGAGAGCCGAAATCTGGGACAATTAGTTGTGCATAACCAAAGACTACGTTTGTATAGCAGAAATTCAAATTGTATGGCAATCTATGAATCTAAATATTTAATAAATGACCACCACAAATAAGAGTATTGCCTACTTATAAATTTAAGAAAATCATATTTGCTTGGCTTCTTGACAAATGTTTCTACTCAGTTATTAATTTTTTTAATAATAAATTTGGGTATTATATAAAACAATTTGACATTACACATAAAACAATTTTATTTATTTATTTATTCTCAAGGCAATTACAACAGGTTACAATCCACTTATTATAACAAATACACATAATATGTTTTGGGCTGATTGTGACCCAGAGCGTAATCGCACAACATGACAACAACAACAAAAAAGAAATATAAATTTAACTACAAGCATTAGGTTACAGAAAAAGTGTTTAAAAAATTAATTTGTGTAAAACAGTGTTAAGCATATATATTAAAACATTAACATTAACAGAGAGTAACATACATGATTAAATTATGACATTACATTACACAATTTTGACATGTATCTATTTTTATTATGATTTGCCTTATTTTACTCAATGGGATTTTTAATGCGTTTCTTTTTTTACTTTATATAATAATAAATATATTGACATCTCATTTTAAGTTTTGTATAAATGAAAAATTAACATTTTTTAAATTTAATTTACTTAATATTTCTACACCGGTAATTGTAGTACGTATATGTGAAGCTATGATAATTTTAAGATCTCAATGTATACCATATGAAATAAATTATATTCTATTCTATTATATTTCTTCTATTGCAGTCGGCTTGCGACTTTGGTCGCGTGGAACTTTTGCAGATTTTCCAGGGAGAGTAGCCCGTTCCCGTAGCCTAAAGTGTTATTGCAGGTTTATAGCAAAATAGCAACAGCGTGTACTTTATCACGATTCGATAACAACAGAAAATTTTGGGATTACTTTAATTTTGCGTACAGCTAAGGAGTGGAATTCCCTGCCGGAGTCTGTGTTCTATGATAGCTTTAACCTGGGGGTCTTTAATCAAGAGCGAACAGGTCAATTCTAGGTAAGCGGGCTTCATCTTCGACCACATTGCGAGCCTATCATCATTTTTTTAGGTTACTAGCGATGTGGGTAGAATTCACATCACTAGCAATCCTGTTAACCCCTCCAACTAAGCACAATTTGCTTGTGTCTGGACTCCAGACACAAATAAATCTGGAGTGGGTAATAGTGTAACCGGTGGGGTTAGAACCCACGATTTTCTGTAACAATGACTTGTTACAGAAAATGATAAATGATATGGTGTACGGTCGGCCAAGAAAGTGGTGTACCAGTTTTGATTTAGTTTCCCGGTCATCGAAAATTACAACAAGGTTCGTTATAAAAAGATATTACTGAAAGAGACAACATTATCATGACGTAAACCTATGTATTTAGTATTCATACGTCATATGTCACATATAAGTACATGACATTTTAACCTTTAGTATAAATGAAAAGGACATTAGTTTCTACAAAGCAATTGAAATGTTTCCAAACAAAAGTAATAAAAACTATTTAGACAACCGAATTCCATTTGAAAAAGAAAACTGACAATTGACATTTTGTCAAATATATGCAAAAAATCGATATATTTTCCGTGTTATTTTTCAATCAACTGCATATAAAATCATCTCAATGCCTGCCAACTTGACCATTGCCGAAAGAGCACAAATAATTGCCCAATTTAATGAGGGAAGCAGTATCAGTGCGATATCCCGGAATTTGAATATATCGAGGCGTTCTGTCCGCTTTTGGATTCGTCGTGAAGGAGAGGAGGGAAGTTTGTTGGATCACAGAAGAAGTGGTCGCCGGCCTGCACTCTCCAATAACGATAGAGAATTCATGAGACGGGAATATGAAATCAATGGTTTTAAGCCCACAAAACATTTTGCGGAGATGTTCGATGTGAGTGCCCAAACAATAAGGAATCATCTACATTACATGGGGTTGCACCACAGGCATTACGCCAAGAAAATATATTTGACGGATGCTCACAGACTTGCTCGTCTGAACTTCGCCAGAGAGCACTTAGAGTTTGATTGGTCTAATACAGTGTTTTGTGATGAAAAAACGTTTAAATCCAGTCAGCATGGACGTCTTCACCTTTGGCGATATAATTCAACACGGTATAAAGATGATCATGTAATCCCAAATAGAGAATCAGGTCGAATTTCCGTAAATATTTGGGGCTGGATGAGTACGGATGGTGTAGGAGAATTGTGTTCTCTACCTCCTCGAGCGACGGCTGTAAATTATATCGACGTGCTTCAGAATGCAATGCTACCGACAGTCCGTAATGTTTACCCGGAGAACGAAGTGCCACAATTTGATTTTGTTCAAGATAATTGTTCAATTCATAATGCGAGGATCGTAAGAGCCTGGTTTCGTTCACACACTGACGTAAGGGTAATTCAGTGGCCCTCAAGATCGCCGGACCTCAACCTGATAGAAAATCTTTGGGGCCTTATGGTCCAACGATGGTCGCATCAAAATGAAAGAACCAAACAAGCTCTTATTAGTCACTGTAATTATATCTGGGAGGAAATGCGGGGAACCGATATTTGCTCACGGCTTGTTGGTTCAATGAGGTCTCGTCTTTTAGAGGTTATAGAGGCCAACGGCGGTTACACCCGTTTCTAATTTTTAAAAATTTTCAATATCTTCTAAATATTACTATATATGCTATGTTTTTGTTTGTTATAAGTATTTTAAAATTGATTGTAGAAATTTAATAAAAGGATAAATCTATTTTTAGCTTGTTTTTTATTGATATTGTAATTACAAGTTTACAGAAATTGTAGGTTTGTGGACTCGCCTTGTGCCTTTACAATTTTATGTAACTTGTTGATTACAATTCTGAATTTGTAGATACAATTTTGTCATCAAAATCTACAGCCCCCCGCCGTTGATTTTACGACGTCATTGGTTCCATCAAGTTCAAACTAAGAACAGCTGTCACGTTACAAACAGTAATAGTCGTTATCAATAATCAGATAAAGACAGCAATAGAAGTTGTCAGATCGATCTGCAAGCGAAACTAATCTCTATCACCTATGAATCTGCAAGCGATATTCAACCTTAGGGTGGTACACCACTTTCTTGGCCGACCGTACATAATAAAGTACATATTCTATTCTAATATAAACAAAATCAGCTAAAAACCCAAAGTTTAAATGAGTAAGCGATTAATTTTTTACATTTGCATGAATTAAACTGGGTAATAGTTTGTTATCATAGTCGACAATGGAAACAATTGGTAGAGGAAGTAACAATGTGGTACCAAGGTCGGTTGTCTAATTAATGGGCTCTTACGGCTTAGAAGTCATGTTTAGTTTGGTGGAACAAAAAACGTTTTGCTTAGGTACCTATATGATTGTTTTTTTTTGTTGACAAAAAGGACCTATATTTTATTATGTCTAGTCTATCTATCTTTATATTGCTACGTAAAGCAAAAACTTTGTTACTTACTTTTTTATAAAGAAAAAATTTTTTACCAAAAAATAGAACCGACTTCCATATCAAAACACTACAAAGTTAAAAATAACTTTAATTTCGGTAGTCGGTGTTATTGGTTTTGGATTTTCTGTTTTTTTTTCACACCGCCTTCCGAAATTAAAGTTATTTTTAGCTTTGTAGTGTTTTGATATGGATGTCTGTTCTATTTTTTGGTAAAAAATTTTTTTTCACGCTTTTTAGTGGGTCGGTTTGTAATTTATCTAGTTACAAAAGCCATAATGTCAACAACTTATCACCTTTTACAAAATGTTTCTTTTCCCGATGCATAGCTGTTAATTTTTGAGGAGTTCTCCTGGTACTTGACCATCAGCTCTACATCACCATACTCGTATGTATTCCGACGAGCATAAAGTGTTTAACATCCGTACTCAAGTAATCGAATCGCAATCCACGAAATACTTATTATTGAGTAGTTTAAGTGGCCATCTGTGGTCTTCATCATCAGTTCAACTTCCCCAAATGGTACTTTTCGAAAGCAACTGCTCAAGGTACTATAAGAAATACCCAAAACGCTATAGGTGTGCCTATAATATTTGAAGAGTTCCCTCGATTTCTCCAGGATCCCATCATCAGATCCTGATTTCGTAACAATGGGACCAACTAGAAAGTATACCATTACGAACAAAAAAAATTTTCCAAATCGGTCCAGCCATCTCCGAGTTATAAGGTAACATACATAAAAAAAAAGTTCAAGACGAATTGTAAACCTCCTTTTTTTCAAGCCGGTTAAAAATAACGCGGACTGAGGGTTATGTTATTTGGCACGGTTAAAGTTACACAAGTTACGGCACATTATAGAGAAGTAGTGCAGAAAGAAGATTTTAATTTAATAATGCATGCAAATTATTTAACTTATGTTCGTTTTCGATCAATACGCGACCATTAGTATACCTATATTAAAATCAATTGCTCTTCGTTAGACTCGCTAGACACGAGAACCGCTGGACCGATTTAAAAAAAAAAAAGAAAAGTTTCGAAAATGGGAAAATATGGAGAAGAATATAGCGCGGTACAAAGTTCACAAGGTAAATTCTCTTCTCTTTGATCGTTCCCTCATTACTGACGAGGCTTGTGTTGCTTTGATAATGGTCCTCCACCGTTCCCTGGTCATCGCCGCCCTCACCGCCAGGTGAATTTTTTTTGAGGCTGATGCATCCTTTACTTTGTCAGACCACCTAATTGACGAGCGACCTCGGGCTCCGCTAACAACGACCAGTCCACTTCAATCTCTAACCTGTCATTCCCTCTCCGCATTATGTGGCTAAAGTACTAAAGAATGCGACGTAGACAGATGATAGATAGGCGGGATTTCAAGTGGAGTTGAGACAGAATAGATACATTTGTGTGAAATTAGTATGTTATAAATTCTATACGAGTACACACAGGCATCCTCTATAGGAAAAGAAATGGGCCCACATAGACTCAGTGCAGGTTGAATTAAAAAAAGAAAAGACAGAAAGAAAATAAATAAATTTGACCCAGTACAATATTATACGTAAAACGGCTTCACTTCTGAGAAGAGTGAGGGTCAGTCGTAATAGTATCCTGAGAACGGTGAGTGAGAGTGTGTCCTCTCCTATTATGAAGCAGCGGAGGGTGATGGGTACTTACACTAGATAACAAGCTATTAGGTATAATTTACTAACATTTTATAGAATTATGGTCCGAAATAAAAAGATTGTATTCTATTGTAATATTACTAGTTTGACACCTACGTGAATTAACAAAACGAATTTACAAAATCAGATAAAGTAAATTACCATAAAATGCTTAAGAAAAATAAAAGTGTAATATAGAATAAAATATCATGAATCATTTGAATTAAAAATATAAACAAAGGAAGAGAAAATGAATACAGAAAAACTATGTAAATTTAATTGTTCATGAGATGTTTTGCTGGAAGTATAGATACTTGGAGTTCTGAGCTCTGATTACGAGCATTCCTGGCTAGTGTTTTTGAGGAGTCTCTTTAAGAATTTCGGTATTTAGGGATCGGGTGCAGTGGTACTGTTCTTAAAATTTACACTTCCTGTACATTTCTGCTTAGCCTCTTCTCAACTATTCTAGGGTCAGCTTCCAGTCTCGCACAAAATGTTTTGGGATTACTTTCATTGTGCGTTCAGCTAAGGAGTGGCAAGGCATCATCACTTACCATCAGGTGAGATGGTGGTCAAATGCGAGCCTATTATCAATTACAAAAAAAGCTGTGTTTTACTATCCTTCCTACTGACTGTGACTGCCTATCTGACCTTTACAACCCAGTAACTGGGTAACACGACACACCTTGGCTGGACCAGTGTCAGATTTACTGGGTTCTAACAACCAGTATCGACTGTCAAAGATTTTCAAATGATAGCGGGGACAAAAGGCTTACTTACTTACCGCCCACTTCCAAACACCAGGCTACAATGAGAAATACCTCACAGAAGAACCAAAAAGCACTTTTTGCCAGGAATCGAGCCCGAGATCTCGTGCTCAACAGTCGCGCTTGCTCGACCAACAAGGCAGTCAGACCAAAGAGGGTTGGACTCATTTGTACCTACTTTATTTCTGTGCGACAGTGATTCACGTTTGACCGGAATTTTATCATTTCCACGAGTTTATAATGAAGAAATAACATCAGCTGACGTAAAACAACGAGCCGTATTTGGTACAAGGTATAATGTGGTCATTGCTTTTGTTCAATTAATAGGTTAACTGTATATTGTGTGCTGTTGCTAGTTTTCGGTAACGGTTTATGAAACTTGCGCGCAGATCTATTAATAGGTACTCTTGGACATTTTGATTTGGTTTTATCCTGTTAGCGTTAGTCCTACTAATTAAGTTCATCTCAACTGTACGGTTAGCAACAAAAGCTGCTAAAAGCTCTTGGAAAAATAGTAGTACGCTTAGGCTCAATTTACGCCGCCGCGGAATGTAATGGAAGCGAACGAAATTGTACATAGCATAATGAACTTTATGTCAATTGTATAACATACAAACTAAATAGGAGCCAAAAAAAGGTCACGCGTCTTCCGGGGAATCCTCGCGCATTCACGGGAATTCCCCTAGCTACTGTCGTTTGTATGTTATTCAATTGACATAAAGTTCATTATGCTATGTACAATTGTACAATTACGTTGCAAAAAGTCGCTTCCATTCCATTCCGCGGCGGTGTAAATTGAGCCTTAACCTACCTATTTACGATTGAATTATTACTAATTCGGTTCGTGCTAATACAGAGCGGAATTAGGCTTTACTTCGTGGCAAGCTACGACAAATAAATATTAAAATAATAAATATATATTAAGAGCAATATTTAGTGACAATTTCATTTTAAACTATTTGTTCAAGCTTGAACGCAGAACCGCTATCTCGCATGCAAATATGGGTACTACGGTCCGGTATGTGAATACATATACTGATTCGGCACAAAAACTGGGTAGTTATGGTACGTCATCGGAGCCATTATTCAGGTTATTATTTACGGGCCTGTTGGTATAGTGGTCAGTGGCCCTGACTGCTATGCTCAAGGTCGTGGGTTCGATTCCCACCCAGGACAAATGTTTGTGTAATGAGCACGATCATTTGTTCTTTGTCTGGGTGTAATTTATCTATAACATGTATGTATTTAGAAATATATATGTATGTTTATCAGTTGTCTAGTACTCATACCACAAGCTCTGCTTAGTTTGGGACTAGATGGCGTTGTGTGAAAGTTGTGGAATATTATATTATTATCTGTTAAGTTTGTTCTAAGTTGAGCTACGCGATAACAGACAACTACTTGCGCTGTTTCGACAAGTCCGCTCAAATCTATGTACTTCTTTCTTGCACCACAGACATAAACCTCCATAATCATTTCTCATATGATTTGATCAGTACCGACTGTACAGACTTCAAAAGAGACATCGACATCAGACGGTAGTCAGCTAGGAATTACAAGTAAAAAGTTAGGCCAACTATCACGCGATAGATTTGTTTTCGTAATAGTTGAAGGATTATAAATCCATTAAATCTTAAAGAGTATCGTCATAATATTTGTATCATCAATCAGTCTCTGCCATTCCCACTGTTGGGACATAGAACCTACTCGAAGAAAATTTTACCATGGATTTCAGTTGGTAAGTTTGATATTTTAAATCTTTCACGGACACTAGTTTTACATTCCACGGACTATATTTTACCTGTAGCGGACCATAGGTTGAGAACCAATGCTCAATACTAATAAGAAAATACTACACCCTTTAATAAATGCTAGTTCTTATCTCTATAAGTGTGTTCTGATAATTACATCGATCCGATCGGCCCGTGTCGCAAAGTACGTTCATACACTCTCAACAGATTTCATTTTCAAGTAGGTACTTAAGTAACTAGGTATCTACTTGACAATTCGTAGAATAGTACCAAGTACTTTATAGGAATCCATATAGGTAGATTCATATATGGTTTGAGCACCATAATACTTATTTGTGAATGAGTATGTATAGTACATACTTTAAGTGATTTTGGTTTAAGTGATACTTGTTTAAGTTTTGGAATAATCGCGTAATAGTTAAAGGATTAAATCTTAAAAATTATCGTCATTATACATCGACGGTTAAAAGGAAATAGGGTATCTATAAGCGACCACAAAAGAAACGTTCAGGAAAGCCGTTCAAAGTTTAGAATTTTAGAAAAACTGATACATTATTTTTTTATTAAAACATCGTGAAAACTAAAACAGTTTTTAATTTTCCAATCGGGAAATATGACAATATAAAAGATAATAGAACACAAGAAACAGTCGGCTTTCAAAACAATACCAGTCCAAAATGTCGCTTATACCTTATTTCCTTTTAACCGTCGACATATATGTAACATAATGCTGGAGACCTCTTCTCTATGAGAGAGAATGGGCCGAAATCTGCCACACGGGTCCAGTATGGGTTGGCGGATATCGCTCGGGTTTGGATTTTTCAGTCCTAGGACAAGCCGGCTTTTTCACGAAATTTCGAAAGCAGAAAATTACATTAAGTACATGTTCCCGAATGGGTTCCAACTTACGAGCTACAACTCGTAAGTCGTACTCTTAAACACTGGGACACTATTACTCTCAGTGGTTCGAAACCTTTATTTAATCTTGGACCAGTTTCGTTTCAATTTTGGTAGCAGGGACCAGATGTCCTGAAAAAAATTTAACTATGGATAGAAAAATGCTAGCTTGCATATTCTTTGAAATCAATAGAAACACAATATTTATGATGGAAACTTGAATTAGTTTGCGTCAATGTTATTTTCAGTTGGTAAGTTTGATATTTTGAATCTTTTACGGACAGTAGTTTTATCTCCCGCGCACCATATTTTACCTTTAGAAAACCACAGATTGGGAACCAATGCTCTATACCAATAAGAAAATACTACCTACACTTTTAATAAACGCTAGTTCTTATGTCTATAAGTGTATTCTGATAATAACATCGATCCGATCGGCCCGTGTCGCTAAAAATACGTTCATACACAATCAACAGGATTTCATTTTCAAGTAACTATCTACTTGAGATCTTGCAATTCGTAGAATAGGACCAAGTACTTCATAGGAATCCATATCTAGATAGGTAAATTCGTATATGGTTTGAGCACCATAATACTTATTTTTGTTAAGTACTTTAAGTAATACCTACTTGTTTAAGTTTTCGAATACCTTTTCTATCCTCCTAATGACTAATAACCGATTCTCGTGAATCTTCAAGGTTAAACAATACTTGCTGAAATCTTGTTTTTATTATGTTTCTTTAACAAAGAAAATAAAATAAACAAGAAATTATTTTAAGAGGAGATCTCTACTCAAGCGCGATGTCGACCATACTTGCGTGATCCTAGATCAAATCTCAAAGTTCAATCTACAACTGAATTACGATCAAGCTAGAATAAAGCCGTATTCGGTTAAAATATGATCAAAGAATATGTTCAAGGAATATTCTAAAATTAAAAACTGAGTTACTAACCTTGTTACTAACTAAACTAGTTTTAAACAGAGATCAGTGCTAGAGTTTCGTTCTGTAGTACGGACCTAAGGGAGAGTAAGACCATATCTATACTGTGGTAAGAGCGCTAGTAATATCTTAATTAAACAAACATCACACAATAGTCCCTATTAGACCCTACAGACTTTTACGGTAAGGCTTGGTAAGGGTTTTACCAGGAAATCCAAGGATTTGCTATCTAAGGACATAATTATATGCATCTTCAGGCTTTTCCATTAAAAATGTAACCATATTTATTAATATTTATATAGGTACACACATGACACTTAAAGAGAAAAGAAATCAATTAGAGACAAAAAAGCACAAAGGAGCTGCTATCATTTGCTGAGATTAAATACTAATTATCTTATTCTAAGTATAAATTGTCTAAAATATTAATACCTAGAAAGAGAAAGTCACAGAGACGAGAAAGTGCAGAGGAAGACCGCCAGCCACGTGCTGGACAACCGTTACAAAAAAAATGGAGCGAGCTCAGCTGGAAGCATGGACAACCCAGGACAGAGTGTCCTGGCCTTAAAACGAGGACAGCCGACCCCAAGTAAAGGGAGCAGGCGTGGAAACAGAAGAAGAAGAGTATTTAAACCACGATAGACTAAAAAGTTTTAATAATATAGGGTTGACATTGTTACCTACAATTATAATCATATGCATGTCGAAAATATGTGTGTTGTTGAAATAAACATATTGAAGAAGGTAAGAATGATTTTAATATTGAGGTGCATGATTTTCTATAATTTCTAGGCATAGTTATTTTTATTATAACTTTTTTTAATTGTTTAGTGAATTTTAGTGTAATTTTTAAACTTTGAGTGAATTGGTTTTACAGTCAATAAAGATAAATTGACAGTAAAACCAATTCACTGACTTGTGTCTATTATATAAAACAAGAAAAAAAAAACTCATATAAAAAAGAAGAATTTTTTATGTCTGAAACGGCTAAACTCAAAAACAAAACAACTGGATCGATAAAAAAATTCACTGTCTGACAGGCTACATTTTTACTGAAAAAAACTATGTATGTGAGCGAAGCCGCGTGCATAAGCTAGTATGTATTTTCATGTATATGTATATGCAAGCGTGCTCCATCTTCGACCACATCGTCACTTACCATCAGGTGAGCCGTGAGATGGTGGTCAAACGCGAACATATTATAAACTAGCTTTTGCCCGCGACTTCGTCCGCGTGGAATAGTTACTTTGGGCTAACGTTAAATTTAACCCCGATTTTGAAGCATTCTTCATTGGCGCTCCGCTCCTATTGGCCTTAGCGTAATGATACAATATAGCTGTGCCCGCGACTCCGTCAGCGTAAGTTAATGTATTGGTAATATTGTTTAGATCACGTTCACATGAGGCTTAAGTACCTAGAGAACGCTTCGACCGCGAGACGCGTCGAGCGCGGCGACCGATTCTCAAAAATAATCCTTATAGCATGATTCAGTATTCACGCGCGATGGCTTATTATTATAAGCGTATTTCATGTATAACTTTGGTGTTTCTATACCGATTTATATGATTCTTTTTACGGTTTCGTAGCCGAATGGCAAAAAACGGAATCTTTATAGTTTCGACATGTCTGTCCGTCTGTCTGTCTGTCCGTCCGTCCTTCTGTCACAGCAATTTTATTCCGAAACTATTAGGACTATACATGTGAAACTTGATAGGTAGATGTATTCTGTGAACCGCTTTCCGATTTTGAGAAAAAAATTAAAAAATATTTAAAATAAAGGGGGGCTCCCCATACATGGAACTAAACCTGAAAATATTTTTTTTCATGAAATCGATGCATGTGTGGTATCTATAGACAGTTCTTTAAAAACGACATCGGGGTTTCTAAAACCACTTTTCCATAAAGTCAATCGTTTAAAAGATATAAGCTTCCAAAGTGGTAAAATGTGTGTGTGGCGGACACAACCTCTAACTTCTATAATAATGGAGTGAAAAATCTAAAAAAAATATATGTCTGTAGATCTTAATATAAACTTTCAACCAAAATTAGTAATTTTGGTTGAAAGTTTATATTTCAAGCAAATATAACTTTGTAATTCATACAAACACTATGAAAAACAAATTTATTCGGCGCAGTTGTAAAAAATGTAGAAAAGCCAGTTTTAAGAAATTTGTAAGGTTTTTTTTTCAAAACAAATTTATTTGGCGCAGTTGTAAAAAATGTAAATAAGCTAGTTTTAAGAAATTTGTAAGGTTTTTTTTTCGTCAAATAAATTTGCATATTATATTATAGTTACTACGGAACCCTTCATGGGCGAGTCTGACTCGCACTTGGCCAATTTTTTTTGATTCAAAAAGCTTTCATTACTTTTTGACACGTTCTTTCACGAATTCTCATGTCTGGCAAAGAATAATACAAGTTAGAAGTATATTGTGTAGCGTGTCCATTGGAACAAAGCTGGTCCCACCGTTTGTTCTAGCCAGGTAAACGCGAACTTCCCGGAACATTGCCGTGCGCCGGCGCAGGCAAACATCACGACCGACACAAACACCCTCGGCTCGGTGAAATATTTCACACGTTTCGGCTCGGTTAGTTGTTTGAGACGGTTATTTGATCTTCTTTTTGAAATAATGGAGTAGAAAGGTGAATGAATATTAGAATCAAGAGGCGCTTTGCGCACGTGAATGTAAAAAGAATCCCAAACTAGTGGACAGTCTGTAGATGAGTGACTGTCCTCGAAAAACACGTTAACCCATTATTTGTACATCTTTAACGTCGTTACAGGTCGTCAGAAGTCGGAAAATCTAACTCTAGTCTTGCCAAGGCGTATAATATTACGGAGCTACTGGATAGCGGACGTCGCATAGGGACTCGCTCCAAGTAAAATACTAGTAGGGTAGGGCGGGGCTAGTTGAGCATAGGGGTAAGTTGGGCAATCAAAATATCTCCGAAACTATACCAGGAGAGAAGTGGGTCCAATGTGAAGATTGTAAAGAGTAGGCACATAAAAATTGTGTCCAAGTGACTGGCCTTCATTTCATTTGCGTCAATTACAATTCCGATGACGATGATGATTAGTTTTAGTCATTATTGATGTTTTCTTAATTTAACCTTGATTGATATTTAGTAATTGTTGAAGTCTGATTTTAAGTGGAAAGACTGAATCTATTCCAAAGATTAATCTTAAAATATGTTGCGTTTTTGTTGATTCTATTTTTATGTTTAATATCTAGAAGAACTTATGTTTTGTTTCACTTTTTTTCACTAAGAGATTAATAAATGGACAGTTGATTATGAAATACAATATTTATTTCATGTCTAGAAACCTTGGTTAGACTAGATTTTCTAACTGCTCAATGTACCTCATACCCTTGCTCTACGTACCCCGCCCATGGGGCACGTTGAGCATATCTAACTGTTTGCACTTAAACGGCAGTAACCTTTAAATGCTATATCTTAATAATTAATTACTATGAAGACTTTTAGAAGGAATAAATTACTTACCCAATAGTACGAATTACCAGTAATTTAGACTTATTGTTAAGGAGCTATGACCGATCAACTGAAAAATTGCTCAACTAGCCCCGCCCTATCCTACTCGGCTGTATCTGGTCAGACACCAACATGGTTGGGAAACAGAAAAGCAGATAATAACTATCTGACCCAACCGGCCGTCTTTCTGGACTTGTATACCTTCCCTGAGTGAGAGGGTACATAATACAATAAGAATTATTAAAATCGGAGGAAACATAATACAAAAACAAGAGCCTCGAGTTTTAGAGGGACTAACAAACAGCTGTATATTTATATGAAGAAGAAGAAGACTAATGAAATAAACTAAATTGTAACCGCAGTCACACACACTCGTACAGTCTATTGTTTTTGTTGTGAAGATCGAGACCTCATTCTTAGGATGTATTTTTCTTACTTAAAATGAGACCCTCTATCATTGGCGTATCTAGAGATATTTCCCAGGGGGGGCCTGGCCCCCAGTAGTAGAAGCGATGATCGCTTATCAAAGTTGCGTCAACTCTTAACGTACGAAATTATAATTTTCACATAAATTAATTTAACATGTATCGCATAATGAACCTTGCATGAGTGAGTCCGACTCGCACTTGGCCAGATTTTTAAATTTTTCAGCCGTAATTGTTTGTTAGTAAAAATTCTCGGGTGGGCACCAGACCATTCTGGGGTGGGCACGGCCCACCCATCTCCCCCCCTTCCTACGCCTATGCCCTCTATGTAAAATATATAGTAGTAGGTATTTTCAGTAACTTAGGTACTCCACCTAAGTTACTGAAAATAAACTATTTATTACACTTATCCCACATGTCATACATTCTCATTTTCGAAGTAATCCGTTCCGGCATAATTGATAAGCAAAGATTTAGACTACATTTATTTGTAGTTTAATATAATTTAAATCACATAATACCTTTATATAATTTAAATCACATAATACCTAGGCTTTTAAACCAAAGCATGAAAGACAATGTTACACAATCTGAACAATACCCTTGTGGTAATTATTTAATCTATTTGTTTTTTTACACAAAAGTAACATGCAACCTATTTCCTCAGTGACGCTCGTTCTTCAAAGATTCTCTTTTCAGTAAATATGGCAAGTGGCTAAGGAGTGGAATTTCCTGCCGGAGTCTGTTTCCCGATAGCTACAACCTGGGGGTCTTTAAGTCAAGAGTGAAAAGGTTACTTCTAGGTCAAGTGTGCTCCTTCTTCGACCATATCATCACTTACCATCAGGTAAAATGGTGGTCAAACGGGAGCCTATTATCAATAAAAAAAATGCAGCAAGCTGGCAACATTATTAAAAAAATAAATTAGCTAAATATCACAAATGAGTCTGCATTTTTAAATGCAAATATATTTCAAATTATATTACAAAAATACGAAAAGATCCTTTCAGTTTATTTTTTTGTTTAGTTTGTTTTTTTTTTAAAGTTGTTGGTATACACCAACAACTTTTTACACATGCGGACATAAAAAATAAACAAACATTTGTACTTATTATTTCTAAATCATACAGTGAAAGTTTATCGGTAGTTGCACATAATAAGGTGCAGTACACACCCATGCCATGGGTACATGTTTGTATTTTGTCGTAGGTACGTACAGTTTACGTAAATATTTCGTATTGCATAAAATCAGCTGTGGTATTATTACACACTACGAGCTACGTAGCCATCACAACTTTATCGTAACATTCATAAACAACATATAGCATCTGTGACGAATTTGACGAGCAAGATTAATGTTACGTCATAGGTTTCCTGTTGAACTTCCATTTGCTATAAGTTCTGACGTTTTAATGAGTCATTCAAATTGCACAATCATTTGTTCATGTATATTCATTATTTAATTAATATGGTCAAATTTATTTAATAATGTAATTAACCATAATTACAATTTTGAAGAGCATTATAATGAATGGACTGTTAATCTACCGAAGTTATACGACTTCATTGTTCTAAGTTTATTTACTTTCACTTTAAGCAATAATGATTCTGATTAGTATTGTCAAACCTAACATTCCTACATGCAGTCGTGTCTTGTAATGAGAAGATGTCTGAAGTGATGGGGATGTATTATTTAGAAACTTGTTTTGTCGGACAATGCGATTTCAGGAACGAACAAGGGAGAGCTTTTGTCCGGTTTTAAAACAGCGCCATCTATCACCCCAACGACATTGAAGTTTAGTCTCGTGTGGCACAATGAGATGGCGCTAGTAGTGCTCATTGTCGCTTTGTGTCGAGTCGAGGCTGTTGAACAAAGCGGTTTGTTATTGTTATCTTCAAGATTAGTTGAATCATCATTTATAATGAGGAGCTCTTATCGAAATAATACAAAACTAATGTGGCAGTAAATATATTCAGAAAATATCAACCATGATCGCAGGTATTTATCGATTTTATCAATGTAAAAAAGTTTAATACAAATCAGTACGAATCACTTATGTATATGTATAATATTGTCGACTTTTATTTTGTATACTTAGCCTTTATCTTATAATTAATAGTTCAGTTACGTTTTATTACAGTTTAGCTTTATTATTGCTTTATACAATATCGTATCGTGTAGCCGTCCACACGTTCTATTTCGTACACGCTAGTCACTTAATTTAGATTAATAATAATTACATATCACAATGAGACGTTCCTTCAACATGATACACTCGCACACAAATAATACAAAATACAAAACGAAGGCACGAGATCTAACTACATCTACGACTACTAGTATAAACATGCCCCAATAACGTTACGCTAAATGCACGCGCGCCCTACGCGGCGCGACTCAGTCAAAGTGGTGCGTTGGAAGAGTCATATTATCACCTATTTAAATTTCGGTAGCGTTTAAATGTTTCAAAGCGGTTCTGGAATACAACAAGTGCGGCTCGGCGGAGGTCGTTCCCCGCGCCGGCCGCGGTAATGGAATGTCGGCGTGCAGCCGCTCCTGGCGCTCTTTGTGCGCGCACCCGCCCGGTCCGCGGCGCGGGCAGGTAGCCGCCAGCCCGCATCGCGCACCGGGCCTCGATCACTGAATACACGTCACACGGACGACCCAAAGTCCACACGCCCCGCCAGACTACACACTGTCCTTCTCTTCGTCGAACTTCTCAGCCAGCTCGCCCATCAACTCCTTATAGATGAGGGGGTCAATGTTTTTCCCGAGCTGGTAGAGCACGAACCAGTCGCCGATCTGCAGCTTGCGGGCCACCGCCTCCACTTGCGCCTGCGGGGCGAGGCGGCTGCGCGCGCGCAACAGGTACAGACGCACGCGCGGGCCTGCCACCACAGCCATGCGGTAGATCAGCGAGATACCACTCAGGATCGACAGAATCATAAACCAGAACCACAGGAACACGTAGATCTTCTCATTCACGATGTTCAGTGGCAGCACGCACAGGCCGTCGAACTTCTGCACGGTTCCCGAGGGACCGTATTTGTGGAAGGTACACTTGGTCACTTTAGGGAACACTCTAGCCATGGGGTCTACACGCTCTTCTGGCTCCATCTCGGTGAAGCTCACCACGTCACTGCCGTACGTGGAGAACTCTCCGTCCAGGAAAAAGTCCATGAAAAAGATCTGGCCGACGACATTGATGAAGTTCAACACTTCGCAGATGAAGAAACGGAACGCGTAGAAGTTTTGCGTGTGCAGGTTTGTGTGGAAGTAGTCGACGAGCAACTTCTTGCGACTATCTTTGCATTCATCTCCCACTACGGGGCAGTTGAGGTCGAGCACTAACATCTTGATGCGGCCCCCTTCCCATGTTTTCCACAGGTAACGCGGCACATAAAACAAAATGGCTTGGAAGAACAACACAAAACACACCCACTGGTAGTACTTGTGGTACTTCACCTCGTCCTGGCCGTCCACGTGCGAGGCCACGCCGGCCTGCACCACGTCCTTGCCAACGCGGCCCACCAGCCGGTTGGGGATTGTGAAAGTTGAGTAGATCCAGCAGTACGTGTCCATGACGGCGAGCGGGATCTCGTCGACGATGCAGTCGATGGGGTCACCAATGTATTGCCGCGACGTGACGAGCAGCGAAAACGCGATCAGTATGATCACGGTGGCTTTGTAATGTAGCCGGAACACATTGTTGTCGATGCACACAGAGTCGAGCTTGAGAAGCCCCTTCACGGAGCCGAAAACGTCAAACATGGCGGTCGTCTAGCCGCGAGCGCGCGGCGCGTCGTACGCGATCGTGTAAAGCAGGGCGTGCGCTTCGCCCTCGCGTTGAGTGCGGAATGCTGAACTGCGGTGGGGCGCACCGTCAGTTGAGTAGGGCGCAGGCCTGCGTTGCGGGCGTGCAGCGGGGAGCGCGGGGTGCCGCGTCCCCCTCCTCACCGCACCGTTCAGTCGCAGACTCTCGGATCAACGACACAGCACTGACCCCTTTATTTTCTACCTCCATGGCGTCATCTGGTAGCAGTGACGCCGTGCCCAGGGGCTATACATCTCAGCGTTGTCGGCGAGTGATAATGTTCACGGTGCGCCGCAGTTCCGCTTAATTAAATACATGTCTACGGATTGCATCACTTAGTTTAGGAGAGTGCATGCCCGTGAAATGGTAATCAAGTATGCTATGTAACTTTGCAAGTGCCAGTTTTTGTGCCGGATATCACTTCTATTTGTTATAACAATATACAAAAATGACACCAGAATTGATTCTGCACAAAAACGAAGGAATTATAATTTTTTTACGAAAATTTTGTATGGAGCTAGTATGAAAAATCGAAATATCTCTGAAACGGCAGCGATAACCGTAATATCCTTATAGGAGGTTTTAGTACTAATTATTTATGATTTTTTGACATACGTTACATAATGGTTGTAGATGCCTTTTTTTTTTTAAAAATCGTCAAAATATTTTTATTTATTTTTACATATTAAACGTTCCTTTTAGTGTTTAAGTTGAAGAATTCAGAGCTTTAACAACTCTTAACATAAAATAGCATCACCCCTATAGACCTGAAGGACTAGACAGAGGTGTGTAGTATCTTGTTGATCTTGTAAGATTTCCAACAATACCAAATAGTTGAATATCAGTGTCAAAGTGCCCATGCTGTCGCTTCTTTTAGAAAGATAGGGGAATGAAATTGTTAATTGATCATACCCTAAAAGTATGATTACAACATAACCGGACACTTAATAATATCGACACAAAAGGAATTTTAAAACCTTGCATACGTTCAAAATACAAAATAACATATTGTGTAGTCATCTAATGAGTCTGATGACAAGTAATTAAGTAATTAGAATGATGGTTGTAGTCTTCTGATTCTAATGAGCCTATTAAGTGATTAAATGATTTGAAATATCTCGCAACAATACCAACTAAGAACTGCATTCACCTTTTTATAATTAGTGAGCTAATGTGATTTGCTAATGTTGATTAGTTCTACTATGAGTTCTACGAAATGTTTTTGACGATTATAAATTTTTATTATCATATCTTTTATAACTTTAATGAGGGTAGTTAACTAATTATTGACTTTATACAATAAAAGGGCTATAATTTTGTTCCATAATTTAGATTGTTCACAACCGTGTAACTGCTAACACTAAAACTATTTGCTTTGCGACTACAAAATCTTAGAATGGAAAGTTTAATCACCAACTTAGATTTGTTTGTTCTTCTAAAAAGTGAGTGTCCTTCATTTAATCATGAAGTATTGTTTAGTGCAATTGTGTCCCGCATAGGCGATTGCCTTTCTGCCGAAGATCAAGTAACTCTCAAAGAATTTTGCCGGAGATTCACGCGAGCTGCTTTAAACAGGTGGCAGAAATCTAAACGATTCTTTGATAAGTTTAGAAATACGTACGGAGAGTGGTTGCAAGCAAATATTGATTGGCCGAGTTGCGTGCAAACTTTAATAAATCAAGAACCAACTGTTGATGAGATACCAAGAGCACGCTCAGTCTCTCCAGAACCTTCGACATCATCGACTGTTGGAACAATGACAAAAAGGTCCCGAAAACCATTCAAAGATCTGGGAAGCAAACAGAAAAAGAGAAGATCTAGTGAGCACATAGGCGAGAATTCCTGTGAATTGGCATATGCAGCTGCAGCACGTTTAAAAGAAGAAGGTTATGAAGATATCGCATCTGTAATCAATTATATGATCAAAAATCCAGAAGCTGCCGTTAAAATCAAGGAAAGCATTAAGAAAACAGTAATATTTACACCAGAGAAAGCACTTGGATTGCTTCTTTCACTTAAGCTTTCAAAGTGGCAATATATTACGTTGCGAGAGACTGCCATTCGGGAAGGTGCTAAGGATATTTACCCATCCTACTATAAACTGCAACAAACTAAGCTTGCATGCTACCCTCCTAATCAATCGGTATCAGTTACGGATTCATCAGCTAGAATTACACTTCAAGCTTTACTTGACATCACGGTGAAGCGGATTCTTCAAAGTCTTTCTGATAATGTGGAAAATAAGCAGTTAAAGCTGATATCGAAGTGGGGATTTGATGGTGCTTCCAATCAAAGCCGATACAAGCAGAAAATGGACGGCGAGCATGATGATTCAAGCATTTTCATGACCTCCTTGGTGCCACTGAAACTGACAGATGGAGATAATACTATATGGACAAACCCGAAACCATGCTCAACTTTTTATTGTCGTCCGGTTCAGTTCACTTTTGTAAAAGAAAGCCATGCAGTTGTCATTGATAACAAAAGAAAAATGGATGAGGAAATTGAGGCCCTTAACCCCACAGAGTGCATTAATAGTAACAGGGTGACTCATAAACTAATGATGACAATGATCGACGCAAAAGTCTGCACGTACCTTTCTGAAGCTAGATCAAATGCATCATGCTACCTGTGCTTAGCAAAACCAACAGAAATGAACCACTTAGATGCTGTAACATCAAAAACTGTGTGTTCTGACATATATGAATTTGGCCTATCATCCCTACATGCCCGTATAAATTGCATGGAATGTCTGTTACACATTGCGTACAGACTTGACTTCAAACAGTGGGCAGCAAGAAGTAATGAGCATAAAGATATGTTACAAAACAGAAAAAAAAACATTCAAAATAAATTTAAAGAGGAGCTCAATCTGTTAATTGATATAGTAAAACAAGGCTCGGGAACTACCAATGACGGGAATACCGCAAGGAAGTTTTTCGAGTTTCCCAATAAAACTGCAGCTATTACTGGGTTGGATCAAAACCTGATAAAAAGATTTGCTGTTATTTTGCAAGCAATAAAATCTGGTGAGAAGATCGATGTCATCAAATTTAAAGATTTTGCTCGCAAAACAGCAGAAAAGTACGTGGAATTATACGACTGGTACTACATGTCATCAACCGTACATAAACTATTAATACACGGAGCTGACATAATCGAAAAAAATGATATTGTCCCGATTGGGACTCTCTCGGAAGAAGCCTCAGAGTCTCGAAACAAAGATTTTAGGAGGTTCCGGGAACATCATTCGCGGAAAAGAAGCAGGCAAGATTCTAATCAAGATATCCTAAATATGCTTGTTGTTTCTTCGGATCCTTTTCTAAGTGCACAAAGGCCGAAGTTAGATGCCAAAAGGAAGACAACCTTTTTTGCTGAAACTCTCGACCTAATACAGTTTCCGGAAACTGAGTTCGAGTTTGTAGGTATATCCGATCTGGATTCTGACTCGGAATTGGAGTCCGACAACGAAAGTTGTAAAGAAAATTTGTAAAATTTAATTATTTTTCTTTATGTTCTTTTGTTATTTATGTTAGTTTATTGTACCAATATGTTTAGTTAATAATTTCATAAATTATAGTTTCAAATATGTATTTTGTATAATTGAATTTATTAGATATTATTTTTGTTACTTCTGTTTTATTTAAATTACCTATCAATAAAAAGTTTATATACAGTCTTTTTTTTTTCACATATTCTTAATATTTGGGGAAAAAGCATGCTTCCTAACGATGTTCTTAACTTTGACACAGTTCATGGATCGTTTTGAACAGTTTCATATGTTAAAATAAATAATGTTAGTACTATAATCCCCTATAAGGATATTATTATTATTATGTGTCCGGTTATGTTGTAATCATACTTTTAGGGTATGATCAATTAACAATTTCATTCCCCTATCTTTCAAAAAGAAGCGACAGCATGGGCACTTTGACACTGATATTCAACTATTTGGTATTGTTGGAAATCTTACAAGATCAACAAGATACTACACACCTCTGTCTAGTCCTTCAGGTCTATAGGGGTGATGCTATTTTATGTTAAGAGTTGTTAAAGCTCTGAATTCTTCAACTTAAACACTAAAAGGAACGTTTAATATGTAAAAATAAATAAAAATATTTTGACGATTTTAAAAAAAAAAAGGCATCTACAACCATTATGTAACGTATGTCAAAAAATCATAAATAATTAGTACTAAAACCTCCTATAAGGATATTACGGTTATCGCTGCCGTTTCAGAGATATTTCGATTTTTCATACTAGCTCCATACAAAATTTTCGTAAAAAAATTATAATTCCTTCGTTTCTGTGCAGAATCAATTCTGGTGTCATTTTTGTATATTGTTATAACTAATAGAAGTGATATCCGGCAAAAAAACTCGCACTTGCAAAATAAAATGCCTAAGTCTATGAAAGCCGATTTTCAGCCCACCGTGCGGCGGCGGCCTCACTCACGCAGACCGATCGCTCGCTCGGGCGAATCACTTAATTACTGATTTAATATATCTCGACACCGTCCAAGGAGTATCATTTTCAGTAATTGCACAGTCTAAAAAAATCCTGACAATGATCATAAATAATGTTATTGGTAACGCGAGCGTGGGAGGAAGAGTACTAGAGTAGTCGAGGACACTTGGCTGATGACAATGTCGGTCAGAGGCTAATAGTTCAAGCGTAATTAATGTTATCTTTCTGCCAGTACTACATTACTTCATGTGAGCCGTAATATAACGGAATATGCTTGACTAACATAGATATGGACCGGCTTCTGTTATTGTAACTGCGAAAAAGAACACGTGCAATTTCTATAATTTGCCAATTGAGCTAATGTGATGATCACAGATTACTTAGAACATATACAGTAATAGGTCGAAATATTGTACAATATTTCGACCAACCAAAAGAAAGTAAAGAAAATTCAACATTCTACAAATTTAATAATTTTAAACATTTCTTACTATTCTTCAACATGTTTCTATCAAAGTTTTATTCTGCAGCTCCATAGAAAAACGATATTGTATGAACCATTAAGAAACATATACCAAACGTCATTTGTTCTTTTAATGACAGTAACAATACATTCAGTAAATGTTATGTATGATGTAACGAAAAAGCAAAGCAATATTTAGTTCAATAACGTAATATGGAGAAAATAATATCAGCGATCATCATTGAATATCTGTCTGTCAATCTGTGTCGTTTGGAGTGTGTTCACGTGCTCGTGTGCACGCAGTTTTACTCAAACAACTCGTTTATTTGAGAAAGTGGGTAAAAATATTAACACATTTGATGGGCAGGTTTTTATGGCCGCCAGTGTTCAGACTGCAGTAATTGTCATTAAATATTTTTTAAACTAAAAATAAAAAATGGCCAATAATTTTAATTATTTCAAATGCATTATTACATAAAAATATTAGCATTCTACATTCCTTGTCCATAATAAGATTTAAATCTGTAAATTTCATGCTTCTTCGTCTATGCAATTTTTGTAAAATTGGGAACATACGCATTATTAGAAACTAGTGGATACTCAGTGGTCGAAATACGACCTTAATTTTAAAAAATTCGATTGCGTTATTGTATTGAATGTAATTACAAAAAATTAAGCTGTCTGCACTTCTTTTCCATATAAACTCTAAATGTGCTGAATCTCATATTCCAATGTCGCCTCGGCGTAATTTTTGACAAAAGAGGTAGGTACAAAGTGTTGGCTTCACATATCAATAAATCTTATCTTATCTTTTCTTGCTAATATTATAAATGCGAAAGCTTGTGAGGATGGATGGTTGGGTGTATCTGTATGGATGTTTGTTACTCTTCCACGCAAAAACTACTGAACGGATCTAAATGTTTGGTAAGTAGATAGTTGACATCCTGGAATAACACATACCTTTTATCCCCGAATTCCCACGGGATCGGGATTTACGCGGGAAATCCTTCCCAAGCAAACGAAGTCGCGGGCAGAAGCTAGCAGATTATATCTTTGCCTTTGTCAAGTGAGGAATGTACACTCGCAATTAAATAAGTATTGTAAATGTAATGCTTGACTATTTTTCCAGTCAAATGAATGTCTTCTTAATGAATGAATGAAATGAATGAATCTTTCAAGGCTGTTTTAAGGTTAATAAAAATCGAATCATATTTTTTGATCTATGAACTATAAAAATATGTGTTAATCGAAGTCGTGTATTTAAATAGCTGTTTATTCTGTCAAAATAATTAAGCACATAATGTTTTGCTTGTCTTTGCAAGACATGGAACAATCTTGATATGGTAAGATGGACACCTATACACGGACTGACTATAAACATCGATCCATGCGGCTATTATTATTTCGCAATGAAATCCTTTAGCACGAGAACCAATAAAAAACTTTTTTGCCAAAAATAAAACCGACTTCCATATCAAAACACTACAAAGCCAAAAATAATTTTAATTTCGGTAGTCGGTGTTATTGGTTTTGTATTTTCTATTTTTTCACACCGCCTTCCGAAATTAAAATTATTTTTGGCTTTGTAGTGTTTTGATATGGAAGTCGGTTTTATTTTTTGCAAAAATGTTTTTATTTTCGCGCTTTTTAGTGGGTCAGTGAATTTTCCAAATCGGTTCGTAAATGACGGAGTTATGCGCGAACAAAAACGCAATGCAGAGTAAACGAAAAGATCATCAACGTAAATATTTTTTTTAGACTTTTATCGATTTTTCAGAAACGGCTTGTCCGATTTCGATAAAAATTTCGTGGGACCATTTGGAAAGTATACTCTTTTCAACAAAAAATAATGTTTCAATTTGGTTGGCAAGCGACGGAGCTATGCCCGAACATAAAAAAAAACAAACAAACATCCGAATTGAGAACCTCCTCCTTTTTTAGAAGTCGGTTAAAAATAATCTTTGTGCTAATATTTTCGTGGGTAAGATAACCAAAATATGAGTCATCTTGCACCTGCAGTCCTCTATAATCTTATCTTGGATAGCCAACGGTGCATGCGATTTATTGTCTGTAATCGGGATTTCCCGGCACAAACACAATATTTTCGAGTAAAACAAGAATCCTTGCCGCATAATTCCACATCTCCTCCCAAATCCGGGTAATTTCGGAAGGGTAGTAGCCCAAACTATATACAATAATGATTGGATACAATACTGATTTGGCTGTACAATGTAAGTGTTATAAGATTTATATGACAATAATTAAATAAACTTGGATTTCAGGTGAACATTATTGGAGTCACACTTGGCGATTTCAATGTGGCGCAGACCCCAAATAAACTGGAATTACGACGTGATCAGCAATTGTTTTGTAGGCAAACTATCCAAGTATGTAGATGTATGGCCTGAAATCCTCGAATATATATTTATCGGTGATATCCGTCAGATAAGATTAAGTTTCTTGCAAAATGTAGGTACGCTCCAAATGCGACGCAATGAAAGATAAATTTTACGTTTTACATTTTAGTCGGTTAATTAAATAGAAATGATAAATACAGTTCTGAAAATATTTTGAATCATTTAGGTTAGTCAATGGTGCCAGAGCCGTCTGTTGTGATACTGTTAGGTATAGACTAACCAATATAATTATATGATTAGGACGCAGTCGGCGCAGTACTTGAGTGATTAGCTGCTGTCCTGCGTGTCGTGGGCTCGATTCCTGGGACAAATGTTTGTAGGCCCTACAAATAGTTGTTTCGGGGAGAGTGGGGCAATGTATTAAAAGAATACTGTTTCTACGGCATCAAGCCCAAATACTGGGGTGCATGAAACCGCAATCTCTTAATTTAAATTGATAGTAATGCCATTTGCTGCTTTTTTAGGGTTCCGTAGCCGAATGGCAAAAAACGGAACCCTTATAGTTTCGTCATGTCTGTCTGTCCGTCTGTCCGTCCGTATGTTATAGCCATTTTATTCCGAAACTATTAGGACTATACATGTGAAACTTGGTAGGTAGATGTATTCTGTGGACCGCTTTAAAACCATTTTTTTTTCAAAAAGAAAACTAGCGATGTGGGTAATATTAATGGATAATTCACATTACTAGTAATCAATCTCTTAATTTAAATTGATTTACAATCAATTTAAATTAAGATTGCGGTTTCATGCACCCCAGTATTTGGGCTTGATGCCACAGAAACAGTATTCTTTTAAAACAATATTGTCAACCCCTACAACTAAGCTGCATAAGCTTGTGTTTGGAATGGTTTCACGGCAATTGTGTAACGGATGGGGTTCGAACCCGCGATCTCTCGATCACAAGTCATGTTTAATACATGTTTTGTAGCACAAAATTTTACACAAACATTAAAGTAAAGTAAAAAGTCCTTAATTTTTAGGGTTCCATACCCAAAGGGTAAAAATGGGTCCCTATTACCAAGGCTCCGCTGTCTGTCTGTCACCAGGCTGTATCTCATGAACTGTGCTAGCTAGACAGTTAAAATTTACACGGATATTTTTTTTTTCTTTTATTATAGATAAATGATCTTTATTTTGCAAATTGGTTATTAATTAACACGTCATTTTTTTCGTAAATATTAACTAGATGAGGCCGGTGTTTCCTAACTGACTACCCTGAGAAGAAACACCAAAACAAACTCAGGGGTCCGTCTCTTTTAAAGTCCATACAATCTACACTGGTTTAATTATATGGGAACCTTCTAGGTTTCAGTCTGAGGCGGTCTTTTAAAGAAAGATGCTCACAGATTTGAGTGGGCCTGTCCATACAGTGCAAGCATTTGTCAAATGACGTATAGCTCAACTTAGAGGGGAGGATGGACAAGGACAGGAGGAGACAAGAAGCTTAACGATTTGACGAACAAATATCAAGGTAAGGACGTTTGGGTAGGCTGCAAAAGCACTCAAACTGCTAGATAAATATGTTTAACTCGAATAAAATAACCTACATAGTTCACATATTCACAATCGTTTATGAGGATTATGTAGATTAGTCTGAAATGGCCTTTTGAGGAAAGACTACACAAATTTGAGTAGACCCGTCCCGTCAGTGCAAGCCTTTGTCAGTTAGTCTGTAAGCTATTTGAGTCTGTAGCTTTTAGATAATGGAAGGAACCCTTCGTGCCCGACTTGCACTTGGCCAGTTTTTGTATTGTATGGAAAAATCTATCAATGGACCACTGGAACAAAGCATTTATTTTATAGAATAGTTAATAAATCGAATCACACTGGATATCGCTCATTATACCTAGTGAGTAATTGTTGTTTATTATGAGTTTCCCTTAAAGATAAGACGAGATAGACATGCACACGACTTTTGTAAATGATACATTATATTTAATTTGCAAAATTATGATGAAAAACACTTTTAAACATATTAATTTTTCGTAAATTTAACCTAGAAGAGGTCTGTGGTTCCTAGCTGATTACCCGGATAAGAAACCATGAAATTAACTCAAACTTGTCTCTTTTCAAATCGATACAATTAATACTGATCGAATCATATGAGAACTCTGTAGTTATATGTATAAATATTTTATTATCTTAGGTGATCTATGAGAGAACCTGTCCAGACAGTGCAAACGTTTGTCAGCTAACCTGCAACTTTTGACGGGGCCCGATAGAGCCATTTCCTTTCGGAGTTGTAGGAATGTTCTTACGAGATACCGCGGCCACGGAACCCAAGGGCTACTGAAAGACTGCCGCAGCAAATCGCAACACAGCGGACAGAGCTCCGGCGCGATCTCACAGTATTCGGGATCATGGAAAGAGTGGCTATTGGTCAATTGCTCAATCAGTGCAAGTGTATGTCAGTTATCATCAGAACTTTAAACGGGATATTTACAATGTGCATTTATTGTTTCGATGATGATGATGCATATTCTCTAATGATACTGTTAGTGACCATGTTAGCTTAAAAATTTTTACTTTAACTTTTCTTTGTCAGTTAGTCTGCAAGCGCATCGTTATTATTGCACGTGTGGTTGTCTGTCACGAAAAAGTGCAATAATAAATAACATATCACGTTACTGACTGACAGGCTTTTATGGAAACGCGGCGAAATATAATAACTAAAATTCACTTTCTCCTTACCCAGGCGCGCCATTATCAGGATGGTGGACTCGGTAGTGTGTAACTCATCACTACATAGTATAAAACAAAGTCGCTTCCCGCTGTCTGTTCTTATGTATGCTTAGATCATTTAAACTACGCAACGGATTTTGATGCGGGATTTTTAATAGATATAATAATTCCTGAGGAAGGTTTTAGTATATAATAAGTTAAGGTTTGGTGTAAATTGGATGAAATACGATGACATTAGTTCAACAAGTCGGAAAAAAATTTGCCGATCGAGAGCTTTAATCGAAAACGCTGCCAAAACCTTTTTAGTTGTATCAAAACAATGTATGATGGTATTGTTCCTCTTTTATAGATCTACAAAAAAGTCCGCGATGGCATATGTCTATCTCCTAAGGATAACCCATAATAACCTGTGATAATAACCACATTTTTCTTTTAAAAATTACAATAAAATGATGGGTTATTTACGAAGCTATTGTTAACGATACAGTATTATTTCTTATCTAATTGAATACGTTTGATACGTTGAGCATTTAATGTAGCTCAAAATTGCTTTTCTCACTATATCAATAAAATGAATATCTCATGAGTTATCGCAAAATAAAAATTACCGGACGAGAAATTAAATAGTTAAAATATCGATGAAGCAAAGCAAAGTCGTCGCTCACAATCTAAGCAAATATAAACTCTATTACCCGAGCGAAGCCGGGCCGGGTCGCTAGTGTATTATATTATATTAACCATAGTTTTGATTAGGTGGCATATTAGATTACAGGTTTAAAACCATATGTATTCTATACACACAATCAATTCAAGAGTGAATTGGTTACAGTAAAAGATAAAATGCCTTTAGCAGCTAAATCAATACGCAAAAAACTTATTTAAAAAAACCTAAAAAACCCGACTGCTCAACTGAAGTGTAAGAAACAAGCACATTTTTATTTTAAAAAATGACAAGCAGGCGGGACCCAATTGAACATATTTTTTTAAAATGGGATGGGTCCGCCTGCTTGTCACTTTTAAAAATAAAAATGTGCTTGTTTCTTACACTTCAGTTGAGCAGTCGGGTTTTTTAGGTTTTTTAAATAAGTTTTTTTTTTTACAACTTTTTAGTTAAAATATTAATTAACAATTTTTTAGTTTTCCCGGTCGTGTCACATTGGCACTCCACCGGATTCAGAAAGTGAGTCCATATTTTTAAACTTTCTCATTGTGTTATTTTGCTAGTATTACACTAATGATAAACATGTTATACCTTTTTGAAATCCTTATGTTAAGCCCTTTAATTTGATACCCATATCGTAGTATATGAAAAAAAAATTTTTTTTTCACCATGTATAATGGCTTCGCACAGCCGCCATGTTTAATTTTTTTAAATGTCACCTATCTAAGAACACTTGGGCTGTTAAGACAAATCTTACGATACCTCAATTGTGTGAATCCGTTCAGGGGTTCTGGAGATATGAGGTAATAAAGAATATTACAAACATACATACATACATACACATACAAGATACGCGCGAAAAACATAACCCTTCCTTTGCAGTCGGGTAAAAAGAACTAAATATTGTTCAATCTTCCTCTTGTTTCCCCGTTTTTTTACAGTGACGTGTAGTCAGAAGCAAAAATATCTGACACTAGTCTTGTGAAGGTGTATCGTGTTATCCAGCTAATGGGTGTGGAGGTCAGATACGCAGACACTAGTGTGGAATTGAAAGCTACCCCAATAGAAGTCAAAAGTGAATAGGTTACTTTTAGGTGAGCGTGCTCCATCTTCGACCACATCATCACTTACCATCAGGTGAGATGGTGGTCAAACGCAAACCTATAAACAAACCAAAAAAAGTTAAAAAGAAAGTTGGGATAGGCTAAGCAAATGACGATGAAAGTGAAACCGGGTTTAGCTCTGGATAAAATACATAGGTATGTCCTTTATCCAGAGCTAAACCCGGTTAGCTGTTATTGATAATTGTAATGAGGTTCCGCTACTTTTACATTAAAATGCATAGCATATATTTTGTTTAGATTTTTGAATCCATTATTTTAGAAGTTAGAGTGGGGGGACACACACATTTTACCGCTTTGGAAGCGTATATCTTTTAAACGATTGACTTTATGAAAAAGTGGTCTTAGAAACCTCGATGTCATTTTAAAGACCTGTCTATAAATAGCACATACGCATAGGTTTCCTGAAAAAATATTTTCAGTTTCAGTTCCATGTATGGGGAGCCCCCTTTAATTTTAAATATTTTTTTTTATTTTTTCTTTTAATCGGAAAGCGGTTTACAGAATACATCTACCTACCAAGTTTCACATGTATAGTCTTAATAGTTTCGGAATAAAATGGCTGTGACATACGGACGGACGGACAGACAGACAGACATGACGTAACGATAAGGGTTCAGTTTTTTGCCATTCGGCTACGGAACCCTAAAACGGGGAAAAAGAGGAAGATTGAACAATATTTAGTTCTTTTTGCGTATGGATTGAGCTGATAATGGAACTTTATCTTTTACTTGTCGTGTTCCAAGTCAATCAACAGACTGATATCTCTAGGAAGAAAGCGCACACTTCAAAGATATCGTCATTTGCGTATCTTTTGATATAGTAACGCTATTCTGTAGAAATCTGACCTTGAATATTGAGGTGAAGTGAGCGTGAAGTTAACGTGCGGTACGAGAATGGGTTTTAACTGTAAAGAGCCTGGAAGGTCTTCCATGACTCCTAGCTCTTGACTTCAAAAACGGATCCATAACCCATAAGGCCATAACCTTCAGGTGATCTCGACAGAACTCCACTATATATAGGTACCTAGACTGGTAAAGGAAGCGATTGAGATCACCAAATACAAGAGCGTCAACTGGAAAGATTGATTTCAACTGTCAAGAGCCTGGAATCCAGTGATTCAATTTTGTAAAAACCGTAAAGGTGCCGAAAGAAACTTGCGAGTGGACACAGTGAGTTTTGTGTGTCGGGAAAAGAATCGAGTTTTGAGTGAATTTATGAGACATCGTAGCGGGGTCGATCACAAAAACGATCGAGGAATACTTAATTTCAGTTCATCCGTGATCATGACTTGCAACAGTGCCGGAATATTTGTAACTCGCAACAATAAATAAACATGCCAAATATCCCGTTTTACGTTCTAACGATTTTGAATGAGCAGGTCATTATGCCCAGGACCTTAGAATGCGTTCTTTCTGTATTCTAAGCCTAGGACCTAAGAATGAGGAGAGACTCCTTGACAGTTTTTATATAATGAATGACGCTGCAGTAGATCGACAATATTCGTAAGATAACTGGTCAGTTATTATTCTATAATCTAATCTAATTTTTACCCGACTGCAAAGGAAGGGTTATGTTTTTCGCGCGTATCTTGTATGTATGTAATATTCTTTATTACCTCATATCTCCAGAACCGCTGAACGGATTCACGCAATTGAGGTATCGTTAGATTTGTCTTAATAGCCCGAGTGTTCTTAGATAAGTGACATTAAAAAATATTAAACATGGCGGCTGTGCGAAGCCATTATACATGGTGAAAAAAAAATTTTTTTTTTCGAATACTACTATATGGGTATCAAATTAAAGGGCTTAACATAAGGATTTCAAAAAGGTATATCATGTTTATCATTAGTGTAATACTAGCAAAATAAAACAATGAGAAAGTTTAAAAATATGGACTCACTTTCTGAATCCGGTGGAGTGCCAATGTGACACGACCGGGAAAACTAAAAAAATGTTAATTAATATTGTAACTAAAAAGTTGAAAAAAAAAACTAATTTAAAAAATCTAAACAACCCGACTGCTCAACTGAAGTGTAAGAAACAAGCACATTTTTATTTTTAAAAGTGAGAAGCAGGCGGACCCATCCCATTTAAAAAAAAATAATTATGTTCAATTGGGCCCTGCCTGCTTGTCACTTTTAAAAATAAAAATTTGCTTGTTTTTTACCCTTCAGTTGAGCAGTCGGGTTGTTAAGATTTATTAAATTAGTTTTTTTTATTTAAGTTTTACAGCTATAAAACATTTTTATTGGGAACTATTTAGGCATCTTTTGTTTTTTTTTTATTGATAATAGGTTCGCGTTTGACCACCATCTCACCTGATGGTAAGTGATGATGTGGTCGAAGATGGAGCACGCTTACCTAAAAGTAACCTATTCACTCTTGACTTAAAGACCCCTAGGTTTTAACTATCGGGAAACACAGACTCCGGCAGGGAATTCCACTCCTTAGCCGTACGCACAATGAAGTTATTCCCAAAACGTTTAGTACGTATAGGTGGTGTCCACCATATAACGATGGCGCATCGCCGTTTGTCTTGTAGTCCGATGTTGGAACGGGCTTGGCGGAATTACGAGTAGATTGTGTAATTCCATCGCACACTCCCCGAAATGTAACCGATAGAAAACCGATAGACTAGCAACTCGTCGTCGATGTTAACTGGGAGTATGTACTTTATCTAAATCTATACGAATATTAAAAAGCGGAATTGTTTTGTTTATCTAAACGCGCAGATTTTCGACACTAGGTGAATTTGGATGAAATTTGGTACCCGACTGCAAAAGAAGGTGGGTTATGTTTTATCATGATAAAAGTCCACGGGACCACAGTATTTTTATACTGTGACGGGAGCGAAGTACAGGCGACTGCTAGTGATATGTAATCTGATGCTTCCCTCCACCGCTGTTGTTTATGTCTGCGAGATTATTGGCTATTTCTATTATTCTATTCATTATACTATTCATAGTAATGTTGTTCAATCTTATCTTAATAAATACAACGTTAACTACGTTTTGTTTTTTAATGACATCAGTTGATTTCAAATAACGTAAGATAAATCTCCTTCCGACATATTGTGAACATAATTTTAAATCCAGTAAATCTCATTCAAATGTTATTGTTTTTTATATATCTGTGGTTATGATTTCGACATTACGCGATAAACTGACGGCCTTTGCCGTAATGTGATGACATTAATTAACTATCTACTCGCTTTATAGTCATGGCGTAGGGATTCTGCGGGAAGAAGGTAGGTTCTGCAAAAGTGGAGAGGAAGTATCAGACTTCTACGGACTAAAAACCCGCCCTATATTGTTCCAAAGTTACTGAAGTAACGATTGACGCTGAGTCCGCATGATTTTTATTCTAGTTTATCATAAGTCAAGGTAATAATTACTTTGTGAGATACCCAATATTCATTAAAATTTTAAATAGTTTTTTAAGTTTAAATCGTTAATCCCGACAGTCCATCTTATTTTTTTTTTTTTCAGTCAGCCAAAATAAGAACACGGTCGCTTAGATCTGTTGACATCTAGAGCGTTGCGCAAACGTTGATTACTGTAGGTACAGTCGCCAGCACATCAAGCTATCCGAATCTGTCAAATTTACCCAATTGAGCTTGAACCTTATCTTGTTGTAATTAAAGTTGTAAATCTATTAAATTATTTTGACAGATTGGAGTGGGTTGATGTGCTGACCACCATACATGGACCTCCCCGAGCGTCGCCACATCAACCCTGTTCTGTCTCGCGTACCACGGATTCCTGCGGATAGCTGAGTTTTTTTTTTTTAAAGAAAACTATCAATATGGGTAGAATTCACATTACTAGCAGTCTTGTTAACCCATTTAGTTAAGATATATATGCTTGTGTCTGGAGTTAGGTTCATGGCAATAGTGTAATGGGCTGGGTTCGAACCTGCGACCTCGCGATCACGAGACCGAATACTTACGAAATTGGCTATTCGATAATCGGCTTTATATGTATATCGGATATAGATCGAATTGGATAATCGATAAATGAAATGTAATTTTTTTATTATTATAGAAAAACTCGATTTACGTTACGTGTCTGTATAAGAAATGCATGGAAAATTATGACTGTACATGAGTCGAAATGTTGTGATGAAAAAAGAGATGTTAGCAAAATTGTCGGAGCCCTCTAACAGGCCGTTGGCTGCCGTGGTTGCGAAATTGTTCGAAAGAGTTACCGCGGCCTTGGGTTTTAGTCAGTAAAAGTCTGACATATACTCCCGATTTGCCCAGATCGGGAGGCAATCATTGGATCCATCTTTAAAAAAATCATCTCCTAACGATGTCGGGATCAGCTTCTAGTCTGACCGGATGCAGCTGAGTATTAGTGTTTTACATGGAGTAACTGCCTATCTGACCTCTACAACCCAGTAACTGGGTAACACGATACCGTTGGCAGGTCTAGTGTCAAAGGACATCAACCAAAATGGCCGTAAGCACAAACAGCCGTATTGGGAAAAAAGGAATTCATAAATAATTTAGTAATAATATTTAGTGAAAATTGTCTCTATTCCGGAGTGTCAAAATAAATAATATTAAAAACGAATAAAAAAGAGGTTTTTTATTATTTTGTTTGTGTATGGTGACAGTTGCGGTGCAGCGTGCGGGTTGCGTTGAGTTAGGGTTGCCAAAATAAAAACCCAGAAAAAATAATATCGATACTTGATATTTCGATTCTAGAGCTTCAAAACATTATAATGTTTTTCTGGAAGACCGAGCGGTACTCTTGCCGTTGAAGTATTTAAAGTGATAAATCATCCATTTACTTCTCTCGCTCTAGGGTGAATCGGGAGGGTGTGTAAAACTTTTACTGACTATATACACATCCTTTTCAGAAATTCCTCGCGGCCCTAGCGAGCATCGGTCCTTCCGAGTTCCGTTTTTTTAGGGTTCCGTAGCCGATTGGCAAAAAACGGAACCCTTATAGTTTCGATATGTCTGTCCGTCCGTCCGTATGTCACAGCCATTTTATTCCGAAACTACTAAGACTATACATGTGAAACTTGGTAGGTAGATGTATTCTGTGAACCGCTTTCTAATTTTTAGAAAAAAATTAAAAAATATTTAAATTAAAGGGGGGTCCCCATACATGAACTAGAACTGAAATTTTTTTTTTCATGAAACCTATGCGTGTGTGGTATCTATAGACAGGTCTTTAAAAATGGTATAAGGGTTTCTAAAACCACTTTTTCATAAAGTCAATCGTTTAAAAGATATAAGCTTCCAAAGTGGTAAAATGTGTGTCCCCCCTCTAACTTCTATAATAATAGAGTGAAAAATCTAAAAGAAATACATGTCTGTAGATCTTAATGTAACTTTTCATCCAAAATTGGTTTGAAAAAAATCGGGTCATCAGTTTTTGAGATACAGCATATTTTCGAAAACCGCAAATATAACTTTGTAATTCATACAAACACTATGGAAAACAAAGTTATTTAGCGTAGTTGTAAAAATGTATATAAGCTAGTTTTAAAAAAAATTTAAGGTTTTTTTTTATTCGTCAAATAAATATACATATTATATTATATTATTATAGTTACTACGGAACCCTTCATGGGCGAGTCTGACTCGCGCTTGGCCAATTTTTGTATTATATTATTCTATTTGATACAAAAATTCTTATCTATATGTTTCCTTTGTACTGTTAAGCTTTGTTTTCCTAGGAAAGCGGTGCCGTCATATAGCGGCCGTAATATTACGGACGCAAAAAGGCGGTCGTCTTTACGCTGATGACATGTGGAAAGTTCCACGGCCGTTTTAACACACTGTCTGCTTCTTCGCTATCTAGTACATTACATTCTCTTTGGAAACGTTCACGAAACCATCTGACACCGACAAGACAGCCGTCATACAAATGGCGGCACCGCTTTTTGACGTTACGGTGTTAGTTACCGCTCTCTAGGAAACCGCGCCATTTTGTTTACATAGACAACGTTCTAGTGACATCATTCACCGCTGTATTACGGCCGCTATTTGACGGCACCGCTATCCTAGGAAACCAAAGCTTAAGTCACTCAATAAAATCAAAAATAGAGCAATATTTTTATGTTCATGTTCAAGTCCAATTGCCATACAAAGTGGGTGATGTCCTTTTCAGGGTTCTGACTACCCATAACGACTGTCACAGATATTCAGATATACAAATGACAGGCGGACAATCTAAACTCTGGGCTACTTCAGATAAATTTCTTATAGATAAACCCAATAGCACTTTTTGCCCAACCCGGAATCGAACCCAAGACCTTATACTCAGCAGTCGCTCTTTCTACCTCGTTAACAACGATTCAGTTATGAGTATAACCAAGATGTTAAATCCAAATAATTGCATGGCTGCATTGCCGAATACTCGTGTCGACTCTCTCGACCCTTCAGAAATAATGAACTTTGTTATCAACCTACATTTTTAACCGACTTCTAAAAAAGGAGGAGGTTCTCAATTCGGATGTTTGTTTCTTTTCTTTTTATGTTTGTTCGGGCATAGATCCGTCGCTGGCTAACCGATTTGAAAAATTCTTTGTTTGTTGGAAAGGGTATACTTTCCAAATGGTTCCATGAAAATTTTATCTAAATCGGACAAGTCGTTTCTGTAAAATAGACAAATGTCTGAAAAAAATATTAACATTGACGATCTTTTCGTTTACTCTGCTGGTGAAGGTGATAAGTAGTTGACATTTTGGCTTTTGTAACTAGATTAATTACAAACTGACCCACTAAAAAGCGCGAAAATAAAAACTTTTTTGCAAAAAATAAAACGGACTTCCATATCGTAGTGTTTTGATATGGAAGTCGGTTTTATTTTTTTGTAAATAAATATATCATCCATTCGTTCAAAGTAATTAACTATGATTGAATTTATTTTAAAAATCATCTCTGTGTAGGTACTGAAATGAAATGAAATATTTATTTTTTAAATTGGTTATAAATAACACTTTTATACGACATGTTTTTTTGCGTGTTAAGTTTAGTTTATCTAGATGAGGCCGGTATTTCCTAACCGACTACTCTGAGAAGATAAACCGAAACAAACTCAGATATCATAGTCTCTTTTAAAGTCCGTAAAATTTGTATTTGTATATGAGAAGCATGTAGGTTCAAGTCTGTGGTGTTCTTTTCGGGTTACTGTCTATGATAAAGAATTTTCATTTGAAAAAAACCCTAACAGTTAGAGTATTAGAATTACTGTGCTGTGCAATAACGTATTTATGCTATCGCCTACTTACCTACACTACTTATATACTAGACAAACAAAGATGGCCGCCTCAATGAAAACATAAGAAAACGTATTGTTTCAGTGGCTGATAAAATGGCTAGTCGAACAAACTGTTAATACAATCTCAGTTGTGTAAAGTACCTGCTAACTGTACCTAAACGATCATATGCATTATACATACATAGCTAGTGTTTGGTTTGAAAATGTTTGAGGGTTGGAGACTGACATAGGCTCCTTGTTTTTTTGCCGAAATCCCACCTTTCACACAAGGAAAGAGGCTGACAGTCGCAAGTAATAAATAAAATTAGAAAATAAATTCAGGATTTCATCGGCACATCGTCAACCAGTATTCTACCATCTATACTTATAATAAATCTGTAGAGAGGTCAATTCTGTACATGAAATATATTTACAAAAAACTTTTTACAAAAATTAAACCGACTCCCAAAAAACACTGCAAAGTGAAAAATAACTTTAATTTCGGTAGTCGGTGTCTTTAGTTTTGTATTTTCGTTTTTGGCACCGACTTCCGAAATTAAAGTTATTTTTCACTTTGCAGTGTTTTTTAACCGACTTCTGAAAAAGGAGGAGGTTCTCAATTCGGATGTTTGTTTGTTTTTTTTTTTTTTTTTATGTTTGTTCGGGCATAGCTCCGTCGCTTGCCAACCGATTTGAAAAATTCTTTTTTTGTTGGAAAGGGTATACTTCCCAAATGGTCCCATGAAAATTTTATCGACATCGAACAAGCCGTTTCTGAAAAATCAACAAAAGTCTAAAAAAATATTTACTTTGATGATCTTTTCGGTTACTCTATATTGTGTTTTTTGTTCGCGCGTTTTTAGTTTTTTGTAGTTGATATTTTGGCTTTTATAACTAGATTAATTACAAATTGACCCACTAAAAAGCGTGAAAATAAAAACTTTTTTGCAAAAAAATAAAACCGACTTCCATATCAAAACACTACAAAGCCAAAAATAATTTTAATTTCGGAAGGCGGAGTGAAAAAAAAAAAAAAAAAAAAAAAAAAAAAAACCAAAATAAAAATACAAAACCAATAACACCGACTACCGAAATTAAAATTATTTTTGGCTTTGTAGTGTTTTGATATGGAAGTCGGTTTTTTTTTTTTTTTTTTTTTTTTTTTTTTGCAAAAAAGTTTTTTTGGGAGTCGGTTTAATTTTTTTGGTAAAAAGTTTTTTTATTTCACTCTTTTTAGTTGGTCTATTTTTAATTTACCTAGTTACAAGAGCCTAATTATCAACTACTTATAACCTTTTACAAAATATTGCTTTTCCCAATGCTGGGCCGTTAATTGTTGAGGAGTTCTCCTGGTACTTCACCATCAGCTCTATATCACCATATGCATTGTGACGAGCATTAAGTGCGTAACATCCATATTCAAGTAATCGAATCGCAATCCACTTATACTTATTATTGAGTAGTTTCGGCAGCCATCTGTGGTCTTCATCATCAGTTCCACTTCCTCAAATGGTACTTTTTGAGAGCAACTGCACAAGTTACTATAATAAATACCCAAAACGACATAGGTGTGCCTGTAATATTTGAAGAGTTCCCTCGATTTCTCCAGGATCCCATCATCAGATCCTGACGTTTATGAAAATGGGACCAATATCGAAGTATACCCTTTCAATCAAAAAAAGAATTTTCCAAATGGGTTCAGCCGTCTTCGAGTAATCGATGATCATACATTAAAAAAAAAAAAAAAAATATACGCGTCGAATTGATAACCTCCTCCTCGGGGCACCTGAGTTGTCCCAATGCGATGGTATACGTACCCTTGTATTGGGACAGCACGGACTGCCGGGCAGTTCTTCTCATGCAACCGAGCGGGTGGGCGGGTTGCGGATAGCCCAGCTTCGGCTGGGGGACCGCCACCTAGCAACCTGGGGGGCGACCCCCCTGCCGGAGTGTCTCAGCAGACGAGACTCCGGACAAGAGAAGTTTCCCTTACGCCAGATCCCAGGCCTAGGGATAACCTAATACCCTGTTCCTATGTTCCCTGTTCCTCGGCTGCGCGGGTCTGCATGGTTCTGCTACTGTCTCTCGCTGGTGCGAGCGGGCTGCATATATTGGCTGGTTCAAGTGGACTAGCCAGTGATGCGGTGAGCTCGCGCCTGCGGGACGGTGGCGGATGCGTGTGGCCCTGTGCAGTCGAAAACATCCCCCTCACACCTTTCCTTCCCTCTCCCATCCCTTTCCTTTATTTTCCCATCTTTTCTCCAACCATCCAGAGGAGGGGCAACCTCTTTTCCCAAAAGCCCAACCAAATAAAAAATGACCTAATGAAGCAGAGAACAAAGACTACCCAGGTGGGTCCCGGCCAAGCCGGGGAGTCCCACACCGACAAGTCGGTCAGCCCCTATCGTATTCTGGGAGGGGGCAATTCTCTGCCTATAGGTGCTGCTCCTGCAGCAACTGCAAAAAATTCTTCGGCTGCTACCACAGCGCCACAAAACCCTGCTGCTATTACAGCGCAACCCAAAACCACGGCTGCTACCACAGCGCCAAAAATTACCACACCGGCTGCGACCCACGCGCCTTTAAACAACACCCCGGCTGCTGTTCAAGCGCCAAAACGACTGACACAGACTGTGCTGACCACGAGTGCCTGGCAACAGAGCCTCGTTAGGAACAGCTTTAAGAATAACCCAGACGACGACACGAGCAAAGGTAAGGCGGCCAGCTCCGGTGGACCCAGTGACCGGAGGCGCTCAGTCTGCGAAGGCACTAGCCAGCGCATTGCGCCGACGGCCGCTGAAGAGCAAGTACGCGATCAGCTGCGAATCCGCGAAGGGACCTCCCAGCGCGTAAAGCAGCCGGACGCGGAAACACGCGACCGAAACCGAATCCGTGAAGGGGAAACCCAGCGCGTAAGGTCTTCGGAAGCGATGGAGTCTGCCGGGACTGAAAGCCGAACCCAAGACATCGACACTGACACTGACAATGACATGCCCCGAAGGAGGAAGGCGAAAGGCAGGGGGAAACGGGCTGGAGCCCTCATAAACGTGAGGCCGACCGTCCGGGTCGCTGAACCACAACCCGGGCCAAGCGGCTCGGGGGCGGCAAAGCGAGATCGCCCGGACGATACGGCTTCGCCGAGCGCGCTTCAGGGAAACCCGAAGCGTGTGAGAGTCCAGCCTGCTCAAGGGGAGCAGAGGACCTATGCGCGGGCCACGAAGGATATACCTGCGCGACTCGCCGTAGCAATCTGCTCCCCCCCCCCTCCAGGGACCTGACTCCGGAGGAAGCAAACAACATTAAGAACAGACTTGAGGAGCTCGTCATGGACAGCGACCCGTCCCAACCACTCCCGGCCTTCCGCGGATACCCTCGGGTAGCGGACGGTACTGTGCAGATGTGGTGTGAAGACGACCACTCCTTGACCTGGTTGACACAGAATGTGACACAAATAAGACTCCCGAACACCGACCAGACACTGACAGTCATGCGACAGACTGATATACCTACCCGTGTCCGAGCCGCGCTATTTGTACCCCGGTATAATGGGGACATAGCGCGGCTCCAGAGTGTTCTGATTCGTCAGAACACTTGGTACGACATTGGTAGGTGGTCACTGTACAGGGCGACTTCTGTCGGTGGGGATAACCATGGGACGTATCTGACCCTGGGGATCCCGACCGATGAAGCCGAAAAGGTCTTGGGGCGGGAGCGGCGCGTATCGTACCTGCTCGGGTCCATATACGTCCGCTTCTACCCCAAGAAGCTACCCTCAGACAAGACTGAGACCACTGAACAGACTCAGACAGACACCGATGTGACTATACTGGAGGAGGAAATGGCGAAGGCTGCAATGACCGACGCTGAGTCAGACTCAGCGCCACCCCCGTCACCGGGATGGACAATGCAGCTGCTCGCATCCTCACCCAGCGACACCTGGCGAGGAACGGGGGAGGGAGATGAAGCATCCAATGGATCCGACTCCTCCTAACTCCGCTCCAACGTCAGCACCACCCACAGCAAACACCCAGATCATCCAGGCCAATCTCCAGCATAGCCAGACCGCCACGGCTAGCCTTCGCAGAGCCCTGGAGATGAATCCACGGACAATTGCACTTATACAAGAGCCGTGGATTAGAAACAACAAAGTATGTGGCCTTGGAAACACCGGAGGTAATATCACTCTAAACACACTTAATGCAGAGAAACCATGTACCTGTATATACACACCCAAAGACATACCTATTACCCCACTAACTCAATTCTGTTCCAGAGACCTGACTGCGATCAGGCTCCGGATTGACAGCAATGCTCCAGATTTAGTACTAGCCTCGGTGTACATGCCAGGCGACAATGAGAACTGCCCACCGATAGAGATGATTGATCTTGTACGTCACTGCGAGGACGCGGACCTGGACCTGATCATCTGCACCGACTCAAATGCTCATCACCCGCTTTGGGGAAGTGAAGTATCCAACGCCAGAGGTGAGACGCTATCCACATACCTATTCTCGACTAACCTTAACATTGTGAACCGAGGCTCAGAGCCCACTTGGGTTACAGCCAGAGGTCAAACAATCATAGACCTAACCCTAGCTACCGAAAACGCGACCAAACTTATCTCTAATTGGCGCGTATGTGATGAACCCTCCTGTTCCGATCATAGGAGAATCCGCTTTACCTTAGCAACCATGATAAAAAAACCCACACCGAGGCGCAATCCGCGCCGCACAAACGTCACAGAATACAAACACCACCTAGCTTCTTTGTTGGCTAGACGACAGTTACACTCGACACCCTTGACTGATCCCACACAGCTTGAAGAAATCGTGACAAAATTAACAAACGACATAACGGAGGCTTACCACGTGAGCTGCAAACCAAGAACACCTAACACCAGGAGTAAGGGAAACCCATGGTGGAATGCTGAACTTGGTAGGCTCAGAAACACGCTACGAAAACAATTCAACAGAGCAAAGAACACCAGACTCCCGGAAGACTGGGAGCTATACAAAGAAACCCAATACAAGTTCAAGAAACAAATCAGAATGGCCAAGAATACCGCTTGGCAGAATTTCTGTGAATCCATAGAATCTAACAGCGAAGCCGCACGAGTAAAGAAAATCCTATCAACTGATCAGGACCGTACTCTCGGCGCCCTTAAAAAACCTGACAACTCCTACACACAAACAGACCAAGAAACCAGTAAGGTCCTTCTAGAGACGCACTTCCCGGACTGCCACCTTTCCGAGGACAGCACGTGGGAAAACGAATCTAGACAGACACCAAGTACTACAGACTGGTCTAGAGCCCGCGACATAATCACTGAGGACCGTATAACATGGGCCATTAAAACATTCCAGCCATACAAATCTGCAGGACTAGATGGCATTTTCCCGGCCCTTTTGCAATGGGGTGAACACATCCTGACACCCTGGCTGCTGGAAATCTACCAAGCCTGCATAGCACTCAGATACGTCCCACTAATGTGGCGGGAGGTGAAGGTCATCTTCATACCCAAACCAGGCAAAACTGACTACACACAACCCAAAGCATACAGACCGATAAGTCTCACATCCTTCCTACTGAAAACCCTAGAGAGGCTCTGCGATAGACACATCCGAGATGGACCTCTCCATAAGAATCCGCTTCACGGACAACAGCACGCCTACTCAACGGGGAAATCAACAGAATCTGCCCTACACAGCGTAATATCTAAAATTGAATCCGCAATACACCACAAATGCTCCTCGATGGCTGTTTTCATAGATATCGAAGGTGCTTTTGACAAGACCACGTTCCAGAGTATGAGTACAGCACTCAGCAGGCACGGTGTAGACCAAACCCTGAGTGACTGGATCACCAACATGCTCAAGCAGAGAGCAGTAAGAGTCACAATAAACAGCACAACGAGGGCCATCGTGGCGAAAGGCTGTCCCCAAGGGGGCGTCCTCTCACCACTGTTATGGAACCTGGTCGCAGACAACCTCATCAGGAGACTCAACGATAAAGGATACTTTACTGTTGGCTACGCCGATGATATAACCATAATAATAAATGGAAGCCATGAGAATACCATATGCAACCTCATGCGCCAAGCCCTAAAAATAGTAGAGGACTGGTGCCGAGAGTATCAACTCTCAGTGAATCCTACAAAAACTGAGCTCATACTTTTCACCAAAAAGAGGAAGCTGGCGGAGCTGACACTGCCAAAATTCTTTGGCACCACTCTAAGCCTTTCGGCTGAAACCAAATACTTGGGCATCTTCCTGGACAAACAACTGAATTGGGCAAAACACGCTGAGCACATCACCAAAAAAGCCAGTATCTGCATGTGGCAGTGCAAACGCATGCTGGGCAGAAACTGGGGTATCAGCCCCAAAACAACCCACTGGCTATACACGACTGTTATAAGACCAATTATTACGTACGGCTCCCTAGTCTGGTGGCCCAGAACAGACTTAAGCACGGCACAAAAGGATCTTGAGAAGCTGCAACGACTTGCATGTGTGGCGATCACTAGCAGCATGAGAACTGCACCCACTGCCGCTCTACAGGCCATGCTGGGCCTACCACCACTGCACCTTATAGTACGAGAAGAGGCTGCCCTGGCAACCTTCAGACTTGCTATATCCGGGGCACTCTTGCGAGACTCCAGGATCAAACACACACGCATCATGGAGGATTCAGTCAAACGACAACCCCTGATGACTGCACCATATGATAAGACTGCAAAGACGCACCACTTCCAAAAAAACTACCAAATACAGCTCATGCCGGAGCCCGAGGACTACTCAGGGCCTGAGGAGCTCAGGATTTACACTGACGGCTCAAAGACAAACACTGGAACTGGAGTTGGAGTTTTCTCCAACGATCTCAACATAAATATATCCAGACCGCTGGGGAAGCTCAACACCGTCTACCAGGCGGAATGTGTGGGCATTATTCAGGCGATCCATGCCATAGAAGCCAGGAAAGTCACGGATAGTCACATCCGCATACTTTCCGACAGTGCCTCAGTACTTCAATCCCTAGAGAAAAATTATATCACGTCCAAGCTCATACTAGAATGTCACAATGCGCTGCAACGCTCAGCGGTCGAGAACCGCAATACTGTGACACTGCAATGGATAAAGGGGCACAGCGGATCACTCGGCAATGATGCGGCGGACGAACTGGCCAGGAGGGGGTCCGGCGCGATGGTTTTCGGACCCGAGCCCATCGTGCCGCTCCCCTTCACCCAGCTGCGCACATGGCTTAAAGAACACACACACGACCAAGCCCGAAAATGGTGGTCCTCGGCACCAGGCTGCAGGCAGTCCAAAGAGGCGATGCCAAACTTAGATAATAAACTAACCAGGCGCCTCCTACACCTGTACAGAAGAAGCCTGCAAATGGTGGCGGGGACCATCACCGGGCACTGCTCACTGAACAAACACTATCACACAATAGGTATAACGGACAGTCCCCTGTGCAGGGCATGTATGGGGACGGAGGAAACGGTAGGACATGTGCTCCTAGAGTGCACGGAAATCACCGAAATACGGAAACGAACCCTCGGGTCATTAAATTCCCTTACAGATATCCTGAATAGACCGAAAGACCTGATCTGCTTCTGGAGGGAGGTTGGCTGGATGGAGTGACGGCCGACATGGCTCACGCACAATGGTCTCGTGCAGAGACTAAGTGCGGAAACCAAACTACAGAAGAAGAAGAAGAAGAAGAAGAAGATAACCTCCTCTTTTTGTCGTCGGTTGAAAATAACTATCAGGGGGTGATTAGGGATCGATACTGATGCCAAAAATGCAATCAGTAAAATTTTTGTCTGTCTGTCTGTCTGTATAACCGTTATAGAAACAAAAACTACTCGACGGATTTTAACGAAACTTGGTACAATTATTTTTCATACTCCTGAGCTGGTTATAGTATACTTTTCATCACGCTACAATCAATAGGAGCAGAGCAGTGAAGGGAAATGTTGGGAAAACGGGAGAAGTTACTCCATTTTTTAAGCTTCCGTCGCGAGTGCAACCTAATGGTGAACGCAGACCTAGCCGCACCGCACGCGCCGCAGTCTTTGCATTCGAATTCTTTATTTGAAGTTCTATGCAACCTCGCACACCTACCCGCGCCGCAGTCGCCGCAGTCCCTGAAACAACCGAACTCCCCTAGCCGCTGCTGATGACGTCACTCGCACGCAGCGCGGATGACGTCATTCGCATCCACGGCGCGCAGTGTTGCCAGAGTTATAAAGTAGACAGAGAATCTCTGTCAACGGTTTATAATTAAATTACTTATTCTCGTATAAATAACTACTTGCTTATTCCCTACTAGCTTTTGCCCGCAACTTCGTCCGCGTGCAATAGTTACTTTGGGCTAACGTTAAATTTAACCCCGATATTGAAGCATTCTTCATTGGCGCTCCGCTCCTATTGGCCTTAGCGTAATGATATATAGCCTATAGCCTTTCTCTATAAATTGACTATTTAATTAAAAAATATTTTTTCAATTCGAACCAGTAGTTCCTGAGATTATCGCGTTCAACCAAACAAACAAACTGTTCAGCCTTATATTATTAGTATAGATAGCTGTCGCCCGCGACTTCGTCCGCGTTTCCGTCGTTTTTTCGTAAAAAAAGTAGCCTATGTCCTTCCTCACGGTTCAGTGGTTTTGATGTAACAGACAGATTAACTTTCGTAATTTAGTAGGGAAATATAATATGTCAATCTATAATACTGTTGAAAAATATCGCAATGCGGAACCGCACAATATTATTGTTAATAGCTGTGCCCGCGACTCCGTCAGCGTGTAACTTCTTGTGTGTTATTAAGTTAATGTATTGGTAATATTATTTAGATCACGTTCACATGAGGATTAAGTACCTATAGAACGAAAATACTTCAGCGCAAAGCTTCCGGGTAAACTATGTTGAAAGTTGACCAGGTAAACTATGTTGAGAGTTGAATTACACAAAAGAGCAAAATACCAATACCAAATACAGATTTTATACAGATTTTTTAAATCTTCGGATAGATAATGCTTTCAAAAATCTGGCAACTCTGACGGGAACGACTGCAGCGACTGCGGCGCGGATAGATGTGCGAGGCCATTAACAAAAAGCGATGACTGCGGGGACTGTAGAGACTGCGGTGCGGCTAGGTCTGCGTTCACCTTTAATGGTTAAAGCTACACAGAAATCATTCATGACGGAAATGTTCTCCTTAAAATTATATAAAAAATATCCCACGACAGCATATATCTATCTTTTATGGTTGACTCACAATAACACGTGTAACTCCCGATAGCTTAGCAGTTCGAAGCTTTCTGATTATTATTCTGCTCCGAAATTTAAAACCACCACAACTTTGCACTGGAACTCGGCTAAAAGTAACCCAGTTGCAACAAAATATAATCGAGGCTCAAATTTTAACAGGTTGCGGTGCAGGAGAAACCGTCTTTATTCCCAGAATTCCTATAATACCAAATTATTTTCCATTCCAATTTAAAAGAACGCAATTCCCTGTATCGGTGTGTTATGCAATGACAATTAATAAGGCTCAAGGGCAGACTTTTCGTGTTGCTGGAGTAGATCTCGGTGTCAGTTGTTTCTCGCATGGTCAGTTGTACGTCGCTCTTTCCCGGGTTAGCAGTTCTAGAAATCTTTATGTTCACGTGCCGGACGGGTCAACTTTCAACATAGTTTACCCGGAAGCTTTGCGCTGAAGTATTTTCGTTCTATAGGTACTTAAGCCTCATGTGAACGTGATCTAAACAATATTACCAATACATTAACTTAATAACACACAAGGAGTTACACGCTGACGGAGTCGCGGGCACAGCTATTAACAATAATATTGTGCGGTTCGGTATTGCGATATTTTTCAACAGGATTATAGATTGACATATTATATTTCCCTACTAAATTACGAAAGTTTAAGTTTTAATCTGTCTGTTACATCAAAATCACTGAGCCGTGAGGAAGGCAGGCTCTCTCAGGAAGACATAGGCTACTTTTTTTTACGAAAAATGACGTAAACGTGGACGAAGTCGCGGGCAACAGCTATCTATACTAATAATATAAGACTGAAGAGTTTGTTTGTTTGTTTGAACGCGATAATCTCAGGAACTACTGGTTCGAATTGAAAAAAATATTTTTTAATTAAATAGTCAATTTATAGAGAAAGGCTATAAGGCTATATATCATTACGCTAAGGCCAATAGGAGCGGAGCGCCAATGAAGAATGCTTCAAAATCGGGGGGGTTGGGACTAGATGGCATTGTGTGAAAGTTGTGGAATATTATTATTATTATTAATTATTCATAGCAGAAGGCACGCTTCATTTAATCACAACTTAAGCATAACTACTGTGGAGTTCTGCTATGCGAGCGGTCAGCCTATCACGCTGGCTGGTATAATTGGAATTTCGACCGCAATATTTGCCATGCGAGCGAATGGTTACAAAAAAAAGAAGAAAAGAATTGAGAGCCGGCTGGAACTCCGCGAGCAGAGCAGGCTCGACATTGAAATAACTTAAAAAATATAATTATATTAATCTTCCATCTATGTGAACATAGTAAAGGATAAAACCTATCGCGTTCATATTGAATTCCCGAGTACACAGACGCCCCCATACCAGCCAACGTGATAGGCTGACTGCTCGCTGATAGCAGAACTCCACACTACCTAGTAAAAATCACACGTTTTAAAGCCTCTCAGACTCTGTACACGGTCACTCCACGTGATAGTTGCACCAAAAGATCGCTAGATGTGTTCCGCATCCAGGGATGCTCTTGCGACTGCCTCGTTCCTGTATTGCTTTGGAAATGTTTGCGCAAGCTCGTGCTTTTTACGCGATTGTAAGCATCTTCGCTTCTGAGGAGAGTGAGACACAGTCGCAACATCTTGAGAACAGTAGTGAGAGTTTCAGCTCTCCGATTATGAAGCTGTTTCTGTGGAGGGTGATGGATACTAACACAAGATAAATAGCTATCATACGTGTTTGTATGATAGCTATTTATTTCTCTAGGATCTGGAAGAATCGAGGAATATCTAAGGAAACCAGCTGTGTTATTCTGTAAGACCTCATTCTAAACTTCGAATCTGAATCCACTGTGAGTTTATTGATGGGCATTCTAAAAACTCGGTTGTTAATTCGAATTTACACTAGCGCTACCCTTGCGAGCGTGTCAGCGAGTTGAACTAAAGATTTTGACAGATAAAGTATGAGATGACGTGAGAAGTGGCATTCGGTAAGGTAATTCCTCCGTCACTTCGACGCTGTTTACAGAATGCAAAATCAAGGTCACTTTGAACCATATGTGAAGTGACAGTGAATAGCTATGTGAGATGCGCGTTGTTGTTCCAATTTTACAGAATCGATGTACTGACCCGTTTGGTTCGGGCGCTCATTTTTCCCATATTCTTGTATGGTACCGAAATATGGACAATCCGAAAGGCAGATAGTAAGAAAATAGATTCATTTGAAATGTGGTGCTGGCGACGAATGCTCCGAACCCCATGGACTGCGTTCCGCACAAATGTATCTATACTACAAGAGCTCGTCATCAAAGATCGCTTGTCCACAGTATTTAGACGCAGAATCCTCAGTTATTTCGCTCACATTATCTGCCGCCAAGATGAAAACTTCGAAAAGCTGATTATCTGTGACAACGTGGAGGGCAAGAGATCCATAGGGAGATCCCCATTAAGATGGTAGGACCTGTGGTAGGACCAACTGAAGTAAGGCAGCTCCCTTAAGTTCGAGGAAGTGGTCCGTTTAGCCTCTGACCGCAAAAAATGGAAAAGCCTGACAAATCGCTAGGTGAAGATTGATCGCGATCTTCAGTCATTAAGGTCGACCACAGCGACAGAGAAGTGATTTTCTTATTGATGCTAAAATCGCGCTTCACTACTATCTCACCTGATGGTAAGCGATTATGTGGTCGAAGATGAAGCACGCTTACCTAAAAGTACCCCATTCATTCTTGACTTAAAGACCCCTAGGTTATAGCTATCAGGGAATATAGACACTGGCAGGGAATTCCATTCCTTAGCTGTATGCACAATGACCATTTCCAGACTTTCTGTCTGAAACATAAGTTTATTCTTTATTATTATACCTTAAGGCCAACACTTCTGTCCAGCCCTGCTGTGAATACAAGCGTAATGTTTGTTTTTATCTACAAATATGGAGCGTAATATTACGAGTGTTAAGAGACGCGTGACGTGGCGGCCATGCTCTCAAATTGACGGAGATTACGTTGCCAATAAAATACCTTGACCCAGTCATATTGTAGTACGGGTATACGCACCGCAGTTGTTACTTTTTTATTATTACCAATGAGCCCGCTTACTACACTCGCGAGCAACCAAATCGACTCAACCCATACGTGCGCATAAATATATGTATTTTTCTAAAAATACATTACTTATTTTAAAAATTATTATAGCGTTCGAAAGCTTGAGACCTTAGCTTTAATATGGTACCACTTTTCTTGACATTTATTCAAGACTTTAAAAATTAATGGTATCTGGGTGTAAGTAAAGGTAAAATGGGAACTTAGAAAAATATTGGTGGTGGTCAGTTATTTTAAAAATAAAACAAACTGTTAAAAAATCATAAATAATTTATTATATCAATATTTGGTATTGCCCCCCCTAGCTCTAATCACAGCTTGCAGTCGATTTTTCATCGACCTGATCAATTTTTTGACGGTGTCTTGAGGAATTCCATCCCACTCCTCTAATAACGCCGCCTTTAGTTCCTCTATGGTCGAAGGGACGGGATTTCTGGCCCTGACCCTTCTTTTGAGCTCGTCCCATAAGTGCTCGATGGGATTCATATCTGGACTGAGTGCAGGCCAGTCCATTGTCTGTATATTCACTTCATCCAGCAACTGCCGAGTGATACGCGACGTGTGACACCGGGCATTATCAAGCATTAAGACGAAGTTCTCGCCGACAAATCCTGCGTAGGGAACAACGTGGTCCTGAAGTATGTTGGTAATATACCGGTCAGCTGTGAGCCCTCCTCATCGGCCTCCCCCGGGCACGAAAACAAGCTCGGTTTTTCCGTCTAAAGAGATACCAGCCCACATCATGCAGGAGCCGCCGCCGTATGCAACCGTTTCAGCGAAACAGCACTGCGCAAATCGCTCGCCCGGACGCCTGTAGACCCGGCCTCTCCTGTCACTACCATGCAGACACATTCTGCACTCGCCAGTGAACAAGAACGACTGACATTGCTCGACGCTCCAATTGAGATGCTCTCGAGCAAATTGAAGGCGCACTTCTCGGTGGCCTGCAGTTAATTTTGGGCCCGTGTAAGGCCGTTTTGGAGTGAGATTGGCTTTCCTCAAGCGTCTTCTTACTGTCCACTCGCTGACAGCCACCCCTCGAACACGCCTCAATTCCTGCACCACATCAACACCCGTCAGGTGCCTATTCCACAGCGCTGGTGTAACTATAAAACGGTCGTCTCTCTCTGAAGTGCACCGGTGGCGGCTGGCTCTTGGTCTCCGATTAAAGGCACCAGTCTCTCGAAATCTTCTGTATACCCTTGATACAGCAGACTGGCTCAAGTGAAGCTGGGCAGTGATGGTTCACTAACTGAGTCCTTGTTGCAACAGAGCAACAACTTGAGCAGCTTCTTCAGGCGTAGTGTCCATAGTTTTTTCAAAACAATGTGTGCAATTTGTGGAAATGTGTACAGGTCAACTTCTGATAAGCGGCTGATGAGTTAAATCGGTTGCGAGGGTTTTTATAGGGGTGGATCGTAGCACAAGTCGTGTGTATCGTAGAGAGTGAATTTTCCTATACACCCGTTTAAATTGCTTAAATAAAAAAGTACTGATTTTTTTTATGACAGTGGTGTTGATGTTAAGCTAAAGTCTCAAGCTTTTAATGTACATATGTTTTTTATAAATAAAATATGTATTTTCCGAAAAATAAAGATATGTATGCGTGCTTATGGGTTGAGTTGATTTAGTTGCTCGCGAGTGTAGTTACTTATTGGTTATGTACGATATCTATAGATATGTGAAGAACCCTTTACCAGAACAATACGTAAAATATGTAGGTACGTTCTGTCCATCCAAAGGTTGTCTTTAAAAAATCGCCTTATGTGATTATTGTAAAGTGTAGAATAAAATATATAATAAAATAAATTCTTATATAAAAATATTTACGACGAAATTTGAATGAATTCGCAAAGATTCACATAAATGTAGCTCGTTTGAATATGATATAGTTACTATAAATAAATACATAATAATTTATGGAATCCAAGTACAGATGAAAGTAGAAATCTTAGACTAGGAACTAGGTATGATGAAATATTATTAACTCTAATTAAGTTACTTTAATTTTTTTATATCGTGTAAGTACATCGTGTAAGTGTTATTTAATTTAAAGTGAATATAGCTGATAGCCGCTCTATATTAGGTTTAAGTCTGTAAATACAGTGTTAAGTAGAATCCAATAATCTTCTCTTATTTTGTCTTTCTCATACTTCTGACATTTTTAATTCTTCTTTTCATATCCAGTCGATTCTCCTCTGGAATGCGCTTCCTCTCGAGATCAGGACGGCTGACAATCGCTACGCATTTAAAAAGAAATTGCGGATCCACTTTCTACAACAATAAACAGAATTTCCACATTGAATTTTCATTTGCTTCTTATGTATGTATATTTATATAAGTATTTATTTATATATAATATTTATGTAGATTTGTATTTTATGATACTAGGTTTTTGTGTTATTACTTTTTTTTTTCCAATATAATTTTCACGTACATGTTGCACCTTCCACTCTATCTGTTCACCACTCATGGTTGACTGGTAGAGAATGGCTACGGCATTAAGTCCGCCTTTGTACCTATGTGCATAAAGTGTAAATAAATAAATCCCATAAAAAACAATTTATATGGGATGGGAATATTTATTTATATGGGATTACAAAGTTATTTATGCAGTTGATGTATCTAGAAAACTGGAACGAAATTGTAAAATATTATAGTTTTTCCTTGATTCATATACTAAACACTAATTGTATTCTAATTTTGAAGCTTCTATGTCTGCTAGAAGTGCCTTAGACTTTTGATGATCGGTCAGTCAGTGAGTGACAAAATTTTGTAAATTAAGGAACTTTGACTCGTTATAATTCTTAAACTACTGGTTCAAATTGAATGAAATTTGAAATATACCGTGTTTATACAATGCCTGTTTGGTTACTGAAAATTCAGGCTTCTAGTTTTATCCAAAACGAAGTTATAGCGGGTCGAAAATGGCCTGAGTTGCTTCGAGAAAAGAATGGTACGGCCGTGCCGCTTTTTTGCTCGGACTTGGCGGGGGCACTGCCGTGCCCCCAGATAAAACGCAATTCAGCTTTGGTGGCTACTGACGATTCGGTAAATATCAAAGCCTTAATTGAAGGCTACAATATGTTTCGATGGAACATTTCAGGAGTTCGTGGCTAGTTGTATCAAAACAGGTCAAACTTCAAGAGTAAGATACCATAGCTGAGATCGGCTCGTGGATCAGGGACTGTCCATAAAGTAGGTTACCTAAAAGTAACCTATTCGCTCTTGTCTTAAAGACAGGGAACTCCGGCAGGGAATTCCACTCCTTAGCCGTACGCACAATGAAGGTATTCCCAAAACGTTTAGTCCGTATAGGTGGGATGTCCACTATGCAACGATGGCGCATCGCCGTTTGTCTTGTAGTCCGATGATGGAACGGGCTTGGCGGAATTAGATTGTGTAATTCCATCGCACACTCCCCGAAATGTAACCAATAGACTAGCAACTCGTCGTCGATGTTCAAGGCTCTGGAGCTTTGATTCGACCAGTGTATCGTTGCCAATGAGTCTTTTGGCCCGTTTCTCAATAGACTCAAGTGCGTCCAGTTGGTACTTGGCAGATCCATCCCAAAGATGAGAGCAGTACTCCATACAAGACCGAACCTGGGCTTGATAGAGATTGAGCAGCTGTTCGGGTGTGAAGTACCGTCTCACCTTAGTTATACAACGTGTAACGGAAACCCCATATCTATTCAAAAGGACTGAAGACAACATCTGGTATGGAGTCTCTATGCAAAGTTTCAGCTCAAAGTAAGTGACTCACAGAATTGAACCCAAATTGTTGGTTTCGTATGTTTCTTGAATACCAATAATAACAAACGTGTTACAGTACTATGGGGGTCATCACTTTTCACGTCACTTGCCAATAAAACGATAATTCTCTTCGTTCTTCTTAATTTGTAAAATTCGGTCTCTGGTATCAATGTATTGAAATTTCTAATAAGTTCCACACATGTAGACATAGGATTACAAAACCCTTGCCATATCCAAAGAAGAATTATCATCCAAAGAAGCCGTGCACTTGGTATGTATATACTCTTTAAATTACACGTTGTATATTGAGTTTCGAAAACAGTAGGTATAGGCCATTTTACATAATTATAGTTAGAAAATGTGCGACTAGTAGTGCTACAGGACTGGGTCGTGTGCCATGCGCGCCTCTAAGAGTAGTCAGCAGGAATGATGGGGCCTGATAGAGCCATTGCCTGCCATGGTTGCGGAAATGTTCTAACAAGATACCCCGTATGCAGGAGCGACTCAAGGAACAGTGTGAACTTTTAGTCAATTAGTCTGACACTCCCTTTAGCTCCACTTAGTGCGGAAGGAGTCATTCAATGATTACCTCCACGGCAAAAAATATTTTGTTTTTATATTTATTTTCGTAGTTATAGTAGACAAGCTTTTTCCCACGACTTCATTCGCGTGGCAGGTTTTTCCCGCGTAAATCCCGATCCCGTGGGAATTTCGGAAAAACTATCCTTTATCCTTCCCAGGGTCCTAAACTATTCCCATGCCAAATTTCATCTAAATCGGTTCAGCGGTTTAGGCGTGAAAAGGTAGCAGACAGACAAACAGACGGAATTAATTTCGCATTTATAATATTAGTATGGAGTAGCTACCAAGGACATGGAGCGAGCTCAGCTGAAAGTACAGACAACATAGGACAGAGTTTCCTGGCGCATTAAAACGCTAAGAGCCGAGCCCAAGTTAAGGGAGCAGGCGTGGAAGAAGAAGAAAAAGAAGAAATAGAAGTAAGTAGCTAGCAGTGGCGAAGGGTGAATTTTCATAAAAGGGAAGCCGGACCAAAAAATGCTTACCTTGCTCAAGTGTGATGCGTGAATTCCAGTAACTGTGGCCTTGTGGCTGACTTCGAAATCTTGTAACTTCGTAAATAATTATTTATTTAATTGAAAATAATAGATTACTTTTTATATATTCATATATAAAATAATATACTAATATTTGCCATATTTCAAAAGGGAAGCTGGTAGGAATCGAGTTGTATGGAAGCCTTCACCACTGGTAGCTAGTCAATTCTTAAGTTACTAAGGTAAAACCCATAAAACAATAAATGAGAGTTTTAAGAGGAAAATGTTGCAGTATACATGTTGTTTTACCTGCATGTAGGTTAATGACTCAAAGATTTTGCTGTAGGCATAGAATTTGCTCACGCTACGTGACTTTGGACAGATTCGCGTTGACACATGCAATAATTTTTTATTCATACTAGGTAGGTCGATTAGTGGTTAAAATTCGATCACAATTTAACTGACTTCGAATGCATTCTTCTATACTTAATACTATAAAGCGGAAAATTTTGTTTGTTTTTATGAACGCGCTTATCTTCGAAAGTACTGGGTGGATTTGGATAAAATTCGGTATGGAATTAGCTTGAAGCTTGAGGAAGGTTATAGCCTAATTTTTACCCGACTGCGAAATGAAGAGGTCGCGCGACTGCTATTATACAACGTGTAATTTAAAGGGTATATACATACCAAGTGCACGGCTTCTTTGGATGATAACAAACGATATGGGTTTTCTAATCCTATGTCTACATGTGTGGAGCATATTAGAAATTTCAATACATTGATACCAGAGGCCGAATTTTTCAAATTAAGGAGAACGAAGAGAATTGTCGTTTTATTGGCAAGTGACGTGGAAAGTGATGACCCTCATAGTGCTGTGACACGTTTGTTATTACTGGTATTCAAGAAACATATGAAACCAATAATTTGGGGTCAATTCTGTGAGTCACTTATTTTGAGCTGAAACTTTGCATAGAGACTCCATACCAGATGTTGTCTTCAGTCCTTTTGGATAGATATATGGAGTTTCCGTTACACGTTGTATATAAAAAAATCTTTTCTGGTCTCCGTAATCCAGTTTTCAGATATCCTTATCTAAATTCTAATCTGTAGCTTTCCTTAAATGGGGAACAAAGTTTTAATTTCACGTATTAATATATTTATATTATTGGTACGTAATTATGTATTAAATTGTTGTTAATACATGAGTTATAGTATTTTATTAACTATGTAGATACCAAGATAAACCAAATATTGTTTCTTTTTATTGGGCAGTTTATTTTTGTATAACCATATTTTCTGTTTTTTTTTATTACTTTGTATAGGTATTATTGGTTTTCCCCTTGGGTAAGGACGAGGTTTGACCGACTGTGCATATTTTACACCCGAGTAGGTATGACAGAATAAAGACAAGGTACAATATAACGATTTAAAATTAATGAGGTTTGAGGAGATCGCTTTTTGCAGTTGGTTATCTGGGAGTTAGGTATAATTTTAGTTCCCAAAAAAACATACCACAAATTATGAAACGGCTGGTTCAATACTGTTTGTGTCCCAAGGCCGGACTATTACTTTGCGCAAAAGCCAAGCCTTGCCATACAATGTGGCAATGCCACCAGTTTCTCGGGTATTTTACCAGTCGACATTGTTGAGGACAATTTTTATATGCCTTATGTCTTAAGACCTGCCAGGGTTATTCTAACATGATACCACGGTCCTGGAACGTAAGGGGAACTAAAGGAGCAGGGTGAGTTTTTAGTCAGTAGAAGTCTGACACTCCCTTTCACTCCACACACAGCAGGAGGAGTCATTTTATGATTTTCCCACCAGAAAAAATTTGTCTTAAGCCCCCTGGATCGGATAGAGGGCGTCTATATACAGTGCTCGACCATCGTGTTCTGACTTTGGCAACGCGTCCTCAGGCCACGTTAACCCGATCTTCTTATAATCCCAAGCCAATCTAAGACTACTTAAACAGGCGATCTGCTGTTCGATCTCGTGGTAGAACTCAAATAAGGGTTTGTTGGTTGTCTTTTCTGGATAAAAGATACCAAGAATCTGTCGGAGATAGCGATTGACTAAAACCTGTTGTCCTTGGTAAAGCTTTTACGTTGGTGGTACGTTTTGGGAATACTTTCAGTGTGCGTACGGGAAATGAAGTCAAGAAGGAAGGAAGGAAGGGAGTCAAGAGGGGTCTTTAAGTCAAGACTAACTAACCTATTCACTATTGACTTAAAGACTCGCATTCTGTATTTCCTGATAGCTATATCAGAAAACACAAACTCGTAGGTGAGCGTGCTTCATCTTCGACCACATCATCGCTTACCATCAGGTGAGAGGGTGGTCAAAAACGAGACTTTTTTTTAATACTAAAGTTATGTTTAGATTAAACAGTTCATAAAAATAATGTATGTTAAACTGTGAGCATATCTGCGAATTGTCTCAGACAGGACAAACTAAATTAAGCTCACATAGCAACAAATGGTTTGTCATTCCGTAGTCTTAGGTTACTCTTAGCCACGAAACCTCCCAAACCCGTTTCCATATCTATCTACCTCATAAACTTGACGACATTAGCATGCACACCGGTATTCCGACCGCTTTTTACCGACAACACAAAGAAATATCGCCCTCTTTGAATAATAAGTGCATATTCGTAAAAAACGCTTTTTCTACGTGAGGTTCATACTTAAGTTACCTTTTAGCCGTGAGCTGCAGAGCTGTTCTAGATTCTTTCAAAACAATAGTCGTATAATGCTTTGTTGACTTTGTTATTTAGTGATTGGGTTTAACGTCAGTTCATACTTTTGTAGTTCTTAGTGAGTTTCTATTATATATAGAACTAGTTGGACCCGCGACTTTGTCCACGCGGAATAGTGACTTTCGGCAGCATTTTTAATTTTTTAGACTAATTATTTTGAATGTAAAACTCATACATAAATAAGCTATTTACAATATTTTACTGTTAATAGCTTATTTAAGTACATTTTTCTAATCAAAAGTCTAAAAAATAAGTTTCAAGCTTCTAGCTTTAAAAATGACGTAATTTCCATACAAACTTTCATCCCATATTTCAACCCCTTACAGCCCTTTTTTCGCATTAAAAAGCAGCCTATGTCCTTTTTCAGGCTCTAGACTAAGTCCGTACCAAATTTCATTTAAATCGGTTCAGTAGTTTAGACATGATTGCGTAACACACAGACAGGCAGAGTTACTTTCGCATTTATAATATTAGTAAGGATAGTAAGGATTGGTAGAGCTAGTGGCTAAATAGTAATGTTTTCGGATTAACCTCTCAAGGACCGCCATTATTTACGTCAACTATTAGTTGAGCCCCGCTGGCACACAAATTTTGTGCCAGCGGGGCTCAACTAATACTTGTATACTGGCACGTTTTTGTGCCGCTGGGGCTCTAGAGGTTAAATCTTCAAGTTTAAGCAACGTGCTCTTAGGCAAAAAGGCACGTTAAGCCGTCGGTCCCGGTTGTCTTTTGTACAGAAGCCAGCACATGAAACTACCCGAAACTGTCAAATTTTCCCAATCAACCTTGAACCTAATTTCTTTAAAAATAAAGTTGAAAATCTATTAAAGAAGTTTGACAGATTGTGTAGCTTGATCTGCTGGCGTCTGTACATATTTGATAATTGATAATTGATAAGGGCAGACAGTAAATCTGGCTTCAATCTTGCCACGAGGCACCGTGTTCCCCAGCAACTGGGTCGTGGAGGTCCGCTAGGCAGTCATCCATGTAAAACATTAGTATTCAAATGCATCCGATTAGATTAGAAACCAAACCGACACAGTTTGGAAAAGGCGAATTAGATGACGACGTCATTTCTTTTTAATCCATTCTTCTAGCATTATTGACCAGGTTTCTTACCAGGACACATTTAACGGATTTTCTTTGTGCAGATTTGTACAAAAGCACAATTTAAGTAACTTATCGTACTTAAACTACTATCAGTTTATTTTAAACCATTGTAAGCTCAGCATAAATGCTAGTATTATCTGTTGATCCTGTAATTTAATGTTTTTTTTTTGCTGATAATTAATTTTAAATTAATTAAAAAGTCATGCGATGTGTAGTTGTCTGCCCAAATGGCTTTTTATTCTATCTGTAGATCCTGCTTTGAGTCCAAATGTTTTATTTAAATAGGAAAAAAATACATTTTATACTTCTTAATCTTCAAAATATAAAGAAAACCATCAAATAATATATAAATTATGAAAACCTGCATCGGATAGTATAGTTGAATATTTTCCAACCATGAACCTTCACACAATATCTTCATTAATATCTAAATATATATAACTCAAAGGTGACTGACTGACTGACATAGTGATCTATCAACGCACAGCCCAAACCACTGGACGGATCGGGCTGAAATGTGGCATGCAGGTAGATGTTATGACGTAGGCATCCGCTAAGAAAGGATTTTGCGAAATTCCCACGGGATCGGGATTTACACGGGAAACACTTCCCACGCGGGCGAAGCCGCTGGCACAAGCTAGTCTAGTATAAAGAGGAAAAGAAGAACGAATACTACAGGACCGACTTCAATTATTTTTTACCAATATACAGAAAAAATATTTCAGCTAATGAAGCTGCGGGCATAAGGTAGATAATACTGTACATAAAGTTTTTACTGTAATCGCCATTTTATGACGTCCGCCATATTGAACTCAAAATGGCGGCATTTAAGTAATCGTGTTGCTTGTACATAATTGTCACGAGAAACAAACGTGTTTGACTTCCAGCACAGTAGGTCAAAGAATGTGCTGCAACTTCACTGGCTCTAGACTCGTCACGAAACCTCTTTTGACTTGCAGGTGTTCAAGTACATACTATCGTCTATTCGTCTATTGCCACTAGCTATATTAAGTTCTACTCGTTTTCTAGGGGCAAAGAACGAAATTTACACGTAATTTTCTATCGAAAATTTAAACGAGATGATGCCGGTGTTTCTTAACTGACTGCCCTGAGCAGAAACACCGATATAAACTCAGAGGTTTTCTTTTGAAGTCCATAAAATCAGTGCTGGTTAAATCATATGAAAACCATGTAGATTGATGTCTCGTTTTATTTATTTCACACACACATTAAAAAATATACAGACAGAAAATACAATACATAAACTTAAACGAGTTAAGCAATCCGCCTAAAACTAGGCACAGCCTGTATCTTGGTGGCGCAATATAAACAACAGAGGTTGCCTCATCTAGTCCTAACTTCAGTGTGCACAGACTGCGGTGATCTTTTGAGAAAAGAAGCACACAGATTTGAGTCGGTTTCTCCAGACAGTATAAGCATTGCGTATGTCCTTGCACGACATTCTAAACTCATCTAATCTTTGAAAACCTTCAATAACCTCACTCCGATCATATCAACATGAATCGGTTATCAAGCAGACCTGCCATTTATGGCTTTCGATTGGCATAAGAAGGCATTAACTTGTCTAAACTATACTATACTCGAGACATTATCTTAGCCCTCATAAATTCTAGAAGGCATTATATGCGGTTAATCCTCAAATATATTGCTTTTATCACTTTTTACCGTTTTCGGCGATGGGCTATTAGGCGGTCTTTTTGAACTGTGTTGCAATCAATTTGGTTAGTAATTGTCATTTTTCAGTGTTAATAAAATTATGTTTCGCAACCTACTCACGCATAAAGAGCATACTTATGTATGTGTGAGTGAGGTGCGTAACTTCTGGAGATTTGTAAAATGTATTAACTTTTGATTATACCTATGTATTTTATGTTTTATTGGAGCAGGGGTAGCCAATACTAGGTCGTGCGTTCGAGGCCAGGCAGGCATACATATTTCTTTGTGTAATTTTCATCATCAATTATAAATCATTGTTCCCAAACCGTGAACGGTAACATGGTGAGGAAACCAGTATGTTGGGGGGTCGAAAAATCTGAAGACTTCCACCAACTCACACTGGAATCGCACTGGTGGATTACAGCCCATTCCCTCCTAAAGAGAAGAGGCCGGTTTGCCAACAGTAGGAGAGATTTTATAGGCTTATTATTTATCTTATGTTATTAGTAAAAAACAGTCGTTTTATCTTAATTAGCCTAATACACACCTCACATTTCCATTGCACCTAAGTGCACCTTGTTCAACATATTTATATAATACTGTCACGTTATTTTTGCTGTTTCTACGCATTTATCGACTAACCTACCTATTATACTCAGACATATTGCGCATACCTTGAGGAAAAACAATAAAATACGTCATTCTCAGTTACGCATTCGGGAATTTTAATGTTGATAGAGTAAATCAATAACTAAAGGTATTGAGGAACTTTCAATAATATTATGGTTAGATTTTCCTCCGTAAACATCCATTGATTTTTGTATTGAAAAATGTAATTTATACCCAGCCACACATACAGACCATAGATGGCCGCAGGAACTACTCAATAATAAGTATTTCTTTCGATTTGAATACTTGAATATGGTTGTTAATGCATATGATGAAGTGGAGCTGACGGTGAAGTACTTCAAAGAGTATGTAATACACTTGAAGTACTAGGAGAACTTTTCAACAATTAACGGCCCTGCATCAGGAAAAACAATATTTTGTAATAGGTGATAAGTAATTGACATTTCAAAGGCTTTTGTAACTAGATAAAAAAGTTCCATCACTAAAAAGTTTCTTTTTTCCGCTCATTATAGTTTTTAAGTCCTCATTTAATTCTGTTATGCTGTACAATAAAGAGTATATCTATCTATCTACTATCACATAATCAAAACAGGGCTCAGTTCGTGCGTAATTATTTATTTACTTACTCTAAAGTAAACTCGAATTTAAATTAATAGAAATAAACAGTCGGTTCTTGGGTCAGGGAAAGTCCCAGTGACGTGAATCATTCATTCATAAGTCATTTACATATTTTATGTATAATTCATTCATGTTATTGAAGTTTACCCATTATTACCTAAAACACTGGCTTACCTGATAGATTTGAGTAACAATGCGAATATACCTAATCTTGGAATGTTTTAACGAGATACTGCAGCCCGCCAGATGTATGTTCTGTTGAAGGAACAGGGTGGATTTTTAGTCAGTAGAAGTTCGACATTCTCTTTTGCTCCTCCAAAGCGGCTCCAAGAAATTAGGTGAATTTTGGTTGATTTTGGTTTTCCAAACCAAACAAAGGAGATATTAAAGATACGGTAGTTGGTCCTTGCGAAAGATTATTGTAATAGAGAGAGTGGGAACGGGAGAGAATAGATAACGAGGCCATATCTAATGGTTCTCCCTTGAAGAATGAGAATTGATTTAAGAATGAAGTGAGTGAGCGAAGCTAGGGTTCATGACAAGAGAATTTGAGACAGATTTTTTGTAACTGTCTGTTACAGGATGGATGAAAGAAAAGCAAAATGTAGGATGCATAATATATCTAATGTATAAATATCTCGTGTCACGGTGTCTGTGTTCGCATTTCTTCTAAACGGCGAACTGATTTTAGTGTATTTTTGGTAGCTATCAGAATGAATGTTGTAAAGTCTATCCATACCCATAAAAAAGTTTACGGTGGCATTGCAAAGTATAGTATATAATTATTATACATTTTTTATAATTATTTATTTTCATCAAAAAGGATTACAATCATGTTAATTTAAAACTAGAACAATTAAAAAAATATAACTACAATATGGAACACCTGTAGCCTTACTTAGTGAAACACGTGTATCTCGGCTTACACCGCCAATCCTCTCAGTCTGTATGACATTACACATGTGTTCGACGTTGTGTTGAAATTGGTGCTTCACCTCGGGAAGGAAGTTAATTGTTGGGAGATAATTTTGTAGAAGACAAGAACAGAAGATGAAAAGAATCATGAATTTCATCATGTGGATTTGCCTTGTATTTTGTTGTTTCCTTTTTCTTTGTAAATTGTCAATATCTAAATCTTTATTCTTACCTACTAACATAATTATAAGTACCAATTACTAACTCTAGTCTTAAGGAACTAAATAAGTTTTTGATATTGTTAGCATGTCGTTTGTCTGTTGGCAATAAATACATTTTCTTTTTTTTATGAATAGAGAAGCAGGATGCTATACCAGAACTTTTAATTCGATGCAGTAGACTGTCAGTTTCTGAGTTATCAGATAATGACGACTATGAAATTGTGATGTAACAAAATTAATCGATTCGAGAATAAAATCGAATAACGATGTAAACAATTTGTTTTTAATAATTTTGTGAGAAAATAACAAAAAGTAAAATGTGATTATAAAGGGGCGTGAAAAATAAAACGAATAAATAGATCATGATAATATTTTTTATTTTTACAACTTTTTTTCTTATTCCTCTTCTTTTAAACAGTAATCCCGCGCAATTCTTTAAACTAGTTTCATTTATTATTATTATATTTTTTCATTAAAATAGTAAATTGTTTCATCACATGAAACAATTTGCAAAAGAGTAGCTTTTATCATGTCTGGTTAGATATGAATATTTTTGATAAAAATAGATTTATTTATAATAAAATTTAATTACTACTTAACAATAAATGGTAATAGTATACATTTTATTATTTATTTATATTTATCACGATTAAAATCGCTCATTTAATATTCGATTGATTGAATCCATCACTATTAGTTTAAATATTGTATCATTATTTTAATAAGTGACATCATCTTTAAGCTTAAAATGTCAGCTTACTGCATCGAATTAAAAGTCCTGGAATATAGCGAGATTAGCGAGCTTAAAATTTTACACCTTTCTAATAAATGATGGGCCTTAACCCTTGTGATTTAATGACTGAATTTCCTTTGGCATAAATAAAGTTTTTTTTTAATTGATAAGAGCCTCGCGTTTGATCACCATCTCACCTGATGGTATGTGATGATGTGGTTGAAGATGGAGCACGCTTACCTAAAAATAACCTATTCACTCTTGACTTAAAGACACCCAGGTTATAGCAATAGGCAAAAACAGACTCCGACAATTCCCAATGAATTGCATTCCTTAGCCATTAATAAAGCAGTTTAGGTTAGTAGAGACGGCCTAAAGATTCTAATTATTTAGCAAATAGTGGTTAGCCCTTTATCCAAGTCCACAACATCCTTATTAGTAGGTATGACTTAGTTATATTCAATCTTTATCCTGTCAAAGAGTCATGTCATTCGAAGGTCGAAGAGGGGGTTATACCAGTGTTAATAACACTGCAGTAAATATTTACCTATAAATGTTCTGAGAATTAATTAATTTACCTGTTTCCTTTGATTGCATGGAGCGGTGTTTCGAGCCCGTCATTGTCTGGCTGCTGTTGTCCAATTTATTTATTTGTCTAGGCTTTATGTAACACAAAAGCAAAAAGGCGGGCTTATTGTCTTAGGCGTTCTCTACCAGTCAACCATGGGAGGTGAGGAGACAACATGGCAGTCTGGGGTCTTTAAGTCAAGATTGAATAGATTACTTCTAGATAAGCGTGTTATATCTTCGACCACAGCAACGCTTGAGTGATCGCATAGTGAGATGATGGTCAAACGCAAACCTATAATATAAAAAAAAATTGCAACAATGTGTATAGACGCCAGCACATGAAGCTACCCGAAACTGTCAAATTTTCCCAATCAACTTTGAACCTAATTTCTTCAACAATAAAGTTTAAATCTATGAAAGAAAGGGGAATGCCCACCGTCCATAGACACTTCGGCCTCGAGTGCACACATTTTAAAGTATACGGATATCATAATATGCAATTTAAATAATGAACTGGTCAAGGAATTGGTTTAAAAAAAGTCCGGGTTCTTAAGATAAAATAGTTTTTATTCTTCACAAACACAATTGTTTTATAATCATTTTAATATTATACTATTTATGATATTGAGAAACGGGCCAAAAGACTCATTGGCAAGGATACTCTGGTCGAATCAAAGCTCCAGAGCCTTGAACATCGGCGACGAGTTGCTAGACTATCGATTACATTTCGGGGCGTGTGCGATGGAATTACACAATCTAATTCCGTCAAGCCCGTTCCATCATCGGACTAGAAGACGATCGGCGATGCGCCATCGTTACATGGTGGACATCCCACCCATACGCACTAAACGTTTTGGGAATACTTTCGTTGTGCGTACGGCTAAGGAGTGGAATTCCCTGCCGGAGTCTGTGTTTCCCGATAGCTATAACCTAGGGGTCTTTAAGTCAAGAGTGAATGGGTTACTTTTAGGTGAGAGTGCTCCATCTTCGACCACATCATCACTTACCACCAGGTGAGATGGTGGTCAAACGCCAGCCTATTATCAATAAAAAGAAATAGTTTTAATTTAAACGTTATGTCACGGCAATTGTGTAATGGGTGGGTTCGATAAAAATATCCAGCTAGCTTTGTAGTATTTTGTTATGGAAGTCGGTTCACATCTAATATTAGCTAAACAAAATATTCATACATGGAACTGAAACTGAAAATATTTTTATTACCAGGAGAACTCCTCAACAATTATCGGCCAGATTACTCAAAATCTAGAGCTAATACGAATTTCAAGAAATATGAAAATTCAGTACGTCGATAAACTTCAACCGACAAAACACTGAAACAAACTCAGAGGTCAAGTTAAGGAGAGGAATTCCCTGCCGGAGCAACATATAAAAGCATGATTGTCTAATCTTTAACAGTAACCTATTCAGGGGCGGATCCAGCCCTCAAAAAAGGTTGTGGGCACAACCACCCGAAAACCGGCCAAGTGCGAGTTGGAGTACAAACTCGCTCGACTCGACTTTTGAATTTTTTAGGTATTTCCTTTTTTACGCGCATCAGGACTTAGGCCTTAGGAATGGAAGTAATCATTTTCGTTAAACATGCTCTAGATGATCTACAAATAACCAATATCATATCAGCCTATACACTTCAAACAGGATGCACAGAAATAGAAAAGGCACAATTCTGGGAAGACATGTACGACCTCATCCAGAGCATTCCAGCAAATGAATACAAGATTATTTATAGGGGGGGAGACCTGAATGGACACGTGGGCATACCAGGGATATCACAGGAGATAATGTACATGGTGGGTTTGGGATGGGCGAGTTAAACAAACAACGAGAAGAAATACCTACTAGAATTTGCAGAAAGACGCACTTACACTAATAAACACGAATTTCAAAAGAAACCAGAACACTTAATCACTTATTAATGTGCGGGTAGAGCGTCACAATCAAGTCGTAATATAAGATAGACTTTATCATGTCTGACAAGACCGTCAAACGAAAGTTTAAAGACTGTAAAGTAATACCTGGTGATGAACTTACATCACACCTTCGCATACTCGTGTCTGTGTACGAGCTGCCATAACCTCCAAAAATTATGGTAGATAGAACACCAAAAACTAAGTGGAGATAGTTGGATGGTCCAGGGGAGACACTAATGAGCGTGATAAAAGATTATCTGGAGACCGATTTGGAAGTAAGTTATGACAACACAAATGATATCTGGTCTAAGTTTGAAACCTGGTACAAGACAAAAGCGGCAGGGATCCTAGGAGTCTCCAAATGTCAGAATCAAAAAGACCCCTGTGAATAAAAAGATATTTTTAAGAACAGCAGCAGAGTTCTAAATTAGAGGAAGATAAGGACCGACATAAAGTGGCTAAGCAGGATGCAAAAGATGTATAGCACAAGAGGTCACCAAAAGCAATCAAACGATCTACGAAAGTGAAGAGTGCTAAAAATGCTAAAAAGGAAGAATTTCCAAACGAAGATTCACCGCCATGTGCACCCACACATGGTCCAATACCAACTATAAATGAGAACGAGATGAGTAAAATAAAAAGCCATACCAACTATAAATGAGGACGAGATGAGTAAAATGAAAAGCCGCAAAGCCATAGGTCCAGACGGGAAAGACTAGACCCAGTAACTGAAGCTTGGTTAGCAAAGTTATGAAATATCGTCATAATTACAAATCGTATTCTAGAATCTTGGCACCCGAGCTATCTACTGCCGTTCTACAAAAACAAGGGCGATGCTGCGCAGTGTGAAAACTATAAAAGTATAAAATAGACCGCTTACACACTCAAAATATGAGAACGAATCATAAACAACCGTCTCAACAACTGTGTAATATCCCCAAACCAGTTTGACTTCACAGCATCCAAGTCAACCACGAATGCTATACAGGTAGTTAGAATCAAGACGGAAAATATAGAATTAACCACAAGGACCTACATCTGCAGGAACGACGAACATATGGAAGCAAACCCTGGAAAAGTACAGCCTGAGACTTATCAGAAGTAAAACTGAGTATCTAAAATATCCTTTCAGCGCAAACACTACTCCAGAAACTATTCACATTTGGTACGACACCCATACCCACAGTAAACCAATTTAAATGTCTAGGCTCCTATGTTAACAAGAGATGCAAACGTAGACGCTGACGTCACTCACAGAGTCAGCGCCGCATAGCTGAGGTGGCTCACTAACCTTTGTTTTGTGATCCCCGTATCCCAATAAAAACCAAGGGGAAAGTATTCATGACGGCAGTGCGCCCGGCGTTACTCTACGGTACCGAATGCTAGACAGTCAAAAAGACGCATAAATAAAAAGTACATACCAACGAAATGAAGATGCTTAGGTGGGCGGGAGGTGTAACTAGTCACGTTAAAATACGAAACGAGTGTATAATACGAGACAGTTTCAAAGTCGCACCATCGCTGACAAAATAACGGAGAATCGACTACGCTGGTATGGTCATTTCAAAAGACGCCAGAGGACGACGTTGGAAATATTGCCCTAAAACTCCCGGAACAAAAACGTGGCAGGGGGAGGCCGCCCACCGTTGACCTGGTGGTCACAGATAAACAGAGACCTCAAGAAATCCCAATTGCCTGAAACGACAACCTAAGACAGACTGTTCTGGCGCAGGAAAGTGAGGAGACCCAACCCCAAATGATCTGGAAATAGGGACGAAAATAGGTATTGTTTTTCCTTCGTTTCTAGTAGCCAGTAAGACAATATAGGCACACTAGACTAGTAAATAGATACCTATCTTGATGCTGTCTCAGGAGTCGTAAGTAACGATGACCAGCTAGTGAGAAGCACCAGGAGAGACTTAATTCGCTAATAGACTCGTACTTGGCGTTGTAGTAAACTACGGAACTTTAAACTGCGCGTGAGCCGATACGTGCATGACCGGTTTTTTTAAGGCTTATCAGCCTTTCGATCTCAATAGACCGTGAAAGTGTGACGTCACAAGTCTATTAGGGTTGTGGGCATGCCCATCATGCCCACAACGGTGGATCCGCGCTTGAACCTATTCACTCCTGACTTAAAGACCGGTCGGGCAAAATGTGCTATTGGCTAATCAGATAATGGCTACAGAAGCACGACAATTTTGCTGACAGTCTTTGAGGGCACACCTATAGCGATTTGGTTATTTTTTTAGGGCAGCTGAAGGAACAGAGTGTCCGTCCGTATGTCACAGTGATTTTACCCGGGAATCGAACCTGAGACCTCCGTGAGTGCATTTTCAACACACCCCGATCCGGGCAACTGAAGGAACAAAACTTAATCTTTATTTTTTATTTAAATATTTTTTTTTTTTCTATTTTTATAAAAAACTACCCTATGAGGGGTTCCGTAGTAACTAAGGCAAACTTTGATTTTCATAGTGTTTGTATGAATTACAAAGTTATATTTGCGGTTTTACAAAACAAAAACTGCTGACCCGATCTCATTCAAACCAATTTTCGTTGAAAGTTTACATTATGATCATATATTTATTTTAGATTTTTAACTCCATTATAAAAAAATATTTTCAGTTTCAGTTCCATGTATGAGGAGCCCCCCTTTAATTTAATAATTAATTAATTTTAAATACTTTTTATTTTTTCTTAAAATCGGAAAGCGGTTCACAGAATACAATCTACCTACCAAGTTTCATGTGTATAGTCCAAATAGTTTCGGAATAAAATGGCTGTGACATACGAACGGACGGACAGACAGACAGACATGACGAAACTATAAGGGTTCAGTTTTTGCTATTCGGCTACGGAACTCTAAAAAAGAGCTCCACAGATTGTTTATTGTGTCGTAGTAGTACAAATAATACTTTGTTAGATATGGCTGGTTTCGAAATAGTTAATTTACAGATCGCTATCAAGACGGATCTTGCAGTGCACGTAATGTCGTGTAAGCAGGTGTGCCGAATTGTCATCAAGGTGATGACTCGCTTCTTATTTCATACCTAATATCTAATCGAATCATGGTGACATTCTTTTAAAATATTGAATATCTGTTCAACATTGCTGTGTCACACTCCACGCAATCGCATTACGCACCTATGTTTTATCGATGTTCTCTGTACCGCAAATAACGGTTCTTTCTACTGTGATTTTAGTTCAATAACACAGGAATACGAAATATAATGTATTTATTAATGTTATAACGGCTTACAAAAACTAATTACAATAAAATAATACAAAAATACTATACAAGAACAAAAATAAAATGAGAAATATAAACGGAAATTACAATTAGAATAAAATATACTTACATAAACAAAACTCGACTTAAACATACAAAACAACATTTAAATAAAGAATAGTAATGATTAAACTATTTGGCTTTCGCATATTTTAAGGCAAACAGACATTAGATACTATATTAAAATCATCTGCAAATATATCACAATCCGGGCTGGCGTCCATGAGGTTGTTAAGAGCAGTCAGGACGGGCGGGGTACAGGATATGAAGCGCGGGCGACAGTACGGCTCGTAGGTACAGCTAGTAAGCGGTATTTTCGGCTACGGAGGTAGTTGTTTGGAACGTAAAGGCGAATCAGCTCATTGTGGAGATCAGGAGCATCCCTTGTATATTTAAAGCATAATGCTTAGCTGGTCATAGGCTCTTCTAGTTTGTAACATATTATATAGTATAGTATCCAAGACATCCTATGAGAAAATTGGTGGGATATAAGTACGGATAATATTCAAAACGGAATTTATATAAACTTTGTCTTGTGTTCTTGTATCTATCATTATATCTAAACTAAATTGAAGTCTCTGTCTTTGATTTCAATATTTTTACATGATACTAAAACATAAACAAACATTTTGTAATTTTGTTCTGCCTATCTGTCTTTCTGATTGTCGGGGCTAATCTATGGAACGGCTCAGCCTATTATAATGGGACTTTCACAAACAGACAGAGGTGTTTATAGGGCTACATAATTATAGCCTACTTTTTATTCCAAAATTCCTGCAGGATCGGAATTTACAGGTAGAAACCTCCCGTGTAAACGAAGTTGAGAGCACAGCTAGGTATTTCATCAAAACTATGCGTAGCCTGTATTTAATCCTCTAAGACACAAGGTATGTCTCTATCACCTCTAGATTATGTATAGAGTGTTGAAAACGTCCCAGAATTTCATCATTTTTCTATATTTCATGCAGAACTGAACCTTACACCAAATGTAAAAAAAAAAACAATAAAATGGTTCACTTTGTACAAATTCTGAAATATGCTAAAACGGGGAAATTCTAGGACTTTGTCAACAAATTACTCCAAATGTAGATGTGATAGACGTATCTATAGTTTAACGCTTTGCATAGTTTTTTAATCTGGGGGTATATAAATTAAGAGTGAATAGGTTACTTCTAGGCAAGCGTGCTTCATCTTCGACCACATCATCGCTTACCATCAGGTGAGATGGTGGTTAATCGCAAGCTAAAAAAAAACCCAAAACTGTGTTGGTCCGTGTAATTTTTATGCCATTACATAGTTCATTATTATTTTATCCGTTTTTGATAAGATTATCTCTCAATCGCCGCACCTTTCTAAATAATCGACTGTATTTTTGATAACCTTGTAAAAAGGTGTGACTGGCGTAATATTTTTCGGAATTGTTTTAATATTTTTATCGCCGCCTTTAGAAGTAGTGATTAGTAAGTAGTAATAGGTATTTTCCTGGTGTTGCAGTTATATTGAAAGGCTTTTTGTGACATTCGTGTCAACGTGATAGCTAGAATGCATTTCATGTGTATGATTTTTTGATAAACTTGATTGCAATTTCGAATGTTTTACTTATAAGAAGTATAAGTATTCTAGAATTTTGTTATCTCAAAGATACTTAATACTACTAATTATAAATGTGAAAGTATGGATGATTGTGTTTCAATCTCGCAGAATCGCTCAAGAGAATTGTACGAAACTTGTCACACGTATAGTATACAACTTAGAATAACACATAGTTTTTTTTTTTATCTAGTGATAATGTGCGAAATCTCTAGCTATACAAGCGAAGTAGCAAGTAACAGCACTGCTTAATAAGTCCTAGTCGAAGGGCCGGCCAGTTGAAGTCCAAAGATGGATGCAGTCCTTTTATGTAATGACAAAAACTTACGTGTAACTTGGCACATATGGCGGCGTAGTTATTGAGAAAAGCCACAGACCTGTTTATGAGCGTGTGACTATTTCTTTGAATCATAACTGTTTGCTATTCTTTGCGATTGAATACAAATAAAGGCTGAAAATAAACGTGTCAGTATTCATATTAAATAATCTGTGATCAGCTATGTTAGGAATTGTTCGAAAGAATTACCGCGGCCTTAGAACACAAAGGGCAAATGACGGAACACGGCTGGGTTTTAGTCAAGTCTGACATACCCTTCCGCTTCTCCCAGATCAGGAGACAGTTATTGGATAATTTCCCATCCTTAAAAAAAAATTGGCCAAGTGCGAGTCAGACTCGCCCATAAAGAGTTCCGTAGTAACTACGCCAAATAACTTTGTTTTACATAGTATTTGTATGAATTACAAAGTTATATTTGCGGTTTTAGAAAATATGCTATATCTCAAAAACTGCTGACCCGATCTCAATCAAACCAATTTTCGTTGAAAGTTTACGTTAAGATCTACAGAATATATATTTTTTAGACTTTTCCCTCCATTATTATAGAAGTTAGAGGGGACACACACACATTTTACCACTTTGGAAGCGTATATCTTTTAAACGATTAACTTTATGAAAAGTGGTTTTAGAAACCTCAATCTAATTTTTAAAGACCTGTCTATAGATGCCACATACGCATAGGTTTCATGAAAAAAATATTTTCAGTTTTAGTTCCATGAGTACGCAGGGAGGAAGGAATCTTGATATGTGTAAGTGATCACTAGAGGTCGGAATTAGGTAAAGTTATTTATGTACTTGCATCGAAATGTTGATATTAATATGGATCTCTAATTTTCTAATAGACAATCCCGTGTGACCAACAATATTAAGTACACATAAATAATAACTAAAACCTCAAAGATAGATAAGACAAATAAAACAAAGATAATTAACATACAATTTTTATTAGTATTAAATTCACAATACAAATGATTAATAACACAGGCCAACAAAATTTAACCAAACTTCTTAACCAGAAACTAGACTACTAATTTCAACGGCATTTGAAAGAGGAAGACTTGTTCTTTAATATGGTATCTTTATTTTTTTTAGAAAAAATAATTCGTGAGTAAACCCAAAATCGGGCAAAAACGGTACTTTTTGCACTTTTAAGTTAGGATATCTCAGAAATCTGACGTGATAGAGCAATTCTGAGGCCAGATTTGGATTCAGCGCATCGAAAACCTTCGGAAATATATAGTCTGGTTTCTGGTTAAAAAATTTGTCAGCTTGTGTAATCTTAAGCAAATTCTCATGTAAGTATGAGAATTTGCAATACTTCGCCTTTTTTATAAATTGTGTAAAAGTTTTTTTTTAATAATTTACTTTTTATTTATTCAAAATTAACGGGATTTTTCTGCCCCCAAAATTAATCCCGGGATTTGGGGCATATCCACTTTATTCTTTCGTCGTATGAAATACATAAATAACTCTACCTTATTCCGACCTCTAGTGTTCACCCATCCACGGCGACCTCGGCAAGTGTTGCTTTTAAGGCTTGTATTCATGCCAATAACCTTGACCATTTGGGCGGAGCTAACGACCCCTCTCCGCGCGCCACTCCGCGCAGCTCTCCGCTACCCGCATGCAACAGAAAAGAGAAGCGCGCTCGGCCCGCGCCTGCGCCGCCAGCATGCGTCGTCGCTTCGCCTAATCTCGGCACAGAGTATCGAAATCACAGAAGGTCAAATCATCGTAAAAGTTAAATTAATTTTTATTTGTACCGCATCAAAAGTGGTCAAATTTTGTTTTTATTTATTATCTATTGATATAGATGCACTTTGAGTATGTACTGTAGAAACTATACCTCTATTATAGATGAGCCTGGCTCGAAATATGAGGTAAATAACTTGATGTATCTTTTTAACTAAATTATATATAAATAAAAATTAATGGCTAAATGTGTTGCTAAGCGCAAAACTCAGGAATGGCTGGACCAATACGGATTTTTTTTCGAATATTCGTTATAGTCTGAGGAAGGTTTCTATTAAGAGAAAAATGGTAGGTAGGTAGGTAAGGTAGGTATGTAGGTAGGAACTTAGAGTAAGGTAGATAGGTAGTATATTTATTACTAGTGTATGTCATATTATTTGTTACATTTTTTATAAACAAATAGATTATAACTAAAATTCACTAAAATTTAACTTTCTTTCAGCAAGTATTTTTATTCTTTTGGTTGGTTGAACTTCTTCATCCTCATTTATTTCTCCGTGTTCACATATATTTATTTTTAGAAATTTTGATAGCCATATAAAATCTTGTTCTATGTTTTCTTTTCGTCCTTCTTCGTTCTCGTTTTCTTCATTTTTCTCATCAATCTATTTTTATTTCCTTAGTTCTATTTCCATCTCTTTGTCGTTTTCTTCTTTCTCTTGTACATTATCTTAACTCTGTCTCTCTATCTCAACTGGTGGCTTCGTCCGTACGAAGAGAAACCGGTGCATATCGGCTCAAGCCAGGCCTCGCTCAGACGAAGCGCACACACGCGCCTTGCTTGTAGTAGTGTACCTATCATAGCGCAGTTGTATGAAGCTTACCCTCTGTCCGTTTACTCTGTGCTATCTACTTTTATGCGAGGTAAGTAAAGTGATAGTTTATAATGAAATATGTAGATAAAACTTTAAACTTACCTTGATAATAAATGTATACCCTTTTGTTTGTAATATTTTTTTAGACCTCTCTTCATTCGTTTCTGCTTATTCCCATGTTTTACAAACTAAATTTAAACACTACTAAAACTGTAAAATACTATGAGTTTATAACACCAACACTACTTATAGATACATACTCTTTAACTTATAAACAAGAATCAGAAATAAAACTTTTTGCCGAATCGAAAGTCGGTTCTATTTTTTGATAATAAGTTTTATTTCACGCTTTTTAGTGAGTCAGTTTGTAATTTATCTAGTTACAAAAGCCAAAATGTCAACTACTTATCACTTTTTACAAAATATTGCTTTTCCCAGTGCAGAGCCGTTAATTTTTGAGGAGTTCTCCTGGTACATCACTATCAGCTCTACTTCACCATATGCATTGTGACGAGCATAAAGTGCTTAACATCTATATTCAAGTAATCTAATCGCAATCCACGAAATACTTATTATTGAGTAGTTTCGATGGCCATCTGGGGTCTTCGTCATCAGTTCTACTTCCTCAAATGGTGCTTTTCAAGAGAAAATAAACAAGGTACTATAAGAAATACCCAAAACGCTATAGGTATGCCTATAATATTTGAAGAGTTCCCTCGATTTCTCCATGATTCCATCATCAGATCCAAACGTGACGACAATGGAACTAACTAGAATGTATACTCTTTCAAACAAAAAAAGAATTTTCCAAATCGGTCCATCCATCTGCAAGTAATGAAGTAACATCATAAAAAAAAGTTCAAGACTAATTGAGAACCTCCTCCTTTTTCTAAAGTCGGTTAAAAAGTTATTCCACTATTTACAAAATTAATTTTTGCAGTAATATTTTACGATATTATTTCGTAGTGCTTGAGCTCTCGCAACGCGACGTAGGTCCACCTAGCAACACGATGCGCCCCGCACTGAATTTGTGGACGAGTGCGGGGGTGATGTAAACGCAGTCTTTAATTGGACGCATTTTTAATTTATTATAATAAAAATAATACATATTTGTAAAAAGTAACAAAACCAAATCATTTTGATTTGTATTGCAAAGCAGTAGTATATTTTTTTTATACTCTTTTGATGAGAAATTAAGGAGTAAAATGGTTTCATCTCAATGATTTGGAGGTGATTTGGCATTTTTTTTTCTTATTATGTGATACCGATAGAAAAATTGTGGCTAAACCAAATTACGGTTCATATCATGTAGATTACTAACAATTTTTTTCAGATGTAACGTCTCTGTAATTGCCTACGAAAAGTTGCTTCATCTGAATGCTTTTTTCAAGCTTTTTTCGAGAGAGCAGCCTTAACCTGGAAGATCAACACATGCGACTGACACATAACATACATAACACATAACATGATCAAACGTATATTTGGACACAATTTATACCTATTCAAAACAGCCATGTATAAAACTACAACGTGTAACGGAAACTCCATATCTATCCAAAAGGACTGAAGACAATATCTGGTATGGAGTCTCCATGCAAAGATTCAGCTCAAAATAAGTGACTCACAGAATTGACCCCAAATTATTGGTTTCATATGTTTCTTGAATACCAGTAATAACAAACGTTTCACAGCACTATGAGGGTCATCACTTTCACGTCACTTGCCAATAAAACGATAATTCTCTTTGTTCTTCTTAATTTGAAAAATTCGGTCTCTGGTATCAATGTATCGAAATTTCTAATATGCTTCACACAATCATCCACACATAGGTTTAGAAAACCCTTGCCATATCGTTTATTATCATCCAAAGAAGCCGCGCACTTGCTATGTATATACCCTTTAAATTACACGTTGTATATAACTAAGTATATAGGTAACTAGCTGTCCCGGCAGACCTTGTTCTGCCTTATTTCTCTAAAACAAAGTAATATTGTTTTTTTATGTTAATAGCCGCCTCGACAGATTTCGTTCTGTCAAAAGTGATTGGCCTGTCGCAGTCTAATAGAAATAAAATAACGTTGATCGACATTAGTAATATCTAATGTGGTGATAGTTTAAGTCCATGCAGCCTCTTTCCATCCAAAATAGTGCACCAATGCTTATGTTCTTACCACATATTTTCCTTAATCACGATTACTGATCATCATTAAGTAAAATAACACAATTTTTTACACAATAAAAATGACTATAAACCAAATTTGAGGGAGCTCGTTATATTATTTTCATTAATTACTAGCAACCTCTAATCAACTTAAATAAAAATAAATAAAATAAAATCTTTTTATTTCAGACATATTTGGGTCCATACACTTAAAGGCGTACCAAAGATAATCCTAACACGCCTTTGTTTTGTTTTGATTGACGTCAAATTTTTGACAGCTGGGGACAGAGTGGTTTGTATGGGAAAAGAAAATTATTGTTTTTACTGTTTTCCTCGTATTTTTTACGTTTTTTCTCTCCATAAGAACTTTCCTCAGACTTCATCAAACACAACATAAAATAAATCAGTCAAATCGGTTCAGCAGTTCTCGAGTTTTGCGCTTAACAACACATTTAGCGATTCATTTTTATTTATATAGATTATATTTTTAATCCTAAAGGTTACATCAGGTTACATACACAAGAGAGTTAAAAGTTATCGAGTTCTTATCAAACCGTTGAGCTCGTAAATTATTGGCTATACAGTAACTACTTAAAATGTTTTTAATAACCGCAGTATTTACAGTGATGACTTAATAATGCTCATAGATGATGACTTTTATGAATTAAGGTTGACATTGAGAACGATTTGAGTATGTGTTTTTTTTTTCTGACTAGTACTCACGCGGGGCTTCGCTCCCGTGGATTCTATCACGATAAAAACATAACTCTCCTTTTTTAGCAGTCGCGTAAAAAGTCTATAACCTACCTATCCTCAAGCTTCAAGCTACTTCCATACCAAATTTCATCCAAATCCACCCAGTACTTTCGAAGATTAGCGCGTTCAAGCAAACAAACAAACAAACAAACAAACTTTTCCGCTTTATAATAATAGTATAGATGGGCCCACTCTTGACCTCGACCTCGCCTGATGGTAAGCGATAGATGAGGTCTAAGGTGGGACGAGCGAGCCCAGAAGATGCCTATTTACTCGTACTTTACAGGCTGAAAGGTCATAAGTGGCAGGGAACACAGAAGCCGGCAGAGAATTCCACAACTTGGCTGTGCGCACAATAAATGTGGAGGAGAAGCGCTTGGTACGACAAGACGGTACATCAACCAAGTGTGGGTGGTACCCAGCCGTGCGTCTGGTAGACCGGTAGTGAAAGGGAGATGGAGGAATCAGGTCATGGAGTTTATTTATTTATTTAAACTTTATGTACAATTGTGTTACACGGGCGGACTTAATGCAGCAAGGCATTCTCTACCAGTTATCCTTTGGGTTAAAAAAAGTGTTATTTATAACCAATTTACAAAATAAATATTTTATTTCATTTCAAAAAAACACACTGTGGTAGGTGTACAAGAAAATGGAATGAAATAATATGTTTAATACTAATAAATATAATACTAATAAAACGGTGCTTTATAATATTCTTTCTGAATTCAAGAGAGCTCATAATAATTATGACGAAGACCAAACTAAGAATAACAGCCCCTTGGGTCGCGGAAATATAGTAAAAAGATACCGCGGCTCCGGAACTTACGGGCAGCTGAAGGGACAGGGTGGGTTTTTAGTCAGTAGAAGTCTGACACTCCCTCCCGCTTAACCCAGAGCGGGAGAAGTTATTCGATGATTTTCCCACCCAGAAAAAAAAAAAAAAAAAAAAAAAAAAAAAAAAAAAAAAAAGTAGTGGTTTTTAACTTTACGCTTAAAAGAAAATTTTGACTCAGCCTTCTTGATGTCAAGGGGTAGCAAATTCCAGAGTTTAATAGTAGAAATAGCGTAAGAATTAGATAGAAACCCGGTGCGGTGAGAAGGAATGTGAAGAAGTAAGTTTTTGGATGCGCGAACTGCCCAACAGTTCCTGCGCACACTCCCCGAAGTACAATATGTAGGTTTGTGTTAGCCGCTTTATGGGTGAGGTTGTGTTGTTCTCACTATAAATCATTAATCTGCTTAACCTTTTCACAAATATGCTGGGGGCGGCTTTCAGTCTAAGAACCGGATGCTGTGGAGTACTAGTGTTTTACATGGAGCGATTCTATCTGACCACAACCCAGTAACTGGGTATCACGATTCCCGATTGCAAGACTGGTGTCAGTATCTGTGTGTTTATCTCCTGGCTTACTGACTACCAAATAGTAGTCCAAAGTTGAGCTTATAGACTAACTAGGAGTGCGCAATATGTATCGTTATTTCATAAAATATCGATATATGTACACGATATATCCCTTCAATTCGATATTATCGAATCATATAGTATCGATATATAAAATCGATATATTTTATCCGATATATCAAAAATATCGTAAGATATTAAAAGCTCATTCATGTCCTTATTTTCTCGTTTCTTTTTTTTTTAAGGGTGGCGTTTTGAGTGAATTAAAACGTAAACCCACTGGTCAGGACTACAAGAAGCCAGTGCAACGATAACTGGGGTGTCCGAAACTTGTCCACGGTTCGTGGAGCCCTACCGTTGCTTTCAATGAACAAAAGGCTCTTCGGCCTACAAACCATATATATAAATAACAGTTCTAACCACTTACCTTCTGCACTGGGTACACCAACTTCGACCTTCCTAGGCCACGCCCAAGTGTGGTATGTATGTAAATATGAGGTGAGTAATTGAAAAGTGTGATGTAAGTCACGTGTTCTAGAACGTTCACAAGGCGTCGATCTCCAGATGGCGCGGTCTAGACAGCGTCACAGCCCAAACTCACACCGGATTGAAGCTATTTATCACTACTTATTTCCAACAAATGCGCGTGCCACGCGGTGGCATCAACCCGGCGATAAATCCAAAAATATCCCAGGGTTTTCGTCAAATGGGGATTACAACTTCAAACAATAGTTAATCGCGACCCAATTATCGGTTGCAAACGGCGATTCCAAACGATATTTTATCAATTACAATTAAATCAACAGGTCTAACGCGGACATTTTTCAACAAGGTACCAAAGTCTATCTGTCAAGTGAAAAAGTTATGTCAAGTGTCAACACCAAAAAGACAATAGAATGTTGCCACACCAAAGATCGTTCAAAAAATACATTTGGGACGCAACATCTACCCCCCCCGGACGGGCCTACCCGTCCGCTAATCAATTGGAAGTCTTGACCAGGTTGCGAACTCAACACAGCTTCAATGCGGCCAAATACCGTAGCTAGTTCCTCAAAGGTGAGAACAGTGTCTCCCAACAATCTCCGCCAGCGTCCCTTTGCCGCTTTCACCGCGGCCCCAAAAATACCCCCCCAATGGGGGCAGGCTGGCGGGTCAAACAACCAAGTGACCCCTCGGCGGGCCAAACTATTACCAATGTCAACCTGGCTCTCATTAAGGAAGGCGTATACCTCCTTCAAATAGTTACTTGTACCCTTGTAATTCGTACCGCAATCAGACCTAATCAAAGAAGGTAACCCACGGCGAGACACAAATCTTTCCAAAGTCGCCTCAAAGGCCTCTGTCGAGAGGGAGGTTACCAGCTCCAAATGTACTGCCTTGGTTGACAGGAAGACAAACACACAAATAAGCCTTAACAATCTTACTATTACGAAGGGTGGACGTCTTCAACAAAAGGGGACCAACAAATCCGTTACGACGCCAGCAAATGAGGCGAGGCCCTCGCCTCATTGACGCGATCAGCCGACAAAATCCAAATTTCTCGCTGCAGAATGGCCAACAGCGCATTGCAACCGGCATGCGAGTTCTTAGTGTGACGATCAGTCACCAACAACTGAACCAAGTGGCCCTCCTTGGGCAACAAAAGGGGGTGACGGGCCCCATAAGGAAGGCTAGAGTGCCTCAACCGTCCTCCAACAGGGTTTCCCGAAGTGGCTCGTCCCAACCAAGTTCAGTTATAACAAGGGCAGGAGCACCAATTTTAGGGTACGGACAACTCACAAGGGTGATTTCAAACCAGGTCCTTCCCTCAACAGTGGTGTCAGCCGGTTCGCCAATTCCTCAAATCTCGCCTGAAAGGTCATTCATTTTCAGGCCAACCTGTCCCGCTAACCAAGACGACAAAGGCAACCCTGGACTCCCGTGTCCAAAATGGCACAGACCACAATCGAGTCACCCAAGGGTCCCCAGACCTTGACCGAGGCCGTTGGCAACAAAACCGTCTTGATCGGGGGGGTCCTTTAGCGGGGCAGGCGTCAATCTCTTAGTCATGCCTGGGCGGTGACCGATCGCCGCATCCAGGCTGCCTTCGTTCACGACGAGGCCAACAATCAAAATATTCGTCTGCGCGGTGTCCCGAGCCGCTCGCCATCACTGGAGGGGCATATCCTACCGGATGCCCGAATGGCGGAGGGCGCGACTCCAGCCGGGGACGTTCCGCCAACGGAGGGGAAAGGCAGCGGCGCCGACCCGGCCACTGCTGCCTAGCAGCCAATGCGCGTTCTCCCTGACGAGGGGAGACCAAATGGCGCTCGCGGGGCTCCCGTTCAACTTGCGCGGGGGGTGGAGTGCGGCGTACAAAATTGCGGGCCTCAGCCCGGTGCTCGTCTCCGGGGTACCTCCCCCTGCGCGAACCCCCCTCAGAAGCTGTTCTGCTGGAGCGGTTCGCGTTGGCGCACAAAATCTCCAAGTGGGACCCTTTACAAATTCTACACGGGCGGGGGTCGGGGCAGTTCCGATGAAAGTGGGCCCCCAAGCACGAGAAGCACAAACGGCGTGCGTTGACAATGCGGCGGCGGGCACTTACGTGCAAATTCAAAAAAGCCGGGCAACGCGCCATGATTTGCTCCGTGGCCTTACAAAAGTCGCAATGATGATGACTCCGGGCGCCAGCAAAACGGGGGGCGGGGCGAACATCAACAGGCCCCCTAGCCCGAGGACTCCGGGCGCCAGCAAAACAGGGGGCGGGGTGAACATCAACAGGCCCCCGAGCCCTAGTCCGTCCCTGGTCTCTAGGCCGAGAAGGTAGTGGGGGTGACCCCGTGGTGCCACGAGTGTTATCCGAAAACCGACACTCGTCTTCCAAAAATTTGAGGAGGTCGTCAAAGGGGGGAAGATGGGTGGCACTATCCCCACCATACTTCTGCTCAAAACGTGACCTCAACTCCGCGGGGAGCAACTGCAGCACTATGTGCACCAACAAGTAGGACCAATGTTCCACCGGTAACTCCAAGCGTCTCAAGGCGTTGGTCGCTGAGACCAACGGGTTCAGCAAGTCAGTGCGCAACGTCGACGTGCTGACAATGGCCGGTAGCCCCAAAATCTGGTCGATGTGCACATCAGCCAGGCAGCGCTTGTTCTGATACCGTCGGGAGAGAAGCTCCAGAGCGGTCGGGTAGGAGGAATCCGTCACCGGCAAGTGCTGCACCAAGGCTCTGGCTTCGCCCTCCAGGACAGACAATAAATAGGCCAGCTTCTGGGCAGGTCCGAGGTCCGAGCGTGCATCGACAAGACTCTCAAAGAGATTTAGGAAGCCCAGCCAGTGGTCCAAGCGACCGTCAAAATGTGGCAGCTCCAGGGTGGGCAGCCTACTCAATAGTCCAGGGCCTGCAACAACGGGGATCTGCGGCTTGGCCGCATCAGGCACCCGACTCTTCAAAATTTCCCGCGCTCGTAGACATATGACATCCCCTAGGTGGACAATCTGGTCATAGTCACCCAAAATCTTATCGCGGGCTGTCTGATCCATCACCCCCAAATCCACGTCCATGATGTACTCGTTGAAGCGTGTGAGCGCAGCATCAGCTGACTTGATCCTCTCAATCACTTGCCCGTACCGAGCAAGGGTGAGCTCCTCCAAATCTACACGCTCAACCGTTGCAGCTGCCGATGTGAACCATCTCAACTGTGAGGTCAATCCGGCAGCAGCCTCCCTGACTGCCCTTAATGAGGCCATTGCAACAATCAAATATTAATACAACAGGCTAAAATTAACTAAACAAACAACAATAACTTGTTAGCCGACCAAATAATTTCACCCGCCGACAGGAGGAAGGAGTTCCTCAAGCGCCCCCGCGACGATGAGTCGTCGTCGGAGGAGGGGCTTGTCTCGGCCCGTAAGATCCCCACTAGTGTGCGGGGTAAAGGCCGAGGCAAGACCTCGGGGAGGGGGCCTCCCTCTGGAGAGCCCAACACTGGTCTGGCCCCGAGCGAGGCCAAACTAGAAGAGGCCGTGGCGGCTGCCATCCGTACCATCTCGCGGAAGCGCAACCGGAAGAGTAAGGAGGACGCGATCGGCGAAGCCATGGCCTCCATCAAGGCGGCCGCGCGGACTTACGGCGGGGCTCCGGCTGCAAGGGACGACATGTCCGATCTGCGGCCGGAGGTCACCCGCCTGACTGCCGCCATAGACGCTCTTCAGAGGGAGAACGCCGCCCTCAAGGCGGACCTGGCCGCAATCCGGGGAGCCGGCCAGCGGAATGCGCCGCCGCGGGGCCAAGAGGAGAAAGGCCGGCCCACACCAGCGGAGGACTCGGTTCTCGACCTGGTGCGACAGGAGCTGGCCGCCTTCCAGCAGCGGTTCTCCGTATTGGAGAGCCGCGTGCTGCGACCCCCGCTGGCGGCAACTTCGTACGCGGCTGCGGCCGCGTCCAAGCCTCCCCAGACGACGACGAGGCCGCCTCAGGCGAAGACGGCCACGGTGCGGACGGCACCAGTGACGGCGGCCCCTGCGAGGGCAAAAACGGCCCCGGCCAAGCCGAAATCGGGCCCATCAAAGCCGCCTCCGACCCCGACACCTGCGGGGCCGAAGCAGGCGGCCAGAAAGAAGAAGGCCCAGGCCGGGAACCAGCCGTCCCAGCAGCCTCCTCCAAAGACTCCTCCGGCCGGCGCCGACTGGCAAGTGGCCGGGGAGAAGAGGAAGGCTGCTGGCGCAGCCAGGTCCTCGCGGCGTAGGGAAAGACGGAGGCGGCGAGACGCCGCGGCGCGATTGCGCGCCCCCAAGACCGCGGCTGTGGTGATCACACTGCAGCCGGACGCGGTGAAGAGGGGCGTGTCGTACCGCGACGTGCTCGCGAAGGCGCGGCAGGTGATTGACATCACGGAGCTCGGCATCACCGGTGGCCTCCGTCACCGGGTCACTGCGACGGGGGCTCGGATGTTAGAGATCCCCGGCGCGGACAGTGGCCCTACCGCTGACGCTCTGGCCGAACGGCTCAGAGCGTCCTTAAATGCGGAGGAGGCCCGAGTCTCCAGACCCACCAAGCGCGCAGACATGCGCATATTGGGTCTGGATGACTCCGTGACGGCCGAGGAAGTGGTGGCCGCCGTAGCCAGGACTGGGGGGTGCCCTCCCGATCAGGTGAGGGCGGGCGCCCTGCGTCCTGGCTTCACGGGGGGGCAAACCATTACGGTTAGCTGCCCCGTCCCGGCGGCCAAAAAGATCCAGGAGGGCCGAAGGCTCCTGGTTGGTTGGGTGTCTGCGCAGGTGAAAGTCCTGGACCCCAGACCCCTGAGGTGCTTCCGCTGCCAAGTGGGCAACCATGCGGCATGCGTGTGCACCTCGGAGGTAGACCGCAGCGATAGGTGCTTCCGCTGCGGTCAGCCCGGTCACAAGGCCGGCTCGTGCTCCGCCCCGCCTCACTGCTTCGCATGTGAGGCGGTTGGCAAGCCGGCCGATCACCGGGCTGGGGGCAAGTCCTGCGCCCCACCCACCAAAGCCAGGCGCAGAGGTAGGCCCTCTGCCGCCGTCGTCACCGCCACCGCCGCCGCCGCCGTCGCTACTGCCACCGCCGTCGCCGTCGTGGCTGAACCCCCGCGAGGGGCCCTGGAGGAGGCTGCAATGGATCCCGATTAATGGCCCCATTGCGCTTCCTCCAGGCGAACATCAACCACTGCGCCGCTGCTCAGGAACTTTTGCTCCAGAGCATGGCGCAGTGGTTGATCAACGTCGCCGTGGTCGCCGAGCCGTATTTTGTCCTGCCCAGGAACGACTGGGTGGCGGACTTGGACGGCTCGGTGACCCTCGTTTCGTCAGCCGCCGCCGGTACCCCGCCCCTCGATCGCGTCAAGAGAGGGCGTGGGATCGTCGCAGCACGGTTCGGAGAGATCGCTGTGGTAGGCGTTTATTTCTCCCCGAACCGAACTCTCGCCGAGTTCCAGAACTCCCTAACGGAGCTGGGAGACGTCGTCGTCGCCCTCGGTTCCCTCCCCGCCCTCGTCCTCGGGGACTTCAACGCCAAGAGTCCGGCTTGGGGTTCCCGGTCCACGGACTATAGGCGGGGCAGGATGCTCGAGCACTGGGCCCGTGCGCAGAGCCTGGTGATCGAGAACCGGGGTTCTGTCCCCACGTGCGTGCGGTTTACGGGCGAGTCGGTGGTGGACGTTACGTTCGCCACCTCCAGCCTGTCACCGCGCGTCACCGACTGGCGCGTTATGGAGGAGGTGGAGACCTATTCCGACCACCGGTATATCCGGTTCGACGTCTCCGCCCAGACCCCAGACGCGCCGGTCCGACGGGACCTGAGTGGTCCGCGATGGGCGCTGAAGCAGATGGACCGGGAGCTATTCCTGGAAGCCTCGATCGTGCAGGCCTGGGGGTCACCCCCGGACAGGCCTGCCGACATAAACGACGAGGCGGAGTGGTTCCAGGAGGCCATGTCGGAGATCTGCGACGTGGCCATGCCCCGGGTCCGGCAAGGACGCGCCCGGCGTCAGCTGTACTGGTGGTCGAGCGAGCTAGCAGCGCTGCGCGAAGCGTGCGTTGCGGCACGACGCCGGTACACCAGGTTCCGCAGGCGCCACACCCGACCTCCGGATGCGGCGACTGTAGAGGCGGAGCTGTACGAGGGTTACAGGGCAGCGAAGGCCGTCCTCCGAGACGAGATCTGGCGGGCCAAGGAACTGGCCCGGGAGGAGATGCTGGCGACTCTGGACGGGGACCCATGGGGCCGCCCCTACAAGTGGGTGCGAGAAAAGCTCCGCCCCTGGGCTCCCCCGTTGACGCAGAGTCTCCAGCCTCAGTTCTTGGAGGACGTGGTGAGCGCCCTGTTCCCATCGCGAGGGGAGCACGCTCCCCCGCCCATGGCTCCGTCTCCGACGGAACCTGAAGCTGGCGCAAACGCGGACCACAGCGACGACGACGTCTACGACGCTCCAGAGGTGACCGAGGTAGACTTGAGAGTGGCGGTACAACGGCTCAAGGCCAAAAATACCGCCCCAGGACCCGACGGCTTGCCAGGGAAAGCGTGGGTCCTGGCCTCGGAGACTCTCGGGCCTCGACTAGGGGGGCTCTTTAGCGCATGCCTGGAGAGGGGCCAGTTTCCGCTTCGCTGGAAGACGGGAAAGCTGGTCCTGATCCAGAAAGCCGGGCGCCCTGCGGACTCTCCGTCCGCATTCCGGCCCATCGTGCTGCTCGACGAGGTGGGCAAGCTCTTGGAAAGAGTGATTGCAGACCGCCTCTTCGGGCACCTGAATCGGGTGGGCCCGGATCTTGCGGAGTGCCAGTTTGGCTTCCGCAGGGGGCGCTCGACGGTGGATGCTGTCATGCGCGTGAGAGCCCTCACGACGGGGGACGCGGTATCCCGGGGCAGGGTCGTCTTGGCGGTGTCTTTGGACATCACCAACGCCTTCAACACCCTGCCCTGGAGTTGCATCAGGAAGGCACTCCGGTATCACCGGGTGCCGACCTACCTCTGTCGCATAGTCGAGGACTACCTGACGGACAGAGCCGTCATCTACCCCGGTCACCGGGGAGAGTGGAACCGGCGAGAGATGTCGTGCGGTGTCCCACAGGGTTCGGTCTTGGGGCCGCCCCTGTGGAACATCGGATACGACTGGGTGCTGCGCGGCGACCTCCCTGACGGCGTCAGCGTAGTATGTTACGCTGACGACACGCTCGTCCTGGCGCAGGGAGAGTCGCACCAGGCGGCGGCCGACCTGGCGACGCAAGCGGTTGCGACAGTCGTTCGTAGGATCCGGCAGTTGGGACTCGACGTGGCGCTGCACAAGACCGAGGCCATGTGCTTCCATGGCGGTCGGAACGCGCCACGGTCCGAGTCCCACATAACGGTGGAGGGGGTTCGCATCGGCGTCGGGAGGACGATGAAGTACCTGGGACTCGTCCTCGACAGCCGGTGGAACTTCAGGGAGCACTTCCTGAGTTTGGCCCCAAAGCTGAACCGGGCAGCAGCCGCCTTCAGGCGACTCCTGCCTAATCTCAGCGGGCCAAACGCCTCCTGCCGAAGGCTGTACGCCGGCGTCGTGCGGTCCATGGCCCTCTACGGGTCCCCAGTGTGGGCCCTGTGCATCCGGACGCGACCACTAAAGTTGGTCGCATGCCAGAGGGTCATGGCTATCCGAATGATCCGGGGATACCGCACGATCGCCGGCGAATCGGCCAACCTCCTTGCCGGATTGCTGCCCTGGGATCTGGAGGCGACTGCCCTCCAGCGCGTCTATGAATGGCGCGTGGAGGCGCAGCGCCGGGGCGTATCCCCGCTGCCTCGAGAAGTCGAGGCGCGGCGGGAAGAGCTCCGGCGCGATCTCAGGGCAGTATGGAGGGAACGACTGTCGCAACCGACGGCCGGGCACGCCGCAATTGCGGCGGTAAGACCCCTCTTTGAGGAGTGGCTAGATCGGCGTCACGGCGTCCTGACCTACCGCGTGACGCAGGTCCTCACCGGACACGGAAGTTTCGGGAGGTACCTGTGTCTGATGGGTAAGGAAGAGACGCCTGGGTGTCACCACTGCGAGGGTCGCCCTGAGGACACAGTCGAGCACACGGTGCAGGACTGCCCAGCTTGGGCAGAGCACCGACGTGTCCTCACGGCGACAATAGGCGGAGACCTCTCGCGCCCGGCCTTGGTCGAGGCCATGCTGCGGGGCGAGAGGGAGTGGGAAGCGGTCGCCTCCTTCTGCGAAGCAGTCATGCTTCCGAAGGAGGAGGCGGGCCGCGTGAGGGAGAGGATGGCGTCCTCCCTCCAGCCCAGCCGCAGTGGTAGACGCCCACGGCGTCGGACGTCGGCCGACGATCTCCGGCCACCGTAGGCGCGGGCATGCGGACAGCGAGTAAAGGGCAACTCGCTGTCCGACCATGGACCATGCCCGGGTCGACGGCGCGTCGTGTTCCACGCGCGCCTCAAAGAGCGTCAGCAACATGACGAGGCCCCCTCTGCAGAGGGCCGAAGCCCGCCGGGGTCGTGGGACTCATCCCGTTACCGTGGCCCCGGTATGTAAAGGGTTATTGAAGGAACACCGTGGATTTTAGTCAGTAAAAGTCTGACAGTCCCTCCCACCCTGCCCGGAGTGGGAGGACTTATTTGATAATTTTACCACGCTAAAAAAAAAAAAAGCTTGGTACAGATGGCTAGTTACAAAATAAATAACAATTCAATGTATATATTGTGCAGGATCAACACCAATAAACATCAATAAACACAACAATTGACTGCATAATATTGAGCCGGAGAATCTCTATCAACACAGTCCAATAAGTACCACAAATGCAATAACCAATACACACAATTCAAGTCCTATTATGTTAGACTATGTGTAATTATTATTTAAATAACCTTTTAAATTCAGATCAGTAACATTCAATTATTAATTGCAACAAATACCAAACAACTTTTACAACAATATACCAAATTATGTCAAAATACAACCAATAATTCCTAATTTCACAAATAAATCTTACTTGTCAATTCAATACCAAGAGGCTAGCACTACAAATTACAGTACAAACTACAAGTACTATTTGAGCCCGGCTGACAAAGCAATATATTCAAAACTTATTACGTTATTTTCAACAATATTCAAAACTTCCATTTAAACCAGTGGATCTTATAAGACCACGCTTCTGCTACCAAAATGTTCAGGACTACAAGAAGCCAGTGCAACGATAACTGGGGTGTCCGAAACTTGTCCACGGTTCGTGGAGCCCTACCGTTGCTTTCAATGAACAAAAGGCTCTTCGGCCTACAAACCATATATATAAATAACAGTTCGAACCACTTACCTTCTGCACTGGGTACACCAACTTCGACCTTCCTAGGCCACGCCCAAGTGTGGTATGTATGTAAATATGAGGTGAGTAATTGAAAAGTGTGATGTAAGTCACGTGTTCTAGAACGTTCACAAGGCGTCGATCTCCAGATGGCGCGGTCTAGACAGCATCACAGCCCAAACTCACACCGGATTGAAGCTATTTATCACTACTTATTTCCAACAAATGCGCGTGCCACGCGGTGGGGTCAACCCGGCGATAAATCCAAAAATATCCCAGGGTTTTCGTCAAATGGGGATTACAACTTCAAACAATAGTTAATCGCGACCCAATTATCGGTTGCAAACGGCGATTCCAAACGATATTTTATCAATTACAATTAAATCAACAGGTCCGACGCGGACATTTTTCAACAAAGTACCAAAGTCTATCTGTCAAGTGAAAAAGTTATGTCAAGTGTCAACATCAAAAAGACAATAGAATGTTGCCACACCAAAGATCGTTCAAAAAATACATTTGGGACGCAACACCCACGAATTATTGAAAAACTAGTTGTTTCAGTAACGAAACGCAAGGACACAAAATCATTGACCTGGATTTAATCTATGCATATGCACGAAATTCTATGAAAACCCATTAGAAATGTCTGCAGATTACAGAGTAAGTATAGTTCCCAATATTACACAATGTTCGATGATGTGTGCATTTAAATATTCAACAATGGTGGCGAGCTCTGTTCCACCTGAGACTTCAAAAGCCGCACTGGTTCTAACTCAGCAAGAGAAGCAGACTGCAAGCCAAGAGATTGAATAAAATTTTGTTTTTGCAAGGTCTAGAGAAAAAGTACCGGAATTTATAAATAAATAGAGTTGATTTGTTTCCTCTGTAACTGTTTTTACTCATATTAACTTAATTGAATAAGTATTTAATATTATAGACTAGTTAAAACCAATCAAATTACTAACGATATATCGAAAATATCGATATATTTCTTCGATATATCGCAGAACATCTATATAACGTTACGATATATTATATCGAATAAAATATCGATATTTATTTTACATGAACATCTCTAAGACTAACTGACAAAGGCTTGCACTGACAGGACGGGTCTACTCAAATCTGTGTGGTTCTTTCCTCAAAAGGTCATTTCAGACTAATCTACATAATCCTCATAAACGATTGTAAATATGTGAACTATGTAGGTTATTTTATTCGAGTTAAACATGATTGTCTGGCAGTTTGAGTGCTTTTTGCGGCCTACCCAAACGTCCTTACCTTGGTATTGTTCGTCAAAACGTTAAGCTCCTTATTCTAAGTTGAGCTATAAGTCATTTGACAAATGCTTGCACTGTATGGACAGGCCCATTCAAATCTGTAAGCATCTTTCTTCAAAAGACCGCCTCGGACTGAAACCTACAAGGTTCCCATATAATTAAACCAGTGTAGATTGTATGGACTTTAAAAGAGACGGACCTCTGAGTTTGTTTCGGTGTTTCTTCTCAGGGTGGTCAGGAAACACCGGCCTCATCTAGTTAATATTTACGAAAAAAATGACGTGTGAAAGTATTATTTAATAACCAATTTGCAAAATAAAGATCATTTATCATTTACCCGTAAACACTGTTAAAGATGTACATAAGACAGCTGGGGCCAGCGGCTTATCTTGCTTCCAGCCTAATATAAAGCCTGTAAAGAGTACTTCAGATTTCGTAGTTTTTCTGTTGTTTAGCATGTCAGTACGAGCAAGATACGTGTCTTCATAATAATAAATATCAATTTGTAGTTGCTAATTCGATTCAATTCATTTTATTAGTGTGATTTTTGGATACATATTTACATGAGATCTTATTGGTTCCTCAAAAATCTACCTTATAGGTGTACACTATTTCTTAGAGCTTGTAATTATATATTACAAGAAAAAATTTAATAGTAAAAATTAGCATTTTATGTCCAGAAAAGAAATAAAACTTACAATATAACTCAAAACAGAAAAGCAATGAAAACATGATCAACTCTGAATAAATCAATAAATTACAATATTACTTACAACCGAAAAACAACAATTAAGACATAAACAACTAAATTAATCAATAAATAATAAATTAATAGGTACTCATGGTCAAAATTAAGTCAATAAATAGGAATGTCAAATAATTTACAATTTGTCATTAATAATAATTCCACTAACCTATATTTGCAAATAGCTTTAAATAGACTGTTTGACTCATTAAATAACTCAAACTCAAAATGTTTTATTTCACATTAGCCTACATGAGCACTTACAAAACGTCAGCAGTTAGGGCACGGTTCGAAATTGGTCGTTTTCTACGGAGAAGAAAAGGTAAGAAACTCCACAGTTACTCTTTAGAAATCAAGATACAATTTTTACAATGTATCCATAATACAGGTTAATTAGGTATGAGAGGACAGTATAGACCAATTAATACAGCACAATGGAATTGCAAATAAAAAATTGTAAAACAAATCTAAGAGCCTACAGTGTTCTCCCATTCACAAAAAAGCTTTATATTATATTAAAATAAACTTGAGAAGCGACAACATAAGACTTTAATAATGAAGGATAAATCTTCTATACTTATAATAAATCTGTAGTCAGGTCAATTCTGTACATGAAATATATTTCCAAAATAACTATCAGGGGGTGATTAAGGATCGATACTCATGCCAAAAATGCAATCAGTTAAATTTTTGTCTGTCTGTCTGTCTGTCTGTCTGTCTGTCTGTATAACCGTTATAGAAACAAAAACTACTCGACGGATTTTAACGAAACTTGGTACAATTATTTTTCATACTCCTGAGCGGGTTATAGTATACTTTTCATCACGCTACAATCAATAGGAGCAGAGCAGTGAAGGGAAATGCTGGGAAAACGGGAGAAGTTACTCCATTTTTTAAGCTTCCGTCGCGTGTGCAACCTTAATGGTTAAAGCTACACAAATCATTTCATGACGGAAATGTTCTCCTTAAAATTATATAAAAAATATCCCACGACAGCATAATGTCTAACTTTTATGGTTGACTCACAATAACACGTGTAACTCCCGATAGCTTAGCAGTTCGAAGCTTTCTGATTATAATATTTGTCTACTCTTACGTTTATAACACTCTCAGTCACCCCTAATTGAAAAAGTTAACATTATTAACTATTCCATAAAAAAATTGGCCAAGTGCGAGTCAGACTCGCCCATGAAGGGTTCCGTAGGAACTATAATATAATATGCAAATTTAATTGACGAAAAAAAAACCTTACAAATTTCATAAAACTAGCTTATTTACATTTTTTTACAACTGCGCTAAATAAATTTGCTTTGAAAAAAAACCTTACAAATTTCTTAAAACTGGCTTTTTTACATTTTTTACAACTGCGCCGAATAAATTTGTTTTTCATAGTGTTTGTATGAATTACAAAGTTATATTTGCGGTTTTAGAAAATATGCTGTATCTCAAAAACTGCTGAACTGATTTCGTTCAAACTAATTTTGGTTGAAAGTTTATATTAAGATCTACAGACATATATTTTTTTTAGATTTTTCACTCTATTATTATAGAAGTTAGAGGTTGTGTCCGCCACACACACATTTTACCACTTTGGAAGCTTATATCTTTTAAACGATTGACTTTATGGAAAAGTAGTTTTAGAAACCCCGATGTCGTTTTTAAAGAACTGTCTATAGATACCACACATGCATCGATTTAATGAAAAAAAATATTTTCAGGTTTAGTTCCATGTATGGGGAGCCCCCCTTTATTTTAAATATTTTTTAATTTTTTTCTCAAAATCGGAAAGCGGTTAACAGAATACATCTACCTATCAAGTTTCACATGTATAGTCCTAATAGTTTCGGAATAAAATTGCTGTGACAGACGGACGGACGGACAGACAGACAGACAGACAGACGGACAGACATGTCGAAACTATAAAGATTCCGTTTTTTGCCATTCGGCTACGAAACCGTAAAAAGAATCATATAAATCGGTATAGAAACACCAAAGTTATACATGAAATACGCTTATAATAAGCCATCGCGCGTGAATACTGAATCATACTATAAGGATTATTTTTGAGAATCGGTCGCCGCGCTCGACGCGTCTCGCGGTCGAAGCGTTCTCTAGGTACTTAAGCCTCATGTGAACGTGATCTAAACAATATTACCAATACATTAACTTACGCTGACGGAGTCGCGGGCACAGCTATATTGTATCATTACGCTAAGGCCAATAGGAGCGGAGCGCCAATGAAGAATGCTTCAAAATCGGGGTTAAATTTAACGTTAGCCCAAAGTAACTATTCCACGCGGACGAAGTCGCGGGCAAAAGCTAGTTAATAATAAAAATGAAACAAAAAGAAAATCTGCGGCTAAATAACTGCGGCGGAAAATCGGCTAAATAAGTTTTTGAGTTTATCCATTACAAAGGTAACGAAAAAAAAATTCCTTTTATTAACTAGCTTCTGCCCTGGCTTCGCTCGGATCTAAACTTTTTTTCAGGGACATATATAGCCTATGTGACTTAGGAATATTATAGCTCTATTGATGACAGAACTTCCAAATCAGTCCAGCAGTTTTTGAGTTTAATTGTAACAAAGATGAAAAAATACAAATCATTCGTCTTTATAATATTTTATTTTATAATTAACATAAGCAACAAACTATACTACATAGTACATATATCAAGTAATATATAATACACAATTGTGAAAAATCACATCAAGTGATCTTTCATTAAGGATAAAATCACGTAGGTATGTCACAGTGCAGCAGGCAGGGCATTTTTTATTTGTCGGTTGTTGTGTAGAAATTATTCATTTTAATTCAATCAATTCTTTAATTCAAGCTATATTTCATAACTCTTATACTTATGTTTTTCTTAATTTATTTACACACACAAGTCAAAAGACATACATACAGAAAATACAATACCTACGTACCTAAAGTTACAAAACACAAATGTTTTAGGAGTGATCCCAATATTTACAACAGAGGTTGACGGAATCTACTCGTACCTTCACAGTTTCACAGCACAGCCAGACAACTAATTTAAAAAAACTTTTTAGCAGAAAATAGAACTGACTTCCAAATCAAAACACTACAAAGCCAAAAATAACTTCAATTTCGGTAGTCGGTGTCATTTGTTTTGTATTTTCTTTTTTTTTTGACACCGCCTTCCAATTTTTTGGTAAAAAGTTTTTTTCACGCTTTTTAGTGGGTTGGTTTGTAATTTATCTAGTTACCAAAGCCAAAATGTCAACTACTTATCACCTTTTACAAAATATTGCTTTTCCCGGTGCAGAGCCGTTAATTTTTGAGGAGTTCTCCTGGTACATAACCATCAATTCTACTTCACCATATGCATTGTGACGAGCATAAAGTGCTTAACATCCATATTCAAGTAATCTAATCGCAATCCATGAAATACTTATTATTGAGTAGTTTCGGTGGCCATCTAGGGTCTTCATCATCAGTTCTACTTCCTCAAATGGTGCTTATCGAGAGCAACTGCACAAGGTTCTATAAGAAATACCCAAAACGCTATAGGTGTGCCTATAATATTTGAAGAATTCCCTCGATTTCTCCAAGATTTCATCATCAGATCCAAACGTGGCGACAATGGGACCAACTAGAAAGTATACCCTTTCAAACAATAAAAGAATTTTCTAAATCGGTCCAGCCATCTCCGAGTTATGAGGTAACATACATATATAAAAAAAGTTCAAGATAAATTGAGAACCTCCTCCTTTTTTTGAAGTCGGTTTAAAAATAAATAAAACACAAAATTTAAGTACCCACTTAAATTATTAATTTAAGAAGCATACATTTGACAAACAACGTTGAACAAATTTTGTAAACAATTACCTTATTATAACATTTATAACTTGAAGACGCTAAACGATTTGATGGTCTATTGACCATCAAATACCAAGGAGTAATATTCCGACAAATAAGTGTGAGATGAATTATAAGGAAAATAAAGTCTGCAACAGAACGGATAAAGTTAAGAAACAAACTACCAAATAATTGACGTACAATTTAATAATATTTATTAGATAATGTACGTTTATATTAGAATGATTTATTTAAATATTGTACACTTATAGGTACTTATGTTACACTGATACTATCATAATAATTATTATGAGATCTAGTTTTTGTACCATCCAACGCTGAACGCACTATAATTTTGGTCCTTACACATAGGTACTTACCTAGGTACGTATGTCACGGTTTCCAAGTCACAAATAAATATAGGTATTTCAGTATGTTTATCCTGTTTTTGCAATGTGCAGAAAATCCCTAGGTCTAATCACTTATTGTCAGACTTAAACATTTAGTTACATTACAATTATCCAAAATAACTAAGTAGAGCATTCTTACTTACTTATATCTTGGGCCTAATGCTAACGGATCCGACTTGCGAATTACAAGTCCTGGGTTTGAATCCAGTCAGGCACATTAATTTGTGTAATTTATATCATCAACACTACCAAATCTATCTGTTTTCTATCGGTTACATTTCGGGGAGTGTGCGATGGAATTACACAATCTAATTCCGCCGAGCCCGTTCCATCATCGGACTACAAGACAAACGGCGATGTGCCATCGTTACATGGTGAACATCCCACCCATACGCACAAAACGTTTTGGGAATACTTTCATTGTGCGTACGGCTAAGGAGTGAAATTCCCTACCAGAGTCTGTGTTTCCCGATAGCTATAACCTCGGAGTCTTCAAGTCAAGAGTGAATAGGTTACCTACTTCTAGGTAAGCGTGCCCCATCCACGACCACATCATCACTTACCATCAAGTGAGATGGTGGATAAACGCGAACATATTATCAATTTAAAAGAATACGGTGTGGAAATCGGCAGTTTCCAGGACCAAAAATCTTAAGACACTTGATATCCACCCACCCATATGTACTGGGGCCCGCGTGGTGAATTACGGTCCATTCTCTCTCACAGAGATGAGAAGTTTGTCCCAGCAGTGAGTAATATGATGAATTATTTCTTGTATTAAGAAATAATGAAGAACGAAACGTTGCTTGCCCGTCTATCTTCTACAGATTGTACTTCGCAGAGTGTGCGCAGGAGCTCTACGACCTAATCCCTTCATCCCCCTTTTACTAGCTGTCTACCAGACGTACCGCAGAATACCATCCACACTTGGTCGATATACCGTCTTGTCGTACTAAGCGCTTTTCTTCAACATTCATTGTGCGCACAGCCAAGGTGTGGAACTCTCTGCCGGCTTCTGTGTTCCCTGCCACATATGACCCGTCAGCCTTTAAAGCAAGAGTGAATAGGCATTGTCTGGGCTCGCTCGTTCGATCGTAGACCTCACCTTACACTTACCATCAGGTGTGATCGAGAACAAGAGCGGGCTCCTTCGTAGTAAAAAATTAAAAATTAGGTCACTCAAAGTTAACATTATTAAATATTTTTCATTTTGATTTAATTACCTACTATTAACATTTTAAGATATTTTCGCTACTATACTACTACTACTACTATACTACTACTACTACTACTACTACTACTACTATACTACCTAACGACAATATGCGCACTTAGTGCACGTTGTCGGAAATTCTGTTACTAATCGTTGAATCATCCACCTGGGGTTTTTTAAGGGGAAAGTGAAAAGGTTTGCGTTTGAAGCTGACTCGTAGACTGAAGAAATCTAAATTTGAATTCGAATAATAATTGCTTAAAGAAAGAAATATTGTAAGTTACTTTTTTGGCACTGCATAATTATTATCCATAGCTTTTGCCCGCGACTTCGTCCGCGTGGAATAGTTACTTTGGGTTAACGTTAAATTTAACCCAGATTTTGAAGCATTCTTCATTGGCGCTCCGCTCCTATTGGCCTTAGCGTAATGATACAATATAGCTGTGCCCGCGACTCCGTCAGCGTAAGTTAATGTATTGGTAATATTGTTTAGATCACGTTCACATGAGGCTTAAGTACCTAGAGAACGCTTCGACCGCGAGACGCGTCGAGCGCGGCGACCGATTCTCAATAAAAACTTTTTAAAAAAAAATTAAACCGACTCCCAAAAAACACTGCAAAGTGAAAAATAACTTTAATTTCGGTAGTCGGTGTCTTTAGTTTTGTATTTTCGTTTTTGGCACCGACTACCGAAATTAAAGTTATTTTTCACTTTGCAGTGTTTTTTGGGAGTCGGTTTAATTTGTTGTTAAAAAGTTTTTATTTCACTCTTTTTAGTTGGTCTATTTTTAATTTACCTAGTTACAAGAGCCTAATTATCAACTACTTATAACCTTTTACAAAATATTGCTTTTCCCAATGCTGGGCCGTTAATTGTTGAGGAGTTCTCCTGGTACTTCACCATCAGCTCTACATCACCATATGCATTGTGACGAGCATAAAGTGCGTAACATCCATATTCAAGTAATCGAATCGTAATCCACTCAATACTTATTATTGAGTAGTTTCGGCGGCCATCTGTGGTCTTCATCATCAGTTCCACTTCCTCAAATGGTACTTTTTGAGAGCAACTGCACAAGTTACTATAATAAATACCCAAAACGAAGTAGGTGTGCCTATAATATTTAAAGAGTTCCCTCGATTTCTCCAGGATCCCATCATCAGATCCTGACGTTTATGAAAATGGGACCAATATCGAAGTACCTATATCCTTTCAAGCAAAAAAAGAATTTTCCAAATCGGTTCAGCCGTCTTCGAGTAATCGATGATCATACATTAAAACAAAAAAAAAAAAAAATCCGCTTCGAATTGATAACCTCTTCTTTTTGTCGTCGGTTGAAAATAATCCTTATAGCATGATTCAGTATTCACGCGCGATGGCTTATTATTATAAGCGTATTTCATGTATAACTTTGGTGTTTCTATACCGATTTATATGATTATTTTTACGGTTTCGTAGCCGAATGGCAAAAAACGGAATCTTTATAGTTTCGACATGTCTGTCCGTCTGTCTGTCTGTCTGTCTGTCCGTCCGTCCGTCTGTCACAGCAATTTTATTCCGAAACTATTAGGACTATACATGTGAAACTTGATAGGTAGATGTATTCTGTGAACCGCTTACCGATTTTGAGAAAAAAAATTAAAAAATATTTAAAATAAAGGGGGGCTCCCCATACATGGAACTAAACCTGAAAATATTTTTTTTCATGAAATCGATGCATGTGTGGTATCTATAGACAGTTCTTTAAAAACGACATCGGGGTTTCTAAAACCACTTTTCCATAAAGTCAATCGTTTAAAAGATATAAGCTTCCAAAGTGGTAAAATGTGTGTGTGGCGGACACAACCTCTAACTTCTATAATAATGGAGTGAAAAATCTAAAAAAAATATATGTCTGTAGATCTTAATATAAACTTTCAACCAAAATTAGTTTGAACGAAATCAGTTCAGCAGTTTTTGAGATACAGTATATTTTCTAAAACCGCAAATATAATTTTTGTAATTCATACAAACACTATGAAAAACAAATTTATTCGACGCAGTTGTAAAAAATGTAAAAAAGCCAGTTTTAAGAAATTTGTAAGGTTTTTTTTTTCAAAACAAATTTATTTGGCGCAGTTGTAAAAAATGTAAATAAGCTAGTTTTAAGAAATTTGTAAGGTTTCTTTTTCGTCAAATAAATTTGCATATTATATTATAGTTACTACGGAACCCTTCATGGGCGAGTCTGACTCGCACTTGGCCAATTTTTTTATGGAATAGTTAATAATGTTAACTTTTTTAATTAGGGGTGACTGAGAGTGTTATAAACGTAAGAGTAGACAAATATTATAATCAGAAAGCTTCGAACTGCTAAGCTATCGGGAGTTACACGTGTTATTGTGAGTCAACCATAAAAGTTAGACATATGCTGTCGTGGGATATTTTTTATATAATTTTAAGGAGAACATTTCCGTCATGAAATGATTTGTGTAGCTTTAACCATTAAGGTTGCACACGCGACGGAAGCTTAAAAAATGGAGTAACTTCTCCCGTTTTCCCAACATTTCCCTTCACTGCTCTGCTCCTATTGATTGTAGCGTGATGAAAAGTATACTATAACCCGCTCAGGAGTATGAAAAATAATTGTACCAAGTTTCGTTAAAATCCGTCGAGTAGGTTTTGTTTCTATAACGGTTATACAGACAGACAGACAGACAAAAATTTAACTGATTGCATTTTTGACATGAGTATCGATCCTTAATCACCCCCTGATAGTTATTTTGGAAATATATTTCATGTACAGAATTGACCTCTCTACAGATTTATTATAAGTATTTTATTTTATTTATATTTCAGCTATTGATTCGGCAGCCAAGAAATGCTAAAGTTTGAAGATGAGACGAGTTGATGTCGTTTTTGGTGTTCTAACATTTACATTACAAAAAGAAGTTTATTTAAATTTTTATTTATTAAGTGATAACAATCAGTTACAACATAGGCTTTGGTAAAGTTTATAAATTTTAAGAATTCCGTTTCCGTGTTGTTACCCACTGCATTATCCACAGATTAAAATAAAATAATAAATAACAGTGGTTGCCACTAGAATCATTAGAAATAAACAGACTAGATACTATAGAGCAAACTATAGCTACAATAATACAACAGATACGATAATAGCATATAAATGACAACAACAATACAATGATTAAAATAAATTAATTTAAATTCGAAAATAAATTTATATAGGTAAATAATTTCAGCAATGTAAAGATTAAAACAATTTCATGTAAATAACTAAAACTTAACAATAACAATAATTCGACGAGAACCTCGTGACAGCCAAGAAAGATAAGCAAACTAAGGGCCACTTGCAGCAAAAATTCTAAAATCTCGATTTTATTAACGCTAGATTTAACTCAAAATCTTTCACGTAATATCAGAAAGAACAACTGATTTGAACTGATTAAAATAACGTCATCTGTCATTTAAATCGAGATTTTAAGCTAAATCAGTAGTGAGCCAGACGTTAAATCAGATTTAGACCTAAATCGAGTTTTTGTTACAGTAAATCTCGATTTAAAGTGTTGCTGCAAGTGGCCCTAAGTATCTTAACTTAGGGCAAGAGATTGTCTACATGTGGGATGTGAATTCGGCACTCAGTGTACCAATAGTCGTCTCAGCCAATGGTTTAATAGCCAAGAGCCTCGTCCAACACCTCAGGAGGCTCTCGTTAGGCAGCTGGATCAAGGGCTTGCTTCAAAAAGCGGTACTCCTGGACACGGCGCGTTTCGTTCGGAGGTTCCTCTCTCTGGCGCCCTGATAATCGCGCCGGTATCGGGAAACAGGGTCCAAGCCGGTAGCTTGGACCCTGTTTCCCGATACCGGTAAATTACTATTTTTTAAATTTTTAAATGTATTTTTATAGGAATATTTAAAAATGTAGTTTATACGTATGTATGTGTTAGAAATAAAAAGACAATAATTGGGTGTGTATCCAAGCCGGTAGCTTGGACCCTGTTTTCCGATACCGGTAGGTTACAATTTTTAAAATTTTTAAATGTATTTTTACAGGAATATTTAAAAATGTAGTTTATACGTATGTGTTAGAAATAAAAAGACAATAATTCAGACAATTTTATATAACTTAACATATCTTTACAATAAATAGTATAATTACTCAACTGGAATCGAGATATTTTTAACCGACTTTAAAAAAAGGAGGTTCTCAATTCGTCTTGTACTTTTATTTTTTATTTTTGTTTATGTTAACCTCATAAACTCGGAGACGGCTGGACCGATTTGAAAAATTCTTTTTGCGTTTGAATGGGTATACTTTCTAGTTGGTCCCATTGTTACGAAATCAGGATCTGATGATGGGATCCCGGAGAAATCGAGGGAACTCTTCAAATATTATAGGCACACCTATAGCGTTTTGGGTATTTCTTATAGTACCTTGAGCAGTTGCTTCCGAAAAGTACCATTTGGGGAAGTTGAACTGATGATGAAGACCACAGATGGCCACTGAAACTCCTCAATAATAAGTATTTCGTGGATTGCGTTTCGACTACTTGAGTACGGATGTTAAACACTTTATGCTCGTCACAATGCATATGGTGATGTAGAGCTGATGGTCAAGTACCAGGAGAACTCCTCAAAAATTAACGGCTATGCATCGGGAAAAGCAATTTTTGTAAAAGGTGAAAAAAAAAATTTCGCAAAAAATAGAACCGACTTCCATATCAAAATACTACAATGGCAAAAATAACTTTAATTTCGGAAGGCGGTGTGAAAAAAAAAAGAAAATCCAAAACCAATAACACCCACTTCCGAAATTAAAGTTATTTTTGCCTTTGTAGTGTTTTGATATGGAAGTCGGTTCTATTTTTTGCTATTTTTTTTTTAAATAGGTAATTTATGATTTGAATATTGCTTTTGAGTTTGCGAATACATATGTCTATAAAATCTACAATAAGCGATTACAACATTCTATGGATTGGACAGCGTAGGTAAACTAGAATTCATTCCACGTGTAGGTATGAATAAATGTTAATGAATTTATCCCACCCATACGTACAAAAGGTTTTGGGAATACTTTCATTGTGCGTTCGGCTAAGGAGTGGAATTCCCTGCCGGAGTCTGTGTTTCCCAATAGCTATAACCTGGGGGTCTTTAAGTCAAGAATGAATAGCTTACTTGTAGGTAAGCGTGCTCCATCTTCGACCACTTCATTTACTTCAGGTGAGATGGTGGCCCAACGCGAGCCTTTTATCAATAAAAAACTAAATGACAGTTTGGTCGGAGTTCAGGTTTTTTACGATGTTTCTTACTTTAATTACATAGTTATAAGTAAATTACTGACATTACAAACTTAAAATACTTTATTGTTTTAAATACAGTGATTCATCAGTTACCATGTAGCATTTAGTTTTATACTAGCGGTGCCCGCGACTTCGCGTGTGTGGATATTCTCAATTTTCCAGTGAAAGTCCTATTAAAATCGGTCAAACCATTCCAGAGATAAGCCCGGACAAAAAGAAGGAAAGACAGAATTAAAAAAATATCGTATAAATAATTATATAAAAAAAATAATTAAAACAGTTATTTTTAAATCACACTTCAATTTTATTTAGGTAATAGAAAATGTATAGAGTATAGATTCAAGCATTTATTTGAGGACCTTGGAACCGTCCTTTAAATTAGAACAAGTCGACAAGTAGGTACTTCTAGACCGTTATCAATATGTATAGATAAAGTATTGTAAGTAGTATTCACCCACTTATTGGGAAACTGTTAAACGACACACTGCCAATGGCGGCTACATTGAAGGTGAGCTTATCAGACTACTCAAGATAAAGCAACTCGGATCATTTTCTGACTACTATTTTTGACACACCGAAATCTATACTTATAATAAATCTGTAGAGAGGTCAATTCTGTACATGAAATATATTTACAAAATAACTATCAGGGAGTGATTAGGGATCGATACTGATGCCAAAAATGCAATCAGTAAAATTTTTGTCTGTCTGTCTGTCTGTATAACCGTTATAGAAACAAAAACTATTCGACGGATTTTAACGACACTTGGTACAATTATTTTTCATACTCCTGAACTGGTTATAGTATACTTTTCATCACGCTACAATCAATAGGAGCAGAGCAGTGAAGGGAAATGTTGGGAAAACGGGAGAAGTTTCTCCATTTTTTAAGGTTCCGTCGCGAGTGCAACCTTAATGGTTAAAGCTACACAGAAATCATTTATGCCGGAAATGTTCTCCTAAAAATTATATAAAAAATATCCCACGACAGCATATATGTATCTTTTATGGTTGACTCACAATAACACGTGTAACTCCCGATAGCTTAGCAGTTCGAAGCTTTCTGATTATTATTTTGCTCCGAAATTTAAAACCACCACAACTTGAAATGCATCCACAGCAATTAAACTCGGCTAAAAGTAACCCAGTTGCAACAAAATATAATCGAGGCTCAAATTTTAACAGGTTGCGGTGCAGGAGAAACCGTCTTTATTCCCAGAATTCCCATAATACCAAATAATTTCCCATTCAAATTTAAAAGAACGCAATTCCCAGTATCGGTGTGTTATGCAATGACAATTAATAAGGCTCAAGGGCAGACTTTTCGTGTTGCTGGAGTAGATCTCGGTGTCAGTTGTTTCTCGCATGGTCAGTTGTACGTCGCTCTTTCCCGGGTTAGCAGTTCTAGAAATATTTATGTTCACGTGCAGGACGGGTCAGCTTTCAACATAGTTTACCCGGAAGCTTTGCGCTGTAGTATTTTCGTTCTATAGGTACTTAAGTCTCATGTGAACGTGATCTAAACAATATTACCAATACATTAACTTAATAACACACAAGGAGTTACACGCTGACGGAGTCGCGGGCACAGCTATTAACAATAATATTGTGCGGTTCGGTATTGCGATATTTTTCAACAGTATTATAGATTGACATATTATATTTCCCTACTAAATTACGAAAGTTAATCTGTCTTTTACATGAAATCACCGAACCGTGAGGAAGGATATAGGCTACTTTTTTTTTACGAAAAACGACGGAAACGTGGACGAAGTCGCGGGCAACAGCTATCTATACTAATAATATAAGGCTGAAGAGTTTGTTTGTCTGTTTGAACGCGATAATCTCAGGAACTACTGGTTCGAATTGAAAAATTATTTTTTAATTAAATAGTTAGTCAATTTATAGAGAAAGGCTATAGGCTATAGGTATATCATTATCCTAAGGCCAATAGAAGCAGACCGCCAATGAAGAATGCTTTAAAATAGGGGTTAAATTTAACGTTAGCCCAAAGTAACTATTCCACGTGGACGAAGTCGCGGACAAAAGCTAGTACATAAATAAGAATAGAGAATAAGAAAAAGTACTTATTGCCATAGAAAACGATGCGCACACAAATTTATTTTATTTTTATTTTCTTTATTTGGCTAACCAACAACTGTTTACACTTATACATTTAAATAAATAAATTAAATGTTCTACAACTATCTTAGGTTAGTGTAACAATTTCTTAAAGGTTAGCACCGCATGCACAAATTACAAAAAAGACACTGTCTGTAACAAATTACAAAAAAAACTAAATTAAATCTAAATAACATTACTAACATGATAATCTTAAAACTAACATAAAAATGAAATTGAGTTAAACAAAACGGAGAGTTATAATAATAAATTGGAGTGATAAAATACTGTAAAATAAAGAAAAGGATTAAAATTAAGTATTACTAGCTGTATTTTGTGGAACTTGCTATATGAGTCAAAATTAATGTCAACAAGGTTACTGTAACTGTTCAACAATTTACAAAGCCGTGGGATAATGGAGTTAGCACCAAAGGAGGAGGGCGCGATGGAGGACGAAATGGAGTAACAGGAGTAAGTGGGAGTAAAAAAAATTTAAAAATATTTAAAACAAAGGGGGGCTCCCCATACATGGAACTAAAACTGAAAATATTTTTTTTCATGAAACCTATCTAACTTCTATAATAATGGAGTGAAAAATCTAAAAAAAATATATGTCTGTAGATCTTAATATAAACTTTCAATCAAAATTGGTTTAAACAAGATCGGGTCAGCAGTTTTGAAATACAGCATATTTTATAAAACCGCAAATATAACTGTGTAATTCATAATAAAGTTATTTGGCGTAATTGTAAAAAATGTAAAAAAGCTAGTTTTAAGAAATCTGTAAGGTCTTTTTTGTTATTGTCAAATAAATATACTTAAATATTATATTATATTATTATAGTTATTACGGAACCCTTCATGGGCGAGTCTGACTCGCACTTGGCCAACTATTATTATTTTATTTTTGTTGAAAATAGGCTCGGATAGTTGGAGGGGGTTTTTTTTATAAAAATAGGTTCGCGTTTGACCACCATCCCACCTGATGGCAAGTGATGATGTGGTCGAAAATGGAGCACGCTTACCTAAAACTAACCTATTCAATCTTGACTTAAAGACTCCTAGGTTATAGCTATCGGGAAACACAGACTCCGGCAGGGAATTCCACTCCTTAGCCGTACGCGCAATGAAGGCACTCCCAAAACGTTTTGTGCGTATGGGTGGGATGTCCACCATGTAACGATGGCGCTTCGCCGTTTGTCTCGTAGTCCGATGATGGAACGGGCTTGGTGGAATTAGATTGTGTAATTCCATCGCACACTCCCCGAAATGTAACCAATGTTGGTTAACGAGATTGCTAGTGATGTGAATTCTATTCCCAAATTGCTAGTTCTATTTTAAAATAAAGAAAATTAAAAAACAAGACAAATGCAATGTAGTGGCCGTGGCGGGGGGATAGGTACATTATTAAAAGTGCACGGCAAATGAGGATCCAGGTACATATGGCCCTAATCTTTATACGCTCGATAAAGTAGTCACTTGCCACGACCACCGTAGATGCGGGCTTGCGGACGGTTAGCAAGGGTAACTCAGTCTGGTATGGGTCAGGCGTCAGGCCCGAGTAACCGCGCGCGTCGTGTTCCACGCGCGCTTCGAAGAGCAGTCAACAATAATGAGGACTGATGCGACCATTGTCTGATGGGGTTGCGGGAATGTTGTTTTTGGATAGTTGACATCCTGGAATAACATAAAGGCTACTTTTTATCCCGAAATTCTCACGGGATCGGGATTTACGCGGGAAAAACATCCCACGCGAACGAAGGCGAGGATAAAAGCTAATTTTTAACACGCTTTTATTAGGTCGACCTGTATGTAACTAACTATGTAATGAAATCTAAGGTAACTAATTTAACCATCTTCCAAGGGTCGTAGCGTAATGAAAATTGGCAGCTGTATGTAGTTCTGATGACAATATAATAATATGGTACTGTTGAACTGATCTGATGATGGAGCCGGAAGATATGAACAAGAACTTCATGATGGAAAATCGTATCATAGCAGTTTTGAATTTCTTAGAAAAGTCTTGTCACAATTAGGTTTCAAGGTCTGATGATGAAGCCGGAAGATAGGCACTGGCATTCCATGATGGAATATCGTATCATAGTCGTGTTTGCACTTGTGAGAAAGGCCACGTAATGGACTTTAACCACGATCAGGTTTCAAGGTTATAACAAACCTAAAGAAAATCCGTTTTCGGTTTTCTTAACCTTTTTGAATTACCGCGTAATCCATAGATTTATTATTAGGTCGATCTGTAACGAACTAAATATGCAATAAAATCTAAGAATCTGAATTAAACGTACTTCTAATTGTTGTATCATCATGAAACTTGGCAATTATATGTAGATTAGACGACAATACAATATTATGGTACCATCGAGCTAGTCTGACGATGGAATTGGAAGGTGGCTGATGGAACCTTGGATTGCCTACTAGTAAACATTTCTAAGTTCTGCTCATTACATTAGTCTTAAAAGCGTGTTTTTGGTTTTTTAAACTATTAAATTATTAACTAATGCCTTGTTGCATTATGTCCGCCCATGTAACACTATTGTACATAAAGTTTAGTAGCAAAAGCTAGTTATAATATTTAGATAGTAGAATGGTGTACCAACAAATCAAATCCCGTGTTAGTAGTGACTAGCTCTATAAGAATGAACCGCAGGAAATGAATCACAAACTACTCATTGTCAATAAGAAGTTTTAAGATTTTGATTGCGATAAGGTTACCTGCAATTCATTTCAAAGTTATGCAATAACGTGAGAGAGGTATGAACAGTTTACAATATGCCGCCGCGGTAGTTTAATAATGAGAAAATAATCGTGAAATACTCAAAGGTCGATCTCATATTTAGGGTTCCGTAGCCGAATGACAAAAAACGGAACCCTTATAGTTTCGTCATGTCTGTCTGTCTGTCCGTCCGTCCGTATGTCACAGCCATTTTATTCCGAAACTATTAAGACTATACATGTGAAACTTGGTAGGTAGATGTATTCTGTGAACCGCTTTCCGATTTTAAGAAAAAAAATATAAAATATTTAAAATAAAGGGGGGCTCCCCATAGGTACATGGAACTGTAACTGAAAATATATTTTTTTCATGAAACCTATGCTTGTGTGGTATCTATAGACAAGTCTTTAAAAAAACTTTTTTGCAAAAAATAAAACCGACTTCCATATCAAAACACTACAAAGCCAAAAATAATTTTAATTTCGGTAGTCGGTGTTATTGGTTTTGTATTTTCTTTTTTTTTTCACACCGCCTTCCGAAATTGAAATTATTTTTGGCTTTGTAGTGTTTTGATATGGAAGTCGGTTTTATTTTTTGCAAAAAAGTTTTTATTTTCATGCTTTTTAGTGGGTCAGTGAATTTTCCAAATCGGTTCGTAAATGACGGAGTTATGCGCGAACAAAAAACGCAATGCAGAGTAAACGAAAAGATCATCAACGTAAATATATTTTTAGACTTTTGTTGATTTTTCAGAAACGGGTTGTCCGATTTCAATAAAATTTTCATGGGACCATTTGGGAAATATACCCTTTCTAACAAGATAAGAAAAATTCGCTTGCCAACCGATTTGAAAAATTCTAAGAATTTTTCAAATCGGTTGGCAAGCGACGGAGTTATGCGCGGACAAACATTAAAAAAAAATACAAACATCGGAATTGAGAACCTCTTCCTTTTTTAGGAGTCAGTTAAAAATGACATTGAGGTTTCTAAAACCACTATTTCATAAAGTCAATCGTTTAAAAGATATAGCTTCCAAAGTGGTGAAAAGTGTGTCCCCTCTAACTTCTATAATAATGGAGGGAAAGATCTAAAAAAAATATATGCTGTAGATCTTAATGTAAACTTTCAAGGAAAATGGTTTGAACGAGATCGGGTCAGCAGTTTTTGAGATACAGAATATTTTCTAAAACCGCAAATATAACTGTGTAATTCATACAAATACTATGAAAAACAAAGTTATTTGGCGTAGTTACTACGGAACCCTTCATGGGCGAGTCTGACTCGCCCTTGGCCAATTTTTTTATTGATAATATTTGACCACCATCTTACTTGATGCCAAGTGATGATGTGGTCAAAGATGGAGCACGCTTACCTAGAAGTAACTTATGCAATCTTGATTTACAGACTCCCAGGTTATATTTTCAATGTTAAGCGACACTTACCGAGTCGGTCCGTGAATGGATGAGCATCTTAATATAATTTTTAACGTTTTTATTTTTTGTCTAGCTGTGCTGTGTCACACTGAAGTTACGAGTGGATTCAGTCAACCTCTGTTGTCAATGGTCGGCCACCAAGATACAGGCTGTGCCTAGGTTGGGGCCCATTGCAAACTCTTTTGTGTTTTGTAACTTTATGTACCTTGGGGCACAGCAGTGCCCCCGCCAAGTCGAGCAAAAAAGCGGCACGGCCGTACCATACTTTTCTCGAAGCAGTTCAGGCCATTTTTGAACCGCTATAACTTCGTTGTGGATAAAACTAGAAGCCTGAATTTTCAGTAACCAAGCAATTGGCAATCGCATTAAACAATCTAATTTAAGTATATATTTATTACTTGTGAGATATATTGTGTTTTCATGAGATGGCCGAGTCCATCTATTTATTTAAAACGTTAAAAAAATTAATATTGATATGGTCACTATAAGATGTTGTTAGGTTAGATAATTACGTAACAACTTAAGACAGAAGGTCCCTTAAGTAGGGACTGAATAAATGTATTGGTATTACATGGATCTCACAACTTTTTACGGTAGAAGAATTGAGTTGCGAGACTTGGTTTTTTGACAAGTATTGTTTTTTATGGGATTGTATTTTCTGTCTGTATGTCTTTCAAATTGTGTGTGTAAATAAATAAATAAATAAAATATGTCGAGATTCACCCCGTGTCTCGAAACGAACGTACCGTCATTTGTAGATACTACGCGGGTCCAGCACGGGTTGGTGATTTTTTTTTATTAGTGATGAGCCCACTATTGACCTCAATCTTCGGAGTTTTTAGTCCTAGGAAAGGCCGGTTTCCCCATTGTGTTTTCCTTCGCCGTTTTGAGAGCATTGGTAATTATATCAATATACTAAAAGTAATATGTGACTGGGTTCGAACTCACGACCTACAACTCGTAAGTCAGGCCTGTAACCACTGGGTCACCACTGCTTCTACACAGATAAATAATAAAATGAGGTATTCCTCGAAGCGCTACCATTTTGAAGCGCACCTAATGAAGCGCTCCTTTTTTATTCCTCAGAGCGCTCCTTTTCCGATAACATAGTATCGGGAGCGCTACTAAAAGGAGCGCTCCGAGGAATAAAAAAGGAGCGCTTCATTAGGTGCGCTTCAAAATGGTAGCGCTTCGAGGAATATCTCAATAAAATGTACCTTATATATATATTAATATGAAAATTACGTAGATGAATTTGACAGTTTTTTAGGAGCTAGTTTAGAAAGCTAACATTTGTTACTATTTATTTTGCATCTATAGGTACTAAATTACTAATATTATAAAGCTGAAAAGTTTGTTTCTTCGAACGCGTTTATCTTAAAAAGTACTGGGTGGATTTGGATGAAATTTGGTATGGAACAAGCTTGAAGCTTTAGGAAGATTATTAACTGACTGAAAAAGAAGGAAGTTATGTTTTTATCGTAATACAGTCTACGGGAGCGAAACAAGTGCGACTGCTGGTTAGAAAAAAAATAAATTATGGTCGAATCTCGACCTCTTTGCGAACACTCGTAAAAAAAACAATATCACATTCTAAATTTAAGATTATTTGCTTCGAACATCCATAGACTAGTTTGGGGAATAGTTTGGAGAGCAGCTGTCACGGAATGGCGCGTTCGATCACGCGTCCATTACAAAGAGCAGCTGTTACAAAATATGGAACATTTTAAAAGGATTGATTATGTAGGTATTATGTTTCGCTAATCATGTCAACCACAACAAATTTTATATTTACTTGATGTTATAACGAGAAATAAGGTGTTGTAACGATATGTTTATTTTTAAAATATTTGTGTCTGTTATTTTTCGATTGCGATACCTACCTAATATCGTTGTCGTAATAACGACGAGTACGTAATCGAACGCAGCTTAAATCTATACGTAATGTAATTAATATAAGGTCATATAACCGCAAAAACCCCACATTATACCACAAAATGTCAGTACGCACGGCTTTAATACACATAATTGCTTCTAGACGGGTAGCCTCGCAGCCTGCGCTCGCGCAGACGGACCGGGGGGACGCAGTGGGGTGCGGGGGGAAGGGGGGAGGTAGTGAGTAACACGGAACCCGTCAAACCTGCAGCCGAGAGATGCCGAGATCCCCTCTGCCTCTCTCGCGAAATGCCTTCCTACAACATCCTCTCACAAACAACTTTAAGCTTTATTAACTGAAGTAAATAACACATTGTCCTTTGTCACAATGGTACAACGTTAGAGATTACTTCTATTCCTTTTACAACCGCTTTCGAACTAAAAAAAGTTTAAATATTCATTTCAATAATGAAACCACGCTATTGCTGTTTGACATAAGGAATGTATTGCTTTGCACTTTATTTATATTTTGTGAAAGCAAAATTTAACGTTAACTCAAAGTAATAAGGTACACAATTGTTCAATCACTGATGGTGATTTATGTCGTTTGTCGTATTTAGGGGGGTAATGCACAAGACATGTTCAAGTTTCGAGTTTCTCAGAATTGAAAAATGCTGTCGTTAGTCTGAACTGTATTCTTTATTCCTTTTTTGTTAAGAAAATTAAGTTGTCGTGATTTGAAAGCAATAAAAACTAGCTAGTTTATTAACGGTCGTTACTTCATAATTTTGATTGTCGAAGTGTTTAATTGCTGTTTTTATAATGTCAACTGTTGTAAAAGATGACGTAAATGTAACACAGGCTTTTAAGCAGAAAAAACTAACAGGTGAAGCAGTTTTTAGTCGCACCTGTTATTTTTTTGTGCAGTTATTTTTAGTTTAGTTAAAAGGTGTAAAGAACCGACTCAGAGATCAAGAAACACACGTAAATATCTACGTTTTCTATTTAGGAGAATAAAATGTATATTCACTGTTGTTCACTATCAAATGAACGCTATTTACTCATATTGTATCAGTATCATAAGAGCCTCTACTTTTCATTGTTCTACTTTAATTGTAGACACAACAGGAAACTCCAATTCACGTGGTCTATTGTAAAGAGTTTAAAATTTATTCTTTTCAAACGAAATGAGCACAAAGATAATCGGAGTTTATATATTTTAGACAGTTATTTCTTTAAAATTCCAATAGCGAGCGCTTTTAGTCGAAACTTCACTAATCGACTTAGCTCGTTGTATTCACGGCGTGGTACGCGCATTGCATTTTTACGACCAAAGTCCGGTCCCACGGGGCCGTATTAAAAAATGACCACAAAAAATGGTCGACGAAAAAACCAGTATGACCATCCATCCACGTCGGATTAGTAACTGGCCTATTACTGGGTTGTTTACCCTATACGTGCCAACGTTTGTTTTCTATTTTACAGATTTGACACATTGCAATTTTGAAAATGGAATTACCTAGGTATATGGTTTTGGCGTGAAATAGAACGTGAAGAGTTATTCTCGTTTATAATAATGATCGTTCCTGATTTGCAATTAGAACATGATTGTTGCAAAACATTTTTTGGATTTGTGGAGCTTTTAAATTTTAATTTTAATTCATATTTGTATTTTTTTTTATCATTGTACTTTTCTTCTATTTTAATAAAAATAATGTAAAATATTTTTATTTATTTTTATTGATGGACTGTCGTTTCACCACCATCTCACATCATAGAAAGCGATGATGTGGTCGAACATGAAGCACGCTTACCTAGGAGCTACGTTTTCAGTCTTGACTTAAGTCTGATATAACCTGGGCGTCTCCCAAGTTATAAATATCAGGAACGACAGACTCCGGCGAACAATTCCTGTCCTACGTTGTATGTACGCACAATTAAAGTATTCCCAAAAGGTTTTGTGCGTATGAGTAGGATGTCCATAATGTAACGATAGCTCATCGCCGTTCGTCTTGAAGTCCGATGTTGAAATGGATGGTGGAATTAGATTGTGCAATTCCATCTGTACGATGATATGACGATCTCCTCGATACTTGCGCTTTACGCTTGTTTTTTGGCGTAGGCATATCCATCCATTTCCTCCTACCGATATTGTATGTAGGTACTGTTTGAGATCAAAGCTTCTGCCAAAGAAAAATCTAGATACTTCTCATTTTTTTAAGGAAAAATATATTAAAATTCGAGACTGAGTAAGGAATGCAGGAGGACAATCGAGCATAAACATGCAGAAAACGTAGAATGTAAAGTACGGAGCATGATTAATAAGTTGCTTACAAGTATTGAATGATGTCTGTGGTCAACGGCTAGAGACCACCGGGAATGACCTAACACTGTAGGGCTGTCTAAATAGGTGAATTAATTATTGTAGTTGAATTCTGCAGGAGAAAATAGATAGAAGAATATACTTTATTGTACACTAATGATTGAAACACACTTAAATAACAGTATTGCTAAAAATTTGGTTACAATGGGGGTCTTATCGCTACGAGCGATATCTTCCAGCCAAGCTTTGGAAGTAAAATACTCGGAATTTAAATTATGTATTAAAGCTTGACTGAGGACCAGTAAAATCTCTAGTATTTATATATATATATTTTTTAATTATTTGCTTTTAGTCTCTGATTAGACTATTCTGTATACTAATTTTCAAGTGCAAATTGTATTTAGAATCTGCTGATCAGTACCCAAGCAAATTCTTTATTTTTTTTTTATAAATAAGCATTAATGCGGTTTTAATGTTTACTCCTTATAGTATTGCATACAAGTCGCCATGTTTTATTCTTGGAAGTTAATGAAACCTGATAATAATTAGTAAGATATTAGATATCTTGTATATTCTAAGAAATTTGTGAAACTTCTAAAAAGATTTTAAACATGGTTTTTTAATTGAATGAATGAAATGTGTCTTTTTCTCCCTTCCTTAAAATTACTATAACTCTCAATAGATCTGTAAGTTTTTCTTCAGCGTGTTAATGTATCCATCAAAAGTATGGTTGCCCTAAGTGATAATAGACTTCAATGCGGTTTTCTGACTAATCCTATACAAAGTAATTTTGCACCTCACACAGAATTTCATAGAATTCTTCATCAAGTAAAACGTAATTGTATTACTTACCGCTAAAAATCCTTACGAAACAGTCCGAACAACCTGTCAACATATCCGAACAAGTATGGCGAGATTCGTAAGCAAATAAAAAACTTGCAATCGGTTAATAATTCTAGCTTGCATTTTACTGGAGGATATAATAGCCGAAGCCGAAGCTGTAATGGAGTAGGGAGACTGCAATAACAAATGCTTACGTGTAATAACAAATGCTTACGTGTATTCAACTCGTGGTTGTTCAACGCCGTCATTTTATTCCGAAACTATTAGGATTACATAGTTAGAACTTGGTAGGTAGCACAGATCATATTTGTGTTTATATGATCTGTGGTAGGTAGTTGTTTCTGTGAATCGCTTTACAATTTTCATACAAAAATAATAATGTAATCATGTACATGGAACTACACAAAGTTAATCGTTTCAGAGATGGACACGTTAAAAATGGTAAAATACAATTCAATTTATTTTAGATATCAAGATCCATAATAGTTAGTAACAATTAATACTTCTAAAAACGTTTGCACCCCTATGACTTTTGAAACCCGTAACCCGTAAGAACTGAACAAAGATGTACAGACGCAGCACGTCAATCTACCCCAATCTGTCAAATTTTACCAATCGAACATTAACCTTCCTCTATTGTGATAAGGTTGAAAATCTATTAAAGAAATTTGACAGATTCAACCAACGGCTTAATTTGCTTGCCGAAATACGGAGGAACCAACCATAACCCGTTGGGGAAGTCTGATATTATGATTACTAGTAGGCCTAGTGATTTCCTTTTATTTGTACAACACACACACACTTTTCCGCACTAGTGCGAAATACATTTCAATGCGATCTCATAAGGTGGTGATAGAAGATGTGATGGATCACAATGAATGAATGGTGAATTCTATCAAGAATTGTCTTGAAAATGATACGATATTTGAGAGCAGGTTACAATCTGACGCTCAACTGACTGAAAGTCTGTTTGTAGCTAGATCCTGCATTGATGTAGGGAATCAAATATTTGGGTCAGTGTTGATGATCAATGCTCACATACACTACAGCAAAGAATCGGGGATAATGTGGTCTGGGTACCTATCTATGTCAAGTATAATGTCGAGATTCTCTATTAGATAAGCTGCTTTGTGCATGAATACGAACAGTGTACGTGAATGTGGTTTTGACCTGTCAGATGTCAGGCACACGTCATAAGGCTCAAAGACAAATCCTGAATTCGTACCCAGGACAGCATATATTCATTACATAGGGAGATAAACAATGCTGTTTGCACACGGTCGTGCTCTGTAATATCACCCGTATTAAAAAAGAAAATAAATTATTTTACAGTAAATAAAAACTTAATTAAGCCGTCAGGCACACACAGTAGGTACTGTTTTAATTTATTTATTGCCAAATCAATCAATAAATTAGTTAATTCAATTGAATTGTGTGTGCCCCACGGCTAGGGTGTGCCAAATAGTCGTATCGATGATAGCCGCTGAGATTGGACACCGGATTAATATTCTATTATATATTTCGGATTTTTTGACAGGTCAAAATGTTATGACAGAATGTTGACACGCTGGGACAAACGAAATATTTGCAATCAAATGTTAGTGTTTGACTTTAGTTTGGTATTTATTGTCCAAAGAATTTATTAAGTCAGTTGTACTATTTATTGCACGTGACATTTTTTAAAATTATTTTATTGACTTTATTCGTATATTCTTTTCTTTTGACATGTTTTTTTTTAACATTTTTTGTTTATATATTTGAAGACATGTAATGGAATCTATGGACACCTTTTTTGGTATAACTTAGAGCGCTTGTATTTTTTAATAACACCTATCAATTGTACCTACCTATGTCAACAAATGAATAAATGACTTACGACTTACATATCTACTTATTTTTCTGCCCTGTAGGCTGTATCCATTGTTTCCACACGAACACAGATCCTGCCCAAACATCCTTAATTATCATTGTAAGCATAGAATAAAGCAGTATTATTAAATAGGTGCGTTTAAACTGTGGTGTACAATAAAGTATATTCTATCTGTCTATTATTCGAAGCTCGGTCTCCATTTTCTATCTACTCCACGAATGCACAGTTTAGTCGTGCTAACTCGTAATAGTTATAAATAAAATGACATTATACAACAGGTTCGTTGACTCGCCTCGTTTGATGGCTGATTACCAGTTTGTGCAAGTTTTTGTCAGATATTTCTAACTATACTTGTCATTTGACCACGCCTTGTCCAGACGGGTTAACATTTACGTGTGACAAGATTTATCTCGGACTTGCTGTTGCCCGTGACTTCGTTCGTGTGGGAGATTTTTCCCGTGCAAATCCCGATCCCCCTCTTTTACCCTCTTAGAGGGGAAATTTCCAAAAATCTGTTCTTAGGGCTGACTTACGTCACTTAAGGAACCTATATAAGGGGTCTTCCAATAGGCACGTCCGAAATTTGACAGTTAGTAGCAGCCATCTTGTTGAAGCTACATCTGTCAAATTGGTTGTCATTTATTCATTCTGTTTTGCCAAATCATCATGGATAGCTATAGCATTCAACAACACGTGCAAATGATAAAATTGTTTTATCAAAAAGATATTTAAAAAATCTAAAAAACCCGACTGCTCAACTCAAATGCAAGAGACAAGCACATTTTTATTTTAAAAAGTGACAAGCAGGCGAGACCCAATTGAACTTTTTTTATTAATGGGATGGGTCCGCCTGCTTGTCACTTTTTAAAATAAAAATGTGCTTGTCTCTTGCATTTGAGTTGAGCAGTCGGGTTTTTTAGATTTTTTAAATATCTTTTTTTTCAACTTTTTATTTAAAATATTAATTAACATTTTAATAGTTTTCCTGGTCACAATGGCACCCCACCGGATTCAGAAAGTGAAAGAGTCCATAGTCCAAGTCCATATTTTTAAACTTTCTCTTTGTATTATTTTTGCTAGTATTACACTAATGATAAATATGATATACCGTTTTGAAATCCTTGTATTAAGCCCTTTAATTTGATACCCATATAGCAGTGTTCCAAAAAAATTTTTTTTTTTTATCGTGTATAATGGCTTCGCACAGCCGCCATGTTTGATTTTTTCAAATCTCACCTATCTAAGAACACTCGGGCTATTAAGACAAATCTAACGATACCTCAATTGTGTGAATCCGTTCAACGGTTCTGGAGATATGAGGTAATAAAGAATATTACAAACATACATACATACATACATACATACATACAAGATACGCGCGAAAAACATAACCCTTCCTTTGCAGTCGGGAAAAATGAGTGTTCTGTTCGGGCAACGCACCGCGCGCTTCGCCCATTTTACGGTCGCCATAATCGTCCTACCGAGAGGACTATTCGTCGTGTGGTGGATAAATTTGAGTCCACTGGTTCGGTAAATGATCGACCAACACCCGTACGTCAACGAAAAGGTAGGTAGGTCTGCCGAAAACATCGCCGCTGTCCGTGAGAGTGTGCAGGAGAATCCGAGGCAGTCGATTTCGCGTCGCTCACAAGAATTCGGCCTTTCACAGACCACAACTTGGCGAATTTTGCGTCGTGACTTGGGCCTGCACCCGTGTAAAATCCAACTCACCCAGGAATTGAAGGTAAACGACCATAGACAATGACGTGTGTTCGCTGAATGGGCACTGGAGCAGTTAGCAACTGACCGTAATTTTCACAGAAAATTCGTAATCTAGACTTTTTCTTGTGGGGTTTTCTTAAGTCGCAGGTCTATGCGAATAAACCACAAACCACAGCGGCCCTCAAAGCCAACATAACCTATGCCATAGGTCGAATTCAGCCTGATTTATGCGCAAAAGTCATGGAAAATTGGATATCTCGCATGCGTTCCACCCAGAGATGAGAGAAGCCGTGGCGGACACTTGGATGATGTGATATTTCACACATAATGGCATCACTACATCTTTCAAATAACTAAATAATTTCGATAATATCTCACACACACTTTGTTTTATTTAAATTTAAAGATAGGACACGCTTAAGGTACATAGTTTCAAGTGAATCCATCGAAGAAATAAAAAGTTTCATATATACTTTGACCCCTTTTATACCCACAGTGCTCTCCTACACTCTTCAAGGAATATACATTCCTTGAAGAGTGTAGGGGAATATACATGCCAAATTTCAGCTTCTTGCGCGCCGTAGTTTCGGCTGTGCGTTGTCTGTCAGTCACTCACTCAGTAACGGAAGCGTTTTATATATATATCTCGGATAAGTATGTATTTTATGTTCAGCGTAGCCATTTTCCGACTATATTTGGGTCGGTGTCCCGTCTTTCTGAATGCAGAAATCGGTTGATATATACATATACAACCTCTTTTTGTATATTACGCATAATTTCCGAATGCCTGCACCGAATTGAATATTTTATTTCTTTTTTGTGTTTGTTATTGTCATGAAAAGGTTTGTATAATAATAATTCATTTATTTATTCAAGTACCATAGTCCATAACTCACAGTGGGAACAATTTAAAGAAAATGAAATAGAAATCGAAATGGATAAAGATTTGGCGGCACAAAGTTCGCCGAGTGAACTAGTATATCATAGGTTTTTATATGTCAGCTGATTGACATTTCAGGTAACATCTGTTAGCTTGTTCAAATTCATGTTTTAATTTCAAATAAATATTGCGCATTTTCTAGATATATTTGCTTCATTCATTAAAAACTAAGTTGTGAATTCGACTAAAACTTATCGATTATTACGGAGGTTTGGATTTAATTATAAAAATTGTATTATTTTAATACCCAAGCATAATATCCACTGTGGGTGTCAACTGTCAAAGAACAAATTATTAATAATTTAACAAACTTATAAATGTATTTATTATGGCAACTGAATATGTTATTTTTACTTTGGCAACACTCAGAAATGACGGTGAAGGCAATGTCGTTATTTCCATAGATACCATAGATGTCTATTTTTCTTATTATCTATGTTATTTCTGGGTGGGGTAAAAGTCATTTTTTAAAATTGAAAATTAGTGATAAGATAGCGATAAGCAAGCCGGTTGAATGTCAGTATTTCGTGTGCGTAATAAAGTTATTTTATACAAAGAACATTGTTTGGACTTGAAAAAAATAGCAGCATTTAACAATTTAGAAGCAGGGATAACCCCAGGGAATTATGGTGTAGCTATTGCTACCACCCTGGTGTGATCATACGTCCACAGTAAGGTATGTAAATAGTTAATTAATTATTCTAAATGATTTGTGTTCGTGTGATTTTTATTGAAAGCGTGACAGTAGTTCTATCCATAGTGATATTACAATACTGCAGGTAGAACATATCAATAATGAATAAATCTTAATGAGACGTTATCTAGGATATCATATGGTAAGGTGTAATCTAGTAATCCTTACTGGCTGCGACCGTATTTTGCGGTGGGTAATCATAATAATGGATTACATGAAATAATCTTAGTAAAAAAAATGATCTCTGGCTGTGAATTGTGGTTGCGATTACGTGATTACTTTTTATAGCTACGTTTAACTTCAAACTATTTCGTTTTTTGTGTTTTACATGCAAACAATATTCTAGCTACTACAATATAGTATGAATATTTTCTATTAACAAATTTAAAATGAAATCGTTTATTTTCTATTACTTATTTGTTTAGATTGACATTTTTAAATTCGTTATATTTTTTTAATAGAATGTCCGATTTGAATAATTCAAAAATAAATAAATATACGTACACATTTAGGTCTTGTTCTTATAAATAATACGATAATAAAAATATAAAAAAAAAATAAAGATGGTTTTTCATACCGGTCCAGGTTTACAAATAATTTTGTGGGTATATAGAATTACATCAATTTGCTATTGATTAATTAACGAATACTTGTAAATATTAACTTTTGAATATATTTACTTACAAAACAAGATATTCTTAGATCTAAAGTGATCAGATTAACGATTACTTTATGTAACTAAATTGCTGGGGTTGGATTACATGTAATCATAGCTACTTGTAGTGAACTACTTTTAGTCGTAATTATTTTAGATTACAAAATAGTGGTTGGCTATGCCCTATACTGGTATTCACTGAAAGGTATCGGTGAACCCTGGTTTTGTGTTGTGTGATGTCCCCTCCAAAGGATAGTGAAATCAACTTTATTCCACTTATAGGTATAGAACAAACATGATTACATGGACGCGTATGATAGATATTTTTCTGCCCTCCCCTCAGACATAATTAATTTAATAAAACATAGGAGGCAAATAATAATTTCAATTATCATATTATTACCTGATTTTAACTTGATAACATGTTTACATTCAATGAAATAGGTACTCGTTGTTTTAATTGCTTTTTTCAGACCGTTGGACAGTGTAAATTGTACATTGTACAATTGGGTGAAGATGTCCAGCGACCGGTCAGAGAAGTCCACCGGGAGTCATCACAGCATTGTGCTGGGAGGGCCCTCGAGACGCAGCCGATATCGGACACGTGTTGAAGACTTGAAGCAAAGTCGTCGCTCGGCAACTGCGCCCAGGCGAAGCCGTCGCTCACCAGCATCGCCCCACACTGATGGTCGTAGCTCCGAGCAGCGCAGATCCAGAAGATCACCTCCAAGGGTTGAGTCGCACTCAAGAAGTCGAAGCAGGTCAGTCGTAATATCTCCATTGCAACGTCGCACATCGCGTACGCCATCAACAGACACGAAGATTTATGAACAGACCAATAGTTTAAGAGCTCGTAGTCATAATAGGCAGAGGCGTCACAGATTGCAAACTCCTCCTAGAGAAAGCACTAATAGGTCTCCGCCCTTAATTACTGCGTTATAGCTCTGTCGATCGAGGTGCTTAACATTTGGTCAATGTGCCTTCTCCCCGTCGCCCCTGAATCCGTTAAAACCTCATTACAATTTGTCATTTTAAAATATGTTTTCAGTCGTTTCACGAAATTTTTGAAACTTTCCTTTTCTTGGAATGGTTGAAAGTTAATCTTAGGTACCTGGTACCGTGCGTTGTTCTCTGTAGTGCTCGCTATCGTGGTAGGTGGAACCGTATCATGAGTGCAAACAGTTGAAGTTCTTGGTGGCCGGAGATTGTGTAACAATATCTTTAAGTTTGTGATTTCTTGTGTTATTTCAAAGTGTAGGTCAATCTCTTCTTGGAGGTTTTGAGTGATAATTTCGATTTTCTCTTGTATGGTGTCGAATTTTTCCTCATTTTTTTTAAGTGACGTAAGTCGCGAATCGTATTCGACATCCGAAATTCCTTTCAAGGTTTGTAAGTAGTTGAATAGTTTTGTCAATTGACCTTTAATAACACTTCTTGAACGTTTGAGTTTACTCAAATCTTCTTCCATTGTCGCCATTATTAAATACAAGAAAATAGTTTTATGAAGTAAACCATTTTAATTTTAGTCAAACAATAATTGACAAATCACACATGACATTCCAATAAATTACTCTTCTTTGATGTGTCATACACTATGCTATCTATCAACAAAGGAAGAGGTAAGTATCCAATATTATGTGCCAAAAGTGTAAACGCATTGGTCATGATGATCCTAAATGCAATAGGAGCATTTGGGTAGATAGAGCCGAAGTTGAGACGTTATGACTAGATAATAGTATTGACTTAGGATTTTGGTAGTCAGTGTACTTTGATAAAAGAATCCGTCATGGAAATAATTGTACCACGTGAAAAATGGCAAGTGAATAATTTGCCATCTCTAAAAGGTTTTGGTAATACATACGTGAGTGTAGGGACAGAACTACTTGGAGTGCTATGTGCACGTAGTCATGTTAACCCATACACTGCTATGTGCGTGAGTGTAGAGACAGAACTACCTGAAGTGCTATGTGCACGTAGTCATGTTAACCCATACACTGCTATGTGCGTGAGTGTAAAGACAGAACTACCTGAAGTGCTATGTGCACGTAGTCATGTTAATCCATACACTGCTATGTGCGTGAGTGTAGAGACAGAACTACCTGAAGTGCTATGTGCACGTAGTCATGTTAATCCATACACTGCTATGTGCGTGAGTGTAGAGACAGAACTACCTGAAGTGCTATGTGCACGTAGTCATGTTAATCCATACACTGCTATGTGCGTGAGTGTAGAGACAGAACTACCTGAAGTGCTATGTGCACGTAGTCATGTTAATCCATACACTGCTATGTGCGTGAGTGTAGAGACAGAACTACCTGAAGTGCTATGTGCACGTAGTCATGTTAATCCATACACTGCTATGTGCGTGAGTGTAGAGACAGAACTACCTGAAGTGCTATGTGCACGTAGTCATGTTAATCCATACACTCCTATGTGCGTGAGTGTAGAAATGGAACTACTTGAAGTGCTATGTGCACGTAGTCATGTTAGTATATACACTGCTATGTGCGTAAGTGTAGGGAGAACTATTTTGAAGAGCTATGTGCACATAACGTTATAAGCCGCTATGTGCGAACACAATTTTTGGAGTGCTCAGTGCACAATAGCTGTAATAGCAACATGTAGAAAAATACATATTATCTATGAAATACGATGTGTATTAAATGTTTCTGTAATTCTTATGCTACCTTTTTGCTAAATTGTATCGTTCGCGGGGACGCGACACTTATCAGGATGGACGAATTGTTAGCTTGTTCAAATTCATGTTTTAATTTCAAATAAATATTGCGCATTTTCTAGATATATTTGCTTCATTCATTAAAAACTAAGTTGTGAATTCGACTAAAACTTATCGATTATTACGGAGGTTTGGATTTAATTATAAAAATTGTATTATTTTAATACCCAAGCATAATATCCACTGTGGGTGTCAACTGTCAAAGAACAAATTATTATTAATTTAACAAACTTATAAATGTATTTATTATGGCAACTGAATATGTTATTTTTACTTTGGCAACACTCAGAAATGACGGTGAAGGCAATGTCGTTATTTCCATAGATACCATAGATGTCTATTTTTCTTATTATCTATGTTATTTCTGGGTGGGGTAAAAGTCATTTTTTAAAATTGAAAATTAGTGATAAGATAGCGATAAGCAAGCCGGTTGAATGTCAGTATTTCGTGTGCGTAATAAAGTTATTTTATACAAAGAACATTGTTTGGACTTGAAAAAAATAGCAGCATTTAACACATCCATCCATCCTTTAGTGAGACTGGTTGCCAAACCTTCGTATTTTTTTTTTACTAATTTTTATTGACCATTCTTAATACTATGAAATATATATGCATATATCTGTACTAATATTGTAAAGCGGTAAATTTTGTTTGTTTGTTTGAACGCGCTAATCTTCGAAAATACTGGGTTGATTTGGATGAAATTTGGTATGGAAGTATTTTTATCGTGATAAAGTCAACAAGACGATCCACATGCTTTGCTTTACCTTGACGATGAAACCGTGCCGTAGAATTGTTAGAAAAAGCATAAATATTCGGTTGGAGACCACGTTGAAGAGAACATAAGTGCTTCCGCAGTCCCCAGTGCAAGTGTGCGAAGGAACACGGGGTAGTTTTAGTCAGTGATAGTTTTACAGACTCATATGCCTGCCCCAGAGAGAAGAAACCCCATGAAGATATCCACTTCAAAAAAAATATATTACAAAGGCTTAGATGATGTTAGGCAGGATGTGGGGGAGCACCTACGGTATCCTGAAAATATTGATCAATAAATGATATTTATTTCGAAAATTGAAATGTTAAATAACATTTTACACATATTTTTCCCTAAATTTAAACTTGATGAGGCTAGTGTTTCCTAACGGACTACCCTGAGAAGAAACACCGAAACAAACTCAGAGGTCATGTCTCTTTTTAACCGACTTCTAAAAAGGAGGAGGTTTTCAATTCAGATGTTTGTTTGTTTTTTTTTATGTTTGTTCGGGCATAGCTCCGTCGCTTGCCAACCGAATTGAAAAATTCTTTTTTTGTTGAAAAGGGTATACTTCCTAAATAGTCCCATGAAAATTTTATCGAAATCGGACAATCTGTTTCTGAAAAATCAACAAAAGTCTAAAACGTTGATGATCTTTTCGTTTACTCTGCAATGCGTTTTTTGTTCGTGCATAACTCCGTCATTTCCGAACCGATTTGGAAAATTCACTGACCCACTAAAAAACGCGAAACTAAAAACTTTTTTGCAAAAAATCAAACCGACTTCCATATCAAAACACTACAAAGCCAAAAGTAATTTTGTTTCAGAAGGCGGTGTGAAAAAAAAAGAAAATACAAAACCAATAACACCGACTACCGAAATTAAAATTATTTTTGGCTTTGTAGTGTTTTGATATGGAAGTCGGTTTTATTTTTTTTCTAAAAGTTTTTTGAAGTTCATACAATCTGCACTGGTCAAAACTTGTAGGTTTATACCGAGGCGATCTTTTGAGGAAAGATGCACACAGATTTGGTCCAGAAATAAAATGATAATCCGGTTTTTAAACATTGGGTCGACTTGCATATCATGACAATTGCCAACCTCTGTTTAGGTAATACCAACAAAATATTTTAAGTAAATTATACATTCATACTCACTATCATAGTCTGTTACTAACACTGCTCTTTCAAGGGCCGAAATAAGTGGTAAATAAATATATTTTTTTATTTTTTTTTTATTTATTTAGTTAATTTATTTATATACATAGGTATCACTTAAATCTAAACTCGCCAAACTTTTACGTTTGATGGCGAGAGGCGCTCTTTATACGTTAACATTAACCATTCCAATTTCTTCTACACAATATGTTGCAATACAATCCTATATCTATAATCTATAATCTCACAGTAACAATGTGTTAATTACCTAAATATATGATCAGCATTCCAATATATTTTTTAGTTTTTTCTTTAGTGTTCCTTTACTTATTTTTATTTTTTCTCTTAATAACTCTATTTTGTTAAATACTTGAGGTACCAAATACTTAGATGTCCTCTTTCCGTAATAATTAGTTATCTTGGGTTGAACCAGTTTATTTTCTCGAACCCTACGTGTATTGTACTTATTTTTAACATTAACTTTGTGTTCATCGTTATAATAATATTTCAGTCCTACCAAATAATCTACTTTTTTATCTATTGGTACAATTTTACAAATAGGAAATAACTTATTATATTCTTTGTTACACTTATCTTTAACATTTTTACTAATGAGGTACTTTAGCAGTCGTATTTGTATGTCTTTAATGTCATTTAAATATGTTCTAAAGGTTCGCCCGTACACAAGGAGTCCATAACTCATTAGCGAGTCGGCAAGTGCGAAGTAAACTATTCTTAATGTTTGTTTATTAAGTACATTTTTTAATTGGTAAAACTTACTTAATACTGATCTTAGCCTATTACAAATATCATTTACATGTATTTTCCAATTAAAGTTCTTGTCTATTGCTAACAATAGACAAGAACTTTAATTGAATTTAATTTAAACCTAAATATTTAAATTTTTCTACAAACTCCAATTTTGTGCAGCTACAATTACATTTATTTTGATGTAAACATTCGTATGTATGCCCTATCACTGTGAGATCTTTCTTATTTATAGTTTTGGCCTTTTGGTTATATGGCGAGTGTATATGCATACATTTTGTTTTTGCAAGATTTAATATAATGCCATTGTCATGTGCCCATCTGCTAATATTTTCAAAATCAAATTGTATACACTTTTGTATCTCGGCTGGTTACAGTCCTTGGATGCATAAACCAGACACATATCGTCTGCGTACATGAACACCTTACACTTATGTACGACGTTTGACACACTGTTCACATGCATTGTATATCCTACAGGACCGTAGACCGATCCAGTAGGCACACCTAGATCTACATCTGCCTCTTTCCCAACTACGCGGGAGATACTTGTGCTTATTTTCCTGTGGGTGAGGTAGTTTTCAAACCATTTCTTTGTGGGACCGCGTATTCCGCACTCATCCATTGCCTTTAATAAGATTTCGTGGTCCAGAGTGTCAAACGCCTTTTTATAATCAATGAAAAGTGCTATAATTTGGTTGCCAGAATCTAAGCATTCATTAATAAAATCTGAAAAACCTAACAATGCAGAGACAGTGTTGCGCCCCCTACGGAAACCGTGCTGAGAGTCACATAATATATTGTTTTGTTCTAAGAACGCACTCATCTGTCCCACAATAACTTTTTCGGTTATTTTGTCTATAACAATAAATGTATATTTATGTCTTAGTCCACCGTTATGTGATGGCCTGACAAGATTTGATCGCGCTGGTCATGTAAGTTTGGCAGTTTGTGAGATATTTGTTAAGCCCCAGGCGATTACTAAAGATAAAGTGTTGATACAGACGTCATAGGTGTACCTACATAGATATAATATGCCAATAAACCTGCTCCTTGTAAGTCCTGTTGTACCACGATGATTGAATGTTACCTTTGTGATTCTTGCTAGGAATTACCGCTTACTATAGGTAGCTACTCCTAAAAGCGATGGATAGGAGAAGAATCGACGCTTTTGAGATGTGGTGCTGGCGAAAAATGTTATGCATCCCCATGGATCACGCGACGCTCCAGCATCTCGATCTTACAGGAGCTCAAGCAAGATACACGTAACAGCGCCTCTCCACAAACAAAAGAAAAATTAAAATTTTACTCTTCTTCAGCTTCGTCTCTAAAAAAATCATTGACAAGCTTCCTGCTTGAAAATAACCATTTTGATACTGAACACCTTCTTTTATCTGAATTTTTTTTTTTTTTTACACTTTTTAGTGGGTCGGTTTGTAATTTATCTAGTTACAAAAGCCAAAATGTCAACTACTTATCACCTTTTACAAAATATTGCTTTTCCCGGTGCAGAGCCGTTAATTTTTGAGGAGTTCTCCTGGTACATCACCATCAGCTCTACTTCACCATATGCATTGTGACGAGCATAAAGTGCTTACCATCTATATTCAACTAATCTAATCGCAATCCACGAAATACTTATTATTGAGTAGTTTCGGTGGCCATCTGGGGTCTTCATCATCAGTTCCACTTCCTCAAATGGTGCTTTTCGAGAGCAACTGCACAAGGTACTATAAGAAATACCCAAAACGCTATAGGTGTGCCTATCATATTTGAAGAGATCCCTCGATTTCTCCATGATCCCATCATCAGATCCAAACATGACGACAATGGGACCAACTAGAAAGTATACACTTTCAAACAAAAAAAAAAGAATTTTTGAAATCGGTCCAGTCATCTGCGGGTAATGAGGTACCATACATAAAAAAAAAGTTCAAGACGAATTGATAACGTCCTCCTTTTTTTTGAAGTCGGTTAATAATCCTCATTAAACCTTCTTACAGAAAACATAACACACAACACATCACTGTACTGCTATACCAACTGAATGAATGATAAATGTAATTTTTAAATTGAAATATTGTTAATTAAATAAGTTAAAAATCATTGTATTTTTTTTGGTGATGTATTTTAATTTATTTCATTTTACATCATGTTATTTTTGTTTTGATTTTAATCGTATTTGTAATTTGATTAATGGCAATGGGTGTAATTTACCTGAAGAAATGAATTTATTAATATTTATTATTATATAAAAAACTGCTCTACTTGCGTTTATTGAATAATTATGAATTATTATGTATGTGCTTGTACCAATGCCCTTAATACGTACAAGTTATTTTATAAAAGGGTGCTGGGTGCAGCATCTACTTGTTTATGTTACATTTTAATACGATCTATTATTGTTTAATTTAATCTTATGTTAATATTTGAATTTATTTTGGTTAAATATTTTTTTTATTATTGTTACAAAATTACAATATGTCTCCACAGAATACTGCAGTAATTTGGCCATGCACGCCGCAGTTCAGACAACCTGGCAAAGCTCATTGTTACCGGCAATGTGTATGGTAAACGACCGTAAGGACGTGGTCCCAGACGATGGGCTGACCAGGTCTCCGAAGTACTGCAGATGTAGATGTCCCAGGCTCTCCATCAAGCTGAAGACCGTAGTAGATGGAGGAGCCTGTTGTAACGTTTTTATCCTAGCCACGATCCTCAGCACTGAGGGACCGACTTGACGAGGAGGATGGGTATATACTACGTCCACGACCTTATATCATTTAGCGTTTGTACCTAAATAATTATGTAAGGTCTTTGTAAAAATTACATGCTAATTAAATTAATTAAATTAAATTAATCTTTATTTGGAACAAAAAACACATGTTACATAATTATATTAACGATAATAGCTACATAAATTACAAACTGTGTTGTAGCTATTAACGCCCTCCTCTAGAATTTAAGAGTCAGCGTACCAAACAGAAAATACAAAACAAAAAAGATAAAAATATTGCTAAACTAAAAAGAAATAACTTACAAACTAAGCATTTAGCAAATATTTGTTGCTATTAAAACCATGAGTATGCATTTATTGTATTTCTTTGTGTGTTTAGAGTTTTGAGTGGATGCTTGAGAATATGCGAAGCGTGAGTGAGTGACTGTAGTGTAATGTTGTAGTGTGAGAATTCTGTGTGTGGATGTTGATGTGTGTGTATAGGTGCGTGCTAGGTGTGTAAATGTAGTTTAATAAAATAAAATATAGGATAATTGCTATAAATTGAAGTTGTAGTATGGAAGGAAATTGTGTAGCCTCTATAATTTTACAAGATTTTCTAATTCCTCATACGTAAGCGTGTACAGCCATTCATTGATGAGTTTTTTGCAGTTTCGGGAAGTATGGGGATAAATGTTGAGTACCCTATTTATTTTATTATATAAAGAGGGAGCACAAAACTTGTATTGACGACGCACTGTACGACTGCGAGCCAATTGGGTCTGACCGTCTGACAGACTATGTCGGACCTCCGTTTACGTCTACTCAAATTGGGATCAAAGGTAAGTTCGGAATGTTTTCGGAGAAGAGTATTTAGGATAAAGGAATGCCTAACTGTAGGTAATTTCAGCAAGGCGTACAGTTCACTAGTAGGGAAAAGAATAGGCTTGCGTGCCATAACTTTGAGCACAGCTCTTTGTGCCCTCTCCAGGCGCAGTAGCAAACATTTCCCAGCATTACCCCAAGCTGCCACACAGTATGTGACGATGGAGTGAGCTAGCGCGAAATAGACAGTCTTAAGGGTGGACATATCAGCAGAATTTCTTAATTTTTTAAAAACGTAAATAAGTTTTCGTACTCTGGTAACCAGCGCATTGACATGTTCACTCCATGTCAATGCACTGTTTATCAGGACACCAAGATATTTAATGTGGTCTGTGCGCATTATTTTGGTACAACTACAGCTAGCATTTAAAGCTAAATTACATGTGTGAGCTACAAGGCTAAAATGAGAAGCAGGTTGGGATGAAATTTTAGGACTAAACGTAATAAATCTGGTCTTATTCAAATTTAATGTGAGAAGATTTTGTGATAACCATTTCATTGTATCCCGTAAGGCATTTTCTGCTAATAGGTGAGTCTCGGTCCAATCTCTGCCATTCACCAGTATTACTGTATCATCAGCGTACGTAATGATCTTACCGTTAGGAGAGGTGAGTTTACATAGCTCATTAATATATATTAGAAACAGAGTTGGGCCAAGGACACTACCCTGCGGGACTCCATATCTTAGAAACATTTCTTTGCTGATGTGATTATCAATTTTGACTATCTGCGACCGGTCAGTAAGATAACTATTGAATAATGATAGGGATATGCCTCTAATACCAATATGATCAAGTTTTTTGAGCAAAAGGGGGACAGAGACAGTGTCAAACGCTTTAGATAGGTCGAGAACAATTGCAATAGTCTTTTCTTTGCTATTCAAATTCTGAGCCACTGTATTTAATAAGTCTAAAACAGCATCTTCTGTATTTTTACCAGCTCTAAACCCATACTGATTGTCAGCGAGTATATTATGCGATTTAAGATAATCAAGCAGTCTTTTGTTAATTACTTTTTCGAGTAGTTTAGAGAAGGTACTCAGAACTGAAATTGGTCTATAGTTGTTGACACTGCCTCCGTCTCCACCCTTGTATATGGGATGGACCAAGGCCCGTTTGAAGACCGTTGGAAAAACTCCAGATGATAAAGCGAGGTTAAACACGTGACAAATGATCGGTACAAGAACATCCCTGGCAGCACTAATCAGGGTAGCAGGGATGCCGTCCCAACCCACAGCACTATTTAGTTTGAGGCCAAGAATAAGACGTTCAATCTCATCGCAATCTGTGCAGAAAATCGCCATGGAATTAGGATACGGGCTAGTATTATCACTGTTGGCTGGCGTCATAGAAATATTCGTTAATATCCGAGAGGCTAGGTTATAATGGTCGAACATTGAATCGTTACAAAACATAAATTAATTTTAATGCGATCGTTATTGCGATGCAGATTTTTCAATAATTATTTAGCTCAAAATATATTTAAGTTAATAATTATTGTATACTAGCTGACCCGGCGAATTTCGCACCGCAATATTTTATTTTATTTTCGATATTTTCTCACCTTTTAAACCTTCCCTGTACGAGAGGGCACAAAACACAAAAAAAAATCAGGCCAGCCGTTCTCGAGTTTTAGAGAGACTAACGAAAAGCAATTGATTTTTAACCGACTTCAAAAAAGGAGATTCTCAATTCGCCTTGAACTTTTTTTTTTATGTATGTTACCTCGTAACTCGGAGATGGCTGGACCGATTTGGAAAATTCTTTTTGAGTTTGAAAGGGTATACTTTCTAGTTGGTCCCATTGTGACGAAATCAGGATCTGATGATGGGATCCTGGAGAAATCGAGGGAACTCTTCAAATATTATAGGTATACCTATAGCGTTTTGGGTATTTCTTATAGTACCTTGAGCAGTTGCTTTCGAAAAGTACCATTTCGGGAAGTTGAACTGATGATGAAGACCACAGATGGCCACTGAAACTACTCAATAATAAATATTTCGTGGATTGCGATTCGATTACTTGAGTACGGATGTTAAGCACTTTATGCTCGTCACATTGCATATGGTGATGTAGAGCTGATGGTCAAATACCAGGAGAACTCCTCAAAAGTAACGGCTATGCATCGGGAAAACCAATATTTTGTAAAAGGTGATAAGTTGTTGACATTATGGCTTTTATAACTAGATAAATTACAAACCGACCCACTAAAAAGCGTGAAAAAAAATGTTTAACAAAAAATAGAACCGACTTCCATATCAAAACACTACAAAGCCAAAAATAACTTTAATTTCGAAAGGCGGTGTGAAAAAAAAGAAAGTCCAAAACCAATAACACCGATTACCGAAATTAAAGTTATTTTTGGCTTTGTAGTGTTTTGATATGGAAGTCGGTTATATTTTTGTTAAAAAAAAAATTGTATATAAGAAAAGTTGGTAAGTGGCTTTGTTCACTAATAGATTTCATACAGGACGACTGGAAATTGAGTACGTCCCATCAAATAGGATACCTAACTAAGAATAAAGAAAAAAATTATTGCTATCCGAAAAATATAATAATTAATGAGCATCATTAAAAGTAATAGCTTAATGTCTAGATTGTAGCAGATATCTCATAACATAAAGTAAGTTTTGGTCGGAGGTCGAACTTGCATAAATCGTTACGTATGAAAAAACATGCATTTTGAAGGAACGTAGGCACTTTAGTCACCTGGGGTTGCGAGAATATTCTAACGAGATACCGCGGCCCCGGAACTTAGAGGAGGCTGAAGGAACAGGGTGAGTTTTGAGTCAGTAGAAGTCTGACACTCCCTTCCGCTCCACCCGCAGCAGGAGTAAGTTATTCGATGATTTTCCCACCTGGAAAAGAAAGGTACTTTAGTCACCCTATATTTTAAAACAAGCTTGTATTTTTTTTTAATATTGGTTGTAGATGAACGGGAGGTGATCTCCGATAATCGTATGTAATTTTGAAAAAAAAATACAGATATAAAACTACACTATTGGCAAATGCTGAGGAAAGTGCTTTATAAGAATCATGTGCCCCACTCTTGGGGAAAAGCAAACATGCAAGAATTTGACTGACTTGACTTTTTTTGTTATTATATATTAATATACATATTTATTTTTAATATAAAGTATGACGGATGTTTTTTCTTTTTTTTATATATATGTGTACATTACCTACATTGCTTTAATTTCCATCCACCATTAGTGAAATCTAATTTTTCCATTTTTTAAAGCTAATTTTTTAGTTAATTTGAGAACACTGTAGACTCTTATATGCGTTTTTGAGTAGCTATTACATTGTACTATGTTAATCAGTCTATACTGTCCCCTCATACCTATAAAACTGCATTATGGAGACATAAAAAACATTAAGTTTTTAAAGACTAATCGTCGGCCGTGGAGTTTCTTACCGGTTTTTCTCCATAGGAATCGACAAATTTGAACCGTGCTGAACTGTTTAATAAGGGCCCATGATAAAAATCTTTATTTTTCGAGTTGGTTTTTACACGTAATTTTTATTTCGTAAATTTAAGCTAGATGAGGCCGATGTTTCCTAATTGACTACTTTGAGAAGAAACACCGAAACCAACTCAGAACTTAGTCTCTTTAGTCAGTCTCCATACAATCTATACTGGTCAAATCATTATGAGTACTATGTAGGCCTATGTGAAATAAAATATATTAATATAATATAATTATCTTAATATATAAAAAAAAGATCGAGTTTGAGTAACAACCCTAATCCGTCTGACACCGCCCAGCAGTTATCTGGTGCCATAAAGCCGCGTAAGTATTCGCTAACCATGGGACTGATCGTTGTTGCCAGGCGCAGTCTACGTAGGTACTTATAACTCTGCCACATCAGTAGATAGGGTTTCGGGACACCCACTGACAGCCATACAGGGTTTTCTACTAACAGTCCAATAATTTTTGCCTTAACCACATGACGAGGATTTGTAGCTGAAACTTCAGGCTTTCCATATTGACTTTCTATATCCGACTGCGCGACACAAAGGAGGGTAAGGTGATTACCAGTCTATGTATCTAAGTATGAATATTTGTACCTAGCTATGTGGCGTTGTAAAGATCAAACGCGTAAGTCGAATTTAATAAATCGTACGTCAATCGATTCGTGTGTCACTAAGGACAAGACAGTTATCAAAATTCACAATAACGAAAATCAGCCGCCATATTGGCAAAATATGACACGGTTATGCAATAAAATAATATATCTTTATCATTAATTAGCCGTCGCGTCGTGCGGGCGAACTTTATTACGTTAAAAACATAATCTCCTTATTTCTACTTTGAGGAAGTAGAAGAAAGAGATAATGTTTTTAAGCTACTTTCATACATATTTAATCCAAATCCACCCGCTTTATAATATAAATATAGAGTCGGGATTACCAGTGCGGAGCTGTTGGCTCGTCGCCACTTCGCCATCGCACGACTTGTGCATGCATAATGTTTAGTAAACATTGCATGAGAACAAAACGAGAGGATATTATTCGAATGTCATTGTGCATATTGCAATCAGCTGTGAGAAAAATTATAGTCTCCTCAGTGAATCGTACTTAAAAGAAATCAATGTTATTTCATCATCTATACTATACTATATTAATAATATAAATACGCGACTGCTAGTTTAAATAATAAATGAGGGATTTATAATTTTTAACCGACTTCTAAAAAAGGAGGAGGTTCTCAATTCGGATGTTTGTATTTTTTTTTATGTTTGTCCGCGCATAACTCCGTCGCTTGCCAACCGATTTGTAAAATTCTTATCTTGTTAGAAAGGGTATACTTCCCAAATAGTCCCTTGAAAATGTTATCGAAATCGGACAACCCGTTTCTGAAAAATCAACAAAAGTCTAAAAAAATATTTACGTTGATGATGTTTTCGTTTACTCTGCATTGCGTTTTTTGTTCGCGCATAACTCCGTCATTTACGAACTGATTTGGAAAATT